>OZ035874.1:54289693-55520821 GCA_964034865.1 Eristalis intricaria
AGAGTTTGGCTAAAAAATCATATTCTGGAAAGGGTCCCATTTTTGGCTCAGCGTCATGAAAGCAAAATTCGCGTTATTAAAGACACAATTCATAACGCGTTCAGAAGATTGTTTAGTTGGTTAGGTTTGTGACATGGCGGCATATGCGGCATATCCCTTCGAAATGAGGAATGAGATGGTCCGAGGTGGACCTGGGCCTAGCTTCTCAGCAACCACTCGTGTTGTCCGTGCTATTGTTCTTTCACGAGTGGAAGGGACCTACAGTTTTATGCCGACTCCGAACGGCAAAGTTTGAGAAGATTTTTCTAGACAGGAATACTCTTTGAGCATTGTCAGTAATTCGAAAGAGGTGGTGCCGTGAGTTTTCAAAGGTGGTAAATTCGGGTATCGAACCTGGCACCCTCTGCGTAGGAGTCGACGCACTTACCCACTACCACGGCGACCCAAAGTGTGGAATTAGTTACGGTAATAAAATGTACATGTAAAAAGTTTAAACTTACCTGGCTTGTTCGGGAGAGCTTTCCTGTGTCTCAAGCTCATCCACGTTATTAATTAATCGGCCTTCCTTGTTTGACCTGTAAGGATCCTGCCACAGCCCGATAGCTTCTCTTTTTGTGGCCTTTCAACCCTTTTTTTGGTGGGCTCGTGGCAGCGTTCATCCCTCAAAATCCTGTGTAAAATTGCGTACATGTGTCTTAGCGCTTAGAGCAAATTAAAGCTGCTTTCAGATTCATTAAAACTGTTTGTCTTTTGGGGAACAAACAATTTTCACTTCTCTCCTCTTATTATTTGTGTTGTAACCAAAAATTGCGCAAATTGCCATTTGGATAATATTAAAAAATTACACACAAGAAAATGAATCTGCAAATACAACTGACAGATTTGTAGGATACACGTGACGACACCCAAAAAACGAAGGAAAAAAATAAGGTTCCGGAGGAGGTTACCTTGTAAACCGTCTATCATGGTGGTTCGAAGCAGGGATGTTCGATGTTGAAGTCGAATATCGTTGGCTGAACATCGACGACCGATAATAATCGAACTCAAAACTCGATGATTGTTAACATCGATGCTCTAGAATGAATTTATACAACTGCGACTCGGTGTTGAGGGACCAAATATCGAGGTTGTGACATCGACATTCAAGTTCCTAAAATATCGCATAGTCGATGCAAGCAAAAAACATCGGCTTTCAATGTTCGAAAAGCAAAACCTACAAATAATTGCAGATTTTGAATAATTTTCTGGAATTTTATCATATTTGAAATAAAACTAATCAGCTCTTGGGATTGGCTCATGCAATGTTTCGTCTTGAGTCTGATAACAAATTTGGATTTTCCAAGTATTCAGAATGCTTTGAGTTTTTTTGAGTTTTTTTGCATTCTTTCATTCTTGGTGAAGTGTGTGGTAACGAAATACGAATGTATGTAGTTTTTTACTCTATTAGTCGGAATTACATAAATTCATTCTAGAGCATCGATGTGAACGAACATCGAGTTTTGAGTTCGATTATTATCGGTCATCTATGATCAGCCAACGACGTTGACATCGACTTCAACATTACTGTTTTGCCAACATCGAACATCCCTAGTTGGCACCTTGAGCTTGGATCTTTCACTGTGAGCTGGCTTATCAGCGCGGCTGGTGTATGGCGTTGGGTGTTTGACCATAAGACCCAGCAACCGCGTGTACCTAGTGCGATGTCTTCGCTGGTTGCTGGGTCTTATCAGTGTGTTGGATATTGGCTAGGGTTGAAATCTTCGCCTCGTTGTTTGGTCATGATCGAAGCCTCTAGATGATTGTATGGGCATGCGTGAGGTCTATGGCGTTGGGCATGCGAGGTCTTGGGACAGCACGAGAGGAGAAATGGCTGGGCCACGCGCGATTTTGTGGGTTGGTGATATGTGGTTATGCTCTAGCTCTTGTGCAAAGGGACGGTGTTTTCGGGTAGGTACTTCAGTGAATGGAGGATAGCAAGTATTTGCTTGCGAGCAGAATGAGTTCGGCCTGAGTAGATGATAACATAGCTGGAACTTATCAGTATATTGCGGTTTCCAGGTCTTTGTCGTTAACATGGGGAACGAGCTTGCGAAGCCTTTGGGAGTTGTGCCATTGCGGTTTTCTTGAGTTCGCTTTCGTAGGATGGGAGGACAAGGGGAATTGCCCGGTAGCTATGTTCGGCTGTTGATAAGGGCCGGCCACAAAGGAAGCAGGTGATAACAATAAGAGGGAGGTAAACAACTTTTTCTTAGTTGTTAGTAGTTGCTTCAAGTTTTGGTGCATCTGCTCCCAGTGTTCAATTGAATCACAGTAGCACACCGACTTTGGAGTTTTCGATGATTTTACCCACTTGTGATCATTTAAAACCGATTTATCACTTCTGTTGCTAGGAGCCCAGTATGTTAATTTGCGAGAGTTTGGAGAGAGAGAGATTGATTTCGCCACATTCAAAAGCAAGCTGAGATATGAGGCAGCAGAAGTGCTTTCCCGAGTGCTTCGTGCGGGTGGATGTTGTTTCACACCATTGGACGGGGGTAATTGCGGTGCTCTTGAATTCCAAGAGAGTTGTGCGTAGGCGGGGACAGTGAATGAATGATGGTGGATAGCGAATATTTGGTTACAAGTAAAATGAGCTTGGATAAGTTCAAGGTTCAGCAGGTGGTCCGAAAGGTCCTCCTGGCGAGGGGCTCAAACGATTGCCCACAGGTTGATCTGACAGGAAAGTGCTTGAGTAATGTTGGCAAGGAACGTGTCAGGAAAGCCTCCATGGCTCTCTACTGCTGTAAGATGGTAAGAAGTAGGCAAAAGGAAACTATAACCACGTATGGTCCATTGTGGCTATTTGGATCAGTAGACAGATCCATACTGCTATAGGGCGTCGCAATATGGTGGACTCAACTCGAAAAAAAAACTCCACCTCTCGAAAAAGTTCAGAGGAAGATATCAACGGAGCACTAGGGACTACTTCCTCCGAAACACTGAGCACACCCTTTAACCTGCCACCGATAGATCTACAGTGGACTCTCCCTAAGTCAAAAATTTGGAGAAAAGTATATAAAATATGGCGAAAAAGTCGAGCCAGAGATAAATTCGACGTAGGGAGGGTCCACTGTAGTTGGTAGGCAGATAGCACGACGATCGGACTGGACAATTTTCGGTCTTGAGTCTCAATGATACTGCGCAGGTATACTTCTAAACTCATAGGTTAGGTTAGGTATGTGGGTTGACGCGGTGGGGCATCGCCACACTGAGGTTCTGTGGGTGAAAGTATATATAGGTATAGTTTTATGCCCAAATACAGATCTCACTACCTCAGTTTGCATTATATCTCACTTTTGAGTCTGTTTGAGTTGATTGAGTGCCTGCCACTGGTTAGCGGGGTCCCCGGTTCGAGTCCCAGTGAAAGCAAAGTTAATACGCTTTTATCTGGTTTTCATCAAATTAACGGCACTATCACTAGAGTGTTCGATCGGTGGTAGTCTGACTGACTAGTCTGACTGTGGGTATCACAATGGACAGACATGTTTTAAGTGTGCTGTCGAATTCACGAAATTCACCTACCTAGCCTAACACACACTAGTAATCGACTGGCGCTCATCTCTTAACGAAATATCCCAACAGTTCAACATTCGCCTGTGCTAGCTACCAGGCCAAAGGGAATTCCCGGAAAACTTCAAAGCTGATCAACTCGCTAAACACGCCACTCGACTGCCAGTTGATGGAATCTCTCGTAACATAGGTACCCCTACAGCTCAATAACCTCTATACACAACAAATCAATGCAAGATGTTTCACAGGCATTTCTTGTGGTATTTTAAGACTAATCTGGTCTCATCTCGTTCCAAAAAATCAAGTACCCTGATGTCCCTAAAGAGATCCATAATTAATACTGCAGTGTGAATAATCGTCGGATACTGTCAAGGCCTTCACGTAAAAAGACTTTCCCATGACTTCTGTAGAATCTGCCTAGACGAGGATTCATCAGGCCCTTGTCCTACACTTGCCTCAACTAGGAAAACAGCTAGACTCCTACTTCTATGACATCTCAAACGATCTCATTCAATGCTTTGGTAAAATTTGTTGACCGAAATGGCTGGCTATCGATCTATTTTGGCCTAAGTGCAATTATGCCGCCCATTGCCAACATATGCTTTATCCTCTGAGATGACAAAAGACTCAAACCGCCTCACTGAGTGTCCTTTGGCAACCCGAAGCCTTTGATGTCACACCGAAGTTGGCAGCTCTTTTCTGCCGCCTTCTAGTAGCATTTGAATGCTTGACATAGTGACACCCGACAAGCATCAGGATATCCTCTTAAGCACTGAGTTTCACAAAAGAAATGCAAACAGTCTGAGACAAGTCAGGAACTTCTAATCGCATTAGCATCGCACTCAACACATCCGTCCCATCGTCAAACACCACAGCACCCCTTGAGGAATCGAAAGCACAGAAGTAACACGAACGCACAGCCAACTGAGAAGGGATTAGACTCAAGGCTATATCGATTTACCGACTCGAATGTCCATTACTCCTTGACACACACTTACTTATCCCGCCCGGCTACATAGCGACAAACCGGGATGCTCAAGGATGCTGCCGGTGTGTGGGGACAAGCTGATTGCATTGATTGAAGGATCTCGTATATTTTGATTGGATTAATTAACAGCAAATATGATTTGATTTGTGTCCTACGGACTGCCAACTGCCAAGGTAGCCGACATGCCTGAGCCTTGCCGATTGTGTCTGCTCTGCGATGGTGGACGGACGGCGGGTGTGCTGTTGACAAATCATCTGGCCTGGCCGAAAATGACAGATATTTATGGCACCAATCAGGCGGTATTTGAAATTTTGTTGAAGTGTAAATGCCACAGATTTGCCAATGGACAGGAGGACATGACAAATTTCCAAATGGAATGCAATTAAGTTAGTCAAGGGGGGAGGAGACTCAAGAATTTTTGATTCCACATTTGGTCTGAGGGAATTTCATTAAATATTGTTAAACAATTTTCTATGAAAAATATTTGTTATTCGAAGATTCGAAGAACTGGCGGGGTTGCAGTAACTCTAACTCAAGTACACATTGGGCAGTACCACAGCACCCAATTGACTTATGTGTTACGTTGGTGAACTGGGCTCAATTCTTGATTGAGTTCAACTCGAATAAGAGTGTAAATGCCATAATCTACTAATAATAGAGCGCTATGTATTTATGTATGTAAATATGTCACAACTAAACCGAATGTGAACGAAGAAAAAACCTTAAAAGTAACGTGGTTCGTTAAGGGAGTGGGTTGGTGTGTTGCTCGCGCTTCTGCAGACTGTGTTGGGCAATACCACCTTTTTTTTTATTTGTTTTGTATGATTAAACATTTGTTATCCTGTTTTTCTAAAGCCCAGTTTTACAATGCAACGATTAATTCGGTTTCACAGTTTCATTCCTTGAACGAGATTTTACTCAGTTCCGCAACACAGATGAGGAAGACGAAAGCATTACCGACGACTGGCATATCAGGTCCATATGCCCCATCCACAAAATAGGCGATCCTGCTCAACGTCGCCTATAGATCCTGTCCAACTTACTCCGGGGGGATCTCGGGAAAACTGATCCGGTTGTGTCGCACTACGCTAACAAATACGCGATGCATTGTATTGTTCGGATCAAGAATCTCCGAGCCGTTTGAAACCTGCAACGGATTTCGGCATGGAGATGCGCTGTCGTGATATTTCTTCAATTTGATCTAGAGAAGATAGTGCGGCGGGCAGCAGTAAACACGGATGGCACTATCTTTTACAAGTCAGTCCATCTGTGTGGGTATGCAGACGACATCGACATCGTCGAGCGTATCCAACGTGCCGTGGTGGAAGCATTTGCGGCAATTGAAGAAGATGCAAAGCGAATTGGCCTTGGACAATGAGGATAAAACGAAGAATATGGTGTCGGCCAAAAAATAATCCATCACACACCACCTAGGACAAAATATCGCAATCGACAGCTACAATTTTGAGGTAGAAAAGGATCTTGTCCACCTCTGGGCAAACGTGAACTCCACGAATGACATCACTGTAGAGATCCGACGTAGAACCGCCTTTGGCAATCGTTGTTACTTCGGTTTGTCAAAACAACTGGCGGCTCCTGACTCGAAGGACTAAGGCCACGCTCTACAAAACCTTTATTTTGCCCGTCCTGCTATATGGAGCCGAAAGCTGGACGATAAGCAAAACTGCGGGGCTGATTCTTGGTGCCTTCGAAAGAAAAATTCTACGTCGGATATATAGTCTCATCTGCGAGGAAGGCGAAGGAAGGAGAAGACACAATCGCGAACTCTACGAGCTGAACCAGGATGTGGATGTAGTCCGGCAGGCAAAGATCCGTCGACTACACTGACTCTTTCCACATCGAGCACATGGACAACAATGCTCCAGCTAAGAGGGTCTTCAAATCCGAGCCTCCTGGCTCGTGAAGGGGAGGAAGACCAAACCTCCGGTATATAGACCAAGTAATCCCGGATGCAAGACAGCTTGGTCTTGATGACTGGAAGCAGCGTGCCCAGGACCGTCAACCGTGGAAAGATCGAGCATCGACGTACCGTCTCTTCTTTGTCCGGTTCTTATCGTTATTTCAACAAGCGATGCTCAAGTGAGCTGGCCAACTGCATTCCTCCTCTCCATGAACTCATCCGCAATACCCGTCTCCCCAGGAGTGCCCATCAGTATACACTTAAACCTACTTTCGGAAGGACAGTCAAATTCAGAGACTCGTTCTTCAGCCGCGCTGCACGAATATGGAATGCTCTAATCCCAGCCTAATAATTCCCACAGACTACAACCCGCAGATATTTAAGACCAATGTGCACAGGTACCTCCTCTCCCTTTCTCCTTCTATACCTTTGGCCCGTGATGTGTCTTGACCCCTGACACATAAGGGTATTAGCAATCCCAATAGCACGCGCAAATTAAGAAAAAAAAAAAAAAAACGTCAGAATCTACTGCACAATCAATACCACAGCCCCATCATACCAAACGCACACACACAACACACTTTTGTTAAACTCATTGTCAGCATTCCCTGCACACACACAACACAATTTACCAATCACATTTGCTCTTAGCTAGCTAAGCTATTTCATTATTGTTAAGGTAGGTTATACGAATAATAAAACAGTCGATATAAGACTCGAAAAGACAACTGAACTTGTCTGTGTTTTCGAATGTGGACGAAATAAAAGATCCTTGAAAGATATCTGGTTCGTTGGCTCAGTGGATTAGTCTGTTCCTTATGCTATTTCACGTTGTGTTCTAATCTGGCTGAAGCTGCTATAATACAAGTTTTATTTAATAATACTACCCATGGAGGTCTGACCCTGAGCAATTGCGGCTTTCTGTGCTGACGGTCCTGGACACGTACCGTCCACTCATCAAGATCTTGCATCCGGGATAACATAGTCGTTATACCGGAGATTCGGTCTTCCATGCGCTTGATTTGAGCAAGCCAGTGCAGTCGACGGATCTTTGCCTTCCGGACTTCATCCACATCCTTTCACAGTTCGCGATTGTTGTGTGTCTTCTCCTCCATTCACCATTCTCGCAGACGGGACCATGTACCCGACGTAGGTTTTTTCTTTCGAACGCATCACAATAAGTTTCGCAATTTTGTTTAGCGTCCATCTTTCTCAGTTTTGTAGAGCATGATCTGAGTCCTTCGAGTCAAAAGTTTTGACGCCAGTTGCTTTGATAAACTGAAGTAACACCGGTTGCCAAAGGCGGTTCTACGTCGGATCTTCACAGTGATGGCGTTCGTGGAGTTCTCGTCTGCCCGGAGGTAAATAAAATCCTTTACTACCTCGAAATTGTAGCTGTCGATCGTGACGTTTTGTCAAAGGCGATGTGCGGCGGATCGTTTCTCGCTCTATAGCATATATTCCGTATTATCCTCATTGACCTTAAGACCAGCTCGTTTCGCCTGTTCTTCAATCGCCGTGATAGCTTCCACTACGGCACTTTGAGAACGTGTGACGGTAAGTAAATAATACAAGTTTGAACAAATGATTCATATTCTGTTTGAATATAAAATAAATATTATGAAATAAAATTGATTACGTAATAATGCGTACACTCTTCATGGCGTTCGACGGGCTTTTCTACTAACTTATAATAATAATAATAATAATAATAATAAATATAATATTTAATTGATCGACTTCATTCTTTCTTTTTCAAGGGCTTAAAACGCCATGTCTGCCATTCTTCCGTGACCCATTGACAACCTACAAGTCCTATTGATTGCAGTCAGTGAGTATCTACTTCTACACACAGCAGTGTTGCATTCTATGGTCTCTCGCCGCCTGTAAAAAAAGTTGGCTTTCACTTTCCGTTTTATCGTCGCGATGACTCAAATATGCTTTATGTGTAGCAGCATCATCTCTTGATGGAATTGTTGGATCCGCAAAATGTGTTGAAGGTAAATAAATTGCAAGCAGTAGGAGTTTTGCTTAATTTTTTCAAAATTACCATTTTGTTACACTCCAGCTCATCGAGACTAGCTGTAGGACTAGTTACTCATTCTTATTGGGCTTAACATTCTGGTCTTCTATATTTTATCTTGCTGACGTTTACACCGTGCGCAACCTAGGCCTACCAGAACACACCCTTCGTATGGACGAACTGCAAGAGGAGTTTAGTCACCTTCATGGAATACCAGTCGAGTCGTACCGTAAAGCAGTCCCGCGTCTGCTAATTGGCGTCAACAATGCCCAGCTGGGGCTCCCATTAAAGTTCAGAGAAGGCGGACCTCACGAACCGGTAGCCACAAGAACGCGCTTGGGATGGGTAGTCCACGGGAATTTCGGTACCATGCATACGGACACCAATGAGGGTGGAAGCTATCACATATGCAAGTGCAGTGACAGAAACCTCAGTGAAGTGGTGGATAGTTTCCTACGTGCTGACAACTTTGGCGCGCTACCTCCAGCAACCACCACCTTGTCTACCGACGATTCCCGCGCCATGGATCTGCTGCAAACGAGAACGATCTATAAGGGCGACCGCTTCAAGACAGGACTTCTCTGGAAATATAAAGACATCAGCCTGCCGAATGGTTACCCAATAGCGAGGCGAAGACTTCAATGCCTTCAAAGCGGATGAGGAAGGATTAGCCGATAAACTCAACAGGAAAATCGACGAGTATCTTGTGAAAGGGTACGCCAAGTGACTACCGGTAAGGTTAGACTTTTATGAGATGCTGCCGCCGCCACCCAAGGAGTATCGTTAAACTCACTGCTACTGAAGGGACCGGATCAGCTGATGCCTCTAACCGCAGTGCTCTAAGTTCAGACAACACAAGCTCGCCATATGTGGCGACATCATGGAAATGTTCCATCAGATCGCCATCCGGCAGGAGAACCAACGATGGGTGAACCATACACCTACGAACTGACGGTGATGACATTCGGAGCAGCTTGTTCACCATGTACCAATGAGTTTCCTGAAGCGGTCCAGTAAATTAAACTTAACCATTATGTGGATGATCTGATGGAAGTGTTACAACAGAGGAGGCAGCCACTAACTTGGCCACGAAGACGTCCACAAGCAAGGCGGTTTTCTCATCCTTAACTGGGTTTCGAATTCGCGCGGAGCGGGGGCAAAGCTGAGAAAGTGTTGAGAATATGGTGGTGCACCTCATCAGACAGACTGTCTGACCTTCAGGATCAGGACCAACATGCGGCAAGCGGAGATTCTGTCTGTAGTACAGCGCCCGACGAAACGGGATATCCTGAAAGTGCTGATGAGAATCTTCGACCCATTGGGTCTGATAGCCTGCTTCCTTATGTTCCTGTAGGTCCTGCTTCAAGAAATCTGGCGGTGCAAAATTGGATGGGACGACGAGATACCTGAGGCCGAGCATCAAAAGTGGCTCAAATGGCATCCAGCAACTCCCGATACTGGATGCAGTAAACATTCCAAGATGATACGTTTGTTCCGGATGGGGACAAGAGACTCAGCTACACACCTTCGTTGACGCAAGTGAGAATGGCTTCGCCGCGATAGCATTCATTCGTAACTCCACCGCCACACTCATAGAAAGTAGTCTGATAGGGGCGAAGACGATAGTAGCCCCCATAAAATCGCTATCTACATCTCGCCTAGAACTACAAGCCGCTCTTCTAGGTGCTCACTTCGCCAAGTGCATCGAGACATCGCACGGGATAACCTTCAACAAACGTTACTTTTCTACGAACTCGAAGACAGTGCTGTGTTGGCTCCGAGCAGATCATCGTCGCTACCGGCAGTACGTGGCTTTAAGGGTCAGTGAAATCCTGGAGCTCACCAAACTGGAAGAATGGAGATGGGTCCCCACGGGCGCAGACGTTGCTGATGAAGCCACTTAGTGGCAAAAGCCGCCCGACCTCAGGCCAAGCCTTTCTCGTAGCCTCCCCGGAGAACTGGCCACAATATTGGGGCCGATAGCGGAAGAGCTGAGACCGCGGTTGGTTGGATCACACCATCACACAAAGAGCCTTACATCACATAACCAACCCCGATTCGATTTGTTGACTATTTTGCGTCTAAAATGACCACGTGTACCTTAACTTCATCTAAAATGTTTTAATTAATTGTATCTAATCTCAGTTCAGTTATTAAATTTTTGATACACTTTTTTTATTGTAATGGCGTCTACATGTTGAAGCATGGATAAGATTTTTCATGGCACGACCATGGCCATTGGAAATTCTAAACTAAGTGTAACCTTTTTAATATCGACAATCTTAAGGACGTCTTGATCGCAAGTGTTATTTTGTCAAAAAACATCGAAATCGAGGGGTTATTATCATTAACAATTTTTGTAGCCGGCAAGTGTCGTCCTGGCCACCGCGCTTAAGTAGCCAGCTAATCTTTCTTTCATCCCACGAGTGAGCTAGAAGTTGTAACATTCATGTAACATAATGCATTGGTCAAAAAATAAACGAATAAAAGTCATTTCCGAGACTGTCCTGATCAGTATCAAGTGCAAACTGCATGCTTTGATGAACGAACGCGCGCAGTTCATCAGTGCCTTCACAAGCCGCAGTTAGATGGATCACCCTCATTTACATCAAAAACAAAAATAATATAATTTGAATGTAAAATTTGATTTATGCACACTTTGGTTGCCACCCAAGCGCAGCCATATGCCTGCCCGACCACACTTCCCTTCTTCCATAAATCAAATCGTCATCAATTCAGCATTTCAATTACAGCCGCGAAATTTCATTTCAAGTCCCACTGACACCGCTGCAAGCCAAACTGCACTCTTGCCAGTACAGGGGGTGGCGGGTGGCTGCATCACATTAATTTCAAAATAATAAAATAAATTATTTTCGAAATTTAATTCGAACTCGCCTGGCGGCAGTTCTGCGACGACACATGGAAACTTTGGTCTATATTAAACATTATAAATCGTTGGCTCGTCAGTTGCACCGATGTTTCCCGGTCCACTCCGGGGCTGGGGGACGGTCGATGTCACCGCCCACATTTAATCAACATCATAAATTGCATTCCACTGGGTGACGCACACTATACGAAATGCGTTGCATGTGGAACGAGAGTTTGGGTCGCGGTGTGCGCCGGGAGCGTACATCCTGCATATCCCACGAAGTTTACAGGGGAATAGACAAAAACTGAATTTTCCTTGTGACACTCTGCCGCAATTGTAAATCTTTCTGTCGTGCTGCGGGCTAAATAACGAAATTTATGTCAGTCCCCGAATGCAGTCCATTATGGGAGCAACTAACCGACAACGACGACGGGGATGGCGGCGACGACGGTTGGCATTACTGTCACGGGGACCACTGGCATCCTCGTTGAAGGTCACTTGGCGAGTGAAGCAATTTGGTAACCCTGTCTGTTGCTGCCTGCTCGCCAGAAGCCAGAAAATGGGTGAAATGGTGGTCCGCTGAGTGCATGTGTGGATCGGAACCGGGGTTAGGTGCCCCGGTTGGTTATGCTGAACCTCTTCTGCAGAGTCGCCTCTGTTGAAACTGAGTTAAATGGAATGCAAAATTAAATGTGAAATGGACGCAGTTCAGACATCAATGTGGCGCAATTATCGCTGATGTCGATGATACGGGCATGGACTCACAACTGAGTGGCTAAACAGCGCAGGGACTTGGTGGGATTATGCTTGTTGTATCACTTTGCTGGTGATTCAAAATGTCTCTGATATTAAATACTTATCAAATCTACGACCGTTGGATCGTGCGAACCTGAGAAATAGCAGCCTTTCCCCGCACCATTGACGGCCCTGTACACGCTGCTTCTCATCGCCGAGACCTCAATTTCTTACTCTCCTTCTCGAACCAGGAAGCCCGGATTCGAAAACCCTCTTATCTGGAGCGTTGTTGTCCATGCGCTCGATGTACAGCTAGTACAGCTCGTAGAGTTCTCGGTTATGTCTTCTCCTCCATTCACTTTATTCGCAGACGATGACCTTATATCCGACTTAAGATTTTTCTTTCGATGGCACCAAGAATCAGCTCCGCAGTTTTGTTTATCGTCCAGCTTTCGGCATCATTTTATAGAGACTGTTCTTGGTCCTTTGAGTCGGAGTCTGAAAAAAAGGGTCATAAAATTGTTCTAACAGACCGAAGTTCTGCGTCTCATCATCTACTGCAACGCATACATCCAGAAGCGAGTTAGGAATGAGCCTCATCTTTTGTCGGATATTTGATGAACAACATTATTCCTTCTGAATTTATTCAGACATATCATTTTTAAAAGGTTTTTGTGGTGACAGAGTGACGCTACTGCCCAGCTGAGACAGCGACAATATCCCACATACACCGTATGTTCTGAGAATATCCCACATACGCCGTGTAGTCTCAGAGCATTCCACATACGCCGTGTGGTCTGAGAATATCCCACATACGCCGTGTGGTCTGAGAATATCCCACATACGCCGTGAGGTCTGAGAATATCCCACATACGCCGTGTGGTCTGAGAATATCCCGCATACGCCGTGAGGTCTGAGAATACTCCACATACGCCGTGTGGTCTCAGTATATCACAAATACGCCGTCTGGTCTGAGAATATCCCACATACGCCGTGTGGTCTGAGAATATCCCACATACGCCGTGTGGTCTGGGAATATCTCACATACGCCGCGTGGTCTGGGAATATCCCACATACGCCGTGTGGTCTGAGAATATCACATACGCCGTGTGGTCTCAGAATATCCCACAAACGCCGTGTGGTCTGAGAATATCACATACGCCGTGTGGTCTCAGAATATCCCACATACGCCGTGTGCTGTCAGAATATCCCACATACGCCGTGAGGTCTGAGAATATCCCACATACGCCGTGCGGTCTGAGAATATCCCACATACGCCGTGTGGTCTCAGAGCATTCGACATATGCCGTGTTGTCTCAGAGCATGCCACATACGCCGTGTGGTCTCAGAATATCCCACATACGCCGTGTGCTGTCAGAATATCCCACATACGCCGTGAGGTCTGAGAATATCCCACACACGCCGTGTGGTCTGAGAATATCCCACATACGCCGTGTGGTCTCAGAGCATTCGACATATGCCGTGTTGTCTCAGAGCATGCCACATACGCCGTGTGGTCTGAGAATATCCCACATACGCCGTGTGGTCTGAGAATATCCCGCATACGCCGTGTGGTCTGAGAATATCCCACATACGCCGTGTGGTCTGAGAATATCCCGCATACGCCGTTTGGTCTGGGAATATCCCACATACGCCGTGTGGTCTCAGAGCATTCCACATACGCCGTGTGCTGTCAGAATATCCCACATACGCCGTGTGCTGTCAGAATATCCCACATACGCCGTGAGGTCTGAGAATATCCCACATTCGCCGTGTGGTCTGAGAATATCCCACATACGCCGTGTGGTCTGGGAATATCCCACATACTCCGTGTGGTCTGAGAATACTCCACATACGCCGTGTGGTCTGGGAATATCCCACATACGCCGTGTGGTCTCAGAGCATTCCACATACGCCGTGAGGTCTGAGAATATCCCACATACGCCGTGTGGTTTGAGAATATACGTCGTGTGGTCTGAGAATATCCCGCATACGCCGTGTGGTCTGAGAATATCCCACATACGCCGTGTGGTCTGAGAATATCCCGCATACGCCGTTTGGTCTGAGAATATCCCACATACGCCGTGTGGTCTCAGAGCATGCCACATACGCCGTGTGGTCTGAGAATATCCCGCATACGCCGTGTGATCTCAGAATATCCCACATACGCCGTGTGGTCTCAGAGCATTCCACATACGCCGTGTGGTCTCAGAATATCCCACATACGCCGTGTGCTGTCAGAATATCCCACATACGCCGTGAGGTCTGAGAATATCCCACATACGCCGTGTGGTCTCAGAGCATTCCACATACGCCGTGTGGTCTCAGAATATCCCACATACGCCGTGTGCTGTCAGAATATCCCACATACGCCGTGAGGTCTGAGAATATCTCACATGCGCCGTGTGGTCTGAGAATATCCCACATACGCCGTGTGGTCTCAGAGCATTCCACATACGCCGTGTGGTCTCAGAATATCCCACATACGCCGTGTGCTGTCAGAATATCCCACATACGCCGTGAGGTCTGAGAATATCCCACATACGGCGTGTGGTCTGAGAATATCCCACATACGCCGTGTGGTCTCAGAGCATTCCACATACGCCGTGAGGTCTGAGAATATCCCACATACGCCGTGTGGTCTGAGAATATCCCACATACGCCGTGTGGTCTCAGAGCATTCGACATATGCCGTGTTATCTCAGAGCATGCCACATACGCCGTGTGGTCTGAGAATATCCCGCATACGCCGTGTGATCTCAGAATATCCCGCATACGCCGTGTGGTCTGAGAATATCCCACATACGCCGTGAGGTCTGAGAATATCCCACATACGCCGTGTGGTCTGAGAATATCCCACATACGCCGTGTGGTCTCAGAGCATTCGACATATGCCGTGTTGTCTCAGAGCATGCCACATACGCCGTGTGGTCTGAGAATATCCCGCATACGCCGTGTGATCTCAGAATATTCCGCATACGCCGTGTGGTCTGAGAATATCCCACATACGCCGTGAGGTCTGAGAATATCCCACATACGCCGTGTGGTCTGGGCATATCCCACATACGCCGTGTGGTCTCAGAGCATTCCACATACGCCGTGTGATCTCAGAATATCCCGCATACGCCGTGTGGTCTGAGAATATCCCACATACGCCGTGTGGTCTGAGAATATCCCGCATACGCCGTGTGGTCTGGGAATATCCCACATACGCCGTGTGATCTCAGAATATCCCGCATACGCCGTGTGGTCTGAGAATATCCCACATACGCCGTGAGGTCTGAGAATATCCCACATACGCCGTGTGGTCTGGGCATATCCCACATACGCCGTGTGGTCTCAGAGCATTCCACATACGCCGTGTGATCTCAGAATATCCCGCATACGCCGTGTGGTCTGAGAATATCCCACATACGCCGTGTGGTCTCAGTATATCCCACATACGCCGTGTGGTCTGAGAATACTCCACATACGCCGTGTGGTCTGAGAATATCCCGCATACGCCGTGTGGTCTGGGAATATCCCACATACGCCGTGTGGTCTGAGAATACTCCACATACGCCGTGTGGTCTGAGAATATCCCGCATACGCCGTGTGGTCTGGGAATATCCCACATACGCCGTGTGGTCTGAGAATACTCCACATACGCCGTGTGGTCTGAGAATATCCCGCATACGCCGTGTGGTCTGGGAATATCCCACATACGCCGTGTGGTCTGTGGGTTGGGTTGTTTTTGGTTGACGAGGTATACAACTCTGTTACCATTTGCCACTCCTGGGATGTTTGTTGTTGTTCCATTTGATTTTATGTCGTGTTGTTCCTAGGAATCTTTCCATGTCGCAGATTTTTATATTCCACATGCCACATGCCACGTCGCTTCCAAGGCTGAGGTAGTGGTGGGCCCCTCTTCTCCCTCATATAAAGGGTATGAAGGGCGCTCCGATTCCCTCAAGACAATGGCCGGTAATGCATGTAACCTCACTTATGTCTTTATTTGTCCTCTATATCAACCTCGGGCTCCCGCCAGGCTCGATGTCGGCAAACTCTTTTAATACCTTAAAATTGTGCATGTCGATCGACATGCTTTTGAACAGGTGTCTGGGTGACTGTGAATGAATGTCGGCGTCATCTGCGAACCCAACAGTTGAACTGACTCGGCTTTAGCTTGATGTATGGCTGAGGCATTCTAATCAGTCATAGCTTAATGCCCTTTGATCGGAAACTGATTAACCGTGTTCCTAAGCCCTGCAATTTTAAAAAAATTCAACAGAATGCATGGCAACAAATTGCAAGGGACTTCAATCGATGCTGCTTTGGTTACGAGAATTGCAAAAAATTCTTAACCGTCAAAAAATGATAATCTGGCTCATGGGGGGATCGAACCCACGACCTTCGCGTTATTAGCACGACGCTCTAACCAACTGAGCTAATGAGCCGATGTACATTTTCCGACTGTGTTCACTTTTGCAGTGTGCAACAGGAGCCTTTCTTGAGGCCAAATTTTTGGCTTTCTTTTTATAAAAGGCAAGCATTTTGTGTTTGTCGATATCCTTGAGCTAGCGGGTTAAGTTAGAGGGTGATGACTCCGTCTCACATAGACTTGTTGGTCCATAGTGCAACCACTAAACAGAGTAAACCTAGTTGTAGTCCACTGTAGCTTTAAGTTCAAGTGGTTTTTACGAAGTGTATAAGATGTTGTTTGAACACGACCAGCAATGCGTAGAAGTGTACAAAATAGAAGTGTGGCGTCACAATGTCATTGTGTCACAATGCTTGTTCGTCAGATGTTTCGTTTCCACGGATTCCTATGTGTCCAAGATCCCATAGGAGGGTGACTGCGTTGTTACAACATATGCATGCTGCATATGCATCAATTACTTTGTCAGTCTGAATTTGTATCTCCTGATGAATTGACATTAAGACTACACCAGTGAATCGAGTTTTTTAAAAAAGATTTTAAGGGTTTCATCGTCTCTCTGTTGCACATGAAGATACTTGTAAGGTTACCAACATTTTACAGTCTCTTAAAGCTGTTATGGCGTTCTTTGAACGCTGTGCCGCTGCTTGTTGAGGACATTTTGTCTTTCACAGCAGAAACTCAGCAGTATGTCAATCCAAAAATAAGTCCTTTATAAAATCTAAAATTCTCTTCGTTAAATTAAATTGTTTTGCTTTCGCTAGGTATTGACGGGTTCAAAATATATAATGATGAAAAAACGGTCGTCGGTTATGGTCCTCTAACCGCGTTTCGAGGTGATTTGTGAAGTCCAAGAGGGGCACATAACAACCATCCTATACAAGTCTCAGTATCAGAGGCTTTTGTACTGTTAGTGAAATTTACAGGGTTTCAGTTTCGTCGACAATATTAAAAAGGCCTTGTGCAGTCTCAAAAATATCTTTGAATTCTTAAGTAAAATTAGCTTTACGTGATCCAGAGCTGACACTAGGTCACACACGATTGTAGTGTGTGCGAAAACAATATGCATAAGCAGCACAAGCTTATCAAAAATTACCAAAGTCCTTACCCTTACAAAATAAATATTAAATTGTAATAAATTAATGACCAATGACCAATGAGCAACTAGATGCATTAGGCTCAATTGCAACCAACAGTCCTAGTCACAAGCGAACAGACTTGCAATGCTATTGAACACTGAACATAAGCATCTAAGGGCAATTAATCAGCCGATGCATTCACACAGTTTAACCGTCCGACAATTGCATTTTGCAACCGCTCCGGTTAGGCTGAGGTATTCATTTTTCAAATTGAGGCCATTTTCGTCAACCAATTAATTGAAAAGATAGCGCAACATGACCCATTCCCGTGCCGTCGTATTGAATGGCACTCAAAAAGATTGTTTTGTTTTCAACGCAATAATCCATACCTACTGGCAGACGAGAAAAAAATAACTATACAAAATGGACAATTTAAATGGCCGCAGCCCGCGCTCTTAATGGCTTTATAATAAATTTAGATGAAAAACCGTGCAGATCCTCGGCATGAATTTCCGGTTAAATGGCTCTGAATGCGTTACTCATTCCGGTGGTTTTTTTTCTGCTCTCTGTTGTTATCTATTTCCTCATCCAGCCGATATTGTTTGGCCACAAAAACATCCCCCAGGTGCGGTGCAGTGGGCGGGAAAGGCAATCGCAAGCCACCATCTCACACAAATTTTGCTAATTGACATTCGATTTTGGATTCATGGGCCCCGTTCGGGGGCGATTTGGCGAATAAAACACCACGCGCTCGAAGTGAGCAAAAAACGAAAAGAAGAAAAAAAAAAAAGTATAAAAACGTTTCGTATCGTCCCTCGGGATCCAATCATTGCTGGAAAACACTTTTTATTAAATCACGCTGATGTTTGCGCGATGATACTTTAATCAGGGAGTATCTGGTGGAGCTACACGCATCCGGAAACAGCAAAAGTTTACATTTTTTTCTCTCTGCTTTCTGAATCCTGGTGCTGATAATAGCCGATGGGTGGGGGAGGGGCCAGGGCCACCACCCAGTCGGATGTGATGAAGAGCTATACAGCATAGAGTCGGAGATCTCATGGATGAAGCATTTTATTGGGGAGTTGAGGGGAGGGTTTATGGTGATGAGAAAGGAACATTACATTTGCATTTTTTCCTTTGTCGGGGAATGTTGATCCAGTCGTTTTTTGCGTTGCTGCTTTTTGGTGGGCGAAATATGTTTTCTGATGGAATTCGCTTCACACTTAGGGGAGTTTTGTTTAGGGTATTTGCACAATCGGCAAGATTGAAATGCGAAAGTATGCATTCCGGAGGAGATTCTAAGTAAATTAGTGCGAAGGAAGGTGCTGGCAACAGTGAACTCAGCGTAATTGAGTGCGAATTCGGAGGGTGCTTGCAAATGTTTTCAGATGGCTGTACACCTGGAAGCAAGAGGTAATGGGGGTTCCTAATAAGATAATCAGCTTCGCGAATTAGACCCGGATCTCGGAAAAATGATGGTTTTGCACTTGAGGAGTCACTTATCACATCAGAAGGAGGAGAGCATCTGCAAATCTAGTTGAAATGGAATTTCAAATGTGAATTGCTAGTTAAATAATGTGTGAGGCATCACACCCAGGTGGCTTGAGATCTCATCCCCATCCTCATCCTCATCCTCATCCTCATCCTCATCCTCATCCTCATCCTCATCCTCATCCTCATCCTCATCCTCATCCTCATCCTCATCCTCATCCTCATCCTCATCCTCATCCTCATCCTCATCCTCATCCTCATCCTCATCCTCATCCTCATCCTCATCCTCATCCTCATCCTCATCCTCATCCTCATCCTTATCCTTATCCTTTTCAAAAACTGTTTCAGAAGCGCAAAACATTCGCAACATAATTTTACCGACATGCTCCTTCTCTATAACTCGCGACACCACAGCGCCTCGACCACCCACGGATTGGGGCTCTGTACATGTTCCAAAGTCAACCGAATTACGCGAGCTTTCACAGAATGTATATTAATTCAGAATATTTAATTTGACATCGAGAAAACATATAATAGCTAAGTTAGTACACACATTGTGCACACATCCTTTAGATCCTTGGCTCAAACACATTCCCCCCACACCGCAGGGTTGTACGTTCGCGTGGCCCGCCGGTGCGGCACGTAGCTCATATAAAACGCATCTCCTCCACGGCGCGGCGCCCATACATTCAGCCTTAACGAAATTAATTAAACATTCATGCGGTTTATGAGATTCATGGCATTGCTTAGTTGCTGCTGCTGCTGCTGCTTGGCAAATCGTATGATGACGGTATTTCACCTGCATAGGGTGCCGCTGAGATTTGAATGCGTTGTAGGGAAATTTGTTCTCTTACTTGGTACTTGTTTTTTCGTGGCCGTTATCTCGAGTAAGGATTGACATCAATCCTTAAGAGTACACGAAACGTAGAGCGAGGACAACATCAACAGCCTCACACAACAGAACTAAGAATGCAAATAAGTTCCAACGTATGTAGAGGTTGGCAGACCATGATTAGTCAGCCGTTGCGTTTCATAATGATCAATCTTGCCAGCACAATGAGCACAGTCATTCGTCAGTAGAGCGGAGATGCACTTTTAGAGCTTTCAAATCTTTAATGAAGTTAAAAAGTTTTAAAAGCGAAGCAACTCCCTTATCACCCTGTATCCACAAGACCAACTTGAATAAACTTAAAATTGATGAGAGTCTTGAACCGTCTACGTCGCTCGAAACGATGAGTACTTTGAGCAGGTGTTGGTTAAACTATTCAGAGCAACGACGTTTTGTAGCCTCTTAATCAGAATTGTGCCAGTTAATCGCTACCAATGGTGTAGCCCATTATGCCGAAGCTACAAACTTATTAATTATACACTTTCAAGCGTTACCCTCATCGGGGTGGTGGGATACACACTGTTCACCGCTGGCGGATCTGCTGAACACATTATTGTGAATTATTGAGATTCGCACTACTGGGGGAGGATTATGACAGAGTTGGTGTCTTTGCCTCATGTTTAGTCATAATTTGGAACGACGATTAATTATGAGGTCTGCGAGTTTGTGAAAGCTGTACGAAATCCACCGAAAGCACCGCTTTCGAAGTGGGCCTGTACTATTTTTTTTGGGATCATGCAGGAAGAAGTGTCATCCTTAACTTGATGCCGCTCTTGAAATGTGAACATTCCATTGTTACTCTGTTGGACTTGAATAAGTTGAAAATGGGCGGTTTCAAAATAAGGATGGATGAACTCTCGCACACGGCGGTAAAGCAGTCACAATTTACACAAGCAGAGAACAAGACAAGTTCCGAAAAATTAAAATTCTTGTAGCTCTACAGGGTGGACCAGGGCCTCAACCAACTAGCGTGTCCAGCAAGCTCGAATACTAGATATGCATAAGCATAAATATGTCTATAAATATAAAAAGCTAAAGTAGGCTTTTGATTTTGAGCCGGTCTTAACTAAAGTCGTCCTTATGCACTATTAATGAGCTTACTATGCGGCTTATTGCGAGAGTCTATTCCCAGTTGAATTGAATTCGAATAGAAATAAAACATATTGATGGTATAGCGGAATTAGATTCGTAATATAATTAATTTCGAATAGAAATAAAAGTTATAAGCGGCCTATTGCGAGTCTCTATTGCTATGGATATTTTTCTATTTCGTAGTGTTTAAGGACGTTATAAACAACATAAGAAATTATACATAAATTTATAGTAAATAAATGATTATAAAGAAATGTAACTACGTTACTAACATCAAAATCAGTAAATGTCAGAAAAAAAACCATAAACAATCATTTTTGAAATATTCTTTCTGATTAACCCTTGGCTGGCGATTAGATGAGTTAAACTCGATTAAAAAATAAAATTTATATTTCGCAAGGTGCTACAAGTGCGTTTTATTCATCCATACAAATTTACAGTCCATTTGAAATAAAACTCAGTTCTCATAATCATTGCCATTTAGCAATATTTGTCAATAAACTTCACGTAGAAAGGACAATTTTATCAGAAAATTGCTGCAGATTTTTGAATTTCGGTGAAGTTCCGTGAAATGGAAAACATCGAAAATATGTGTGTAGATACATGCAAATTCGAAATTATCTTAACACTCTTTTTAACCAAAACTGTACTTTTTTCCGATAAATTTGAATCACCAATTATTCGTAATCATTAAGTAAATTTAATCTTTACATTCGAATTCAGATACATATGTGTTTCTGTCCTCTAAACGTTTGGTCATCGATTCCGAACCCGTGGGACAACGTAACAGAGGACGCCCAAGTTAAAGGTGGCGCACATAGGTGGAGAAGGACCTCAACTAACTTGGCGTGCGACACTGGAGGCAGCTAGTCAGCGACCGTGCTAGCTGGTCTTGCCATTACCACAAGATACTGAATTTACACTAAAAACTTTGAAAACTGTACCTTCATTAATATTCGTTTTTTTAACTACAGTGGACTCTCTCTAACTCGACTTTTTTCGCTTTTTCGTTTTTGTTTTTATATATATATTCCGGACTTATTATATCCATTGTTCCTGCGACCTAACCTTCAGAGCCTTTACGGAAGAAACAGGGTTCTCCCGCACTCGCCAATCCAATTCGGACAACAAATTTTCGATGGGGTTGAGGTCAGGTGATTGAGCAGGTGTTGAGATAACTTTTGGTCAGTTCTGTAGCAGCCATTCGCAGACAATATAGGCTTTATGCTTAGGATCATTATCCTGATCAAATTTGAAAGACCTGGAAATTCCCATTTTTTCAGCACTTGCTTTCAAATTTTCTCCCACAATCCTCAACTAATGCTCATTATTCATGATCCCATCTATGAGGCCAAATTTCCCACGCCTTTAGCCGATTTGCACCCCCACACCATAACATGATCTCATCCATGCTTCACCGTTGCTTTCTTCGTTTTTAACCATTCCATCAGACCTGAAAAGGTTGAACTTGCTCTCATCTGCGAAAATTACATCTTCTCACCATGCTGGATCTTTTTCTTTGTAACCTTTATCAAATGTTTGACTAATATTACTGTTACGCAAGTCGTAAAGGGCTTTTTCCTAGCTACTCGACCTCAACGGTCGACCTTCTGATTTGATAGTTCTGCGAACTGTAGACTCAGAATCACGCTTTCCTCATTTCACCAACAGCTGATTTACTATCTTAGGTGCACTAAGACGGCTGTTGTCTTCAACTTTTCTTGTAGTGATGCTTTCTTCGCGCTGGGTTAATTTTTGGGCTACCCTTTTTGCTTCTTGAATTCGATACGGCCTTCGTTCCTGAAGAGTCTTATGCTGTCAGCGACTGTATTGGGCTTCATTTTCAAATTTTGCGCAATTTCATTGTAAGTTTCATCTTTAAAATGGTGGCTTAACACCAACTCTTTCCTTTTGAACTTGTGGACGATTTTTAACAAAAATGGACACGTCCAGCGGATGCATCGCACACTCACGCACAAGAATGCGCTCTTAAATTTGTTCCTGTATCGAAGAGTTCATAAATCTGGAGCACTAGCTATGAGTCCTCAAAAATATCAATCCATCCAGCTCTTTTTTTACTAAAAACAAAAATTCTTTGCAAGATATTAAATAAAAATGAGGTTTCATTTTTTTTTTATTTTCTATTTCGAAATTCGAGTCTATTCTTTCAACTCTTTTGCGTTTCGCGATACATTATAGACGCGATACATTAATAGAATCGAATAAAATCGAATAGACTTCTTGCGACTCTCGCAATAAGTCCCTATGACCTTGCGCCTATGACTATATTATATTCGTAGAATTCAGAATGATTGAATTAGAAGAGCGATATTTGGCGTGAATTTTTGGATAAGGGAGAATCAATATAAAAAATTCACAACACTGACAAAAATTGCAATCACTGTCAAATCTGTGAACGCACTTACAACTTAGTGCAACTCTATGTAAAAGCCATGATGCAACTGATTTTTCGAACGGTGAGAGCTTTGCTTCGTTGGTTTGGTCACGTGAAACGAATGTCCCCGCCTTGAATGCGATTCCATCAGAAAGACGCCTAGATGATGGGGTTGGACCAAGTCCAAAAACTCGCCAAGTTAGACTTGAGCATAGCTCTCGTGCGTGCTTTACCCCCGTGACTCACTTAGACGATCATGCGGGTCTGAAGATGATGATGATGGTTAATCCCACCAACTTAGTTCAAAAGGTTACTTAACCCATATGCAAGCGCAAAGTCATCGTTAAAACCTTTTAATTAGCCGACCTTGGTCTCTCCCAAGGACAGAGGGTTGGGGAACGCCCATGTTGATGATCTCGACCCAACCATCCCATCAAACCCAACCAATTTCTACTTTTTGATTTCCATATTTGAGACATGACAATTTGTTCCAGAATAAAGCACTCCGTCACTTGGAAGCCGCATTTCTTTGCCCATGTAACTAAAGTCCTCATTGCATCCTCAAGCGGCTAGCTAATTACCGGAATCTGTCCTGAACAAAATATCAGAAGAGCAATGTCTGCCCCAGGACTTCTCAAGACTCCACTTGCTCCAAGCAAGTTGAAAAATAATTTTAATTTCTCGCAAAAGAAAAACAACCTCAAACCCGACAAAACTTTATTTTGGTCTAGTTCCGACGGAGAACGCAACAAATTCACCATTGTCCACTGAAATTCAACCGAAATTGCTCCCGTAATGCAGTACATTTCCCAAACCGTCCACTGTGGCAAATTCATGGCTTTCCCTTTAAATCTCTTTAGTTGCCCGTCTAAACCCCACTTGGCCCACTAAATCCATTTCCAAAACATAAAGCACTGCATTTGTAAAGCAATCCACCCGGCCACCCCCGGGCTTAGTCCACCAGCAGTCACAGGCAGTGGCACTTCACTTTTAGATACTCAGTCTGCAACAAACTACCATTTTAGTTACACACAAAGAATGCAATAAAAAGCCAACAACCCGCGCCGCCGTCTAATTAATGAAAATCGCAGCGAAATTTGCTGACAAACACACACACAGGGGAGGGACGCGCATCAGTGTTGCCGCACTAATTCGTGGAATGTCCTCTAAGTTTATAGATCCATGATTAAATTCCACACCGATAGACGCACACGCGGCCGCACAAACGGACGTGCACCCGCAAACGATAAATGGCCAATATAAATTCCTGAGTTCCGCAAATAGTTTTCGGAACGAAAGCGTGCATCGGCGGAGGGCGGTGGTGGTTGTGGCGGTTGCCGCTGGTGGGACCGGAGGAACGTCCGTACGTGTCGTTCTTTTGTTACATGGTAGCGCCAACCGTCGATTGTCAATATGTAACGGTTGCACCTAATGCCGGCCTGTGTGATGGGACACCCTATTGAAAAGCGCTGCCGAAAAGTTGCCAACGGCACTGAACTTAGCGTGACCATAAAACGCAGATGGTTTGTTTAATTTGATATTGAAGCCGATGGGACAACATGGAAAGGCACTCACTTGGTGGTGCCCGGAAGCACGCCCGGGGCTAAAGGCATGCAGGAAATACAGCCCGTGGTGGCGGATAATAGGGTTTTGCGGTGCTTTGTGTTTAATTGAATTTTTCTAAATTGTTATTCGGATTGATTTTGAAAACTTCTTAATGCTCCGGGACGTGGTTTTGCTCTCCAGTTGGATGGCAGCCAATGGTGGTGGTATAAAGTTTTGGTTTAACTGCGTTTTGTGTTTGGATTAATTTGCAACATGTCGTGCAATGCAGGCGGAGTTCACCGGGTTGCCTCTTTCAGCATTGAGTGCCTTTAGTTAGGTGAGCAGTCTCAGAGAATGCATTCACGATGACATCTTTAAATTAGGGATCAATCTCGACATGCGCTTAATCAAGACTCGACGAACGGAGGTAGCCAATTTGGGGGACTCATTTTGAATCAGTAGAAAAGTGGACATTTTCTTCGACAAGTCATAAGATGTTTCTTTTGAGTGGAGTACTCAGTGTGAGCATGCGGATGTCGTGACGATGGGGACATTGCCACGTGACCAAACCATCGAAGCATAGCCACTTCCTTTCGAAGAAGCCAATGCTCAACATTGCGTCCTTCGACTACTGCCGCGTTTCTCGGCCTATCCTGACGAGTAACCCTCACAACAGCGCGAGCGAGTCTCATCGCCAGCTTGAATTCGTGATCTAGATCTTTCGATCTTTATCATATCCTCCACAACGGTGTCTATTGACTTATATGTAATTTCCACAGTTTCTATGCTGGATTGGATATCAAGATTAAGTTGATCGACGTCTTTATTCTTGGCTGCAAGGTGAGACGGCTCCTGATTGGTTCGGACATTGCAGTGACTGTTGCTCGGTGCGCGGGTGTAGTAGCCCAGCGAACTCTCCCATTGGTTCGCTCAAGGGGTCTATTTTATGAAAATAAAATTATGATCATAAAAAGAATTTCTGAAAGCGCGGACCAAGGAGAGAGACATCACCTGCTGTTGGCTAGAATGGCGGGTGTTCCAGCAGATGGCACTGCGGTCGGTGCACGGGGAACCGTTAAAAACAATTTTATTCGACATGGCGGGTACTATACCCGCGACATAAAAAGTGGATAAAAACCAAGCTTATACCTGACTCTATGGTGTGTCTAAATTTCGGCTCAAACCATCGGAGGGAGGTAGACAACATTTTTTGATATATATAGATTGCACTTGTGCTTAGAATGTATTTCAGTAGAAAGATATAATATTAGATTCTATAAAATGTCCATTCTCTGGGTTGTAAATTGTGCTGAGGCTCGCTTTCGAAAAAAGCCATCTGTCAAGTTAGCGGTTAGTCAGTATTTATTCCCCCGTGGGACGTCGTTGGCGGCTGCAGACGAGAGAGGGGGGAGAGTGTGCCTGTACCAGGACTCATCTATCTTTATGGATGGCGGCGGAGGAGCTGGAAAACTGTCTGGCCAACGGCGGCATCCGAAACTCCAGTCAGAAGGAGCTACCTGGTGCGCAGTGCTTCTAGAGCTACTTCGACATTTTCGGAGCACAGGCCAGGTCGACCTTTCAAGGCCAGGTCGGGGCCTTGGAATTGAGATGGCGGCGGAAGATCCCTTTAGTTTTAGGGACAACGGCGGCGCTCACAGACCACCTCAGCGAGGTTACACAGGATAAAACCGGACCCTCCGAGGGTTAAAGGAAAGGGCCTAGCCTCCCAGTTGGGGGTTGTGCGGGAGGTTTACTCCCTCACCACGTAAAAATATTATGGTTCAGAGACTGCCAGGGATACGGACGGAATTAATGTTGACGACCCCAGCCCCATACAAGGCCAATGATTTTCTGTTCTGCACGTGGAATGTTGGGAATATTAATCAGCCAAAACTCTGCAACGGTACGCGACGAAGAAATTGAAGAACAACATGGTGGAAGCAACGATCTTAACTGGACCTTTCAAAGGTGAAGATGTCCTCATTCCTAGAATTCCCATCATCCCGACTGATACACCCTTTCAATTCAAAAGGTTGCAGTTTCCCATTCGATTGGCATTCGCAATGACAATAAATAAAGCTCAAGGTCAATCTCTAGAATTGTGTGGTTTAGATTTAGATGCGGATTGCTTTCCACACGGACAATTGTGTGCTACGTGTTCCCGTGTCGGTAAACCAGATTTACGCGGAGAATGGAGGAACTAAAAATGTTGTATACCCACAAGTTTTACCAAATTAAACGTATTTAAAACTTATGCTATGTCGTGTTCCTCATTTCTTATGCGTGCAACCACAATATGCCACAGCGAAGCGTGGCAGGATGCAGCTTGTTTTAAATAATTGTTCCAAGCAAAGGGAAAGAACAGCAACAACCCTTTATTTAAAAAAAAATTAATAAATAAATAAAATTAATCCATATCTCGCGTTGTATACGTCCCACCGGACCAAACTAAATGCCATTAAAAAATTACGATTTCTCACAACAAGATCCGCGAACTGTTTTGTGATTCCTTGACCCAGTATTGTTTGTGTGCGAATCAAAGATCGACACCAGCTAGGAGAAAATACGTCATATTTTTACGTTTTCTCCGATTATGGCGAAAACACAGTCTAGGACGCTGAGAATGTAAATAATGCTTATGGCCCCGATCATAATTCATGCGAAGTTTTGGTTCCGTCGATTCCGTTCCGGTATTTTCGTTGCCATATATATACTACGCGCTGGAGGCCCAACTGTCAAAAAGGTCAATAAAATCATGGAACTCGTCGAGTCTGTCAAAAATGTAAGCACCCCCCTTTTAATTGCCCAGGAGCTAAATAAAGCACAGAAAATCGTTTGTAACCATTTCAACAAGTCTGGGTGCCAATAGAAGCTCGATGTATGGTTACCACATGAGTCAACGCCGAAGGAGCTCATGGACCAAAATTCCATCTGTGCACCAAATGGTGGTACCGTGAAAGGTGGCCGAGCGAGGATTGACTGCCAGCAAGGTATGGCAGTTGTGCGCTTGGTGGGAATGACAGGGAATCATACCTGGACCTGTGTTGTCAACAATTCAACCGTGCGTCTGAACGAAGCAGTCGCTCAGAAGCTCAGAAGAATAAATAATAACTAAAATTTTATATGTTGATGTACCAATTTTTATTAACTTTGTTATAAATAAATTTGTTTAGTAAATTATTTATTATATTGTAAATTTTTATTAAAATAATTATTTAAATATTAAAAATAAAGAAATAATGATATAATTAGTATATTTTTTTTGTAATAATATGTGTCTTCATTGTGTTCCATCGTGACAACTTTAGACCACACACCTCGATAGCGATTTGCCAGAAGCCATGGGAATTTGATTGGGTGGTCCTGATGCAACAAACATATAATTCGGACCTAACATCAATTGTTTGTGTTGTCACCAGCTCGCCCCAAGAGAGTCTTCTGAAACAATAATTTGTCAGTTTTCACCAGTAGGGACTAGGGTTGTTACGGGTGAAAGATATTGGCATCACCCTTAAAATGGGAACAAATAATCCAATAATACGGCACATATTTGAATTAGATGGAAACATTTTTACTGTGGTAAATACAGATTTATAACAGAGGACGCCCGCGTTTAAGGTGGCGCGCCCAGGTGGAGAAGGACCTCAACCAGGACCAGGTGTGGGACACTGGAGACAGCTAGTCACAGACCATGCTTGCTGGAGAGGCTTGTTGGTTGAGGGCCAGGTCCCTCCCAAATAAAGAAGAAGAAAATACAGACTTATATTTTGTTCATAGATAATGGATCTCATTTTATTACATCTATTGCTTACCTTGCGGATATGCAATTGACCAGCACACTGTCTTCTGCAATAGCAGATTGAAAAGATCGCACGGCAGAGCATCTCCTTTAGAGCTCTGTACTAGGAATGAATCTGAGGCTGCTGCTGAAGATTGTTGTCAACCATGGTTTTATTATATATCCGCTGGTACCGGCGGACGGCAAAGCCATGTTGATTTGGATTTTGTTAAATTTTTTCTAAAAGGAATATTATTCGAAATAATAAAATCTATATCCGCTGGTCCAGTGGGCCAGAACTGCTTCAGTTGTTGCAATCACGTTAACCTAACCTAACCTTGATGGTAAGTGAAAGAGTGCGTTCGCAAATTAAATTAAAAGTTGACCATCTGGACTCGATGAATTAAAGTACCGAAGCTATTTACTGCACTGGTACAGACCTTAAATAGTGTGTTTCTCCTTGTGAGACGTCACTTAAACCATCCCCTAGATGAGGAAAAGGAACCTGAGGGTCCCTCGCTCGAGTCAGTCCATGTACAGCGAACATATTCAGTATATATAGCTATTGCTGGGGATTTGAATAGCTCTAGCTTTTGGCGACAGCATTCACATTAATCTTGCAATTTCTTAATTAATTTTTTGTAGGTTTTAGGTTATGGAAGGGTTGGTAGGGGGGCTGGTAGTGCATTCACCAGCACTTGGTCCATTGTGATATAACTAGTCAGACTACTACCACTGATTGACTACTCCAGTTATAGTGCCGTTAATTAGATCCCAACGGCAAGTGGTGACTGGACCATATTTGAAAACCAGATAAGAGCCTATTAACTTTGCTTTCACTGGGACTCGAACCGGGGACCCCGCTAACCAGGGTCAGGCACTCTTTATTTTTCAATTTAAATTTAGTTTTTATCGTAATGAAATAAACTTACTTGCTAGACAAAATATACTTAAAACTAGCTTAAATATCTTAAATAACTTACTGACCCTATGCGAGTAATGATAATAATATAATAATATGGGTGGCGCTACAGCCCGTAGAGGGCCAGGGCCCAGCTTCTCAGCAACCACTCGTGTTGTGCGTGCTATTGTTCTTTCACGAGTGGAAGGAGACCTACAGTTTAATGCCGATTCCGAACGGCGAAGTTGAGAATCTCTTTCTAGACAGGAATACTCTTTGAGCATTGTCAGTGACTCGAAACAGCCGTGAATTATCAAAGGTGGTAAATTCTGTTATCGAACCTGGCACCCTCTGCGTAAGAGTCGACGCACTTACCCACTACGCCACGGCGACCCTATGCGAGTACTCTAAGCTATTCTAATTTACGCATATTTGTGACTTTCGGCTTAAACAACGTTTTTTTTCGTCTTTAGAGACAATATTTTATTAATTTCAATTACCAAGAAAACTTTAAAAACTTGGTTTAACCAAGCTAACCTATGAAAAAAAAAACTTAAAACCCACTAATTCTAAAATAAGACTTAACCTAACTTAACCTAACATAACCTTAAAACTACCTTAAATATGTCCGTAAGAGACAGACGTGTGCCCCAGGGCGTATATGATATGTACATGCAAATACATCTATACGCCGTGATGCACCTTTTTTTTGGATTTCTTATGATTTTTATCTTAAACTAACTTAATTCTATGAGAGTTGGCCACCATGGTCAACTGTTTCGCCGTTTGGAAGAGCCAACGCCGGCGGAGACCGGTTCTGGTGCAACCACCAATAAAACTGCCGTTCTTTGGCACGCTCTCTCCTATCCCGCTCTATAGAGATCGCTCTACTGCAACGGAGGAGATCCTCATGGCTGCGGGCAACATGCGGCTCGTATTGGAGTCGCCTGTCCACTGTTCGGCGTACGACATGGAAGATCAGCGGGCATCCCACCGTATCCTGTATTAGGCCAATTTGATCGAGATAGAGGAATGCTTCAGGTGGAATAAGGCCGTTGAGGCGCACTCTTTCATGGAGATCAGACTGTTCGAAGAAGTCATAGCTCGTGCAATGTGCCTTCTGATGAGCTTAGGGCAGGCACTCTACCCATTGCGCCATCCAGTCGTTATGTTTTTTTGTAGGTTTTAAGACTTAGCTTGAATAAATCCCAGTCGACCAAATCCTTAGAGAATTTTGCTCTATTTGTTCAAGATTGAATAATATTCCATCGAATTATATTATTATTGTTCAGTTGCATGCATTAAATTAATTTTATTATCTACATTATCGGCTCACTGCCTTACCAACAATTATGTACTAAAATAAACTTAACTAAACTAAAGTTAACCAATTAATATAAATGTCAAATGTCAATTAAAGAAGACACTTCTTCACAAGATCTCGGTGTGAGCAGTTCAATAAAGCATCCGCAATTATAACGTTTGTAGCTGCGCGTTTTATTACATATATACCCTTTTTACTAAGAACAAAGGTTTCTTTTGTTCCACCCCCAATTTAACTTATTTCATGGTCCTTCGAGTCTTTTTGGATTAAGTAAATAATCCGTGTGTGCGTGTTAAATAAACAATTCAAAATATAACAAGTGTATGTTAAAACAACTTTATTAAAAAAAAAAAAAAAAAATATACATTTGGTGAGTTTTGCTAGTGCAAATCGGATTTCCCGCGCCGCGTAAAAAAAAAAAAAAAAAAAAATACAAGCAACAGGTGAACATTTGCACATTTCAAGTGCAGTAAAATCAAGCAGATTTCGTTCATCGGTGGAATTTCACTGCTTTTAACCATCGTTGGATACTCCAGTAAATCACCGTTGGAGTCACCGTTCATCGTTTTAGTACGGTTAAAAACAGTAAGTGCAGCTGAACAAAGGGATCAACAGCAACAGTTAACTGCTGAAAAAAAAAAAAAAAAAAAAAAATTAAAATATTTAAAAGAGCAAATTGAACGCAAACGTAAGTTGAAATACATACCCACCTTTTTTTTTCTCTTACGCGTTTCATTTTTTTTGTCTTCATAATGTCGGCGATTCTGAAAATTCAAACGAGCTTGCTGCTACAACTCACTAAGGATAGCGACAATTTTGCGAAACGTTCTGTCAAGGAAAGAACGAAAAATTATGTCAGCAACAGAATAGCTATATTGGAGGAAAATTTTAAAACCAGCACTCAACAACACTACAAGGGAATTACAGCTGCAGAGCCGGAAATGGTAAAGGAGCTGGAAGAAAGTTACGAGAAGGTGCGTGAGAAATATTTAGACTATAAAACATCATTGCTTGATAGCTTGGACAGGATACAAGCAACGGTACAAGAACCGGTAAGTGCTACGTTAAGTACTAGTGATAAGAACCGTTTAACTTTACCGAAAATAAATGTACCCACTTTCACTGGAGATTATCAGAATTGGAAATCCTTTCATGACTTGTTCGATGCTCTGATCAACAAAAACGCGTCGTTAACTGATGTCGAAAAGCTTCATTATTTAAAATCAAGTGTAGGAGGCGAAGCAGAAAGATTGATTCAACATCTGACAATTGCCAGTAGTAACTACAAACCTGCGTGGGATATTCTCACCTCACGCTATGACCACAAGCGTTTTATTGTCAATGCGCAATTGCAGACATTTTTCGGTCAGGAATCACTGACTACGGAGACGTCTGTTGGTTTAAAAAGGCTATTGGACACTTCGGTAGAATGTCGTCATGCTTTAAAGAATCTCGGCATTCCAGTGGATGATTGGGATACCATCATCATTTTCATACTCACCAAGAAATTACCTATTCTTACCCAACAATTATGGGAAGAGAAACAAGGTTCTACAAAGGAACTGCCGAAATTCGAATCTTTTAAAGAATTTCTAGAAAGCAGGTTCAGGACGTTGGAAGCCATTGGGTTTCAACAAGCTGCAGATAGCAGCAAGCTTGGTCGAGTACCCCCATTGAAAGCGAAAGCACTTCACATTAAACCAACAACGAAAACTCAGCTCAGTTGTAAGATTTGCCAAAAAGGCGCACATCCTATACGAACGTGCAATCGATTCCGTAAAATGGAGATTAACTCCCGCAGGAATGCAATTCAAAAATTAGGAGTGTGCGAAAATTGTTTGGCGTACAGCCACAGCACTCAGCAATGCACCAGTAGAGTACGATGCTACATTTGTCAGCAACCGCACCATACCCTTCTACACTTTCCCCCACATTCGAATTCCCAACACAAATTCAATCAATACAATTTACACGCACCAAACACACTACATCACACAATACATCCAGCGCAAAGTACACTCAACACCCATCCACATTCAAACAACCCTCCGCAATCAAAATTGTCTACTAATGCTGAACCTTATCAACCGACGGGTCAAGTGAGCAATCATCTCGCAACACAAAAAACGCAGCCTGATGTTTTGTTAGCGACTACTTTAGTTCGAGTCAAGACATCTTCCAATACCGACATCGTGCTACGAGGCTTAGTAGATCCGGGGTCTGAGGCATCTTTTATTTCTAAAAAGGCAGCGAAACGTTTGGGCTTCAAGTCCAAGTCAATTTCGGTCGAGGTTTCAGGGTTAGGGAAAGTCAGCAGTGGCGCCTGTCATGGCTACGTAGAGCTGACACTTGGAGCTTTGCATTCCGGCTACAAGACAAGTACCCGTACTTTAATTTTTGAGTCGCTGACTGGTCTTCTTCCGGCCCACAAATTAAGACCGGAAACATGGAGCCACATTCAAGGTTTACGTCTGGCCGACCCAACATTCCACACGCCGGCGGAAGTCGATCTCCTGTTGGGCGCTGAGGTTTATGCGGAAATCCTTCTCCCAGAAGTGTCACGCGGCGCAGAACCAATGTCCCCTATTGCGCAGAACACGATGCTGGGATGGCTTTTGATGGGCAAGGTCTATCAACCGAAGCAATCTATTCAAAACTTTCACCAAATAGTAGATGTCGACCGGCAGCTCCAACGATTTTGGGAAATCGAAGAAGTACCTCAAATTACGCAACGCACAGACGAAGACGTGGAATGCGAGAATTTCTTCCAGGCAACAACGAAGAGGCTGCAAGATGGACGATACGAAGTGTCGTTACCATTCAAGGGAGGGAACAGGCCTGCGCTTGGATCCTCGAAGCAAGGCGCCTTGCGTAGGCTTGTTCAACTAGAACGACGGTTCACACTGAACACTACACTCCGGAACGAGTACACAAGATGCATTAACGAGTATCTAGAGCTCGGACACATGGAAGAAGTTGACGTCAACACGGACAAAGTTCTTAGGACACAGCAGCATTTCTTCTTACCGCACCACGCGGTGTTCAAGGAGTCGAGTTCTACAACGAAGCTCAGAGTGGTATTTGATGCTGCAGCCAAAGCGTCAGATGGAATTTCCCTAAACCAGCATCTGATGAAGGGTCCAAAGAAGCAGATAGACATGTTGGATATTGTCCTGCGGTGGAGGAGACATCAATACACATTCACCGCGGACATTGAGAAGATGTACCGACAAATTCGGGTCTGCTCTGAAGACTCTTACTACCAGATGATCTTATGGCGGAACTGTGACACCGAACCCATTAAGGTATACCGCCTTAAGACGGTCACATTCGGCACAACATGTGCCCCTTATCTGGCGATTCGAGCACTCAACCAGCTGGCGGAGGATGACCAGCTGAAATTTCCTCTAGGAGCACGTCTTATAAAGGAAGAAATGTATGTGGACGATCTCTTTGCAGGAGCCGACAGCATACAAGATGCAGTAGAGCGACTTCAGCAAGTCAACAGTTTACTGCGGGCGGGAGGCTTCACTTTGCGGAAATGGGCGAGTAATTCGGAGGAGATTTTAAACAAAATCCCAATGGAACACAGGGAAGTAAGCTTTTCCATACCTGTTAACTCGGATTCATCGGTCAGCAACATAAAGGCCTTAGGCATCAGATGGTTTCCAAGCGAAGATACGCTTTCGTTTGAACACATCCCTTCAGATTCTGCGACACCAACGAAAAGGAACGTGCTTTCCGCCATTGCCAAGCTGTTCGACCCACTCGGATGGATTTCACCTGTCATCATAAAGGGAAAAATATTAATGCAGCAACTTTGGCAGCGCGGTTTGGATTGGGACGATACGCTTCCCCTCGACCTGAACAAGGAATGGATGGCCTTCCGGGAAGATCTGTCGCAACTCCAAAGGATTCGCATTCCGAGGTGGATTCACACAAGCCAGAAGAAGAAGGAACTTGAGCTGCACGGTTTTAGTGACGCGTCCGAGAAAGCGTATGGTGCAGCAGTATACCTCAGGGTTCTCGATGCTCAAAACACAATTAATTTCCATTTACTCCTATCCAAGACCCGAGTAGCGCCAGTGAAAACGCAGACACTGCCACGACTTGAACTCTGTGGAGCCGTAATGTTGGCCAAACTGTTGGATTACACAGCAAGTGTCTTGGAGCTACGAAACATAAAGCAATACGCTTGGACTGACTCCAAAATAACCCTCGCATGGATTGCCGCTCCCCCAACGAGATGGGCCACATTCGTTAGCCACAGGGTGGCAGAAATACAGCGTTTGGTCAAGCCGGAAAGTTGGAAGCATATCCCAGGTCACTTGAATCCAGCTGACTTAGCGTCAAGGGGAGTAATGACTTCGGGGTTAATAGCAAACACCATTTGGTGGTATGGTCCTGAATACCTTCGGAAATCTTGGGAATTCCAGTACCCAGAACAGCCGACGACTCTAGAGACGGAGGAGGAGAAACGTCATGTGAAAACCCACACAGCTACATACACAAAAAACCATATAGTTACCTTAATGTCTCAGCACTCAAATCTGAATAAACTGGTTAAAATAGTAGCGTATTGTAGAAGGTTTATTCTTAATGCGAAGTCTTTACCCAATTACAGGAACTATAACCCACTTTCTCCATCCGAATTGCAGTCCACTACACTGGTGTTGGTCAAATTGGTACAAACGGACATGTTCACATCGGAGAAAAAAGCCAAACTTCCGAAGTCGCTCTGCCCCTTTTACGATTCAGACGGCATCCTACGAGTCGGAGGAAGGTTACAGCAGGCTGAACTGTCCTATGACCAACGTCATCCCATCCTTGTGAAAGGTGATCATCACTTCACCAAGCTACTAATAGCCGATGCCCATTGGAGGACACTGCATGGAGGCCTACACCAAACCACAGCGTTCCTACGGAATAAATACTGGATCATAAGGTTCAAGAATTCAGTAAAGAGCATTCTTCATAGGTGTACTATCTGTTTCAGATACCGAGCGAAACCCAAAGGGCAATTCATGGGTAATTTGCCAGCACCAAGGATCCGTATCTCACAGCCATTTACACATGCCGGTGTGGATTACGCGGGACCAATTGAGATAAGATCCTGGAAAGGTCGAGGTGCCAAAACACTCAAGGCATATTTCGCTGTGTTCGTGTGTCTGGCTACCAAAGCCATTCACATCGAGTTGGTCACCGACTTAACGACACAAGCCTTCATCGCGGCATTACGTCGATTCATCGCACGAAGAGGAGTATGTTCGCACCTTTACAGTGACAACGGCACGAATTTCGTGGGAGCCAATAAGGAGCTGAAGAGGTTATTCGCTGAAGCAGACGTCGGGTGGACGACCCTGGCCGGCATGGCCGCCAACGAAGGGATAGAGTGGCACTTCATCCCACCTGCTTCTCCTCATTTCGGTGGACTATGGGAAGCCGGGGTGAAGTCGGTGAAGTATCATCTGAAAAGAGTTGTGGGAGAAGAAAAATATACGTACGAGGAACTCAGCACATGTTTACAACAAATTGAAGCTTGCCTGAACTCCAGACCTCTGTGCCCTATGACGGACAGCCCGCATGATTTCACCGCACTAACCCCGGGACACTTCCTCATCGGGCGAGCTCTGACCACAGTTCCTGAAGCAAACATCACCGACACCCGAATTGGACCTCTACAGCGGTGGCAGCAGATGCAAAAACTGCAACAAATATTTTGGAAGCGATGGACGTCGGAGTACCTCACCCGACTACAGCAGCGACCAAAATGGCTACGCGTGGAAAACCAACCTCGAATCGGTGACTTAGTTCTCATCAAGGAAGATACTCTGCCTCCAGCCAAGTGGAACTTGGCACGCATCGTCGACTTGCATCCAGGAAAAGACGATCTGGTACGAGTTGTCACATTACGAACTGCAAATGGTCAGATAAAACGGCCAATAACAAAAATTTGTGTGCTCCCGTCCAACGACACATACGATAATGAAGCATTATACAATAAACAACATTCACGCAGTTCAACTCACAAATAAACACGCATAATACATTATTTCTTGGAAGGAATATGTACTAAACAACATTCACGAATTCCACCTAACCCCACAAATAATTTCATTTCATCCATCACATGTAATATTACAATGAAACAAACTACACAAAAGGATAATTTCTGCACAACAAATTATTAACAACACATTTCACATTAGATTTAATTTTCATCATAACAATTAATTCAATAATTTAATCAAAAGAATCACACCACACTACATTATCCCAATCATAATCCAATCATAGTCGGTCAAACCCACAGCATAGTTTCACAAAAAAAAAAAAAAAAAAAAAAAAAAAAAATCCGCACGGATCAGATGGTGCAGTTCATTGTGCTTTGTATATACCTCCATCCCAATTCGTTCCATAGAATGTAGGTGATATGCTGTCGATCAGCGATTACATAGCACAAACACACAAAAACATAACCAATTCGACGCGACGCGATTTACTACACTATACGCACACACCCAGAAGAATCCGCCGTCGTCTCTTTTTTTTTACATGCACTTTCGTTTCTTACCACAAATCAAAAACAAAAAACACTTAATTAATTACCATTTTAAGTTTCTTTTCGCCAGGTACTGCACAGCGAACTTGGAACCACATTATGTTCTTCTGCATGTCTCTCATATACAGACTGCAGACAAACCCATGAACATAATCATTTGTATACGCAGCCCAGCTCTTCAATGGATTAGCGTTCCGTTAAGGCTCGGCAAACAAATATCCCGATCGTCGAGCGCACGATAAACCGATAGCAGATAAACAAATATAATATTATAATAACTAGAAATTATCAAACACACTTACCTATGAGAAATTCATCTCCTTATTAATGAATTTTTTTTCCGAAAATAGCAAACGACACATCGCGAATAAAACCACTACACAACTTCACACTGCAGCCGGCACGGTACGCACGCACAATCAACACGAAATAGAAGAAAACATCAAAGCAAAATGAAAAATAGCGCCGCCATTACTGATGAGTGCTGATGAGAGCTGAATGAGTGAATTCGAGTTAATGCACGATGGTTGAGGTCTTCGATCAACAAAGGAGCTGTTCAAAGATGATTGCGAACTTCATTCTTGGCCGGGGAGGATGTTCAAGATTGAATAATATTCCATCGAATTATATTATTATTGTTCAGTTGCATGCATTAAATTAATTTTATTATCTACATTATCGGCTCACTGCCTTACCAACAATTATGTACTAAAATAAACTTAACTAAACTAAAGTTAACCAATTAATATAAATGTCAAATGTCAATTAAAGAAGACACTTCTTCACAAGATCTCGGTGTGAGCAGTTCAATAAAGCATCCGCAATTATAACGTTTGTAGCTGCGCGTTTTATTACATATATACCCTTTTTACTAAGAACAAAGGTTTCTTTTGTTCCACCCCCAATTTAACTTATTTCACTATTAAAGCATCTTCTTCTGGCTTTGCTTGGGTCTGCTAGGCCTGCGTTCCACCATTGTGTCTAACTGGCCTAATTTTATCTGCTCGAGAGATCAGTCGGTCTCGAAAGATGTGTTCAAAGCCCTTGTGAAATCCTGTACCATCTCGTCAATATCCCGCTTAGAAGTTAGCTCATCGTAGACTTTGTGACTCAATTTACATTCTGGAGTCTCATTGTACCTTAGCCAATTAGTCCTGATAGGATTTCTGAAGTGGTTAGCTGGTGATTAGCTGGTTTTGTAGCGCATAAAGAATTGGATGTGTCGATGATCCGGAAGGATACCTTTTTTGGTACCATCCATTACTTTACAGTGATTTCTGGAAAATTGATTACGTCCAGAATCAAATCGCCAGTGTGACGTCAAGAATTTCCTGTCTTATTTCATTCCTAGCTCCAAACCGACATATTTAAAGCATTTTTCGCCTCTACTGCTTATGTCGTTCATAGTGGGTGGTGAGCTTTCTGCGCGGCTGCTTTTGCTTTGCGTTTGGGGTCCGCCAGAAGTGCTCCTTCGTCGTCGAATGACATGCAGGCCGATGACACCCAGGAAATCCTACCTGCGTCCGTGGGGAACTCCAGACACGTGAAGTCTGGTACACTTAAATGTGGAGAAAAGGAGAAAGGCTTTTAGAATATTTTTAACAAGAATACAAATTTAGTCATTTTACATGATTTTGTGGTGTAACCGAAGATATGGTTATCTTTGCCAATCCAATGCTCCTGGAGGAGGGAAATGTCCTTTCCGTTCTTGAGATGACGGAGAGAGAAGTTGGCAGATAAAGCCTTTGAGTGCTGTAGATTTGTCTCCACATTACCGTCTGGGTTTGATGATTCGTCACGGTGCTGCTCCACTTCCCTCCACTGGATTCCTTCTGCCAGGCTTTAAGATCTCGCCGATATAAACTCCTGAAAAATAACTTTTTCCAGGGACTAAGGTGACTTTCCCACAACAAATTGACTCCACTCCTCCCTAGCCTCTTGTTGGTCCCCCAATGGACTTCAGCCTGTCCTATCTCAACCTACTTTGTAAAACTTTATAATGTTCCGGGACGTGGTTGTGTTCTGCAGTTGGATGGCGGCCAATGGATATAAAATGTTGGTTTCATCCGAATGTCCACTTGATCCAGACTTATTAACCTCTTCTATCTTACACTTCGATTGTCATCACAATGTTTATCCACCTTGGCCACTTCGCGAGTGGCGCGAATTTTAAAACGACACCTCGTGTCGGATAGCCCCATTTCCCACCAATTCCCTCCTAGCACCGCCTGTATAGTCCTCAGTATCGAACCCACAAAAGAGTAAATCACATGAGAGGCCTTCGCAACGCCCCCATGGGATTATCTCATAAGCGAATGCGAGATACGAAGTGAATCCGTCGTAAATTACAAGCCATAATGCAGACTTTAAACCTCTGTGCGGAGCACATATTTGAATACGATAAGCCCTACAGCCAAATGGCACTATAACCCGTTATTTAGCTGAAATCCATAAATAGTTCAAGTTCATTTGTGGCGCAGGCGACAACGTCTCGAATTTACGACGGCTTTATACCTCGTGACTGCGGCAGTAATTTACCCCCGAAAAGCCGAGTGCCGCTATATCCGCCATCCCCATCCCCCGTCCCCCCAAGTCGCAGCATAAATATTAATATTCCCACAAAATTGATCTATGGCTGTGTTCACATCGTTGAGCCAACTGAAGTTGATGCTCCCCTAATAAAATGCGCCCCATTTATCAATACCGCAGTTGTCCTCGTCGTCGGAGCGGTCCTTGGCGCAGAGGCGCGGCGGCCGCAATTGGATGTGCATTCTGGTAGCTCCACGAGTGAGTAAACAGGCCGTAACCAGCCGCAATGGTACAACCGGGTGCGTGAGATGGGATGCAATTAGGAAACCACAAATGCCTTCGTTGCCGGACCGGAGGTGCCCCCAAAGCCGTCAGCAGTGAATATTAATTCGGCCGCCGAGCTAGCACACACGTTCCTGCAGTGTGGTGGCCTGACTTTCGACTGCCGACATCGACGACGACGTGGGTAAGCCTTGGTGTTCGTGGGGCGCAGATGGCTTGGGCCCTACCTGTGTGCACGCTCACTGCCACCACTTCCCCGGGGTGTGCTCGTCGTGGCCGGGGGTGGACCCCAGCCGGCTCAGAGTTAATGAGCTTTAGTCAAAGTTTTGCCAAAGTTAACGGCTGCTGCTGCGTCTTCTCGGGTGATCCTCCGCCGAGCGGCCGGCCGCCAGTGGCGGATAATCACGGGACATTATGATGCCATTCTGATGGATGTTATCGCAATCACAAGCATGTAATATTAATTATGTTGGGGAAATAGTTTAACGGGATTAAGTAACCGTAATAATTACACGGCATTATCTCGTGGCACGCGAGTGGTGGTGGCGGAATTTTGGCAAACTTTGACGTCGTGCCCCGGGTTTGGGATAAGTTTTCACGTGGCAGGCGTTCATCACTGCGGATTACTCTTGGGGAGTGTGGGTGTTCGGATTTTCTTTTCTCTATCGGCGAGGTGATGGCTTACTTGTTAGAAGTTGCGTCCGTTTATGGACACTGATTGATGGGATGTGGGGAGAACGAGACTGGACGTATGAGGCAACTTTCGATACACGCCCAGCATTTCAGCGGCGGCTGTTTTGTTTGTATTTTATTTCGACTTGTCTCACAAGAAAAATCGATAACCATTTGCTTTGTCCGCAAACAACTTTTATTGAATTTGACTCAACTTAAATGACACATACTTTCAGGCTCTGTTGTAAAATGCTGCACGGGGCAGCATCGGAATCGAAGAATATGACATACAGCAGTCTTATGGTTGGACCCCTAAGTTTGTCGGCTCTTGTCCTGTCCCTAGTACACCGCGCGCGTCTTAAGCTGGCTAGGAGAGGTCCACAGACCCATGAATCACCAAATTCTACAAAACCACAGACAACTACTGAGGCACGATTGAGAGTTGTCAACTTTGTTTTTAAATTCAATACACACGAGTACTTTTTGTGAATCCGTAATTATTCTGATTTAATTGTAAGTCATGACATTTATTATGGAATACGTGTGGCCACCGTTGCCTTGTCTACTCGTATGCTGGATATGTTGCTTCAATTGCTTCAATCAAGATTATGACTCAATTTCTCACGAGTTAATTATAATGTCCAGAGAATTCGCTTGTCTATAAAAAAGTTCTCAAACCTCGAAGACGGCATAATACTATGTTCTCATCGAAACGAAATCGCGTAATTTGGATGAACTTTTACTGAAACCTTAATCGGCCGCTCCCACTAGGTTTGAAGTGTTTTCAAATTTCATTAGCTGTAAATTTGGAAGTGACTGACAGGCCAGCTGTTTGTGTGTTGTTGAGTATACCAGAAAAGAGAGAGGGAAGGTGAAAAAATGAATACCAAAACGACAAAAACGAACTAAAATTCACGCTTTTGTCTGGTTTGGTTTGACAACATCTCATGAACGGATGAACTCGAAGGGGTTTCAACTAAATTTCAAAGAAATCGTGAGGTCTCGAAACCCCAATAATGTATGCCGAGTAGATTTGAAGAAATTTGATAAAATCTCGCGGTTTCTTTCCTCTGTCGTTCGTGAAGAAGCATTTGCCTCTGGTGAAGCTTTCCCAAGCGAATGGTGAATACCAGTAAGATACCACGACATCAAGGACTAGTCGTTCTTAAATGTAATTCCAATTCAATGAACGATGTTAAGATCATCCAATACAAAATCTCGTCCTCGAGATTAGAGTATTCCTCTAGTATTCCTATTGACGTGCCGGTCTACCACTTAGCCCAGCAGTTGGCACCAGGGCCTCATCCGATCCTTTAGCATTATGGTGTTGAGCTGCCGCCATGTTAGCTGCCTGTGGGTGATATCTTCCAATGCTGTCGTTGGGTAGCCGGGTACCTCGGTTTCAACTCCAGTGACTCATCGACAGGTGGCAGCTAGCTCGTTCTCACTCCGTATAAGGTCTCTTGGCTGATACGACCATGGCCACTAACGCCGGAGCCCGGAACGTGTTTTGGAGCCTCAGGTTGTTGCCTGTCTACTTCGCTCAGTTCCCCTGCCTCTATGTCTTCCAGTGACAGTTCGTCCCGTCTTCTGCTTTCGCTGCTTACCACTACTCGAACACTGGGTACCTCTGCCGTGCAGTCGGTGAACCACTATTGGTTAGGTTAGGTGAGGTTAATGTGATTTTGCCACAACTGCAGCAGTTCTGGCCCACTTAGATCGTGATTGGATCCATTGTGATATCACTAATCGGCAGCTTACGTGCTGGTTCCTCCTTGAAGATACCTACTGGTATGCTACTGGCATATCCTGGATGATGCACTTTGCTGGGTCACAGCCAATTAGTATTTTTTTGGTAATTTTGCTATGTCCAGAATTTTAATGCCAGACATTTCCTCAAGGCTGTTGAATGAATAGCTGCCTATAGTTTTTTTCCTTGTCCTTGCAAGTGCTGGTCAGGTGCCGAGTCCTCTTCGTCCCTACAGCTCCTACAAAAGTCATTGTACGGGGTTCCCATTCGCCTTGCGTGTGTGCCTAATAGGCAATGACCAGTAATAATGCCAAATACATTGCTGATTTCCTTCCTATTTAGATTTAGGATAGTGCTTGTTTTTTTCGGACTTATTGAAGGCTTATAAGCCTTGAAGTCCTACAATTATCTAATTCCATCCACCTCCGATTGGCGGCGTTGTTGGCATCTGCAAGTAACAGAGTGTTTATTACTTGAAGAGAGAGGCATGGGGTGTCCTGATTACTTGCCATAGGCAAGCTCGTCGCGTTCTAGCTAGCTCGTTGGTCCTTTCGCTGCCTGGAATACCACTATGGCCAGGTACCCAGCATAGGGTTAGGTTGCATCTAATCTCCCTAAGAGATAGACTGCAAAGTTCTACCATCTTTGATTTGATTGATGGTTTATCCAGAGCCTTGATGGTCGCCTAACTGTCTATGTATATAACGATAGATAGCCCGTCTGTCAGGTTTCACGTTTATTGATAGAAAGTGGGCAGCCTCTTGGATAGCTTTTACTTCTGCCTGGAATATACTACAGTTGTTGGACAATTGACGCGACAGAGAGAATGATATTTCTAATACTCCCAGTCCAGTGCCTTCTTCCGTTTTTGATCCGTCCCAGATGGGTAGCGTCTCTGACTACGTCTGATGCCCAGTCTTCTCTATTTAGGATGAGTGTTTTATAACCAAGTTCAAAGTCTACAAGGGGCGCTATATAATTTGCATGCGTTGGTAGTCTCTCATTTCTGATTTTCTCTGTATGACCTGAGCTGTGTGAACTGCTCCAGCGGTTGCATTCCCTCAACCTGATCGTTGCCTTGGTAGCCGCGAACTTCCCGTAAATGTCCATGGGAAGTAGCTGTAGCGATGTTTCCATGGCGGCTGAAGGTGTGGAGGAAGTGCACCCGTAATGCAAGCGCACGTAGCTCTTTATGTACTGCTTATCTTTCTGAGAATGAATGTATTTCGTAATGCTGGCCACCAAACAAAGATACCATATGTTGGGATTGGTCTGGCGACTGCTGTATATACCCAGTTTGTCAAGTTTCGGCAGTGTTGGTTAGTCAAGTAGCTTCCGACCAATCAGCATTGGCTATTGCTGGCATTCGTCTGGCACTATGGCGAACTCGCACTGCGACCTTAGTTGATCTACCGTCACCTCAGCGTGCACCTTCGATCGTCTGCTTACTTTATCCAGTCCTTCTCTGCATTCGAGCGGCACAAGGAGACATGGTCACTTCGCAGGTTGATAAATGCTGGTTACCCATTCACCGTAGCATCCTTGACGAATTCCGACCTGCTCTCATTCAACAGCAGCTGTGGTCGGGTTCTGTCTTTGTCTCGTCCGCCATTCCTCTGTGTGCACCCTGAGCATTGTACCCTACTTCCTGTGGATCCAAGACTCAGACTCGCACTACTCTGTCAATTTTCGTCGTGGCCTACTGTCTAGACGTCCGCTGCCCCTCAGCTCCATGACCCAGCGAACCAATTCCAAAACCTCGATGATAGAGGTCGGCCTCAATGCACTGAAACCCTCCTGGCGTTCAGTATCCGCTATTCCCTGTACATCAGGGTGCTCTATCCTTCCTCTCGGGGTGCTAATATCCTCATTTCGAAGATGTACTCCTCGTTGTCCCGTGCGTTCCTTCGTTCCCGCAGTTGGTCGTGAATATCTCCACCGTCGAGAAGTTGTAGCACGATCCTGAGAACAACTCTCCCAGGGATTCGACTGCTACCCCTCCGCCCCACAACTTCGCTTCTTTCACCAGTCTGGCTATGAGTACCAGTTTCTCGTCGGGGGTCCAGATTCGCTGACTACCGATAACATCCACTTCCATCCTTCGGAGGATAGTCCAACGTACGTCTTAGGGTTGACCAGTGGTATAATTTCCGCATCACCGTCCCCTCCTCCTTTCCTCCCCCATTGGATATGTGCATTAATGTAGTTCTGGAGAAAAAAGTACTCCCCGTGCACTTAGTCCAACACCTTGTCTGCTCGACGCGTGAGACACCGCCAAGTCCGATCGAGCTGCTAGCTCGCCTTCATCAATACTTCAAGCCGCCGTCCCACGGTCAACTGAATACATCGCCGCCTTAGTGACTGGAAGTGTGCCATCCATTTACAGTGGATCACAGGAATTCTCGCTCCCAATCCGATGACAGGATTGACACCAACTCTGGTGAAGAGTAATTCGATGAGTAGATAATAAATAATCCTGTCAACCACAAATTCGCAACTAAAAATGTGTTTTAAGTCCATTGGCAAGCGTGCCTTGCTGCAAAACAGCTCGACCGTAGCCACTTTTTTTCAGCCAGCCACCTGGCGCAGAGGCCTCAGGTATTTAAGCGGATTCCGAATAATTTACCCACTGTCCATTAACGGGAATGAGTTTAGCGAAAACTAAAATCTGCTTAAATGTTCACCAGTGCATTACCACGCATATTCGACGGAAGCGCGTTAAATTTCATAAAATTCAGCCCGCGGCTGCGGCTCTCTCAATTCGCCAACGCGGCCCAAAAGCCTTTAATCCCTTGTCCGAATTGTAATGAAATGTAAACACTGAAACACGCAGAGCGACTCTAAAGCCTTCATTCTGCTCCGCTGTTTGCACAAAACATCATTAACCCGGGCTCTCTGTAGTTGGTTGGTGAAATGTGTTCCGCACGCGTCATGTAACTCGGCAAACCAGAGTGGGGCGGTGGGACAAACGGGTAGTTCGCGCAGAAATCGAAAATGATTATTTGAAAATCATTTGGGGGATCGAGAAGTTAATTACTTTCTCCGGTGTTGGTAGTGCGTGTTCTGGATTTCAAATCTGAGTCGCCTTGGGGATAATTACGCTCGTACTTCGTGTTGTTATGTCGAGCAATAGATCAAAGTGCGGAAACGCGTATGCATGCAGATTGCGTGGTACAACTAGACAGCTGTGACTGACATTTTGGTGTGGGGCGGGGGGAGGTTTTCTGGAGCAGAGACAGACAGCTCATCCTTCCGATAGAGGTGCTTGATTGATATAAATTGAACAATTTACAAAGGCAGCATCTATTGAAGTCTGAACTGAGCACACGCCTCGCACTTCCTCTGATCTTTAAAGAAGGGAGGGAAAGGAGACTTTGGTGATGCAGTTAGGTTTAGGGATGACTTCCCAACGAGCAGACTTCATGCTAGTTTTCTTCCTTTTATGGCTGGCTAGTTCCTATCGTGATGCCTCCAATTTCAGCCGGCTTCTTAAATTGGAGGCACATGTCCAAGTCTTCCAGCTCATCAAAGAAAGTTTGCCTAGAGAGTGCTTGCAGATGTTGAACAGATTCAATTCCTTCTTCATCTTTGCAACTGATACGGAGGTTGATGTGAGGAATGTCAAGATACTGTGCGTGTGGATCAATGACGCGCGCTAAGGACTTCCACTGCGTGCATCCTTGCGATAGCACCTGATCATTAATAATGATCTGTTGTTACTTACTGCCGGCCGTAGGGCTTAATCCACTCCTAATGGCGGTACAGTCCGAAGAGGACCTAAGCCTCACCAACAATCCTCTCCAGCTGGAAGGACCTTTAGCCTTGGCCCGATTTATTGATTCAGACTTCTTCTACTTTTTTTTATTTCATTTTTATTTGTTCTTTTTTCTTTAAACTCTTACGTGCTAGACAAAAATGACTAAAACTTACTGGCCCTTTGCAGGCACTCTAAGCTAAACTTAAAAAATCTTAACAATGTATTTCGACTTAACCTATTTACTTACAGCATTGCTTCTTCTTCTTTATTTGGCGCTACAGTCCGGGGTGGACCTGGGCCTCAACCAACAAGTCTCTTCAGCTAGCACGGTCTCTGGTTAGCTGCCTCCAGTCTCGCACGCCAAGTTGGTTGAAGTCCTTCTCCACCTGGGTACACCATTTTAAACGCGGGCGTGCTCTGTTGCGTTGTCCCACGGTTCGGAATCGAAGACTCGAAAGAGTATTCGCGCCATTTAATTAGCATGGACTAATCATGGATCTATCACGACACACTAGAGATCAAGGAGTCATACGTGCACTTGTGCTAATATCAAGATAGTGGGTTTCTCCCGGCCAACAGCGCCATGGCTGCAGATTTTATGAGATCCTCACGATGTCACTCGCACCGATTATCACGGGCGAATATTATTAAGAGCTTTTTAACAGATTCGAAATGGATTTTAAGCAAAAGCAGCATTTGTCAAAGAAAAATTGGGGTCTCATCAAGTCACTGCACGGCTTCACACAATTCCATATATTGGAGTACGAACTGCTTACTGTCCCAATCGGAGAAATCCCGAGATTTTTTCCTGTTCCCAAGCCTGAAGAAATGAGTATATCCAATGAAGAGGTAATCACTGAAACAAACATCTTTCTGTACTAAATGTACTAAAAAAGTACTAAAGTATACGAATGAATAGGCCATCACTCAAACGCTCATTTGCTTTACCAAACGTACATAAAAGTAATTTCATCGCCATCATAATTATCATCGTCTGAGCTGCATGATCAACTAGAGGGTTCGCGGTGGTAACACATGCACGAGAAATGTCCACGGAACTCGATCATCCGTCATCGACTCTTAACTCATCAGGAGCTATGCCTGAGCGTAACTATGCCCAACCCCCGACAACCTCGTCCTGGGAGTGCAATACGATCGGTTACCTGATGGAATTGCATTCAAAGCTAGCCTCGAAAGTCGTGATAATGGGGAAATACGTGTCAGGTGGCCAAACCATCAAAGCGTAGCCCTTTCCGTTGGAAGAGGCAGCTGCTCAATTTTGAGTTTCCCGCGTATCGCCGTATTTCTCATTCACCCTATTCCCACAACAGCACGAAGAAATCTCAGTACTAAAAATAAATAAGATAAATGTACTAAAAAGAAATCTCAGTACTAAAAAATGTACTAAAAAATTATTTTTAGTACAATCATCTACCAATACCCAAGACTCTGAGTGTTCTTAAGCCAATGGAGCTGGTCTCCTTATCTGGTGTGGCGGCCGTTGCGGTCAAGTTTCCGACAAACTTCGACAAGCAGTCACAGTTTAGTGGTTTCAGTTTAGTCGAACAAGGAATGCTCGATCCACATCGGAGGCTCCCCCTCCTATTACCGTCCCCATCAGAGTGACCATTTTTTGTTGTGCTTCTTAATCAACCAGCCAGACATTTCAACTGCAACAAAAAAAAGGTATTATCCAACAGACCGACAGGCTGCAGTCGAAATATTGATTTGAATGGTCTCGCAAACAATCGAAATCAGGCATTTTTTTCGTCCTGAAATTCAATTTTCTCAACTATCGGCAATGGCATAAATATTTAGAAAGCAATTTGTGTCTCCTAATAAAAATTGCATTCGCAGGCGCAGCAAGCCGTGCCACTCGAATGGTAATTGACCGAGTTGCGAGTGCATAAACGTTCTCTATTCCCCGTGCCAGTGTATCCATGTCCAATCTGTACGGGCGGAGGGGGGGAGGCGTTTGCTTTAGGAGGTTGGCTTATTTATTTTGTTCAAATTTTTTCCGCTCCAACTGACAGAAACCACTTAATTTGCAGCGAAATTGGAAAAAATTCACGCCAGGGCCTGCATGTGGCAGAATTAAGCTCGTCGGACGAAGCGGTGGTGTGTCCCCACACTGGAAACGGTGACCGTTCACAATAGGGTGTTGTTCTCACCGAAAATTGTCTAAAAATTCAAACCGCGATGCATTAATGAAAACGTCCTGACCGCATACGAATACCCTCGGCAGCGTGGTAGCATCTGTGTCGCATTTGTTGGCGCGGCGAAGTAAAGAGCCATCTCTGCGCCGAATGAACACTTTCACGAGCTGGCCAGGGTGGTGCCTTTGTTTTTCTCTGAATTCGTATGCATCGCCTACTGTTTGCCCATCGGTTTTGGTATTCGGTGATGCGAGTTACTCGTAGCTACTTGTTTGTCCAACAAGAGATTGTAAAACTTCTCAGATTAACTCTGCCGGAAGTTGGGGGAACAATTTTGTTCCAAGCGCCAGCACAGATAGCTTGACAGTGGAGAGGGGAAACAAAACAATTTTCAAATTTCAACTCGATCCTAGTTTTGTGAGTCGTTATTTTGGCAGCGGCAGCACATGTGTATTCAATACCGTACGTGACGCTGGCGCTGACGGGGCATGTGTGAAGTTGAACGAAAAAGTTTCAGTTTTGTGATCAACGGAGAGGAACCTGAGGGTTAAAATATTGCCGGAACTAGAGAAAGGAAACAAATATACATATATGTTGGTGAAGCTGGAATCATGGCTGAAGACTTTAAAGAATCTGGACATGATCTGGTTGGGCGCCGATTGTAATCTCAGTCTTCCTTGTCCGATCCACAAAGTCTACCCTGTTTAACGCTACAAGAACTGAGGGATATTTGTTGTTCACATCGCGTGTGTACAAGATCTTCTCGTTTTGTCTGCTGATACAGTGAAGCTTCAGGGCGGCAATGTCCACAGTAGACGTGATCCTCGAACTGCGGCAGATCATGCAAAGAATCAAAAGAGTGCATATCTACACATACTCATCGAGTTAATGGCCCTATACGACAGGAAGGCAAATAATCGTCGACTGGGCTGGATTAGTCAACCTCTCACCTTAAAGGGTCTTCGGATAGGGGCAGTCTGACTGGAGAAACTGATTGGAATCTTCGACACGAAGACCAAGTCACTGGAGACCCATGGCAGCTAGGTCTTGCTGACTGGAAACACCTTGTCCAGGACCGTCAACAATGGAAGACAGATGTTCTGGCTCAAAAATTCCATGGGTCGCAGGCTAGACAAGTAAAGAGAAAATAAAAGAGGTAAACTATACGTCGTCATGCCTAGTTTTGATTGACATACCTGCAAAGGTGATCAGGTGGTACATCGCATGGTGAACTTCATCGAGACATTCGATGCCAAAAATTGATCCAGGCAAGGCGAGGCGCTGTCAAGTGTTTTCTACAGTACATCGTTCTCAAGAAAATCATGTAAATCTCAAGAGGCACAATCTTCCAAAATTCCGTACAACTGCTGGCATACGCGGTTGATAATGATGGTCGATCACAGAAAGCCGTCAAGGAAGCTATTTGATTAGAATTGGAGATGTGCAGAATGGGATCATCCGCGAATGAAGGCAGTACGAAGTATATAATGTCTTCAAGGAGGGACACGACATCGACTTCTTGGGTAGAACGTCACAATGGGCAACTTTAACTAGGATAAAGTCAGGGACTTCGTCTACCTCTACTCCAAAGTGAACAGTGTCAGCAACATTAGTCCCCGATATCAACGTAAGAAGGTTGCTTAGACCATGTTGGTACATTGTGATACCCACAATCAGACTACTACTACTGATCGACCACTCCAGTGATAGTGTCGTTAACTTGAATGGTGACTGGACAAGATTTGAAAACCTTATAGAACCGCATTAACTGGGATTCGAACCGGTGACCCCACAAACCAAGGACAGGGACCTAACCCATTGTGCCTTCTAGTCGTCGCAATCAAAAGCAATATAATAACTTCGACCATCCACTATTTCTTTAGGTGCATGGAGCATGGTGTCCTCTCTCGAAGGATCAAGTTCAGTTTATTTTGTAATTAGGACCTTGACCGGTTCTCTGGCGCAGAACCATGGCTAGTTTCAAAAGCGAACAAAAATGGCCTTGACTGCTTCGAGAGAAAAGTTCTATGTGCCATCCTTCGTCCTGTTCGGCAGTAATCTACCAAGCCCTGAGGTTCATATATAATTTAGAACGATTTGTCATTAACTATGAAGGCAACTGAAACATTTGACGTCTTATCCACTTCCTTCTGGTCAACAAAAGATATCAGCTAACAAATGCCGCAATGGGGTGCCACAGTGCAGCGTACCAAAACCATCAAAGTAATAATAACAACAATTTGCTCCGTAATTTTTTTTTAATTCCTTATTATTTTCTTTTTTCAACACTAGCGGTGAAAGTCACTGTTTGTAAAAACACATTACGTCCGACTTCCGGTCGATCACCCAATCAAATGGCTACTCTTCCAAAATTCTAGATCAGCTGGGAAACGGTACCGTGCATTATGTGAACTTACGTTACACTATGTTGCGAAAGTACGTTGCCAGATAATGCTTATTTGTGGATTTCGAAAGGTGTAATCATCATCCGATAAGAATATTTAAATAAAATCCACTTGCTAGGATAGTTTATCTTCTTCTTCTTCTTCCCTATGTATACAAATCAATGTTTGTTTCTTGGGCTTTATGGACTCCTAAGTGGTAAAAGATAGAGCACTGACGTCTTTAGCAACTTTGTTCAGAATTCTGTGAAATAGGTTTTGGTTTTGGTTTTTAGTATCCCAATTCGGTTTATACGATTGTTTAACCAAAAAAATACCTTTTTCTATACTTTATACTCATAGTTAGCCTATGTTGGATAGATTATTCAGGTTGACAGCCGGATTTTGGTCATGATCGCCGTTGTACACTCGGCAGAAGTTATCTCTCCAATTACTCAGCACCCCAATGCGCACTGTTGATGGACATGATGCCATAAGTAGATGCGTAGCTTCAACCGAAGGTGATTATGTTCAATTAATGAAAGGAGCAATTTTTATAAGTTCTCCCAAGTCGCTGACAATGTTCAGAAACTTCATCGTTCAGGGACTATAAATCTGTAAGTGGCATCTATCTACGAGTGGTTACTGTAGAACCCGGGCGCAGGTTCACCTGAGAGTGTAGACTGAACACCCTGAGTTACATGTTTCCCTCAACACTACTGCCTAGTATTAGATGAAAATATATCTACCACGGGTAAACCAACGACCGCACCCTTTCGCGATCCAAAGTCGATTGCTCATGCATGTCCTCTCTGATTCACCCGATCTTTGGCCACCCTCTCTTTCACTCAAGAGAGTAGTTTATGTTCATGGTTGAGTCGATTGAGAAAAGGGATCATTTTTATTCCTCGTGCAATATCGCTCAGCACTATCAACAGCGGGAACATGTACAGCGCTTGGAGACAAACATGTTACCCGAAACCAATATCAGCAATGGGAGCAAGAGGCCAAATAAAGTACCACCATATTGGTAAATAAGCTGTTTTCACCAATCGATCCGATATCCACATGCTACCCCGCAAGACACCATGGTAACGGAGCACACTCCAACCAATGCTGTGAGTGAATGCTATCAGCCAGCCAGCATGTTGTGCACCAGCTATGGTACAGTCGCAACCTGCAACCACTAGTCCACCTGATGGCTTGGCTTGGCTTGATCTGCTGCACTTGTCGTATCTCTCTTTTTGTGTACTGTTTTATTTTTCTATACAACGTATGTTAGATGCAAGCTTAAAGAAAGTTGTGCCCTCACATGTAGATCGGCGGTTGAAACTTAAACACGTCAAAGAGAAAAGTTGCGATTAATTATTGATATATTTATATTGCTCCTGGTGAATCAATTTTGAGTGCGCCGCGGGTATTTCGGCAAAACGGTGCCCACTCACAATTTCTTTGCATTTAGTCAACCTTGCAAACTTAGCACAAGCACCGAGCAACATTTGTCTGCGCTTCAATTTCCATTCCATTCCAAACGTCCTCACCTTTGTCTTGCAGCTGGCCACAGCCATCTCAACCCAGACCGCCAAGCCAATAACCCTAAACTCAGATAAATCCTTCAACCGGTCACCACTCGAATAGGGACCAGAACATGCAAAGCAATCAGGAATACAAGCAATTTAACTCTCGACATTCCCAGCGGTCAGTTAGTCATTCCAAGTTGAATTCAATTTCGGAAATCCGGGCAATCCATCTCAATTTCTCAACACGCTCCATAAACTCTCCGTCCCGCTCTCAAAAGACCTTCGGCACAGTGAGACTAGTTTTCCAACGTTCCACCCCAGCAATTTGCTCCAAGTTATCCTCACATCCACCCCCATTAACCGGCGAAAGATAGTATTTTCCCAAGAACATAGAAAAGTTCGGAACTCTCAAAATTAATACATCACCAGATGTAACTGCAGGCGGGGTGTGTCATTCTTCACGACTTTCCTCGCTTTGTCTCCAGCACCGTACCTCAGGTGCGTTCTAATTTCTAAAGTTTGTCCCTTTATTGCAGTCATTTCTTATCCGCTGGAGCAAACGAGATTCACACCTTTTTCAGCTCCTTGCCAACGACCAAAGAATGCAAACTCATTCACAATGAGCCAGCGAAAGCGGTGTGCAAAAAAATATGCAAAAGACGTTTGGAGAAGCTTCGTTCCCCTCCCCACCCGTGCCGGCATGCTGTCAGAGTTATTGTTTATCCACACAGACGGGGAGAATGCAAACAACGCCATTCATAACGAGGGGAACGATCTAGATGCTGAGGAATTTCACAAAAACACGAATGAACATCAGGGAACAACACAATTATCCAAGGAACGCTGTCAAAGTGCACCAGAGCGGCAGAAGGAGCACTCAGTTCAACCACCATCAGCAGCACCAGCTGCAGGAGCAGCAGCACCAGCTGCAGGAGCAGCAGCAACCAGCAGCATCACATAGCCAGACACAAGCGTGCTTCCTGGAATTGGGCTTGCTCAAGGACTACTGCAGTCAGGAGGATAGTCGTAGATGGTGCTCCGATAACCCAGAGTTCGATGGCGTCGTCGGGACAGTGGACTCACCGCAACAACAGTCGGTGAATAAATTATGTTGCCTCATCCTTGTTTTTTATTTTCTCATGGTTCCCACAACAATTTGGGGCCCGCTTAACCCACGATTATCTTTGGAGAAAACAAAAAAACGGATGGCAAGATGGAAACAAGTGAGCAATTAACTTTGTTATGCCAACAGACCAACTCAAGGGGCGGGGCACGCCGTAAGCAAGACGCAACCGACCGAGTAGTTGATCGTAGAGAGTTACCCCGTACCACATCCACTTAAGTCTCTCACTATGACTCTTTGACAACAAATCAAATGCAAGTACGATTTAATATCCCTGACATCCTTAAATTGATTAACTTTGCCCGTCGCTCAGGCAGCTGTGAATGTCGACTCTCGAGTTGTGTCGAATAAACTTATTCCATTATTCAGGATTAATTACGAAGAGCTAATGTTCGCTGCCAGCTCTAATTGAACTAAATTTCTCGCATACATTTCACATCAAACGTGTACTGCATTCCACATTAACTCTGCAAATTGTCACAGGCAACGTTCGCATACGTTGGCATCCTGCAGTCCTGCCCAGGCCTGGCAGAGGAGTGTGTTCACTAGTTTTTGTCACACTTACCACGGCACGCAGCAGCTGTTGCATCCGTTTTTTTTTTAATTATCCCTCATCCAAGTCAAATAAAAATTTTGTTTCTAAATGCTGGCATGAGATTCCGACGGGTAGAGATGTGAGAGAAGCCTTTTTGTCCTTTGAAAGAGCCATCAGTGCGTCAGGGACACCAAGCAGAATGTGATATCATTGAAAACGTTTTAATTCGTTGATCGGGATAAATGACACAAGAGCTTTGACGCAGGGACAGGTAGATTGTAAAACAAACCGTTTTTTGGTAGCAGTCGCTGTCATTGATATCATTGATCACTGGATTGTATCCAAATAAAGGTGATCATATAGCAAGGATATTTTTTTTGCAAGTGCTAAGGTTCAGAAACTGTCAAGGTTAACAATTTGCTGCAATTTATGAATTTTAAGAACATTTTTTTTTTGCATGGACACTATCTGTACGCGTGTCCACATAGTAGTGTCAGATTTTTACTGACTAAAAACATCCTTTGGGTGGGTCGCCGTGGCATAGTGGGTAAGTGCGTCGACTCCTACGCAGAGGGTGCCAGGTTCGATACCCGAATTTACCACCTCTTGACCTCTGTCGAGTCACTGGCAATGCTCAATGATTATTCCTGTCTAGAAAAAGCTTCTCAACTACGCCGTTCGGAATCGGCATTAAACTGTAGGTCCCATTCCACGCGTGAGAGAACAATAGCACGCACAACACGAGTGGTAGCTGAGAAGCTAGGCCCTGGGCCTCTACGGGCTGTAACGCCATCTATAAAAAAAAAATCCTTTCCTTTTGATTTTTGTGTACTACAACTATGTTTCCTTATCTAGTAGTTTACATTTAATGATATTTTCACGTGTTGCAAATAGACCTTCGGTAAAATCACTTGGCATGACCATCGTTAGGATGGTTTATTACTATTGCGCCCAATCGAGCGGTCTTGTCAAATCCGCCAAATTGGCGGATGGCATTGTTGCAATGACCATGAAGTCTGATTCTTGGCTTTCGAGCGGAGCTTGTTATTTCTTCATCGACGGGTGTTACCCCTTGGTGCCTGAAATACCAAGGAGCTTTCACAACATCCCGCATAATTTTATTTTGAAAGGACTGAATAAATCCTCTGTTATTTGCTTTGGTACAACCCCATAGTTATATGCCGTAAGTCCATATAGGCTTCAGTACTTGCTTGTATAATAGCAGTTTGTTGTACATGCTTAACTTGGTGTGCCTTCAAGGTAACCAGTACATTTCTCTATGCCGGTGTTCGAGCTCATCCCGTTTCTTTTTCACGTGGGCCTTCCACTGGAGTTTCGCATCGAGTGTCATACCAAGATATTGTGCTTCATTAGCGCACGGTATTTGTACAGAATTTATGAAAACTGGTAGTTTTTCGACATTTCTGGAAGTAAAATTTGTGTGCGTTGATTTGGTCTCATTGGGAGCAATGCGCCAGCGTTTTGACCATTCGTTTATTTTGTCCAGAGCTCGTTGCAGTTTTTCAGTTGAGGACTCAACTGAACATCCCGTTGCCAGGATCGCTGTGTCATCCGCAAATGTAGCCACAAGTGTATCCTCAGTTTTAGGTATGTCTCTAGTGTACAACAGGAACAATGCAGGGCCAAGAACACTCCCTTGAGGGACTCCTGCTCGGATTTCCTTAAAATCGGAGTATTCAGTTCCGTGTTTAACTCTAAATATCCTGTTATCGAGATAAGATTCTAGTATCTTGTACAAGCTTGTCGGTGGAAGCCTGCTTAGCTTATATTTTGGGCCTTCATGCCAGACTTTGTCGAAGGCCTGGGAAACGTGAAGTAGGTCGGTGGAGCAGATCTTTTTCTCCTCTAATGCTCCTTCAATTTCATTAGTTATTCTGTATACCCGGTCAATTGTCGAGTGTTTCGCTCGAAACCCAAACTGCTGGGTCAGGTATTAGTTGCTTCTCTTCGATAAATTTTTGAATGCGTTTAAATAGAGTTTTTCAAAAGTCTTGGATATTATTTGTAAAAGCGATGTGGGTCTGTACGACTTTTAGTTGTTCAACCTTTTGCCCGGTTTTGGAACCATTATCACTTCTGCAACCTTCCATGAGTCTGGAAAATATAATAGCTTAAATTAAGCGTTCATTAGGTAGAGGAGTTTGACTAGCGCCTTTTTCGACATGTTCTTCAGAATTTGTCCTCTTATTAGAGGATAGCCAGGAGCCTTGTTGTTTTTTAGATTTTCTATTGCCTGGCAGAGTTCGTTGAGCCATACTCTTTCAATACTAGAGCTGTCAGATATAGAAGTTACACTTGGATCATCTTCGAACATTTGTCCATCAAAAGACTGAAATGTTTCGTCCAAATGTTCGGCAAAGAGATCCGCCTTTTCTTTGTCACTTTTTGCCCACTCATCATTGTTTTTCTTGTTTGGCGCTGCCTGATTTGGGGCTTCTTGATATTTGTTACTTCTTTCTAAAGCGAGTAGTTTGTATATTTTTCATTTGTTAAACCTTCAAGAAAAGTCGATATCTCGTGGTTTTTGAAAACTTGTTAAGCTTTTTTTTAGTTGTTTGCACAGGCGATTTTGGTATGTTTTAAGAAAATAAAAATTAAATTAAGGTGCGGTAACTATACAAGAATATCGAAATCCGGTTGTAAATGCGAAAAATGAATTTCGTCGAGAGCTTACACGCCATCACGGCTTCAGTGTGCAAGAAATAGCTAGGAATAGCTAGTGTGAGCGCTCTCTTATGGACTTCAGGCTTTAACCTGATAGAGGTTAGTGCAAAATGGAGAAAAGTAGCCGCCGTAGTGACCATTATCGAAAAAGCCCAGGAACGTTGATTCGGTGTCGATCAGTTGAATTGGAGATCGCCAGAAAGTCAACCCGGCTTATTTTGCCGTTGGCTTTGAGCTTACATCCCCATGAGATTGTGCTGATGCAAAAAATGAAGCCGGATGACAGTGGACAGTGGCACAGTGGTTCAAAAGCGAGAAAAAAAAAATACAAGACTTTTAATTTGCACCACGGAGTTTTTGCATTAATTTTTTCTATATATATTTTCCCAAAATTTGGGCAAGTCACGTCAAGGGATAGGCGATATACAGAGATCTAATATTACCTTCACTTTTAGTTTTGAAATTCATGTACTTTCTCACAGTAACTGGTTGGTATGAAAAGTGGCATTATTGTAACTATTTATTCAAAGCCAATTTCTTTAATAAATACTTAATGTTATTTAAGGTTCCAAAATAAAAAAGAAAAATAAAATGTGCGTGTCTTAGTTGGGTTAGACCGAATGCCGTGGGGTCGCTCATTGGGCGCCGGTATGTAGGCCGGAGATCAAGATTTTGGCTTTTTATATTATCGTTTTCATAATAAAAATAATACGGGTCTTTATTTAATCTAACGAAATTAATTCTTTCAGATTGCAGAAAATATTAAGGTTACACATAAAATGTCTTCGCAATGTACAACAATTCATAATTAGTGTATTTTTAGAACAAACAATTTTTGTGGGAACTGTTTAGCAATAAAAGTTAAGTAATATCTAGAAGAATAATTGCAAATTGTTTAAGATGAAGTACAAGAAACGCATGAATAACAATATAAGTAAATAAATTATATAATAAATAAAAGCTGGAAATAAATATTTTAATTGAGATGCACAAAGCATAACTGACACGTGTGTTGGGCGTATGGCCGTGGCTGACCTGCTGGTTGCCCGTGGCGGAGTTAGGTATCGTAACTCACGCCACCCATATTATATTGTTATTATATGTGTAATATAATAAGTAAGCTATAAATATAATTTGTCAGAAATCAGGTATTGATTGTTTGAATGTTGATCTGTCATCACATAGATCAACTACTGTACGAACAGATTTGAAATTATATATGCACTTTGAAAGTGGTTCACTTAAACCATAATTGTAGCAGTGCCTAGGCTGGAGCAACAGATTTTTTGTACTAAGATTTCCTTCCGGTGCACAAAGTCTTACTTGTTGAAGAACATCAGGACGGTTGTCGTGGATGAACATTATATTTTATATTTTACATAAGGGGACATACGATCCAGATTCCAATTCATTCGTTTTTTAACGTATCTTTCTTGGATGATGTCAAATTTTGGCTCAGTGTCTATGTCAGCAAGCACAATTGCCGTCATTGGAGCAACCACAATCCAAAAAAATCCATGCATCCAGAACACTGTTTTGGTCGATTTATTACATGGCGGCGTGTTCGGACCTCATTTCCTTCGAAACACCGTTACCGTCAAAGGTATAAGGTAGAGCGATATCAACGAATTTTCCGAGGCATGCATTGACATATTGATTTATCTCATCTGAGGCTCCAACAAGACGACTACAGGCCGTACAAGCGATGCAGCGCTTGAAGTTTGGAGACAATATCATTCACTGACTGAGCTCAAGACCAACATTCGAGACGTAACTGCCGCAAATATGAGTCTCAGTATATCTAATGTGGACCACCAGCTTAATGCTTTGCCAACGGAGCCTAGGTAGGAATTTGGACGATGTAGCTTTCCATACATTATTACATTAATTTAGCTTCAAAATTAAATTAGGACTAAATCAGAATAGTGGGTCTGCGTTTCTTAGTGCCCGCAGAGGGTGCCAGCTTCGATCTTCGAATTTAACAACTTTCAGAATCGCAGTGGCAGTGGTCTCCTGTTTAGAAAAGGGTTTTCAAACTGGGCCGTTCGGAGTCGGCATAAGATTGTAGGTCCCTGCCACTCGTGAGAGAACAACAGCACGCACAACACGAGTGGTTGCTGTAGAAGCTATGCCCTGGTTCATTTCGGACTGTCGCGCCACCCACATTTATTTAAAACAGAATTTATGTATCACATCGTTGGTTTTTTATTTAAATCAATGTCAAACTGAATATTAGATCCGCTTCGAGCACCCGTCTAAGGTCAGTAAGATGGATAAGCAATTAGAAGAAATAAGATAAGCAAGCAGTCTTAGGTTAGGAAGCATGGGTGAACCTTTTGTCTGAATTTGTATGTCAAGTCAATCACAAGTTTTGTTGGGACAGCTAATATAAATGCTGACTCCTTCGATCCGTGTGTCGTCGAAGTGATCACAGGACACTGCGCCATCTGATCAACTCTTCGGAAATGGAATATGGAATCCACCGATCTCTGCCAGAGTTGCGACGACGAGGAAGAGACCGAGACGATCCAACATCAGCTTTGCCACTGCCCAGCTCTCCAGAATCAGCGCCTACCTTCGCTGGGCCAAGCGATTGCGGATCTTCTAAGATTTGTTAAGAGGGTGATTTAATTTATGCCATCACGTGACGGGATAGATTAATAGATGGGCAATAAATAGGTTAAAAAAATGGGCCCTAAGATCTCCGAGTCGAAGTGGTGTTCAATTATCACACCGCCCTTTCTAAACATATCCTAACTTTAATGCTAATGCTTTGTGAAAATGTAATGAATGCATTTAATAGTCAAATCAACCTTAAAACCCAAAATTCAATTCTGGGATCCGAAGAACACATGAGCCGCAAAAAGTGCCTCTATCCCTTACCCACATCATTTTTGGCAAATCATGTGCTGTTTCTCATCAACACTGAGTGCGCAGAGCTCAGTTTAATTCTCTAAAATAAGCGTCGAACGATTCTGTTTAATGGATTCGTTCAAATCATTCGAACGTCGGCACCACGCATCGAAATGAACCTTGTACAACATTTTATATTCACACCCAGAGCATAATGTTTATCTGATTTATGCCTGTATTTGATGTCGATGGCGAGGCCTTATTGCCGTGGGAACAATGCCATCACAAAAAGAGCAATGAACTGGAATAAGCCGGGCATGGAAATTATTTTCGGAATTTGCATCGCCTGTTTATTTACTCAAATAAATACCAGCCCATAAAGGCATGAATGAGGTTTAGCTTTTTGTTAATTTTGTTAAAATGCCAAAATTGTATTTCCTCTCCGCAACACTCCTGTCACAATAACAGCGTGTTGTTACCAAATGGCAATGAAAATAATGCTCTAGGATAAATATATTTCTCATGGATCATCAGAAGCTCACACAAACACACCACGGGCTTGTGGCCTCAGAAGTGGCTGCGGCCCTGTTGATGCTGGACTGGGGTTCGATTTAATTTTCATTTACATTTACGCGATTTTCATGTTTACGCTTGCAGGTAATCGAATATGAGCGCGAATACTTTTTCCAGCGTGAAGGGAACTTTATCACGGTGTGTTATCCTAGAGATACTCCACCCTGGCCACGGAAGACAACTCCTAAAACTGCCCGATCGCTCGATGAAAATGTGACGTATACGCCACAGTGGCCATGCAAGACAACTCTTAAGACTGCCTGCTCGCTAGATGAAAATGTTACGTATACACCACCGTGGCCCCGGAAGACAACTCCTAAGACTGCCTGCTCACTTGATGAAAATGTGGCGTATACGCCACCGTGGCCACTCTTAAGACTGAATGCTCACTCGATGAAAATGTTACGTATACACCACCGTGGACACGGCAGACAACTCCTAAGACTGCCTGCTCACTTGACGAAAATGTGGCGTATACGCCACCGTGGCCACTCTTAAGACTGAATGCTCACTCGATGAAAATGTTACGTATACACCACCGTGGACACGGAAGACAACTCCTAAGACTGCCTGCTCACTTGATGAAAATGTGGCGTATACGCCACCGTGGCCACTCTTAAGACTGAATGCTCACTCGATGAAAATGTGACGTATACGCCACAGTCGCCAATCTTAAGACTGAATGCTCACTCGATGAAAATGTTACGTATACACCACCGTGCCCCGGAAGACAACTCCAAAGACCGCCTGCTCACTCGATGAAAATGTGACGTATATGCCACCGTGGCCACTCTTAAGACTGCCTGCTCACTTGATGAAAATGTGACGTATACGCCACCGTGGCCACTCTTAAGACTGCCTGCTCGCTCGATGAAAATATTACGTATACACCACCGTGGCCACGGAAAACAACTCTAAAGACAATGATTCTCAGAAACTGTTGTGGGGAACTGCATCATAACGGGATGATACTGAAACTTAAAAGACTTAGGACATTTAAGGAACAAAAAGATAGAGTTTCAAGATTGAGACCTTCTGATCGCTAGAACAGTAGAAAAATAAGTTCAACACCATCGATTTGACATGCAATTACGTATGGAATGGAATATAATTCAAATTTCCGCCTCGTCGTCGCTGGCAATGCCATGAGAAGGTGGTAAAATTGTTTATGACTCTGTTGAATATATTATTCTGCCATAGCGTGTAGAATGATGGCCTCGAGCTCGTCCAAAGTGGTTGGCTTGTTAGCTTGAACTAAGGACTTGACGCATGATCGCGGCGGTCAATGAACGAGCGCATGCCGTGAGATAATGCAGTAGCCATTCGAGCCTTGCATCGCTTGTAAGGCATGAAGCGTAGTCTTGTTGGAACCCCGGATAAGATGAACCGATGACGTCGATGCCTGGCCACGGAGAGTTCATTCATATCGCTCTAAGCATTAAACCATTGACGGTAACGGTGTCTCATTCCTCATTTCGAAAGGATATGCCGCATATGCCGCCATGTCATAAACCTAACCAAATAAACAATCTTCTGGACGCGCTATGGATTGTGTCTTTAATAACGCGAATTTTGCTTTCATGACGCTGAGCCAAAAATGGGACCCTATCCAGAATATGATATTTTAGCCAAAATCTGGCTCTTCCGGCGTCCAATGCGTTCTCTAAGAACGTCGGGCTTCAATTCTTGCTTTTATAGATTTAGGCCCAAATCCAACGGCAAAATAAGACGGGTTTACTCTCTGGCTATGTCCAATGTAGCTGATCTACGCCGAATCGACTTCAATTCATGCTGCTATGGTGGCTATGTTGTCACCTTTTCCCACCAATCTCTGGCTGGTTGGTTTGTTCAGATCCAAAAGAGTCCACTCAAAGTTTTCCATCGTGCGATGAATTCCGTGAGTCACGTTCCGGGACAAAGAGCGATGACAAATTGAAACAATTATTTGAAATTCATTTATCCTCTAATTTTTTATTAAAGAAACAGACGATCAAAATAACAATTTGGATTCTACCCATTTTCGTTGACAAGTAACAATTGCCCAACTTTAGTGCAGCCACCTGCAAAGCACCTATATCAGAGTTATTGAAACGAATAGCAAAACGAAAGACAAAAGGAAATAGAAGAAGACGATATTACGAAAACAAATACGGAGGAGCTACTTATGATAGACTGCAACAAATTCAACATGTAACAAATTACGTGCTGCTAGATGCCTTGCAGAGGTGTGGGAAGTGTTGCGGCAGGTAAATCGTACACAACATGATGACGACCAACCTTAAAACACAATTCACTTTGCGTATTTACAACTGAGCCGAAGTTCGATATTCTTCATTAATTTGCAGAAGTTCGACAAGCGTGAAATGAGGCATGCCAAACCTTACTGACTATTTTGACGGGCGTGTGTAAATTGCTAACTTTGACAACACCTGAAATATATCAACTGGAAAACCCTGTCATTTTAATAATAATATGGGTGTCGCGACAGTACGAGGCCGACCTGGGCCTAGCTTCTCAGCAACCACTCGTGTTGTCCGTGATATTGTTCTCTCACGCGTGGAAAGGACCTACAGTTTAATGCCGACTCCGAACGGCCAAGTTTGAGAAGCTTTTTCTAGACAGGAAATACTCTTTGAGCTTTGTCAGTGACTCGAAAGAGGTGGAGCCGTGAAATATGAAAGGTGGTAAGTTCGGGTATTGAACCTGGCACCCTTTGCGTAGGAGTCGACGCACTAACCCACGACGCCACGGCGACCCTGTCATTAGTGTACCTATATATATAATAATATGGGTGTCGCGACAGTCCGAAGAGGACCTGGGATTAGCTTCTCACAACTCGTGCTTTGCGTGCCTTTTATTCTCTCACGAGTGGCAGGGACCAACAGTTTTATGCCGAATCCGAACAGCCAAATTTGTAACGCCTTTTCGAGGCAGGAGCACTCTTTGAGGATTGTCAGTGATTCAGCCGTGAATTATGAAAGTTGATAAATTGGGGGTTCGAACCTGGCACTCTCTGCGTCGGAATCGACGCACTAACCCACTACGGACGACTACGGGGGACGTCTAGCTGGCGCAGTTGATAGAGTGCGTGCCCGTGGTTAGCGGGGTTCCCGGTTCGAATCCCAGTGAAAGCAAAGTTAATACGCTTTTATCTGGTTTGCAAAAATCTGGTCCAATCACCATTTGCCGTTGGGATCAAACGGCACTATGACTGGAGTAGTCAATCAGTGGTAGTAGTCTGACCAGGGGTATCACAATGGACCAATATGGACTCCCTACCTTACCTAACCCACTACGCCACTGCGTCCCAGTGTACATATAGAGTCATCCATTTTGTGTTCTTATTATTTTTTTGATTATTCTTCAAAGCGAGTATAAATCTAGGTCTCCCATTAGGTAGGAAGGTAGGTGTGACTGACATGTTCTTCCATTAAGTTGTCTCTCTAGACAATGAACCTTAAAGATGTCCATTGTGCTGTCACTCTCATCGGCTTTTTTCCCGAAACTTCGTTGACCTACTTAAGAACTTGATCTGCCCTTACCTTCTATTGGTGTGTGTGTATAGATACCTATAACCAGTTGGTGGTTTTTAGAAAATTAAGGAAGTCTTTTGTGCTTGAGCGTTCTAAATCCCCAAGGCTGTTGAGGATATAGCTATCCATGTGTTTTTTTTTCTTATCTCTGCACGGGCTGGACAGGTTCCGAGATAAAGTAGCACGGTTTCTTCTTCCTCTTCATCCCTGCAGCGGAAGTCATTGTAGGGTGGGTGCTCCAGCCTATTGGCCTGATTGCCCAATAGGCAATGACCAGAGATTACACCTTCTGCTTTACTTATGTTCCTCCTGTCCAGATTTAGTGGGGCCTAGGTTCTCTTGATGGATATAGTGTATGCGGCTTTCGATGTCCTACAGGTGTCCAGTTCCGCCCATTTACGATCGGTTTTGATTATGGCGTCTTTCAATAGCATTAACTTTAGCTCCATCAGTTGGGGGTGAGGTGTCTCCTGATTTCGTGCCAGTGGTATACTCGCCCTCCCCCCATCCCCTTTTTGTTAATTCGTCGGCTCTTTCGTTGCCCGGAATACTATTGTGTGATAGTAACGTAATACTTAAACACATAGATCACATAACATAAAATGAAACACGTCTTGTTTCAACGAGAACTTTATTGAGACTGCCTTTTACAGAGCGCTGCAAGCCAATCGGCTGACAATAATGTAAACTGCTCTTGATCATTCGAGTGAACTGCTATTTACAATCACATAGTATTTCTTAACACTAGACTAACAGAGAGTGTGTGTGTATTTATTTCTAATATTTAGACAGGGTGGTGCGATATTCTAAACAAATGTGCTTCATTTGCGATTAGCATATTTTAATTACATTATTGTTATTGTTATAAAGTTCATGGTATCTTACAATTGTGCCCAACGACCCAGCACAGGGAAAGATCCGCTATCTCCCTTAGAGATAGGTGGCAGATTTTTACAATCTTGCAATGGATCGATGGAGTTTCCAGAGCCAGGTGTTTCCAGCCGCCTGGCTATCGAAGTAAATAACTATAGATCTTCTGTCTATCGCGGTCATTGATAGCCCGGGGGCTGCCTCTTGTACAGCTGCTACTTCTGCCTGGAAAACACTGCAGTGGTTGGGGAGCCAAATGGCTATTTCCTTCCGACTTGGAGCTGTACTATAAGTGTAAATTTCCGGTCTCCCATTAACTGGTGACCTGTTCCACATCATTCACAAAAACATAGCCAATGACACCAAGGACAAGTTTAGGTGCACCCTTCAATAAAAGTGATTTTCCTTGGTACTCCCTCTCCCTTCAACCTTCTTCAGAGGTCGCTCCACTGAGCCGGAGTCTACTGCATCTCTTAACTTCCAAAGTTTATGTCATTGCCCATCAGTAATTCATTTTAATTCGATGAATATGTCACCTCTTTCGGCCCGCATTCACTGTGCGAGCATTTATAAGTCCATCACCTTAAGCAATTTGTCATCTGCCCGAGCAAGCTCCTTGGCATAAAAGGACTTTCGCTTCACAAACACGAAGCCTGTCAAATCCCAGTTGAGTGGGTGTCGAAACAACGCCACCGAAAGGATTATTTTCGTCTCTTAGTCCTGTCGCACACTTGATTTTCATTGCCTTCCGGATTACATCGTAATTCATTCCCCTTTTTACACGGTTTTTATTCGCCTATTTTTAAGGCGCCGAGTTTTGACAAGAAACACCTCCAGCAGCGGCAAGTACACTTCTTAACGCGGGCTTGACAAATGAGGATGGTGGCGAGATCCTGGATTTTAATGAGGCGCGACAGTGGCTTACTTTCATCGGAGGTGTACAGTCTGCGCGTATGTCTGAGGTAATTCGGGTCTCATTTGAGACGAGTAATGAATTTGTTGGACGATAATGTTCGTCGTTGTATGTTGGATGGATGCATGCATCGTTTCGTTTTTCTTGGAGATGGCCTGGTGGAGAAATTTTCGTGTAATCAGTTGAAGAGGCAGCCCTATGGCGATTAAGTTACTTATCTGAAGAGTTGCGATCTCGATTTTAACCGGCCAGCTAACTTGGTTGGAGGCCACATGTCCGTGCAAGGACGTAGAAAAGACACAACAGACAAATGTGATCTGGAAGAATATATTTGGAAACATGTTTCACTCTTTCGCTAACTGTTGCACTTCTTAAAGAAGAATAAAAGGGGTTTTCAGTGCACAAAGAAAAGTAGGGGGACCAAGTATACTCCCTTGCGGGACTCCGTTGGCAATTTCCATACAATCAGAGAATGCATTTCGCTATTGACCACCACGTAGCATGTTCATAACTAACGCCTCTCCAGCATCTTCTCTCTGCTCAATGCGATGACGTTGATTATGTCCTTCGATTGGGTCTTACACGAGATTTGGCACCACAACTATTGGCTTCTCAAACACTCAAGAGATCAGAAGCCCGAGTGTGATTTATTCCGAAATGAATTTTAGTCGTTTGTTGACTCACCAGGCGTAAATAACCACAATATCCCCCTTACAACAAATCACGGCACATCATCCTAAACGACGTCCATAACTTCACATTAGACCTCAGCCACAATTACCTGGTTCCATAAGCCTTCAGTTGGACCGCAGGCAAACAGAAGCTCTTGCTTTCAAATTACTGAAGCTGTTTACAAGACCCGCACCTTGTCAGTGTACACACCGACATTTAATTATCCGTGTCCACAGGGACCTAATTTGTATTTGCAACGCACAAACGATAATCAAATTAATGGGACCATCGGGATACAATATATCCTCGTTGCCGGCCCGAGGCGTAGGTCGGAGACTTCACTGGCAACAGTGATGGCCATTCTCAAGTGAAACAGCATCTTCATGGGAGTCCTACCCGCACACTGAATTACACACATCATCACCTTGGCACTGTGGCAGGTGGCTGGATGTACGGCAGCCGAGCAGGCCGTCATATTCACATCCATGTGGCATGCGAGGCCCATTGCCATGCCGCATAATAGTATTGACAGGAATTTGAAGCAGAATTAAGAATCATCTGCATTCAGCATCCAACACTGCACTTCCTACCTGCACCAAATGTCATTCACTCCAAACGCAGCGCTCATTGCAGCCAACATCTGAACCACAGAACACAGTAAGCGAGGCAAATGGTATGCCATCGCAAGGGATGCATTGTTGCCAGAGTGTGCTTGTTGAAATTGTGAACTCATCATGCGGTGGAATAGAGTGACGTGTGGGAGCTGTATGGCAGCCGCTGTCAGGCAGGAAGACACATGTGTCAGATTCACTTTTCATATATAAAACTCATTCAAGGGATAGAAATGTCATGAGGAAATCGAATGAATATCACCCTTGAAGAACATGACTGATGGCTTAAGACATGTTTTTTTTTTAATTAATTAGCGTGCGACGACGCCCCACACGGTCCATTTTGAAGGTCTATACTGGATCACTGCCTCCACAGCGTTGCCATCCGTTTTTGGCCACTAGCGCGAGTCAAGTTGACTTTCACATACTGGATCGTAGCTAGCTTATCGGCAAAGATGTTGTATATTCGGACGGCTATCGTCTAATAAAGAACACTAAGACTCGAAGTACAACAAGGCTGCTGGTGCCGATGGACTGCCTGGCGAGCTTTTCCAAGCAACAGGCGATTTTATTTAATTTTTGTTTTAATTTATTTCTATCAATCAATGAATATTTACACATTTTTGAATTACAATGATGCGAATGCATTAACATATATTAGACAAGTCTTATGAGTTCATAGTCAGCCTTAGGCCCCTAGATGCTCTGGCTACAAGAGCTACTCTACAATTTTAATTGTATTGTAGCTGTCTAATAAATAAATAAATATAAGTTCATAGTTGTATTCTTAACACTTCCCCTATTCGTTTTTAGATCGACTTCATAAGAGATATTTGTAAGGCACGAGGTCTTAAGACTACCTCCGCCGAAGCACTAAACATACTCCTCAACCTGACACCGATTGAACAAACTGGCAGACGGACAGCAGCTAGTACGGCGATCAGATTAAGATCGCTGAGCAGCTGGAAAGAACTACAGTCTGGACATTCAACGATCCTACGCAGGTATGCCTCTATACCCATAGACACAGACCTCGCTCTAGCTAAGCTCCTCTTCGAGAAGAACTTCTCAACCAACATACCGCCAAGATCTTACTGGGAGTCTGAACACCAGGAATGTCCACTGCGAATGTTCACAGATGGATCGAAGATGGATGCAGGTGTCGGTGCTGGCGTCTGTTCCAAGGATCTAAGTATCCAGCTATCTTTCCGCCTTCCTAATCACTGTAGCGTCTTTCAGGCTGAAACTACAGCGATTAACGAAGCCCTGTCCTGACTAAAAAGACAATGTCATATCGCGCACAGATATCGTCATCTGTTCCGATAGCCAGGCAGCGATCAAATCTCTGAATTCAGTCACTTTTAATTCCAAAACATCCCTTAATTGCCGTCTATCTCTTAACGAGATGGTCAAGTATTTTAACAACTTAGTTGATCTCCGCCAGAGTTGCGACGACGAGGAAGAGACCTAGACGATCCAACATCTGCTTTGCCGCTGCTCAGCTCTTCAGAACAAGCACCTAAGGCCAAGCGAATGCGGATCTTCTTAGATCCATCCAACTCATATGGGTGCCGGGACACTGTGACATTCCAGAGAATCGCGAAGCCGACGAACTCGCTAGAAAGGGCACAAACTCCGTGCTCTTTCCGGGTGGAGACCCATCCTCCAAATGTCGACTATGTTGACTATTCTATTCATATAGGCAGATGACATGCATTTACTTACTTCCTTATCATCCAGGACCCATCTCTTTCATTCGCGACGTGGGAATTACATGTGATAAGGAGTTAAATTCCAAATCCCACATTAATCATTATATCCAACGAGCCCACTTTCTTCCCTGGCTTCATAAAACGCTGGTTCCCCTCACCTAGTACATACATAAATTGAAGTTAGCTTATAGTTGGAAGTGTTATTTCTCAATTTCATGCTTGTACTAAGCTAAATGAATAAACTAACTACCACGCAAGTAAAACTAGTAAGTACAAGTACGTAAGTTAGTAGTTCAATGCAGAATTGTGTAGGAGACCGTCTAGAATGGAGAAGGAAGCTGCCCTCAAGAAAGGACACACAACATCGATGTTTTGGGCACAGTGTCACAATTAGCAGCTATAACCTCGTCTACCTCGACTGGGCGGTGAATAGTACTGACAAGATCAGTACCGATTTTATGTGCGGCGTATTCAGCCTCATGGCTCTAGCCAGGTGTCTAGAGATCTAACGCCTAAGGTACCTGGGCTATGGACAACATTAACCCGCACAGTGGTCGATCAGTAGCTGGTCATAAGTTAAAGATGAACATATTTTTTTTAGCTCATTTACCATTTTATCTAGAGAGAAGTATCCAAAGAACTAGTTCAGAACAACAACAGAGACCAGCACTCAAATTTGCAACTGAACTAATACCGCAATGATGCAGATCACTTTGTGTCCTTGACTCCAGGCCTGTGGAATAATGAAACCGAGAACAACCGCGTTTATCGTAACGTACTCAAGTTTAAGGCAATGACCTTGTCGACTTGGAACTTCTAAAGAAAGACACACTGACCCTGCTCACGTAAGAGATCTCAAATTCCGCCGATCCATTTGCAGTCAGTGACATCTTTCACCAAATGTCCATCCTCACGTCTCAATGCCCACGTTAAAATTCAAACAAAATCTGAGGAATCGAACTCCGCACAAGCTGGCAACTCTGTAAATGATTGGAAACACATTCACGGCATTGTTGGGTTCATACGCTGATAACAAGTGTCATTGCGTGCTCACAGCAGCATCAAGCAGTCCATTGCGTTATAATTGAAGATACTCCGATGGAGGTTGGCGTTTTTGTTCGCAACCAAATCAAATAGCAAATTTTGGTCACAGCCCTCCGTCCGACTGGCCCGAGTGGTGGTCCCGGCAATCGCCGCGCCGCCTACACATGTAATCTTCATAAAATGCGGTTTCGATAATTCTGATGAAATGAATAGTATCTCGGGCGTGAGTTCGAATTGCCGGTGGTTGGGTAATTATCGGGATGGCCGACTGTGCTCTGTTCACTGTCTGTGTCCTTTATTCGATTTCGGGGAGACTCGAGTCCGGAGGCTCGGAGACTGGACCACGTATCGACGCCGCCGTCGGTCGCCGCGTAACAATGTGGTTTCGGGTAATATGCCGTTATAATTTGCATCAAGCGTAATTATGCCGAATGTCGAATTTAACGGTAATTGAAATATTGCTGTAGTCCGTTCGGTCTGGGCCAATTGCACGCAGGACGATGATCGATTGGTCGTGAAAATTGGAACAGCAGCAACAACTTCTGGGACGTGGACGCCTAATTCGATGCTAGTTCTGTGCACGTCGCAAATGCGTTGCCCATGAGCTGGGAGTTTAATTATGGAACTATTCGATGCGGATTCTGATTATACAGGATTGCGGCTGGATTTTGGAACGTCGAATATTGGTTCTGGACTTATGCCAGATGGTGAGGGCGGATCCACCATGCAGTGTCCTTTGTACGATTATGATCTTTGTGTACGGGTCAACTTTCATGGGTGGGACGCGTTCATTGAAGTCTGAGAGCGGCGAAACGCCTGACATCTCTTCCATAACCAAAAAGAGGGATAGTTGGTTCAGAGTTTATTAATTTTTCTTCTTGAATAAGCACACGTTTTTGTTGCAGTCAAAGACAAATGCAAAGGGTGCAGGGATTATTTCTCCGAACACAATAATAATAAAAGGATTAACATTTATAATATAATTCCCAATTAATACGAGATGTTTGGAATGAGGATTGGAGAGGAGCTACGCATGAATACACACATTCCCGGCTGTACAAGTAGAGTAACAGAAGCTCCCGATCCACCACTAACGACGTCATCATACACCCTATTGGTGTATTAAGGAAGGTCCGACGGCAAACAAGTTCCGATATATATTCGATTTTTCAAATGTCAAGTCTAAGAAGTCACTTTTGCCGACAATTTGTTCCTGCCTTCTACTGATCGCAGCGGCATAGCTAAGGGCAAAAAAAGCGTCTTTTCATTCAAGCAAATCTCTCTTAAGGATTGACAACTCCGAAAAACGCGCCGTTTTAGATATAGATGATTTTTCAAACTGAAGTCCTTCTTTTGGGGGGTGGTCACATTCTTTGCTCCGATAGGGGGTAGCGGCAACATTTTGCATGGAATGAGGAGTCTGATGGAATCAATTGGATGGCACAGTTGGTAGAGGGCCTGCTCCTGGTAAGCGGGGTCCCCGGTTCGAATCCCAGTGAAAAAAAAGTTAATACGCTTTTTATCTGGTTTTCGAATCTGGTCCAGTCACCATTTGCCGTTGGGATCATGGACCGTTGGGCACTATCACTGGAGTAGTCAATCAGTGGTAGTTGTCTTGACTATGGGTATCACAGTAGACCAATATGGTCTAAGTGTGCTGGTGAATGCACTAGCAGCCCGCCTACCTAACCTAACCTAAGGTCTGTCGACAGGCAAACTGTTTTCGGCCTAGTTTATACAGCAGCCGCTCATGTTGTGCGAGCTATTGTTCTCTCACTAGTGGAAGGGGCCTACAATTTAATGCCGAGTCCGAACGGTGAAGTGGGAGACACTTTTTCTAGACAGTAATTTCAGTGTAATTTCGATTATTGCAACTAATGAAGACATGACCTGTTGCAATAATCGAACATACAGTGGACTCTCTCTAACTCGAACGATTTCGCCATACGTAAATTTTCCTCAATTTTCCATACGATTCCGTTCAAACTCTCTTTGACTCGAACAAATTATGGTATCCCGTGACAATTCGCGTTAGGGGGAGTCCACTGTATATTTTAAGCACTCTAAGAAAGCTTACGCAAGACACTATTTAATGTGGGTGGCGCTACAGTCCGAAGCGGACCTATGCCTAGCTTCTCAGCAACCACTCGTGCTGTGCGTGCTATTGTTCATCTTCACGAGTGGAAGGGACCTACAGTTTAAAAACCTACTCCGAACGGCGAAGTTGAGAAGCTCTTTCTAGACAGGAATACTCTTTCAGCATTGTCAGTGACTCGAAAGAGGTGGAGCCGGGAATTATCAAAGGTGGTAGATTCGGGTATCGAACCTGGCACCCTCTGCGTACGAGTCGAGGACGCCACGGCGACCCCAACATTTAAATGCTCCATGGAACAGAGACTCGAGTACACTCCAGGCGAGATGTGTACTGCTGACTTTCCATGGAAGGGAAGAATGTAATTAGTCCCTTCACTTGAGCATAGTTTGTTGCGATTTAACAGGGACTAAGTGCATCGGCGTTCAAGCGAGTTTAGGAATAAATGTCCCCTAAGAGTTAAAACGCTTCCATTTGTATTCTATCTAGTGAGAGTAGGTTGTCTTATCTTCCACCATAACCAGCAAGCTTGCCCGCTAGAGTTATTGTACCATCAATACCCAGTCTGCTGGTGTGTTTGTGCTGTAATTTCTTATTCCTACATTTTTGCCTTAAAGGGAATGGAGAAGAAGAAGAAGACAGTATCGATGACATTCCTTCCATTACATACCCTTCCCGTGCAAGATTGAGAGCACCTCTTACTTGTGCATCTGGCTTAAAGTCAGCAGCTCCAAGTTCTTGTTCATTTTTCGCGTTTCGTATTTGTCTTCGAACTTGGCACTGTACAAGTTAACCGAGGTCAACATACACTGAATCCATTCACCCTAAATTTCCGCCACACGTTCCACCTGTATTGACTTTGCACCTCCCTCACGCGCTACACTTTTCCTTATCAGCATTTCCCAACATTAGCGCGATCACCCCAAAATGCATGTACCCGATTCAGCACTTCCCCCACAAGTCCCAGCACTAGTAAATTGTTAAGATAGGTTAAGAAAAGGAAAGAAGAAATAAAAATCAGTCGGTCTTGATTTGACTGTAGCACATAATGCAGGGGTTTAACTTACACAGTTTGTCGTTAAAGTGGTGCTCAAGCAAGTATACCGTATCTCAAGTGGGACTCGATCTACACAAAGTGGCATCGTCGTAGAACATCTATTGAGCGATGAGAGCTCATTCACATGAATGCTCTATTTGAGACCATAATCCACGGTAACGTGGTGACATTGTCACTGGTCTCAGGTGGTCTACTACTGCATGCAAGTCTAATTCGTGATTTGTCTAGCCCAAGTGGAATGTGTGGGTCTCTGTGATGTAGTGGGGTAGTGCGGACCAGGAAGGAGGAGGGTGCCAGGTTCTGTACCCGGATTCATAATCGAGGTCACTGACAATACTTAAAGAGTATCCTTGTCTAGAAAAAGCTTCTGAACTTTGCCGTTCGGAGTAGGTGTTAAACTGTAGGTCCCTTCCACTCGTGAAGATGAACAATAGCACGCACAACACGAGTGGTTGCTGAGAAGCTAGGCCCAGGTCCGCCTCGGACTGTCGCATCACCCATATTATAATTATTATTTAAATGTTGGGACTCGTTTTTCAGACGAATATGGAACGAAAAAAATATCCCAATCACTACATTCTATAAACATCGAAGACTGAGTAGACATTAACCCTCCTTCTCTTTCTGCGGCCCATTATGTGTCATCACTGGTAAAAAAAAAAAAACGAGCAATTGCATAAATTCACTATTTTCGCTTCATTTTCACATTTCCTCGTTGTCCCCTTTTCAGTTCCTCCCTGAAAGTCACTCAAAAGAGTATCACCCAGGCCTGGTTGATTGAACTTCTTAAAACCAAGAGCAGAGCGAGCAGAGAAAATTCCAGAGCGACACTTCACTTTCAGTCATCCCATCAAGATTGAGTCGTAATCCAAACCAAGGGCTTCATTCTGACATTTTACCCAAAAAGACGACCACTCTACGGACAAGTGACAGCAGCGCAATTAAACCACAGACTTCAAATGCAGATTGAAATCTTTATTTAATATGTCATCAACACAAATCGACCACGACCTACAGCCAAGCTGCGTGCACCTTAATCTTTATGAAAATGGTGACACAGGAGAAAACGGCTAAGATAATCATTATTACAATGGTCTGCACCACGTTCTTAGTGAAACAGATGTACGTGAGAAGGCTTCCTCCGGCGAGCGCGATGAACAGCAGGAAACCGACCATGAGGATCGAAGTTGGATCTGTGTGCCATGCAGGACCTGAGTATTTGAACGGTTTTCTGGTTCTGGTTCTTTCTGGTTGGTCGGGAGTGTGTAGTTCTTCTGCTTCAGGTTCAATTTCCATGACAGGCGTGTGTTCGAGTTGATTTAACGACCGAAATGTTAGACTGAACACAAGAACAGAACGTATTCATTTTGCGGGCGATATCTTGTGACATTAGCACTATCTGTTGATGGCTAGAACTCATCAAAAGCTGTTATCTGAGTGCTGCACTCTGAGTGGCATTTGATTGTGTTGGTGCACTTGATGTAGAAAATATCCAACTTCAAGTGATCTTCAATTGACAAGTACTCGGACTGAATATAGCAATGATGTGACTAAGACTAACGATGAGATGTTCGCCGGAAAATGCAGTACGAGAATGAATCCAAAGCGGCTGACAGGGACGGCAGGCGACCGAAGATAATTTAATTTGTACACTAATGGACAGAAGTATGTGCTCACTATAAGCTAACAAACCAAACCATAAAACAAGACAGCTAAAATGGCTGCAAGTGAAATTCTGAAATTCAGTATCCTTCTTACCAACGATCGTCTTGGATTGAGAGGAGGCCAGTTGTCTGAAGTCCTCCTAGACTTATGGGCCAACTTAAGGTAGACGTAAAGAGAAACAGCTTGTGAATAATGAAATTGAAGAATTGGAGGAGAGCTCAATTGGTTTTGTGAATAAAAAATTTGAGTGTGAGTGTTTTCTCATCATTTTGGAAGGAGCACTGCATTTGGTGTGAATAAAAGAAACTTTCGTTAAGTTTAACAAAAATCCTGCACTCACATATTTTGACAGGTGAGTGTTCATCCATTTTGGTGTGAATAACCATAAAATGTTATGAGTAAACTCTTAAAGAAGCTTAGTGTGCATTGGAGGTAACTTCAAGGGAGAAAAAAGCTTAGAAAAAATTGAAAATTCTGTTTCGGAAGAAGAATGACACATTAAGTGAAAAACAAAGGAAATCTGGAATGAAGGATTTCAAATTTTCAGTTTTATCCGTGCTTGCTGCAAGCTATAGATGCGTTGGAAACTGTGGAAGAAAAAAATTCATCCGTAGTTTCTTTCGCACAAACTGTGGATCTATGAATCCCACTGCCCAACTCCTAACTCGAAGGACAAAAATCATGCTCTACCAAACTCTTATTTTGCCAGTTCTGCAATACGGAGCTGGATGCTAAGCGAAACTGCAGAACTGATTCCTGGTGCCTTCGAAAGAAAAATTCTACGTCGGATATACGGTCCCATCTGCGAGGAAGGCGAATGGAGGAGACGACACAACCGCGAACTATACGAGCTGTACCAGGATGTGGATGTAGTCCGGAAGGCAAAAATCCGTCGAATGCAATGCCTCCGCCACATCGAGCGCATGGACAACAATGCTCCAGCAAAGACGGTCTTCGAATCCGCGCCTCCTGATTCGAGAAGGAGATGAAGACCGAACTTGCGGTAAAAGGACCAAGTAATGGCAGATGCAAGAAATCTTGACCAGGATGACTAGAAGACGCGTGCCCAGGACCGGCAACGATGGAAGGCAACGATATCTCAGGCTCGGACCCTCCACGAGTCGTATGCCTGATAAGTAAGTAAGTAACTCCAACTTTGAATCCCGTGTTACCAATATTTTGAACGAAGGCTATCGAAGATTCTTCAGGACTATCGGAAAGAAAATGATTACTTAATCGTTCCATGTTATCAAACTCGAATCTACATATTGAAGCTTGCTTATACGAGGAACATCACAATGGGTACACCAGCACCAATTCCAGATGCGGCTTCTGTATGCCTACCCACAACCAATTTTTTTTTCTTTTTTTTATTGTTTGCGCGAATGGATATGGCATCTTGATCAAGATACTGGTAACCCAGCATGAACGATTCACGGGATACTATTCTCCTTTTTCGTCGCACCTACGTCCTGAACCTCAACATTTCTACCACTCTCTCCGCGAAACTGCCGTTAGGTATGAATTCGCGGGCCTGGTTAGCATATCACGCTATGTGATCAATATTTGCCAATTCGGCTTTCCTTTCTCTTTTGAGCCTTCTTAGCTCGATCTGCACGCTCGTCATAAGGGAGCAGGTCACCAGCCATTAGTCAGCTGACTCCGTCATATGGCTAACTAGGAGCTCGAAAGTTGGTAGACTTCCTCTCGCCAAGGCAAAGCGCCTGCAATGAAATATTGCGTGCTCTGTGTCTTCATCTTCGCTCGCGCATTCTGGACAAATGGGTGAGGTACCCACAATCTACAGTTAAGAGTACCTGTTCGAGAAATCACATTACTACTATACTATAAGTCAACCAACTACGAAATAGAACAAATGATAAGAAACTACCACCAAATCATAGACATCTAGCAAACGTATGGCCGTTCAGGACCATGCGGTTTGCCCTTCACTACACACACACACAGGATATGTCGGAACAACATCTGTGCAGTTTTGCTGTCACAGTTATAAATAGATCCAAAGGGTAAGTAGTCAAGGAGCAAACGCAGAGTAAATCTTGCCAACCGCTGTTTCTATGGACTCAAGAGGCAATTGAGTAGTAGTGCCATCTCCCGAAGGACCAAGCTTACTTTGTACAAGATCTTGATCATCCCAGTCCTGCGCGGAGGGATGGACAATCTCAAAAGCGGATGAGGACGTCCTTAGTCTCATCGAGAGATAAGCTCTGCGTGGGATCTTTGGTCCTGCTTGCGTTGATGGTTTCTGGAGGAGAAGACTTAACCACGAACTGTACTGGCTGTACAGCGACATGAGTCTAGTCAGGCGTCTTCTGATCCAACGCCTAAGATGGCTAGGCCATGTAGAGCGTATGGACAACTCAGCTCCGGCCCGGAGAGTCTTCGACTCCGAACCCGTGGGACAACGTAACAGAGGCTGCCCGCGTTTAAGGTGGTGCACTCAGAAGGACCTCAACCAACTTGGCGTGCAACACTGGAGACTAGCCAGAGACCATGCTAGCTAGCAGTTCCCCCCCGGACTGTAGAAGAAGAAGAAGAAGAAGAAGGTTTGGTATTAAGATTTGTACAAATTGTAAAGTAGGTTTAGTTGCGCAGCCAAACTAAACGATTAAAAAAACCCGCCCAAAATATTGTGTTTAAATTATGACACAAACGTAATTTAAACACAATATCCAGATTTACATAACGAACGTTCAAAATCCCATGTTTTATGGGAGATTTTCATTTAAAGTATCAAAGCCACTACATGAACAATAGAAAGTAAATAAGATTCCACTTCAGTTCCTCCAACCTCAGCCAGCCTGTGAGTTAAGCATCGTCCATGCCCAGTCGACGCCCCACAGAGCTGAAGTACATGTTCAATCTCCTCGCCGCCGTCCAAACAAACGTCGACCCACATACCTCCCAAGTATATAACGCACCTATGCACTTGTTCAAACAGCAAGCAAAAACAATCCCATTCACTGCACAAACTTAACCAAGTATGAAAAGAATTCTCAAGTAATCGCAATTGATTCTTGCACCCGCCCCAAGATATATGTGTAATTGACTCTGTTCGGTAAGTTAGCCCCTTCTGCGAACGGATTACGCCACAACCTGTTCTTCGCACAAACCTTTTGAATTTTCTCACAGCTCTCACTCACAACACTTGGGTCGCCCTTAATCAGATTGCTGACTCCAAACAAAGTTAATTTTTTGTTTCAAGTTCTTAGCAACCACCGACACAAACGTTAATGAACAGCAGTCGCAGCACAGCAGCCCTGAATGGAATGGGTTCATTGCATTCCCTTGTCCATGTATCCAGCGATGTTACTCCCCTCGTCACAGATTGGTGTTCGGTGTAATCTTAGCCGAGCACGTCCCAGATTGGGTTGTCAGAGGGCTGCTATCGTGCTTATTATCACGCTGTTAACTTGTAGCAGTGCACGCAGCATGCACTTTTCTTGCACTCCTAGTTGTGAACCGTGCGTCGTGCTGCTGCGATGGAAGGGCGCACAACTTTAATTGAATGGAAATACTTTTAGCGCCTTGTCGAAGTCGGAGGAGGCAGCTACTGCCGAAGGGGATGGCAATAGTGAAGGCTGGGTAATTGAAGATCTTGTAAGCGAAAGGGGGACGAGGTTACGAGATTGGTTGACGAGAAGTTCACAACACCAACAGCAAGACATTTTCTCAAGCGATTAGGGGTGTTGCGTTACTGTTAATGAGGGACTGAGGGTCACTCTCTTGGGGGAACCAGAGATTCTTGTCTAAATCTGAAATGAAGTGGAAGAAAGTGGCATAGATCTTCGACTGGAGATTATGAACCTCGAAAGATGACAATCTCTCTTCTTTATTTGGCGCTACAGTCCGGAGTGGACTCAACAAGGCTCTCCAACAAGCACGGTCTCTGGCTAGCTGCCTCTAGTATTGCACGCCAAGTTGTTCGAGGTCCTTCCCCTCCTGGGTGCGCCACCTTAAACGAGGGTGTCCTTTCTAGCGTTTCCAGCAGCTCTAGGATTTAGAAAAGCTTTTAGCTAGCTTGCCTAGCTTTTAACGATCAAAGATCCCTAAGGTCACAATGAATGGCTGATGGATATCCCAAACGTGTTGTTTTCGCACTAGTGGAGCAAATTCACCGCAACCTACGAAGTTTCGTGAGTCCAAGATCAAGCCACAAGTCTAAGCTTTGATCTGAATTGAGCAACGAGATTTTCTTAGTCTGACACATTAACCGCCAAGCCAATTCTTGGAAATAAAGGCTGTTCCAATTGGGACTTCACCACTTTGAACTTCACTTTGCACTCGTCCTCCGAATTCCGAAAATGAAGACTTATGGCTTCTCGGTGAAGTTGCCGAACGAAGAATGTTTATTAATTGCATACCGAATCTGTGACGGCAACACTGTAAGAACCTTATCACTAATTTTTGGTCGTAATTATCGTCGCAATAGACAAGGAAGTTTATTGTCCAGTGAGCAAATTTAAACCTGCATTTTGGCTGCTGAATGTTTCCGCTCCAATAAGACAACGAGTTGGTCAAAGTACCGAGAATATTGTTGTCGTTCCAGCGTCCGTCGATAACAAACCAATATATAATAAAATGGGTGGCGCGACAATCCGAGTTGGACCTCGGCCTAGCTTCTCAGCAGCCACTCGTACTGTGCGTTCTATTGTTCTACCACGAGTGGCTGGAACCTACAGTTTAATGCCGACTCCGAACGGAGAAGATAAGAAGCTTTTTTCTAGACAGGAAGACTCTTTGAACATTGTCAGTGACTCGAAAGAGGTGGAGCCGTGAATTATGAAAGTTGGAAAATTGGGGATTCGAACCTGGCAACCTCTGCGTAGGAGTCGACGCAGTAACCCACTACGCCACGGTGACCCACCAAGCCAGTAGATATCAGAGTGTTCTCAAGATTTGTACATCGCTTGGACCATGATACACGGATCTTGGCCTACACCCACAGGCATTCCCAGAAGGAGGGAAGGTTCAAGATGAGTCAGTTAACCCCCACTCCCAAATATTTTGTCTGGCAATGCTTGAGACATCAGCCTCTCGGGATTGGACGAAATTCGCTAAAAATTGCTCGGCTTCCACGCATACTCGCAGTTTTAGATTTCTCACGCCTGTTTTGTGTTCATTCACAGTATTTTTTTTTTTCATAAATAGTTCACAATGCCACTCAATCCAAGTTTACCTAAACCACCCTAAAAATGCACCCCATTTGCGAGAGTCGTTTGAAATCATGTCTCGAAACGCCTCTATGATTTCCATATTATGATTGTTGTCATAGTAGTCGTTCTATGTCATAAGACGACATCTGACTATCAACCACATGTGGAACGTTTTTAAACTCCACTCGATATAGGTTAGTAATACCGAGACTTAAACTCCTCCTCGGTTTACTAAAACTACTTTCGAAATCGAGTCAATCATCCCGATTAAGTGCAAACGAAATCTTTTTGAATGAAGTTTATGTTCGATGCTACACTTAGCTAAGCCAGCAGATTAGCTACAACTGTGTGGCGGGCATTAGTGTTGATCTCTCTAGTTTTCACATTGCCAATTATATGTTGCTTGCAACAGAGTTGGAACGTTTTTATGTTGACACACCTTCCGCAATAACTCAGCGTTCGATCGAATAGATAATAAATTAACAAAATTTAACTTTTTTCAACGAAGTATATAATTGTACTTCAAACAAATATTATCCAACCAATGATGTCTCAAGTGGTGTGCGTTTTTTGTACCCAACGAAATCGAGTAATTTTGTCAAATTTCTTCAAACCTCTCAAGTTTCTTCATACATTTTCGAGGTTTGGAAACCTCGCGCCTTCGTCGAGAGCTAGTTCACACCTTCTCGAGTTCAATCGAGAGGTTGTCATTTTCTCCAAAACCTCTCAAATTTCTCCAAGCTTCTCAAGTTTCCTCATACATTTTTGAGGCTTGGAAAACTCGCGCATTCGGCTGGAGATAGTTCAAACCTTCTCGAGTTTAACCGAGAGTTTGCCATTTTTTTCCAAAACCTCTCAAATTTCTCCAAATCTCTCAAGTTTCCTCATACATTTTCGAGGTTTGAAAACCTCGCGCCTTCGGCGAGAGCTAGTTCACACCTTCTCGAGTTCAACCGAGAGGTTGTCATTTTCTCCAAAATCTCTCAAATTTCTCCAAACCTCTTAAGTTTCCTCATACATTTTCGAGGTTTGGAGTTAGTTCAAACCTTCTCGAGTTTAACCGAGAGTTTGCCATTTTTTTCCAAAACCTCTCAAATTTCTCCAAATCTCTCAAGTTTCCTCATACATTTTTGAGGCTTGGAAAGCTCGCGCATTCGGCTAGAGCTAGTTCAAACCTTCTCGAGTTTAACCGAGAGTTTGCCATTTTTTTCCAAAACCTCTCAAATTTCTCCAAATCTCTCAAGTTTCCTCATACATTTTCAAGGTTTGAAAACCTCGCGCCTTCGGCGAGAGCTAGTTCACACCTTCTCGAGTTCAACCGAGAGGTTGTCATTTTCTCCAAAATCTCTCAAATTTCTCCAAACCTCTTAAGTTTCCTCATACATTTTCAAGGTTTGGAGTTAGTTCAAACCTTCTCGAGTTTAACCGAGAGTTTGCCATTTTTTTTCCAAAACCTCTCAAATTTCTCCAAATCTCTCAAGTTTCCTCATACATTTTTGAGGCTTGGAAAACTCGCGCATTCGGCTAGAGCTAGTTCAAACCTTCTCGAGTTTAACCGAGAGTTTGCCATTTTTTTCCAAAACCTCTCAAATTTCTCCAAATCTCTCAAGTTTCCTCATACATTTTCAAGGTTTGAAAACCTCGCGCCTTCGGCGAGACCTAGTTCACACCTTCTCGAGTTCAACCGAGAGGTTGTCATTTTCTCCAAAATCTCTCAAATTTCTCCAAACCTCTTAAGTTTCCTCATACATTTTCGAGGTTTGGAGTTAGTTCAAACCTTCTCGAGTTTAACCGAGAGTTTGCCATTTTTTTCCAAAACCTCTCAAATTTCTCCAAATCTCTCAAGTTTCCTCATACATTTTTTAGGCTCGGAAAACTCGCGCATTCGGCTAGAGTTAGTTCAAACCTTCTCGAGTTTAACCGAGAGTTTGCCATTTTTTTCCAAAACCTCTCAAATTTCTCCAAACCTCTCAAGTTTCCTCATACATTTTTGAGGCTTGGAAAACTCGCGAATTCAGCTAGAGCTAGATCAAACCTTCTTAAGTTCAACCGTCGCTGAGAGGTTGTCAAATCAAACAAGCTCACAGCGTGAACTTCGGTTTATTTTGTTAATTTTTGTGTTCATTTTCCCATTTTCTCTATCTCATGTCTGGTGTCTTAATCCTTTTTGTTCCCTATTGACAGTTGTTTTGTCACCCACTTCAAAATTGACAGCTAATGAAATCTGAAATACTCCAAACTCGGTGGGAAAGGCCTTTTCAGGTTTCAGTAAAAGTTCATGGCGATTTCGTTTCGGTTTCCACAAACATCTTTTCCACCTCTGTTTCCCGTGGCCTTGAAAAACTAAAAAAATACTCCACCATGTTTTCATGTCCTCCTTGAACTGCTCAAAAAAACGAGTTTCTGCAACTTCAAAGCCCTACCTTCCAAATTAAACTGATACTCCTTCAATTTCATTATCCAGCCAAAAGAAAAAACCGCATTCAATGAAAGGATGAGAGGAATTACCACAAAAAGGAGTTAAATTTATTTCACATTCGAAAGAAGAAGCTTAAGGCTCTCATCATAGTCCGTCGAAATTTCTTAATCTCCCGATCGTCCAGTACTGTGGCATCATAATCTCCCCCTAAATACAGACACCCCCTCCGGTAGGAGCCCACCGATGCTGTAAAAGGATTATTGAACTCCATTCCTGCACGAAGCATCCATTGCTATTAGTAACAAAAAAGGATCAAAGCACATTATTTTATCGGATTTCCACCCAAAGGGTTATCCAGGCTCTCTCTCTCTCGTTCACTCCCTCCCTCGTTCACTCTCTCGCAATGTGTCCTATATTCCAGAGGAAGGAAGGAAAATCCATAAAACACACACACGCTGGCACCACTCACTCAATGAAACCCACTTCGCATGGTTTCAGGATTTTATAACTCGCCTCTCATTCATGTTCGGCTAGAGCTGAAGCTCCTCCATCCTCCCAATGCCAACTGCAACTGGGACCATTCATTTTCTGCACTTCAAACAAAGTTAAGTCCGCTTCGGAGGTAGTCTTCCACTTTGTATCCGTGAAGGAAGCAAACGTTCCTTTTGCACAGCATGGCAGAAGGGATAAAAATTTAATTCTAAAGGATTTCAATTTCCGCAGGATGCAATCATAAACTAAAATAAATGAAATCAATTTAACCAATTCGAGACACTCTTACCTTGGATGCGGCAGTTGAATGTGAATCTGTCTGAGTTTTTGCTGAGCACCGACCGGCTCCAGAGGTGCTTTACTTTTGTCTCTCTTCTTGACGTCCTGCATTCCGGTGTGTATGCGGGTGTGTGTGTGTGATTGTGTGAATTAATCTCTGAGAATTTTAATTCAATTTGATTCCGAAGCAGTCGTGCAGAAAAACCTATCTGCGTCTGAAGACTCTCTACTCGAATGGTGTCACAGGTGATTCACACATAACCTCACTCTGCTTGTGGAGTGTGGGAGAGGGCTCCAACATCTGATCATTTGAGGTGTTCTATACCGAAAACCGATACGAATTGTGCTTAAATTTGGCCTTTGACTGAACTATGGACATTTTTTTAGCTTAATTTCCCTTGAAGTGGATTTAGGTGTTGGGATTTATTTCTGTATTCATCGATTGTGTGATGTGTCAAGAAACAGATGCCGGTTGTAGCTGAAGCCGGTGTGTTTTAAGTTCAAGTTTAAATACCTACTTTCAGAGCACTGCATCCACCGTACATGAGAGGCTTAACTGAAAGCTGCTGCCATCACATGTTTCCAGTTTCTAAGTCTACGCTCTCTAGACTCGACTAGGGGACGCAAAACATCCTGCAACGGGTATAACATTGAATCAACAAAAGAAAGGTCAAATAATCTGTGAACTAATCTTGAGACTCGAAAGTTGGGCTGTTTCCTGTTTGATACTGTAGCTGATGGTTGGTTGAATTTTTTAGTTTTATTCGAGATTAAAGAAATTTATGAGGTTCAGGGAATGGGATCCCCAGTGTTCCTTTGTTTGGTTCTAGCAATCGCAAAATATCTTCCTTCTTCGTCGTGCAACTATGACCGGAGGCATTATTGGAGATTCCAAGCACGGCTGCGTCAGTGACCTATACTGATCGCCGTTGTTTAACCAATGTTTGTACGAGTCCTCTGGCCATGGCTCCGACCGCTAGTTAACCATCTCAGGCTGGCCGTTCTTTGAAAATATTCTGCCTTCACTGGTTGCTTTAAAATTAAGAAGCTAAAAATATACCCACCAACGACAGTACCCTTTCGCGGTCTAAAGACGATTCCCAATGCATGTCCTCCCTGATTCACCCGATCGTTGGCAACCCTCTCTTTCACTCAAGAGGGTACTTTATGTTGATTGTTGAGTAGATTGAGAAAAGAGATAATTTTTATTCCTCGTGCAATATCGCTCAACATTCGGCCTTCCGACATTTTTGTTGCCCCGACAAATTCTTTTTATTTTAATTATTTTTTTTTTTTTCAATATCCTTCTCACACCACGGAACTCAGATGAGTACCCGCTTTCCATCTCGTCCATCCACAAGGGCTCGGATGCAAATTAAAACACAGTTGAGTTCGCTGGGTTGTGAGTAACGGAACACGTCCGCTCTCGTTCAACTTTATTTTCGAACTAGCTACATACAAAATTATTTCTAAACTCTTAACCTAAGGATGAGGCGTCGATGCAACACATGTCATCGATCGTCATTATCTTATCTACTAGGAATGTAGGTGACCACTTGAAAGGGATCAAAAGACATATCTTAAAATAGAATGACGTAGGTCATGGATGTACATTAAAATTCGTATTCATATTTCGTCTCTACGAAGGATCGAAATATAATACCGAAGGCTATTAATATTTGGACTATAAAACGAGAGAAGATAAGTGTAGTAAATTCTCACTTTAACTTGCATACTGCCCACAGACAACTCCCAGATACTTCTAGGCGTCACACAGCATCTAGTTAGTAACTGAAAGTACTTACCAAGACTGTTTTAGAACGACATTTGTTTTCTAGATCGATAAATCCATCTAAACGTGGTCCCTCTACAAACACCTGCTGATAGCATTCAGTGAGATCGATGATCTCTTTCATTGCACTCTTCGGGGGGGCTTCTGCTGTTCGTGTATATACCCACCCCCGGTTACGCAACATATTCTTATCCTTGTGCCCGACTCTCTCTTCATGATGATTATACCGCTCGTCAGATCGTTGCATGTTGGGGAGCGTTTGTCGATCCATCGCCATCCCCTCCCTTTTGCACTTTGATTTCAATTAACCGAACGTTTTCGGCCTCGTCGCATCAAGTACGGCAATAAGCGAAGCACCCCTTAACCCGGACACTATATACGTAATAGTTGAATTCAGCTATTCCCGCCCTCCGAGCCGTCGATTACATATTGCAGAAATAGTCTTCAGACCTTCTGATGCTTCCACCTGCGCCAAATGCCTTCTACGTTGAACATGACAACATGAGTCGACACACGTTACAACTATATTCTCATGCATTCCTGTTCTTTCTAAAAGCACAGTTGTGGAAAACAGACCACTGTGAGAAAAGGGCCTTTACTTAATGAGTTGGATCGTGCAGTAGTCGAAGTGTCACTCATTTCTTCAACAATCTCATCGGCTCGATCACTCCTTTTACTGCTGCATTCTCATTTTTGGACTCACATTGGACTCTTCGGTCGCAGTCTTTCTCTTTTACTTCGGTTGACGGTTCATCAGTGAAACTGTGTGTACTTACCCCTAAATAGAAGGGTATAACTACTTTTTTTTTTTTTTTGGTTTTGCACAAAAGGATAACACAGACATACTAACACCAGTACTATTGCATAAGGGAGTAAAAGGAAAACGAAGAAATCAAATATGTTTAGATACACACGACCGCTACGGATACACCACTAGGACGACCCAACATTTTACGCTTTTTTTTCATTTTCATTAAGTACACAGCGCCTACCGACGGAACCCAGATTGTGTCTTTCTATTTTTTATCTAAGCATGAGTTCCTTTAAGGATAGTTTATGTTTATGATTGAGTCGATTGAGAAAAGGGATCATTTTTATTCCTCGTGCAATATCACTCAACATGAAGTGTGGAAGTTTGAAGTTTGGAACGTCGTCAGCCTTCTCATTACAGCTTATTTCAAGCCACGGCAAATGGCTCGATATTAAACCAGCTGTCTCCAAATACTCACGGCAAATCGCTTGCGTTCCTCTATTGCGTTGCTCTCTATTGGACACACCATGGCCTAGTAATGTCTCGTTTCTGCTACGTTATGATATTCAGAATTATTATAGAATTCAGAATATATAGAATTCCGCTAAATAAATTGACTTTCGAACTAGTGTTAAGGGCTGTGGTGGTAGTGCCAACAGCTTCTCAGGCAGTTCACTGGATAAAAAATAGAAGAATAGTGTTGCACCACGCAACAATGACAAGACGAAGACGAAAAACTCGAATTGCAATTACCGACGGCAATTACATCGCTAAACCAGACGACGACCGTGTCAGCATGTGAAGCAAAACGAAGTAAAAAGAATGGACGCACAAAAATTACACACACAAAAAATGCTAAGTTCTTTGGCCTATTTACCTCCCACGCACTAGAGGCGATGTTCTTCTATTTCGCTCCTCCCACTGAACTTGTGTAGAAGAATGCATGAAGGAAAAGAGAAGAATCAGCGGTGAAGACGGTGGATCTCTCAGCGGTAGCAGCAACTGGACAACCGCCGGGATTTTGGGTCAGTGACCAGATCGCAGATTGAAGGTCAAGAAAATATGGGTTCTCTTTCGGGGGAATAAAGTGGCAAATGATTCATTCGCAATTAGACCAGTAGTGGAGGCAAAGGTTCAATAAAGTTAAAAGATAATATTAAGGGAAAAAACGCGTCTTATTTTTTGGATTCTGTGTGTGCGCTTGAAAAAAGGTTTATTCAACGCACTGTGCGTAGTTTTCTGTAGTTTCCGTGCGAAACAAATAGCTATGCTCTATCTAGGATCTGATTTGACGGCAGGCCAGAAATTACATGCTACGAAAAGCGTTATGAGGAAACATGGAAGTCAGTCATGGGTGCAGACTACTGTTGAAACCTCCAGAGGAACTGCCAGATGACTGACAAAAAGAGGAAAGCCAATAATATATACTATTACTAATATATACTACTATTGAGTAAAATCAAAAAAATGTGATGTCCTGGCTGGCCAATAAAAGGAAAAGTAAAAGAAACACGTGTGGCTTCATTGAAAGATGAAAAAGGAGTGCTTAATTACTTCAAGTACAAATGAAAGACGATAAGGATAACAAAAGAAAATGAGAGTAAAAGAACAGGATAACGTTTTGGTGATGCCAAATGTTTCATAATATTTCATATTCCTTTTTAGGCAATATCCAACAATAAGTAATGCGCTTCTCTACTAAACATGACGTGATACAACAATTTTCTTTCAATATTTCAAATAATTCGAAGTTGGCAAATCACAATTTCATACCTTCTGTAAACCTAATGAAAAAAGTTTTATTTTGTTCCGCAGTGCAATTTGTTCCAAAGCAGGACGACCAGATGACTTCTTTTAGACTAGATTTGCCAGAGCAGTCAAATAAAATAACTTCTAACTACTGCTATATATAACATTTGCTTTCCGAGATGATGTAGCTACTATAGCTACAAGAGGGAGAGAAAGAGAGAATACATTTATGAACTTAATGTCTTCTTCTTTTTCTGGTGGCGCTACAGTCCGGGGTGGACCTGAGCCTCAACCAGTAAGCTTCTCCAGCCGGCACGATCTTTTGGCAGCTGTCTCCAACTGCGCACACCAAGTCGATTGAGGTCCTTCTCCACCTGGTTGCGCCATTGGTTCCGTGGGCGTCCTCTATTGCGTTGTCCCACTGGTTCGGAGTCGAAGACTCTTCGGGCTGGAGCAGTGTTGTCCATGCGCTCTACATGGCCCAGTCATCTTAGGTGTTGAATCCGTAGACGCCTGACTAGGCTCATGCCGCTGTACAGCCCGTACAGTTCGTGGTTGAGATGAACGCACAAAGATTGAACGCAGAACTTTTCTCTCGAAAAGACCAAGTGCTTCTTCGTCCGCTCTTGAGATTGTCCATGCCTCCGCAAAAAAGAGTAGGACAGGGATGATCAAGGTGTTATATAATGTTAACTTGGTCCTTCGAGAGAGGACTCTACTACTCAATTGCCTCTTGAGCCCAAAGAAACAGCGATTGGCAAGAGTAATTCTGCTTTTAATCTCAGTACAGATGTTGTTCGTACTGTTCACATGAGAGCCGAGGTAGAAGAAGTCCTTCACTTCCTCGAAGTTATAGCTGCCTATGGTGACGTTTTGGCCAAGTCATCGATGTTGTGCGTCCTTTCTCGATGACAGCATATACTTTGTTTTGCCCTCGTTCACCGCTAAACCCATTTTGGCCGCCCCCGCTTTAATACCAGCAAACGCTTCATTGACGGCTTCATTCTGCCAAGCAGCAGTTGTACGGACTTCTGGAAGATCATGCCTCTAGTGTTGGCGTGTGAGTCTTGCACGATCTTTTCCAGGATGATGTTAAAGAAATCACATGACAGCGCGTCGCCTTGTCTAAAACCTTTTTTAACATTGAAGGTCTCGGTGAGTTCGTTACCGACTTTGATGGAGCAGCGAGAATTCTCAAAACAAGAATGTCAAAACAAGACATGGCGTTGTATAGCTCGTCCCTATGCACGCTGTCATATCCGGCCTTGAAATCGACGAATAGGTGGTGGGTGTTGATCTGTATTTCTTGGGTTTTTTTCCAGGATCTGCCGTAGAGTGAAGATTTGGTCGATGGTGGACTTCCCCGGCCTGAAACCGTACTGATAAAGACCTATCAGGTTGTTGACGAATGCTTTCAGGCGCTCACACAAAACAACAGTGAGGATCTTATAGGCTATAGTGAGGAGACTTATCGATCGGTAGTTGGCGCAGTCAAAGGGGTCTCCTTTCTTGTGGATCGGGCAAAGGATACTGAGATTCCATTCGTCGGGCATGCTTTCCTCCGACCATATCTTACAGATGAGTTGGTGCATGTACCTTACCAGCTCATCTCCAGCAACCTTAAACAGTTCCGCAGACAGTCCGTCTGCACCAGCAGCTTTATTCGACCCTAATCTCGATATCGCTATCTTGACTTCGTCTAGGTCGGGGGGACGGAATTCTCGTCGATCATCAAGTGGAACTTAATGTTACTTTATATATAATGGGTAGTCGAAAAAGTCTTTTCGTATTTTGTTAATAGATGTCGTTGGAGCCGTCTATCTCCAGTGCTACCAATCACATTGTGTCATACCATATGGTGTTGGAAAGGTGACATTTCAAGCTTCATTTAACCAGAATACCAAAATTAACTAAATTCGGATAAGTTGAAAAAAAGTTACAGCTGTTCAAAAATGAGTGAAAATAATGAAGAAATTTTTGTATAAAAAGGGAAGAATGCCACGCAAGCCACCAATGAAATTTCTGAGACGATGCTGTATCAGTTCGTGTAGCACAACAATGGTTCGCTCGCTTCCGTTCTGGAAATTTCAATTTGAAAGATGCACCTCGCTCTGGTCTGCCTATCGTTGAAAAAGTCGATGAAATTATGGAAAAGATTAACCAGGACCATTACATAAGCAGCCATTACATCGCCAATGAACTAAACATTCATCATCAAACGGTTTCGAACCATTTAAAAAAAGCTGGCTACAAAATGAAGCTCGATTGCAAAAGGCTCCAAGATATGGAGCTGTTTAAAATGCAGCTTCTACAGCTCCCAACGTCGTTGTTGCTTATGTAAATATGATAGTTAATTTATTTTGGAGGCTGCTAACCAGAGACCCAATTCAAGCGCTAGCTTAATGGGCGTGTTGGTTGAAGTCCATGTTTATCGCGCACTTTTTAAATAAATTAAATTTATTTACTATTTCAACATATTTTCTTTCAACGGAAGCGCCTCAACCACTCGGACAATTCATCTGGGCAGCAGGTAGTTGTGAGTTACGGAGGCCTATGAACTTACAGCGTTAAATTATTTATGACGAGCTCCTTTGTTTTTAATTTTAAAATTAATTTTTATTTTTTAATTCATGATTCTTAAAACTAGACAAAAATGATTAAATCTATCCTAATATCTAAACAATTCATGTTCTTAAGATCAATCCTACACCTACCTGCAGGTGCTCTAAAATAATCTAAACTTACGCATCTATTTACCTTTCGGCGTCTACTACTAATATCTGTTTTTTGCAGTCCATATAGACAATCTTTATTGTTTGTGCTTACTGGCCAAGAAAACTTAGAAACAACTTGGCGCTCCTTTGTTCTTAGGTGTCTGTTTAGAAATCGTTAACATTTTCGTATTTTGCTTATACTTTGTTATTTGAGTTAACTATTTTTCCTTTATATTGTTAATATCGTATGCTGAGTCACTGTTTTATTAGATTTAAAATAATTTTTTACTTAATTTTGTTTTGAAATAACAATTACATTTTTATTTTACATGATAAAATACAGTACCTACAGAAAACAGTATAAAATAAAAATAATTTAAGTGGGCAATGGTGTTGCAATCATGCAGACGATTGACGCGCTAAAAAGTTTTCATATTAATTAATATACAGTTTTAAGAATTTAAGTGATTGAAAACCATGACACTTTACTCTTACTATTTATTTATTTTTTTATATAAATTCGGTGAGAATATTATTTCTATACGCAGATGTAGTCTCAATAAATTTGTGAAGTGATTGAGTGTGAGTCGCTGTAAATGCAATGAAGAATGCTCTGAGTCACTGTACATATGGATCACGCCACTCGCTTACAGTTGCATTCGATCACAACATCGTCAACACCATTCAATACCGGGAATGCCTTATCGGGTCGGACGATTTAGGCACACATATAGCCGAACGCACACGGTGGGGCGTGTATGAAGCTTGTGCTGCGATGGAATTGCGCTGTCGAAGTTCACTGGCAGTCCAACTGGATATACACCATAGTCAGTAACAATCAACATATGTATGCTGTCCTTGTTAAACTCACTGCTAAAAACTTGAAACATTCTCGTGGCGTACTTATTCAAAAGGTGGGTGATTGGCAGTTTTTGCATCACAATGTCTCCGACCATGAACCGAACATGCTCCGATCATGCACTCTGATTGCCACTGGACATGGAAGATGAGTCTACAAATACACATTATGGCTCAAGTTCAATTGGCGCTACGAGCCTTGATTTTCACTGCAAACATCGCCTACCCTCGCCAGAAGCCTTCGAATAGAATACCCCACTCTCAACATACACGGAACTGAAATCAATATCCAACTCTTAACACACATTTGCCAACGTCTCTCCGGCTTGTCCCCCACGCACCATGAAACAACGCCAAACGAGAAAACTCTTCCCCGCTTTCGCTTTTAATGTGTATTGCTGTCTGTTTGATTGTTTGATTGTCAACTCGGTGACATTGCCGTATTCATTCAGATTCAACACACAAATCCTATCCGATTTCTTTATCGTTATCCTTGATACTTTCGATGTCTGTTCGATGCCCACTCCAGCACCCAGCAAATCCCGCCACCACTTGATGTCTGTCATGATGCTATTCAAACAGATATCGAGTGTTCGTTTCAATTTTGTGCGTACGACTGTGTGCTGTGACAGGCCTAATCCCTGTATCCAGGCAAGCGGAAGGACACATTGCGTATGCCACTTAAGTCCTTCCTTCGAATGGTTCATTAATCCGCTTTTATGAAATGACGGGTGAAAATATTATCCTTTCGGACAATTGACGTGATGGCAAATAGTCGTTAGTCTGCTCGCCTCTGTGGGGAGACTGGACAGTCCTTGGTACGGTCGTGATGTCATCTTGTTTTTAAAAATCTTAGACGAAATGGTTCTTTGAGTTTCATTGATAGCAAGGGAAGATGTACTCGAGTGTGCAAGTGGAGTCTGAAGAAGATGATCAATCCATTGAACTGAGGACAGTAGATGATGAAGATGGCGGACCTTATCGTGGATGTGACGTCCTGTAGAGACTACTTCAATTGATTCACTTCGGTCCTAAACTTCAGTAATTCAATTGAGGGGTTCAGTGAAGGAAATGGGAGTACTCTTCAATGAGACAGCCGTTTCTCGGGTCTTTACACACTGAGCATAAGGATACAAATTAGTGAAACACAACTTATAAGAGACACACAAGGTCTGTTAGCATTGCCACTTTATCATCGAGAGACTTTAACAAATTATAGAATTTTATTATCAGAAGATCCTTTGTCTGCGACGACGCTCGTTTCTAGAATATTCATCTAAAACATAAAGAAAGTATTGATTACAGTTCCTGTCGGTTATGTTATGGAGAACAGCACAAGCGCCTATGCACAATTGTAATGCTCACGCTAACAAATGGTGTGTTTTTTGCAAGCGTATATACGCTTAAATTTCAATTTACATGTAAAATACACTAACAATAAATCCTATATCCGCTTAAGTTACTCATCATACCTATCGCCGCATATGAAATAACCGCGGACAAAAACAATGCTCCAGTTTTTATTCCAATCATTATTTTCTGTGGGTTCATTCCTGAATTTATTCATTCATTGTTTAGGTTGCTGTATGTGGCTTACATTTGTAGGTGTATTAGATGTGTATTAGATTAACATTATTAGGTGTATTAGATCATTTTTAAAAGTTTTTGCGTCCATAAGTATGCAAACTTTTGGTATACACAGAGTGTCCCTGCTATACACTCCGTTTAGGTTTCGTAATCGATTCTTTTCATTTGATGAAAATTGTTTTTATTTTATAAATATTAAGTGTTTTTGCTTTTAATGTGAAGGTCACGTTACACAATTGCAAGCCGAAGATTGTGCCCATTATCGATCAACTATCACCTTACACGATTCCACCCCCTGACTGTCACAATTTTCACATATCGTCGGTACTGCCAAGATTTTATGATGAATTATTAAGCGCCGAAAATCGTTTTTTTGTTTACCCATAGTGTCATAACACAGCTAATCGATCCGAGCGCATAATACACTAATACCCCGGTTTGCGCCGTGTTTTAGAAATGCTCTGTAACATTATGATTTATGTCTTAAAAATATTAAAAAAAACCCCTTTTTTTTTGTAACCAATGAAATGAAATTAATATGTACTTAAGTATGTTCATACAATTGTATGTATACACAATTTTGTTTTTTTTTTGGTTTGCGTCATTTCGATTTGCGTCGCAACTTTCCGGTCCCAATCAGCGACTCAAACCAGGGTATTGGTGTATTGTAATAAGATTGGTGAGTTATTACCCGTTATTGACGGGGTATATTAACAAATGAAAAACGGTCTATCAAATAATGTATCATGTATTAGTTCGATCATATTTACTTTTGTACGATTTGAGATACGAAAGGGATAAATGAAGTCACACACACAGTCTGGCAGGCAGGCAACTGCGATAATGAAAGAAAAGAGAGAGAGAGAGAGCATAATCCTCCGATTTGATCCCTTAACTTCTACTATTTCCGAAAGTTGAAGAAATGAGGAGTTGATAAACTCATGAGTTCTAAATTGAAAACCATCAAAATTTTACTGAATCAAAGCAAATCCAGAAGATGAAGAGAAAAATCACAAAGTCGTGTTTAACTTTTGGTGAACAAAATGACCCTAAGACAACATAATGTCGAAAACCAAAGCATGCATGAATTACAATTTCGCTTCAATCCGAAATACTCCTCCTGTCATGGTCTCTTGAAATTAACAAAGGATATCACCTCAAACTTAAACAAGAAAACGCCCCACTGTATGTGTATCAATAATATTAAATATCAAGCAGTTTATGTTCCTGAAACAAAGGTATTGGGAAGGTTTTCTGTAAAACTTGCGCTATATGGAGCCTTGTCATCTCCAAAATTTGCAGATCTAACGCTGCGCTTAAAAATTCACTTTTTTCTTCTTTTTGTTCATACTTTTGGTACCTTCAAAATTCTTTAGCTGAGAGTGATGCTAGCTGCGTAAAATCCAACGGCGGATTCAAAAGCAATTGGACTGGAGAGTTAGTACAGTGAGTTAGAAAAGTTTTGTGTCGTGTCGTATTATTATTTAATGTTTTTTATTGCTACAGAGTATTGAATGAATGCAATGACCATGATGTCGAAAATAAGCTGAATTTTTTTCTCTTTGAATGTGAATACTTCTAAACTACCAGGGAGCATAGATCACAAAACTTCTTACACCCTTATTTTGAAAAGACTGTATACATTCACAGTAAATTGCATTAGTAGAATTAAGACTTATTCATTAAGCAAACGCTGATGCTTTGGATCGGTTGAAAATAGAGGAAGACAAATTTATTTTACAAAGACAAAGAGAACCAGGACGTCCAGGGTGTTTAGCGGGTGTAGGCATCCGAGAAAGAAGAAAGGGCAAGATAGAGAAAATTAAAAGAAGAGAAAAACAGACATGAACAAATATGTTTCGAGTGCTTGTCTTTATCTCTTACTTCACATGATCTGGAGATGACATCAGCCTACCAGATCTGATGAAAGTTTTCAGGAACCCTTGCCATCCACTTCTCAAACAGTAAGTTCTGGAAGGACTATAAAAAGAGGAAGGAAAGACTTTATCACACCTAAGTTAATTGCAGCTTTAGATAGATGTCAATTAAGCATAAGGGATACTGTATATAGACAGTATATAGACAGTTCCGGCTATAGAAGAAGCACTAGATCTTAGCTGTGATGATTTTCTGGTAGACAAATCTTCAATTCATCGCATTCGCACTCGTATTAGAAAAGATAGAGCGAAATCTATAAAATCTGATTTTCAATCTGAGCTGGACTGGACGTGAGAAGTTCTAAAGAAGAACGAGGACATTAGACATGACACTAAAGTGCAAAGAACACATCAACAAAGTACGCGATGAGCTGACTTATTTTGTCGATGTTCTCTTTCCCCTTTAGTCTCACGTCTAATACCTCCCTAGGTATTTAGCGTACGGTAATGGGCCAGATTTTTACCCAATTAAATATATAATCTAAAGCTCGTTATAAATTTCGGGGGACACGATTGATCGTGGCCCTATCATTGTCACTAGTGAACCGTTAAGTTTGGGAATACTCCGGGTGGACAACAGGAAGAGCGTAGGACCAAGGGCACTCACTTGAGGCACTCCTGCAGCGATGAATCCCGATAAATCTGATCCGTGTTTTTCTCCCGAAATGATGCATTGTAAATATAATTCTAGTCTATATATAGTGACAAAATGCCCATGTTTCCCTCAACGGCCCGTAATTTTAACCAATTTAGTTGGTATTTTTCTTAAGACTAGATAATTACAGTACAAAGGTTACCTCGATAGGTAGGGTTCTTGCTGTTGATAGCTTTTGCCTGGCGAAGCGAGTGATTTCTTATTCTTCTTTTTAGGGTGGTATAGTCCAGAGTGGACCTGGGCCTCACTCAACATGCCTCTCCAGCCGGCCCAATCTCTTGCCAGCTGTCTCCAGTTTCGCAAATCAAGCCGGCTGAGGTCCCCCTCGACCTGTGCGCCCTACCATGTACGTGGACATTCTCCGTAGCGTTGCCTCACACGTTCAGAGTCGAAGATTCTTCGAGCTGGTGGTAAGTTGTCCATATGGCTTACATGGCCTAACCATCTTAGGCGTTGGATCCGTAGACGCCTGACTAGATTCATGTCGCTGTACAGCCTATACAGAAGCGAGCGGCTATTATTTGCATATAACTATCTAGCTTTCCTTAAATGACTAATTTTAACTAAGACCTTCAACAATTTCACTGATGTCAGCCATATTTTCTGTAGAGCGTGCATTTCAATGATTGACAGACCCAGTACCTTCGACCATAACTACTCTGTGTATTTTATGAATGCCTATTTTTTTATTGAAAAAATTACTTTTTGTAGAAGTCTTAAGATACTTGTGAGAAACGGTTCACGGAAAATAAAAAAATGTTGTTTGCCTGGGAATTTAACCATAAACCTTCTAGAAGTTGTTAATTTAATATATTCTTACAAGGATTTTATATTATTGTTGTGATGTTATTTCGAGTAGCTGATCTTGGAATGCTTCTCTGTATGTAAATATTTTCACACTGTTTCTAGTTTTACCGTATTCGACATAGGCGATGAATGCCTCACTTGGGGGTAAGTGGGGTTCAGTGTACAATTACCTTGATAAGTGAATTAGATATGGACTCTCTGTTGGCCTCTCTGTTGGCATTAATGTGTTGCAAGCTTATCTAACTTAAGATGTTCTTATCTTCTAAGGTTTAATTAATCTATTTTATGTATGTAATGGCTATAGTATTTATATGTTTTTTTGTTTTGTTTAATAATCTAATTATTTAGTTACTCGATTTATCTATTTCCAAAAATTATATTTTTGCTATAACAAAACTGAACTAATTAAGCATGCATAGTATATTTACATTTATAGTCATATACCTTAAATATTAATCTCTTTTTATAGCATTTCCTTTAAAATGTACTCTAGCTAAGCTTAGCTTATCAAATATCTGTACAAGGCATGCACACATAAAAGTTAAACTGAAAAGAAACCCTCTACCTATCTATTTCTTGATCGATAGCTATAGGCTTCAAGCTAAACATGCGGACAAGAACATTTAAAACATGTTGCTATACTTATTTCGACATTTAATTCAAACTTATACTATTTTATATAGTAAATTATTAAATACTTATACTCTGTATGGACATTCTAGCTCTAGCTTATAACTTAAAAATAAAACATTTTAAAAACATGGAAGACGAGACTTTGTGTCAAAATTTTAAAAACAGGTAACAATTTAACGACAATATTTTGTCAAAAATACCATCACGTTCCACTCGTTCTGCTTAGAAATTTATCCCTAGATTGTAAGACGAGAAGGTGTCGAGGATGTACATGCCACGCGCCGCTGCCAATTCGTCGCGTTCATTCGACTCCTCGAAGGTAAGTTTACGTCGCGGCATTATCCACCAATCGTCGTCGCGCAGTACATCTTCGTACGCCTCCGATGTGGGCATCCGGATGAAACGCGGTTCCTCTTGGGGTATTGGCGAACTTTCCCTTAATATCACTGGACGCTTGTCCAGAAGGTGGGTGGTGGTCTCTTCTTCGTCTTCCACCGGTGGGATCGTGCTTTCGAGGTCCATGTCATCAAAAACACCCCCACTGCTTAATTCAATTGAATAACGAATTAATCGTGAGTAAGTCTCCCCGGACTCACATTTGAGTTGCATTTCACGAATCTCCTGGTGCACCTTGTACACTTTCTGAACGTTTCCCTCATCGCCTCGCAATGTGACGCGCAAGACATTCTCGCTCCTGTAGACTCCTGCCAGTCCCAGGCTGTTGTTGAAAGCGATGCTCACAATCTTGGCGGTGTCCATATAGTCGCGGTCAATGTCGAAAATTATGTCAATTGGCATATAGTTGACCAGCTCTCGCTTCGCTATGTGGATGTCTTCCTCAGCACCGCAGATAAAGAGCCTTGGATTGCCCTCCGAAGTAAGTGGTAGCTTGATCCTTATCAGAGTGTTGGTGCTGGTCATGAGACCGCTGAGGATTTCACTGCCGTTATGGGTGAGGATCTTCAGCTGTTCGTTGGTCGCTGGTATTTCGATGTGCATCAAGTTCGATAGGGGCGCCTCCGCAATGAACGTGAACTGCGAGACTGGTACCCAAAACGGCGACAGCATCTCTTTCGGTGCCTCTTTATTGCCATTTGATATGATGTGCTCCGTCCATTGGACTCTTAAATCCGTAGGAGTCTTTACTTTCTCAATTGAAGTGTCCATTTTTCGATTAAAAATAATTTTGTCTTCGATGCGTCTTTTAGACAGAGATTCGTGCTGCTTAATTTAATACAAAATTTTAAGTCTTTTTTGTAAATTTTATTGATGTGAGTGGAGAGCGAAGTGAAAGTTCAGGGAAACGTTGTTGACGTGACCTTGTTAAGGTCTTGCTTCGGCCACTCACACGGTTCGACTGAAAGTTAGTAAAAAATTAATTTTTATTTATATGCGAATTTTATTTATTTCTTATTTCTTTAGAATTCAAATTTATTTTATGGAACATTTTAAGCAGGAATTTAATTCAGATTTTTTTTTCTTGAACATGTAATATTTCGCATGAATAATTACATTTAACATTAAAATGTTTTCCAGCTTTTGCGAGACGATTGTTCACCTCACTCAACGAGAGGGAAATCTGTACTGGATTTATTTTTGCCATTAAATTGAATTTCAATTTTTTTAGATTTTATTGAATTTTATTTATTTCAAATTATTTTTTTTTTAATTTGCAAATAAATGAGATGAAGGGAAATTCTTGGTGTTCACGGTTATATTTGAACTTCGGCTTAGAATTCTACTTCGTCATCCGGATTTGACAGCCCTGTCAAAATGGCATACGTCAAACTGCACTGTCATCCAAGAGTTCATACTTTTAGTTAACAATTTGCCGCTTTACAGTACGTTAAGCAATAGTAGAACGCGTTTCAACTATGAGAACTAACATCAAAAGTAGTGATCCTGTGTACGGGCAGATTTTGGTCTCCTTATCGTCATTCTAGGTGGGTCGACGTTGTGTGGTGGATTAGTTCATCGGCTCCTCAGGGGAGGGTGCCAAGTTCGATCCCCTTACTTACCACTTTCATAATTCACGGCTTCACCTCTTTGGAGTCACTGATAATGTTCAAAGAGTATTCTTGTTTAGAAAAAGCTTCGCAAGGCTCGCCATTCAGATTCGGCTTAAAATTGTAGGTCCTATCCACTCGTGAAAGAACAATAGCAAGCACAAAACGAGTGGTTGATGCAGAAGCTAGGCCCTACTCCGCCACGGACTGTCAGAGAGTCTTAATGTTTTTCATAATCAAAATTCATTCTCTACAGAAAAAATGGCCGTCGTCAATGAATGTGTTGATGGAGACCCAAGTACAGATGTAAGTTTCACTGCCATCGCAGATAGAATCATTTTTCCATCGCATATAGAAAGTGGAACACAAAATGTTAAAGTGAATGTCGTTCCTTCTGAAGTAAGGAATGTAATGCTTGGGGTACCTCAAGGTTCTGTATTGGCTACATTACTGTTTGTAATTCACATTCATTGTATGACAAGGGCGGTGGAAAATAGTTCGTAGACGAGACAAGAAACGCGATAGGAGACAATTTTGACCAGTGTCACGAAACAACGAGAACAGATTTACTCAATTATTACTCCTACCGGCGACCCATGGAAACTCTATTCTGGAGGTTGTGCGAATGTCTAAAAACGACCCGACATTAAAAGTATCAACATTATGGATGAAATAACCGGCAAGGATGAACGAACAGAGATTTGCAATTTGCAAGGAAAAGTGATTCCGGGCCTGTGTGACAACCAAAAGGAGGCCCTTTCATCTAATCTTCTAAAATGGCGCACACTGGAAAGTAACTGATGGCAGCTAGCCAAAGAGCCAAGTCCACCTCGGTCTTTTGCGCCATAAACAGATCTTGAAATGCGTGGGCAACGTAAAACGCATTGACTATAATTAGAATGGTCCGATTTAGGTCAAACATACGCCATTTGTTCGATAAGAGCTCATGTTCAATTGAAAAAGACTTCCGTGTCATAAGGGTAAGTATCAGCTTTTTAGTAAGTTTCCACTTCCATTCTTTTTTTATATTTTTATGCCCGTTGCCATATTGGCTCTATCGGAAGGAAGGAAATCGTGTGCGAAAAAGGAAGAAAAACACAAGAAATCATACGCTATCAAAATTTGATAATTTGACAATGGGAAAGCAAGGTACGTTGTAGTGCAATTGCTACCTCCTCGCGGTGGTCGCCGGTAACAATTATTACAGTACGGTCTTGTCTCTGCTAAAAGATTGATTAAATCTAATTGGGCGGGGAGAAGGCTCATTCCTTAAAAACAACCCCAAATTCAGTGGGATAACTAGTCGTTAATGTGAGAACTTGCAATCCCCTGCTGAGATGCAATTTTTATAAATTCCCATTGGTGCTAAGCTGTGGCGCAAATGACTATTGACTCGTTTGAAGACAATTTTAAAAACAACAAGAAACAAAACAGTGGACTGCTCTAACAAACAAGCAGTATACCGAAGAGGTGGATAGTACCTCCGCCAAATAGACAACTAATGGACAAACTAAGTCTCCAAGACAAACAAAACAAAAAAAAGGCTAATGGGAGCCGGAAGAAAAAAGCTCACACTCCTCTTAAAAACAAGGAATGAATATCGAGCAAACTACAGTGGAGGAACTGAAACCCAAATAAGAAGCTGGTAAATCGAATAGAGGAATAAAAATTATCCCTTTCCTCAATAGACTCAACCAGCAAACTACCCTCTTAAGTAAAAGAGAGGGTGCCCATCCATCGGGCGGTGAATCGGAGAGGACATCCAAGGTCAATTGTCTTTGGATCGCGAAAAGTTACGATCTTTGGTCTACTCGTGGTATAAATTAGGCTCTACTACAAACAACCAATTTCCAGCAAAGTTCCAAGTTTCCAAAGTTAAAAGTCGAGTATTTTCATCGATAAAAATGTGCACAGTAATAATTTTGAATATGTTCATATATGGACGGCGCTACATTCCGAGTCGGGCCTAAGTCTAGCTTCTACAACAACTAATCTTCGTTTTTCACGAGTGGAACGGCGCACTTTGAGAAGCTTTTTCTGGACAGGAACACTGTCTGAGCAATGTCAGAGTCTCTAAAGGGGCGGAGCCCTGAATAATGAAAGTTGGTAACTTGCACACTCTACGTAGGAGTCGGTGAACTAAACGACTTCACTAGGGCGACCCGATGGAATTAATTTAAGTATCCTTCTTAATGACACGTTTGTTCTCCGCGAATCAATCATTCTTTTTGCGATCTGTCAAACTGAGTGCGCAGTACACAAAGAGGCAAACGCGATCCACAAATTCACGAACAAATAAAAATCTCATGAGCTCACTACGAATTGCGAACTTCGCAAACGCTGACACTTCATCCATATGGAGTAGAAATGAAGTATTACAGAGATGCCCGACTTCTACCTGTCTTTCCCCTTAAGATTTTTGACAACTGTTTTTTATAACTTGTTCATAAACCAAATTGACCAATCAGAGGACGGCATTTAAGTTATTTCCTGAATAATCGTCAAAAATTCATGAATATCTGTCAAAAGAGCACTCAAATTTGGAGTTAACTAGGGGGCAATCAGGTGTTTAGTCGGCCAACTCTGTAATACTTTATTTCTGATATGGAGTTTTCTCATTCGCAGAGGCCACTTTAGCTCTCTCAAATTGTATAACTTAAGTGTGAACTGCAACGCGAACCTTTAGACACAACCAATTTTCAGCAAATAGAAACGAAAAGTTATGCTTCGTGGTGTGGAAACAGATGAGGATTGATTTATCAAGTTTTCTTATCGACAAAAAATTGTATTTAAAAACTTTGGAGTGTCTCAGTGACATTGATTGTGACTTCACTTCTTTCACCACTTGATTCGACGGTCGCCATCGAAGTGGAATCAACTAAACAAGCACGGACTGGCAACTAATGTGAAAAGTTTTTCGAGAAAATAACTCTTTTTCTCTGCCCTTTACGCAAGTAAAACACTTCAATTCAATTTTTGTACACTCACTGAAAGCATTACTATCAACAATAATTGACTTGGAACAACTTAATGGACTTCACAGAGTTTATTGAAATGTCTTCACATTACGAGCACGGTTCAAGCTTATCTCATTTCCCACAAATTCTTCGCCTCTATTCAAGTTGACTGTAGGAAGATAACACGCTTTCAATCCAGCTGGGTCCAGCTTCTGAATAAATTCTGAAGGCTGGGCGACTATGCACTGACTGTACGCGAATTTATTAATAATTTTTTTTGTGACAATGCCAAGCACTCGCAAGATAACAGAACTGTTAACAACAGACGTAGGAACCTTTTGAATCGTAAGATTGGTAGCCCGACATGTGTGGAGTCCCGTTCTTACAGTGTAGCCAAAAAGGTGTGCATCATTAACTGGAAATTGTTTGTTATTGACTATAGATCAACAAACAATGTTTTTTGAATTCTCCTTGATCACGATATATATTATTTGTGGAATTTAAAAATATTAATGATTATATGTATGTAGTCTTTAGATTAAGGACTTTTTTTTAGATCAGTGCATGTTGAACTATTTTAGAATTCGAGATGATGGAACAAAAGAGACCTTTGTTCCTAGAGAAAGTATGTACGTATAATAAAACTCGAAGTTTAAAAACGTTATAAAATACGGGTACTTTATTCAACTCACACTGAGTACTTGTAAATAAGTGCCTTCTTTAATTGACATTTGACAGTCATAAGTCATTAGTTAAACTAGTTTAGTTAAGTTTAGTACATTATATAAAAGCTGGTAAGGCAGTGAGCCGATAATGTAGATAACAATAGTTTAGTTTATTGCATTCAAATGAATAATTATGATATAATTCAAGAGTATATTAATTACTCTTGTACACATGTTTTAAATCTGTGATAACTTTTTTTTTTAATTTTTGAAAATCAATGCACGATAGCACATGTCTTGTCAATGAACGCATGGTCGATTTGGGTGGCGATTTCATCGTCCAGCGTTCGCTAGATTGTGATGTGTATTTCTTTGGAAGGGAACCTCGTACCTTTAGGGCCGGTGCTCACTTGCGTCATTTGGACGAACGATCTTGCAGCGGCACCGCATTTCCGTCTTACAGTACTCACAAATAAATTGTGTGGTGTGGTGCACAGCGATTCCGCTGCGGCATAACGCGTCATTCTTGCGGGCAAAAGGAGTCGCAGGTTTGCTGTACTGCGTACTGCGTCTAGCAGTACATTGTCTGTTATTGAGCAGTGAACACACTCGTCATTTTGCCGTTAATAAAAGTTCCAAAGAAATATGTCAAACATGTAACATTTTGATTTAGAATTATTTATCAATGAAATAAAAAAAAGTTTCCAGAAATATGGAGCGTTGCTTCAGAGGCATACCATGACCGACAGAAGAAAAGATCGGCGTGGTTAAGTGTTTGCCGGGAACTTTGTGAAGGTTTCGAGGAGCAAAATGATAAAGAGAAAAACGAAATTTGTAAGTATCTGTTTTTATTTTATTACATTTATATTAATCAAAATGTATACATAGGGTATGTTATGTGATATAATTTCAATGAATTATTTTTATTTATTTGTTACCTATATGTGGACTGTATTTTTAACCTTTTAAATAAGAAACACTTCAATCAAAAATTAACTCCCTTTTTATTTGGACCTGCGTTCACGAGAGAAAAAACAATATGGAGGCTACAAAGCGGATGTGAGAAGTACAATGAGAAAGAGTAAAATTAACGAAGCAAACATTCGTTGAATTGTTGAGTGCTGCCAAATAGCGTGTTGCGTGATCATACATGGTATAGTATGAAAACTAAGTGATTTAAGTTAAATTGAAGTTAAGTGAAAAGTGTTTCATTAATATTCAAATAGAGTTGTTCTGCCGTGGAACACTACCAACATCAGACATGAAATAATCTGCCAAATGATTTCTTGCTTCAATCGATTGACTAGGTGCTCACAATTCATGATTCCTTACGAAAACCTCTCAAAACAGAGCCAGAAATGATTTACTGCTTTCGTTAATTTAGTAGTGGAAAGCTTTTACAGCTTAACCAGCGCACTAAAGTCCCAAATTTACGATCTATTTTACGAATCATTTTGTTAATTGTTGCGCACTTTAAGTACTTAACGTGTTCTCTTCATTCTTCTCTCGTGCTATTGTCGAAAAGCATGGAATTGCATTTCGGAAAAAAAATCCAATACAGCCGCCACCATGAATCGGCATTTGTAGTTATTTTCATTTCACAACGCCGAAGATGCTCTCTACACCGCTTTTTTAGAGTCCGGGAGGACAATATTCAGATGTCGGACATAGTCCGTAGGCACCGTCCAAGATGTCGCAGAAGTCTTCTTCCATCCTTTTCGATAGAGCATGTGCGCATTAATTTACCATGAATCCGGATCATAACGACAGCGAAACGACGCTTACATTTAATTTGTCAAGCCAGTTTCCTACCATAAAATGGACAAACAGATGATTTCAAAATAGAGAGAACTGATGTAGATAATCTAGTGCATTCGGAGGATTGAAGAATATCGAGTTAAGAGAATTTCCGACCCTCCGAATTTTAGAAAAGGGGTTAATCATATTTGAGGCTTTCAGGGCAAGAGCGCACTAGCTCACACAACCTGAAAGACCCTCAAAACATATATAAATGTCCAAACAATCACAGAAAAATTCAAGGGTGTACACAGCTTTTTTTTGAGTTGTACATTTTGCGGCAACTGTTTTCAGTGGGTCCATGTGGACATTTAATGTTGAGTCATCAGCCTGTGCCGTCTGACCTTGTAGCTGGATATTGATGCATGATTCGATGGCACATCTTTTGAATTCTTCCAAAGCCTTACAGAAAAGAAGAGAGGACGGCAAAGTACAAAATGTAATTTTCTCGAATACGAGGGGCTTATCGTTTCCGGACCGCATTTTGGAAGTTGTATTAGTCGACGACGCACCGTTTGAACACATTAACAAGCCAATAACAGTTGATTCTTCGGCAGTTTGCTTACAAATTGCGCTCAGCAAGCCGTGGTTATTGCCTTAGAGGCACAGTGCTGCATGACAAAACCAAAGTTGTCGCCTCAGATTCAGCGCGAGTCTGACTAAGAATCCAATAGAAGGTCGACGAAACTAAGCAAAATGCACTTCTCTTGTAGGACCAAGAGGAGACATAAATATCTCACTTGACTGGTACGTAGGTTGTTACTAGAGTTGACCAAAAAGAGTGTTCGGAAATTGGAATCGCAATTGTAGTTATTAAACCTCCTCCTGAATATTCACTTCTGCTTAAAAAAATACATTTCACTCGGAGGAGGATAGGAGCTTTCCTGTTTGTTCATCTCTGTGTGACACTTTCGTCCGGGGTGGCCCTGGGTCTCAAACATTAAGGAGAGGGTGAAAGAAGTTGAACTTGCACTGACTATGTTAGTTGAGGTCCCTCTGCATTCGCTCCTCTGTCTCCTCAGCCCAAAGGAACATCCATTGACAGATATAACCACGTGGAGATTAGAGTGGGCGCTTGTCGACAGAGAGCCAGGTCCAGCCGTCGTACCACAGAAAGTGAGACTTGACCAATCTTCTTCCTCTATTGGCGTTCAACAACCATCTCCAGCTGGCATGATCTTTAGCCAGCTGCCTGCAATTTCGCACGCCGTGTTGGTTAAGGGCCTTCCCCACTTGTGTGCTCGATCGGTCTCATGAGCGTCGTCTATTGCATTGTCGCACTGGTTCAGAGTCAACGCCTCTTCAGGTTGGAGTAGTTTTGTCCATGCTCTCCACATAGCCTAGCCATCTTGAGCATTGAATCCGTAGACTCCTAGCCAGCTCATATCACTGCACAGTCCATACAGTTCACTGTTGATTCTTCTCCAAAAACCATCAACGGCAGTAGAACCAAAGATTGAACGCAGAAGTTATCTCTCGAAAAGACGAGGGACGCCTTCATCTGCTCTTGAGATTGTCCACGATATAGCCTGCAATACAGCCGATGCAGATAGCTGCAATACAGCAGGACAGGGATGATCAAGGTCTCATGTAAACCAGAAACTTGGCCAATTCCAATCTCAAATTACTCCATTTTAACAACAAAAGGAATCTCAATGGAACAACGCATTCCACACGTGCAATCGAAATGTATCACAGAACACCACCAGTTTCGTTGTCCAACGTCGGCACTTCAAACACATCCACGCCCAATATCCGAACCATACCCATTCCCTAGGAAAGCTTCCCAATCGGTCCAGCCCGAAACTCTCCGGGTGTGAACTCCGCTAAAGCAATCAAATGAGTTCCATTCAGCCGCTTGCATTCCACACTTTTCCGAAAACCATATGATTCCCATGAATGGAGCCAAGTGGATCGATGAAGCTTGCGCGTTGAGCGAATAAAAATACTAATACGCCGTAGAGTGAGCCAGAAATACATTGGCGAAGCTTCCTCCTTCAGTCGCTGTTACTCTATTTTCCGGTAAAACAAGTTTCCCCGTAGATTTTCCGCAGGACTGTGTAAAACTGTTTAAAGCCAAGCAATTAAGTGCAAAATCAAAATCCTGTGCGTCCAGTTCTGTGCGTGTGTGCGTCCTCATCAGCCCGAGTGGACAACTCAAGCAGCGGCAGCAGCAGTGGTAAATAATTAAAAGAAAAATTCCTCTCCACACTGGCCTAACCCATTTCCCCACTCCTTCGGCGCTGCGTCCGCGTCGTCCTGTGACTCAATTGAATCCGAGGGATTCCAAAAATATCCCAACAAATTACTAGAAGCAATTCTGAATCTAATTGAATAATTGACCTCCCTCACTGGACGCTGCTGGTGCTAGTGCTGGTGCCCCGCTCTTCCTGGGTGCGCCGACGACAGTTTTGAATAATTTATTTGATTAAAGTGGGTGACATTTGTGCAGAAAAAAGCCGACACACACGACGATGTTGTAGGTACGTAGTTTTGCCAGTTTTCTGCCGTCCGATTGCCCGGTGCGTTGTTGTTTCGGTTGGCTGCGTGTGGTGGTGTTTCGCCAACGGGAAGTATATCAGTTGGCTGCTTGGATTCGAGTGACATTCGTCACTCGGTGCGTCGTACAGCACGGCGATGACTTTGCTTTAATTTTGGCAATGATTCGAGGTCGTGGACTTGCTGCTTACAAATGAGGACTTTCACTAGTACTGCGTTGCTCTCGGGCTTGAGCTGGGCCTTTGAAGAAGATCGTGTTTTGCGCACATTCACGTGAGTCACCGTGACTCAGATGATTCTTCGGCAGGCTGCTTACAAATTACGCTCAGCAAGCCGTGGTTATTACCTTCGAGGCACTGTGCTGCATGACAAAACCGATGCACGAGTCTGACTAAGAATCCATCAACTACCGGATCTAAATGGCTATGTTCACGCCAGATTAGGGGATGTTAGTCATGCGCTGAGCGAAGATACCCGAAGAAACTGCGACTTAAGCTCAGCCAAAGTGTGCCTTTTTTAGACAGCTTAGCTTTGAAGGCTGTCCAAGGTTGAGAGTGAGTCTATTTGGTTCTCTGGTTTGTCTTGTTCCCCAGGCTCTCTGGAGATTCATTAGTCACCAACAGACGCAGAAAGGATGCGTAGAATGCGAGTAGCTTTTCCTGTCACAGTCGCCTTCTAGCAGACGGGTCACAAACAATCAATAACAATTCTCAAAGATCATTTCCACACCATCAATGGTTCACAGACCTCGCCGTTATGGGTCGTTGCTGAAGAATCTGGGGGCTTGGTCCCAGTCCACTCCAGACTTTACCACCTTTTGTTGGATTTGTTTGACTATTGCTGTGGAAATCAACTTTCGTTCATTCTTTGACTTACTTACTCGAAAGCCTGTGCCCCATTGAGACTCGGAGCCTGAGCAGTAGCTTTCTTCCATCGCCGACGGTCCTGGTCACGCTACTTTCTCTCATACCTACCAAACTGTCTTCCGTGCGCTATGACTTGGTCTTTGTTCCTGAAACTCGGTCTTACTCTCCTTCTCGCAGCACGTAGCTCCCATTCGAAGACCCTCTTAGATAGAGCTTTTGTTCCATGCGCTCGATGGGTGCAGTCGAAGGATTTTTGCCATCACGACCCGTCTTTATTCTTCTAGTAGAAGTAATTTTTGTGTCTTCTCTTGCATTCAACTTCCCCTCAAACAGAACCATTGTTTTGCTTCTAGTCCAGACATGGGCTCAGCACAGGTTTGGTCTTCGAGTCAGGGTTCCGCGTTCAACCTCTGGCATTATTTTCACATTCCCAAGTTACGCCGTCCTTTTTATGCTTTCAGGCTTAATTTGTAATTTGTCAAGTTGTTGAACTGCAGATTCTCTTATCTTAACATTGAGTTTGCATGGTGGTACGGATTTCGATCAATCTTCATTGTTGTTATGCGTGAACTAACATGCGGCTACATCGGCTTGCTTAACACGTCTTGCCCTGGACCCTCTCACTTTGCTTTTCGGAACTTTTCAACTAACTCTTTATTCCCCTTGCTGAAACAGACTTCTAATACATAAATTTAAAACATCCGAAAATCAAAGTTTAGAGTGAAATAGGAACCAGATAATATAAAAATGCCGGACTTGGCCTTATTAAAAGGCTTAGCTTAGGTTAGGTTAATGTGATTGCCACAACTGAAGTAGTTTTGGCACACTTAGATCCTGATTGGATCCATTGTGTCATTGTATCGCTAATCGGCAGCTTACGTCTCGGTTCCTCTTTGGGTACTAACTAAAAAAAACACCTGAAGATACCTGCTGTGCTAGTGGCATATCCTGGATGATGCTGGGGACTCCTGGACTCCTTTGCTGGGTCACAGCCAATTAGTATTTTTTGTAAATTATGCTGTGTCCAGAATTTTAATGCCAAGCATTTCCTGCTGTTGAATGAATAGCTGCCCAGTTGTGTGTTTCCCCTTGTCCTTCCAAGTGCTGGGCGGGTGCGGGTTCTTCCTCTTCATCCCTTCAGGTCCATTCATCCCATTCGCCTTGCGTGTGTGCCTAATAGGCAATGACCAGTAATAATGCCAAATACATTGCTGATTTCATTTCTATTTAGATTTAGGAGAGTGCCTGTTTTTTCGGACTTATTGAAGGCCTATAAGCCTTGAAGTCCTGCAAGTATCTAATTTCATCCACAACACTGTTTATTACTTGAAGATAGGAGTATGGGGTGTCCTGATGACTTCCTATTGGCAAACCCACCCCTGTTCTAGCTAGCTCGTCGGTCCTTTCGCTGCCTGGAATACCACTATGCCCAGGTACCCAGCATAGGGTTAGGTTGCATCTGACCGCTATCTTACTAAGAGATAGACGGCAAAGTTTTACCATCTTTGATTTGATTGATGGTGTATCCAGAGCCATGATGGCCCCCTGACTGTCTATGTATACAACGATAGATAGCCCGTCTATCGGGTTCATTGACAGTAAGGGGGCAGCCTCTTGGATAGCTTTTCTGCCTTCTGCCTGGAATATACTACAGTGGTTGGACAATCGACGGGACAGAGAGGACATTTCTAATACTCCCAGCCCAGTGCCTTCTTCCGCTTTGGATCCGTCTGTGTATACTTCCAGATAGGTAACTTCTCTGACTACGTCTGATGCCCAGTCTTCTCTATTTGGGATGAGTGTTTTATACCGAAGTTCAAAGTCTACAACTCGCACGATATAATCTGTATGCATTGGGATGTTCGCATTTTTGATTATTTCCATCTAGACCTAGTCACCATTAGCCGTAACGGCGCTATCACTGGAGTGGTCAATGAGTAGTCGATCAGAAGTATTCTGTGGTCATCACAATGGACCAACATGGTCTAAGTATGCTGGTGAATACAGCCCCCTACCTAACCTAATCTGACCTAATGTCCAATTGACTTTATTTTTCTCTTGCCATACTCCGTTCTAAGCTTATAGAGCAATTTCACAAAAAAAATATATTGCTGAGGTGGGCCAATTTTACTGTGAGCCACTGTATGTAGGGTTAAAGGCACATTTGTCATTAATATCTGAACATGTTTAACAATTTCAAATGTATCACAAATCTGAGTCATTCGATTCATACTGCTTAGAAATTTTAATTTAATTCATTTACTTGTCACATCCCATAGTCCGCCGGTTTGCTTTCACACTTAGGTGCTTGTGTGAACATGTGAATCCAGGTGAACAAAAGAATGAAATATTTACTTAATTGACTTTAACGATACAAGAGGAATATACTGACGGGGACCTGCGGCTATCGAACTAAATCTAAAATACAAAACATGTTCAAACTAACAATGTAAACCCTACGTTTCACAATGGAAGGGACACTAAGCTCACGTCTGGTGTGCATATTGTGCACTGGCGCCCCGAGTTGGCGACGAATACGTGAAGACAGCTGAGAGTGTTATGAGCCTACGGCGGGCAGACGCTTTGTGGCAAATAATTCGTCCAAATGAAATAAGGGTATTATTTGGTAACTCGTACTCATCTGTGGGCCTCAGGGCCACGGTTATAGAATTGCAATCGCAGGGGTACTACACACGCAGGAAATACTCAAATTAAAAACTCTTTGACTCTCTTTGAGGTCTTCGAAATAAGTCCCAGGAGCACAAGCCCCACAGGGGAGGAATGTGACAGAATTAACTCAGGAAATCGTCTGCCATGGTCATTTCTACTGACGGCTTCAAATCGCATGAAAGGAGAAACTCAGGCATATACGCTGATTAGGCAGAGATTTCTCTGGCTTCTTGCCTAGAGAACTATTCCCAAAGACGAAAGATCTATTGTTTAGTACAGGGTGTCCAGATAAGAGTGATAGGAAAACGAATTTAAACAAAAGAACAATCTGTATGCTTTGGGATGTTCGCATTTTTGATTATTTCCATGTGACCTAGACTGTGCATGACTGTGTGGAGCGAAGTTCACCCATAATGCAAATGCACGCAGATGTTTGTATACTGCTTATCTTTCTAAGATTGAATGTATTTCGATATGCTGGCCACCAAACATTTAAATATTAAAAGGCTTGTATAAAGGGCTCAAACCCGTGACGTTTAATCATCGGAATTTAGTAAAAAGCAAAAGGGATACTTTTCCACCACTCGAACATCTCAAAGCCTCACCTTCATTGCCTCCAATTGGCGCTAGAGTTAAGTTTGAGTTTACCTCTCTACATAGGGACCTCTCGAATCATCTTTTGGCAGTTTTGTCCGGAACCGCTGTGTACACCACATGGGACAAAGACCTGAGCTAGAATGTAGAGACCTTAATTGGACAATGGAGTATAGTCCACGTCGAGATTGGATATAGACTCACTCTAGGCTCTTCGGGATTTCGAAGCAACTGGGCTCAAAAGTTCTCACTCTACGAAACCCTTATTTTGATAGTCCTCCTATACGCAGCCGAAAAAAAAGCTGATTCCTGTTGGCTTCTATAAGCTGTACGAAACTATAAATGTACACACACATTTATAGTCCTACATCGGGAGCACGAACACCAGCTAGGAAGGTCTTCGAATCACAACCACATTTGCCGAGACCTAGATGAAAATATTAGCTCCGGTTTAAAAGAAAGGTACCATCGTCTCAGTCATGGCTTGCAGGCCTGACATCTCAACATGAATTGAGGGGGTACTTAACCCTTCAGCCTTTAGGTCAGTATACTCGAATTTAACGGGTCACACTGAGTACACCTAGTATTCGATAAAGCTCTTGCGAAGTAGATATAAATCAAACAGTTTGTTATCAGACTCATTTTAAGTGAACACTGTTTGCTATGACTGCAATTAATAGAGTACACTGAAGTACTGTACACTGTATGAAAAGTCAAACGACTGTATCTGTACCAGCAACTGCACCTCAAATCTGCTGGAGTCTTTAGCTCATGTTTGTATCGCGATTTCAGTTCTACAGAATTATAGTCTCCAACTATTTGAGTCCGGTACAGATCCACGCCCATGAAGGAGAAGTAGAAAAGGCACTCAGTTCATCATCATCATTCATTTATCATTTTCAGAAGATTAAGTTTATTCACATTTTTTTATTTTTATTATAGTTGTACACTGCAACGCGACCTTTAGATCTATTGTGCTCTCTTTTGACACCTTTGCTCTTTGTTTTCCTGCTGCATGTCATGAATTTTTCTCTGAGGACATCGTTTCCTACAGCGTAGAATGGTCCGGGGCCTATGGACGGTTCCGATGCTCCTTTCCTAGCTAGGGAGTCGGCCATCTCATTGCCTTCTATCCCATTATGGCCAGATATTTTGCAGAATCTTACTCTGTTCTTCCTTCTGGTGGCGAGCTTGAATTTGATGATGTAGGAGTCTAGTGAGAATATGTCCAACATTATTACTATGTCGCAGTTGGTATGGTTCCTGTCGCATCTGTCTATGGCATCGACTTCTGCTTCAAAGATGCTGGTGTGTTTGCCCTTATGTTTGAAGAACTTTGTCAGAGGTTCAAGTACCCCTGCTCCTGTTATCAGTTATTGAACCTGTCTGTATACCAATTTACCGTATTGCTGCCCAGTCTCTGGACTATGCGTTCACTGCTCCAGTCATTTTCGGTGCTGAGCTTAATGGTAAACGTCTTTTGGGAATTGAATTTCCTAATCATTTCATCCCTCGAAATGGCCAAGAATGGTATTGCATCGAATTGTCTCGCTGTGATGAACTTGTCTTTTTCTATCCCTTCAAAGAGATTTGTTTGATAGAACGATGAACTCATGTATTCCGACATGGACATTATTGCGACACTCAGGAAATCTGTTTCTCATGCAAAAGTTGTTCTTAATCCCCATCCATGTTTGTTCGATTGCACTTCCACTTACATTTGTTGCTCGCCTTTTAAGTATTAACCTCATTCTTTTGCCGACTTATCTTGATTTGATAATGTGTTACCTCATCACGCTGACATATTGAGGAAACTTAAGCGAACATTTGTTCACAACACAAACCCTGTTTGTCTTTCGTGTTCACGGGAATGTTGATCAACGGATTTTAGTGCAAACTTCCTCTTCGATATGAGTTACTTTCTTGTACGCAATCAGCACACAGTGGCTCACAGTGACAATGGCCCACCTCAGTCAGTATTTATTTTTGTGCAAACGCTTGGCTTTCTCCAAACGTCATCCACAAATAAAACGTTTTTTTTTTTTTTTCAAAACGAAAAATCGTGCATTATTTAGTTGTTGGCGAATTGCAATCGAACCTTACGGAGGCGGTCATGTGGTGGTCTAGGGTGTATGCACATCATATGGTCTCAGTTAACTTCATTTTGTTGAAGCCAATGTGGAGAATGTCAGTTTTGGAGCGATCAGCATCGGACTTTTCATAGATTGGCCCACGATCCACCGTTCATAATGTTTAAGAACAATTTCTTGGAATTGATTTTCTGTTTGTTTAGAATTCTGTTCTACCTCTAGAAGCTTTCAATAATTTAATTTCACGAGCTACTTTAGCACTTCGATATTTCCGCCTGATTTTCTCGCCTTTTATAGTGTTCAACAAATATTTTCGAAGCTCTGTTGAAGTGTAAATTACTATTTTGCAAAATATTTTTCACAACAAGCGTGCTCAACACTATGCACTGCACTTGCACTCGAATAAGGAAAAGGAGATAGCAAAACCAAACGATGGCCGTACACCAAGTTAGAAAAAAATATTTATTTTGGAAGGTTTTGACGTCTGAGACACATTTTTTAAATGTGATATGATTTTTGTTTGCTGTCACCTTACTTCGTTGTTGTTTTGAGTGAATTGTTTTGTTGTTGCTTGTAACGTGTAATTAAAAATCAGATGTATTTTTTTACGGGATGAGAGAGCAATAATTTACAATAATTTCTTACTCAGCATCGCCTCTGCAACTTCTGCAGAAGTCGTTGTAAGGAGGTACGAGTCCCAGTGAAAACAAAGTTAACACTCTTTTATCTGGTTTTCAAATCTGGTCTAGTCACCATTTGCCGTTGGGATCAAATTAACGGCACTATCATTGGAGAAGTCAATCAGTGGTAGTAGTCTGGATGTGGATATCACAACGGACCAACATGGTCTAAGTGTGCTTGTGAATACAGCCCACAACCTTACCTAACCTAACCTAATGTGCTTTTTGCGTGTTGTGTTTTTTTCCATGCCACACTCCGTTCAAAGCTTATAGAGCAATTTCAGAAGAAAAAAGTTATATTCTTATGAAAAATTATTATAAATTTTTATTATAATTATGGCCCTGAGGTGGGCCAATTTTACTGTGAGCCACTGTATGTAGGGTTAAAGGCACATTTGTCATCAATGTTTGAACATGTTTAACAATTTATGTACTCATTTCAAAGAACAGACATTTTATGGAATTTATTAGGTTCCACTTCTCACAGTCCCCCCGTTCAACGTATAAATGTGTATATGTGAGAACAGGTGTACATAACAAATGTGGATAAATTATTGAAATACTTAATAGGCTTCAACGACACAAGAAGAACTTACTGACCGAGTCCTGCGGCTGTCGAACTTAATCTAAAACACTAAATATATTCTTACGAACTAGCTGTGTAGACCCTACGTTTCAGAACGGAACGGACATTGAACATCCGCCTAGTCTCCATATTGCGCATTCAATCTCCGAGTTAGCGACTGGATCTATGTGAGAACCGCTAAGCGTGCAACGAGCTTACGGCGGGAAGACGTTTAAGTACAAATAATGCGTCCAAAAATTGTAGTAATATTGGTTAACTTGTATTCATCAGCGGGCCTTAAAAAAAAACAAATACTCAAAAAGTCAAAGATCCCAAAACAATCGGATTATTTGACTCCGTTTTCGACATAACCCACAAGACAAAGAACTTCGCAGGCCGCAGGGAAACAACGTGACGAACGGAACGGACTCAGGGACCCGGCTAACCGGCTTTACACTGACGGCTCCAATTCACATGAAATCAGAAGGCTCAAGCTATAGGCTATCTCGCCTCTTTGGGGCTCCGTCTACCGAAACATTGCAGTAGATTCCAGGCAGAAGTAACATCTAGTCCGATACCTGGAAGATTCATTGCATTGTACGCAATGACTGCTAGTGACACTTGAAAGTACATGGTAAGGGGTAGTCGCATACAAAGACGATATTGCCCCTGAGGTATCTGTAAAACATGTATCAACGATTAGGGACAATATGCAATCGGCCCTCTTCAAGCTCCAGAAAATAATATTAACCCTTAATCCACTTGACAGAGTTCAGCGGATGGCAAATTAAGTTAATTGCCACCTATTTCTTAACCATCAGGCCAACTATTTCAACATCCAACTTAGTTGCAATTTTAACGTTCATGGCGGTCGCAAAAGGCCGGATGTCTGGCACCCGAACACTGTGAAATTACAGAGAATGGCGAAGCGAACAAACTTGAAAGAAGGGTACCAGTTCCGTACTCTTGCCGAGTGGCGAACCAACATGCATGTCTATCGTGACTATAAAGCAAATGCTAAAGCTGGAAAAACTTGCTCAAATCAATCGCAGATGGGCAACTGGCATAGTATGGCTCGTTACTAAACAAGACTGGCCTTCGCTCGACTCTAAGCGATCGCTTAGCCTGTTGAGCAGACCGAGTCTTAGAACTCTGATTAGCGTTATAACAGTGAATTACGCCACTAGACTAGGCCTTCCTTACAACGACTTCTGCAGAAGCTGCACAGACGAGTATGAGGAAGAAATCTTTGTACACTTGCTTTGCAATTGCTCTCTCATCCCGTAGAAAAAGACATCTGAGTAGCGCAAGGGACCTGGCACTACCTGGTTTGCGGAATAAGAATTAACAGAACCGCGTGGTAGCACAATGGACCTATTGTGGGTGCTGTTTTTCGTTACCTTACCTTACCGCCAGAACATTAACAAAACCGCGTGACCATATAAGAATGATAGGAAAATAAATTTAAATATAGTACTATCGGCTTAAGACAGAAAATATCTTTTCTGGCTTTGTTTTGAAGCTACGTTCATGCCATTATCTTTGGAATACCGTACTATTCTAATGCCTCGCTTCCACTTCAAGTGATCAGTACAAATTGTTTGATGATTCAGTCCAACGTTTGTAGTGTTATTCTGGCAATAGTGTCTCGTTTATTGGCCTTGACCTCGAGTCGAAAGTGGTAGGTTTTTCAACGTGAAGTAAAGATTTAACAGTGGAAATAATCGAGAGGTGCAAATTCGCATGATCGCTGGGGCCAATGGATGAACGCTCGCCGTGAGATGGCCTAGTAGCCAAATTTTGAGCGATATGTCTTGTACGACATGTAGCGTATTTTGTTCGAATCACAGTGCGGATATACCGATGTTGTCGAGCTATGGTCGCAGAAAGTTGTTTGACATCTCACTATACCTTAGACTATTGACAGTATTGGTGACTTCTTCCTCATTTCGAGAAAGAAGATGATGTCATAATCGTAATCCGCCCAAACAGTCAATCTCTCTGAATGCTTCTTGTGTTCACTCAAAGTTGCAATTTATTTTGTTGACACAACCACTGAGCCAAAAATAGACCTCGTCTTGCGTTAATCTTATGCACGCTGTTAGACAGGTTGGGTAACGAATATCTCATGTCCACTGATCGCAAGAGACAATCACTGACTCCCTTCATTCATCCAGCAAGAGTTCTCTATTTGCCAGAGACGGCATCCGTGAAATCTTCATTTTCAAAATAGACATCCGGCCTTTTGCGACCGCCATGAACGTTAAAATTGCAATTTGGAAATTCTCTCCGCTTCGTGCCTCGATATTCGTCTATTTCATGGACTCTTGCAGCACCCATCACATGGCCATGGATCATCACATTCCCCCCTACGAGAAACTACAGTCAGTGTACACGACAAAAAAGTACGAACGAAAGACTTCCATCTTATTAAATGATCCCCTACTGCTGTCCAGCTCAAGTCAGCGAGTCCCCTGCGGCCGGCCCAAGCAACTCACTAAACTTCCTATCAAAAGGCAATTCCCCGTATCTCGGCATCTCGGGCTCTCGGCTCTCGCTGTCGAAACAGACCGTCGTCGTGACAAACAAGCATTAAACGCTTAAGTGCACAGACTTAAGTGTGCAAAGTGAATTCAATCAGAACTCATTGAAATCAGAGAAGCGTACTTTCCCAGAGTGGCTACACTCTCTGGCCTCATGGAGGCTCATGCGGAGGAACTGTGTAGGAAGCCCGTAAGAAAACTCACGAAAAAAAAAACACAAGAAAAAACAAAATGTAAAAAAAAATAAGCGAAACGAAGAATACCGCAGAACAACCGGCTAATGAATGATAACAAGAAGCGAATACCAGCGCAGCGGGTGTGGAAGACACACTCGCACATACGCACGGGCACCACATTCGCCAAACTATCGCGCAAACTTCACTTAATGGACACCCAACGGAACGGTGCCGAACAACACACAAAAGGAGGAGGGCCTCAATGCCTCTCCTCTCGTTCGTGGTCTTTGCACGGCCGGTCTCACTCTCGGGCACACAGTTCGAGCCGGGGTCTTGTGAAGTCAAGTTTAACGCGCTCGTCCTGCGATTGTTGGTCTCTGCGAGTGTTCCTCAGTGATTTGCATTTTCAAACGCGCACCAACGCCGCCGCCACGCCGTCCGCGTCGTCGTATCGATTCGATTAATTAATAAATCACTCAATGAGGCAACTTTGTTAGTACTCGTTCGTAGATACAAATCCGTTTTTGTGATCTCTGGGAAAACCGCACTCCCGTACGTGTCTGGGGTGTCAATTCGTCGATTGAACGATTGCGCGTCAGCTTCTTTAATTGTTTGCCGAAGATTGAGTGCTTTCAGCGGGTAATTGCATTCTAAATGCGGGTCGACTTTGGAATTTTAAAGACAAAATAGGTGCAATCGTGGGGAATTCTTTCTGTTTTATGTTTGCAATTATTGTTACGCAAGCGGATTTGAACTCAGTTACACAAGTGGTGCTGGTGACTTGAGAGCTGCAGCTCCGAACCGGGGTAGGTTCTTCGCATGATTGATTATTTAACTTTTTTTTGTGATATTTTATTTCGGCTGTGGTCATTTTATTAACAATCGATAAATTGAAGACTTTTTCTACAAAAACGGACGCTGTTTTATAAATACAGTGAGGCTTCTGTGGGACTTCTGTGTACAGTTTGAAAAACTGTTTAGACACAATTTTGGCAGACCTCAAATTAAATACCATGCCGAGGGGCACACGTGTTTTTTTGCAGAGAGCACACAAAACTTTCTGTTTGGAATACTTGGCTTTCCAAGTAAGCGCTTTCAATACAAGCGCTTTAGTGCTCATTAATGCACCCGAGCAACATTATTGAAAGTTGCTGCCTCGTGTCCAACCCATTATGTCCAAGACTTGATTTCTCCCAAATAAAAACCCCCTTGATTGAAATCCTGATGTGTTGGATTTTATTTGCTACATAAGCAGAGGCTTAACATCCGAATAACTTGAGATTCACATTTGCTTATCCTATTTACACACATAGTTAGAAAAGAAATAACAGATAATAATCCAATTCTGTGATCCAACGACTTCAAAATTATTCTTTCTCGTTCGTTCCAAATTCAAAGGCGGCGAAGTGAAGTATTACAGAGATGACCGACATCACAGCTGATTGCCCCTAGTCCATCGATGAATTTGAGTGAGAGACAGATATTCATGAATTTTTGACGCTTATTCACGAAATAACCTAAATGCCGTCCTCTGATTGGTCAACTTGGTTTGAGAAAACGACATAAAAAACAGTTGTCAAACATTTTAAGAAGCAAGAGAGGTAGAAATCGTGCATCTCGGTAATACTATATTTCTGGTTTGACACATACAATTCCCTTTTATTTTGTTTTGACGTTCAAAGAGTTGCCAAATGACAATAATTCTGGGTCATTCTGGGTTCTCAGTCGCAAGCCATAACAGCCTAAGTCGGTATTTATGGTTTTTCAGGAGAGGAGTTATAATTTTCAAATTAACACTACACTTCCTACTGAAGTATTAGGTTTAGAGAAGGATACAGACATGAACTATTTAGTGGCAGCATATTTAGACATAATATTGTGTGTCGCCGTGGCGTAGTGGGTTAGTGCGTCAACTCCTACACAGAGGGTGCCAGGTTCGATACCCGAAGTTACCACTTTTCATATTTCACGGCTCCACCATTGTCGAGTCACTGACAATGCTCAAAGAGTAGTCCCGTCTAGGAAAAGCTTCTCAACTTCGCCGTTCGGAGTCGGCACAAAACTGTAGGTCCCTTCCACTCGTGAAAGAACAATAGCACGTACAACACGAGTGGTTGCTGAGAAGCTAGGACGTGGCCCTCTCCGGGCTGTAGCGCCACCCATATTATTACTATCATAAGGCAGTCGAAAAAGTCCTTTCGTATTTCTAATCAAAGTTCAACTCATTTTTTTTATATCTATAATGAACTTTATTGAACCAAATATGTACCATTTTGGTCGACCACTTTTTGCCATTTTTCCGCTAGAGACATTATTCCATCAGTGTAAGCCTTTGGTGGTTTCTCGGCGAAAAACTGCGACAAGTAATTTTCACAGGTTTCTCTTGAAGCCAACTTTACTCCATTAAGGGAGCTCTGCATTGACCGAAACAAATGGTAGTCCGATTGTGCAAGGTCAAGGCTAAATGGTGGATGCATCAAAACTTCCCAGCCAAGTTCTCCCAGTTTTTGCCGAGTCATCAAAGATGGGTGTGGTCTAGCGTTGTCCTGATGGAAAACTAAGCCCTTTCTGTTGATCAGTTCTGGCCTTTTTTTTCGATTGCTTTCTTCAATCTCATCAGTTTTTGACAGTAAAGTGTAGGATCAATCGTTGGACCAGGCTGAAGCAGTTCATAGTGGAAGCATTACCTTTCGAGGCGTCAATCGTGGATTTGCGACCATTTGTTGAGCTTCATCACGCTTGCACCATGATCTTTTTCGCACATTATTATCGTATTTGATCCACTTTTCATCTCATGTTACCATTCGCTTCAGAAATGGTTCGATTTCATTTCGATTCAGCAAAGAATCGCAGATGTTGATTCGTTCCATTAAATTTTTCACAGACAATTCATGTAGTACCCAAATATCGAGCTTCCTTTTTTAGCCATCCTTTTTTAAATGGTTCAAAACCGTTTGATGATAAATGTTTAGTTCCTTGGCAATGTCATGGCTGCTTATGTGACGGTCCTGGTCAATCTTTTCCATAATTTCATCGACTTTTCCAACGATAGGTCGACCAGAGCGAGGTGCATCTATCACATCGAAATTTCCAGAACGGAAGCGAGCGAACCATTGTTGTGCTACACGAACTGATACAGCATCGTCTCCGTAAACTTCACAAATTTCATTGGTTGCTTGCGTGGTAATTTTCCCTTTTTTTATAAAAAAGTTTCAAAATATTGAGAATTTCTTCATTATTTGCACTCATTTTTGAACAGCTGTAACTTTTTTTCAACTTCTCCGAATTTAATTTTTGGTTAAATGAAGCTAAACATGTCACCTTTCCAACACCACATGTTATGACACAATGTGATTGGTAGCACTGGAGATAAACGACTCCAACGACATCTATTGACAAAATACGAAAAGACTTTTTCGATTACCTAATATTATTATTATTATTATTATTATTATTATTATTATTGTATTTAAACATAATAGTACTCATAACTCATTTGTGTCATAACGTAACTTAGGTACTTAAGGTTTGTCACCACAGAATTAAGGAATGTGGTGATGACTGCTCGCAAACACCGAGCATTTTTAAACTTAGAGATCTACCAATCTTAGGGGGATCGCATCGAAATTTTTCCAAAAAAAAAAAAGAATACGTTTTTCTGTCGTCGTATACTTTCTCATAGCAAACCTTGTGTACTTGCCTCCTCTTGGTCTTTGTGTGACGCAGAAGTGTAGTATGGGCCTACGCCACAACCAACAAGTGCTGTTAAATGTCCTCGTGTGTGAAAGTCAATAGAAATATGTACCGTGAAACCTACGTTAGTTGGCCAGTTGCAGTGCAAGCATGTTTGTCAACTTAGACAGGTGGCCAACGTAGAAGGGTGTCCTTGCCGTGCCATAATTCTTGTAAATTCCTTTGTAAACCTTTAAAATGAAATAAGGAAGTTATGATAATAATGTGCTAGACAGCACTCACTTTGAATATAAGCTTGCAGTATTTCCCAGCGTTGTTCAAGCGTAATGCACTCATTTCGTTCCCCGGGGGTGTGATCAGAGATAAGGGATAATAGGGATATTCAACTTCGGCCATAATTCTTGTAAATTGCTTTGTAAACCTTTAAATTGAAATAAAGAATTTATAATAATAATAATTTTCTAGTAAGAAAGATAAAATAAATTATCAAAAAGTGCGGTCAAGTTTCAAGATGGACAGGTGGGCAAATGGCAGAGGTATTCGAAGGAATATTTGTAGGGAATTTCCTTGGTTCCACTATATACAGTCCAACTTTGGCAGGTGGCCAACTTTTGACAGGTTTCACTGTATTAACCCTAGAAAGATAAACATGCGCCTGAGAGGCGCCCAATTTAAAAATAAGATTTATTTCAAAAGTTTTAATTATTTTTTTTATTTAATTATTATATAATATTTATTAGTTTCATGTACTTTTGCAAGTAAGAAAAATTTATTTGAATAAAGCAAAATTACATAAAAAAAAAGCAAAGATTTCGATGTAGTGAAGGACTTCGACTACCTCGAATAATAACGTCCTATCTCCCAAACCAAACTAACATTATACCACACGTCCTTCTGCACGGTGCGCAAACATGGGCAATTTCTCAAGAGCTCATACAGATTTTTACTCACTAGTGTGTTCTACCAATGACATCAAACTCGTCCGTTGCAGCTATGCTAAGAGTTGCATGAACTTGTGAAACAGAGAGCGCTATTTAGTCCTAGTCTAAAATCAATGAAAACTATCCCTTCTTTGTGTTCAAAAACTGCATTCCTCGTGGACATGCGCTTGACTGTGTGGAATTCATGATTTTCATGATAATTCATTTGAGTAACATTTGTTTCTGTAAAATATTCTGAATTAGTGGCAATCATATTGTTGTTCTCGTTAATTCGCCAAATCGCGACAAAATATGACGTACATTTGGCAATTGGGTGATGGGGGGGAACTCATATCTGGTTGAACAAATGAATTATTTGCGGTCGGTAAATAAATGAAGTCAAACATAGTTCGTCATGCATTCCCAGTGTGTTATTAGCTATTCTACTCAGTCAATGCAAAATATTCTGCGTCATACATGCTGGCAAATGTATCCCTGCTTCTGATACATATTGGTCCGAGGTGGACCTGGGCCTAGCTTCTCAGCAACCACTCGTGTCGTGCGTGCTATTGTTCTCTGTTGGAAGGGACCTAGAGTTTAATGCCGACTCCGAAGGGCCAAGAAGCTTTTTCTAGACAGGAATACTCTTTGAGAATTGTCAGTGACTCGAAAGAGGTGGAGCCGTGAAATATGAAAGGTAGTAAATTCGGTTATCGAACCTGGCACCCTCTGTGTAGGAGTCGACGCACTAACTCACTACGCCACGGCGACGCACTTTTTTGAATATAAGTTTTCAATATTTCCCAACGTTGTTCAAGCATAAAGCCGCACATTTCGTTCCCCGGAGGTATGATCAGAGATAGGGGATGATAGAGATATCCAACTTCGGCGATTTTTTCCCCTAGTCTACACCGGAGAAAAATGCAAGAGCAGTGGTATTCCCTGGTATTTCACAAACTTACTACATTTACACAAGCCATTAATCCACCATTCGTGAATTTAGTGGGGAAAAATGGTAGCGAATTGCTGAATTTGCCCACGATCCATGTAGGATCCATGTATGTTGTTCGGAGGTTGTTCAAAAGTTGACTCGTATTTTTGAGAGCATTTACTCGTCGTTCAAGTGACTGCCTCGAATGACTTCGCAGTAGCGCATTCTCTAACCCCAATTTTCAAAGACGTATATACATTTTGTAGTATGGACTTTCGTGAGTAAGAATGTGTCGCAATGCCCATTTAACTAGAGCTATTTGATCTGAATTTAATTCATATATTCAGCCTATTCATAAACCGTATCTAACAAAGTAACTCGAAAAATGAGGTCCGGTGTATGTGCTTAATTCATTGATTCTGAAACATCGTGAATTCAATTTACATAATTTGACAAGAACAATGGCAGGATATTGCTACTATTATAAATGCATAAAAATGGTTGTCAAAATTTGGTTCAATTAATTTGTGTCGCTATTTCTGTAAAATGTAAAATGAGCAAAGAAACTTCTTATTCTAAGCCATTCATGCAAACGCTTTAATAATATTTTTATTATGAGTTACTTGACCGTTTGAATGCATTTCATACGTTTTATTCATATGCAAAAATACACACACTTTGTTGTGCATTCGTTAATTATGTGTCTCAGATTATAACTTGCTCAAATGGGAGCTTAATGACTCCACTTCACGAACACAAGCCTTGTTCATTCGTTCACTCATCCATACTGTGGTGAAAATTTAACACCGAAATTTGAAAAATCGTTCAAATAACGAGCGAATTTTCAAATAAAAACTCTAACTCACCCAACTACTAAGGTTGGGGAAGGGTTTCAGCTGTTGACAAGAGCTCACACGTGTACACAGACACGGGACACAAATCGTATAAGAAACGCTGTCAGTTGCAATCAAGGGGCAAGGGAGGTGGAAGCTGGATATCTCTTTTATCCCTTATGATACTGACATTCTGTCAAGCGTTCGAGCGGGAAACAGCTGTCAGTGTCAAAATAACCACTAGATCGGCCACCGTGTAAATCGTTGCATCAGTTGCATCAGTTTGCCGTCTGCTATATTGCTATATTTTTTTTTAACTCGGTGACACCAATGCAATCCATGTTCCGCTCCGTTCAGGCATATTTTCAAAAAAATATCTCATTGTTTCTCCTAGACTCTGACATTTGTTTAAGTAACCTTTTCGCTCTTACAAATTGCACGCGCTACATAATGTAAAGATTCAAATTGAGTCCTCACGCGCAGAACAACCATGTAGATCCCATGGACAACTTAGGTCCGTCCTAAAGAGTTCTCCGAACCTGTGGCACAACGCAACAGAGGACTTCCGCATGCACCCTCAACCAATGACGTGCGAAATTGTTAACTAAAAAGGTTGGTTGGGTGAGACCCATGTTCATTCCGGACTGTGGCGCCACAAGAAGAAGAATGGTGTTGCCCATGATCTTCCAATAAATACACTCTAATTTACTTACAAAACTCATTCCATGGCGAAGAATATAAATTATTTTTTTTAAAGTCAAATTATTCAAATAGAAAGGAATTCGTTTTAGATCATCCAATTAAGATGACAAAGAGGATGACTGAGTTGCATTTGTCATCGATTCATTAAGTCATCAAAAATGACGTGTGCATACATATATTCGGAATTATGGATGAGGCAGCAATTCGTACAAGTTAGACACTTTTGGTATGGTGATACCAGAAATGCGGATGCGTGGTCATCGGCGATACAGCGTGTGAAGCTGCAATTGAACCATTTCCAATCAAATTTCTGGTTTAAAAAAAACCATGTCGCCATGACGTTTTCATCTAACGATACGATATGTATAATCTTGAAATTTTCACGTGACATTTTCCCTGACTTTCGCGTTTGTCTTATTGAACAGATCCGAGGTAGAGAAATTCCTTTACTACCGAAAAATTTTACCTGCCCAGTTGTTCCCCTCAAATTCACCCAAGCTCGATTCGATCTCTGCGACAGGAATCTGTCAACGTGGCGTTGTATGCAGGACGAGTTCTTCTACAATTCCCAGTACGGCAAAAGGATTTTCACAGCCCACCTCTTCATAATTACTCACTACTGAGGGAGTATAACTTTCTAGGTAAGACTTCTTAAATTTTTCCGTTCGGGAGGCGTTTTAAACGTACAACGCAAAACTAACCTTGGTCCAGTGCAATTGATGGTCCATATCATGCGGTAGTCGTTCCCGATCAATCCTAGAACTGCTCTACGCACAAAATGCGGATAGAGAAGGCTTCTGCATCCTTGGTCACCTAAGGAGCATGTTTTCCTTCGTTATCGTTAACCCTGTTTGGCTTGAGGACGTTTGAGAGGACAAGATTTACTATTCTACAGCAACACGAGTCTCACCAGGAATCGGTTCGAGTCCAACACCTGTGGTGGCCAGACCTTTATCTTTCACATGAAGAATATTCGCTACAGTTTTTAAAGTTTACACTTTGGAAGGTTCACAGAATTGGAATGGGAACAGAAACCGACTTGGTGTGCACTTTGTTTCGCTTGCAACGCTTCTTTCCAGTTTCTCTACTTTCCTGTTGGCTCTACCGAACTCTCGACGGTCTAAGAACTGGTTTAGTGTCAACTGATGATTTTTGTATCAGTTTCGCTGGAATGCCCTTACGACATTGAAGGCTTCGAAAAACGATCCTCCACTCGTTCGACATGTTTTGTCTTCTGGGACGCTTTTGGCTTGAAATGTGAACAGCCTTTGGTGTCTACCAGTAGGAAACCATTTGGAGCTTTCAATGGAACGTAGTATACAGACGGTCACATACATACAACTCATCAAAGAAGTGCAATCCTAGATGACGTCATCTATGGGAAGACAGAGTCGAGCAAAGAAGGTGTAGTTTGTAGAAAGTTACCCGTTAAATCCTTATGCAGACCTAGTAGTTGGCAGTTTCACGTCCTCTATACACAGCCACAGATGTTTTGAAAAGCTTTAAATCTGCCCTTAGCCTTTAGAGAACTTGACATCGACTCCATTTCTCCATACCAATAGAAGGTTCTTAAGCAGAGTATGCACAAAAACGGGAGCAAAAGGAGGTTCCTAATTATCGATTGGCTTTAGAAATAATGCTTGGGGAATATTGTACTCAATTGGGCTTCTGTTGATTGCGGCCCATGATACTTTGTAGCAGACAATCCCTATTTCTCGAACGTATAGAGTAAGTGAATTCAAATCATGTGTCAACGGCCATACAAGCCGACGGAGACGTAGCACACGCAGAAACAGAATATGAATATGTACCCACCCGCGATTTAGTTAGAGTGTCTGACTGGCAACAAGCAATAACAGTCACACTTAGGCAAGTGTTAGACCGTCGTGATACCACGCGAAACGATCCTACTCCACACCCCAGTTTATGATTTTGAATAAGCGGTTAAAATAGCTGACACTGAGGCTGCTCAGTTCGAAATAAAGTTGTTGAAGAAATAATGCCTGAAACACAAAAGCGCGTTTGCGCTGGCGTTGGCTTTCAACGCACACAATTCAATGGCCATGCACAAAATACAGCGTCGACCTGCGTCAGGGAAAAATTAGAGGGATGAGAGGATCGCAATAAAGTAAAATAAGTCCATCGCAAGTCATTATTCAACATGTTGGATATTTTTTGACAGACGGGTGCGCTGTGAGAGAGATTTTCTCCCAAATTGAGAGTATTTTGTGTCAACTGTCATTTTAGAATTGAAAACAGCTGATTAAAAATAATTTATTGACAAAAGTCATTTCAAATGAGTGTACGCAGAAAGGCGGCAATATTTTTCATCTAGTAGATGAGAGAGGGAACAGCTGATAAATTGAGTATTTATTTCAACGCAGAGCGTCATCGCACTCTCTCCGTAACATGAAGTCGGCTGGCGCAACGAACTATTGTTTTTCAGGCATAAACGCCTAATGGCCCCAACCCATAGAATCTGCAGCGTGCCTTGCGACCTGTCAAAAAATTGAAAAACTCATAAATCCTTGTGAGATGGAGAGAGACAGCAAATACGTCCCACAAGTGGAACCCATCACGACGGATGGAACTGGTCAACTTTTAACTTTCTTTGCGGTTGACAGATGTGACAGAAATTCATTCGGGTGATCCTTATGTGATTCTTTTTACGATATTTCATGAATACGTTTTGATTTGTTTAAATTTGATTAACACAAAAGTGGATTGCACAAAAGTACTCAATGGGTTAGCTATTTGAGTTTCGTGAAGAACATTTTCTGTGGGATCTAAAAGCACGTACGCAATGGATTCTTCGGGCTTGGGCCAAAGCTATCTCTTTCTTCTAGAGGCGAGGGCGCATGAATTATAGAGCAGCTGGACAACAGTTCTCTCCTCCTCCTTGTCTACGCAGCAAAAGTCGTTGTAAGGTAAGATCAATCTTGAGAGGAGAGTTCCAATGGCGCGATGTAAATTGATGACGGCTATAAGAGTTCCGTCTACTGCTCAGAGCAGGCTATGTGATCGTCTTCGGATCGAGAGTAAGCCACAATTTTTGCTGTTCCAGTAAACCACCTACGTTTTATGTGAACAAGTGTTTCAAGCTTCAGAAGATGTCTTGAAGTAGCGATGAGCATGGATGGCACATCTCCAAACGGAAAGAGCACTGACATGGCGCCCTTTCTCTAGTATATCCGCATCGCAATTTTCTGGAATGTGGCTCCAGGTACCCCCATGAGTAGAATGTTCCATTACTCAGTCACAGATAGGTGGCAGTTTACGGAAGTCCTTGAGTAAGATGTGACCTGCATCCAACCCTGTTTATTGCGTCAAAAATTGTGTTCTCTGTCTTATCATGTCATACCCTCCTAGTAGATTTGCATCAATATTTCAAAAAATCACAGAATAAGGAACAGTTTGCTAGAAAGTGTCTGTAAAGTGTCAAGCAAATGCCACTTATTCTTTCCCTGATGTATTTAAACTGAAAGCCCACTCTGTCGTCGAATTTTAAGCAAAATTTAACTATGCCCGCTCGAAATAAATTTGTCCAAAATTAGCAAAACAAATGCAACCTAGATCTGTCTACACACGTCAGCCAGCCTCTCTTATCTCTTCCTACATTTTTTCACGTCGTCGACTTGTGACAAGTCATCGGTTCACTGATTTGTGGAACTCACTTTCCCCTTGACAGACAGGGAATATCATTGTCAGCAGGCCCGGTCATCAGTCATCTGTCATTTATAAGCAAAACTCCCGTTTTCATCGACATTGTACCGAGGCGAGTGTGTTCTTCGTCAGCGTCATTTGCACGTGCTTCCTTCTCGCTGACACACAAGGCACAACAGGCATAACCTCATTCCCACAAACAACAGTTAAGTCACTGTCACACTGACAGTTGAACACGTTGTTTGAAGATTCAGCTCACACACGGTTTTAGTGGCAAAATCACAAGCCATTAGAAGCGCAAACAAAGCAACCGAAGCTAGCGCCAGAAGATGTTTCCTTCTTGTCATCTTCGCATCAGAAGGCAGAAACGATGACACCAACTCATCACCGGTGACACACACACCAAGACCACATCAATCACTCGACTGGATTCTGAGCCGATACACGACCACAATGCCCAATGAACGCGCCCACCTCCGCACCACCCGGCGGGCCGACTCAACAGAAATATCTTCACATAGCTTCTAATTTTATTCTAATCGATTAATTAGTATTCGGAGCAAGTGGCACAAGCCTATCGGCGAAGCCAGTCGTGCCGCGAAACGGCAACAACACACCACAAAAATGGCGAATGATGCAATCGCTGTGACACAAGAGAATTCCAGAGCAGCTGGTTCCCCATCGGTGCTGAAAATGCTGAAAAGCTGAAAATCCATCGCCGGCAGGTATTTCGTAACAAGCTCCCTCTCTGTGCATCTTGGAGTCTGAAGTGCATGCGGAAAAGTATCTCGCCGCTGCGGCTGGGTTTCATCGACCCAGTCTCTGCTAACTTCACGCGTCCGCGTATCTGCAGTTATTTTCTGCTTTCTGTTTACTCTCGAAACCGAATTGCTCAGATTGGTTACTTCACTTTCAGCAACAGACACACGATGAGGCTACGTGTGTGTTTGTCGTCATTTAAATTTAAGTCAGCGAGCGCACAGAGACGCGAAGAATGTCGGGTGAAGTGTTGTGGCACATTGACAGACACAACCGGTGGCAGTCGGTGCGGAAGAAGAACACGAGACAGAGCGAGAGAGGCAACCTCGTTATTCATTGATTATGGCAATAAAACGATGGATTGCAAAGTAAGCTGGGCAAAGCTAAGCACGTCCATGTATCCCGTCGTTGGTCGCCTGGTATCTTCTTCAAATTTAGCCGAGTTAATTGAATTTCCTGTAGGAACGCAATATCAAGAAAGAGAGAGAGAGAGAGAGAGTCGATATCAGGGAGACGACAACGACGCACGGTCAGTTTGTTTTTGGGGACAGCACATAATCCCAGCGCGAGGGCTGGGCGAGTGGACACTTAAGCGCTGTTCTTGTTGCGTTGAGTCGAGTCGAGAGTTATGACTCGTACGAAGTCGATCGACCTCTAGGTTAGTTTTGATGAGTCTTCGTTTTATTCGCGAACAGCTGCAGCCGGGCGATGGTATGCGGTCATGTTTGACGTGCGACTCATGCTAACATACGTGTTTCGTAATCGCTCGTTATGGATGTCATTAAGTTCAGGGCCTTGCAAGCACAGTAAAGACACAAACGCATGCGGCACAGAATTGAACATGCCGTGCCTTTGTTCGTTTGGTTCTCTTTTGTGGGGCCTCAGGTATCAAGATGTTTGACTTAACACACACACACACAACGAAGGCGTTTGATGGAGCCACGTTCAGCCGACTGTGACTCATCGAGGTGTTGCGAAACGTTTGCTTCGGTTTACCGGAAAACCCGTTGCCAAATGTGCCACATGCAATCTGCTGTTAGCAGCAAGTGTGCAAAATAGCCCGCAGTTGTCTCCATAAGTGGAACAGAGAAAGAGAGGGGAAAAGTGAAGCCACTTCCGCAGTCTTTGGGAATTTGTGAATCAATTCGGTTTCAGATTGGAAAGTCTCGTGCGGTAGTTTCCTCCTCTTCGACAAGCCTCTTCAACTTAGTCGATCTTGTGTCAGATTCTCTTCTCAATGGAATCCTGGCACGGCCTTACTGACGGTGGTCGTCTGTTGAAAGAGAAGAATAGAGAATTTGAGAAACCAACTCATAATGTCGTCACTTTTGAGAAGCTAGGGCTCTGATGCATTGTCTTCTGAGAGAAATTTAATTCCAAAATCCGTGGTTGTATCTAACCACGATGAATGTCACGTCTTCAGATATCTGGAGTAACATAGCTGCTTCCTTGATTCTCCCGATCAGCTGCGATTTGACAGCTTCAATTGAATGGAATTGTCTCATGGGTTGATGTTATTCTCTGGTGACCCTAAGTCCCTGGGAACTGCACCTTATTCTCTTACTCTCTCCTGATTAAGCTAAGGTGCTGGGTGGTGATGCGGGTTGCAGCACTGTCCGTGGTTACATCCGATCCTTAAGACATTCATTGCATTGCCTTACAATCATTAATGGTCGTACTCACAGTTTGGGCGGCTACTTGGCTGCCTATGGAATGGACAATGGGTGGGGTAAATAAAAACTAAGGGAACACTCTCAACACTCAAGAGTGCAGAGTTATCGTTAAGCGGGACCCTCAATTTGGAGTGAATAAGCCTCAAAGTAGGTTATTTCCCTCAAGTTGACGTTGGAGCTCTTGAATTTAAGGGTGGGTGCTACTACATAAGTGCCCAAATCTCGAAAACTGTGCCTCCGACTCAGGCTCCTCGATAGCGGAACCAATGACGAAAATTTTCATGCCAGGTTTTTGCTACTAGCCTCAATACCAGCCTTAAAAGATCTTCTCTGCCGTTTCGTGTACTCGCATGAAGCCGTTTATAAATAACCTGATAGGTCCATATCAGTGTGGCTTCAGGCCAGGGAAGTCCACCATCGACCTGATTTTCACACTACGGCAGATCCTGGAAAAGACCGCATATGACAGCGTGCATAGGGACGAGCTATACAACGCCATGTCTAGTTTTGACATTCCTGCCAAACTCGTGAGGTTGTGCAGGATGACGATGGAGAACTTATGCTGCTCCATCAAAGTCGGTAACGAACTCACCGAGACCTTCAATGTCAAAAAAGGTTTTAGACAAGGCGACGCGCTGTCATGTGACTTCTTTAACATCATCCTGGAAAAGATCGTGCAAGACTCACACGCCAACACTAGAGGCATGATCTTCCAGAAGTCCGTACAACTGTTAGCATACGCGGATGACATTGACGTGATTGGCAGAACACAGCGAGCCGTCAATGAGGCGTTTGCTGGCATTGAGGCGGAGGCGGCTAAAATGGATCTAGCGGTGAATGAGGGAAAAACGAAGTATAGGCTGTCATCAAGAAAGGACACACAACAACGACGTTTTGGACATAACGTCACAATATAACTTCGAGTTGGTCAAGGACTTCGTCTACCTCGGCTCCGCAGTAAACAGTACAAACAACATCAGTACCGAGATCAAACGCAGAGTAACTCCTGCCAACCGCTGTTTCTATGCCTGCTGTCCCAGTCCTGCTGTACGGCGCAGAGGCATGGACAGTCTCAAAACCCGCTGAGGAAGTCCTTGGACTCTTCGAGAGAAACGCTCTGCATGCGATCTTTGGTCATGTTTGTATTAAGGGTTTCTGGAGGAGAAGATTCAACCACGAACTGTACGGGCTGTACAGCGACATGAGACTTGTCAGAGGTCTTCGGATCCAACGCCTAAGATGGCTGGGCCATGGATAACTCAGCTCCGGCCCGAAGAGTCTTCGACTCCGAACCCGTGGGACAACGCAACAGAGGACGCCCGCGTTTAAGGTGGCGCACCCAGGTGGAGAAGGACCTCAACCAACTTGGCCTGCGACACTGGAGACAGCTAGCTAGAGTCCGTGGTAGCTAGAGAGGCTTGTTGGTTGAGGCGCAGGTCCACCCTGGACTGTAGCGCCAAATAAAGAAGAAGAAGAAAGTATATGCAAATTTGTTTAAACATACAAACGCGAAAAACAAAGAACTGTAATACACGTCCTTTCGGGGAAACAGGCGATAATTTGATGAACCTGTAGAGATTCTAGAAGTCTCGGATTCTTCTTTATTTGGCGCTACAGTCCGGGTTAGACCTAGGCCTCAAGCAAGCACGGATACAACTCCAAAAATTGAATTAGTCTTCCATTCCAGATTCCTTTGCTTAAAAAGTTTTCACCTAATCCGTCAAAGTATTTCTGATTCCAAACTGAATTTTCCATTTTTTAAAATTTTTCTCTTAAAGTTACCTCCAATGCACACTCAACTTCTTCAAGAGTTCACTCAATACTTTTCATCTCTATTCACACCAAAATGGAGACAACGCTAATCAGTCAAAATATGTGAGTGGGGGGTTTTTGTTAAACTTAACGAATTTTACTTTTATTCACACCAAACTGAGTGTCCTCTCCACAATGCTGAGAAAACACTCACACTCAATTTTTATTCACACCACCCAATATCGGTCTTTTCAATAAGGACTTGACTGTTAATTTTAAATTATTGGTTTTATATTAAGTGTTACCTGGGGATCATTTTCATGAACAAAAACAAAACGGCCCAATGAGACCACCGCGACGGGCTGGAAAATCAGAAGTCGATCAATAGCATGACCGAGTGGCTTTAGTTATGAAGTATACTGCATTTATAAGGGTGCACGCCAAAATCCGTTTATAAACTTCGCCATTGTATGAACTTGGCGATGCTCAATTCTTGAGGACGCCGTACAGTCAGCCAGAATGGCTAAAAAAGCGGAAAACAAATCTATACCTCGAAAAAGCCTATTGAATTGGGAATAATGCATGCCCTCCAACCAAAGTCTTCGAACTAGAGACGAAGGACGTTGACAAGTTTGTCACTAAAGACTCTTATTTCATTAAGTATAAGGGTCCTTTACGTGTTTCCGCCCATTGCAGACTACCACGTTGCCAAAGAAAGGCTAGCAGTGTCGGAGGCCGAACTTTTTTCTTACACCCCAAAAGGGGAAAATGTGCAGGAAAGCAAATTTATGTAAAAAAAAAAAATACTATCAAGGAGCAAATTGATATCGAACAAGGAACAAACATAGATCATCATTGGGGCTCATGCAATTAGCGGCGCATTCAATAAGGAAGTGTCCTTCATATCGTTTCCACTTCTGGCATCCATTCTGTCCATTGTTTGGCTCATTAGGTTCCGCTATTGCACTTTCTGTTTCTATGACGGATGACCTTTGTTTTTATGGCTTTATTTCCTCAGTTGTCTACATACAGTCTACAGGCAATAAAATGTATAGAAATGTTTGGTATTGGTATGAGCTCTCGGAAAGTATCAAGCCTTGACCGGTGCTCGGTGGAGCTTTTTTGTTGGACTAGTCAAAGTTACTTAGTTTAGTTCATGATTCCTTTCTCTCTTGTACTCCTCTACGACTTTTTGTAAATACTTGTGAATGTTTATTTGAAACCTTTTCCTCAATATTAGGACTGGAAACCTGGAAAGTTTCATTGTTCTACCTTTAAGAACGAAATTAACACAATACGCTTATGCTTGGCCTATGTGTGTATGCTGCCCGTATGCGCGGCAGTCAGTCACCTCAACCTAAGAACGAAAGAGCAACAAATAATAACATTTATGCATCAAAACGAATGATTTTAGGGGAAACATTATAATCCTTTATTTTATTTGTAGTAGATCGATTACAAAAATGTTTTTTCTAATATTATACGTTCACGCATGTGTTCTGTGTTCTTCGTTTTTTTTTCAATGCTTGCTCTTTGGTCCTGAAACACAATATTGCGTTTGCGCTGGCGTTGGCTTTCAACGCACACAATTCAATGGTTATGCACAAAACGCAGCGTCGGCGTGCGTTAGTGAGAATTGAAAAAGATGACAGGATAGTAATAAAACATAAAACGTAGTCCATCGCACGTCATTATTGAACATGTTGGATATTTTTTGATAGGGAGGTGCTCCATGAGAGTGATTTTCTCCCAAATTGAGAGTTTTCTTCCGAATTGAGAGTATTTAGTGTCAACTGTCATTTGAGAAATGAAAACAGCTGATTTGAAATATTGTGTTTCATGCATTATTTCTATTTTTCGATTTGGCATTGGCAGAATACAAATTTTGCTCACTGTTATGAAGCGAATATAGATGGCGTGTAAATCGAATAAAAGGACTATTACAACATAGAGTTCCAACTTCCTGAGCCTCACAGTGTCACTAGCGAATATAAAATGAAAAACTAATGAGAACTGGTTTCTTCAACAAATTATGAACTCCAAATAGACAGTGTCAGTCAAAATAGATGTTTTTTTTTTCACAGTGGGCTTTTGGAATTGACTGTATAGTGAAAACGAAAGTAATATTAGACTAATTGTTTTAATAATAAGTAAGATTATCAAAATGGATGATATTCCATTTATTCACATACAAAAATATAGTGGGGTATAGGCAAGCACCTTGCGTCCTACCGAAGGTCTCTTTTTTTTTCTTTAATTTTTTTGGAAAGTAATTATTAAATAGAATTGCCCTCTCCCAGCAATTCATTAGAATGGGATCCTCGATAAATCGGTAGAAAATAAAATTTCAGGAGGCTACTTAGAATTTCAAGTCGATAGCTTTAGTATAAATATCAGTAACTAACGCTTAAATAAACATGCCTGGCAGGGCGCGGGCTTAAAAATAAACCTGTATTCGGCACACAGAATCTAAACGATACTGAAAGATCCACTCGTCATCCACACATCATCTCCAGTTGCCTTAAAGAGTTTTGCTGACAGCCCCAATGCGTTTGGCGCCCTGTGCATTTGCACACCCTCTCTATATGGTGGGTCCTGCGCAGGTGACAGGGCAATATTTAACTTTTCGGCTCATGTCGATAACTTGACGAATATTCGTTTTCGCAGCCCCACAAAATGAAATCAACGGCGATTAACCACACAATCCTGATGCCCAGTCGACATCATTAAAAAACGAAATAATTCCCTCAGCTATTTGTTCTTGAAATGAAGCCACAACACGTCGAAATGTACGAGATATGAGAAGATGGCAAATTCTGTTTCGGAAGGGATTGAGTGAAAAACTTTGGAAACTTTGGATGGAAGAGACTTGTTTAAAGGACTAGTCATCGACAAGCAAATTTTCGATTTGTGGCATATCCATATTGTTCGATATCCATATCGTGTTGTGAAACCAAACTACTAAACCCATGTGCCATCTTGGAGGACAAGGAATGTCGAATACGAATCACGAATTGGATAAATTTTGATTTTGATCTTCGTTGAATACCGTGAATATGACAACCATTATGTCAGTTATGCGACACCATAATGCGTGGCGTTGTCGATTTATTTGTTCACTCCTACGCGCTTGAATCTACGGTCTCTAGGCTCGATTCGCGATACGGCAACAAACTCAGCTCTTTGGAGTCACTGGCAATGCTCAAAGAGAAGTAACAGTCTGTCTTGAAAAAGCTTCTCAAACTTAGTCCCTTGGAGTCAGCATAAAGCTGTAGGTTCCTTCCATTCTTGGGAGAACAATAGGTAGCACAACACGAGTGGGTGATGTAGAAATTAAGCGCATGGCCGACTATGGGCCTTGGCGCCACATTTTTTCATCCATTATTTCGAATACTAAATACAGTACCTTCGCGATTAACGCAACACCTCGATTTTCGCAGCAGATCAATTTAGTTTTTTATCATTACTGACTTAGAAATCGCAGCTTTTCAAATACATGGATACTAGATAATTGCAACTACCGCAGTTTCTATTACTTGCGATAATCGAGAATGCACTATATTTTTCTGTTTTTTAATTTTCTTAACACTTTTTTTTTTTGGCGAGGGTAGGTGAAAATCTTCAAAAGACACTATGGAGACCGTTCCCATATAGCGAAAGGAATTTTTACCCATTAAAAAACAGTTCCCTTCAAATAAAATATATTTTTACTACTAAAACTTAGTTTACACTTATCCAGCAGTTTTACTTTCTTTAGACGCATTTGGCATGAGATTCTCCATTGAAAGTTCTTGCTTACACCGCAGCTAAGCGCGGGTTGAATTCACTGTTCTAGGTCAAGGGGTTTAGTCCTTTGAAGACGGCAAAGAAAGAGTTTCTTTCATCGAGAATTGGAAGGACAGCAGAGTTTATGTGCTCTTTCAGGCGACGCTTATGCTTACGAGCAAAATTCGTTCGTGGACTGATGAAGTTCCAAGATCTCCTTAGATATCGGTGTTTCGTATATACCAGGGTGCGTTGCCGATTTTACTTTATTTTGAAAAGCTTGTAATATGTTTCTATTACTTTCTTTGGTACAACCCCCATACGTCTAGAGGGGTTTTAGCACTTGCTAGTATATAAGCAATTTGTTGTCAATACTTAGTTTGGAATATTTTCCAATAAGCCAGTACATGCCTTTGTATCTTAATTGGAGCTCCTCGCGTTTCTTTTTGACGTGCCCCTTCCATTTAAGGTTTACAGCGAGAGTCATTCCGAGGTATTTCGCTTCAATTTTCTTAACATGATCAGCATAGGATGAATGGCAAATGTCAAAACGGGAAGCCATGCTCTGTGTCTGTTTAAAATTCTCTCGATTGTTTCTCACTTGCAAAAAAATTTCTTACATGACCACTTGACTGTCATGTCACTATCGACGAAGATAAGCTAACTCTGCAAAATCACTCTCAAAGAGGACACTCAGGTGTACAAGTCCATGACAGAGGAGGTAGCTCATTTGGCACGAATGGACGCATTTTGGCTCTTAATGGACGAGTGTGTGGCCGCATAAGCGACTGTTTCTGTCAGTGGCCGCTTGCAAAAACAAAAGGTATCGATTGTCTATTCACCTCCTCGTTCACACACGAAATTGCGCCTGTTTTCTAAAACCCCCAAGTCCCTCTACAGACATCCAAATGGTAATGGAAGAAATATATTCTTCCCATTTTCAATTCCGGCCGTTCGCCCACGATAAGCCCCACGACCGACGGCCGAAATTACAAGCACTTTCTAAAATCCAAAACGATTCCGTCTTATCTCTCGCCAAAGAAGTAACGAAAACCGTTTGACTCCTTCCACACCGTGCAGCGCGGAAAATCAAAATGCGCACATTATCCCACCCAACCTCCTACCACCATCTACCTATCCCCACGCGGAGGCTCTCTCCCCCACATGATTGACTTAACTTCTCCACAATCAATTCCATTCTGTGTTCTTGTTTTTTTCTTGTTTCTCTTTCCTTTTCATTTATTTATTTTCTTCGTTTATTTTTTGTATTTTCATTTCACTCTTAATCCGGCAACCGTTTGCGTTGTGCGCATTGCGAAACATCACCACTACAGAGCACATCAACCGACAACAATCAGTGAAATTACCTCCGCCGTCAGAAAGGAACCCCAGCCCCAGTCACAACCCCCAAACGACGACAACAACATCATCGGCCGCACAGCACCAACTACATCTACAACACAACGACAACTACGACGACTACGACTACAACGACGCCAACAACGTCGACAACTCTCTGAACCGCTGTGTGGTTTGGCACCGTCCGAGCAGCTCATTCCTATTCAGATGCCCGGCAAGTGCCATTTGGACACAATCGTCGCCATCATCAACAAGTGCAAGTGGAAAAATGTAAACGGATGAGTACGGTTATTAAATCGACATGATAACTCGCAAATACTAGTTAGCCCCGCCGACAAGAGATGTAAATGAAAATTCTACACACACACACACTTTCCCCCCCAAATCGTGAGAGAGACTGAAAAGTGAAAAATAATAAAAACAGAACAAAAACAAAAACCGAGTGCCAAGTGTCAAAGAAAATTTTGAAAAACAAAAACAATTTTAAAATAACTAATTCAAGAACACCCTGTGGCAGTGCATTTAATCGTAAATCGAAAATCGAAAATTGAAAATCGAAAATGATACATTCCGCGGAACGTAGTAGATTCCTTGTGATAGCCATTGCGGCTGTCACCGCAGCCCTAATGGTTGCCGGAAGTGAGATCGAGAGTGACGCCAAGCCGGTGCATCTAAGCGAGCACAGCTTCAAGAATCAAAAACTGATCGAAAGCAAGATCATCCCGGAGGTAAGCGTCGTCCTCAAGGACAAGGATAACGCACGCGATGACAAATGGGAGCACACCAGGCGCTTCATTGAGGACGGCCTACCCGTTCTGGATGTTTACGGATACAAACCGAAAAAAGGTAAGTTCCCCTTTACACACGAGCTTGATTCAATTAAATTATACCGCACCGCGTCGCCGCGCCGGTCGTGGGCGGTTTTTTTTTTTATGTATTTTTTGTGTTGGTCTTTAGTCTTGTATCTCAATCTCATTGGATGCCAAGGTTTAAAAATTTAATAAACTACTGTCGGCACGTGACTAGATTATTCTATTGACGATGTGTGATGAATTATTGCTCTAGTTGTTCGCATTTTTTTTTTCTTGTGAATAAAATAACTAAAGACTCCTCGGCGAACATTGAAGATTTTAGTCACACTCTGTTCTGAGCTTCTTTATGGCGATTTTATTTGTTGTTAGCTCGTTGTGTCTGGTTTTGATTTTATCTAAGCCGGAGCAACGGAATGATGTGGTTTTTCCCCACACGATGGAGCGTGCATTTGATATTCGCAACATGAAGAGGATATTCATTTTTTGTTTTGCCCACAACTCCCTGCCTTCGGGCGTCAAAACAAGGGGGTTACATTGACATCGCCATCGATAGCCAACAACTGTATGCATGCATTTGAGCGGGGGTTCTTACGTGTTTCATTTTGTGGAACAACGGGGCCTAATTGTGTCTATCGTCGACGTGTTGATTTGAATCTCTTATCGTTTCAATCACAATTTACGGCTGAGTTCTGAAGTTTGCGGTTGCTATTTTTGGGACGGATATCCTTATAGAAAGTCATTTAAGAAGTTAGCAACATCTTGAGTGTCTTTGCCGTTCTTTTGGCTGTTACTAGGGGGAATCGTTTTATTTTAACGAGCATTCTTTGACAAAATTGCTGGCTGATCATAGTAAACTGAATTTACATTGACAGTGGCCATTTGTGTGTTCGAAGACTCTGCGGGAAAGGCTTGACATGTGGGAGGGTTTGAATGTTGACAAGTGGCTTTGGACAGAAGGCTTCTAACTGACTAGTCAAAGCACCCTGTGTGGACTGTAGATGTGTTTAATAAATTCCTGAACTAGATCCGTGGTCAAGCAACTACCCTAATGTGCGACAAATTGTTCAAAACCTGATTTGTGGCCAAGACACAAAGATTTCATCTCCAAAAATAAGATCATTTTCAAAGTATCTTCTGACGAACCGGTGTTAATGAACCTGTCCCTTTGTTTTTACGTGGGAAATAAATAAAGACAACCCTCTTGGTTTTAATTACAACGCTTGTCTTAATCAACGTGATTCATTGCTAGACCAAGTGAAAAAACTCGCCTGGTGCCGCTTGGTCTTAACTCCTGATGAGTTGCAGTCCATGGCGGAGGATCGAGTGCACTTGTTGTCAACTATTTTCTGTTACGATCAGCTGCAGACTGCCTCCACCGTCCATTCTGCATTCCCTCGTAACCTCCGATCGTACTTCCTGCCCTAGGCCAACCCCGTTATCGAGTTGCCTCGGTTAACCGTATTCGTATTCTTGCCTTTGCTCAGTGGGCAAGAATACGGAACCTGTGCAACTGTCATTTGACGCCCCATTGCATTGTTGCATTCGTTTTTGAGTCATGTTCTTGTAAGAATACGTAACACATTTGAGAATAGTAACACTTGATTTGGCTCTACTGGCCTACTATGTCACATGTATGGTCTCATGTTGGTGCAGTGTTGGCCACAACAGCCCGGAGATCTCTCACCCTCGACCCCACTAGTAGATCTAGCCGGTCAGACGATGACGATGTTGGTTTTAAGAAACGGACTCGTCCTTGGCCGAGTAAGAATTTATCCGGTCTTAGTGGCAATGGAGAAGCCATTCTCTTGTCAAATTTGTTTTCATGAAATGGGAATACAAACAATTTAATGATGCCTGAAAATATTCTTCACACTTCAATTAAGAGTAGAATCTTTTCTTGTTGCCATGTGATAATCCTAGACAGGAAATTTAATTGGAATTTAGAAAGATTCAAAGAAAGAGAACCTGTGCAACAGGATATGCTGCAAAAAAATTATGAGCAAACCTCAAAACAATCCCGTGACTCGGGCACTCTATGCTAGGTCCCAAGTTATAGGGATATTGGAAGAACTGGTCAGGAAAGGGGCTGAACTCGAGCCACCTCAGGGAATCCTGTATCAAACCACCTCTTGCCGATGAAAAAACTGTATGCCATAATCATTGAGTTAGCAAATAAAATGTGGATCTCTCTAACCACCTTTGAGTAGCGTCTTTCAGGCTGAAACTATAGCGATTAAGAAAGCCCTGTCCTGGCTGAAAAACAATGTAATATCGCGCACAGATATCGTCATCTGTTCCGATAGCCAGGCAGCGATCAAATCTCTGAATTCAATCACTTTTAATTCCAAGACTTCTCTTAATTGGCGCCTATCTTCTTATGAGATGGCCAAGTTTTTTAACAACTTAGTTGATCTCCGCCAGAGTTGCTACGACGAGGAAGAGACCCAGGCGATTCAACATCAGCTTTTCAGAATAAGCGCCTAGCTTCGCTGGGCCAACCGAATGCGGATCTTCTAAGATTTATCGAACTTATGTGGGTGCCGGGACACTGTGCAATTTCAGAGAATTGCGAAGGGGAAGAACTCGTTAGAAAGGGCACCAACTCCGTCCTCTTTCCGGGTGAAGACCCACCCTCCAAGCCTATCGCTACTAAAAAAATCTGCTAAAGCTTGAAACGCTTGCCCAAACAAACCGCGGATGGACATCTGGCACAGGATGCCTCATTACCAAACAACTATGGCCTATGATCGATCCCAAGCGATCGCTTAGCTTTATCAGATTAAGCAGGCCAAACCTCAGATCTCTTATTAGCATTGTGCCATCGGAACTCAAGCCTCTAGACCTACCCTATAATGATTTAAGAAAGCTGCATGGACGAGGATGAAGAAGAAACCATTGAACACTTGCTATGCAGCTGAAGTGCTCTCTCATCCCGTGGATTCAGACTTCTGGGGGCCCATTTCTTTGTAAATCTGGCTGAACTGAGCAGCATCAGAATCAGCCCTCTTCTTCGCTTTATCGAAAGCACAAATTGGTTTGCTGAATAGGTAGCCTAAGATCCGCGTCGTAATACAATGGGCCTATGCTTGGCCTAAATGTGTTTGCTGTCCGTATGTGCGACAGTCAGTCACCTCAACCTAACCTACCCTAACCACCCGTGAGACCTAACGGTGCAAAAATAGACAAACTCCTTCAATGTGACAAGAAGTTGCTCCGGTTGGTAGTTAGAACACTGGCCACAATCATCTGACTGACCCATGACTTGGCATTCAGAGGCCGTGGTGATGAAGAAGAAAAAGACGATAATCATCATTATACTTGCCACTATCCCCGACTTTGTTAGTTGGACATGGAGATAGAGATCGCCTGGACAACACTTCCCTCAACACATCGAGGGTCCAACAAAAAAATCCCTCTAACCTCTATTCTCAGGCTTATTAGGATTTCAGGATGGCTGTGCAACACACTGACATGATTGGTACGAAGAAGTAGTTAGAAATTCGCTTACTTGAAGCATATCGCGGCAAACCTAACTTAAAAGCTTTGCTTTAGCACCGACTTTGTGCTGCCAGTTGTGGGTATGTTTCAAGTGACATTTATCACACCACGCCAGGGGAGAATTTACCATTCCGCTGACAATGTAAGCCGTTTGTAGAACAATCCCTGTGAAATGTAAGGAGCCGAAGGTAGTTCCAAGGATATTTGGTTCACACAATTTTACGTTTTTTCCAAAACGATCAAAAATTCTCACGGCACTGCTAGTCGTTGGTAGTCCAAATCCAGTCCGTGGAATAAGTTTTACCACAAAATGGTGGGGATCTCGGATCGTTCCTATCGAGGTCAACAACTTCAACAATTCCATTGCTTCCTGCTGGGGTTTTACTACTTACATTTCAAAATTTTAAAGTACTAAAAGGGGTCTCCGACTTCCCAACAGAATTTGAGGGACTTTACGTAAATGACATGCTCTGAGTGGTCCCTTTGGTCTGAGAAAACACGCTGTCAATGCCAACGATTTTCACAGATAATCACGAAAAGTTTCAATCCTTCTCTCGTATTTACGCAGACTGTGCCTGAAGACTGGTGTCTTCTACACTCTGTAAACGATATTCTCTAACTGGTTAGTAAACATTTAATAAAAATGCTGTAAAAAAGTTGGGTAGGTAGAAATTTAATATCTCTATAGTACTTACAGTAATCTCAGGTGGTTAGGATTTGAATACATTTTCTTATTCACTGTTTTATCTAAGCTTCTAGTTCGCATGTCCCTGTAGTTCTGCACCTCGACCGCAAAATCTCTTCAGCCAACAGGATCGCTACTTTGGCACCACCTTTTTTGGGTCTTCTATATTTTTTAGGCCGAAAACAAGTTGTATTCACTCTCATGCCCGCAAAGCAATCAATAGAAATTCCCATGCCTCGTCATCATTCGGCAGGACAGAGATGATCAGTCTCTTCTAACCTACTTCGGCTTTTCTGAATTCTCTGTCAAGACCAAAGCTGAAGCGATTAGCAACAGAAACGAACAAGAAATATACAGCTGTCATTGCAGCCAATATGTGTCGTCCATCCACTTGCTGCCAACAATGACAGTCTTGGATGTGTTGCATTTCCCTGTGACTTGGTCTTTGTACTCATAATTCAATCTTATTGTGCTTCTTCGAAGAAGGCTTAGATTCAAAAATGCACTCAGTGGGTGATCAGTCGTCTGCCAACCCCTTTTGGTCCATACGTAGAATCGCTCTTGGCAACCATTGTTACTTCGACCTGTCCAAGCAACTTGGGTGTGCTCTACAAAGCCTTTAATACACTCGTCTTGCTGTGTGGAGAGAAAAGGTGGATAATAGGAACGCTGACTCTTGGAGCTTTAGAAGCTTCTTCAACATTGCTTTGATTTGGACTGCCATGACCCTGACCAAGAGAAGAAGAAGACATAATCCCGAACCTTACCAACTACACGATGATGTCGGTAACCATCCGTGGACTGAGTTATAGCGACCACAATAGGTTCAGCTTCCGAACCAAGTAATACCAGAAGTAAGACCAGCTCACCTTGAAGACTGGAAACAGGCACAGTTCTCTCTCCGGACTTAAGTTAGTGACTAGCCTAAGAAATCAGTAAAAACAACGTGTCTGTATATTTCGAGGTGCTCTGCTCGTACGAGGATGGGCGTGGCATTGAGGGTCTGTGCGCCCTCCAAAATCCGTTTTCACGGTCCCACCTCTTTCGTTTCATTGGCAATGCTAAAGACTAGGTTAGGTAAGATCGGTGGGTAGACATGACGGGGGCATGACGAACTTAGATCCAGTTGGACCCCTTGTGCACATGGAGGCATTGCTCAAAGACTGTCTGTCTAGAAAAAAACCTCTTAGACTTGGCTGTTCGAAGTCGGCATAAAAGAGTACGTCCATTCCACTCTTGAGAGAACAATAGCACGCACAACACGAGTGGTTGCCGTAGAAGCTAGGTCCTGGCCCTCAGAAAGACCCAAAGCCCAAACCAAAAGTGGTCGTTAAAACACCGAATCAGCTTGAGCTCTTCCTTGTTCAGCCATTGTCTTCGACTACTCAACGCTCAAGCACTACTTTCACTTCAGATTGAAATTTCAAATATCACTCCGATCTGAAATCACTGAGCCAACTTCTTGGCTTGCCAGTAAAATGTATTCACCGCTGACTAACCGCATCAAAATGGTGTCACCTTGGATCTCTCATGATTCAGATCATTCATCAAACACACGCAAGCATTCCAGAAGCTCGCTGCCATTCTCATACTTGTGCTGACAACGAAATTCAAACTGTCCCAGTTAGGCGGAAGGAACAGTCACTGTGTTTCAACGCTACTCAATCAGATGTCAGTCTGACACTCCTGATTCACCGCCTCGTCTATGCTGCCTATGCCCGCCGAAAGCGCGTGCATTACACATTCCAAGTGCGTAGCGTCTGCTGGAGAAGCATTTATTAATAACTGAATGACACACTCTCGCGGTCCACGTCCGCTGCCCGTTTGGATGGAGCAAGCAAAACAATAGAATTTCCCAGCACACCCTTTGACAGCATATCAATTAAAATGAGCTAATGAATTACAATGAGTAGCCAATGGGTTCTGGAATGCGTAAGCATTCCGCAACGACTGACTCATAGGTTTGCTTGGTGGAAAAGTAATTACGTTTACACCACAAGCATGAATGAATATTTTGCAGACTTCACGCGAAATACCACCGCGATTCGTGTAACTTTCGAGTGAATGGCTGAGAAGCGTGTGGAATTCGAGACGGCTACGTTCAGAAGACGGACACATGTCAAGTACAATGGACACAACCCACCTATCGACGCACGTGTCGTTGATATTATGGCCCCTTGGAGGAGAATTAAACAAGGTCTGTCTGTCAATCTTTCTGGAAAAGATCTTTAATTGAAGGGATGGACTAACATTTTGCAAGACAGTGGTGAAGGAATTGCAGAAAAGTAAACGAACGCCCTTAAGACTTATGTTACACACCGTCTCCACTGGATATGCAGACGTCAAGCCTCACAACCACAATCTGAACAACCATCTAAGCGCTTTTATTTCGTGATCAAGATTTGCCTTGTCGTTTCACTTCAGCGTTGGTTGCCAAGTAGTCGACGTCGAGAAGCCACCAATCAACGAAGAGATCACTCTAAACCACTTGTACTCTATTTTACTCGCTTTTTACAACACTCGATGCAAATAAAATCTTGTACGAATACGAAAACGCCAAATATCATGTCCAACTTTTGAACAGAGGTCATGCCATATCGTAAAATCGAGATCCTCCGACGCGATGTATGTTTGGACATGGATTTTCTCCACTAGATCTTCTTTCATCATGTTCATGAACCGGGTTTGGTTCATTTCCAATGTAGACCTCGTGTTAGGGAAGAGAAATGAATTGAAAGAAGAGCTGCCGCCAAATTATCTTTTTTAGTTAATGATGTCTTATATCAAGCTTCCACCCAACAAGATGAAGAGACTTCCTCAAATGTAGCATAATACTACATTTCCACCGAAATCGAGTGATTTGGATGAATTCCTACTGAATATACCGTTTCCACTGAGTTGAAGTGATTTCAAATGTCATTAGCTGTCAATTTTCAAGTCAATCGCTCTCAGTTTGTAAATGCCCGCCAAAGCAAAAGTCACTCGCTCTCAATTTTGAAATGGCCTCAAGACTAGCTGTCTGTTGACAGGAAATAATAGTGTGAGATCACTAGAAAATAGAGAGAGATAAAATGAGAAAATTAACACCAAAATGACCAAGACAAACAGATGATCACGCTGTAGAGTGTAGGCTTGTTCGGTTTGACAACCTCTCATAGACGGATGAACTCAAGGGGGATTCAACTAGATTCCGATGAAAACGAGTGATTTCGAAACCGTGATAATGTATGGCGGTATCTAGTAAATTTGAAGAAATTTTATGAAATCTCGCCATTGCATTCGGTTGAAACGTCGTGTCATGGTCATAATAATTTGAGGACGGCAATTGGCTTAATAAATGCCAAAACCAAGGAACGAACCAAGGACCAAGGAACGAAAAACTCCAGCAACGACTGCACCACAATGAAACTGAGCATAGTGATTAGGTTAGGTTAGGTAAGAGGGCTGCTAGTGCATTCACCAACCCAGTTAGACCATATTTATCCATTGTGATACCCCCAGTCAGACTACTACCACCGATTGACCACTCCAGTGATAGAGACGTTAATTTGATCCCATTAGTGATCAAATGGTGACTGGAGCAGATTTGAAAACCAGATAAAAGCGTATTAACTTTGCTTTCAGTGGGACTCGAACCGGGGACCCCGCTAACCAGGGGCAGGCACTCTACCAACTGCGCCATCCAGTCGTTTTGGTAAGGTCTTACAATGTTGACACCATCTGCGATTGTTAACCGATGCATATTATAAATTGGCAAACCAACCAAATGTCGCGTGACTGTTCCCTTCAACGTGTCCAATTAAAGCAGGGATGTCAAGTCCTGACCACGAATTGGACAACCCTATATGTCAGTCAATGCTTCAGTCAGTCAATCACCTAGGTAGGTAGGAAGAAAGGGTGCCCTTATGGCCTTGCGGTCGTGGCTCGCTTAGAAGATGTTGAGTCCAACAATGTTGAGTCTATCAGCACATCCGTCCTCCAGCTCTGCAAAGAAGTAATCACCCAGGAAATGCTTTATTATCCTTGTTAGGGCATTCTCAAAGCAGATGTAGGATGGATTCAATTTCACAACTCCTGTAAACTTGTTTGTGTGGTGTGTTCCGTCGTGATGCTTAAGAGCCTATGGCGCAAAGCTTTGTAAGGCCTCCTACTAGCATTCTCATGTCCTTGCGACTAAGGCTGATCAGTAATGGCGATCTCTTTCCATTTAGCCTCGGCCATATGGTCTTTCCTGTATCTGCGGTTTCCAAATTGAGCCAACGTGGTCTGAGAGTATCTAGAGCTTCGTCCGCCAGTTTTCTTCTAAGGGAGCTAAGCGGTGTGAGTGGGTAATGGATCGCCCGAGATTCACCCCGCCTGGTGGCCTTTTTCATTTCCTTGATTGCCAGTGTGCTCTGGTACCCAACATATGGCCATCATCTTTGCCATGGCTATTTCGCTAACACTCTGTCTGCTTAACCTGAGTTGATTATACAGAAAGTTGTGCGATGCTATGGTTCTTATTGCCGGTTGACTGTCGGAAAAGGTGGAAATCGATCTCTTGGTTATCCTTGAGTTCCTTTATTGCAAGTTCTGCTTCGTTTATCGTAGCCACTTGAGCTTGGAAGACACTACAGTCGTCTCTTAATGCCACGGAATTCTCGAATAGCTCACAGAAGATCCCTGCCACTGTACCCGAACTCGTTTTTGAGTCGTCAGTGTACAACGAGAACCTACCCTCTTTAGCTACCAATTTTTCCTGCCATTGTTCCCAGTCTGGCAAGCGTGTGTGGAAGGTCTTCTCCCCGGGCTAAGGCCGGTGGAAGACAGTCCATTTGGTTGTTGTGCTGTGCAGCTTTCCATCTATTGATAAGTCGAGTTCGGAAAGCCACTATAAGTTTATGGCCACTGCATTAGAAGGATGGCGACTGCAGAAAGAAGAGAAAGTTTCTACTCAAGAGTGTGTCAATGAATGTTGAACGGTCGTGGGGTACATCTGCAGTGAATGGGAGATGACAAAATTTTACACTACACATCGGCCGTATGTTTTTCCTCTCCAGAATCCTGCCTCTTTGAGCCTCAGAGCAAATGAGGCTAGACTGTTGCTGCAAAATAGCCCAAGCGGTTATAGGAAATAGGATAGCTTCGAGTGCTGGCGGTGATGTTGTTCTAAGAGACCCTGTAATTCCTAGGCAGACCGATCTTTGTGAGCATCTTTAGAAGACCTTTCTTCTCCGGAGCTATCCACCAAGCTAGAGAACCCTATGTCAGCACAGGTCTTACAACCATAATCACCGTGGTTTGAGACCCCAGACTTTTCCGGACGCACGTTTGCAAGTATTGAACGCCACATATGCCTTCCTTATGCGGTCCTCCATGTTTTCTTTCCAAATGAGCTTGGAATTCCAGTATGACGCCTAGATACTCAGTTGTTCTTGAGAGCTTGAGTTTGTATGACGCCTAGATACTCAGTTGTTCTTGAGAGCTTGAGTTTAACCGCCTTGATATCAGTCAATCAGCTAAGCTTTGAACATTTAAATAAATGACAATCATTCGATTGCTTCGCCATCAAAAACTTTTGCATTGACAAAAGTTGACACCTTACTTGGCCTTAACCCAAGCCAGAGTGAATTAATCTCAGGCATTAAAGTTTAAGGCAAATCCCATTCATTTAAACTCACACATTCTCATTTTGAATTTGCAGAGATCCCATTCACATTGATTATACCGAAAATCGATGTTCGAACAATCGACAAACCAAGACTGAAGGAGTTCATGCTGGAGCACATCGTGCCGGGCAAGGCATTCGACACGTTCACCGACGAGGACCACTACGGCAATGGTAATGGCCATAAAATCACATTCCGCAAGCTGGAGAAGTCCCACAGCAATCAATGGCTCCTAAATGGATTCCCAGTGGTGCACAAGCAACGACTGAGCGATAGCTTAATTGCAATCTCAATTGACGGCTATTTGGGTGACAGGAAATCCCCGTACTCGAAGCGAAACATTCAGGAAACGAATAGGTAAGGTTACCTTGCTCCCCTCCATCCAAGTTCAAAGCACTAACACACACACACACACACACGCCCACATCCACAGCCGATATAACGAACCACAGAGATTGGAAATGCGCAATGCCACAACCAAGAACGAACCGCTCCCAAAGGAATCGAAATCAAGTCCACTCATGTCCTTCCTGATAAGTATGAAAACCGGAACGAAAGTATTCCAGCATTTCCTCAGCAAAAGCAATCTCACCCAGATAATGGACGATGGTCCATATACGATACTCATTCCGGCCGATAATGCCTTCCAGCGGTGGCATCCCATCGACTGGGGCTTCTATCCCTTCAGTGTGCAAGAATTCACCGAGAGTGTCCTCCGGAATCACTTCCTACCCACACAGAAGCCAATTCGAATGGCCGATGTCAAGAATGCGGATCGCATGACAATGCGAACAATGGGCGGCGAGAATGTTGTCTTTCGGGGATTCCGTAAGTGTCCTTTACCTACAGCGAAAGATAGAGATAGAGAACCCCTAATGATCTTTCTGTCCCTTACAGCTTCTCCATCCGTGAATAATGTCTCCATAATGGCCGATTACACCCTGTCCAATGGCAATCAGGTCTTCATCATATCCGAGGTTCTCTTTGTGTCGGAGGCGGTTGTTTCCAAATTGCACCAGGTATTCGTTCGCACTCGGATAATCCGACGCTCAAGGGGTATTACTGATGACTTGACTTGTTTCTCTTTCAGATGCACAAAGACAAGGAGACACCACCGCTGCTGGCATTCCCGTGGTTCGGGGCGCAATTCCTTTCGCATTCGTTCCTGGCACTCGAGAGGGATCCAAGATTCACGCAAATTACGAGGTGAGTGTTGTTGATTGATATCAGTGTGAAACTGTGAAGTGTGTGCACTTGACGTTGGAAGGCGAGCGGTGACACTAGAGATACCAGAGCGGGGGCATGTACACGTCGGGCGGGTGTTCAATTAGGAGATTGTATTTTCAATTGGAATTTCTGCGCCTGGTTGTTGTTGGTTGATTTCAAACGGAAACGAGTCTACTACGTCAAGGCGCAACTGGCACAATCTTACTTGAATGCTAATGGAAACTTCAACTTCGAAGGTCGGTATCTGTGAACTTGTCGTTCGTCAAATCGAATGGATGAGTGACTCAATATACGCCTGTGGTCGATGCAAGGCAAAGGAGATGTTCCAGACAAGTGTCTTCCCCGCTTCTGTTCTGAACTAATGTCGGTACGAATGCTTCTCATTGGTGGCAGACTCCTCTTCTACTAAGGCAGCCAGCCACGTCACTACACCTAGATGCCTGCCTGATGTTGATACGTAGCAAACCTGACTTTTTGATGCTCCAATTAGCCGCATATTTGGGGCGTATTCACATTAATTATAGATGCTCTGAGCAAGCACAAGAAAAGAGGTAGAGATCTAGGCAACGCCGCCTTCGTCTGTGTGACTGCCAGAAGTTCTTTCTTAAATAATTCTACGATTTCCTGGATTATTGTGAGTTAAAAACGAACGATGAAGATGAGAAGGAGTGACCAGACTCAAGCCAAATGACTTTTACAGAGGCTATACACGAGGGTGGTCTGATATGTGCTTAGCTTCACCCCCGGTGAGGTGTACGTTCTCGAAAACGGCTACTGTCGAAATTTCAGCCTAAGCGGACTCGTAATTTTGTTTTGCCCTCATATGAAAGCGTGCGCGTCCACGGGTTTTCGAAAAATGGAAAAAGAGCAATATCGGTCGGTGCCTCGACTCTTGCTTTTGGAAGGGACATCTCGCAGCGAAATCAAAGAGCGCATGGATACTGTGTACAGTGACACTACTCCTTGAATGGTCACCACCATAAGAAAGCTGTCTGCGCAATGGGTGCCGCGTCTGCTCACTCCGGACAACAAGTGCAATCGTGAGACCTCCGCCGTCATCACGGCCAAATTAATTTCATTTCGATTCATTTATTTGTTATCGAAATATAACTGTCGAATTAATCCACGAACTGTCCCAGATTTGGCCCATTGGGACCAATTTTTGTTTCCAAACTTAAAAAAGTCACTCGCCGTGCAGAAATTTAAGTTGACTCAGGGGGTTATCGTCGTCACGGAGACCTACTTTGGAAACCTCCAGAGAATGTTCTTTTCACGCATGTTAAAGAAGTTGGAGCCAAAAGAAAACTTTGTTCAGAAAAAATCGTCACTTCTCCCAAAATGTTCGTTGTTCTTTTGTACGGTAAGTACTTATCGGACCACACTCAGAGAGTAGCGGGGAAATAGAAGTGCCGAAATGTCCGCAGACTCTAACTCAAGTGACCTCACTTCTTGAACGACTGAAGCGACTTACAAGTAAATTCAGTCAGTCACCCCACGAAGGCCATGTAAAGATTTAGAGGATGGTCCACCTAGAGTTTTAAATCGAGTTTCGGCCAAGGGCGAGCAGAAACAAAATAAGATACTCCAGAGTTTCAACCATCGTTGGTCTAGTCTGTGAGCATAGTAACCCACCCTAGGCAGTGGTCCCTACTAGTATACTGTAGTTAACCCTTGGTAATAATGAGATTATTAGTTTGGGTTTGGCGACGTTGTATTCAAGCCAGAAATGCTGATTCAAAAGTTCTTCTCGAAGAGAGTGAGGTAAAAGGCAGTCTGAGTCGCTGAAATTCAATTGAATTTGTTAATGAGTGGATTGTTCGATTCGAAGTTCAGTCCATGATCGAAGTGCTTTGAGTCTAACCGCAGCATGCACCCCCCGCTACCTAGCTTCTCAATATATCCAACAGAGCAAGGTAGAACAGATATGTCTAGTGCTTCATGAAAACCAATTTGGCACTCGACAATGTTACTTAAGCGCACAACATCGACGACTTGGCCAAAACGTCATCATTGGCAGCTATAACTTCGAGTTAGTCTACCTCGTCTCGCAAGTGAACAGTACAAACAACACCAGTACCGAGATTAAACGCAGAATTACTTTTGCCAATCGCTGTTTCTTTGGGCTCAAGAGGCAATTGAGTAGTAGTCCTCTCTCCAAGGACCAAGCTAACATTATGTAACACCTCATCATCCCTGTCCTGCTCTATGGTGCGGAGGCATGGGCAATCTCAAGAGCGGATGAAGAAGCAGTTGGTCTTTTCGAGAGAAAAGTTCTGCGTTCAATCTTTGGACTTATCTTCGTTGATGGTTATTGGAGAAGAAGATTCAACCACGAACTGTAAGGGCTGACCAGCGACATGAGCCTAGCCAGACGTCTACGGATTCAACGCCCAAGATGGCTAGGCCATGCACAGCGCATGGACAACACTGCTCCAACCCGAAGAGTCTTCGATTCCGAACCAGTGGAACAACGCAATGGTGGACGCCCACGGAACCAATGGCGCACCCAGGTGGAGAAGGACCTCAATCTACTTGGTGTGCGCAGTTGGAGACACCTGGCTAAAGATAGTGCCGACTGGAGAGGCTTACTGGTTGAGGCCCAGGTCCACCCCGGACTGTAGCGCCACCAAAAAAAAAGAAGAAGAATGTAACTTAGGGGCAAACAATTTCATCAACTTCAAGCCAATCCTCCTCGAGTGCACTGAAACAGATATGGTATCTGCTTCCTTTACATCTTTTGTGAGGTTCTAGGCAAATCACCGCTTAATTGTGTCCTTTTTCGATGGCATAAGGCTTTGTTTTACCATATTGACTATGGAACCCATTTTGGCCGTGTTTCTTTTTGCAAACCTGCTTCGCTGTCAGTCTAAGTCACGACAATGTCATCCGTGACCTTTGTGCACTCCCTGCTCAGATACCCGCCATCACAGCTCACGACTATTTTCGGGTCTACTGCCTAAGCCATGCCGCGCAAGCCTCTCTGACAGTCACTTCTGCCGTTCAGTTATCCTAAGGTCCTTCCCAAAGTAAACTTTATAATCACACCCGATCGCTTTTCCGTTTCAGATACCTAAACAACGCCGAGATTGCGCCGCACGTGTCGGGAGCAAACTACACATTCTTTGTACCCGATGATGAGGCCTTTGAGCGGCTTGGATTCGATCTTCTGCCTGATGACGTCTTGGTAAGTCGACGCACCCTTTCCTCCCTTGTCAAACTAGCCTAACTCACCGCTCATTACAGGGTTCATCGCGTGGCGTTAAAATGCTCCTGAATCACTTCATTCGCGGACGTCTCTACGATCGCGACTTGAAGGACGGGGAAGTCTTCGAAACCATCGGCGGCGGGTCGGTCAAGATCACCCGACGCCCAGGAAGCAATGTCACAGTGAACAACGCGAAGATCACCGAAAGCGAAGTGTTCGTCTACAACCTGGGCACAATGTTCTATCTCAGCGATGTCCTCTACTCGGACATTCTGCGCGAGTATGTCTCAATCAAGTCGCACTCTGGCATCAACAACAACTTCGAAGCATCCGGTCACGGAGTGAACCTACGAACGTCATCCCAAGCACCGCCCACCGATGTGGAGATCGTTCCGAATGAATTCTTCACAGAACAGAGCGGAACCGGTGACTTCCCGATGCATGACGAGGAGATCGAAGACGAGATCATTACACCAAAGGCACTACCCGTCCGGTTCAACTTTGAACCGCCAAAATAAGCTCCACACTCCACGACCGCGTACGCCCACTGGCCACGTGTCACAGCATCAATCTCTTCCCACATCAGCCCAGCAAACTGACGACACTCTATGAGCATCAATTGACCCCTTCCCACTCCTTCCCCAACCTGGCCCCTACAACAAAACATATATGTGATTAAGGATATTTTATAATTTACAAGATTTAATTTATATACACGCGAGAGGAAAAGGATTAAGGACAAGACGTAACTGATTTAACTGATCTAGAGGCAACGATGACAGATTCTTTTCTGTAGTTCTAAGATAAATATGTAGATGCCCCTCCGCTGTTGAGGGATGCGTTCAGTAGGCGCTTTAAATGTTGTTTTTATTTTTTTTTTTTTGTATTAAACTATGTATAAGTAAAACATATCCTTTCTTTGAACAAAACAAATTCAATTGCACATCTAACCAACTTTCCGACACAGATGCGTCTGCTCTGCACATTCTGCACTGTTCAATGTTTAGTAGGTACTTTTTTTTACGTAGACAAGGACAAGGACGAGAAGAATAAATCTAAATGTGGCTTCTAATTCTTATTTCGTAAGTTTATGACTTTTAATATCTAGAAGAGTAGACTATATATAAATATATATATTTTTTAATTGATTATGATTAACAGTTTTTAAATATTTAAATTCAATTATGTAATGTTGAGTATGTAAAGAAAATGAGAAAATTAATGTATAAACATTTTGCATAAACTAAATAAACTTGAAATGAACGAGCTGAATGTGCTCGTTATCTCGAATGGATGAGGGGTTTTCTTAATCTTCTTTCGTTTCTGGTCATAGGTTCACGAGGTCTTATGAAATGTGTGATGAGTTAATCTCGACCTGGCTGGTAAACATCTTTCGAGGACGTTTAGATCTAGGACACGTACCCGCAACTTGACATGCTCACATGTCAACCCAAAGGATTATAGGCCTATTAGCCTATCCTCCTTTCTTCTAAAGACCTTGGAAAAATTGATCGCTGTATTCATCCGACACCTAGTCACAGACAAACTTTCGATCTCTCAGCTTGCTTCCGATAAGGGCAAATCTGTGGAAACAGCCCTGCACTCACTTGTTGGCACTATAGAAAGATCCCTCGATTTGCAGGAATTTACTCTCACTGCCGATATCGACAATCGAGGGGGCCTTTAATAACATAGAACCCCACGCAATAACCTCAGCACTCAACAGACTTGGAATCGAAAAGCCTATAGTGACTTCTCAATACTTCTTCTTTATTTGGCGCTACAGTCCGGGGTGGACCTGGGCCTCAACCAACAAGCCTCTCCAGCTAGCACCGTCTCTGGCTAGCTGTCTCCAGTGTCGCACGTTAAGTTGGTCGAGGTCCTTCTCCACCTGAGTGCGCCGCCTTAAGCGCGGGCGTCCTCTGTTGCGTTGTCCCACGGGTTCGGAGTCGAAGACTCTTCGGGCCGGCGCTGAGTTATCCATGGCCCAGCCATCTTAGGCGTTGGATCCGAAGACCACTGACTAGTCTCATGTCGCTGTACAGCCCGTACAGTTCGTGATTGAATCTTCTCCTCCAGAAACCCTTAATACAAACATGATCAAAGATCGCATGCAGAGCGTTTCTCTCGAAGAGTCCAAGGACTTCCTCAGCGGGTTTTGAGACTGTCCATGCCTCCGTGCCGTACAGCAGGACTGGGATGATCAAGGTCTTTTATAAAGTCATCTTGGTCCTTCGAGAGATGGCTCTACTACTCAATTGCCTCTTAAGTCCATAGAAACAGCGTTGGCAGGAGTTACTCTGCGTTTGATCTCGGTACTGATGTTGTTTGTACTGTTTACTGCGGAGCCGAGGTAGACGAAGTCCTTGACCAACTCGAAGTTATAGCTGCCCAATGTGACGCTCTGTCCAAGACGTCGATGTTGTGTGTCCTTTCTTGATGACAGCCTATACTTCGTTTTGCTCTTCGCTAGACCCATTTAATCCGCTTCCGCCTCAATGCCAGCGAACGCCTCATTGACGGCTCGCTGTGTTCTGCCAATCACGCCAATTTCATCTGCGTATGCTAGAAGTTGTACGGACTTCTGGAAGATTGTGCATCTAGTGTTGGCGTGTGAGTCTTGCACGATCTTTTCCAGGATGATGTTAAAGAAGTCACATGACAGCGCGTCGCCTTGTCTAAAACCTTTTTTGACATTGAAGGTCTCTGTTAGTTCGTTACCGACTTTGATGGATGGGTCTTTTCCAGAATCTGCCGTTGTGTGAAAATCTGTTCGATGGTGGACTGGAGCCACCATGATATCGACCTATCAGGTTATTTAAAAACGGCTTCAGGCGAGTACACAAAATGACAGAGAAGATCTTGTATGCGATGTTCAGGAGACTTATCCCTTTATAGTTGGCGCAGTCAAAGGGGTCTCCTTTCTTGTGGATCGGGCAAACGATACTGAGATTCCACTCGTCGGGCATGCTTCCATATCTTACAGATGATCTGGTGCATGCGCCCAACCAGATCATCTCCAGCTGCCTTAAACAGTTCCGCAGACAGTCCGTCCGCACCGGCAGCTTTGTTAGACTTCAGTCTTGATATTGTTATCTTGACCTCGTCTAAGTCGGGGGGATGGAATTCTCGTCGATCATCGTCCATATTGAGTGGTGAGAGTTAGAGTTAGCGAACTCACCGGAATCCCTGCAGTTGATAATTAATCGATTAAGCGAGTACTGCAATCTATGGAGTTTAATCGTTAGTCTAGAAAAATCAAAGATAATGATTTTTAAAAAAGGTGGTGGGAGAGTTGCCTCCAACGAGAAGTGGCATTTTAGAGGGACAATCCTAGAGGTCGTCAAAGAGTATAAATATCTAGGAAACTTGCTTATAAGCAATTTAAATATAAAAAGGCATCTGAACGACAAACTTACAAAGTCTAAAAATCCTATCAGTGTAGCCTGGAAGAAATGCTTGAACAATACTAATATCCAGCACAGCAGTAAGTTTAAATTATACGAAGCTGTGTCTGAGACGATAATGCTATACGCGGCACAGGTTTGGGGGTATAAGGCTTATAAGGAGGTGGAGAAATTGCAGCGCCTTTTTATTAAAAAATGTTTAAGCTCCCGCCGAAGACTCCGGACTACATGCTCATGGTTGAAACAGGCATATCTCCACTTTATATAAAAACACAAAAGTTGCAAACAACAGACCCTCAAAGATAGTGGCGATGCAAACCGTTCGAAATAAAACTGCATGGTTCGAAGAGTGGATTAAATTAGCTGGTGTATGTGGAGTAGTACTGAACGCAGATGGCAGTAATTGGGGTAACCCACTATGCCAATTAATAAGGCAGGTCGACGAGCAGGCACGAATACAGTTCTTAGAAAAAGCGACGGGATCGCATTACATAGAGCCGGCTCAACCACAACCTGGGGAGTCGAAATTATTTTAAAGATATCCATAGCATTCAGGAAATTTCTTTGATGTTCAAACTTAGAGGCGAACTTCTAAAGCTGAATTTTGTACCGCATAGAGAGGATCTCCCTATACTCTGCAGTATGTGTAATTTGGAAGAGAGAGAAGATATCATGCATTTCCTAGGCAAGTGTCCGATCCTAAGGGAGACTAGGAGATCCTTTTTTTGGAAAGAACGACTTATCGGAACAAGAATTCCTAGCACTCCTAAACGAAATGGACGTAAGCAAGGTGTTTAAATACTGCAAAATATCGTTAAAATACAGAGATATATAAATACAGAGAATATCCTAATAGGGACATTTTGAAATGAGCATTTTTCTACATGGATAGCTAATAATTCTTACTTGTAAATAATAAATTATAGTCAATCCGGCAGACGGCAAAGCCATGCAAATTAAAATCAATATTATTCAAAATAATAAAATCAATCGAAATCTATACAAAATTTACTGAGTGGAACATTCTGCCTGACAGCGGTATTGGTGTCATCATCGCCGTCTGCAGAAATGATTCTTTCAAATTCTCAGTATCGACTGCGACTCTACCACTAGTTGTCTATTCTCGTCAAGTTAACGAATACAAGTTACATGTAAATTTCAGTCTTGGCGTTATTTTCTTTTTTTTTTCGTGGGTTGGTGTGAATCTTCAATAAGACACTATGAAACCCTTGTATTCATAGTAGTATCAGATTTTTACTGACTAAACACACCCTTCTCATGGTTTTTAGTTGCTTACCACAACACAACTTGGTTTCCCTATCCAGTAGTTTTAACTTCACTATTTTTGCGCTTGAGACAGGTACCGTTGGAACCGTTTATAGCGACCTGTACTCATTGCGCTAAATCCAACGGTTTCATTGGTTGGAGACGGCGCACAAGGTTTGTCATGTCCAGTGTTTAGAGTATGGCATGATTACAATAACCATGAAGTCGAACTCTTAACTTTCTCGCGAAGTTTTTTATTTCTTCGTCCACGGTTTCGATCCCTAGATCTCTTTGTATATCATTATTTCGTTGATACCAGGGCGCATTCACCACAGCCCTTATAACTTTGTTTTCGAATGACTGTATGAAGTCGTATACCGTAGGTCCACACAGGCTTTAGCACTTGCTTATACATATATAAGCAGTTTTGTTATCTGCGCTTAACTTGGAATATCGTCCGAGTAGCCAGTACATTTCTCCATATCGATTCTCAAGTTCGTCACGTTTTTTCTTTACGTGCGCCTTCCACTTAAGCTTAGCATCCAACGTCATCCCGAGATATTTGGCTTCATTTGCGTACGGTATTTGCACCGAGTTAATGCAGACGGGAATATTGTCTATGTTTTTGTAGATAAAATTAATATGCGTGGATTTGGTTTCATTTAGGGCAATGCGCCAAAGTTTTGTCCAATCGCAAGATTTATTTACAGCGTGTTGCAGTTTTACGGTAGCGGACTCGATTGTGCTTTTCGTAGTCAAAATAGCCGTATCGTCTGCGAACGTAGCTTCTTTTGTGCCCTCAGGTTGTGGTATGTCCCGGGTATATAACAAAAACATAGAAGGCCCAAGGACACTCCCTTGCGGGACCCCGGCAGCGATTTCTTTAAATTCCGAGTATTCCGTTCCTTGCTTAACTCTAAATATCCTATTCTTGAGGTTGGATTCTAATATAAAGATTTTTCAGAAATATCCTCCTAAGTTTGAATTTCAATCCGTCGTGCCAAACCTTGTCAAAGGCCTGGGATACGTCCAGGAAAACGCTGGAGCAAACCCTTTTTTCCTCTAGTGCTTTTTCGATTTCGTTGGTTATTCCAAATACTTGGTCAATTGTGGAATGACTCTTCCTGAATCCAAGTTAATGATCGGGGATAGGGCATCTTTCTCCTATTAATGGTTGTATTCGTTTCAGTAGAAGTTTCTCGAATAGGTTTGATGTTACAGGTAAAAATGATATCGGTCTTATTGATTTCTTGTCGTTTGGTGGCTTACCCGGTTTCGAGTCTGGTACGTATAATAGTCTGAACGAAGCGTTTATTAAATACTGGAGCTTAATAATCGCTTTTTTTTTGGTAATTCCTTGAGGACTTGTCCGGCAATTAAATCATACCCAGGTGCTTTGTTACTTCTCAAGTTTTTTATTGCCTGGCAGAGTTCAGTTAGCGACACCCGTTTTGTTCTGAAGTTATCGGATCGATTGGATCATCTATCAACATTTGTCCATCAAACGGCTTAAACTTTTATTCTAGATGTTCAGCAAATAGGTCTGCCTTGTCTTTGTCACTCTTTGCCCATTCTCCATTATTTTTTCGGATTGGTGCCGAATGCAGTTGAGGCTTTTCTATACTTTTCACTCCTTTCCAAAGAGAATAATTTGAAGTTTTTTCGTTTGTGAATCCTTCCAGATAAACCGAGATCTCGTGATTTTTCAAGTATTTTATTGCTTTTTTAAGTTGATTGCATACAAAATTTAGGTATGCTTTATGTCGGGGGTAGCGAGAATGTTGCCAAACCCTGCGCGCTCGCCTTTTTTCGCGAATAAGTTCCTTAATTTCCGGCGGGTAACATGTTCCTTCTTCTTTGGCAATTGCCAACCATAATTATTTCGATTTATCAAAGTTGGACTGTATTTCGAAAAAAACAGGTTCCCAAACTATTCCAAGTACACAAATTATTTTCCGACATACCACTGACTCATCCGCAGAGCTCTCGTTTAGTTTTACAAGATCGACAGGTTCGTAAATATCTGGTGTAAGGATAATAAGTGCTGGACAGCTTGTCAAAACTTGTTTTGTGACGTGACTCAGGGTTCCTTTTTGACATTGGACGGATGCGTTTCTTAAGATTACACCACAATTCGAGTTCGTAAAAAATGATGTATGAAACACGCGAAATCGAACTGATGTAAAATGAAAAAAAAATTATATTATATAATTTATCTAAGAATTTAATCTATTTATTGGAAACACTTAGCGGATTGTTGCAGAAGCTGTAATGGGTGGGAAAATGTTGAAAAGCAATGCGTTTTTGTTGCGTTGCCGCCTTTAAGTTCTTGTTGACACACAAATTCCCGCGATGGAGTCACGCTGGGCTTCAATAGAAATGTACAGCACACCTTATTAACCTTACACCATGCGTTAATATATATTTTTTAATTATATGCTAAGAGAAGAACAAGTTTTCAAAATATGATTTTATGTGCGATTTATTGTTATCGAATGCTACATTTTTATATCCGTCCAAGAGTATAAATCCAAAATTTTTATGTTTAAGCTTAATCATATATTTTTTTATTAGTAAATAAAATTAAAGCATATTTTTAAAATTAAGACAATTTTAGTTGATGTCCACGTCCGAGTTCGAATAGAAATGCTTCGGAGTCGATGATCTATGCGCCAAGTCATAATAATTCCAACCGTCGCGGTCGTCCACGGACGAGTTGCTTGATTCCATCAACAGCCAATCACTGGAATTGGGATGCTGCTCGGAGATATTGGCAGGAGCCCAATCCATACAGGCCTCTTCAATGGGAGCGTCTTTCAATCGAAGCAACTCTTGGTAGGCGTCATAGATGTTATGCACGAATCTTTCAGTTCCTATCATCGTGATGGACAAGGCGCTTATATCTTCCCTCGTTTGGACGCCCATTTGCAAGGCATACTTATTCGCAAGGTCCAGAATCTGATCAGTGTACTGCTCGTAGCCGTCAATATCAAAAGCCAGTTCCACCGGAAGGAAGCCGATAAGTTCCTTCCTGGCATTGTGGACGTCGGCCATGGAGCCGGTGATGATGACAGTGATGCAGTCCTCGGCCGCGGCAGAGGGTTGGAAAAAAAGCTCGGTGTCCGTGTTCGCCATTACAATTTTGAGGATGTCGTCCTTGGTGAAGATCTCCATCACGTCCTTGGAGATGGGCATTTCCAATCTGAAGGATGGCTTCACCACCTCCCCCATTCCTGAAGTAAGGAATTTATCCACCACTTCCTGGATTTTATGCGCCTCCACATCCGTCCCCCGTACGGCGACCCTGTACACGTTGTCCACCCTTGTTTTGAAGAAGCGTAGCTGGATGTTCAGCTGAGCTTCCATTTCCATTATATATCGTGTTTGTAGAAGGTGTGACAGACGCCCGGTGAGGTGGACCTCAAAGAACGTTGTGAACGGCATTGATGATCGAAGAGATGCTCGTGCTTGTTCCAGGGGCTCTATGGCGCCGAATAAAGTAATTTTATGGCCTCCGTCACAATCCGCTTGGTCGGGGTCTCCGAAAAGAATCTGTGTGCCTGTAGAATCCATCGTGGCCCCTGCCGCGTCGTTGAGGTTCATGTGTTCGAACTCCGGGAGTGCGATGCTCATCTTGATGAGAGATCCTCGTGTCTGGATTATTATCATGATCAAGCTCTTCGCCCAGAGATTGTTTGAGCTTGTTCCAAAAATCCAGACGAATAATAGCTCCTCGGGATTTTCCACATCCTGGAAGTCTTGCGGCCAGTGTATGAAGGTATTGGTCATCCTCATGACTCTGTACAGAAGCATGGCGGTGCCGTGCGATCCTTTAGCTGCGACTAGCTCGTCCAGATCGCGGCGCTGAACTTGGAATCCCTCCGACTGTATGTTGGGATCATCAGTGAAGCAGAATTCCCTTCCAATTTCTGCAGATGCCGAAGGTCCTGGCAAGGGGTACACTGCCACTTCTGCAACCGAGTCCATCGAGTCGGTGGATATCGGTGAGTAGCATCTTTCTCCAGGCTGCTGTACCGGCGGATGGCTGATCGTCGGTTGTTCACGGTTGAGGTTTGGTATGAAGGCTGCTCTCCAGGAAGCGACGATGTCGAAATTTAATTGAACTTCTGTTTGAGGTGCGTCCATGTTGAAGTTTTTTTCACAAATTGATGAATAACTGGGTTAAAGTTTTGATCTTGGTTCGATCTGGGTTAACGACTTAGCACACAACAAGTGTAGTCTTAGACTGGTGCTGAGTGGGCAGGCCTCTGGCTTTTATACCACCCTCCGCTGGGCTTGGTAATTAAGGAAACATCCTTTTTCGCAAGGGTTACCTAATTTCACAAAATTCTGCCTGCAAAGGGATCAGTGCTGCAATAAAAAAGGTTTATTGCCGACGTGGTGCTTCTTTAAGTCGTGCTGACTAATTGCTCGGGCTTGCGCGGAAAGTTCTTCTTGGAATTTTGTCCTTTTTGCGGATCTGGGTAATTTCCCACTCATCGGCTTGAAGCGGTTGATGGAGGTTCTTTCGGAATTCTTGGAGACGATCGTCGACAGGATATTTTGATTCTTTTCGTAAAAAATAATTAAGGAACGCGAAATTTCTTCGAAATGACTGATTTCCAAGTCCCGTGTACAATTTGAGACTGGTTTCGAGTAACGAACATTTTGCATTGCATACTTTCGACAAATATGGATGTTGAGTAGATGGAGATTATGAGTAGGGTTGCCATGGCTTTCCGAGCCAGCCTAGAACAAAAAGTCTTAAAAGCCCGAACTTTGGAATCCATCAGCCTTAAAATGGTCTTAAAAAAGGAATAAAATGAATACGAAAACTAGGTCCATGAACTCGAATGGAAAAGCAAGAAGGTATGACCCTCGGGAACCAACATAAGATCTGTTTCTTCCTTACTTACTTACGGTGGCGCTCAAGTCCGGGGTGGAGCCCGTGACCTCAACCAACACTGTCTCCAGCCAGCCCGATCTTTAGCTAACTGCCTCCAGTTTTGCACGCATTATTGGATGAGGTCAATTTGCACATGCGTGCGCCACCTGCATAGCGGTCTTCCTCTACAGCGACGTCCTTCTGAGGTGGACTCGAAGCATTGGTTTCCATCCGATCTACATGACCTAGCGATGCCTATCGTTGGATCTTCAATCTTCGATGTCGCTGAACAGCTTCAGTTCTTCTTTATATTTTCCCCTTCACTCACCATCTTTCCAGACGGGACCGAAAATCACCCGAAGAATTTTCCTCTCAAGGCCACCAAGGGCATCCTCGTCCGTTTTTGACAAAATCCATGCCTATAGCACGACTGAGACGATCAAAGTCTTATAGAGGGTTACTTTGGTTGTTCGAGAGAGGGCTTTGTTTATAAAATGTTTTCTTAGCCCAAAGAAGCAGTTAGTTGGATGCTGTGGAAATCGGGAAGGCATTGATTAGCGTCAACCGGACGATGGCCAGTGTTTGACATTTAGAGGGTTGATACTTGGGAGTCAAAATAAGATCCGTTTCTTATTTACTTACTTAAGGTGGACCCGGATCTACTTGGGGTGGACCCGGGCCTCAAACAACAAGCGAACCCTGCCATCTCGATTGTGCTTATTTTACCTCCAAGTGATAGCCGTCGTGTACTAGTTGTAGTTAACCCGAACTAAACTTGGTAAAGTTATGAGTGTGTCCTCTTCTCCTACGGGTTACAAAAAAGGAACTGGTCGTCCAGGTTTGGGGTTGAGCGTCGGGATAACTGCCCTGTGACACACTTAGACATAGTTACGAAGCAAAAACAAGCCTCGGAAACGGATGGAATTACTAAGATCTGTCTCATTTCATATTGCATTGATTCTCTTTTGAATTCAGAGGTCGATGTTTTTTTTTATTTTCAGTCAGATTTTTTAAAACGTTGTGCGACGTTTCGCGCAGAATTCATTATATATTATTATAAGAGGACATGTCCCTCCATAAAGCGGGCGACTGGTAACTCTAATCATGAGATCATTTTACCCATGAAAAAAATAAATATACATTTCTTCAGCACCCGTTTCCTCTTTGGTGGCGATAGTGCTGCCGCCTTCTGGCGATATTATTGTATTCCGGTTTCAGGGGACAATTCCTAAATTTAGGTATTTGCAATAGAAAAGTGTACTGTGAGGAAATTAGGACGGGGATCAGCGCAGAGTATATTTTGCGCTGAAATTGGTTGCAGGACAGCCTATAGAGTCAGCTGCCGTCTGTCAAAATAATGGGATGTTATATGAGAGGAAGAGAGACAAAAAATTGAATGCTCCACGACTGATGAAACTGGTAAAGTTCTAACCAGAAATGAAGTATTACAGAGATGCCCGACTTCTACCTCTCTTTCCCCTTAAGATTTTTGACTGTTTTTTATAACCTGTTCATATACCAAATTGACCAATCAGAGGACGGCATTTACGTTATTTCATGAATAACCGTCAAAAATGCATGATTTTCTGTCAAAAAGTCTCTCAAATTCGTTGATGGACTAGGGGGCAATCAGCTGTGATCGTTGTAATACTTCATTTCTGGTTTTAACATTTTGTGCGTTTGACAGGTGTTTCCATGGAAATTTATTTGGGCGCTCTTTATGGGTTAGGTTAGGTAGGGTTGCTGCTAGTGCATTCGCCAGCAAACTTAGCCCATATTGGTCCATTGTGATTCACAGTCTTATTAATTAAGCATTCACTAGGATTCGAACCGTTGCCCCACTAACCAAGGGCGGGCATTTAACCAACTGCACCAGCGATTATAGGCTTCTCCTAAATGACTAAATTTTATGAATAAACGAATACGTTTTGTATTACTTCAATTTTGTTTTGCCTAATTCATAATAATTCGGAGAGTTTACATTTTCTACTTTCTTTGATTTAGGATTGCGATTGCGTTGCGGAAACTAATAATTATGGATAACTAATAAAAAACTAAACTAATAATTATGTATTGAAACTTCTCTTGGATTTCTATGGCATGGGGCCTTAAATGACCATATAACCAATTTGTTCACAATCGATCGTCGGGGGTTTTTTCCTAGCTTTAGTTACTACCAGTTCATTGGGGCGGTATCAATTAAGAGTCCACATTGGCGTGCCGCGAACAACTTGTAACGCATTCTCAGCCATGGCATCATAACAATTGACTAAGGTTCTCTTTTCAACTTCTGTTATTCACGAGTACCTAATACCTGAGCACACTGCTGTATGGGTGCTACATTTCTAGTTAAAGCAAAGTCATGACTCAAAATAAGCCGCTATGCTGCCGTTATATTCCTTACGTATAATGTAATTTGCACTCATCTCAACAAGTTCACGTCAGAGAGCGCGTTCTGTTGACACTTCGCTTACAAATTGAGATTGTGTGAGTCTGCTGACATGAGTGCGTCAACTGACATTCGAGAAGTGAAAAAAAGTGGACGTATGCCTTGACTACCTGGTAATTTTTCTTTAACTAATAAAGCTCGTACGACACTCTTTTCTTTCTTTTCACATTTTAAAATCAGCTTGTCAGAAAAGTGGCAATAAGTTGTTTTTGGGAAAATATTATTTTCCCAAGAATTATACACTGTATGCAAGGTACATGCAGATGTGTATTTTGTGTGCGTACCGTTATGGGATTAATGTCAAAAAACGGCTGAGGCAGAAGGCTGAAGGCTATTGCGTACGCACTCAAACTTAATGACAATTTCAATAGTAATAATTCCGTACTACTCTAATTTCTTTTTTAAGTTCAATAAAAATGAGGAAAAAACGGCTTAAGCACCATAGTGCAGGCGTTACTGAAAGTATGCAATAAATGTGACGATATCGAATGACACAGCCAATCCATTTCCACGTCGAGCTTTGTCGGATTCTTGGTGTACTTTCACATCCATCTCCCTTGCGCTAGTAGACACTTCCGCCGATGCGGGCACTTACATTGCATTTTATGGCCTAAGTGCGAATGCTGTATGTTGGCAGTCAGCCGTCATACTCTTATCTAACGTACACTCCATCTAATGTGCAGAGACCTGTTGAACTGAGGCAGATCATAGAATGAAGCGTCTACACCGTAAAAGATATGTTTTATTTAAATTTCATTCAAAAGAAAAAATAATAACTAAGGCTAAGATCACATGTACCATTCCCTGGGGACATAAAGGGAGCCAATTAAACCAAGATACACAAGAAAATTCGTTTTTAGACTACTGTTCTCGGTAGCAAAATTAAGTTTCAAGAAATTTCCTCTGATGCGTCAAAACTAGGGAATTTCGTGTAGGTACATGGATTATTTAAGATTTCTTCTAGAAAGTACTAGACCTCTCGGATCATTTCGTTGTCATGAAACGATAATGGTGCCATTCCCTGGGGACCCAAAGGGAGCCAATTAAACCAAGATTCACAAGAAAATTCGTTTTTAAATGACTCTTCTCGGTAGCAAAATTAAGTTTCAAGAAATTTCCTCTGATGCGTCAAAACTAGGGAATTTCGTGTAGCTACATGGATTATTTAAGATTTCTTCTAGAAAGTACTAGAGCTCTCAGATCATTTCGTTGTCATGAAACGATAATGATCGATATACAGAGATATTTTCGATAGCAGAAAATACATGAATTTTACTTGCAAGAATTACTGATGTCCTTTTCTATTCAGTCACAGTATTTCGGTTGCAATCGGAAGAAAATGCAGAAAAACAGCGTGTTCCATTATAAACGTAGCACGGGCATAGATGTTTCCGGTAATTTATGTCGTATAAATTTGACCTGAATAGTTTTACGAGGCACTATAATTGCCACTGTAGAAGTGCCAACTTCAAAAAAAGTCCACAGACATTGTTTACACTGTTTTTTTTTATTTACACTGTAACCAACTGAACGAAAAAATAAAATTGCAATTTTTACGCTCCATTCGGGTATGTTTGAAATGCAAATTAATGTAATTTTATTAAATATATTAAATAGAAAAATTCCGCTATAAGCAGAGAAATGCTGAAAAAAAACTGTTTTTGTTTATTTTCTATGTGTCCGCGCATGAAAATAAATTAGATTAGAGCAGTACGAAAAATTCACTGTGAAAATTGTCATTAAACGTGCGCACTCACATCATACATGTGAAAATGTCAAACACAATGGTTTGAGAATGTAACCAATCCACATTTTTTAGTCGCTGGCAGCTCGTTTGTTGACATTTCATTTTTCTCTATTTTAAAACCAAATGCAGTGGACTCCCCCTAAGTCGAATTGTCACGGGATACCAAAACTTGTTCGAGTTAGAGAGAGTTTGACGTAGAGACACGTTTTTGTATGGAAAGTTGAGGGAAATGTATGTAAAATATGGCGAAAAAGTTCGAGTAAGGGAGAGTTTCGACTTAGGGAGAGTTCACTGTACACCGAGACCATAGTGCAGATTGTAAGCACACAGAGAATGCTTGATCCGTTGTAAAATAATTATTTTTCAGCTTAAACAAATACGGGAAAAGGTAGTGTCACATGAGCCTTACGCCATGGGTGAGATGAGAGAGACTACTACCACTGATCGAACACACCAGTGATTTATTTTGCACCAGTGCCGATAATTTGATATCTACGGCAAATGCTAACTGGACCAGATTCGAAAACCAGATAAAAGTGTATTAACTTTGCTTTCGCTGGTATTCGAACCCGGGAACCCCACTTAACCAACTGCGCCATCCAGTCGTTTCAGACATGTTGTAACAATTCATATACTCCAAGAAACACTGAATTTTGTGGATCGCGTCTGCACTTCATGGACAGTGACTTTCGAGACAGTGCATATATGTTCGTCCAAAATAAAACATTTCTTAAAATTGATCATAACTCCGACCTTCCTTTTTTTAACACAAGGACAAAAATATATTTATTTATTCATCATGGCTAACATGAAAACGTAGTTGATCGTGGGCATTTCCTTGGTGGCGCGGCAGTCTGAGGCGGACCTGGGCCTAGCTTCTTCAGCAACCACTCGTGTTGTGCGTGCTATTATTCTTTCACGAGTGGAAGGGACCTACAGTTATATGGTTGCTCAGCCGTGAATTATACGCCGTGTTTTTTCATAGCTATCGATAGTGAAGTGAAGTAAGACGCGGAAAAAAGATTCGCAGTGACTTTGATTTTTATCTGTCAAAATATATGAAGAAAACAATTTATATGTTCGAATCGCTGTCAAAATATATGAAAAAAATTCGAACTCGACTCGATTATAAGCAGTGATAGACAGTCGTTTGTTGTATGTGTTTTCCGTGAAAAAACCTACTTCACTATTTATAGATTTTTGAGAAAAAAACACGGTTATAATATATATATAATAAATAAGTCGACACACTAACCCACTACGCCTCGGCGACACACTGCATTTCCTTTAATCAGAAATAAGAAACAAGAAAAAAAATCAAGTTAGGTTAAGTGGTGAACACAGTGTAATGCAAAGAACATACAGGTGTGCTGTTTCTATCGTGTTCGCGTTGAGGAGGAGAGCCCTTCAGGAATACTTTGTAATGACAACCCAATTTATTTCTCAAAAGTCAGTTGCCACAAAAATTCACAGTCTGGATTCTTCCGCTCAATTTGCAAGAAAAATTTCAGCAATTCGAAAAATGGCTACGAAAAGCTGTGAGAGGCATCACTCTTACATTAGGTTTTGTGGTATAAACTTTCATTTCTATAATTTTGTAACAAACGTAGCACGGCGCAGTATTTTGTGAATTGCTTACGTTGAAAAACGACAGTAGTAAGCCTATTCTTACACGGATTGGGGAAAATTGAATGCAAACACCTAGTATTACCCTGACTTAAGTCTCAGCCACTCGCTCTACACATGCTAGGTATTTAGGAATCTATCCGGAATATTGACATAAAATACCGGACGAAGAAGGCATGTTTAGGTTTCTGTGCTTGTTGGAAAAAGCTGGGGCCTAAGACCAGATCTAACTCGATGGATGGACACAGCCGTGGTTCGTCCAATTCTCATATATGGATCACTTGTTTCGTAGCCAGCTCTTAGGAAAAAATATAATATTATGAAGCTCAACAAAAGGCAAAGAATGGCTTAGGTACAATTGGGTCATTAAGGATAACTCCTTTAGACGTTCTGACGGTTATGCTCCATCTTCTACACATCGACCTTCACGCTTAAAATACAGCAAGGCCATATGGCCACAGGGGATTCGATACCGAGAGAATTTTGACGATTTCGAACAGACACTCATCCGCTCAGCCTACGTCCTGGGAGATCAAGAGTATAGGCCTCATCACGCATGTGAATTTATACTCAAACGACTAAAGTGAAGTACCGACACTCACCCCTCAGCCTACGGACTTCCAAATTACGCCAGTATCTTCCAAGCGAAGATACTCGCCATTAGGGACGCGTGTCGTCAACTTGAATCTCATCTGTTTACATAACGCCAATGTAAAGAATAGCTGTCGTCGTTAACAGTCAATCTTCTATCAAGGCAGTTGAGCTACCTCCCTAAGCCAAAAATTAGTTCCGGAAAGCCGCAATGAGCTTGCTATAGTGGCGGGAAGTTTCAAAATAACCATACTATGAGTTCCATGGGCTGCAAACGGTTTCAGCAACAAGAAAGCCGGCGAACTTGCCAAACTAGGAGCTCGATCCACGTATGGCTCGACTGCTAAGGTGGTACACATTCTACTTGGGCTAGTAAACGCAAGTAGACACGGCCATCATCACGAACTATGGTTCGCACAGATTTTGCAAATTTACGAACGATCCTTTTTAGACGGCTGTTCGCATATCGCTGTCTTCAAACCTACTTTCAAATATTCAGATCGTTGCGGAAGCACTGCTCACTTCTGACAGCCTCTTTTATCCAATCGCCCAATCGACGACCCACACAGTACAATTATCTGAAATGAAGACAATGCACAGGCACTCATTGTAAGTCAAAGAAGAAAGCGTTGTGAGTTGAAAATACATTTACCTAGCTTCTGATCATCTTACGCAGAGCAAGATGAGTAACCCAACAAAGACGAGAAACCTTAAAGTAGACATTACACAACAATACTTTTGGAAATCGAACTCTAGCTATTTCTTTTTCGAAAATCCGAACTTAAATGAACGGGACCAGACATTACTAACATGACGCGATTGCTTCTCAGAGCCTGAGAATAACCTAAGAAAAAATAAAATAAAAATGAGAACAAATCCAATTTATCTTATCTACATTTTATTCAGTCCACCTCCTATACACAAGTTATTCAAAATAGGCAAACATATGTTTAAACTCTCGGCGGCATGTACTTCTTCACGAGCATTCCAGCCCCATTCAGCGGATGTACGGCGAAACTCCGCTTCCAACTGCCGACCCTGTCCGAAAGGCGAACGTTCATCAGAAGCAAGGGCGAGCCTTAACGTCTGCTGCTCCTCCATGCAGGGCCAATTCACGAAGGGCACGGCCATGAAGATCTCCGCTCTCGACTGAAGATTAAGAACCTCCCGGTGGGCGTCGTAGATGTCGTGCACGTATCTCTCGTTTCCCCTCATCGTGATGCACAAGACGTTCAGGTCGTCTCTCGGTTGGACCGTCAGGTCCAGGTCGTACTTCGTAGCAAGGCCTAGGATCTTATTCGTGGCTTGTCCGACGTTGTCTACCTCGAAGACCAGCTCCACCGGGATGAAGCCGACCAATTCTCGCCTCGCGTTGTGGATATCGGGCACGGACCCGCTGATGATGAGCTTGGTGGATCCGTCGGCTTCGAAGGACTCCACGACGTCGATGTCGGTGTCAGTGTTCGCCATTGCAGTCTTGAGGATGGCACTGTCGTCTCTCCTGAAAACCTCGACAGCGTCCTTGCAGGCTGCCATTATCAGTCTGTACACTGGCTTCGTTACGTAGCCGAGGGTGGACGTCGAAAGCTTCTTCACCGCCTCCTTCACCTTTCGCGCCTCGTCCTCTGTTCCCTGGACAAGCACTTGCCACACGTTCTTCACGTTTGATGAGAAGAACGTGATCTTCACGTTGAGCCTTGACTCCATTTTCTTGATGAACGGAGTGCGGTGCAGGTTGTGCGCCCCTCTTGTGAGGTACATCTCGAAGCTGATTATGAAGGGAGCTGCTGCCCGCAAGGCCTCTCGCGCCTGTTCCAGGCATTCCACCGCTCCGTTCAAGACGACCTTATGGCGGTCGGAGTTCTCGAAGTGAATTCGGGTCCGGGTGGAGTCCATTATCCGTTTGATCGTACTTCCAGCGGCTCCTGCGATGTGGATTCGATCGCAGTTGGGAATCCCCATTTGCATCTTGGTCAGAGATCCTTGGACGAGGAAGTTTCCAAGGATGATGCGCCTTGCACAGGCGTTGTTTTCCGCTGTCCCAGTGATCCGGATGAACGGGTCCTCCTTGTTGGTGTCCTCATGCCTGAGGTCTTCTGGCCAGTGAATCACTGTGTTGGTCAAGCTCATGACTCCGAAGAAGAGCGACACAGTGCCACGAGGGCCGTTGTCTGCGATTAGCCTCTCCAGGCTGCGGCGGTCAACCCGGAAAGCCTCCGACTTCACCTCGTACCTGTAGGCGAACTCGGGTTTGTCTTCCCTGACTGGGACTGGGACTGCGTACATCGGCGACATTGGTGATGAGCGGGTTGATGACGATGACAACGACGATCGGCCTTCCGACATCGACCAATAGCACGAGTCTGCCAGGACTGAGGGGGCTGGGGAGACGCCCCTGGGCGCCGGCGGTGCTCTTAGGAGTTGCTCACGTCTTAGCATGTAAGCCTCCCTCCAGGCAGCGGCGATGTCGCACTGAAATTGAAACCCTCTCTGAATTGCGGCCATTTTGAATCTATCTTCACTTTGCTTGATCTGGTTGAATGAACACGGCTCTGAGGAGCTGTTGACTTGGACTGATGCACAACCTGCGATCAATTCCCTTATATATTCGGTACGTGTGGCAATTAAGGATCTGCCGTGCAAAAGCTGAGGTTGTCCCGCAAAGTGTTACCTGCAAAGGGTCATCGGCATCGGTTTATGACGAAGTCAGCGTTGGAAAGTGAGGAATTCGGAAATTCAAAGATCTAATTAATTCCAGAGAAAGAGGTCCTTAATTACTTGGCGATTCTTTCGCGGCTTAATTATATGGGATCACACGTGTGCAAGGTACAGAGTGGGCGATATTTGTGTGCTTTGATGTAACCATGCAGCTGGTGGCAATAAAATTGGTTGACTGTGTACTTTTGAAAATAATTAAAAGGAAACATTTTCCTAAACTCTCCGAAACCCCTGCCAATTTTAGTTGTAACATTAAATGGATAGGGTTGCAGGTCCGGGGAGGCCCTGAGAAGTACTCTTTTACTAGGTAGGTCAAAATCTCGTGAAATATGAAAGTTGCTCGTCTCGGGTGTGGATTCGTTGGATTCGACACACCTACCTACACCTGCCACTGCGGCCAACTTTAGTTGCGAGCTTCATTATTGTGTAAGCTGTTGCAACGCATGCCAGCAGCTTCGATGTCGGTGGAGTTTATATCGACATGCTGATGAGTGTTGATTTAATGCTGCTGTCGACCCTTTGGAGAATACGACTGACTGGAAGCTGGAATGGGTCCTTTGTGTTATCACTCGGAACTCGTCGATGCTTATGCCTGTACAGAGCGCGTACAAGATGAAATGAATATCAACCAGATATTTGCCTCAACTGCCATAGACGACGTCGAGAGGGTATGCGAATCTAGATTGATGAAGTTAGAACAAATACTTCTGCCGCCTCTTGGAGGTGCGTTCAGGAATGCATTAGCTTACAAGCACAAAGGTCTATTTATCATTTGTTTCATAAAACATTGCTCCCGCAAAAACTGCTAGAAAGCGAAGGGAATTGGGCGAGGAAATGGAACTCGAGAAGGAAACAGTGCTCGATGTGAAGTTCACATAACAGACAATTAGAGAATGTGTGGATAACGGGGAAGCATGGGATTATATCCAGAAGGCTTTAGAAGAAAGGGTCAGTCAATTCGTAGTCCGGACTTGAAATCAAATACGACAAACAGGTTTATTTTCAGACTTGCCATCTGTCATGGATCATTTGAAAAAAGCTGGACCTCTTCAAATTGTGAACACCTCTTACAACTGTGATGATTATGTTTAATAGATTTGAAGGAGGGTTTGCGGGTTCTCGATAAAGAAGGAGCATTCAACAACGTAACAAATGATGCCATTCAGACCAGTCTCTACAAGCAGGAGTCAATGCAGGGTTCTGTGAACACATGGGACTGATGTTGCGATCACGATTGATCAGGCATCCATAGGCGACCTATGTTGTATTAGGAATGTGAACAGGGCGACATCCCAAGTGGAAGTCCTCTCGCCTCTCCTATGGATCCCAGTCGTTGGAGAACGAAAGATTGACAATAGCTGCTTCCGCAGACGAAGTGACCATCCACGCTTCAGGTAAATTTCCGTCAACGCAAAGCGAACACGAAGTTGCTGATCTTTTACCAACAGAAGAATTATTCCTGTAATATTCGCTTTACACTAGCGATGAGCGATTGCGAATGAATTTCACAATCGAGTAAATTGCCAATTGTTAAAAATTGAATTCGATTGTCTATTTATTCGGTCGCATTAGAAAACAAGAATCGAATTTTAGAATTTATTTTCAGTACCCGTTACAAATTACATAAAGCTGTTGCCCTAATAAGAAACAGTACCTATCAAAACGGGAACACTGGGAATGGAAATAAAGTCAAACGTCTGTAAGTCGAACATTTTAAGACTTAAGTTTTCCCATAGTTCACACACCATAACTCGAACATTCCATAAATCGAACTAAATATTTGCCCCCCTGCATGGATGTGCGACTATATCCCTCACTGTTCTCAGTTCTCACCCTTTTATTGAGAGAATTGCACTCTAACTCTAATAAATGTAAAGTTGAAATTGTAGTAGCCATAGCCAAATGCGAATAAAAACCGGAAATGAAATATTACAGAGATAGCCGACTTCACAGCTGATTGCCTCCTAGTCCATCGGCGAATTTGAGTGCCTTTTTGACAGATATTCATGATTTTTTGACAGTTGTTCACGAAATAACGTAAATGCCGTCCCCTGATTGGTCAATTTGGGTAAAGAACACGTTATAAAAACCAGTTGTCAACAATTTTAAGGGGAATCTCTGTAATACTTCATTTCTGATAAAAACAATCGAAAAGTTCGATTACTCTCATAATTCCAATACACCCAATACGTACAAACCAACTTTCTCTCTCCTGAATCGAAGAATCGGCGAATACACGGACTTTAACAATCTCTCTCACCGAATTGAAAAATCGGTAAATACACATTCGATGCCGACCAGAGCTGATTGGAATTATATTGTACACACAAGAATCGAAGATCAACAAGAGACCCCGCTCAATTTTAATTCGAATAATTGGAACTGCGAGAACAATCGAATTATTCGATTGTTTTTATTCGCAATTGCCTATCGCTACCTTACATCGATGGCTCAAAACGAGCGTAGGTAAAGGCCCAGATCTTCTCTGACATATTTAAGAAATCGCAGGATAGCGTCTGAGAGATATCGTTTTGTCTGCTTCGCGTAGACTGAAAACTGTTATTAACTATCGTCTCGCAGACTGATTTTTGGCGATACCTATTTCAGTATCGTCTCCTATTAAATGAGAACAAATTGTGTATACATATCTTGTTCTACACTTTTGAGACATTTTTAGAATGATAGGTCGCATTTGTATTAGTTTTGTTCGCAAACTGAAATGAGAATGTGTTAGTGAAATTTGAGAGGAATGAGAGCACAGATGTCATTTTTACGTGAGAGTTACTATTTTCAGAGCCCTCAAACTGTCACGATAGGCGAGACGATAGTGAGTGTCTTACGTGAAGCAAATCATCGACGATATTATCGAAGAGAATCAAAAGGACGATAGTCGTCTGAAAAGTAACGCGATGAGAGCCCAGCACTCGCACTGAAAGGACTCGACATAACCGACTAATCGGTATCGGATATCTTGACAACGAAACTAGTCAGGTTCTTTAAAGGACGCAAGGACCATGTGGCCGATTCTGAGTAAAAAAAGATCAAAATCACTGACAAGCTTTAGTCGTAGGAAGTGCGAACGTTGACAAGGGGCCTTTACCGTGTCCTGCACAATAGTCTGGATACAGTCTTGGCCTCTGATAAGCACTGACTTTCAATGATTCAATGTTGTCAATGATGAAGGATTTATGGACTTCCATCAATTTCTCGATCGGAAATACGTTACTGCAAGCAAACTTGCTGTACAGGAGAAGTTGGGAGATCTTTGCACCAATTCATGCTCCAAAATGTTTTTAATTTTCTTCACATCTTCGGTGGAGTCTACGAGGGTTGTCAGTGTAAGTGGTCAAGTAGTAACCAAAGGACGCTCAAGAAACGAACCAAAAAATGTAGATATGTTAGCATTCTTAAACAAAAACAAATGACCAAGCATTTATATTGGTGGCGTGCCAGTCCGAGGCGGACCTGGGTTTATCTTCTCAGCAGCCACTCGTGTTGCGCATGCTATTGTTCTTTCACGAGTGGAAGGGACCCAGTTTTATGCCGACTCCGAAAGGCAATGTTTAGAAGCTGTTTCTAGACAGTTATTACTTTGTAAACATTGTCGTTCACTCGAAAGAGGTGGAAACTGTAAATTATGAAAAATTGAAGATTGCGGATTCGAACCTGGCACCCTCTGCGTCGAGAGAGGAGTCGTCGCACGTAAAAGCTAAGCATTTAAAAACTTTAAAATTAATCTTTTATCTACTTTATTTTGAAGACAAAAAGTTCATTTTTGAATAAAAAGAAACTAGGTTAATCGATAATTATAGCACACAATTACTGAATCAATCGTGCTTAAATTATGCAGAAGTCACTTGCCCTTTTCCATGACATGCCCGTTCAATCACGGCCAATTATTGCGCGTAGAAGCTGCCGAGCTGAAGAAGACATACAATCTATCAAACATCTGCTCTTGGAATGCCCAACAGGTGCAAGGAAAACCAGTACCTGTAAAAGCATTTCTCTGCAGAGCATGCGCTCTTGTTCGCTTACGTAGCGCATTGCATCAAATTGCTCGACGATCAACGGCCGACAGTTCGACTTAGACAATCCTACTGATTACGAACTGGGAAACCTCCTCAATTATCTAAATGAATACGGATGTTTTTAGTAGCAAAAGAAGGTCTCATGGTATCCAATGCAACATCCATCAACGGCACAATGGATCCAACATGCTGGGCTAAGTGAGCCAACGCCCTAAGGCCGTAAGGGCACCTATTTTACCTTCCTTTACCTCCTAATATGTGTGTTTTATATACTACGCTCCTTCGTCTGATCATTCTAAATGTAACACAAATTCGAATAGTCTGGCCTTGTGAGACATGTCATAAGGATGTCGACAAAACCCCATCGTCGAGGTTTGTTTGTTTATACCCCTCTCTGTTGACTCCTCATTCAGAGATATGTGGGAAAAGATCTGAAAAAATCAGCAAAATTTGGATTCGCTGGGCATTCCGACCGTTGTAGACTTAGGGATAGAGTTCTAAAGATGGAAAACCGATCCCTGCTGTTCCAGGCTGTTTCTCGCAACACCACACGGGTCTCAATGGTGTCTCGCATATTCGTTTATTCCCTGAACATAAACTGTGAATGACTTTGAGGCAAAGATGGCAAGTATGATATCCTACTGATTTGGGACGAAGTTCGTCCTTAATTCAGTAAGGAGTAGTCCAAGACTCAATTTAGGTATCCGAGTTCTACTTACACTAAGCTTATTGTCAGTTTGGTACCTTTCCTGCCTCGTTTGCGATCTTCTCGAAATTACGAATGCGTGTTCTGTGTTCTGTATTCTTACATGAGCGAGAACACGGACGTTGCATATCCCTTTATCCGTTGTTATCAGAGTCCATCAATGGCGACGATCTAGAGGGTTAATTTGTTGGTTTCATAGAAAATACATGACATTCTTAGCTGAATGATCTAGACACGAATTTTCCAAAAATATCATCCTTTTAAAACTGGCATCTTTTTAGGAAGATACACAAATCTTGATTACCTAAAATTCGGTTACGGAGAACACGTGGTCCAGCGAGTTTATTGCCACCCTGTAACCCTATCCATATAATGTTACAACAAAAATTGGCAGGGGCTTTGGTGAGTTTAGGAAAATGTTTCCTTTTAATTATTTTCAAAAGTACACAGTCAAAGCACACAAATATCGCCCACTCAGTACCTTGCACACTTGTGATCTCATATAATTAAGCCGCGAAAGAATCGCCAAGTAATTAAGGACCTCTTTCTCTGGAATTAATTAGATCTTTGAATTTCCGAATTCCTTTCCAACGCCTACTACGTCATAAACGGCGCCGATGACCCTTTGCAGGTAACACTTTGCGGGACAACCTCAGCTTTTGCACGGCAGATCCTTAATTGCCAAGCCAAGCACACGTACCGAATATATAAGGGAATTGATCGCAGGTTGTGCATCAGTCCAAGTCAACAGCTCCTCAGAGCCGTGTTCATTCAACCAGATCAAGCAAAGTGAAGATAGATTCAAAATGGCCGCAATTCAGAGAGGGTTTCAATTTCAGTGCGACATCGCCGCTGCCTGGAGGGAGGCTTACATGCTAAGACGTGAGCAACTCCTAAGAGCACCGCCGGCACCCAGGGACGTCTCCCCAGCCCCCTCCGTCCTGGCGGACTCGTGCTATTGGTCGATGTCGGAGGGCCGATCGTCGTTGTCATCGTCGTCAACCCGCTCATCACCAATGTCGCCGATGTACGCAGTCCCAGTCCCAGTCAGGGAAGACAAACCCGAGTTCGCCTACAGGTACGAGGTGAAGTCGGAGGCTTTCCGGGTTGACCGCCGCAGCCTGGAGAGGCTAATCGCAGACAACGGCCCTCGTGGCACTGTGTCGCTCTTCTTCGGAGTCATGAGCTTGACCAACACAGTGATTCACTGGCCAGAAGACCTCAGGCATGAGGACACCAACAAGGAGGACCCGTTCATCCGGATCACTGGGACAGCGGAAAACAACGCCTGTGCAAGGCGCATCATCCTTGGAAACTTCCTCGTCCAAGGATCTCTGACCAAGATGCAAATGGGGATTCCCAACTGCGATCGCATCCACATCGCAGGAGCCGCTGGAAGTACGATCAAACGGATAATGGACTCCACCCGGACCCGAATTCACTTCGAGAACTCCGACCGCCATAAGGTCGTCTTGAACGGAGCGGTGGAATGCCTGGAACAGGCGCGAGAGGCCTTGCGGGCAGCAGCTCCCTTCATAATCAGCTTCGAGATGTACCTCACAAGAGGGGCGCACAACCTGCACCGCACTCCGTTCATCAAGAAAATGGAGTCAAGGCTCAACGTGAAGATCACGTTCTTCTCATCAAACGTGAAGAACGTGTGGCAAGTGCTTGTCCAGGGAACAGAGGACGAGGCGCGAAAGGTGAAGGAGGCGGTGAAGAAGCTTTCGACGTCCACCCTCGGCTACGTAACGAAGCCAGTGTACAGACTGATAATGGCAGCCTGCAAGGACGCTGTCGAGGTTTTCAGGAGAGACGACAGTGCCATCCTCAAGACTGCAATGGCGAACACTGACACCGACATCGACGTCGTGGAGTCCTTCGAAGCCGACGGATCCACCAAGCTCATCATCAGCGGGTCCGTGCCCGATATCCACAACGCGAGGCGAGAATTGGTCGGCTTCATCCCGGTGGAGCTGGTCTTCGAGGTAGACAACGTCGGACAAGCCACGAATAAGATCCTAGGCCTTGCTACGAAGTACGACCTGGACCTGACGGTCCAACCGAGAGACGACCTGAACGTCTTGTGCATCACGATGAGGGGAAACGAGAGATACGTGCACGACATCTACGACGCCCACCGGGAGGTTCTTAATCTTCAGTCGAGAGCGGAGATCTTCATGGCCGTGCCCTTCGTGAATTGGCCCTGCATGGAGGAGCAGCAGACGTTAAGGCTCGCCCTTGCTTCTGATGAACGTTCGCCTTTCGGACAGGGTCGGCAGTTGGAAGCGGAGTTTCGCCGTACATCCGCTGAATGGGGCTGGAATGCACGGGAAGATGTACATGCTGCCGAGAGTTTAAACATATGTTTGCCTATTTTGAATAACTTGTGTATAGGAGGTGGAGCTGAATAAAAAATAATAGATAAGATAAATTGAATTTGTTCTAATTTTTATGCAATTTCTGAATTTTCTCCACTGTATCGCTGTTCGTTTGTGTACTCTAGTCATTTGTTGCATTTAAGCTTTGATCAGCGTGGATGTCATGAATAGTCGCTTAGAAAGTATTGCATTGTAGCGTTAGTTAAAATGCAACTCTTAGTTGAAACACTGCTTCGCTCTTATTGTTCTTTTTGGTAATTCTAAATTTCTATTGTGACTGCCATTTCTGGTTGTTGCTCTTGCTAAAAAACATAGTTCTCCATTGACACAGAATACTGTAGCGCTGCTATCGCATGAGAGTCAATTGTGTCACTTCCAACAGCTGTCACATTACAAAAAAAAAAATATAAACAACAATTGAATCAAAAAGAAGTGAGTCTGCAATTTTGTTCGCTTTCCTTTACGATATTTTTATAGAAATGCCTCACGGACATTCGCACAATCATGGGGACGAATGTGGTCATGAAGCTACAGACGTCGACCATGCTCTGGAAGTGGGAATCGAATACAGTTTGTATCAAAAGATCGATATGGAGAACTTGGAATGCTTGAATGAGGAAACTGATGGAAGTGGCAAGAAAGTCTTCAAGTCCTATGATAACCGCTTGGACCTAAGCGATGTAAGAAATCTAATAAGTGATGCTTTCACAAAATCATTTTGTTTCTTCTGCAGTTCGTCGCTAGTGATGCGGATGAGGAGTTGCTCTTCAACATTCCATTCACTGGGAATGTGAAACTAAAGGGAATCATCATTGCGGGGGCAAATGATGATTCACATCCTAGCAAAGTTCGATTGTAAGTGGTTCTGTTATATAAACACATCCAAAGAGATGATCGAAGTTGTTTATTCAGATTCAAAAATCGTGAAAAGATGTCATTCAGTGATGCCCAAATCAAAGCAGATCAGGAATTTGATCTCACCCGGGATCCGAGAGGGGAAATTGAATATTCTCCAAAGTATGTTGGGAAAACACAAGCACAAAGAAGTCTTTTAATTCTGTTTTTCTTTCAGAATTGTGACTTTCTCTTCCGTGCATCATTTGTCACTGCATTTTCCGTCGAACTTTGGCGAGGACAGCACTCGAATTTATTACATTGGTACGTACCACCATGACGCCGGCAATTGAACCGATAGAAATACGGCTGTCACAGAGTTCTTCTATCTAATAATATTTCTGTGTGCCTTCCAGGTCTTCGAGGAGAATTCAGTGAGGCGCATTTCCATGGGGTAACCATTTGCAACTACGAATCACGTCCCAATGCCGCAGATCACAAGAATGATCTGCTGGATACTGTTGGCAAAGAAATTCAGTAGAACCATAAGGAATGAAGATAACCGTTTATAACTTATTTTTGCTATTAAATCTTGAGTTGATTGATAAATAAAAAGTCAGCAAGTGTTTCTTTTTTGTTTTTGTTTAACTTTTGTTGGTGAAGGTGTTTGATGGGGAAGTCTTGCTCTGTTCAAGCAAAACCGTGTCAAAAGACGCAGATAACTTGCGTTGGGATTACGACAGGCAGGCAACTTACTCAACGCTGCCCACACAGTGCTTGCTCTATGGAAAGAGAAGCCATCTGAGACTAAACTGCGGAGACTTTAGGAAACTTAATAAATTGATTCCTCAATCTCCTCTTAGAACACCCGGCCAGTGTGCTATCACAGTGAATTAAATTAGACTTACAGGCGACAATTCATCTCAATTTTGGCCTAAATGTGACTCATGTAGTCAGCCACTACTACCTAACCTAACCTACATGCGACTGCAACCTCCTTTCTGCATCCCGGAAGCGGAAAACTTTGTCGATTGGAAAGTTATGTCTCTACAAATTAATTTGTGCAATGTGTCTTAAGTTAAGTGGGAAGTTACAAAGCAGACACAAGTGGGTAATTTTAAAGCAGCTATTTTTTCTTCCTTCTTATATGCCAACTAACTGCTTCGTTCGCATACATACATTTCCTCTTGATAATTGATTATCTTTTTTTTTCCAATGTATTTATGCTAGACAAAAGTACTTAAAACTAGCTTAACTAACTTAAGAATTTACAAATGTTCTTAATACTAACCTACTGACCCTATGCGGGTACTCTAAGCTAATCTGATCTACGTTCTAAATGTGCATTTCGGCTTAATCTTTTTTTTTCGAAGAGACCAAGGACTTCCTCATCGGCTTTTGAGATTGTCCATGCATCCGTGCCGTACAGCAGGACTGGGATGATCGAGGTCTTTTATAAAGTCAGCTTGGTCCTTCGAGAGATGGCTCCACTACTTAATTGCCTCTTGAAACCCCGTTTGGGAAGAGCGACTCTATGTTTTTGGAACTGATGTTGTTCATACTATTTACTGCGGAGCCGAGGTAGACGAAGTCCTTGACTACCTCGAAGTTATAGCTGCCCATTGTGACGCTCTGTCCAAGACGTCGATGTTGTGTGTCCTTTCTTGGTGACAGCATATACTTCGTTTTGCCCTCATTCACCGCTAGACCCATTTTAGCCGCTTTCGCTTCAATGCCAGATAAAGGCTCATTGACGGCTCGCTGTGTTCTGCCAATCACGCCAATGTCATCCGCATATGCTAACAGTTGTACGGACTTCTGGAAGGTCGTGCTTCGAGTGTTGGCGTGTGAGTATTGCACGATCTTTTCCAGGATAATGTTTAAGAAATCACACATTCTCTTAAAACACTACCTTAAAAACTATGTAAGCTGGACACTATGGTCAACTATCTGATCCTGTGGAAAGCGGCTAGCGGTGGCGGAGGCTGGTTTTGGTGTAACCACCAGTAAAATTGCCCTTCATTCCTATCTCGAGCGGGGATCGCTCTACTGAACCGGAGGAGATCCTCGCGTGTGCGAACGACATCTGATTCGTATTGGAGTCGCCTGTCCACTGTTCGGCGCACGACATGGAAGATGATAGGACATCCTTGTGGATCCTGAATAAGGCCAATTGTGTCTAGATAGAAGGATGCTTCGGGAGGAATAAAGCCGTTAAGGCGCACCCTTTCATGTAAGCCCCAAAGAGCAGACTGTTGGAAGAGGCCCTAGCTCGTGCAGTGTGCCTTCTGATCAGCTTAATAATAAAATTATATCTAGCCTGTTCACGTTTGCCTCGTTGTACAGGAACTCGGTAGAATAGTACTTATTGTACTCAGACTCGGGGGTGCGATGCAGACGGAGACAGCTCCTAAGGCACTGCCTCTTTTCCAACTGGGAAGGACTCACGTTGAACCACAATGGACAACCGTACTAGGGCCATGTAGTTGGCTGCTGAAAAACAACCTCCTTGCCGCAGCAAAGGTTTTTCTGGCTTTCGTCAGAGCAATATCTATATATGTTTGTCAAAATACAGATATTGATCCAGTCAAATGCCTAGATATCTAACTACCCTTTTTACAGCTAACGTCCGACCATGCAGGTCAACTATGCCGAATTTACGTCAGTTTTGGCGCGTATCCCGCGGTGCCCTGTCTAACGGGGTCTGGAAAATACTAGTTTCGCACTTCTGGAAGTTGATAAGCAACTCCCAGTCGTCGCAGAATCGCTGAATTTCCTCGAAGTCACGCTGCAACAAGATGGTTATTACCTCGACCTTCGGACCTTATCTAGGTCGTCGGGGTACGCAATTAAGTGCGGCATGGAACCTATGAGATCTGAATATAGAAAACAAGATTGGGGAAACGATGACCGATAAAGACCGTAGTGGAAGTTACGTCACCATTTTTCACAACTAACTTTCGACCTGGTATCATGTCATAGACCACGTATAGCAATGGTTTACTTATGGCAAGCCTGACTAGCTTGAGGAAGAGGCCATCCAACCAAACGGTGTCGAACGCCTTCTCCAAGTCAATCAGGCACCCGTGCACTGTTTTTGGTTTTAATTCCATTGTATGTCGGACACCAGTTTTGACGCGGCATTAATAGTATCATGCCCCGCTCGGAATCCGAACTGGTTGTCCGGTATAATTGATTATCTGTGGATGTTAAAGAAGACACATTAAAATAGCATGTAGTTTCAGCAAACATACATGCATTGGGAAGCTAACACACACCAGAGGGAAATGAATTTAAATGTACACCAAATTCTGTCTCCACGGTGATTTTTTCAAATACAATTTTTCGTTGGATTTATCACGATTTCAGGAAAAGCTAAAACCAAAAAATGATGTGCCTGAAAATACGCATGAGTATTCTCTCTATAATTACTTTGGCACATTAGCGGAGAAGGCTTTGATGACTTAGCTTATTTGATGACGTTGACGAACTGCTAGTTGGGAAAGTTCTTAGTGAGTACGAAATAATAGAAGCTGATGTGATTAACCGCTACAACTAACCACAAGTTTAATTCTAGGGGGTGTTCAGCTTGCAGATTACGAAAACATTTCATCACAAGCTATCCTAATGGCAAAAGGGCTGCACAGCTTCAACGTGACCTTCAGTATGGTATGGTTCGTCATCATGAATTATACAAAGAGTAGTGGATCACTTCGACTTATGACCAATAATTTTTATTCAACTGGAAGGGCAGTGCGTGTGTGAGAATTTTCCTCTGCCATTTCTGAAGAAGCCAATTTTACCGTGAATGGCCAGAGATTGAAGATAGGAGATCAATGAAACGATTCGTTTTGCAGTGACGCCTATGACATCTGACAATCTTCGGCCAGTACCACTGGCGGTATCAGAAAGCCTTACATTGATTTCAAAGCCTTATTCGACACCACTCACGGCAAGCAACTAACTGCAGCGATGTGCGAATTCAAAATTCAAGAAAAAAACTGTCTACAAATACGCAATGGACAGTTCTATCTCAGGAACCATCATTTTAAGAAAGCTAACCATTGGCAACTATTGAAGGCGTTGTCAAGAAGCCATCAAAGATGCTGCCACTGATGTACAGGGTCTTACGGCACCACCTAGAAAAGACCCATAGTTTGACAACGAGTGTAGGCTGGCACATGCAGTGGAGCTGGAAGCCTACAAAGCTGTTCGTAAGCTCTACGATCAGAGACGAAGGGACGAGACCCGGCTTCTCAGGAGAAAGGAGGAAATGCACGAGAAGCGCGCGATCGCGGAGATGGAGAGGTGCTACGGCAGGAACGATGTTCGAAAGTTTTACCAGATGGTGAAACAGATATCCAGTGGATATAAGCTTCGGACAGAAGCTTGCCGGGACGAGAATGGACAACTAGTAGTAGAGTCGCAGTCGATACTGAGAATTTGGAAGAACCATTTCTGCAGACTCCTAAACGGCGATGATGACACCAATACCGCTGTCAGGCAGAATGTTCCACTCAATGGGTATTTTTTAGATTTAGATTGATTTTATTATTTTGAATAATATTGATTTTAATTTGCATGGCTTTGCCGTCTGCCGGATTGACTATAATTTATTATTTACAAGTAAGCATTATTAGCTATCCATGTAGAAAAATGCTCATTTCAAAATTTCCCTATTAGGATATTATCTCTGTATTTTAACGATATTTTGCAGTATTTAAACACCTTGCTTACGTCCATTTCGTTTAGGAGTGCTAGGAATTCTTGTTCCGATAAGTCGTTCTTTCCAAAAAAAGGATCTCCTAGTCTCCCTTAGGATCGGACACTTGGCTAGGAAATGCATGATATCTTCTCTCTCTCTTCCAAATTACACATACTGCAGAGTATAGGGAGATCCTCTCTATGCGGTACAAAATTCAGCTTTAGAAGTTCGCCTCTAAGTTTGAACATCACAGAAATTTCCTGAATGCTATGGATATCTTTAAAATAATTTCGACTCCCCAGGTTGTGGGTGAGCCGGCTCTATGTAATGCGATCCCGTCGCTTTTTCTAAGAACTGTATTCGTGCCTGCTAGTCGACCTGCTTTATCAATTGGCATAGTGGGTTACCCCAATTACTACCATCTGCGTTCAGTACTACTCCACATACACCAGCTAATTTAATCCACTCTTCGAACCATGCAGTTTTATTTCGAACGGTTTGCATCGCCACTATCTTTGAGGGTCTGTTGTTTGCAACTTTAGTGTTTTTATATTAAGTGGAGATATGCCTGTTTCAACCATGAGCATGTAGTCCGGAGTCTTCGGCGGGAGCTTAAACATTTTTTTAATAAAATAGTGCTGCAATTTCTCCACCTCCTCATAAGCCTTATACCCCCAAACCTGTGACGCGTATAGCATTATCGTCTCAGACACAGCTTCGTATAATTTAAACTTACTGCTGTGCTGGATATTAGGATTGTTGAAGCATTTCTTCCAGGCTACACTGATAGCATTTTTAGCCTTTGTAAGTTTGTCGCTCAGATGCCTTTTTATATTTAAATTTCTTATAAGCAAGTTTCCTAGATATTTATACTCTTTGACGACCTCTAAGTTTGTCCCTCTAAAATGCCACTTCTCGCTGGAGGCAACTCTCCCTCCACCTTTTTTAAAAATCATTATCTTTGATTTTTCTAGACTAACGATTAAACTCCATAAATTGCAGTACTCGCTTAATCGATTAATTATCAACTGCAGGGATTCCGGTGAGTTCGCTAACTCTAACTCTCACCACTCAATATGGAAGATGATCGACGAGAATTCCGTCCCCCCGACTTAGACGAGGTCAAGATAGCAATATCAAGACTGAAGTCTAACAAAGCTGCCGGTGCGGACGGGCTGTCCGCTGAAATCTTTAAGGCAGCTGGAGATGATCTGATTGGGCGCATGCACCAGATCATCTGTAAGATATGGTCGGACGGAGGAAAGCATGCCCGACGAGTGGAATCTCAGTATCGTTTGCCCGATCCACAAGAAGGAAACCTCTTCAACTGCGCCACCTACCGAGGGATAAGTCTCTCTGCCGTTTTGTGTGACCGCCTGCAACCATTCGTCAACAACCTGATAGGTCCTTATCAGTCCGGTTTCAGGCCAGGGAAGTCCACCATCGACCAAATCTTCGCATCACGGCAGATCCTGGAAAAACCCAAGAAATGCAGATCGACACCCACCACCTACCTATTCGTTGATTTCCAGCCCGCATGTGACAGCGTGCATAGGGACGAGCTATACAACGCCATGTCTAGTTTTGACATTCCTGCAAAACTCGTCAGGTTGTACAGGATCACGGGTGAGAACTCTCGCTGCTCCATCAAGGTCGGTAACGAACTCACCGAGACCTTCAATGTCAAAAAATTTTTTAGACAAGGCGACGCGCTGTCATCTGATTTCTTTAACATCATCCTGGAAAAGATCGTGCAAGTCTCACTCGTCAACACTAGATGCACAATCTTCCAGAAGTCCGTACAACTTCTAGCATACGCAGATGAAATTGGCGTGATTGGCAGAACACAGCGAGCCGTCAATGAGGCGTTCGCTGGCATTGAGGCGGAAGCGGATTAAATGGGTCTAGCGGTGAATGAGGGCAAAACGAAGTATATGCTGTCATCAAGAAAGAACACACAACATCGACGTCTTGGACAGAGCGTCACAATGGGCAGCTATGACTTAGAGGTAGTCAAGGACTTCGTATACATCGACTCCGCAGTAAATAGTACGAACAACATCAGTTCCAAAAACATAGAGTCGCTCTTCCCAAACGGGGCTTCAAGAGGCAATTAAGTAGTGGAGCCATCTCTCGAAGGACCAAGCTGACTTTATACAAGACCTTGATCATCCCAGTCCTGCTGTATGGCGCGGAGGCATGGACAATCTCAAAACCCGCTGAGGAAGTCCTTTGACTCTTCGAGAGAAACGCTCTGCATGCGATCTTTGGTCATGTTTGTATTAACGGTTTCTGGAGGAGAAGACTCAACCACGAACTGTACGGGCTGTACAGCGACATGAGACTAGTCAGGGGTCTTCGGATCCAACGTCTCAGACGGCTGGGCCATGGATAACTCAGCTCCGGCCCGAAGAGTCTTCGACTCCGAACCCGTGGGACAACGCAACAGAGGACGCCCGCGTTTAAGGTGGCGCACCCAGGTGGAGAAGGACCTCAACCAACTTGGCGTGCGACATTGGAGACAGCTAGCCAGAGACGGTGCTACCTGGAAAGGCTTGTTGGTTGAGGCCCCGAACTGTAGCGCCAAATAAAGAAGAAGAAGAGTGATTCATTTCCTTACCTCCCTCCCTTGCCAAAAAGACTGATAAATCTCCGACAAATTTAGCGTGTCTAAGGCGGCTTACACACTCGCTAAATTCGCCGCGGACTATTCAGTGTTGCAGGCAATGGAGGTGAGGCAAAAGGAATAATCTTGCTTAAGAAGTCCCTTATGTGAAAGCAGCCTAAGTAGTCCAACCTGTTCGATGGAAACAAATCCAAACAGTCGCTTCCACTTCATTCACTCTCGCGACAGATCTTGGGCCGATACAACCTTCTTAAAAACACTTATAAATTCAAAACCGAATCAGACTCATTAGAGGGTCTACCAGGCAGCGTAGAATGGACTCGCAGAACCGTAACCACCTTCAACGACAAAACATCCAGACAGTGCTGCCAGATAATCATCTGAAATCTTCTACCCCGCTGCAGTGGGTCATAGAAATCATCAATCTCAGTTTACACACCAATTTCGCATGAAGGTTAATCTTTCATAACACAAAAAACATCTCTTTAGCTTCTTTTGAGCACAATATCCATTAAACGATGAACGAGCAACAATTTAAACGTTTCGCTATTTACAAGCCACACAGCCAACCACCCGTCAGAATGCGAACATAACCTCACTCCCAGCCACACACACACGCACACATGTTACAAGTTGCATCGGAAAGATGTTACGTGGAAGGTGTACCTCATGGAGCTCTGCACTGCGGCGCTTAAATCTTCCAGAGCCCGGTTGGCAGAGGATCGTGTGTGAACACCAAGCACTGGGTCGTTACGCTTCAAAAACCCTTCCATCGAACCCACTCTATTCACTTTTCCTCTTCACTGTTGCACGAGTAGAGTTTGTTGGGTCTTCTACTTGGTACGTTATGGTGATTAAATACAATCACTGTTCGCATATGGATTTTGAGTGCGCCAACGCCACCACTGCCGGCGACGACGAGGAGGGCGCGGTGAAATTTTGAGACGTCTGCATCCACCTGTGAAATCACAGAGACATCGTCTTCAGCGACGGTGGTGCCTTTTCTTTTTTTCTCTGTTTGCCTTTCAACACAATTCAGTAACTTTCTTACACGGGCTTGGGCGAGGAGCCTGCTCAGTCTTTTGCGTAAGTTCTGCTGGGGAGGATGTTCACATGAGGAGCTCTGTTCGTGTGGTGCGCCGATATTTTGTAATGGTTCAATGTGCTAATATTTTTCTTTTGCTCTTGTTTTTCGTTTTTTGTGTGTGTTTTTTTGCGTTTTCTTCAGTGCTGTGAAATCGAAAGTGAAATAGCCTTCAAGGCGAGTCCATCAACGGCATTCGATTACAAAATCTAACCTCAAGTGGAACAAGATTGAGAAATGCCTGTTGAACACATCCGATAGACGGTGTGTAGACTAGATTCAGTTTATTCGGACACGGTATGCAGGAGTGTTGTGCTATTGTCTTGGGCGGTCTAGGTCGAGTTTTGGGTTTACTCCGTACTTGACCAAATAGCTGGTGATTAGTAAGCGGTGCTTGTTGTTGAATCCTTGAACCTGTGGTGGCAAGTGTCAAGTGCCAAGTGAATTGTGAAATCACGATACGAAACGGAACTGTGAAAGTTTTCTTCCTGATTCTCTGACATTTTCTAAGTACTCGTACTTTGTGAAGCATTTACTAAATTGCCTACTTAACGCGCTTATAACCGTGAAGTGTGTTCGGTTTCATACGGAGTCAAAGTGAGTTATTTTTTTGCTTTTTAGTTGAATTTGTCACACAGCAAGACACGACTGAAGAGTGTTTTTATTCAATTTTAAATTCACAGCAGAAGAAGAAGAAGACTTTATTGGGATTTCTCAAATTTTGACAGGTTTCGTAAAGCGGATCTCGAGTACGTAAGGTGCAAGTAGTCTAATCGGATAAGACAAGTTAGTCATTCGCAACAGTTTCAGTAAACGTTAAAAAAAGACGCGACAATTAAGCACAGTCGATTGACTTAAGTAAATCGTTGTTTCATAATTAAGTCAGTTGCTTATGGATCATTAACGTTTTCGAAACAGCAGCTCAGTGTAGCCGCTCGGCGATTAGCGCTACAAAGCTGCGCCATTTCGCAGCCCACTCGATCACGAAGCACGTTCGCTTGCAATTACGGTATTTACCAAGATTGAATATGTAGTCATCAAGTTGTTATTAGGATTACAACAAACTCAGCGCAAAGCTTCTTCTTCTTAATTTGGCGCTACAGTCTGGGCTAGACCAACAAGCCTTGTCTCTAGTTTTGTACGCCGTTTTGGTTGAGGTCCTTCATCGCCTCAGTGTGCCATCTTAGACGCAAGCGTCCCTAGCTGCGTTGTGCGGGCCAGAACTGAGTTGTCCAGGCTCTACATGGCCCAACCCCTTTATGTTTTGGATCAGTAGGCTTCTGGCTGGCCTAACTTCGCTGTACATTTCGTGGTTGAATCTTTGTTGCCAAATGCCGTCAACTCAGACAGGACCAAAGATCGCATTTTCTCTCAAAGGGTCCTAGCACTTCTTCATCCGATTTTCAGATAATCTACAGCGCCGTACAGACGGACTAGGTTGATCAAGGTCGTATATAAACTCAGCTTGGTCCTTCAGAGACGTCTGTTTGAATCAATTGCCCCTTGAGCCCATAGAAACAGTGGTTGGCAATTGTTACTGTGCGGTACTGTGTGTGTGTTCGAAAGCATAACTTGGAGTCAATTAATTCTAAATCCATTGCAATATAGTGGCATAGTGGGTGGGTGCTCCACCTCTCTCAAATCACTGACAATTCTCAGTGAGAATAGCCATCGACGTAAAACTGTCACACCGTTAGTGCCAATTACACCGAGGATCTGAACAATATACAGTGGACGTCCAGTTTAACGAATTTCCGATATAACGAATGAGAATTTTTTTTCCACTGATGGTACGAATGGTTCAACGAATACTTTGTAAATTCTTTCGAAATTTGTATGACAAAATTATGCGACATAAAAATGTATGTATGCACAAACATTTGTGTGAGCTCAAGTTGACTTTTGTTGGACTTTGACATGTTTGTGCATTTATCACTAATAGTCTCCTTACTTTCCCAAAATGATAGAAACGGTTTTTAGCTAATTCCTCATGAAGCGCCGAAACAACATCCCAATGAGTCTTATAATTGCGTGCATCTTTCCGAATTGCGTGCATCTTCTAGAACCGTTCATGTTTACGAGATTCTACTGTAGTTGTGAGTTTCTTGATGTCCAAATAAGAATCTACCAAAAGAAAAGCATTGCTTCTTCTGGGTAATGTACCGAGTCATCCGTCCAATGGAACAATGTCATCAAGTGGAAGCGAGGACGAAAGTAGCCTTCCTCAGTTAACAAAAGTTAATCATTTGGTAGCAATAAATTAGTAGTAGTTGCATGTATCGAAGTTCTGTCTTCTTGGAAAGTTGGGACCACTGCATCAGTATTGATAAAAAATAAATTAAGCTGTTGCGAAAATCGAGCATAATCGAGAACGAACTGCAGTTCATTGTAAGTCTTTCATTACTAATATACAATAAAAAACAAATATGAAGTGTTTCTTTTGGTGGCGCTACAGTCCGGGGTGGACCTGGGCCTCAACCAGTAAGCCTCTCCAACCGGAACGATCTTTAGCCAGCTGTCTCCAATTGCGCACACCAAGTTGATTGAGGTCCTTCTCCACCTGGGTGCACCATTGGTCCCGTGGGCGTCCTCTATTGCGTTGTCCCACTGTTTCGGAGTCGAAGACTCTTCGGGCTGGAGCAGTGTTGTCCCTGCGCTCTACATGGCCCAGTCATCTTAGACTATGGAAGACTCCAATACCCCTGTCAGGCAGAATGTTCCACTCAACGCAATTGACGATGATCGACGAGAATTCCGCCCCCCGACCTAGACGAAGTCAAGATAGCGATATCGAGACTAAAGACGGACTGTCTGCGGAACTGTTTAAGGCAGCTGGAGATGATCTGATTGGGCGCATGCACCAGATCATCTGTAAGATATGGTCGGACGGAGGAAAGCATGCCCGATGAGTGGAACCTCAGCATCATTTGCCCGATCCACAAGAAAGGAGACCCGTTTGACTGCGCCAACTATAGAAGGATAAGTCTCCTGAACATCGCCTACAAGATCTTCTTTGTAGTTTTGTGTACTCGCCTGAAGCCGTTTATAAAAAACCTGATAGGTTCACATCAGTGTGGCTCCAGGCCAGGGAAGTCCACCATCGCCCAAATCTTAACACTACGGCAGATCCTGGAAAAAATCCCAAGAAATGCAGATCGACACCCACCACCTATTCGTTGATTTCCAGCCCGCATGTGACAGCGTGCAAAGGGACGAGCTATACAACGCCATGTCTAGTTTTGACATTCCTGCCAAACTCGTCAGGTTGTGCAGGATCACGGGTGAGAACTCTCGCTGCTCCATCAAGGTCGGTAACGAACTCACCGAGACCTTCAATGTCAAAAAAGGTTTTAGCCAAGGCGACGCGCTGTCATGTGATTTCTTTAACATCATCCTGGAGTAGATCGTGCAAAACTCAGACGCCACACAAGAGGCACGATCTTCCAGAAGTCCGTACAACTGCTAGCATACGCGGACGACATTGACGTGATTGGCAGAACACAGCGAGCCGTCAATGAAGCGTTTGCTGGTATTGAAGCGGAGGTGGCCAAAATGGGTTTAGCGATGAAAGAGGGCAAAACGAAAGGACGCACTTGGCCAAAAAGTCACCTTAGGCCGCTATAACTTCGAGGTAGTGAAGGACTTCGTCTACATCGGCTCGCAAGTGGACAGTACGAACAACATCAGTACCGAGATAAAACGCAGAATTACTCTTGCCAATCGCTGTTTCTATGGGCTCAAGAGGCAATTGAGTAGTAGAGTCCTCTCTCGAAGGACCAAGTTAACATTATATAACACCCTGATCATCCCTGTCCTACTCTATGGTGCGGAGACATGGACAATCTCAAAAGGGGATGGAGAAGCACTTGGTCTTTTCGAGAGAAAAGTTCTGCGTTCAATCTTTGGTCCTGTCTGCGTTGATGGTTATTGGAGAAGAAGATTCAGTCACGAACTGTACGGGCTGTACAGCGGCATGATCCTAGTCAGACGTCTACGGATGAAGTGTTTTAATAATAATATGGGTGGCGCTACAGCCCGTAGACGACCAGGGCCTAGCTTCTCAGCAACCACTCGTGTTGTGCGTGCTATTGTTCTCTCACGTGTGGAAGGGAGCTACAGTTTAATGCCGACTCCGAACGGCGAAAATTGAGAAGCTTTTTCTAGACAGGAAATACTCTTTGAGCATTGTCAGTGACTCGAAAGAGGTGGAGACGTGAAATATGAAAGGTGGTAAATTCGGGTATCGAACCTGGCACCATCTGCGTAGGAGTCGACGCACTAACCCACTACGCCACGGCGACCCACATGAAGTGTTTTATTCGATAGAAAAAAGCACGATCGGTTTAACGAAAGACTGTGCTTTATATAATTGGACGTTCACTGTATATTTAAAGGACATTCTGTAATATATCAAAGCCGCCAAATGGGTATGAAAGAGGCCCTAGGAAATCTGATCCAAAGCAGGAACACAGCAAGGTCAAAGGTGTAAATGACAGCACAATGGTCCACCTGGTCTAAGTGCGAGTGTAGATCCATGTCTATCGCGGACTTGCCACCCAGATTATTATATTATTGTGCCCTAGACTGTAATTGAATTGATGGTAATGACGGCTATTTGCGCTACAGTGAGATGTGGACATGGTCCTCAATACACAAGCTCCTCGAGCCAATACGAGCTTTTACAGCTTGGCTTCAAGCCCCTATTGCGAGTGTCGACTAATTTATCGACTGATATCACTTTTGGTATTGTGTAGCTCAGTCGATATAGAGTTCTATTACTGTGAATGAAAAAGTTCATATTGTGAATATTTTACAATTTGACAGCTAAAACTCCAATTGATCGTACATTTTTCAAAGGATATTCTTTTGTTTGCGTGAATATTAATTATTAAATTTGAATGATGAGTAATAAAACAAAACATTTAATGGCATCAGTTGTGTTTTGAATCTGACGAAGAAATTCCAAGTATGTAAACGGAGCCGGCTAAGGGGTACTTCTATCCTTTGGAAATATCTGACAAACTCTAAGTAGGTTCATTAATAATTCTGTTTATTTACTAATTATATATTTGTTACAGCTTTCTGAATTACTGTCTAAATAGGCATTTTCTCGATTCCTTCTCGATGAAAAAGAACCATTGAAGAAATTCATGAAGATCAACACATGTACCTAATATCATCAAATTTACGAAAACTCTGTGATTATGTGCTCAAGATTACTACCAAAAAAGTTTCGGTAATGAATTTCACGCCGTGGCGTAGTGGGTTAATGCGTCGACTCCTACGCAGAGGGTGCCAGGTTCGAATCCCCATTCTAACAACTTCATAATCCACGGCTTCCACCTCTTTCGAGTCACCGACAATGCTCAAACAGTATTGCTGTCTAGAAAAAGCTTCTCAACTTTGCCGTTCGGGGTCGCCATAAAACTGTAGGTCCCTTCCACTCGTCATAGAACAATAGCACGCACAAGACGAGTGGTTGCTGAGAAGCTAGGCCCAGGTCCGCCTCGGACTGTCCCGCCACCAATATTATTATATTATTATAATCAATTTCACGTTAGTTTAGTGCAAGCAACTGTATTTTTTATATTAAAAGAAAATCCTGTATAAAAAGAAAATAAATCGTCTCTCAAAACGTTCTTTCTTATCAGCAAACCAAAAAAGAAATGAGATACGTTGCTTACATTCTAGGAGACACCGATGTCTGGATTTCTCTTCTAAAATGTCTGGATTTTCCAATAAAATCTTCAATTACTTCTTATTTGTTACTTGCAGTGATATCGACTGCGAACGACATTCACAATAGCAAACATCAGAATCGATAGTTGACATTCGACACTCGCAATAGGAGCCTCAGTTACACATGGCAAGATGATTGAGGTCCTTTTCCACTTGTGTGTTTTACGTTCAACGCGGGTGTCCTCTGTTGTGACACACTTGCTTAAAATTAAATCCCAAGCCGTCATCCATACGCTTAGTGTACCTAGCCTTGTTCGGATCATAGTTAGGTCACACAGCTCATGTAAATCGTGGTTGAATCTTCTGATGTAATCGCCTTCAACAAAAACAGGACGAATATTTGTCCCAAGGAGGCTCAGTTCTTTGAAATTTCTCATGCCTCAGTGTGTTGAGCAGGACTGCCTCGATCGAGCAGCTTTGTCCTCCCTCCGCCTAAATTTCCGAAAAATCTTCCAGGTTTGCGTAACTTGAATCAGAACACGAATATTTAATTTTGAAATAACATTAGCGAATGTTTGAAAGAAATTATGGTCCTCTTGCCTTAATTTTTGAATATTTTAAGGATTTAAATTGGGCAGAATTGTATCAAGTGTTAACAGTATTATCCCCGTTTGTAAGAAGTTTAGAAGCGTTAAGTTATATACCCATACCGCGCGTTCAGGCGTTCGGGCTTTTCACATTTTCATTAGGATACATGTAAATCATATGGTGTGGTAGCCGTGCCGTAGTGGGTTCGATACCCGAATTTACCACCTTTCATATTTCACGGCTCCACCTCTTTCGAGTCACTGACAATGCTCAAAGAGTAGTCCCGTCTAGGAAAAGCTTCTCAACTTCGCCGTTCGGAGTCGTGATTAAACTGTAGGTCCCTTCCACGCGTGAGAGAACAATAGCACGCACAACACGAGTGGTTGCTGAGAGGCTAGGCCCTGGCCCTCTACGGGCTGTAGCGCCACCCATATTATTATTATATTATTAAATCATATCTTTAAGTCGAAATGGGGCGGTAGCGCGTTCAATTTTCACAGACCGTAATATCGTTAGCGCAAACACAAATTTCTAGGTAGAGCTACTATCCAGTCACTCGCGCTTTTTGACATTTGCGAAACAAATTTTTTAAATTTGTTTCTCAATTTGAATTTTTAACAAACTGAGACGTTTATTTCTTTTTCTTTCGTAAATTCATATTTTTTCTTGAAAATTATAAGTCATCATTTGAGAAGGGGAAACGCGCGAGTTATATATTAGCTCTCGTGAGCTTAAAAAAAAAAACACTTGTTTCTTTGAAATGATCAGAACGAACTAACTTTATTTTTACAAAATGTGCATAATGAAACCTTCGATTGCAACGGTGATCATATGAACCCGAAAATGGGACGGAACTCGCCCAGACGCTGAGTATGCATTCTATGTTGGTTCATATGGTCACCTGTGCAGTACAATGATTGCTATGCATACATAATATGATTTAAGGTGCTGGTGATCATACGAACTTCCAATAGAGCGGAATTCGCCCAGACACTGAATTGCACATTTTGGTTGCCAAGTTCGTATGGTCACCTGTAAGGCAGTGTGGGGTGATGTCCTGTGGTGACTCCAGTATCTGCATCTGTGAAGGGGTGAACGGATGATGGTGTAACGTAACTCGCGCGTTCGTTTCGATATGAAAAACAGAGGCTACCGCTTTCTGCCACAACATTCTCGTGAGCTCGATAAAACGCGTAGCAACGCCCATCAAAGACCGGCCGGGCGAACTCGCCTTTGCGATTCAGAAGATCGGGCTCACAATGTAGTTGGTACCGTCCAAGTTTTAAGCACAATGCCAGTCAAGGTCTTTAGACTATGATCACCTTCTGTGTTAAGCGTCATGTACCAAATATTTTATTAAAGCATAGGCCAGAAAATAAGTTTCCTAGATTGAACTAACAAAACTGAGGGAAAAAATGGGGCACTAAACAAGCCCTACGTAGGGCTATACAATATTTGGTACATGACCCAGAAGGTGATCATAATCTAAAGACCTGGACTGGCATTGTGCTTAAAACTTTGAGGTATCAACTACAGGCTTTTACCCATTCAGCCTAATCACTTTCAATCGTAGGTCTCGCGAGCTTTGATATTTGTTTCAAACGTTGGTCCACTACGCATGGACCGAAGGGAAGGTCTTGTGCCTGCCCTCCTACACCACTTCTAAGGAATGTAACTCAATCACATTCGACAGAAATGAAGACCGCAAAAAAGGAAAAGTCTTCCGTCATAAGAGTTCTGACCGATGTTGGAATATTGAACCAGTCATTAAGGTAGGCTAGGTTCCAGTATCAGACTCCAACCACATCTAAGCCGAATTTTCCATTGTGACACCAGCAGGACAATGCTTTCTCCTACTAACTGTACTATATGGGAGTTTATGAAGATGTTACTCAGCTGATTACTGCTTATAGTGGTTAGCTGAATAAAATAGCTTCCAGTGAAGCGTTGTAGACTATCGTTGAATACTTACTCAACAAGGCAACTTTAACTGGGGCTAGGATAAACGCAGCGGCTACCTGTTGGGTATTTACCCGAGGCACATCCCTAGGCTCAATAGATGGCTCAAATATGCCATCACACCCCATTAACTTCAATTCAAATAACTCACATGACTTGTCGGAGAATTGGGATACTTGATTCCGGAGTCGGAATCGGACGGACGGTTGAGGTTCCGTCTCAGCAACGTCTACCTAGACTCGGTGGATTTTCAAGAATTATTCTTGGCAGTGCGACATTATTTCCGGTGAAAGGCATGCGCGGCTTCTCTCCCTCGAAATGTAAGGAAGAGCTGGTTTCGCTTCTTCATTGGAGTCACTGCTGCAATTTTCTTGCCTGCTAAAACGCCTGCCAATCTCCTTAGAGAAGTCTCTACGATTGGACAAGTGTGTTCCCAAAGTTCATGGATTTAATACGACACTGGCTGTGACCAAATTATGATCTTCCAGTGATTCCCTTTGAAGATATAACCATTCCTTCGGTTCTTACAAGGATTTCAAGCCAATTAGGATGGCCTAAGAAAGCATTAGATTCTCTTAAATTGCTAGAACCCATTAACTGACTCCATTGAATGAACGAAACGCTGACAAAAGTCTCTCTTATACTCTATGCTTGTTTCCAAGATCAGTTCTCACATCTCTCTTTCTGTTCCAGAAGCTATGCTTCCACTCGGCTACAGTCTAAATAACTATGACAAAGGAAAACGCAATTAAGCCTTGCTTTGCGGACAGGGCAACTGCGCTAACACTTCTGGTGCTACTATTCTCTGTGATGATCGAAGATGCCTACGCAGACATTTGTCCGGCCGCCGAGGAGATCCTGCCTTGCCGCTGCTCCGTCCAAGAAAAGGAAATCCACGTTTGGTGAGCTCCAGTCTGGACCATAAATAACATCATTCTAAATTGAATATCTTACAGGTGCTCCCACAGTAGTTTGCCACAAATCCTAAACAGCATCAAGGCGATGGAGAAGTACATCAAGTCGCCAATCGACGAGCTGGTGCTCGAGAACAATCAACTGCCTGCACTCCCGGGCAGATTCTTTGGGTCTCTTCAAATAGTCCGTCTAATGCTGCGTCACAACAGCCTCGAGCGTGTCTCGAGCGGCTGGCTCAACGAACTCGAGAACAGCCTTGTGGAAGTGTTCATTGTTGAGCCCAGACTGCGCAGCATTCCTGTGGAGAGCCTCAATGGCTTCATCAACCTCGTCGCCATCACAATTCAGAGCAATGAGCTGAAGTACTTACCCGACTTTTCCGGGCTGCTAAGCCTGATGTATCTCAACGTCCAGAGCAGGGTGATAAGCGAGCTGCAGCCACACATCTTTAGGCACCTGCCTAAGCTGCAGGACGTGCACATAAACGGCGGGCCTAACCTTGTTCGGCTGCAGCCGGGCCTGTTCAAGGAGCTCATTTCCCTGAAGAGCATCGACTTGGCGAAGAACGGCATCAACTGGGTGCATCTGCGAAGTCTCTATCGCCTGCCGAATTTGGTTAGTCTCAAACTGTCGCACAATGAAATCGGCGACGTCACAATGGTGGGCAGGCTGGTGAAGGGACTGGAAGGTCTGAAGAATCTCCGCTTGGACCACAATGCCGTGAAAGTGCTCTCGGAGAACTCGTTCACCGATCTGCCCAACTTAAGCGAGTTATACCTGAACGACAACAAAATCACCGAAATCAAGTACGGCGCATTCTACCGGACTCCAAGCCTGAAGAGGGTCTTCCTGCACAACAACCACATCAAGCACGTCCACCCCGAGTCGTTCCTTCAGATGTCCGGCACTGGCATTGAGAGTGTGTACATCTACCACAACGAGATTGAGCGCGTGGACGAGCTGAGGTCGCTCCTTGACTCGCTGCCGACCCTCAAGTTCCTCGACATCAGCAACAACTACCTAAGAAGCATTCCGTTTGGAGTCCTAAGAGGCCACGGGACGCTGGAGCAACTGCACATGAACAACAACCTCATACGGAGTATAGGACGGGACGCCTTTATGGCCATGCCCGCTCTGAGGGAGCTGCGCTTGAAGAACAACAGCTTATCCGACAAGCTACCGCGACCGTTCTGGAACCTGCCGGGCCTGATGGGCCTGGATCTGTCGCAGAACCTCATTACCATCATAGACTCGGCACTCCTGTCTGGACTCCCGTCGCTGAGGCGGCTGGATCTGAGTGAGAACCTCTTGAACAAGGTGCACCCAGACGCGTTCCAGAACAACCCGATGCTGGAGACCCTCAACATCTCCTCCAACGGCTTGTCGTACCTGCACCCAGACACTTTCCGAAACCTGAACAGGCTCTTTGAGGTGGACGCCAGCATTAATCGAATGACGGAGTTCATCCCCGGCCTGCCGAACATAGTGGAGCGCATCTCGATCAGAAACAATCTCATTTCCAGTCTGCATCCGTCCGTCGGCAAGCTCCCCAACCTGAGGATGCTCGACTTGAGTCTCAACAGGATAGAGCACATTCCGCGCAGAACCTTCCAGATGACCAACGAACTGCGTGTGCTTAGCCTGGCAGACAACAAGCTGAAGATCCTGGAAAGGACCACGTTCCTGGGTGGCGAGCGTGTCGAACTGCTGAATCTGCAGAACAACGAGTTGGTCGAGATCGATCAGCACGCCTTCGCGATGATGCACAACTTGAGAAATCTGAATCTGAACGGCAACAAGCTTGAAGCTATCTCCGACCATCTGTTCGCGAATAACTCACATCTAGAGCAACTCAACCTGGCCCTGAACAACATCCGCAGCATATCGAACCGCTCGTTCGAACAGCAAGCCGCTCTCGAATACTTGGACATATCCGGAAACCATCTCAGTGACATGGCGATCACCCTGTCCAGCTTGCGGAGTCTCCGCGACATCGACCTGAGCTACAACAACATCGTTCAACTGCGAGTCGACGTGCTGTCGGCCTGGAAGAACGTCGAGGAGATACGCCTCTCGAACAACATCATCTCGCTGCTGCCAAGTGGCACCTTCGAAGACCTGCCCAAGCTGCAGTACCTGGACCTGTCAAGCAATGAAATCAGCGTCATCGAAATGGGCGCTGTGAAGAACCTTCGAGAGCTGCAGGAGCTAGTGCTGGCCGACAACAAGATCATTGAACTGAAGCACAGGGTGTTTGAAAACCTGCCGAGCCTTCTTGCCCTGCACTTCCAGCACAACCTCTTGCGGTTCATATCGCCTGAGAGCTTTCACGACTGCCCCTCGATTGTGTTCATGAATCTGTCGCACAACAACTTCTACTCGATGGACAACGTCGGACTGCACAACATGCGGAACCTGGAAGTGCTTGACTTGTCGTTCAACGCCGTCAGATCGGTGTCCACCCTGCCACTGCGGGCACTCAGCTGGCTGGTGGAACTGAAGCTGGACAACAATCAAATATGTAAAGTCCAGGTATGTACGTTGATGAGTCCAAAGTGGCGGGACGTCTCCCAGCTTTCGTTGGGTGTCATTTCTGTAACCTCTCCGTCTCCTTACAGGGATATCCATTTGAAGTCATGCCTCGTCTACGAGTGCTCTCAATGCGCAACAACCAATTGCGAACTCTGCACGAGAAGTCCTTCAAGAGCCTGCGTGGCAACATCGCTATCCTGGACATAGACGGTATCTATCGCCATTCGATTTCACAACCCTCGGTTGAGTCACATTTCTCTTGCAGGAAATCCAATGATCTGCTCCTGCACTGTCCAGTGGCTAAGTGCATGGCTGGAGGAAACGAATTTCCCACGGCCAGGACCAACGTGCCAAGACGGTCAACTGCTGAGAAACCTACGAGCCGACAAGATAAACTGTTCCAATGAACAGAGGTCGACCAACTACCTCCCGCTGTACAACGATCATGGCGATGTTTTTGTGGCAGAAGGACGAGCCGATTTCAAGGACGAGTGCGATTCCATGGTGGTCGAGGTGGATAACCTCACGAGGCCATCGCTCACCGAAAGCGAGTTCTTTTACGATCAGTTCGTGGACTATCCCTCCTTCAACAACACCATCAGTCATAGCCCTCAGAACACCTCATCCATAAACCTGAATCTGAATAACATAGCTCCGGCCCTCAGTCACAGCAATTCGCTTGTCAGCGGGAACATAGACCTCAGCAAGACGGTGCTGAATACAAGTATTCTGAACAGGCACCACTTGGCGCCTCAGTCGCAGTCGCCTTTCACGTTTTTCGGATACCCCATTCCTGCCATCGGAATAGGCGGCCTCCTCGGGGGCGCCACGCGAAAGGATCGTGGCTACACAAAGATGACTCCGACACGGGGTAAGGTGCGGATGCTGCAGCAGCCCAACAGCAGCGAACTGGAAAGGTACTTAGCTCAAAAGACGCAATACCATGGAATAACGTCGCGCAGCCGAGGTGGCTTCGCGGAGTCGGGATCGGAAGAAACGGGCAGCAGTGAAGATCCCAGGCTGTCCTTCAAGACCTCTCTAACTGAACCGGACATCCAGCAGGGTGGATTCAAGCCAATCACCCCGGAACAGCTGGGTGGCTTCATCCCCATGACGCAGTCGACGCCGAGAAGTCGAGTTTTCTACTCATCCTACGCCACTGAAAGGGTCTATCCCAACAACAGCGGCAGTCCAACTGACGCACCACCTCAACTCGACGAGCCAACAACGTTCACACCGCCGCCATCGTACACGTACTACGTCACGGAGGACGATCCCCCAGAGCCCACAGTTCCATACAAGCCGGAGGCTGCTGCGATTGACAAGTTCACCACATCCACAACGTCAAGTCCGGCAGTGATGCCGCCTGATGAGCTGGAAGATGCCCCCCTCGCCGAGACAACAACGTCGAAGACAATTCTCTTGATCCCTCCCGCAGATGAGCTGAAAGACTTCACCTACAAAGGTCCCGTAACGACGGACACAAGCATTCTGAGCAGCATAGAAGACAGCGGCATCCACGCACTGGAGGAGGTCACTCCTCGCGCTCTCGGCGGACGACCCACAATAACAAAGGTTTTCACCGCCCAGACACTGCATCAATATTTACCAGCGCCCGAGGAGTATTTCGGTGATGGCGTGACCGCCGCAAATGTGAGGCATGAAACTGAACCGCCTGTCACGGCCTCATACAGAAACCAGCATGCTCCCACGAAAGACGGCATGGATTGGTACTACAAAACCTACAAGAATCGAAATCGCCTCGAGCGACACGAACGACTGGAGAATGCTTTTCGAAGCGACGGTTTCAGTTGTCACAAGCAGCCCCTTAGTCTAGGTATAGTTCTTATATGTTATTTGTTTTACTTAAACTAATTGTATCCACATCAATAAAAGTCGAAGATACAAGAAGGAATATTGTCTGTGACTCGTATTGGTATGCAGGAGAGATGCGCATGTTTTTGCTAATGTCGAAAAGAGAGAATACATGAATAAAGGGAATATAAGGGGGAATAAAGGGTTTTATCCGCAACGCAAACGGGGATGACGACTCTTTAGGAGTGGTGCCACCAGGGGCCTTATTTTGTATCACTTTCGGATTCGGAAATGAAATTCTACAATCAAATCGTATTTTGTATCACTCTCGGATTGGGTTTGAACGCTGCCAACCAGAAATGAAGTATTACAGAGATGCCCGGCTTCTAACTCTCTTGACCCTTCAAACTGTTGACAACTGTTTTTTATAACGTGTTCTTAAACCAATTTGACCAATCAGAGGACGGCATTTACGTTATTTCATGAATAACTGTACAAAATGCATGAATATCTGTCAAAAGGGCACTCAAATTCGCCGATTGACTGGGGGGCAATCAGCTGTGAAGTAATACTTCATTTCTCTTTTTAAACATTCAAACGCCCAACACAATGAACAATAATTCATTCACGTACGCAACGTAATTCATATATGTACTCTTATACCTGAAACACAATAGTACTCTGCGCCAGCCGACTTCATGTTACGATGACGCACTGCGTTGAAATAAATACTCAATTTATCAGCTGTTCTCCCTCTCATCTACTAGATGAAAAATATTCACCCCTATTCTCAAATCCGACGGATCGGAGATTCCCTTCACGCGTTCGATTCACGTGAACGGATTCGCACTATCATTAAATCCGTCGGATGCACTATATTATCGACATCACTTCTCTCTTTTTCGACGTCAGCTGTTCCAAGGATGGATACATACATTCATACATTATGTACATACATACATACGTAGTAGCGAATAAATACAATTGCATTTTTTTCAACGAAAACAAAACAAGCACATTTCAATGACAAAAATACTGATTCAGGCTTTTTCGTTCAAACTTTATCGCAAATTTTCTTAAAAATCTTTTACTTTTTCATGGCGTATTTTTGTCATGTTTTTCGCTATGTCCGGATATTTTTTTCCATTCCTGCCCTTTGAGTTGTTCCCTGTTTGCAGTTTTCTTCGTAGAATTTCATTTATTAGAATAATGCTAAACAGAATACAAATAACCTATTTTTTTACCAGCAATCTACTTAAACTCAAAGGAATTCGCAACGATGTTGATGCGGATCTGTTTGTTTGGAGTGATTCCATTCGATCGGATTTAAGAATGCAGTGAATCTCAATTCACATTACCGACATGTGGACGATTCACTTCGATATAATTTCGGAATCGAAAATTTTCGATATCGGTGGACGATTCCCGCCGGTGGATTTGGGAATAGTGGGGATTGCCGCCTTTCTGAATAGACTCATTTGAAATGACTTTTGTCGTTAAATTATTTTTAATCAGCTCTTTTTATTTCTCAAATGACAGTTGAAACAAAATACTCTCATTTCTCTCTCTCACAGCGCACCCCACTGTCAAAAAATATCCAACATGTTGAATAATGACGTGCGATGGACTACGTTTTACGTTTTATTACGATCTTCTCACCGCCCTCAATTTTCACTAATGCAGGTCGACGCTGTATTTTGTGCTTGTCCATTGAATCATGTGTGTTGAAGGCCAACGCCAGCGCAAACGCACTATTGTGTTTCAGGCGTTAATCTCCCTGCCTGGGAGTAGACAAAAATAATTATTTCCACTGTCCCACCTCTTTCAAGGCACTGTCAATGCTCAGTCACTGCAAAAAACATGTGCTTATCGCCGAAAATAAACAGATTGACCTATAAAACTTGCACACAGTCTTTTAAAAAATTCCACATTCAACACATTTATTTTCAAATAATACTATTCACTGTTTTTTTTAACCGGCATGTTTTCCTGTAGCTGCTCGTTCCACTGCCTGAGTGTAACTAGAAAAAGTAAAAAAAAAATAAAATAAAACCAGAAATCAAGCACTATAGATAGCCAACTTCTCCATCTTTTTCGCCCCGAGTCGTTTTCCCCTTAAAAAGTTTTGAAAGCGTTCTTTATATCGTTTGCTCAAACCAAACGATCAGAGAATGGCATTCACTGATGTAAATAAGACGAAGGGCAAGTAATCAGTGTATGCCAAGTACTTCTGTACGTATTCATGGTGACTCACAGCTGGTATTCAAGTGTACTAATACATTGATTACTTGCCACTCGGATTATAAAAGTCGTTTATGTTTCAAAATCTCTCAAATTCGTCGATGGACCAGAGGACAATCCGCTGAGAAGCCGGCTGTCTTTATAGTTTCTACACACTTGATATCTTTATCACAATATTGGAGCACGACAAAACGGACATTTGTTTTTGTTCTTGTGTGCAGATTTTTTGTTCAATTCTTGTAAACATCTCGCATGCATCCAGTGACCGCAATTGAGAATACTTATGTCGCAGTTTTCTTCTTCCAAGCAAACTCCACATGTTGGGTGTCTACAATTATATATTTATAAAAAACAAGATTTTATTAAATACACACTTGATATTAAAAACATTATTTAACGTCCATACTCTATCACTCGGAATGGTGTGTTGCTGATGAAGTTGTTCGTTTCGTAGTTTCGCTGCTGGCCTAACATTAAAAGCGCAACTGTTGCACCTACAGTAACACCAATCCCAGCTGTTAATAGAAATGCTCGTAGACCCATATTTAATTGTGTTATTGCCGGCAAATGACTGGACTGTCCCCGAATATTTCACTTTCCTCACAGAAGTCAACAAACGACTGGACTGGCCCCAGATATTTCACTTTCCTCACAGAAGTCAAGAAACGACTGGACTGGCCCCAGGTATTTCATTTTCCTCACAGAAATCAACAAGCGATGAGTGTACTGATCAGAAATTAAGCATTACAGAGATAGCTTTATGCCTGAAACACAATATTGCGCTGCGCCACCCGACTTCGTGTTACTGAGAGAGTGCGATGACGTACTGCGTTCAAATACTCAATTTATCAGCTGTTCTCTCTCTCATCTACTATACTACGTCAGCTGTTTTCATTTCTCAAATGACAGTTGACACAAAATACCAGGAATGAAGTATTACAAAGATGCCCGACTTGTACCTCTCTTGCCCCTTAAAATTGTTGACTACTGTTTTTTATAACGTGTTCTTAACAAAATAGACCAATCAGAGGCCGGCATTTACGTTATTTCGTGAATAACCGTCAAAAATGCAAGAAAATCTGTCAAAAAAGTACTAAAATTCGTCGATGGATTAGGGGGCAATCAGCTGTGAAGTCGGCTATCTCTGTAGTACTTCATTTCTGTGCTTGGCCATTGAATAGTGTGCAGAGATAATGAATGATAGAGATATCCAACTTCGGCCATTTTTACCCCTAGCCCACAACGAAGATGTAGTGGTAATCACTTCTGCTTTTATGCCTGAAACACAATAGTGCGCTGCGCCAGCCGACTTCATGTTACGATGACGCACTGCGTTGAAATAAATACTCAATTTATCAGTTGTTCTCTCTCTCATCTTCTAGATGATCAATTTCCACAAACGCAGGTCGACGCTGTATTTTGTCCTTGGCCATTGAATTGTGTGTGTTGAAAGCCATCGCCAGCGCAAACGCACTATTGTGTTTCAGGCATTACAACGCTCGTCAATTCACCACAATATCCGCGGTCGATTCGTGAATTTTGTGGGAAAAAAGCGTCAGATTCATGAATTTAGTGGGATAATGGCAGCTGATTTGTGAATTTTGCCCAAAATCCACATACTTTCCATGTAACATATGTACATGGGTATGTTTTTCGGAGGGTGTTCCAAAGTCGACTAGTATTTTTAAGAGAAATTTCTTACATTTTTATATGGACTTTCGTGAATAAAAATGTATTGCAATGCCCATTTAACTGGAACTATTTGACCTAAAGTGTATATACAGCCTATTCAGTCCTATATAGTCAAGCCATACCTGACAAATTAACTCAAAAAATGAAGTCCGCTTTATACGCTTAATTCATGAATTCTGAAAAACTCATGAATTCAATTTAAACAATTTGGTAAGAACAATGGCAAGATATTGCAACTATAACTTGTGACGCACAACAACAACAAACAAACAATTGGCAACACTGAAAAAGAGATAGAGAAGTAGAAAGGTAGAATGAAGAAGAACGGGCATTCTGATGAGATCTGTGAGTCAGGATAGTGGAAGTCAGGATATTATAAGAAGAAAGTGTAATAAAAATATATTAATTTTATAATTGAAAAACCAAAGTGTAAAAATTCACACTGTGTTGTACATTCATTAATTATGTCCTAGTATCCCATATTGTAAATTGCTCAAAGTTTTAATGACTGAACTTCATGAACATAAGATTTGTTCGTTCGTTCACCCCTCCATACTGGATTGAAAATTGAACACCGAAATTTGAAAAAACGTTCAAATAACGAGGGAATTTTCAAATAAGAACTCTAATTCACCCCATTACTAAAGTTGTGGGAGGGTATCAGCTATTCGCCAGCTATTCACAAGAGCTCACATGTATTCACAGACACGGGACAAAAAGCGTATAAAAAACGCTGTCAGATGAAATCAGGCAGAAGTTGTATACCTGTATTATAGGTTATTATGTGTGCGTTGAAAGCCAACGCCAGCTCAAACGCACTATTGTGTATCAGGCATTGTTCATAGAAAAATAGCCATGGGGAATTCACGAGGAAACTCATTACAAAACAGGGGAAAATGGTGAATTCTGAGCTCGGTGAAGGGTATCTGGCAGCACTGTGACGAATCTCTACTGACGTATTTTGACTTGTTGTCACAGGTTGCCAAATGAAATGTATTTTTATCAATTCAAAATAGAAAACAAATCTTTATGACTTCATCATTCGAAATAGGTGATAGATCAGATACAACAGTTTGTCGTCATAATTTATTGAGCGGAAAAGCCAAAATGTATTGTCTACCGCACAACAAGTCTTCCGTTTTTTTGTTACGATCGGTCACAGTGTATATTTGGCACATCAACCACAGGTTTCAAACAAATTGTCGCGACAAATTGTTGAGTGTGAACGCCGCTAGTGCTGGCAAAGTATTTCTGATTATTAAAAAGGTATTCCCATGAATGTGAGAAGCTACTTGATTACATGTTTTGTTAAAGGCCGTTTTAACGCGGTCAAATTTCATCGCCTCAAAAGGCTTTTTTCGGCAAGGGAAATGAAAAGAGCGGCAGGCTCACACTCGCTAAATTCGTCGACTTTATTCAAATTCTTTTAAGCGGCTTTCAGACAATTTGTCGTTGCGATTTGTTTTGACAACCGTGATTGATGGGCCAAAGCGTCAATGCGAAGGCTCGTTGCAACAAAACGGCAGACTTGTTTTGCGGTAGACAAAACATTTTGCCTTTCCAGCTTGATTGACTCACTAGAGTCGTGGCTGGAAAGGCGGAGCACTGGCCCATTGACATCCCCGCTGCTGAACTCGGAACACCCTTCAACCCACACTGTCGCAGTTGCCTCGACACCCGCCCTAAGGAATGTCTGCCTCCCTTTATCTGTGATTGTCTGGCACGAGGCAAACAAAGGTATATTGCGTTTATCAAACCCTTCCTTAGTGACCTCTCCAAGATCGCTAACCAAAGTATATCGAACATAATCAAATTCCTAAACTCCAGAGGCTAGATTTAGTTAACCCTAACAACCCAGGTCTGCGAGGTGTGGTATCAAAACGACTCGCAGCTGCACAACTTTTACCCGGTTTGAACCAAATCGGGTAGACACTTATACCAACTAACCAACTTACTAAACTACTAACACAAGACAACTCGATAAACGGCTCACTTCAGTACGTTAGCAAGTAACTCGTCATCTCTCGTCGAGAACTACTAATCAGGAAGATAAGCAGAATGACAAGAAAAGAACTCAAGTATTACTCCACTTCTAGATTCATAAACACAAGAGATGAAAAAATTCAAACTCATTCGAATGATTTTTACAATCAAGATATTCTCGAGATGTATTAATCGATTACCACTCGAACTAACATTCCGATTAGTGATGGACGCATTCGAGTGATAATCGATCAATACAAAATTTCGAGAACATCTCGATTCTCAATCAATCATTCGGATGAATACTAACCCATTCGAATCTACTAACTACTAAGAGAAGAGAAGTGGAGTAATACTTGAGGTTAATCCATTTACGTCAAGATAGCAATATCGAGGCTGAAGTCTAACAAAGCTGCCGTCGTGGACGGACTGTCCGCTGAAATCTTTAAGGCAGCTGGAGATGATCTGATTGGGCGCATGCACCAGATCATCTGTAAGATATGGTCGGAGGAAAGCATGCCCGACGATTGGAACCTCAGTATTGTTTGCCCGATCCACAAGAAAGGAGACCCCTTTGACTGCGCCAACTATAGAGGGATAAGTCTCCTGAACATCGCATACAAGATCTTCTCTGTCGTTTTGTGTACTCGCCTGAAGCCGTTTATAATTAACCTGATAGGTCCATATCAGTGTGGCTCCCTCCACCATCGACCATATTTTCACACAACGGCAGATCCTGGAAAAATACCCAAGAGATGATCGACACCCACCAACTTTTTTGTCGATTTCAAGGCCGCATATGACATATTGTGCATAGAGACGATCGACACAACGCCATGTCTAGTTTTGACATTACTGCCAAACTCGTCAGGTTGTGCAGAATCACGGGTGAGAACTCTCGCTGCTCCATCAAGGTCGATAACGAACTCACCGCGACCTTCAATATCAAAAAAGGTTTTAGACAAGGTGACGCGCTGTCATGTGATTTCTTTAACATCATCCTGGAAAAGATCGTGCAAGTCTCACACGCCAACACTAGAGACACGACTTCTGGAAGGTCCGTACAACTGCTAGCATACGCGGATGACATTGACGTGATTGGCAGAACACAGCGAGCCGTCAATGAGGCGTTTGCTGGCATTGAGACGGAAGCGGCTTAAAGTCGTCTAGCGGTGAATCAAGAAAGGACCATCGACGTCTTGGACACAGTGTTACAATGGGCAGCTAGAACTTCGAGGTAGTCCAGGACTTCATCTACCTCGGCTCCGCAGTAAATAGTACACATAACATCAGTACCGAGATCAAACGCAGAGTAACTCTTGCCAACCGCTGTTTCTATGAGCTCAAGAGGCAATGGAGTAGTAGAGCCATCTCTCGAAGGACCAAGCTGACTTTATACAAGACCTTGATCATCCCTGTCCTGCTGTACGGCACGGATGCATGGACAATCTCAAAAGCGGATGAGGAAGTCCTTGATCTCTTCGAGAGAAAAGCTCTGCGAGCGATCTTTGGTCCTATTTGCATTGACAGTTTTTGGAGAAGACTCAACCACGAACTGGACGGGCTGTACAGCGACATGAATCTAGTCCGGCGTCTTCGGATCCAACGTCTCAGATGTCTAAGTCATGTAGAGCGTATGTATAACTCAGCTCCGGCCCGAACCCGTGGGACAACGCAACAGAGGACGCCCGCGTTTAAGGTGGCGCACCCAGGTGGACAAGAACGTCAACCAACTTGGCGTGCGACAGCTGGAGACAGCTAGCCAGAGACCGTGCTAGTTGAGGGCCATGTCCACCCTGGACTGTAGGGCCAAATAAAGAAGAAGACGAGTATATTTACGTTGGTATTTCTCTCTGGTTATGTTCGTGGATAGTATTTCTGGACGACAACTATTTGTTACGTGTTCTCGCGCAGACGAGAGACATTGTTCCAGTAACCTTGTGTTAATATTTAGTCACCCCTATTCCCAAATCCACCGGCGGGAATCGTCCACCGATATCGAAAATTTTCGATTCCGAAATTCTATCGAACTGAATCGTCCGCATGTCCGTAATGTGAATTGAGATTCACTGCATTCTTAAATCGGATCGAATGGAATCACTCCATACAAACAGATCCGCATCAACATCGTTGCGGATTCCTTTGAGTTTAAGTAGATTGCTGGTAAAAAATAGGTTATTTGTATTCTGTTTAGCATTATTCTAATAAATGAAATTCTACGAAGAAAACTGCAAACAGGGAACAACTCAAAGGGCAGGAATGGAAAAAAATATCCGGACATAGCGAAAAACATGACAAAAATACGCCATGAAAAAGTAAAAGATTTTTGAGAAAATTTGAGATGAAGTTTGAACGAAAAAGCCTGAATCAGTATTTTTGTCATTGAAATGTGCTTGTTTTCGTTGAAAAAAATGCAATTGTATTTATTCGCTACTACGTATGTATGTAAGTACATAATGTATGAATGTATGTATCTAACTTGCTTCATGAGTCAGCTTGCTCACTTTAGGTTTCCTGGCTGGCCAGCAGTCCTCCTTGGACATGATCGCACTCTTAATTTATCCACTTCTGTTTTGTGTCATCAAAAAAGCGAGCAATAATATCCATTAAACAAACAATTTGGAAAGAAAAACTCAAATTTTAATGTTTACATTTCAAATTCAATTTCTTAAATCAGACGCCAGATCTTGGAACAGCTGACGTCGAAAAAGAGAGAAGTGATGTCGATAATATAGTGCATCCGACGGATTTAATGATAGTGCGAATCCGTTCACGCGAATCGAACGAGTGAAGGGAATTTCCGATCCGTCGGATTTGAGAATAGGGGTGAGTATGTATTTAGTAGTCATTCGAATGAGTTGGTAGTCATTGGAATGATATTGAGAATCGAAATGTTGTACTAATCGATTACTACTCGAATAATCATTCGAATGGACTCATCTCGAGTGATCATTCGATTATTAAACTATCTCGATTACTAAGGTCTCGATTATTCAAATCATTTGATTATGCCAGTCACTAATTCGAATGCGCCCATCACTAATAACTCCCTCTAGATTCTACGACTCAGCATGGACTTAGTTCTGATACCACTAGTTTCCTTGATTGCTCACTGAGTCCGCAGAGCCCTGTTAGAATTCGGAGGGAAGCCTCTGCAAATGCAACGACCTGCCTACTTCAATAGTTAACAACACAGAGAAAGTCCAGTGAATTTGGGAAGCTAGTGAAATCGGATTTTGGTACTACTCGCATCGTCTCACAGACGACGCCTTAGCGTTGTAGGATTAAGGGGGTGCTCACAAGTGACCTGAGTAACTGGAGGCAGCTGACCAGAGATCGTGTTAGCAAGAAGCAATTAATAATACCCCAAGACAAACAATTAATAATACCCCATGCTTTGTTTTGTTTTTATTGTTTTCTTTATATTTAACTCAATTTCTTTTTTCTCAGTATTTCTTGATTCTCATTCATTTTTCTCTTTAAATAACTGTACTATTTCATAGATGGTTGGTTTATTATGTTTTTTTTTGTTTGTTTTTGATTAACATTGAATTACTTTGTTCTCTCTACTTAATACAATAACACATATATAGTATATATATTTATATGTAACTATTTACATTTATAGTTGCTTTTCTGTTCTCTTCACATTCATTATTTATAAGTTTATTATCATTTAAGGCAAACATAAAAAATAAAATAATTAAAATATGTATATTAAAGTATATAACAAAAATATATAAATACTGATATTTAAAAAAAAAAGAAAAACAAACCTCCGCGATTCACACTCTCATTCTATGCTCATCATGCCGACAAGTTTGAAAACACAACAAAATTATATACAATTCAAGCATATCAATGAAATCAATTAACTATACATTATGAATGTGTATGCGTTGTTTGAATTTGAGTAAAAAAAGAATACATATAGAGAAAAAAAAAATACATATAGTTGATTAATAACATTTGTGTGCATATCGTTGATTCATATTGCGAATAAATATGTATATGAGGTTTATTACTTGATTTTATCGATACAAGAAGGTTGTTTTCTTTCTGTCTGCTTAGGAGGGTGTCTCAGAGGAATATCTATCATAGCTTAAATACGATATTTTAATTTTTTAATCAAATGGTAATTATAGGTACATACATCAACACACACATATATATATATTTATTTAACAAAAATACTCTAACAGTAGTTTTGGTTTATTAGATGCTTTTTTTTGTCCATTCAAAAAATGTTTATTCGGTTGTTTAACTCTAAAGTGGTTCTCATAGATAAGTGGATGGGGAGATAAACTCCTCGGAGATCCACGTAACAGCACAATTAAACTTTATTGGTCGGAGGGCGTCCATCCTTTGAGGGAGACGTCCTCAACTACCTTACCTACCTACCTTATAGTATGTAACTTTTACATAAATGTATGATGCATCTAAGGCAAAATTTAGTTTTGTAATCCTTCGATGGAGGATCCGAGGTTGACACAGGGTACGCCGAAACTATCGATAGTATTTGATTCGACTTTTTGTTCACGTAAAACGAGAGAAGTCTGACGAACCACAAAGCTGAAGATTTGAGAGATTCAGCAACAATCCTGAATGTTTCAATCTCTATGTAGCGTTCTTTGATTTGGCTCAAAGTTTAGTCCGTGACCTAAGTAATTCCAAAGCCATGTCTGGAAAATTGGTTCTGACACTGCCCAAGAGCAGCAAAATTTAACAATGGCAACTGTCTGTCTACCAACGACGGGTGTTATCTCCTTTTTAATCAACTATTTTCATTAAGGCTGTTGCGGTCTCCCTGTACCTCGCGCTTCCTCAACCACTTCATTTCTTGTTCACAATTCAAGAAAAGTCTACAATTCATTCGTGTTGAATTGAATACAACTGGACGACGCGAGATATATGCCTCTCTCTGATGCTTGGTACGTGCATCAAAGGGGAGTACGACTAAGGCTTTAATTTCGACAACGTGTAGTTTGCAAAATCAACATAATTGTTTAAGGCCAACAATAAATTGTATAAATAACTCAAAGTATATTCATATTTCGTATTTTATTGCTTAACTAATGTTCACTGTAGGAATGCCACCTTCTCTCCTTTGTCTGGAACTATTTTAGAAGGTCTTCTTAGTGCTGCCATGTCTCGCCAGATGTAGGCGTTACAATTGGATGTTTTTCTCATGACAGACAGTTGGATCATGCCCATGTTTCTCTTGACCAAACTAGAATTGATAAATCGCCCATGCGAAGAGGGCGAAGAATTATTTTTTGTTTGCCTATGTTTCAGTTTCGCTTGTAGAAGCTTTCAAGTCACTTTTCAACCTTGTTACACTGCCATAACTAGCAAGGAAGCTAACGACAGGTCCTCCTGACACACACCTCTGTCTACTAGTGGACTCTCTGAATGCATCCTATTCTAGTCAGAGGGGGTTTTACGCTATTAACAAAACAAATAACTAACGTAATTCAATTAAATTTTCCCTCACATGTGAAATGGATGATCGTCTTATTCTGAAAAAGTTGAATTTCGAAGTGGTATCTTAAGTTTTGGTTCTAAACAATAAGTCTAGTTCATAACCTAAGAGCATCCAAATTAGAGACATCTACGCATCTGAGCTGAGGCCGAGAGCATTTACTCCTTTCTTGAAACTGTTGAAGGAAGCCCAAGTCCTTACTTAATCTTGAAGATATCTATTCCTTTGAACAACTCGTCAACTTAGCACGTATTTATTTTCGTGAACAGAACCTGGACTGTGATCTCAACCTTAACACAAAATAAACGTATCATTCTACTCAATGAATATATCGTGTTCCATTCTGCGATGTCAAACATTTCGACCTAACAATGTGCAAACCTCAAAACCGTCAGCTAACTGCCCTATATCGACCTCCTAATTTTCAGTTTTCACTTAAACAAGTGGCAGAATGGAGCATATTAAATAAGCTAATATTCCTTTGTTTGACAACAGTCTAAATATGTTGAGTCAGTTGAGAGGCAATTATGATACACCCTTAAATTCTTTTATGTCAATATTTTGTTTGTACTTTTACAGATACGGAGGAAACAAAATATGGCCCTTTCAGCAGATTGGATATCGACATAAGCTTTGTTTGGTCTTACTTTGTCGTGCCAGATGCCAAGACTTTCGAATTTGTTGCCAGAACAGCAGAGTCTCATGAAAAGTGAACACTTTCCCAGACACACGAATTAAATGTAACTTCACCTACTCCTAAATTTTTTTTGTCTACCCTCATTCACCCATCATGCTCTTCGAAGGCACCCTGTGTCAATTGATAATCCATCGATTAAGCATTACTTATACTTAATCGCCTTAGATGCACATATTTATTATTTAACAAACAAAAGCTTAAAGCGTACATGCACTTGAACATTCATAAACGTTTTCTTTTTTTTTTTGTTTATATACTATGTATATATAAAAGACAAAAACAATCAATGATACATATTCAACAACAGAAAAGTACAAAAAAAAAAATAAACATATTAATAAAATAAAGAATTAACAGAATTCTGGAAAGCTAAGCTCCATAAAATCGAGCAAACAAACAAACAAATTTTCTCTCTTGTACATTTACAGAAAAAAATTAATAGTAATAGTTTGGGAAACATACACATACAAGGTGTTCCTCTTAAACGTCCCTAAATAACGGCTCTGAAAAGCTTAACAACGCAAGATAAACATATTCATTAATTTATTTAGTTTATTTTGTATGATATTTTCTTTTCTTTTTTTTTTGTTCTTCGTCTACACATATATGTAATTTATTTACGTTCTTTTGGATAACAACAAATAAAAAAAAAACAAGATTCTTTAACAAATAATATTAAATAAACAAGGAAAAATTATATTAATTACAAATTAATGATAAGAAACAAAAATTAGAAAAAAAAAAATAATAATCAGTCCATTGTGTTTTGTTTTTTTCGTTTTTCTTTTTTTTTTGCTTTTACTCGAAATGATTTGTGTTTTTGTTATGGTTTCTGTTTGCCACGCTTCGCACGAGACAACAATGCATTAAAATATTTAAACATTCAATGTAGCAAAATGAAAAAAAAAAAATTAAATTAAAATATACGTGTACATATATTCCATTTCGTATTCAATAATTTAATAGTATATGCATAGGGATTGCGGTGTAGCATATTTCACAATATTTCTTTGCGTTTTGATCCTATGCAAATTTCAAGAGTTCAAGTGTTTATTCCTCATTAAACAAATTATATAAAACAAATGCCGAGGAATTCATTTTTAAATGTACTCCTCCTCATCCCTCATCACTTTCATTTCGTCTGTATTTTGGGGTGTACGTGTGTTTTTGTCTGTGAGTGTATGTGTGTGTGTGTTGAGGACAATCACAATATTGCTTGTGAATCGTCGTTTACTGCGCACAGATGATTGCCGTCGAATTATCTTTCTTTTGTGTGTTTTTGTTTTTTTTTTTTTGGTAATTTGCTTCTGCATATTTTAAGCACCAACAAAGCCATAAACTTCAAGAACGCGAATTTCAAAATCACCTGATGGACAGAGCGGGGGATTGTTGAATGTTTTACAACTGTCTGTCTTGCCAAAGCGTATGTTCTCATCCATCCATATTGCTTGGCCTTCTCTGAAAGCGAAAACAAAAAGAAATATTTTATTGAAGTTTAAAAATAAGGAAAGGAATAAGTTGCGAATGAAAAGACAGTCAGCAACGGGAAGTAATTTAATTTTCCTAGAATGTACACAAGTGAATTTAGTGGTAATTCACAGATTAAGTCTCCTACAGTCTAGTGGTGTCTAGTCTTGTCTAGTGTTCAAGCAACGAAGATAGACTTGTCAATTGACTATTTTATTGAACAGAAGGTCCTCCGATCGACGCCAAAGCACACAGATTGCAAGAACGCCCATCGTCTGATTAGCAGCCGAATGCTGTGTTGAGTAGGAATGCCAATAAAGGTGACTCTTGGAAATGCCAAAATAACATTAAAGAGTTAAGCAGGAGAAGCCGATTAAGACTCCTCCAGGCCATACGAGGATAGAAGGCAATAAAATGGTCACTCCTTGCATAGGAAGAGTTCGTTGGAACCCTTCACATGGTCTGAACCATTTTGCGCAGTAGTATACCATGTCCTCAGAGCATGATTCAGAAAACTATAAAGAAGGAACCAGAAGTTCGCACCCATGGCATGAAGCAGGGCAAGAAACCGAAAGAGTTTTGAGGGATGTATCACAATGAGCAAGAGCTATCTTCGTATGCTACAATGCTCCCTAACAGGGCAAAGCAGACTCTGGGAGCAACGATGGAAACTAGGGAAAGCAGAAGAAGGTCTCTGGAGATCCCTTGGAGAATATACTGAAATTCCAGAACATGCACTGGGATTTTGAGAGGCACTTGGTCACCGAACGAAATCACGAGATCTCATCGAACTTGTTCATTGGATCGTATGGGAAAACGAAGCAAATTCACCTAATGAGGTGTGCAGTCTAATGCTGTTGCTCTCCACGAAGATGCAAGCGCCAGAGCCTTCATTGGTCACCGAACGAAATCACGAGGTCTCATCGAACTTGTTCATTGGATCGCTTGGGAAAACGAAGCAAATTCACCTACTGAGGTGTGCAGTCTAATGCTGTTGCTCTCCAACGAAGACGCAAGCGCCAGACCCTTCATTGGTCTTAGAGCCAGCCGAATTCTGTCCAGAGCCAGGGAAATTCGACTTTATATGTACGCCGCAGGAGAAGTACTGGTGTCCGTGCGTCAGACGAGATGGACCTTGGGGAAAGCAGCAGATACGTACGTATTTATGTTGAACGACTGGATGGCGCCATTGGTAAAGTGCCTGTCCCTGATGTGCTGGTGATGCACTAGCAGCCCGCCTACCTAAACTAAACTAACGTATCTACTTCAAAGCTAATTGCACCAAACGACCGAGGGATTGAAGAGAAGGGGCCTTATCATAGTCGTATACATCCAGACCGATATTTTTGAGAGAGTCTTACAGAGAATCCCTTTACACTGCAAGAAAACTGACAGAGCCTTAAGGATTTTTGAATGGACGTGTTTTTTTCCAGAGTCGTTTTCTATTTAGAGTAACGCCCTGGCACGTGGCTTTTTCGGAGAAACGGATGGTGACGCCTTTTAGTTTCAGTTGAGTCAGACCATTCGGTTGCCACTTCTTCGTAAAGAGGGCAACCACTGTTTTGAGAGGGTTAACTGATAGTCCATTTCTGATACACCAATCGTCGATCACGCTCCCAAGCAACTAGTGACCTCGTGATTTGGATGCATGCAAGAGGAGACTTGTAGCTCTTATTTTACGTGCCCGAGCTTTTTTTTATATAAGAATCTGTAATTCAGTAATCCGCAGGCAGACACACAGCAGCTAGCACGGCGATTAGATTAAGATCGCTGAGCAGCTGGAAAGAACTGCAGTCTGAACATTCAACGATCCTTCGCAGGTATGCCTCTATACCCATAGACCTCACTCTCTCAGACTCACCCTATTCACTGTAGCGTCTTTCAGGCTGAAACTATGCCGATTAAGGAAGCCCTGTCCTGGCTGAAAAACAATGTAATATCGCGCATAGATATCATCATCTGTTCTGATAGCCAGACAGCGATCAAATCTCTGGATTCAATCATTTTTAATTCCAAGACTTCTTTGAATTGCCGCCTATCTCTTAACGAGAGTATTTTAGCATCCAACTTATGTGGGACACTGACATTCCAGAGAATTGCGAAGCGGACGAACCCGCTAGAAAGGGCACAGACTCCGTGCTCTTTCCGGGTGGAGACCCACCCTCCATGGCTATCGCTACTATAAGACATCTCTTAAAACTTGAAACGCTTGCTCAAACAAACCGCGGATGTATATCTGGCACAGAATGCCTCATTACCAAACAACTATGGCCTCTGATCGATCCCAAGCTATCCCTTAGCTTGATCAGATTAAACAGGCCAAACCTCAGATCTCTTATTGGCGTTTTAACAGGGCATTGTGCCATCGGACCAGGCCTTCCCTATAATGATTTCTGCAGAAGATGCATGGACGAGGATGAGGAAGAAACCATCGAACATTTGCTATGTAGCTACAGTGCTCTCTCATCCCGTGGATTAAGACCTCTGGGGCCCATTTCTTTGTTAATCTGGCCAAACTGAGCAGCATCAGAATCAGCCCTCTTCTTCGCTTTATCAAAAGCACAAATTGGTTTGCGGAATAGGTAGCCTAAGATCCGCGTGGTAACACAATGGGCCTATGTTTGGCCTAAGTGTGTCTGCTGTCAGTATGCGCGGCAGTCAGCCACCTCAACCTAACCTGAACCGTAGTCTATACTGGACACGAACCATGCCCAGTTCATGAACATGATGTGAACATATCTAGTGGAGTCACATAAATCCATGTCCACACAAGCATCGTGTTGAATAATCTCTATTCATGGACACACGGGTTTGAACAACCCGATGTAAGCAATAAACCGAAAATATTAAGCTTGTGGATCAGCTGAATTGTTACACTGAAACCTCAATAGCCGAGTTGAAATGATTTCAAATGTCATTTACTCTCAATTCACAGGTCATTAGCTCTCAAAAACAACTATCTTCTAACAAGAAATAATATAGTCCGAGAACACCAAAAATAGAGAGAGAGAGAGAGAGAGAGAGAGAGAGAGAGAGAGAGAGAGAAAGAAAGAGAGAGAGAGAGAGAGAGAGAGGCCCTATTGTTAAGCCAGCGCCCTAACCTAAGGTTTTTAAGTTTAGTTGTTATCTCAATTGTAAATATTATTTTTCCGTTCAAATAAAACTCTTAAATCGCATTTTAGCACATGGGCTCTGTTCAAAAGATGGGCATGAGATTTAGCGTTTTCGTATACGTGCAAAATGTCATGTTGGGTAATATGTCCAGTGGAGACGGTGTGTAAGGAAGCGAGCAATATCATCAAATTTCTTCAAGTCTAGTAGGTTTCGGGGTTTGGAAACCACTGGATTTCATTGAAATCTATTTGAAACCTTCTCGATTTAATCCGTCCGTGAGAGGTTGTCAAAACGAACAAGCCAACGGGGGGAACTTCAGTTTATTTCGGTCATTTTGGTGTTCATTTTCTCATAGGATTTCTCTCTCTCTCTATTTTCTGGTGTTCTCACACTATGTTATTTCCTGTAAAAAGACAGCTGTTTTGAGAGCTGATGACTTGAAAATTGAGAGTTATTAACATTTGAAATCACTTCAACTCGGCTATTGAGGTTTCAGTTAAAGAATTCATCCAAACCACGCGATTTCGGTTCGGTGGGAACATGGAATCAAATTACCCGAGACTGTTTCATTTGATCAACAGCAGAGATGATCAGAATTCATTGACAAATTACAAATTACCAGAGTCTTCCTATTTCTAGTGTCGGAAAATACGTAAAACACTTCTTCACTTACCCTCCTCCGATTGTGATCATTTTAGCGTCTGCCGCCATGAAGAGTTCCGAAGAGTGTCCCAATCCTTTGTCGCCCTCGATGCCAACCCACGGGTATTTTGCCCTCTCCGGGTACAGGGAGAAGAGGAAGGTCTCACCAGTGCCAAAGTAGGCCTGCCGTTGGCCTTTGTCATCTTTGACATTACGCTCATACCATCGTGTCGAGCAATAAGCCCCAAATACCTGAAAACATAAGAAATCACATCACATCAGCAAAGGGATCGACTTGTGTAAATGTTAAGCACTCTTACCTCATTATTGCACGTTTTGATCATCATTAGAGTCGGTTCGTGTTGTTCCACTCGCACATAGAATGTTGTCAACGAGCAACCATGCTCTTCGGTCGTGTACAGCAGTACGGGTTGGTACATTGTTATTCTAACTGGCAGCCATGACCAGAGTGTAAAGAGCTACATACGCAAATAGATTCTGTATTAGTCACAAGTTTCTTTGACACTTTTGCAATTTTATTTTTGTTGGATACATGGTTTCTTTAGCAAAATACAACATTTAAAAAAAAAATCTTCGTAAATCATTGGGAAATCAAACAAGAATTTAATCATAAACAAAATCATTAATAAACAACAACATCGAAGCAGAAAATCGAAAACGACATGACAAACGACAAAGAAAAAAAATATTACGAGGAGCAAGCTAGACAAATAAGAACGAAAACTGAAAATCACAAGGATTTACGAGTCAATCACGTGGTTTCCTTGGACATCTATGGACACACTACACTTGTCAGGTGCACTTTTATTTGGTGGGGAAACAACAAATGGGTTTGTAAGGTATTCAACTGTGCTTCGAACACTAGACGCGACATATGCAGGCAAAAAATAAATTAAATAAAATAAGCTTCAAGGTGTGGAAAGTAAGTCGCGTAGTCTTTTGCAGCACGCTGTTCATCTCGTGCGCATATAAAACCAGTTGTTTCTTTCTTAAACAGTCTCACAAGATTGGATTGTCTGTGCATTTTTATCTTGTGTTTTGATACAACTTAAGGGCCGAGACCATAGAATCCGTTGCGTTGTTATCGGATTGCAAAGACGTGCCCACGATTCATCCGAAATCCGTCCAACCCAACTACGACGACTTCAGAATGCAATGATTCAGGTGAAAAAGGAACTGTCAAAGCATCAGAAAACAGTCAAACGCAGAAATGAAGTATTACAGAGATAGCCAACTTCTACCTCTATGGGCCTTACAATTTTTGACAAGCGTTTTTTGTGTCGTTTTCTAAAACAAAATTGACCAATGATAGAACGGCATTCACATTTTTGCGTGAATAACCGTCAAAAATTCATGAATATCTGTCAAAAAAGCACTCAAATTCATTGATGGACTAGAGGGCAATCCGCTTTGAAGTCGGCCATCTCGGTAATAATTCATTTCTGCATAGCACGGCGCAATATTTTATGAATATTTAATGAATTTGAAGTGTTCGTAAAACATGAAAATCAACATCAATCAAAACAAAAAAGTGACTCAAATTCAAGCCCAAACCCATAGAATTCGTCACGTGCGTTGCGTCATGTCCAAACTGACAACTGTCAGGGAGAGACACAGCAAATACAGCCCACAAGTGAAATTCACCACGGTGGTAGGAATTGTGCAACTTTCAACTTTCTGTGCGGTTGACAGATGTTTTCATGGAAATTCATTCGGGTGATCCTTATGTGATTGGTTTTACCGATTTTTTCGAATGAAAGAATGCTTTTTGTTTTATTTAACATTGTTATTGAATAATTCTTAATAATTTAGGAACTATAAAATTTGGAATTTCTCATATTTATGCAAGAGTGGATTGAGCAATTTATTTTGATTTATGCAAGAGTGATAAAGCAACGCAGTCATTGGGCACCTCTTTCAAATCCGGCAACTACGATTCTTGTGGATTCCAAACGTAACGCAAGCGACGGTTTCTATGGGTTTGGCCCTTTCGTCGATGGACAAGGGGACAATCAGCTGAAAAGTTTCCATCTCTATAGAACTTCATTTCTGATTAAAAGTTGATTAACTGCATCTTTCGTCATGTATTCCACTTGTGGGCCGCGTTTACTGTGATTCTACCATTGACTTAAGTCTCATTCATATGAATTGCGAACTTCGCAAACTCTGACATTTCATTCACAATGAGTTCTATCATTCGCAGAGTTAAATGCACACATTTTGGGCAGAAATGAATTATTACAGAGATGCACGACTTCTACCCCTCTTGCCCCTTAAAATGTTTTACAACTGTTTTTTATGACGTGTTTTATACTAAATTGACCAATCAGAGGACGACATTTACTTTATTTCATGAATAACCGTCAAAATTTCATGAATATCTGTCAAAAAGGCACCCAAATTCGTGACTAAGGGGCAATCAGCTGTCGGCTATCTCTGTAATACTTCATTTCTGATTTGGGCAACAATACTCCTACTTGGTCGTGCATTTGTGGATCGCGTTTGCCCCTTTGTGTATTGCGATCTCAGCCTGACAGTTCGCAAATAGAATGATTGATTCGTGGCGAAACAAATTTAAAATTGTTACTAAGCATACCTAAACTAATTATATTTTAATTTTATTATATACGATTATTCAATCCGCATCTTTTTGCATAGCAAGAAGTATAACTTTTTGTTGATATTTGGTGGTAGTTGGTTGTTTCTATAAGTTCGCGTTCGCTGCTCGTATGGGGATGGGTCTTAATACTTACATTTTGAACATTACGCAATTGACGCAACGAATGCTATGGGTTTGGTCTTTAAAGGCTCAACAGTGGACCTTTCTATGGGACTACGTTTTCCCGATTGCACTTGGAATTATGTTAGAGCTTTATACTTAAAAAGCTGTGAAAGTTGATGGAAGCTAACAGGCAAGGACTTTTAAATGAAGTGTGATGCTGAAGGTCGTCTACTCCTTCATTTTGAAAACAAATTTAGATGTATTGTTGATTACAGAAGCTTAGGAAATAAACGGAAATTGAATGCCGCTAGAAAAGCGTCGGTGTTGCACCTCATTTTTCAATTACAGAGTTGAAGGGGCTTTCAAATATTCAACCGGCTGCCCAGACTCCAATTAAAATCGTCAAATGCTTAGCACAACCTACTGTTCAGCAGTCAACCGTTAATAATTTTTATTTTTGCAAACTGGGCTGTTTGGATTGCCTTTATATGCACTCATCCTCATACATTTAAATCACATATGCGATAATGAAGTACAGTAGATATCTCACTATCTCACATCCACTTCCGGCGTTCCGCTTTATTTTCCTTGTTTGGGTTATTACAGGTTATACTGTCCACTGATCGACATATTAGCAATTATTACATATTTCAGGTTCATTCATTGCAACAGTAGCAATTGCTACGCTAAACTGCAAGTACTTCCTTATCGCTTGTATGGCTTAATTGTATGAGTATGAGTGTATATCATTAAACGATTCAAAGAAAGGGTTGTGGTGTCCAATTACGTCAAAGCCATCACCTAAAGCATTGGCCAGCAAGGAAACTAATATTTTAAGTACCACAGCCTTGCCTTTTCAGCCATGTATTGCTCTTGATGAAATAATATAGTCATTTATACAATTTATACATGCCTTAAAACTCGGCGGCTTCGCAAGGTTTAAATAAAAAAAATGCCAGAAAAACCGAGCCACCTATCGGATCTACAGCTAATTTTGGTTCACTATTACGGGCGGTTAAGGGAAACATACGCATTTTGCACTTGGGTACGCACGAGTATCTCTGATTTTAGGTTACTTTGAAGGATGACTAGAAATTAGTTCAACTACTGGCTTAAGCGAATGTCGTCCTTTCACGTTCTGAACATTCCGTGGTAGAGACTTTCATGGCCCTTGAAGAACATGCGAAGGGTAATGAGAAAAAAAAACAACCAAAGTATATGCCGTCGAGCAAATTTAGACCTAGACCTAGAACCCGATCACGGTCGACAGATACCACGTAAGCTGGTTAATGGATCGGGGCAAACCTGAACTCCCTAAAAGGGAACCAAGTGGAAATTCGACACAGAATTTTCTTTGGCAACCACGACTAATTCGGCTCGAAGGATATTATTCCTTGACCCCAACATATGCCATTTGAATGAAGCGCACTTCTGCAGAAGCCCATTTGCTCTGCGAATGCCCTGACTTCGCAAAGGAAGGAACCAGCAGTTGGGCTTAAGTGAATGCCAGAAATTCGAGTGCCAATGGAATGGCACTAACATCATTACGGAACCCATATACTACCTGCCTACATGCATGAACTGGAGTTAAGCTTTGGTCCTTCAAAAAAAAAAATACGTACCAGCTAAGACAGTGCTGCCAGCAGGTAATGAATTTCCCTTTTCCAAATAAAATTGACAGAAAATGTAAGTTTATTCTGACGAAATGTCTATGAAAGTATTTCTGTTTGGAAACTGTTTAGTAAACACCCAGCATGCTCAAACCAATTTGGACGGAAGATCTGTCTGTTTTTAGTGAATTCCTTGTGGAAACTGAATTATAGGGATGAGTAAGAAGAATAAGGAGAGGAGAGTCGCCTTGCGTAGTGGATTAAGGCGTAGTCAGCAATACTTTGACAGATACCTAAAATAAAAGTGTTCTTATGGGAGGTGACACATAGACCAACTTTTAACTTTTCTCTCTCCTTTAGCGTTGACAATCACATTGTGACATTTTAAGAGAATTCGAATGGAAAAATGGGAGTTGGTTCTCGTTTGAAACAACTTTCAAAATAGATAAAAATGTAAATGAATGTTTATAATTGAGTATTTATATTAAAATACATATTTTAATTGTGAAACTGTCAAATGAAATCAGCTGTGCGTTGAAGTATTCATTGTGTCATCCCCTTCCTTCAGGTACTTCACCGTGAACGGATACTTTGACGCTACGCATGTAAAGTATTCTATCTGCCAGAGCCTTTAGTGCGTCGATTTCTATGCAACGGGCGCCAGGTTCGAATCCCCAATCTACCAACTTTCATAATTCACGGCTTCCACCTCTTTTGGGTCACTGACAATGCTCAAATAGTATTCCTGTCTAGAAAAAGGTTCTAAACTTTGCCGTTCGTAGTCGGCATAAAACTGTAGGTCCTTTCTACTCATGAAAAAACAATAGCACGCACAACACGAATGGTTGCTGAGAAGCTAGGCCCAGGTCCGCCTCGGACTGTGGCGCCACCAATATTATTAAGAAGAGGAAAAGATTCTACATTACCTCGGAACATGCCCCGCACTTCCAGAAACCAGATGAAGGTACCTCTTCAACTTCCTTGAGAATCTGAATAACATAGATCTGAGAGACACTCTACAATATCTGAAAGCTGCCCAATGGCTAGGAAAGCTGCATGAGACATCTCGTATGACCAGTCAATCCCAAAGAGGATTATAATATGGTCAACGGAGTAACTGGGCCAAATGAGCCGCTTAGTGACATCACAATGGACCAGATGTCTATGTGGAGCATGATTTCTTTTTATCATTTAGTCACCCTACCTACCAACCTTGTGAAAATTGATGAGACATGCCTTGGGTTTATTACTATTTCTTCGTTCATTTTTTTTTAACGACGAGACTGTGCTGGCTGTGGGTATGTACGTCGATCCCTACGCAATTCCAACTCTCTACCTAGGTTCGATTCCCGGACGGTATGACCAAAACTAATTTTCACGGCCCCACCTCTTTCGATTCACTGAAAATGCTCAAAAAGTAATAACCGTCTGTCTAGAAAAAGCTTCTCAAACTTGGCCGTTTGAAGTCAGCATAAAACTGTAGGTCCCTTCCATTCGTGAAAGAACAGTAGCGCGCAGAACACGAGTGGTTGCTGTCGAAGCTTGGGGATGGGCCTCTGCAGGCTCTAGCGCCACTCAGCTACTCATATGATTATTCTTATTATAAAGACGAGACTAAGACTCAAGACATGTTCTGTTTCTGAGTAAATTTCAACAAAAATCTTGAAAATTCCGAACAAGCATCTATCGGAAGAGCTTTAAATTCTTTCTAATGAAGGGACAACATCCTCCAAGGTCCATGTGATTCAATTGCGTCAGGAAAACGGTCACTTCTTTCATAACCTCAGATTTTAGTCGGTTTGACTTGTCTCGTTTGGTTCAAGCTTCACCTCAAATTGTTTGATAAATGCTTACAAACAAGAGCGGCGACAAAGCCTATAACTTGGATTGCAGAGAAATGGATTTACCTTAAAAAAAGAATTGAGAGAAACTCATAAGTTAACTTAAAACAATTGGATATCTGTGTGATATCACGTGTTATTACTAAAGCTTCAACTACCAAGCTCACATCTACTAAACCAAGCGAACTTAAGGAGGAAAATAAAAACGGAAGAAGACAAAATGCATCGGCAAAGGACACCACTACTCATTGAAATATCAAAAAATCTGGTGCGAAAATGAAGGAAATAAAGAAAAGAAACTAAACTACAATACACTTACATCTTCACCACTGGCTATTCGACTTTTTAACGACTGTACAGGATACGCGCCCATGGCGAGCACCCTATGACCGGGAGACTGTTCGCCCTTTTATTTGTTTTTCATATATTTTTGCAAATGGTATTTGGAGGGAGTATAGATTGTTTTTGATTTTGAGGGGGGTTAGGGGTGATAGTTGGTGTCGGTGGTGGTGGTGGTGGTGGATTCAAACAGAAGAACAAACAAAAAATATATCGGGATGCAAATGCATTTAACACATTCAGACGGTGGGTGTGTCCGTCAACAATTATTTTTTTTTTTTGTACGCAATATATCCAGTTATATATTTAAGACACATGGCAAGACAGGTAACGTAAACATTTCATATACATTTGTTTACAATTTTTTTTGTTTTTGTTTTGTGTTAACGCAGTCAACATTTATATATATATACGAGCAATCAGTAGCAGCAGTAGTAGTAGCAGTAGTAGTAGTAGTAGTAGTAGAAGTAGTAACAGAATGCAGCAAGATGAGAAAAAAGAAAAAAATAAATAAAATGCACGTGTTTACTTTCATTTCGAACATATAAAGTAAATATATATGTTTATCTCTCTCTCTCTATCTCTATTTCTGGTTTTGTATAAGTATCATAATATTCAAATTCAACAAAAATAAAACAAATCAATCAACAGATGTTTAGAGTTTTGTACATGTTTTCAAAATCAACTGTTAACGAGGTATGCAGTACCTAAAAGAAGAAATCACTTTTCAAATAATTCAATTCGCCAATAAAAAAGAACAAACAGAAAAGCCCTTAAATTTGCATAACACATTTCATATCTCAGCCTCTTATGTTTAATATTTATAAAAATATTCGTTGTTTTTTTTTGTGTCTTTGTCTTGTTTGTAAAGAGTAACGAAATAAATCTTGTGTTCAGACATTCTCGTTAAACACACATTTCAAGATTTAATTAAAAAAAAAAAAAAAAATTGTAAGTCAAATCATAACAACAGAAAAGAACAATAAACAAATCAAACAGAAAAAAACGCCAAAAAAACAACAGAAAAAAACTAACAAAAGGATATTGGTATATTATCAAAATTTAAGAATTATTAAGAAACCCCATACCAGATTGCGACAGGTCTCGGAATGCACCCTCTGGAATGTTATTGACATTTTTTTCAAAAATGAATGAAATGTTTCTTAATACAAATTTCATTTTATTTAACTTAAAACTAGAACTGTACTTGATTTACACATTATTATGGTACACCTAGATATTTAATAAAAAAAATTAAAATAACCTGCGTTCGATTTAGATGTGTCGATAACTTTACTTCAGACGATGTTACAGAATGTGAATCTAGCGGTACGAAAATATTATGTGTACAAGTTGAAGGTGAGCCCACAGGGTGGCTACTATATTTTAACGAATGCCGACCAGTGGAACAACGCAATAGAGGACGCCCATGGAACCGATGGCGCACCCATGTGGAGAAGGAGACCTCAATCGACTTGGTGTGCGCAGTTGGAGACAGCTGGCTAAAGATCGTGCCGGCTGGAGAGGCTTACTGGTTGAGGCCCAGGTCCACCCCGGACTGTAGCGCCACCAGAAGAAGACCATTTAGTGCATACTCGGCAGAGTCATTGCTGTTAATTTGATAAACATTTCAATCAAAACAAACATGCAAGACTTCATTCATTCTATATAAGAATTAATAGTTAAATAAAGATGAATGGCCCTGCCACAATGGACGTACTTGTGTCAAAATCAACTAAAAGTACCCAGAAACATTGTCAACTTTGTGCCCACAATTCTTTCCTGAAATTTATGCCTGAAACACAATAGTGCGTTTGCGCTGGCGTTGGCTTTCAACACACACAATTCAATGGCCAGACACAAAATACAGCGTCGACCTGCGTTAGTGAAAATTGAGAGAGATGAGAGGATCGTAATAAAACGTAAAACGTAGTCCATCGCACGACATTATTCAACATCTTAGATATTTTTGACAGAGCGGTGCGCTGTGAGAGGGATTTTCTCCCAGATTGAGAGTTTTCTTCCAAATTGAGAGTATTTTGTGTCAACTGTCATTTGAGAAATGAAAACAGCTGATTAAAAATAATTTAACGACAAAAGTCATTTCAAATGAGTGTATGCAGAAAGGCGGCAATATTTCTCTCATAGATGAGAGAGAGAGAACAGCTGATAAATTGAGTATTTATTTCAACGCAGTGAGTCATCGCACTCTCTCCGGAGCATGAAGTCGACTGGCGCCACGCACTATTGTGTTTCAGGCATTAAGCAGAAATGTACGTACGAAGAAGGGGATTAATTTCAATGACTCTCAAGCCTCAAAGTAATGGAAACTTAACTGAACGAAACGACCATTATATTCAACTGTATATTTCTGTTCACATAGTTCCAACATTTGTTTAAAATAAGATAAGTCGGCACAAAATTGATGAGGTAAGTTCATTGACTGCATTTCTGGTCGAAAGGCTTAAGTTGACTTAAGGCTACGTACGTTCATTATGAGTAACAGTCATATTCTATTTAAGGCCGGAGGAAAAAGCTTACGTTGTGGAAACGACTGAAGTGACTTGGGTCATACTGTTGTTGGTGATTCAACTGTTAGACTGTTTAAAAATTATGAATATACTTTTCTCTTGACGATGCAACACTGCCAAGGGCAAGTGGCGATAGATGTTTTGAGGACGAAGAACGTGTGCTGTTTAATCGATACCCACGACAAAGCTCAAGAGCTGAACTTGCAGAGAACACCACAGAACTGCGAATGCTGATCAATGATCATGTGATCATATTAAGTGATGTTGTGGAGGAAAAAACTTGTCATTAAATGGCGAAGGAAAGCGAAAAGTGACAATGCTCAGCCACATGTAGTAAAATCAACCGACATGCATTCTCTAGACGGGGTTTGCCTTAAAAGAAGAAGGATTAAAAGATCAACCGACATGCATTCGCTAGACGTGGTTCCTTAAAAGAAGAATTCAAATACACCCAATTCTGTTTTTACACGATCTTGTTTTACACGGTTTTGATATAACACGGTTTGAAAATAAAATATTTTTAATTTTTTTACACGATTTTATAACATTTTATCCATTTAGCACGATTTAAAATTTTTTGTGCTTAAATTTTTTTTGTCAAATTTAATTTTTGCGAAGTATGTTCATATCACAAATTTAAGGGAATTCCCCTTTGCGCGTACAAGCAAATTTACTGGTCAAAGCAAATGTAAATAGCACATATTTAGGGGAATTCGCGTTCAAAGCAAGCGAATGTGATTTAATAAAACAAACATGAATAGTTGTTCTAATTTTAATAGGTTTTAGGTTTATTTTAATGGGGTTTAGATTAGAGAACCAATCACCTATTTTTGCATACGATCAATGTCTTTTTTTACACGGTTTTTTCTGGAACCAATCACGGTAGATTGGGTGTACCATCAACTCTCGACAATGAAAGACGTCTAAAAATGGCCTTATTTGGGCTGTGAATATTTTGAGTGTTGAGATTTGTAACAGGCATTTTTTTTTCAAAAAAGTTAAATATTATTTACAAAAAAAGGCTCACTTTCAACTTGTACACGTGATAGAAATTAGTTCACCACTTGATAAGATATTGATGGATAATTTCTAAAAAAATCTAAACTGTATCATCGACTTGCTTAAACCTGCTCCCTACATAACGACCGGGTTGAAATGCAGATCCCAGTTCATTGACAAGTCCAAAACAAGGGCAGGCTTCCATGGAGGAGACTGTTCTAACTTGTCACAGAGTACCAATCGATGTGGAAAAAGCTAAAAGCATTGTGGACAATGATGGAAATCGACGTTTTTCTATTGTACTCAACGCTGGAAGAAAAATGTATTGAAAAGGGCCAAAAATTGCTGGGCTCTTTTGGATGAAAACACACAAGATTCATTTTTAATAAGGTTTTTGGTTTCTATGACTGCAGAACACTTCGAAACTTGAAATCGAGTTCTTAATTTAGTTTTTATTAGATTTTGAGATAAAAAAATCCTTTCAAAGTTTGCTGAAGAATGAGGAACACAAAATCCAGCGTGAAAAGGCGGGAGGAGGAACACAAAAGGCACTGTGAATAATTCGAATAATATTAAATACGAAATATTATTCGAATTATTCACGGTGCATTTTGTGTTCCTCATTCATGAAACATCGAAACCTCTCATTATTTTGAAACATCGATATTTTTTATGTGAGGCTAAGAAACAAATTTACAGACGGAATAAATCATTTTTGTACAAACAATTAAAAATTGCACTGAAAATGGCAAGGATGTACTTAGGCACTGAGAACATTAAGTTCTACTGAATTCAGTACAATAGCAAACCTTTTTCCATCACTGATTCTACTGATCAACTGGACATTTTCGAAATAACTATTGATTCTCCAGTATATCCTGTGGAAGGACTGGAGATTGAGGTATTTCACCTTTTCCTCAAATATCGAATTGCACTCTATTGTTTGTAAACTAAAATCTCTTGCCTTGTTCATATCGTCGCGGCTGTAAATCTCTATCGGAAACGTTTGATTTGGAGGAGAAAACTGTAACTAATCTTAATCAATTCTGAATTCGTGACCAACTACTGATCAAGTTAAACTAAATTTATTTCACCAAAGTAGTCTTTAAGGTCGTTTTAGTTCAGAGAAAAATATTGATTTACGAACGGGAGCTAGGCGGTCCTAACCATTCTACATCCATAACCTTTTTCATTCTAAATCCATACTTAGGTGGTGCTCTTTATGTTCCGGCAGATCGATTTTACTTGCTATTTCAGTTTTGATGACATTGTGTCAATCCATATTTGACAACTATTGGCATCTTTTATGGAACAACTCACGTCACAAGACTGTTTTAAGGCCCACATCTACAATGGCCCTAAAAAGCCTTAAGTGTTGACTATAATGCGCATGAGCTAGTGTCAAATGCGCATGGGTGAGTGACCGAATACACCTACCCCTGTGAGCCAACCTATAATTGTCGTCGACGAATGGTTGTGAAAATTTCGTCAAGCATGAGTGAATTTGGCAGATGGGATATTGTGTGCACAAACCACACAGAAGTTTCGTTAAGCATGAGCTAGTGCGCATTCAATCGCACCGCGCATATGCAATTTTGACAGATCAAAGGGAAAATATAAAAAACGGGCAAATCAGCTGATATTGGATTATAATTCGTTTACACAATCATATGTGAACGAACTGAAAATCTGATGATATTGAGTTATAATTCTTTTATACATTTATTTGCATGTACAGTGGACTCCCCTTAAGTCGAATTGTCATGCGATACCATAATCGCTTCGAGTTAGAGACAGTTTGACTTAGAGAGAGGTTTTTGTATGTGAAATTGGGGGAAAACGTTCGAAGTTAGAGAGAGTTCGAGTTATGGAGAGTCCACTGTATATGAAAACATGAGAAATTGTTTTTCTTTTTTTATAATTAAATTAAAAAAATAAAGCAAATTCGTGAAGAATGCCAGACAGATGGATATGCGCACATGTGCTTATTATGGCTAATCATGTGTTTTTTGCAAACATGACGAAGCATTTCGTTAAAATGTGACACTAGCTCATGTCTCTTCATGCGCGTTATAGTTGGCCCTTTAAGACAACTTTACCAATCAAGTGCATACACATAAATGATACATTCAACGGTGACCGTGATTAACAATTCGATCAGCTTTTTAGGTTTCGTTCACTTTTGCTTATTTATCTGAAACTATAATAGGCATGAGCGTACATTAGCTATTGTCAAGCTTCTGTCATTTTTCGATAAAACGCATTAATAGCCATAATGAACGTTTGTATGCGTGCATAGCCATCTGCCAGACATCTCTCCTCATTTAATTGTTTCGTTTTTTCATTTCATTATGATAGAAAGAATTTCTCTTGTTTTTAGTTCGATTATACAGTGGCGAGCAGAACTGGATACAAAATTTCAGTTTTCGTGGTTTTCCATCAATAAAATTGTTTCTTTACAATGGAGTACATTGAAATTTTCAGAGCTGTTTTCTTATTTAATTACTAAAGGAAAGAGCTTCTCTCGTGCGTGGTTTACTTCCGCGACCCCTTTAGTGGATCGTGCGGGTCAGAATATGGTGACGATGCTGATGAGGGAAGAGTGATCAGTAAGATAAATCGTACAGTTAACCAAAGGTTGAAATGTTCAAAAAATCATGTGGATCCCATGTATCCACCTTTGCACGTATTAATTTTTCTTTTTTTTGTTCATTTACCGTTAGATCTAAATTTGGCGTATCATACTTGGGATATATTTCGACATTCTGATCTTGACATCATACTGAGTGACAACAGCGACATTCTAGTTGAAAAATTAACTTTTTATTTCTAAATTTTTAAAATATTCATTTTAAAAAATAATTTAAATATAAATATGAAAATATTGAGAACATCATTTTGCTGTCTCAAAAACTTATTTAATCATGGGACGTAGCACTGAAATTCGGTCTATGCAACAGCAGCATACATAAGGTACGGAAAGTGAAAATAAAAATTGCGACCGTGGTTAATAAAGCAAAGTGCTTAATAAAGCACGGTCGTAATTTGGTCCTCCATAAAGTAAGGGCCAAAACTTTTGGTTTGAGATCGGTATAGCAAAAATTGATGCCAAAACTCCAAAGGCAACCGTGTACAATACGCGTGTTGGCTTTTAAAGGGACACTCGGTAGGATTTCGCTTGACTGTATATAAGAATAATAGAATTTCGCTCCACTATAAAAAAAATCAACACATTCCGCAAAAAATATAACAATATAGGCCCAACTAATTTTACATGACTCAAAATCAACAGGTTCCAGTCCGACGGCAATAGAAAATTTCAATCAAATCCATCGTAAGGGAACAATTTCGACGATGAAAAACTAGGAAAACTGAAATTATTTATCCAATTTTTGATCACCACTGTATATGTAAAAAAAATCAATGTTTTGTTTGTCCTTTATAGACTCTTAAATGGTAAGAGATAGAGCACTGATGTCTTTGGCAACGTTCAGAATTCTGTGAAAAAGGTTTTGCCACTAAATTTTCACTTTTTTTCTTTATTTCACGTAAAACTTTGTTAATATGCGTAGCAACGTACACCGGGTACAGCTACCGACACATCGTATGTCATCTAGAATTTTTCAAAAAAGAATATCGACCTGGAACATAAAGAGCACCACGGATAAAATACCCTGTTTTCTCCAAGGGACAGATTGCGAGCAAACTCTTCGACTTCCTAAAGAATCGAAGACCGTTCGCAATACCTAATAGCAATCAACTATTAGGTTTTGTGTTTCTCAAGCAGCAGGTCTCAACAAAATAGTGTTTAAAGCAATAATAAGCAGGGGATACGAACAGTGCAGATTCAGTCCCCGAGTACGTTTCTGTGTGTACCTGTAAGCTGAACTGAATCATCGCGAATTGCAACAAACTACTCGTACTACTGGCACACTCTTGTGTGTGTGTTTCCCTACGGCGTGTTTCAGAACTAAAGCAGTTCGGCTTGTGGTCTTCTAAGAGTTTTTAGTTTCTGTTATCTCAAAGAAGGATATTGTTTCCTTTTTGTTTTTGATTCAAGTTTGGTCGAACTCTACTAACACCTATACATACTTGAAATAAAGGAATACATTGTCTGTGACCCTATCATCGTATGCTTAACAAATGCCTTCTTAAATGATAATTACTTCAAACAAGATTATTGAGAAAAGGAGAAGGAAAAAAAACAAGAAAAGAAAAGAGAAGTAAAGGTCAATATTTGAATAAGCTTACCTCTCGTATGGTCAATGTGTGTGACATCATTTGAATGTTGACTTGCGATTGACTCGTTGGTAAATTATCACTGGAACGCGATCGAACTAATTGCTTTGAACCGGTTAGAACTGATCTACTTTTTAGTAACATTTCAGTCTTAATAAATATTCTAGATATATACGTGGAACTGCAATAGAAGGAACAAAAGATAAGACATTTCAGAGTTATGAATGCAGTCAATTACTCACCTTAGCCCCCTAATACTAAACGCTGATTGCAACAGCTTCGCTGGTGAGACTGGTATCTTTTTGCAAAATTTTATAATCGCATTACCAATGTCATTCTTAATATTATCCGGACTCCATTCATTGTTTGATGTGCATTCCTTGTGGAATAAATTGAGTATGACCAGGGCAACGCGATAGAACACTTTGATGCCCTCTTGAAAGAAACAATCCATCACACGTACTAAATGCTGAAATGGTAAACCGGCTAATATCCACCAGCACCAGTCCATGAAGACACGTTCTAGTTTTTGCCCAGGACACATTCGTTGCAAGTACGAAACGGAGGTTTTCTGTAAAAACAAAAGACAGGATCTTGTTAGTTTGTGATGAGTTTAAATGAATGACTGCAGATGGACTTACCGCGTGTTTTTTGGCAATTTGCATCACTGTTTTCCAAGTGACTTCGTGAAGAAGTTTTGTCTGATTGATGAAGACTTTCTCTTTGCATGCAACTAAACTTGCAAGACAGTGATAGGCTTCTTCCTCTGGAAAAAAGACAAGCAAAAGGAATGCAAACAATTAGTGTCTGGAGAAGATTTGATTGAGCGCATATGTATATCAGGAGGGGATTGAAGTGGGGTTAAACAAGACTTATTAGGAGACTCAACGCGTTGGAATTACAAACACTGACTACGTGGGCTCTAGATGAGTTAGGCATACGGCAGTAGGTAACCTCAAAGAACGATTGCACGCTAGAGCTAGGTGCACTGCGGGCTGTAGAGCAATCCATTTTAATTTAGCTGCTCCTTCATTGCTTCCAAACATTTCTTACAAGAAAGCTTGAACTTTATTGCTTTACCACATATTCTCAAATCTTTTCGGACTCACCACGGTACGTATTGAACCGCCACAACCGTCTTACATTTCGTACAACTTTAGGTGGACTATAGCCAGCTTTATTTGACCTCGACAATAGTGCCCTGTCGTGTACATTAACACCTCATCAAGACCCTTGCCTTCACCGCTTCTCTCTCAAACCTGCTGCCACTCTTTCACGACTTCTCTCATAGCACCAACCATCATTTCATGTTTAAGCCCCGCGCCTATATTTATGCTACAGTTTTGTGTTTCTGGAAGTTTCCTTTGCTGCTTCCAGTCACTTTTCCATCTTCGATTGCAACTAAGGAGTTTATCAATAACTGAGTTTGTGTGAGAAACCGAAAGCGTCATCGTTTGCTGAGTACTCTTGAAGCTAGATTAGGTTAGGGTAGGGATGGGGGCAGCTAATGTATTCACCAACACATTTAAACCATCTTGGTCCATTGTGATACCCACAGTCAGGATACTACCACTGATTGACTACTCCAGTGATGGTGCCGTTAATTTGATCCCATCAGCAAATGGTGACTGGACCAGATTTGAAAACCAGATAAAAGCTTTCAGTGGAATTCGAACCGGGGACCCCGCTAACTAGGGGCAGGCACTCAACCAACTGCGACATCCAGTCGTAATTTACTCTTGAAGTTAATTTGACTGTCGATACGATACTTTCTGTCGGTAGAAGATTATACTTCAGTGCGCCGCGGCATGTAACTCATGCATACCGTACGTGTTAGGAAGTTTTTTTTTTTCCATTAAAACTCAATCGCTGTCAACGATCCTCGTGCGGATGTATCAATGCAGAACTCGCCGTCTGGCCTTTGGACATAGTCTTCCACCTCACCTTTGCAGCCCACATATGAGACAAATGACATGACACATCAGTACTTTTTGGTTTATATTGGTACAATCCTCTATGGTACCAATCAATATCCTAGCTTTAGAAGCTAGACGGCTCTATGACAATCGCGTGCAAGGCGGGCCAAACACAAATCAAGCGAAGAAATTCGTAAGAGCCGCAGTATTGAAGCGTGGCAACAACAATGGAACGAGTCCCAAAAAAGGAGATGGACGTACCGGCTAACGGCTACCACGGATTGAAAGTTGGGTAAATCGAAAACACGGCCAACTGAACTATTATCTTGTACAGTTCTTGACTGATCAGGGTGGTTTCCGGGAATATCTATTCAAGCGAAACCGTGACTCGACTAAACGCGGCAGAGAACGTGGAACACGTTTTCTTCGAATGTGCTCGATATGCAAACGAACGGCCTGTTTGAGGGACTCATTTGGTGAACCGCCAACACCAGAAACCATTGTCCAACATATGTTGAACTCTAAAGACCTTTGGTCTACTGTGAACGATACAGCAGTACGAATAAAGTGCGATCTAAGGAATTTAGAACGGCAGCGGAAATCGAATTCGCTAAGCGACACGTGACTAAGCAAAAAGCTCTAATCCGTCGCTCGCGAAGTAATACCTAGCGGTAGTTCCGCGAGGGAATAAACGGAAAGTTTCCACGGGAGTTGGTCAGTAAGAATCTGACACTAACAATGGACGTCGGACCATTAGTGTCTATGCAAGGTTTCAACCTACCACGAGAAAAAAAAAAAAACATGACACATCAGTTAAGTAACATCAATCGAATGACACTTCAGGCTGGTTTGTCGCAACGGTCGCACTTAACTCGAGGACTATTCTTTGGATTCTTCTTCATTCCACGGGACATTGACTGCATTCTTAATCAACTTCACGTCGATAAAAAGACTGCCTTACCAGACCTCCCCAAAATGGCTGTCTTGAGGCTGAGAGACATAAAAGATTCCACCAAAAAGAAGGTGGTGGCGTTGGGTGGTCCTTCAAAACTTTTCACCCATCGCGTTCGGGATATCGCCGTGTTCTAGGGACATTTACAGCTAATATGTGCGAAATATTTCACTCTGAGAGTAGTCGTGATAGAGAGTAGGGCTTGTTTTCTTTTGGAGACTATATTACTGTCCACCCAAAAAATAAAGAGCGGTGCAGCATTTGTCTGAATATTTGAACACAAGTCTGCATGCAACTGATTTCCATCTGAAAATTCGAACAGTCTACTGCGCTACGAGTGCAAAGTCTGCACAGGCGACTTAGCCACCTCAAAGCAGATTCAGTCAGCGGACTGACCACAACTGAGTTAACAAATGCAACGTCTTCCCCGACCGCAGTTATGCTATAGTCCCACCTAACGACTTAAATGCAGCGCCTTCAGGTTAAATGCAGCGCCTTAAATTAAGGCTCCTCTTTGAAGTTAGTGTCTGAAATTGTGACTTCAGCCTGAATTCAGCATCTTAAATCAAGGCTTCAACTTGCATTCAGGATCTTAGATCAAAATGTCTAGTCGAAGGCAGTGTCTTAAACTAATGCCCGTCTTAAAGGTAGATTCTTAAATTAAGGCTTCTGCTTGAAGGCAGCATCCTAAATTGCGCCTTCAACTTGAAGGCAGAGTCTTAAATTGCAGCTTCATCTTAAAGCATCTTATTTTTTGGGCCCCCCTGAAGGTAGTATTTAAAGTTGTGGCTTCAGCTTCAGTTATTATGTGGTTTAAGCTTGAAGGCAACCACTTTAATCGTGACGTCAGTTTGAAGACATGTATTGCATTAATTGTAACCCTACTTTCGTTTACGTAAGCTGCGTTTTTTTGCAAGCGTATATACGCTTAAATCTCGATTTGCATGTAAAATACACTAACAATGAATCCTATATCCGCTTAACTTACTCATCATATCTACCACCGCTTAAGGAATAAGCGCGGATAAAAACAATGCTTCCAAACATTATTTTCTGTATGTTCATTCCTGAATTTATTCATTAATTGTTTAGGTTGCTGTATGTGGCTTACATCTGCAGGTGTGGTTGATGTATTAGATCATTTTTAGTTCTTTTGGCATCCATAAGTATACAATTTTTGGTATACCCAGAGTGTCTCTGCTATACATTCCGTTTTGGCTTCGTAAACGATTCTTTTCACTTAAATTTTTTTTTTATTTTATAATAATTAAGTGTTTTTGCTTTTAAAGTGCTTGTCACGCTACAAAATCGCAAGCCGAAGATTGTAACCATCAAAGATCAACCATCACCTTCCAAGACTACACCCCTGACTGCTTAGCAAATGTCATAAATGTCGTCGGTGCTGCCAAGGTTTTATGATGAATCACGTTTTTTTGTGCACTTCAAAATTATTCGTATATACGCTTGCAAAAAAATACAGCGGTAGTCGACTAGGATGTAACACTGATAATGAACCCAACGATCATCCGACAATTTAAAATAAAAAACTGCAAACTTCCCAGGTTTCGCTATAGGTTCGAGGTTTCGAAATCGGAAATCGGATTCGACGAAAGCTTGTTGGAACCTCTTTGAGTTCATCCGTGTCAAACCGAATAAGCCTACAGCGTGAATTTTAGTTCACTTTGGTGTCAATTTTCCCATTGTTTCGCTCTCTCTTTTTCTTGTTATCAACACTATTATTCCCTGACAACAAACAGCTGTTTTGCCGGCTATTCAAAATTGACAGCTAATGACATTTGAAAATACCTCAACCTCGGTGGGAACGTTCTTTTGAGGTTTCAGTAAGAGTTCATTCAAACTTCGCGGTTTCTATTCAGTGGGAGTAGCCTCTACAAACGCCGCGGTGGCCTTTTCGACCAGCAGGAGCTACACATTCTGCTCATGCCAGAATTGGGTGTGTCCAGCAAGTACATACTTCTAGACAAAAAAAGAAGCCCACTCCAGCATTGTTAATCGCCCACTGGTACAATGTGGAAGCTTCGCAATAGTCGTCGTAACAAAGTGTCGATGCAAAGTGTCATCTCGGGACACTGTAAGACATGACCAAAAGATTGCTTCCTCCTATCAAGGACTCCTGACTTCTGGAAAGAAGAAAACAATCTCTCATAACCTCAAAAGCAGGATTTAGGGGGTATTTGCCTTAAATCTCCCCTAATGACATCGGTTGATTTCATTTACGCAAAAAAACCGGCAACGCCGCGTTCTCAATGGCAAAAGAAAATCTTATTATCTTCGCAAAAGTTTGGCACCACTTGCCGTCATAAGACTCAATTGACAGCCAGCATGCGGTAAATGCTATCCCAAATGCAGTAGGTTTCGCGTTGATAAACATTTACTCAAACTTCTGGGGCGCATTTATTTGCTTTCATGAACTCAGCAGGCAACCCTCGTTTGGTTCTGTTTCGTCGTAAATAACGGTCTTGCTTTCCTCAGAGTTGCGTTTATTAATTTCTTGAGACAATTCCTGTCTTCATCAAGTCGCCGACCGACAAGTTGGACAACCATTTGCCTTAAGGCCAGCATTCATCCGCCTGCCAGTTTGGGATACTGAGATATCCATCGCAAACCTTTGATAACTCCCATCGTGACCAATTTCGTGCGAATACACCGTGTTTATCTGTTGTAAAATAACGGTAAACAATGTCGTCAAAGTTGTTTATGATTGCAAGATACAGAAAATTACTGAATTGCTTGTAACTACATTTTATGACTGAAAACCAATTTGAAAAAAAAAAAAAAAATAAATAAATTCAGTGAAGTAATTGCATTTCGGCCCCTTATCGTGGTTTATTTGTGTTTTCACTTAGATTAAGTTATCAAGTGGCATTGCATTACATTCTATTGGCGTGCGGTTGAGAGGAGAATTTTATTGCTTCCACTTCCACCTATCAACAGGGTGTCACTTTGTCTCTGTTTGAATGCAGAACACAGTCAAACACGGCATACGACTGCACATCAAGGCAAGTTCATTCGGAGCGTTTTTCAGTAAATTTAATTAAAACACCGCTAAGTCCACTGAGGGTCTTAGTTCTCCTCCAAGGTGGTAATTAAATTAAAAAAAAAAACTCCTGGTTTTAGTGCCCTCTAAGGGTGAAAAAAGTTCCCATTCTTAAAAGGGATAAAGCTCCGAAAAGTTATGACCTCCGATTTTCTTGAAATTATTTCTATTCATAGTCTGCCACACAGGAAGCTAAGATCCTTAAATCACTGGAAGGACGAATAGGACATTTAAAATTCTTTAAGACGCCTGCAAGAAAGTCTGGTGCATTCACGGTATGAGGTAAGTGACTCGCTTCGTTCGCAAGTTTTCAACCCTTTTTTCTGCAGTGTTTAACCCGCTCACGCTTCCTGGGGCAGGCAGGGCGGGCACCTGCAGCCCTGATAATCAACTGCAGATTCGAGGTCTTTGTTTAATTATTGTTGTTGGGAGTTAGTTCCCAATGCAGACTTTGGAGTGTGTACTAAGTTCCCATAAGAAAGTGGAATACTTTATCTTTGGGAAAGTGGACTTAGTTCCCACTTAATGAGAACTAAAACCCTCAGTGGACTTAGTTCCCTACACCGTTGAAAGAATGGCCACAGAAAATCCGAAGACCGAATGCGCGTATTGTGTAGTATCGTGTCAGTTGCTATTTGAACGCCTGCACATTTTAAAAACCTATTAGAGCTTGTATTCGTGCAAAGAAATAACACGGGGGAATTCACTTGGATAAGCAGATCTATAACTTGCAACCGTCCTATGGGCTCGTGATTTGTGCCACAGCAGTTCTATGTTTTCACTCCGTACCCTCTAGAAAATGTGATTAATTCAATAGACTACACCTCGTTAAAAAACCTATTAGAGCTTGGATTCGTGCAAAGAAATAACACGGGGGAATTCACTTGGATAAGCAGATCTATAACTTGCAACCGTCCTATGGGCTCGTGATTTGTGCCACAGCAGTTCTATGTTTTCACTCCGTACCCTCTAGAAAATGTGATGAATTCAATAGACTACACCTCGTTAGCAGCAACTTCGAAAACAGTGAGAGGGTGTCTAAAAAAAAAAGCAATCGATTGACGTGTTTAATTGATTTCACTAATTCACTGTGGTGCATTGCACCAAATGAAACCAAATCCACGCATATTAACTTTACCTTCGAAACCATAGACAATATTCCCGTCTGCATTAACTCGTTACAAATACCGTACGGAAATGAAGCCAAATATCTCGGGATGACTTTGGATGCTAAGCTTAAGTGGAAGGCCCACGTAAAGAAAAACCGTGTCGAAATTGACAATCGATATAGAGAAAGGTACTGGCCACTCGGACGACATTCAAAGATAAGCGCGTATAACAAACTACCTACGGTACACAACTTTGGGGTTGCAAGAAAGGAAGTAACAGAGAATTCATACAGTCATTCCAAAACAAAATTATAAGAGCTGTCGTGAATGCTCCCTGGTATCTACGAAATAATGATATACAAGAGATCTACGGATCGCAACCGTGGACGAAGAAATAAGAAACTTCGCGAGGAAGTTAAGAATTCGACTTCATGGTCATTGCAACCATGCCATACTCCAAACACTGGACATGAAAAACCTCGTGCGCCGTCTCCAACGAATGAAACCGTGGGATTTAACGCAATGAGTACAGGCCGCTATAAACGGTTCCAACGGTACCTGTCTCAAGCGCAAAAACAATGAAGTTAAAACGCCTGGATAGGGAAACCTAGTTGTAGTAAACAATTAAAAACAATGCGAAGGGTGTGTTTCTTCTTCTTCTGGTGGCGCTACATTCCGGGGTGGACCTGGGCCTCCACCAGTAAGCCTCTCCAGCCGACACGATCCTTAGCCAGCTGTCTCCAACTGCGCACACCAAGTCGATTGAGGTCCTTCTCCACCTGGGTGCGCGATCGGTTTCGTGGGCATCTTCTATTGCGTTGTCCCACTGGTTCGGAGTCGAAGACTCTTCGGGCTGGAGCAGTGTTGTCCATGCGCTCTACATGGCCCAGCCATCTTAGACTAGGCTCATGCCGCTGTACAGCCCGTACAGTTCCGGGTTGAATGTTCTTCTCCAATAGCCATCAACGCAGACAGGACCAAAGATTGAACGCAGAACTTTTCTCTCGAAAAAACCAAGTGCTTCTTCATCCGCTTTTGAGATTGTCCATTCCTCCGCACCATAGAGCAGGGCAGGGATGAACAAGGTGTTATATAATGTTAGCTTGGTCCTTCGAGAGAGGACTCTACTTAATTGCCTCTTGAGCCCAAAGAAACAGCGATTAGCAGAAGTAATTCTGCCTTTTATCTCGGTACTGGTGTTGTTCGTACTGTCCACTTGCGAGCCGAGGTAGACGAAGTCCTTCACTACCTCGAAGTTATAGCGGCCTAAGGTGACGTTTTGGCCAAGTGCGTCCTTTCGTTTTGCCCTCTTTCACCGCTAAACTCATTTTGGCCACCTCCGCTTCAATACCAGCAAACGCTTCATTGACGGCTCGCTGTGTTCTGCCAATCACGTCAATATCATCCGCGTATGCTAGCAGTTGTACGGACTTCTGGAAGATCGTGCCTCTTGTGTGGCGTCTGAGTCTTGCACGATCTTTTCCAGGATGATGTTTAAGAAATCACACGACAGCGCGTCGCCTTGTCTAAAACCTTTTTTGACATTGAAGTTCTCGGTGAGTTCGTTACCGACTTTGATGGAGCAGCGAGAATTCTCCATCGTCATCCTGCACAACCTGACGAGTTTGGCAGGAATGTCGAAACTAGACATGGCGTTGTGTCGATCGTCTCTATGCACAATATGTCATATGCGGCCTTGAAATCGACAAAAAGGTGGTGGGTGTCGATCTGCATTTCTTGGGTTTTTTCCAGGATCTGCCGTAGTGTGAAGATTTGGTCAATGGTGGACTCCCCGGCCTGAAACCGCACTGATAAGGACCTATCAGGTTGTTGACGAATGGTTTCAGGCGCTCACACAAAACGACAGTGAGGATCTTATAGGCTATACTGAGGAGACTTATCCCTTGGTAGTTGGCGCAGTTGAAGGGGTCTCCTTTCTTGTGGATCGGGCAAACGATACTTAGATTCCACTCGTCGGGCATGCTTTCCTCCGACCATATCTTACAGATGAGCTGGTGCATGCGCCCAACTAGAGCATCTCCAGCTGCCTTTAGTCTCGATATCGCTATCTTGACTTCATCTGGGTCGGGGGGACGGAATTATCGTCGATCATCGTCAATTGCGTTGAGTGGAAGGGTGGGTTTAGTTAGTAAAAATCTGACACTACTATGAATGCACGGGTATCATAGTGTCTTATTGAAGATTCACACCAACCCACGAACAAAAAAAATAAACTGTTCCAACTCCAGCTTGGATTGTGGTGGCTGATGGAGAGTGAGTTTCTCAGTAAATGCGAGTTCGCAACATCTCTCATGATTGACATTTCTTTGTGATTGATTGACTCAGTTTTATCTGAGCAAATCTGGACACCAGCAAAGAGAAAGTACTTTATATTTTATAGCTTTTCTTCGACAGAGGCAAACCAGGCGGCTGAAAATATGATAAAAATGCTTGTAGCCCTGATAAGAGAAAGACTTACACCGTACAAAATACAAACGGTGCATCAGTTAATGCCCCCAGACCGTCAGTCGAGTGTGAATTTCTGTTAAGCCATCCTCAATCTCAGCAACAGAGAGGACGATTTGTGTCGAAAATCATCATGAGCGACGACGCGCTCATTTAGTAAAAAAGTAATTCAAAACCAAAATTGGATGATTAATTTTGGGCCACCTTGTATAAATTCAGATTGGCCCTTCGAGAGAGGGCTCTATTACTCAATTGCCTCTCGAGGAAAAGTAAGTTATTCTGCGTTTGATCCAGGACGTCGATGTTGCATGTCCTTTCTTGAGGTGCACATAATGTCGCATATACTTCGTCTTATTCTCGCTCACCGCTAGGTCCATTTTAACCACTTCCGTCTTAATGCCAGCAAACGCCTCATTGACGAATCGCTGTGTTCGACGAATCACGTCACTGTCGTCTGCGTACGCCAGCAATTGCACGGATTTTTGGTAGATCGTGTCTCTTGTGTTGGTGAGTGAGTTTTGCACGATCTTCTCACATCGCATGACAGGTCGTCGCCTTGTCTTATACCTTTTTTGACATTGAAGGTCTCTGACATTGAGTTCGTTAGCAACCTTGAAGGAGCAGCGAGAGTTCTTCATCGTCATCTTGCACAACCTTACGAGTATGGTATCAATATGAAGACTAGACATAGCGCTGTATAGCTGTCATATGTGGACTTGAATTCGAGGAACTAAGTTTATGTGTCGATTTCCATATCTGGGGTCTTTTTCACGATCTGCCGAAATGTAAAAATTTGCTCAATGCTGGACTTCCCCGGCCAACTTATCAGGTTATTCACGATTAGTTTCAGGCGATGTGAGACTTATCCCTAGGGTCTATGTGGGTGCCGGGACACTGTACATTCCAGAGAATTGCGAAGCGGACGAACTCGCTAGAAAGGGCATAAGCTCCGTGCTCTTGCACTAGCCTGCAATTAAGGGATGTTTTTGAGAAAATGACATTGTACATGGACTAAATTGCGGTCCAACTGTCCGAGCAGATAGTGATACATCCTTTGGCACGAGTACGATAATTTTGTAACCAAAAACTTATGAGGATTTTTTGTAGAGGAGTCGAAACCAAGCACTTTTTACTATGGGAGGTATGGGGTCCATCTCACCCCCTTGGGGGGTATGGAAAGTTATAGAAAAAATGATTTAAAACGCAAGCCACGGCAACACTTACAGAGACTACTATACCGGGTTTGAAAGCTAGAAACATGTTCTTTAATCGTAAATTTAAATCAAAAAATATTTATCTCAATATTTTTCAAAAAATCGCAGGGAATATCAAAATGTTGATAAAAAAAAGTAGATAATTTTTTTTCAAAATTGTCGAATGAATCACGCACAATAAAACCGAACGGCTTTATGTCTTCTAGGTTTCGAGAAAATTTAACATTTTTTTTTAATTTTTCTAAAACGGACTGAGATGATGACCAAAGAAAAAAGTTTGTTTTTGTTTTGTTTTATCAATTTATCCTACTTTTCCCTCTCCTTTGGATAATACACTCTTCGGGAAGAAAGGTAACATCCTAACCTAACATCAAAAATAATCTTCACACTTGATTGATTGTTTACAAACAAGACGTCTGCAGTTGAAGGCCAATGTTTTGTTGACCATTGCCTGAATTGAGGTCCAAAGCTTTGACTGATTCTAGCCGATGCTAGTTTCGAATTTCTAACGACATCATGGTTAAATCTACCAGAGGCTCCCGATAATTGACACATTGCCAGAACTCTGAGAACAAAAGAAGACGAGAGTAACATCTCTATCAATGGGCATGACTGCGTCGTTGTTTATTCGAATTCTTTGTGGATCCGTTTTGTAAACAATCATACAAGGTAGTTGTAAACGAACAGACCTTTGGTCTTCCTTTTGTAGCCCTGCCAGGTGTAAAAAACAATTGAAAATCAATCTCTAATGTGTTTGCAAATATCTCAGACAACTTCCAACGTGAACTAAATCAGCATCTGTTCAACCTCAGAGGAAGGCCTTTCGCGTGACCTTGTGCGCCGCCGAACCACTTCAAATATCGACCACTCACTCCGAGAGTAAATAAAACTTATTCCGAGTCGGTAAACAAATTCTGATAAGGCTCCACATTTACACAAGGCACCGGCGCGTTGATAGTGGAGGTCAATCCGAACTCTCGATCTCAGTCTGCCGCGGCTAGACTTGCTGTTCAGACTTGATTGTGGATTTGTGTATTCGTCGTAAACAGATGTTGTTCGATGCAGTTCCGTGATAAGCAAGGCGCGACGCAACTTAGTTTAACACACTGACAGTAGCCGCGTCCGTATCGCCTTGACACCGCTCCAAACTGGACAAATCCAATTAGATTCCGATTGAATGGGAACAATATACGATGATAAGAGCCTGTCATTGAGTCTTGTCATGGTGGGCTGAAGTGCACAAAGCTAAGGAAACTGTCAACTGATGCTGATCACTTCCGGATTGCGGTGGTTTTTGGGGAATTTTCCCTTCAAAGCCAGACCTTAGTCGTGTCATCAGAAGGAACTATCTGTCGCTAACACATTCCGAGAGGTCTTTCACAGAGGCACAATAGAAGCTCGAAATCGCATCGTGACTCCTCACTTATCGGCATCAATTCACAGCTCTATTTCGAGACCAGATGATACGGCTGTTCGAACACGTAAGCCAAGCCCGACAGCTCGACGTGGATAAACTTTACTCGCAAAACAACTTGTCACACAGTCCCCGAAGATGATCGTTGGAATCTTTTATAATTCCGTCTCTGATAACTACTCGATGCAGCACCACCCGTAGTGTACGCTGTTTGCTAATTTTGTTTGTGTAACCTTTCAATTATCGCCGCAAAATGTACCCGCCGTTCCGTGGGACGTAACACTGAGCACACGTGATTGCACGAAGCCCCATAGACGATGACACGATGTGACTATACACCAATTAGCTGCGGCAGGCAGACCTAGTGAAGCTCAAAAACTGAACCAACCCAAAAATAGTGCCTGTATCCACAAACAAGCGCTGTATCATCGACATCAGCTCACTCGGTCGCTCCGCGTGGGTGTCAGTGTAAAATTCCATAACAAGCTTATGCAAATATTTACCGCATCGCATGGCACGGTTGGGGGATGGGAGGCGGGGGGGATGCAGAGGGATGTACAAACTTACCAGACATGAAATGCAATAGAATTGATGTGATGGGATACAATACTGGACTAAAGGTGATATCGGGACAGTCATATCCGAGAACGTTGACGATCCGGTCTGCGACGGCTCGGCCCGTTCGTGTCAGGTGATATGGCAGACAGTGGATCGAGTCGACGAACGCCGGTAGCATAATGGGTTTCTCTGAGAGTTCTGTTGTACCAAAGACCTGCAAATAAACAAAAAAACGAAATAATCAAGATGAGGCGGCTTAATTAAAATGTTTAAACAAATGGGGGGTTGGACAAGCGCACGTCTGATGGCGTGAGGAAAGGAAAAATCACCCGGCGGATATGGAACGCAATAAATTGGGTTGGCGACCAGTGGGATCTTAAGGACATGTTTGTGGAGGATCCGGGTGCTGTCTGACGGTTGGTCTTTTTGAGATGCGAATAATGGGGAGATTTTATTGAATTTTGATGGCCGCTTTTAGACGATTCGTCAGATTCCGTAGCAAGGACGGCGATGTAAGCTGACAAGGTAAGCGTGGGAATTCTGTTTTTCAGAAATCAATCTCAGCGTTGGTTTGGAGCATGTAACGCATGTTTTTGATACATTTGAGAAAAAATTTGGGACGAAATTCAAACGAATAAAAGCGATTATGCGGTAACCGTTGCGTTGTGGGTTTCTGCGTCAACTCCTACACAATTGAACCTCCTTGTTTGGGTTCGATTTCCGGTACGACCAACGTTATTTTCTCGGCCCACCTCTTTCGAGTTACTGCCAATGCTCAAAGATGACTATCTGTCTAGAAAAAGCTTCTCAAACTTGGCCTCTCGGAGTCGGCATAAGACTGTAGTTCCCTTCCATTCCTGAGAGAACAATAACACGCACAACCCGAGTGGTTGCTGTAGAACCTAGGCCCTGGCCTTACGCTGAGCCAAATACGCTTACGGTGTTAACCATAAAGCTCATATGGACATGCATCATTGATTCGTGGTCTTTGTTTGTTTTGAGCAAATACTTGGTCAATCATTTCTATTCGTCATCGACCTTCGATATTTGAGACCGAAAGTCGCCTCCGCCTGGATATATACTCAACAGCGCACTTGTGTTGCAGCCGATTCCTAAGCAGACACCTTGTCTTTGTATTTAAAATGTTTGGGCATAGTTGACTAAAGAAACATACCGAAGATGGTTGAACACAGCGTACTATTGCCAATACTGATGTGTGGCGTCCTACTCTAGTGGTTGGCAACTTCAATTCTCACGAGAGAAAATTGGGATAAAGAAAAAATGTGTGTAACCATGCGTGCGTTGCTTTGGAGATATAAACTGACAGGTCTAAATCGAGTGAAGGTATAGGATCGGCCATAGATGCCAGATCTCTCTCTATGGCACTACGGTAGCCGGAGATAACTGCAGTTCATTACAAGCGGAAGTTACAGCTGTTCATAGGACAGCCATCCGACTATCAATGGGCCCAATAGACGGTAGACATATTGCTTTATACATGGGCAACTAGGCGGCCATTAAAACCCTGTTTACACTCCTAGATAATAAAAGTCTGACGGCAATTTCTGAAGCAGATATCGAAAAAATGCCTTCTCAACGTACGTTAGGTCCCCGCGTCAAATGGTGTTACGGGCAATGAAAGAACTCATGAACTAGCGAGACAGGGGGCGGCGGGAATGCCAATATCACTAAATCAGGAAACACCCCACGTTACACTGTCAACAATAAAATCGCGATTGATGTCGATCGCCTTAGGGTAATTTTGTTCACCAAAAGTTTAACACAACTTTGGGATTTTTCTCTTTAACTTCTGGATTTGCTTTCATTTACTCAAATTGTATGGTTTAAACTTTCAAATTACTACCCATGAGTTATCAACTCCTCCTTCTCTCAACACAACGGAAATAGTAAAAGTTAAGGGTTTAAGTCGGGAATTTTTCTCTATCTCTCGCTTTTCTTCCAATGCCGTGTTGTTGATTGTGAGTCATTTATCGTTATTGTCTCTAAAAGTGGACAAAAATAAAGGTGCTCGAACTAATACAGGATTCATTGCCGTGAAACGAGAGAAGATACTGATCCTTGCGATTTAATGTGAAATAATAAAGTATTTGATAGATTCTCTTTCATTTGTTAACAGACACCGTGAATTACGCCCAATAAAACACTGACCAATCATCAATATTATTCGGATCAATTCAATAGGTGTGAGCATTATAAATGTGCTTAGTCGCTTGAGCTGTTCTCCATAATGTGCCAGCAGCAACTGAAAACCAGAGATAATTGAGGGTAGAGATATGTAACCATTATCTCTGCTGAAAACGTTCGCTTTCAATTCTCCATCGCACATGAACAGCACATTCAAGAAAATGACGTGTGTGTGTATTATCACAAATGTCCCAGGGGAATATCCCAAGGAATTTAAGAAGAGAATGTCTGTTCAGACTGTGAGTTGAAATAGTGAACATAATCTATTTTCAACTCGCCGATTAAATAACAAGCTGAAACCAATCTGGAAGTTGATCAACTCACAGTTTTTCGGGAAGTTGAGCGATTGTGAACAAGACGACCCTTAACCTCTTCCATCCCGACCACAAGCTGTACCGAAACACTTCAGTTTTTCTTTTGTTTCTTGCTAAATATGTGCTAATTAGTTGATTTTTGATTACGGCTTTATATGTGCTTAAAAAAAGGTTTAATTTTTAGTTTCTTAAGAGACCTGTGAACGACACAGACGGATCCAAAACGGAAGACGGAGTAGGCAGTCGAATCTCTGAACATGTTAATCTCAATAAATCAGTCCGTCTACATAATCATGCCGATCAGCGAAGCTGATCCTGTTCCTAAAGGTGCTCCTGGCTGATGTGGAACGTGATAACCGCCCGTGATATCTGCATCTTTACGGAGAGCCAGGCAGCAATCAAATCCATAACATCGTTCTCTATCTTCGTCTTCCATTGACGAACACCTGCTAGGCGCTTTATGTTGTATCCAATTCCGACCTTTTACAACTCTCTATCGATTACAGACTTCAACTTGAATCTCAAAACAAAAGAATACACAATCCATAGAGAGCGTGATTTATGCGATTCTCTTTCTTTTTTTCAATAAATCACTGACGTCAGTAATGATTTAATGGGCGCCATACAATCGAATTGGGTACTTCAAAGATAAGTGCATGTGGTTAACAATTTACGACGCCGATTCTGAGTTTCGATCGCAAGGATTCCATTCACTCAATGTGGTATTTTACCGCGCTACAGCCGTCTGTAAACATGCACAACTCCATTCCTTCATTTGCAAATTCAGAGTTGAGGCGATAAGGCTTAAAGCACTGATAAAGTTGTTAATCCAAAGCTCTGCCGGGGTGTATATTTGGAATTGCAAATATGGCATAGTATGGCGTCCGCACATTTTCGATGTTTTCGAGAAAGCGAGACCGAATTGACTACATTGACCTTGTGTAAGTGAATTTTAAATGGAAGCCGGCAAGCGTTTTGTTTCGAAACCGAATGCGGTCTGTGAGTCATTCTGTGATTCAGACCGAAAGGAATTTTATTTATTTATACCAGGCACGTGTTCTTGCAGTATCGTGTTTTCACATTTGTTAGCTCACGCCGCATGTGAGTGGGAAATTGTGTGCGTTTTCTAGAAGGCAAAGAAGGCGAAGAGGGAGAATGGACAAATATCTACACAAGAACTGACGAGCTTTCAAACATTTTCTAGTGCGGAATAGATGTTGTAGGACCTTTTTTCACTTAAGAGTAAAGTGCGGCAAAAATGGCCCAGTTGGGTAATGTGGCCCACCCTCATATTTCCTGAAAGCGTGAACGCACAGATTTAAACTTAATTTTACTACAAACCTATTGGAATCGGTTCTGCCCGATCGTCGTTGCGCGAGAAATGTGCAACATAGGAGTGTAATTGCGTTTTTCTGCTTTCATTGTAATTTCTTGGTAAGTTTTAATAAGTGTTTCACAGTGAATGTGCGTTGATGTCATGATATATTTTTAAGCTTAAATAGTTCTTATAAAAGTTAAAAAAACTATTTTAAGAAGCGCGATTAAATTTAACTTTGGTAAAAAAACAACATTCTGTGGAATATGGCCTAGACTATGTGCCTGCCAAGAAGGCCATATTTAAGACATGATCTTTGACAGAGAAATCTATTACGCCAGCAGTGGTTACAAGTCTGTACACTCAACGAGCAACAAAATTTATGTACGTTTTGGTACAGTTAAACCCAAAAATCATTACCATTTCCATATTTAACAGCAGACTACCTGTGCTACGGCAGGAATGATGTCCGAAAGTTGCACCAGAGGGTGACACAGTTATCCAGTGGATATAAGGTTCGGACAGAAGCCTGCCGGGACGAGAAGGGACAACTAGGCGTAGAGTTGCAGTAAAGAGACAGAGAGAGAGAGAGAGAGAGAGAGAGAGAGAGAGACAGAGAGAGAGAGAGAGAGACAGAGAGAGAGAGAGAGACTTTGGAAGAACCATTTCTGCAGACTGCTAAACGGCGAGGAAGACTCCAATACCGCTGTCAGGCAGAATGTTCCACTCAACGCAATTGACGATGATCGACGATAATTCCGTCCCCACGACCAAGATGAAGTCAAGATAGCGACATCGAGACTAAAGTCGAATACAACTGCTGGTGCGGACGGACTGTCTGCGGAACTGTTTAAGGCGGCTGGAGATGATCTGATTGGGCGCATGCACCAGCTCATCTGTAAGATATGGTCGGAGGAAAGCATGCCTGACGAGTGGAATCTCACTATCGTTTGCCCGATCCACAAGAAAGGAGACCCCTTTGACCGCGCCAACTACCGAGGGATAAGTCTCCTGAACATCGCATACAAGATCTTCTTTGTCGTTTTGTGTACTCGCCTGAAGCCGTTTATAATTAACCTGATAGGTCCTTATCAGTGTGGCTGCAGACTTCACCATCAACCAGATTTCCAAACTACGGCAGATCCTGGAAAAGACACAAGAGATGCAGATCGACACCCACCACCTTTTTGTCGATTTGAAGGCCGCATATGACAGCGTGCATAGGGACGAGCTATACAACGTCATGTCTAGTTTTGACATTCCTGCCCAACTCGTCAGGTTGTGCAGGATGACGATGGAGAACTCTTACTGCTCCATCAAGGTCGGCAACGAACTCACCGAGACCTTCAATATCAAAAAAGGTTTTAGACAAGGCGACGCGCTGTCGTGTGATTTCTTAAACATCACCCTGGAGAAGATCGTGCAAGACTCAGACGCCACACAAGAGGCACGATCTTCCAGAAGTCCGTACAACTGCTAGCATACGCGGATGATATTGACGTGATTGGCAGAACACAGCGAGCCGTCAATGAAGCGTCTGCTGGCATTGAAGCGGAAGCGGCTGAAATGGGTCTAGCGGTGAAAGAGGGCAAAACGATGTATATGCTGTCATCGAGAAAGGACACACAACATCGACGTGTTGGAGCATCACAATAGGCAGCTATAACTTCGAGATAGTCAAGGACTTCGTCTACCTCGGCTCCGCAGTAAATATTACAAACAACATCAGTACCGAGATAGCTGTTTCTATGGGCTCAAGAGGCAATAGAGTAGTAGAGGCATCTCTCGAAGGACCAAGCTGACTTTATACAAGACCTTGATCATCCCAGTCCTGCTGTACGGCGCGGAGGTATTGACAATCCCAAAAAAGGATGAGGAAGTCCTTGGCCTTTTTGAGAGATAAGCTCTGCGTGCGATCTTTGGTTTGCATTGACGGTTTCTGGAGAAGATTCAGCCACGAACTGGACGGGCTGTATAGCGACATGAGTCTAGTCAGGCGTCTTCGGATCCAACGCCTAAGATGGCTAGGTCATATAGCGCGAATGGATAACTCAGCTCCGGCCCGGAGAGTGTTCGACTCCGAACCCGTGGGACAACGCAACAGAGGACGCCCGCGTTTAAGGTGGCGCACCCAGGTGGAGAAGGACCTCAACCAACTTGGCGAGCGACACTGGAGGCAGCTAGCCAGAGACCGTGCTAGCGGGAGAGGCTTGTTGGTTGAGGCCCGGGTCCACCCAGGACTGTAGCGCCAAATAAAGGAGAAGAAGAATAAGAAGAAGAAGAAGAAGAATAATAAGATAAAACTGCGTTCCCGTACGTTATTGAGATTTTGCCTCTCTCTAAGAGATTTGTACCCCCACTCTCTAACAATTGAAAGACTTCAAAATTCGGTGCAAAAAGTACGGGAATGGACCTATTATTTACATTTTAAAATTCTCTTCAAATACGTCACTGACAAAACCAACGATGGTCGAGGAGCTTGTGCACCGGTGTGTATCCTAAAGCACGCAACGCCCATACACTCACAAAACAGAGCACTTAATTAAGTTAAGTTTAGTTCAGTTGCTCTTACTGAATGAACACAGGTATGCAGAGTAAGGTATGCCTGAGTTTGTTGAACTACTGAACGAAAGCTAAAAGACCTAGAGTAAAATGACATTGCGAGATAGTTCATTTGGTAGGCCTCTTTTTCGAACTAAAACGGATAAACTCCAAAAGGTTCCAGATCGAAAGGGCAAACAAAATTTGATGTTAAACAGTGTTTAAAACTTTTCCAATCCTATTTCGATGGGTACATTTTTTCGATGACACTCCTTAGTTCCTTCGTGAACTACACAAGCCTTCTGTTAACGTGTCCCTAAGCCAAAGAGAAGAATAGGAATCGTTCTTGTAGTCTCGATGCCGTCTGGATTCCTTCCGTCTAAATTTGGATAAGAGAGGCTACTGGGTTGAGAGCCGTGCACAGAGCGAGAGCCTTTGATTTGGCACGGGGTAGAATACCCTTATAATGGGAGCCTCGTACCCTTAGGTCAGTTTCGGTTGTCTGAGCAAATCGTATCGGCGTTCATACCACTTTTGTTTTCTAGCTTCAGAAGTTACCGATCGGCAAGAAATAGAAACATACGATGTAACTCCACGCAAGATGGTGCGCAAGGCGGAGAGCATAGCGAGTGTCAAGACATTAGACTGCATTAGCGTTCAATTGTTTCGTATCTGCTATCGAATTCGGAAACTGAGGAGAAGAGGCCGTGGCAAGAAACGGAGTTTTTTGATTGTGGATTTATAACCCACCACAAAATTCTTCGGGTGATTTTCGGTTCCGTCTGCATAGATAGTGAGTGGAGGATGAGATAAAACGACGAACAGTACGAGTTGTTCAGCGACATCGACTTAGCCAGAAGGGTGAAGATCGAACGATTGAGATGGCTAGGTCATGTAGAGCGGATGGAAACCAATGCTCCGGCCCGAAAAGTCTTCAAGTCGACCCCAAAGGGACGGCGCAGTAGAGAAAGACCGCGACTCAAGTGACACACGCAAGTGGAAAGGTAGCTCTTCCAACTTTCCAACCTCGACCAACTTTGCGTGCAAAACTTGAGGCAGCTAGCTGAACATCGAGATGGCTGGAGACTCTAGTTGGTTAAGGCCCAGGTCCACCCTGAACTGTAGCGCCACTTTACGTAAAGTAAGAATTAACGACCCACTCAGTTTCTAAATTTGTGGACTTCCAACCCACCATGCTTGGTCATAAGTGCATTCTGACTCTGCACCGTTAGCATTTGGCGCACGTCCATTAGTCGGCGCATAACACTCTCACTCCCACAGAGACTTCGAGGGGAGTCAAAGAAAAAAATCAATCTCAATCTCAAATTTATGAGAATGGCTCTCATTTGCCAACCAACCGGAAACCGAGTAAAATTTAATAAAATCCGTAAAAGCTTTCAAAAAAAACAAACAAATTACTTCACGTGAATACACTCAGCAATCAGCGATTCAGCAAAACACAAGCAAAACCGACAGGCACTGCGGCCGCAATCGAAAACAAAACGATTTCCAACTGATTGATTCGAAATATGGCAGCAACGACGCATTTTTATGGAACCCCTCAATCATTCGGTTTGCCGGCGGAAATATGCGAGCGGTGGCCGTGATATCGAATCAAATGATGGATGTCGTTCGAATGGGACACAGTCATCATTCAGATTCAGACGCAGACACGCTTCCTTACCTGATGCACCATCTCCCAGTAGAATCCGTCTAGTATATTCTGCTTGGTCTGGTATTGCCCACACAGCGTCGGCCATAATTGACAGCGTATCGGTGAGTTGATGGGCCACGAGTTCTCTCGAATAATCAGCTTAACCTCACGCTTCTTCCCCTGTTGGATGAGCAGTTGGATCTCCGTGAAGCTCTTCAGCAATGGCTCCTTTCCTGAAATGAATCATAAAACAAATAAAAATTAATATCGGAATCAGAATCAGATAAAACTGAAATCAGTATCGTATCGGACGAATATCGTAAATGAGCTACGAACGAAGGTCATAAAGTGCGGCGAAAGGGGGGAAAAAGGGGGGCTTACCACAGCACAACTTTTGATTTTTCCATTCCCCTTGAGGTTCGCACTTCGGAATGAAAGCGAAAGGATTGAGTGATTGCCCTGTCGCTGCCGACACGAATAACATAACCGATTATGGAAAACAAATCGTGATATACGATGATGGCGACGACAGAGAGGAGGGAGGAGGGGAGGTGGCTCCAAGGTGCTTGGACATTTGGTGATGATTGACGAATGGCGATTAGGTTCGTTGCACTTGGAGGCGATAAGGCATGATGGATTGTTTGTGCGAGTCGGAGAACATACGCTGATGAGATAAGAGTGAAACAAATTTAACGCGTGTCGATAAGGCAGAGATTTGGGTTAGCGTTGCCTCAGAAATGTTTCGTTTTGGACTGAATTCCCCGAACAAGTTCTGCATTTTATTCCATGACTGCATAGAAATTGACGCTCCCGTCGGACAGACGTCTCACAAAGTTGTTACTTCGCAGCTCTTCAGAGTTCAAGCCCCATGGAGACGACTGGAAGAAATGGCCGTGGGAAAGCATGATCGACGAGAGGAATTCCAGTACAGTTTAACGACCACAAGCCTCTTTGACTGCACTGTCAACCGGCGATTTGGAAGAGTTGGTTGAGGTGGCTAAAGTGATGCATTTAGACCTGAGCACTGAAGCCTGTCAGTCGGATCTTGTAGAATTGTTCCCTTGCTGGGGAACGATGCGTACCCGTCTTGTTCGACTTTTTTTACTTTACGATTAGCTATGCTTGTGTAAAAAATGTAAAAAAAAAAACAAATTGGGAAGCTTCAAAACAGAAGATGAGTGAGCCGTAGAGGGCCAGGGCCTAGCTTGTCAGCAAGCACTCGTGTTGTGCGTGCTATTGTTCTCTCACGCATGGCAGGGACCTACAGTTTTATGCCGACTCCGAACGGCCAAGTTTGAGAAGCTTTTTCTAGACAGGAATACTCTTTGAGCATTGTCACTGACTCGACAATGATGGAGCCGTGAAATACGAAAGGTGGTAAATTCGGGTATCGAATCTGGCACACTCTGTGTAGGAGTCGACGCATTAACTCACTACGCCACGGCGACCCTAAAAATATTGGGTTTTTATCTTCGGTTTCAACATTATTTGAATTTTGCAAAAAAGTATACACGAATGAGTTTTTCTAGACCTTTCAAAGGTCAGTCGATTGCCGAAAGGAATATGTTTTTAGTGCAGCTTAAAAAATCGATCTGCGCTGACGAAGCTGGTATGCTTATGCCCAATTTCACAGTGAAAGCTGAACGTTAAGCCGAGTTCAAATTTTTGATTTAACTCGATCAGTTTCACAGTGAAATCGTCTTCAGAACTTCGCCTGGCAACCCTTCCAACTGGTTCGTGTACTTGCTGCAATTTTTATTCGATTATTGATGTATTAGCTTTTAGATTTTCACACTACGGCAGATCTTGGAAAATACCCAAGAGATGCAGATCGACACCCACCACATTTTCGGCGATTTCAAGGCCGCATATGACAGCGTGCATAGGTAGGCTCTACAAAACCATGTCTAGTTTTGACATTCCTGCCAAACTCGTCAGGTTGTGCAGGATGACGATGGAGAACTCTTACTGCCCCATCAAAGTCGGTAACGAACTCACCGAGACCTTCAATGTCAAAAAAGGTTTTACGACGCGCAGTCATGTGACGTCCTTAAAATCATCCTGGAGAAGATCGTGCAAGACTCACACGCCAACACAAGAGGCACGATCTTCCAGAAGTCCGTACAACTGCTAGCATACGCGGATGACATTGACGTGATTGGCAGAACAAAGCGAGCCGTCAATGAGGCGTTTGCTGGCATTGAGACGGAAGCGGCTTAAAGTCGTCTAGCGGTGAATGAGGGCAAAACGAAGTACATGCTGTCATCGAGAAAGGACACACAACATCGACGTCACTATAGGCAGCTATAACTTCGAGGTAGTGAAGGACTTCGTCTACCACGGCTCGCAAGTGAACAGTACGAACAACCCCCGTGCCGAAGTTAAGCGCAGAATTACTCTTGCCAATCGCTGTTTCTTTGGGCTCAAGAGGCAATTGAGTAGTAGATCCGTCTCTCGAAGGACCAAGCTGACTTTATACAAGACCTTGATCATCCCAGTCCTGCTCTATGGTGCGGAGACATGGACAATCTCAAAAGGGGATGGAGAAGCACTTTCGAGAGAAAAGTTCTGCGTTCAATCTTCGGTCCTGTCTGCGTTGTAGCTATTGGGGAAGTAGATTCAACCACGAACTGTACGGGCTGTACAGCGGCATGAGCCTAGTCAGGCGTATACGGATTTAACGCCTAAGATGGCTGGGCCATGCAGAGCGCATGGACAACACTGCTCCAGCCCGAAGAGTCTCCGACTCCGAACCAGTAGGACGTCGCAATAGAGGACGCCCACGGAACCGATGGTGCACCCAGGTGGAGAAGGACCTCAATCAACTTGGTGTGCGCAATTGGAGACAGCTGGCTGAAGATCGTGCCGGCTGGAGAGGCTTACTGGTTGAGGCCCACGTCCACCCCGGACTGTAGCGCCACCAGAAGAAGAAGAAGCAGTGATTTGAAGTTATAAAATGCTTTTGGTTCAGACTTTTGGAATCTTTGAAGCGTCCTCGTGCTGTTATCGGCAGGGTTGCCTTTTTAGCCATTTTGTCGCTAGATCTGGCGTATTTTTAAAACTCTCGGCGATTTTCCATAAAATAAAATCCAGTGAATTCTAGCGATTTTTTGCTACCACAGCTAGTACTACAAACCAGCAGATTTACGCCAATGATCACTGTAATCCACTCTACATGACTGTGCTTTCTAAGAAGGTTTTTAGGTTACGTGCAAATGAGGCTATACAGTTTTGAACGCCTTAATACTAATCCTGAAGAGTAATTATGCCCCTTGGCGTCTTCTTTTCTTATTTGTAAGAGAATATTGCCACCACCGGCTGTAAATTCCAGAAAAAACTACTTAATTGTACAAATTGAAGATCACCTTGCTCCAAAGCCTTATTTAGGATATGTTTTCGAATATCAAGTCAATTAGAAAGATGCATTACATTCTCTAAAAATCCGATGTAATCATTTCACTGTAAAGCAAACAGCAAAAATTGAACGCAGTATCAATCAAGCAATTATGCCTGAAACACAATAGTGCGCTGCGCCAGCCGACTTCATGTTCCGGAGAGAGTGCGATGACTCACTGCGTTGAAATAAATACTCAATTGATCAGCTGTTCTCTCTCTCATCTGCGAGATGAAAAATATTGCCGCCTTTCTGCATACCTTCAGTAGACATGACTTTTGTCGTTATATATTATTTTTAATCAGCTGTTTTCATTTCTCAAATGACAGTTGACACAACATACTCTCAATTTGAAAGAAAACTCTCAATCTGGGAGAAAATCTCTCTCACAGCGCACCTCTCTATCAAAAAATATCCAAGATGTTGAATAATGACGTGCGATGGACAACGTTTTACGTTTTATTACGATCCTATCATCTCTCTCAATTTCCACTAACGCCGGTCGACGCTGTATTTTGTGCTTGGCCATTGAATTGTGTGCGTTGAAAGACAACGCCAGCGCAAACGCACTATTGTGTTTCAGGCATTATTCTGCTCTGGAGAAAGTAATGGTTGTGTGTGAAGAGAATTCGCTCCAACAGAGCAAGACAATTCTACAAATAAACTGCACAAGGAACTTGGATTTGACGATGATAACATAGACAATGTTTTTCGGCAGTGGCTCAACATAAGCCTCATTATTTAAATGCGACACCACACTGTCAAGCTGTAAAATATAAAATTGAAATAAAAAATGTGATGAATAGCGGGGTGGTCATTAAAATCGAAAAGTCGGAAAAAAAGCGCACAATGATTCAAAAACAATTTCCGAATGATCACCGATGGGTACTTAGATTGCCATCGCTTAAATGGACAATCGGAATCTAAATCTGCGAGGAGAACACATCGAAGTCTATATATGTGAGATACAAGAGGCCGGCAGGAGCCACTTCGTTCAACCAGTTTACAGAAGTCATTAGCGAAGACGCCTGTTTTTTTGGTGTAATCTCTCAAGAGGCCATATCCAAATGGCGTTTAATCTCTCTGGCTTTGTCGTGAAGACCTGTTATTCATTCTACGGGTGTTCCTGGTGGATGTCCACCAATCGCCTCTCCGTTGCCTCAGCTTGATAAGTTTGTCCTACTCAGTTCAGCAGGAAAGACCCAAAGTGGCCATCGATACAAGAGAAGAGGTGCCCTTTCAGCACAAGGTACGGCTCCTCCGGCCTCTTACTCTTACAACCAAGCTGAATTTACACTAGACATTGATCCTCCCAGTTCTGCACTGCGGCGCGATTTCAAAAGCTGATATAGAAGTCATTGGTCTCTTTCAGAGAACAGCTCCGAGTTCTGTTTCTGTATAGGGCACCATCAGGAGGATAAGATTCATCCGCTTTATGGCGCAGAAGCATGGATCTCGTCAGTAGAAAATGAGGAAGCCACCAGCCAGTTCGAGAGGAAGACACCGCGTTTGACCATCGACCCTGATTGCGTTGCTCGGGAGCTGTAGGAAAAGATTAAACGACAAACTGACATCTTTCAACGACAGATCCGTCATCAATGGTGGCTAGTTCGGGACGGTTTTCGAAGACAATCAGACATACTATGTTATGCGCAAGTTAAAAGGACCTGGAGTATGGGGCGGGAGACTATTGACAAGGAATCCTTTTGACTGAAGGGACTGCTTCACGCTCAATTCACTTCGGAGTGTATCCTCACTAGCTTAGAACTAAATTCGGACAACTTCTTCTTCTGGCAAGTCCGGCAGACCTGAACCTCCACCAAGATTCGATTATCGTACTCTGAGCCCAAGTGATTAGTCATTATCTTTAACCGTCCCATCCGCGCTGAAGTGGTGTTATTATTCACTAAGCGATCGTATGACCGCATCGTCACCTGGGACAATGACATCACTATCATATGGGGTGGATAAATGAGTAACCCCTGGGCCTCGCAAATGTTTATGACTAGAGCGCAGTTCGAGAGGATCGAAATCGAAGACTGCTCCAGCTGTAGGAGGGAAGTTGACCAGGCTCTACACGTCCCAGCCACCTTAAGTCAAGTGAATCGGACGCCCGAGTGAATCTTTAGACGCCAGGTGAATCCTTAGATGCCAGGCTAGACTCAAGAAGCTGTACACTGTGGTTGTACCATATCCCTTAGATGTCTCCAACCCTTACAAGGCCAAAGCCAGGCCACAGGCCCGTGCTCTCAAAGAATCAAACACTTCGTCCGTTTGTTTTCAATTCTCTTTTTCTTCTTTCTAATTCTTTTCACGAAAAACACTGTGTGTCTAGAAGAAGTCTTGACCACTGTGTCTTGTAGAAAGTCAAGACAAGATTATTAAATTGTCGCTTAAACCCAAAGGCACCAAGACGCGAAGACTCGGTCCATTTGTGGTGTTTTATCTAAGAGATCTGCTCTGGTGAGCTGAGATGAAACTGCAGTGTCACCAGAAAGTCGTCTTTTACTATGCCCCCACAGAACCGAAATCGCGAGGTTTGGATGAACTTGGATGAACCACCGGGTTTGAAGTGGTTTCAAATGTCATTACCTGTCAATTCTGAGGGCCACCAAAACAGCTGTTGGTTTACAGGAAATTAAAGGGTGTTGGGATGTTCTCACGAAAAGAGAGAAGATGAGGAAATGGACACCAAAATGAACAGAAATTTACATTGTAGGCGTGTTAGGTTTACCAACCTCTCATGCTCTAGACGGATGATATGAAAGGGGTTTCAAGTAACTTTAGCTGAAAGCGCGAGGTTTTGCAACCCCGAAAATGTATGGCGAAACCTTGGAGGTTTGGAGAAATTTGATGAAGCCTCGTGGTTTCGATTGGTGGGAACATAGCATATGACGCATAAATCCCATTTATACCGTCATTAGATCAGTTGTACATACAGTCAGTACATACAGTATGTATGGCGAAACCTTAGAGGTTTGGAGAAATTTGATAAAACCTCTCGGTTTCGATTGTTGGGATCATAGCATATGATGCCGAAATCCTATTCATACCGTCATCAAATCACATTAAATGCCGGTTCAAACACAGTGAAACGAAGACGACAAAACAAAGATTTATCCGCCTGAAAACCAGCGCTCCCATCCAAATGATCATTAAGAACAAACACCCAGAATAGTGACTGCACTCACTCGTCGAGCAATCTTCACAGATTCGTCTAAGCGAATTAAACCTTTTCAAGAGAAGATAAACATGCGACAAGCTTGTACCAGCCAGCACCGCCGCCGAGCGACCGCCGCGCCGCCACACAATCACAACTGTTGTCCGGCGAATGTCACAAGTCACATTTTAATTCATTTATCATCTCGATAACCATAAATCCCGCTGAATTGGGCATTTGTTTATTTGTATTTACTCATGACAACGTTAATGCATACTAAACTTGATGAATAACAAATTCGCTATTATCCGCTAATAATTTTCCGCGAAATGTGCACGTCAATTGACGACGGATGTAGTGTTTCGTTTTGAGAGACGCATAAATAATGTTTAAATCTGTTGTCTAATGATTCGAAAAAAAAAAGAATCAACGTGATGCTCGACACGCACTCTGCCTCTGCGGGAGGTGATGAATGTTTTTGTTTGTTTAACGAAACAAACAGAGCTGAAGTGAGCTGTCAACTCAAGTTCAGTTTGTTGTTCGAAATGTTTTTCAGACTCTAACTCAGACGTCCCTCGTTCGTTTATCGTCTCGTATGCCGGTCGACATTCTGTTCAAAGTTGTTACTGATTTTCGGAATTTCGGATTCTGTAAAGACACGAACCGGTTTTTCGCCTTGCTGCCGATGGCATTGAACTTTCCAATGAATGGAGCCGCAAATTGACTCGTGAAGTCGCCGATTTGTTGCCTTTTTTTGTGTCTCCTTTTTTATTGCGACTGTATGTACAACTGGTAGCAGATCTGAGTATGCGAATGCAATCGCACACGGCATCTTTGCAGTGTCCCGAGGGAAAGAGAAGGCTCCCTTCGAGTTTTACGATCTCATTACGAGATCTGTTCGTCTTAAACAAAATGCATCACTCAAGGTGAGTTCGTCCGTTTTGGGAACGAAACGGAGAATGGAGTGTTAAAGGCTTTAGAAGAACTGTCGAAATTGGACGACACTGTGTTTAATTGAGAAGTACGACAACGAGGATAGTTTTTTTTTCAATTATGCTGCAGCTGCTGTCAAAGTCACCAATGACATTCAGCTGTCAAAATATGCAGCAAGGTTTACCATTTCATCCTGCATCGTTTCACGTTTTCGAACGGAAATAAAAGTTATCAGCCGAATCAGTTACGTTCCTGCTTTTAGATCCCACATTCAAGAACCGTGACGCAATGAGCACCTAGCTTGAGCAATCCAATTTTGTAAAAAATCTAAGAAAGTTCCTGAGTCATTAGAAATTATTCAAGAACAATTCTAAACAAAATGAAACGGATTCATTCGTTCATAAAATATCGTAAAGACCACACAAAAGTTAAAAGTTGACCAATTTCTTCCGTCGTGATGCATTCCACTTGTGGGCCGCATTTGCTGTCTCTCTCTCTCTCTTTCTCATTAGGGCTAGTTGCCATTTTTTTGAGAGAACGCGAAACACGCAACGGATTCTATGGGCCCCCAGGCCTACAATTGTAAATGCGTAACGAGAGTTTCGTGAAGTTCAGCCGTCATGACTGCAGACGCCACCAACTGAACAGAAATTGGTGCGAAATAAATAGAAAATAGCGGTCGCTTTCGAAGAAGACTTTCGATTTATCGTCAAGCAGCTAAATTGTGCTTCGCCAGAGTCAACAGGCCTTGTTTTGCGGTTGAATTCGGCCGGTACGAAGCGGTACGACCTTTGACAGATCCGTGATTGGGTGCTGGAAATTATGGCCGGAGATCTGGATTTTGGCCAAAAATCTTTTTATTGGACGCGACCAGATTCTGGGTCAATGACTATGCCAATAGCCAGAATTGTAATGATTGGGACTAACAGAATTTACATGTGTTCGACCAAACTTCAATACATTCACCACGATCGAATGTTTTAGTGCGGGTTATGGCATGGCGGCAGCATCGGACCGTATTTCTTTCGAAATGATCGTTAACCTCGATAGCCTCGTGTACAGAGCTCGACAACGATTATATTTCTGATAGATTCTGATAAGCATTTTGTCCTCTCTTGTCTCTCCTGCTATTTGTTTATTTCCCTGATTTCGTCTCTTACTGTGGTTATGTTGAGATCGCGCTGCGGGTCATCTTTCGGATTTTAGAATTTTAGTTTGTAGTCATTGAATACTGTTTAAATTTTGTCATACAGACAGTGCCCCAAATGTGGATCCCGTAGGTTCATATAGGTTTTGCTGTTATCTTGTAAATTATAATTTTACTTTCTATGGATAGTTTGGAGTTTTTCCCCAGGAGCCAGTGGTTTCATGCAGTTTCAATGCCAGTTGGTTGTCTATAATTATACCCAAGTACTTTGCGGCATTTTTGATAATGCTTTCTTTATTTTTAGTTTATCTTGATTCCACATTTGAGGAACCAGTCAACTGTCCTATCCAGACTTAATGTAGCTTCTTGTGTTTGCAGAGTTGAATGGATTTATTTGAGGACAGACTAACAGTGTCGTCTGCAATTTGTATTTGTGTTTGGATTAAATTTACTTGGATACTACAAGATTGGATATCTTTTAAAAGTATATTTTCCCAGACGTTACATATCGTGCGTAAAAATGAACAATTATTACACTATAATCACTATTATTAAGAACAATTCAGAATAGCAAAAGTTTTATAAAAGAAAGAAAAGAGAAAACAAGAATAAATAAATAATAATAATATGGGTGGCGCGACAGTCCGAGGCGGACCGGGGCCTAGCTTCTCAGCAACCACTCGTATTGTGCGTGCTATTGTTCTTTCTCGCGTGGAAGGGACCTACAGTTTAATGCCGACTCCGAACGGCCAGGTTTGAGATGCTTTTTCTAAACAAGAATTCTCTTTGAGCACTGTCAGTGACTCGAAAGAGGCGGGGCCGTGAATTATCAAAGGTGGTAAAATTCGGGTATCGAACCTGGTACTCTCTGCGTAGGAGTCGACGCACTTACTCACTAGGCCACGGCGACCGACTAATAACGACCGAATAAATAAATACATACTTTAAATATTAAATTAATTTAGAAAAATAAAATAAAGAAAAATTTAACGACTGGATGGCGCAGTTTGTAGAGTGCCTACCCCTGGTTAGCGGGGTCTCCGGTTCGAATCCCAGTGAAAGCAAAGTTAGTACGCTTTTATCTGGTTTTCAAATTTGCTCCAGTCACCATTTGCCGGGCTCAAATTAACGGCGCTATCACTGGGGTAGTCAATCAGTGGTAGCAGTCTGACAAGGGGTATCACGATGGACCAACATGGTCTAAGTGAGATGGTGAATGCACTAGCAGCCCGCCTACCTAACCTAACCTAGGATGCGGTTATCGGAAAGATAAAGAAAAATCTGTTTTCTGAAAGACGGCATAGGAGCTGATTACCTGCAATTCATGTGGAAGATAGATACAAAAAAGGAACGCTCGCCAATGCAACGATTGAATGAAGGTATAATTAGTATTCTTCCCCTATTAGATTGTGTAAAATCTAAGATTTCAAAGAGACAACTAGGCAACTTAGTTTTTTTAATAGTTTTAATATGTTGCGGAAGTTTATATACTGATTGAGAACAAGACCATAAATTAAGGACGCAAATCTGGACATACTACCGGACCTAGGTTCCGTTCTTTACTCTCTTAGACGCAGTTATTAAACGCAACATCAAGCCTATGCTTACAATCAGAGTCTCGACAAGGAAGCACAAAACAATTGAGTTTGAGTCTGTCTTTTAAGTCTTGTTTTATTTCTCTCAAATTTATCGCCGCCGTGGCGTAGTGGGTTGGTGCGTGGACTCCTAGGCAGAGGGTGCCAGGATCGATACCCGAATTTACCACCTTTCACAATTCACGGCTCTACCTCTTTCGAGTCGTTGACAATGCTCAAAGAGTATTCTTGTTAAGAAAAAACATCTCAAACTTGGCCATTCGAAGTCGGGATTAAACTGTAGGTCCCATCCACCAAAGAACAATAGCATGCACTGCACAAGTGGTTGTTGTAGAAGCTAGGCCCAGATCCGCCTCGGACTGTCGCGCCACCTATTTTATTATATTTATGTATTTCGTAGTTTTTTTTTTATATTTGTCTTCTTTTTAGGAATTTGTTTTGTTTATTGATTGTGTTTACGGGTGTACTTAAGAAGTTGCCGGCCAGCCTCGTCCGCTAAGACGCTGGCTCACCAGGGTCCAGCAGCATTTAGCAAAGGCGGCTGGTAAGTCTTTCCGTTCTTTACTCTCTTAGTTATGTTTCATAGCGAGTAGATAGCGTTCCGTGTTGCAGAAAAGTGAATGAGATATTTGGATACGTTGCTTTTCGCTCTTTGGTCGATTTATTGAGTTAAGCCCGATATGTGTGTTTACCAAATTTTTGTTATTTTAAATTTGTCTTTGATTTTTTGTCTAATGACGAGGGTGCGTAGGTCTTGCTTGGTTGCTTCGGTGTAGGTCGCGATTTCAAAGCACCAAAGTAGCGCAAGTCGTTGAAGTGTATTATTGCGCTCTCTAGGTCCTCGTTACATTTTAGAGTTAGTTTCCAACACACACAGGCATTTTTATTCAATATTTTGATAAAAATTTTGTTGCATGCAATTTCATCCGACAAGTGGCTAACTTCCCTGGTTTCAAGTCCATGCAACCCACACCTACGCCATGTACAAAAGGGTGACCAAAACCAAAAACTGACCTCTGTTATGGTAAGTGAGTGCATCCGGTTAGGCCACCAAAAAACTACGAAACTCAACAAAAAAAAAATCCCCTTCTCAACATTCAAACTTGTCGAGTAAACAAATTAATTTTTAGTGTTTCCCAGAAGAGAGACGCAACAAATAAATGTGTTGTCACAAAATAACTCAACTGAACTGAACTGGACACACACACAAAATGAAAAAAAAAGCGAACTGAATTCAATTGCAAATAATTGAACTGAATTAGTTCGCTCATCATCTGTCCGACACAGACTTTGTGTCATCATCGCACCGACGAATTCGATCCGCAAAATGTTAAAACAAACAAAAGCGAATCAAAAATGCATTAAGACGGCGATTTAAATAACTGTCATATACTCTCGGAGGTCTGATATCCATTTAACCCTTGGCCGCTGGACAATGCTGCTGAAACGCACTCAAATCTCATCAAAGGCGGTGTTGGTTGTTGGTGGCTTGAAGCAGGAACAAGTAAATAAATGTATTCCGCAGATCAGATGATCATCATCATCAGCTAGCTGAATCACACAAGGAATGCACGCCTAGTGCGCAGTTGTGCGTGTTGTTGGCGATGATGTTTTATTTTAAAGTCAAAGGTGAGCACCGAGACCATCTCGCAGTTGATTCAGTGCTTTAATCATAGCAAGCGATTATCGCATGGATTTAAAAGAAAAACACCGTCGGTGTTAGGAAGGTACGGGAGTTCGATGCATGAAGTTTGATGGGCACCCAGTGAACACCCACAGAATAATGACACGAAGAACACGATACCTGTGTTTTTTTTCATCGCTAACGATAGTGAAGTGAAGAAAGATGAAAAAAAAAAACGATTCGCAGTGGCTTTGATTTTTATCTGTCAGAATACATGAACAAAACAATTTAATTTGTAATCTTCGAATCGCTGTCAAAATATATGAAAAAAATTCGAACTCGATTTTTATAGGCAGTCACTTTTCACTGCCTATATTATAGGCAGTTATAGACAGTAGGTTGTTGTATATGCTTTAAGTGCAAAACCCTACTTCACTATTTATATATTTGTGGAAAAAACACGACTAATGTCTACTAAGGTCTGCTACGTGGTGGTTTACAGCTGCTTACAGAATAAAGAGACTCGTACAGGTGCAGTACGTTTCCATACACCAGTTGATCATCCAGAGGAAACACCACAGATAGAGTGGGACAAAGGCAAATGGGAAGTGCCATCAAGAGTTGTGAGACAAGGAACACAAACAATTTACAAGGAAGCACCCAGGTTTGGGCAAAGACAAATAGCCAAGAAGCTTTTTCTAGACAGACGCCAAATACCCTTTGAGCATTGTCAGTGACTCGAAAGGTGGGGGGTGTGAAAATGTTGCCTTTCGTATCAGGATTCGAACCCAGACACCGTAGGGACAAGTGCGTAGGAGTCGACGACAACGCCATGGCCACCTAGAAGCTGTCTTCTTCGATAATCTGGCCTAATTAATCATTATTGGGGTCATGCATCATCATCACTCCGTCCAGGAGCTGGGTGTTGACATTCAGCCACCTTAGCCTAAAAGTCACCACAAACAATTCCATTTCCCAGAATTCGTCTTGTTCCCTGTGTCTCCCATAATTTCCTCTAAAGAGCGCTACTCTGCTGACTCGAACTACGCAATAAAATCTCACAAAATGGCCTCCTACCCACACGTCTTCCCTTTCCGGTCTCCGTTTAAGATCGTCAAGGCACACAGTTCACTCCCCTCGCAACCACTTGCAGGTGAGCATCAAAACAGGAATCGGATATAAATAAAACCAACTCCACTGACCTCCAAGCTGGCCACACATGCAAATTCATCTATCCATCCCCCAATCATCCGCCGTGTTCGCCGAACTCCATCGAAAATACCGAAAAAAAACGGAAGAGCAAAAAATTGACGATAATAATAATCAAGAACAATGAACATCACATGGCCGGGGGAAGACCAATGTCACGATTATTTAAAGCAATGACGTCAGCTGCCACGGCGAAGGCTGCACAATTTCTAAGTCATCCATGCCACCGCGAGGCCCACTTGTACGGAATTTTATTTTGAAACCCGAAAGCGGATCGGGCTCACTCTCGAATTAAAATGTCCAAAAATAGACCTCAAATTGCCATAATCAATAAGTAAACACACCGCACTCGCAGAATTAGCAACAAAATTAAGGTGCGATAATTTTTCGACCTCAAACTCTTTTGTCCGGCGGTCGATTCTTGTTTGACAAGCCCCCTCGAGTCTCATGTGTCAAGTGCAGACCCCCACCATCTTTGCAAAGAAAAAGAAAAAAAAAAAAAAAAAACAATACAAAATCAACAATAACAATGCGAATAAAAACAAACGGCAAATTGTTTCAATTAGATACTGTGGGCGCCAAGCAAGTGTCACCCTAATTGGAGTAGTGGTGAGCCGGGCAGCTGTGGCCGTGCCCTGCCTGCCTCCTGCCGAGAGTATCTAATTACCGAGAGTTTGTATCTTCTTTTTTCGCGCAGCTACTTTAGCTTCGCTTTGCCAGCACACAAAGGAGGTGCTGAGGAGGTGGGGCCTTAGAACATCAATTGGCTCATTGATTGTCGTTCATTTAATTTATATTTCAATATAAAAGTGCGTGTGTGTGTCTGGGGGGGAGAGAGAGTATCATAAAACATTGAAACAGATGAAAGTTCACATTGATTAGCCACCACAGTTGAGCGCCACTCGCTGGGGTATCGACTCTCGCAGCAGTTGCAGTTTATCTTATCGGATCACGAGTGGATCGTAATCGGAGTGGGTTTTGTGAAATGAAATGTTTACAAAATTTATCGAGAGTTACTTTGTTTTTTTTTTGTTTCTTTTCTCTGTTGCCGCTGATAAAAAACGAAACGAAATTGTTTAAAAGAGCGATTTGTTGTGACCATGCGATTAGTTGATTCAAATGGTGACAGCTGCGATATCAATCTGACAGGAAAGCAAACGACAACCTGATGGAGTTCACTGAATTTCACCGGGGATGGTTGAAGTTGTGGCAGTCAACTCGGATGACCAAAGTTTGTGGAACTGAATTGTTCAACAACTCAATCTATTGAGAGAGGAGAGACAACCCCGAACTTGTTTTCTTTGACCATCTGCCGCAAAGTTAGTGAGGATGGGAGTTAGAACTCTGGCTCAAATTTAATAAAAAATATTTCTCTTGTAGTCGTCCCATTGGCCCACTAGGATATACGCCCTGTCCTTAAGGCGGACAGCTTGAAAGAATTTATGACTGCAACGAGAGCGAGAAGAGAATCCATTCAGGGCAACAGAAGAGGGTAGACGTTTGGAAATAAATTTGAAAGTTTGAGTGTTTGTTAAGCTCTAACCTCTAAGCGACTGCATGGATTTGGATGAAACTTGGCAGGGAGTTTGATTGAGTCCTGGATTAGGACTTAGGGTTCCAACGCTTGGAGTGGTGAATTTTGGTATATGGCGTGTGAATTCCTTTTTAAAGAGGAAACATGGCCGAATGCTGATGTTCGGCTCTCTTCACTGCACCAACTTCCATTGCTTGGCTGTATAATTTATTGGTGGCGCGACAGTCCTTTGTGTCCTTGGGGCTAGCTTCTACAGCAACCAATCGTGTTGTGCTATTGGACCTACAGTTTTATTTCAACTTGAGCATGGCATCCCCCCCAAACCTTGCTTCATGCCCCTTTTAAGTTCCCTGAATTCTTTTCTGAGGACATGGTGTCCTACAGCGCAGAATTGTCCCGAGCCAGTGAAGGGAGTCCTAGCTAGGGAGTGGGACATTCCATTTACCTTCAATCCCCGTATGGCCAGGTATCCAACCGAGTTTTAAACTCTTTAAATAAAGGGTTTTTGTTGTTCTTTCCGTTTCCTTAGAATGATTATTTAAAATTACACTTGTTTTTGAGATGAATTTCAGTAGAAGCACATAATATTACATTCCATAAATAAGGTAGTCGAAAAAGTCTTTTCGTATTTCTAATCAAATTTCAACTCATATTTTTTATATTTAAAATTAACTTTATTGAACCAAATATGTCCCATTTTGGTCGACCACCTTTTGCCATTTTTTCCGCTAGAGACATTATTGCATCAGTGTAAAACTTTTGTGGTTTCTCGGCGAAAAACTGTGGCAAGTAATTTTCACAGGCTTATCTTGAAGACAACTTTACTCCATTAAGGGAGTTCTGCATTGACCGAAACAAATGGTAGTCCGATGGTGCAAGGTTGGGCACCAGGGCTATATGGTGGATGCATCAAAACTTCCCAGCCAAGCTCTCCCAGTTTTTGCCGAGTCATCAAAGATGTGTGTGGTCCAGCGTTGTCCTGATGGAAACCTAAGCCCTTTCTGTTGATCAGTTCTGGTCGTTTTTTTTGTTCGATTGCTTGCTTCAATCTCATCAGTTGTTGACAGTAAAGTGTAGAATCAATCGTTCGAATAGGCTGGAGCAGCTCATAGTGGATGATTCCTTTCCAATCCCAACAAACACTCACCATAACCTTTCGAGGCGTCAATCCTGGCTTTGCAAACATTTGTTGAGCTTCACCACGCTTGCACCATGATTGATCTTCGCACATTATTGTCGTATTTGATCCACTTTACGTCTCCTGTTACCATTCGCTTCAGAAATGGTTCGATTTCATTTCGTTTCAGCAAAGAATCGCAGATGTTAATTCGGTCCATTAAATTTTTCACAGACAATTCATGTGGTACCCATACATCGAGCTTCTTTTTGTAGCCAGCCTTTTATAAATGGTTCAAAGCCGTTTGATGATGAATGTTTAGTTCCTTGGCGATGTCATGGCTGCTTATGAGACGGACCTGGTCAACCTTTTCCATAATTTTATCGACTTTTTCAACGATACGTCGACCAGGGCGAGGTGCATCTATCACATCGAAATTTCCAGAGCGGAAGCGAGCGAACGATTGTTGTGCTACACGAACTGATACAGCATCGTCTCCGTAAACTTCACAAATTCCATTGGTGGCTTGCGTGGCCTTTTTTATACAAAAATTTCAAATTATAGCGAATTTTTTCATTATTTCCACTCAATTTTGAACAGCAGTAAATTTTTTTAAACTTTTCCGAAATTAATTTTTTTGGTTAAATGAAGCTTAAAATGTCACCTTTCCAACGCCATATGGCATGACACAATGTGATTGGTAGCACTGGAGATTGGCGACTCCAACGACATCTATCGACAAAATACGAAAAGATTTTTTCAATTACCTAAAATATCAAATCTCAGAATTGTAAATTGTGCGATGGCTCAATTTGTAAACTTATGAACGAAATAAACATGATGATGATGAACCCGTTTCTCCTACTCAACTCTATAAGCTAGTCGAAGGTCTGGAAGTTTGACCACCGCAGGCGTATACACACGTGAAAATAACTCGGCCCTAGGTTAGGTTAGCTAGGCGGGCTGCAAGTACATGCACAAGCACTCGTAGACCATGTTGGTCCATTGTGATACCCATAGTCAGACTACTGCCACTGATCGACCACTCCAGTGATAGTTCCGTTAATTTAATCCCATCAGCAAATGGTGACTGGACCGGATTTAAAAACCACATAAAGGCGTATTCACTTTGCTTTCACTGGGATTCGAACCGGGGACCCCGCTAACCAGGGGCGCGCACTCTACCAACTGCGCCATCCAGTCGGACCAATAGCAATTGGACTCTTTACTAAAAATCTCTTATTTTACCAGTCCTGTTATATGGTATCGAGAGTTATAGGACGATAAGCAAAACTGTAGAGCTGATTCTTGGGGCTTTCGAAAAGAAGACATTGTACGTCGTTTATAGGATCCCGTCTGCGGTGAAGGTGAATGGAGAAGGAACCATAACTGCGAACTCTACGAGCTGTACCAAGATGTGCATGTAGTGCAGACAGCACAATTCCGTCGAGTGCATCGAGTCCAACCAGCAAAGAGGGTCGTCGAATCCGAGAAGGAGAATACCAGATTTTCGGTATAAAAATGAAGTCATAGCGGACGCAAAACACTTTGATGAATGAAAGCAGCATGCCCAGGACCGTCAACGATTTGTCCATCAGACCAGACATGTAAGTAACTTTTATAGCAACGGTCAAGCCAGTCAATTGCATTATTATTTTCACCAGTTCAGCCATATGCCTGCTTTCAGACCCACAGTTCAGAGGCTGTGATCTTAAACGAATGGTGAAACCTCCTCGTCGCATACTATCTCGTTCATAAATTTTGGGACGAATCGACAACGAAGCAAAAAAAAAACGTTGGATTAGATGACAGTTACAAGTTGGGACCTAGTGTTTGTTTAGTCATAGGATATGTTTTGGTGTGGGTATGTACGCAGCACGGGTTCGATTCCCGCCCGGTACGATAAAAAATATTTGTTCACGGTCCCACCTCTTTCGAGTCACTGACAATACTCAAAGAGTAATGGTAAAGTATTTGGCATTTGTCTACAAAATGCTTCCCAAAGACTTCAAACTTGTCCGTTCAGAGTTGGCATAAAACTGTACGTTCCTTCCACTCGTTAGTAGAGAACAATAGTACGCACAACACGAGTGGTTCCTGAGAACCCAGGCCAGGCCCTGTACAGCCTGTCCACCCTTATATGTAAATATAGGTTATGTTGACACTGACAGTTGTTTCTCGTTCGAAATCTTGACAGAAAGTCAGTACTATACGTCCGCGGAACGAAATGAGGCGCTTTACGAAATGTTGAAAACTTATTTCCAAAGTGAGTACTGCGTAGAAATTTGGTCAAAATGAAGCACCTACGGCAACTGCTGTATGCAAGTTTGTGCAAAAAGTCCCTGAGACTGGCATGGGTGTGGAAAAAACTCATGGCCCCCGTCATCGTTTAGTGCCCAGAGATGAGAATGTGTCTGCCGAGAGCATCATTGGACCATTTTTCTTCGAAAATGAGACTGGGACCAACTTTTCGGTCACGGGTGGGCATTAGAGAGACATGTCAATCGATTTTTTTTTTTTACTGAAATGGCATGCATTTGGATCATTGATGATGGTGCCCCATACCACGCAGCGCATGCCACCATCGATCTTTTGCGCATCAAATTTTTAAATCGTGCTATCAGCCGACTTGGCGATGTCAATTGGCCGCCTCGGAGCTGGCATTTGATCCCTTTTTTGTGGGGAAAAGTGAAGGACCCGTGTTTTGCCAACAATCCAATCCAAAGACTCAATGCCAATATCGTCCATGCAATCCGTGAGCTGCAGCCCAATACCATCAACAAGGTCTTGACAAGTTGGGAGACTGCGCTACTGCGAGGCCAGGCGAGGCAGCAACTTAAACGACGTTGTATTTCATAATTAATATGTTTGTGCTTACTAAAAAGGCCACAACACGTGGACAACATTTAAGTTTGTTCATTTCGTTGCATTTTTAAAAAGAAACTTGTATCTGGCCCGACGTTTACTTATTTGTTTTCCTACTTCTCTAACAAATCAACGATGGCTCCAAGCTTAACATCAAACAATACATTTTCAACAAAGAAGATATTCTGAATCATTCTTCCGGCCCACCGACATCTTCAAGTTCAAGTATTCATCAGACGATTAAAAATAAAAAGGAGCTTCTATAAATTGACGGTGACAAGCTTTTGCATTTGTCAGCTTCTGGGAGAGTGGCGCAGAAAGTAACACATCGATGATGCGCCTACAATTTTTGAGATAATTCGGACACTATTCGGAACTTTTTTTTCAAATAAAAACGCATGTTTCTCGGCTTCTTCTCAAGCCTTTGACAAGGTTTGGCACGAAGGCTTGAAACACAAGCTTCAACAATTCCTCCCCAGAAAACTTTGCACAATTTGATCGAACTATCTATCGGATAGAATCTTCCGTGGGAAATATGGGAAAGAATACTTCCTATTTAAATCTATACAAGCTGGAGTACGACAAGGAAGTGTTCTTGGTCCCCTTCTTTACTTATTGTGTAGCAGCGATATACCGAAGGACGTAGGCACATTTGCTGACGATACCGCCATTTTGGTAACTGCCAAAACGGTCGAAGAATCAACCAGAAAATTGCAATGTGCTTCAGACCGGATACACGAATGGACGAACACTCAGCGAATTGAGCTTAACGAAGCTAAATCCGTTCATATAAATTTTACGTATAAGAACGTGAATAACTTGCCCGTTTTTATAAAAAATGTTCAAATACCCTTCGACAGTGAAGCGAAATACCTCGGAACGACTATCGATTTAAAGCTTAAATGGAAGGAGCACGTCAAAAAGAAACGTGAGGAGCTGCAAATAAGATAAAAAGATATGTACTGGCTTATTGGAAAATATTCCAAGCTAAGTACTGACAACAAATTGCTTATACACAAGCAAGTGCTAAAACCCGTCTGGGCGTATGGTATGCAACTATGGGGTTGTACCAAAGAAAGTAATAGAACAAACTACAAGCTTTCCAAAATAAAGTGCTAAGGGCCATCGTCAACGCACCCGTTGATGTATGTATACGAGGGAACGATATCCACAGAGATATTGGAATTTCATCGGTCCAAGATGGAGTTACGAATTTTGCTCGTAAGCATAAGCGTCGCCTGGAAGAGCACATAAACTCAGCTGTCCTTCCAATTCTCGACGGAAGAAACTCTTTTCGCCGTCTTCAAAGGACTAAACCCCTTGACCTAGTACGATGAATTCAACCAGCGCTTAGCTGCGGTGGTAGCAAGAACTCTCAATGGAGAATCTCTTGCCAAATGCGTCCACACCAAGACAAAAAAACTGCTGGATAAGTGTCAAACTAAATTTTTGTGGAAATATATTTTATTTGAAGGGAGGTGTTTTTACCCAGTAAAATGTGGGAACGGTCCCCTTAGTGTCTTTTGAATATTTTCACCTACCCTCGCAAAAAAAACAAAGTTTCAACTGCAAATTTATTAAAAAGACATAAGACAAAAAACATTAAACATTTCTTCGTGTGCAGTTTAAAAAAAAAAGTTTCTTGCCTGTACTTGGGGCATGTTGACACATAGGGCGGGGTACATTGTAACAAGAACTTAAAAAGAAATTTGACATTTTTTTGATTTTGGATTGTGGACGGCATGGATTTTTACACAAAAAACCCCATCTCAAGTACATTTACACACAATTGAAAATAAGACCCAACAGAATGATAAGAAAAAACAATCAGCACAGAGATACACTCTTGCTTGTGGAGAGGGAGAGCAAAAATACAAGAAAAATTTGCCAACCTGCCCAAAAAGGGCAACTTCCCCCTCGACGTTTAGTGACCAGTTTAGGCAGACACCTCGAAAAGTATGGGAAAAACAAATAGCTTTCTCTTTTACTTTGACTGTTAGTTTTTAACCCTGTTACAACTTGCCCCGCTCTTTCCTTCAATACTATCTAAAGTGAATCTGTTCCGCCCACTCTTCCATTTGAAAACTCTCCCCCTTTTCCAAGAAGTCAGTCAGGGCAATGGAGTTCCGTGTATTATTTCGCAATCATATGTAATTCGAGAATTAGACTATGACTATGATTCATGTCTTATCTGGATTTTCTTGGTCTGAAGCTATTTCTTCATTTCAAAGGAATTGTCGTCACAGAGTCAGCATCGCAAATGTCAAGCTCTAGATTGAAAGGGAACACTCTAGGACCTATCGAGATCCAACTCAAATCGTGTGTAGAGCCACTGCCTCCTTCCAGTTGATTAAACATCGAGACACATTGCGTGAGAAAAGTCGCATGACATGCATGGCACGACTTGATCATGGGATTCGATCTCTCTTAATTGCCGATTAATTAAACTTCAAATGAGAATCTTACGTATCCACCCACAAGTCATTGACTACAAAAAAAAAACACACACAGCGCCAAAGTTCGAAGGCACACACCAGCTCACCATCCGACTGATCTTGTTTGTAAACATTCCGAGTAAGAATAGATCTAAACTTGCCATATGGCGATGATGCAAAAAAAAAAAAAAAAAGAAACTCGTAATCATTCGCTCCATAAAACAAATAAAACATCACCTTACCGGTGTGTGATCACTCAGATCAGAGATTGCCATTGAAACAACCTTTACCAATATTTGCACAATCTAGTTTGTACGAGCATCGCTTGTTAGATTCTTGTTGGCGATTATTTTCTTTCCTTCTTTGTTTTTTGTGTGTTTTTTGATTTACCTGCACTCAGCTGCCAACACTGACATTTAGTTGTCAGATCATTCGAACTGGCGGCGATGTACGGAGGTAGCTCGAAAAATTTCTCACATTCTGGATTCACGTAGACACTGCTGCGTCGACTGAAATTATCGAAATCTGCACGAAGCGCGAGAATTTTTCCCACCATTTTCAATTTTTAAATTATTTTTTTTTTTTAATTTTATTTAATCACTATTCTTTTTTTTTCACACTCTCTCTTTAAATTGCAAATGCACACTCGTGAGTGGAAGAATTGACGTTCCTTAAAATACACAATAACACTCCATTTAGAAGTACAAATACATGATCAGCATCACATTATTATCATCACCGTCGCGCATCACCATCGCATCGCACAGCCACTCACTTTCAATTATCACCTACTCAATTCTTTGCGAGTAAAATTCAATTTATGTTCACCCTCTGTGAAGACACAACCAAGTTACACAAACAATTTCTTTATTTTCCATAAAACAACAAAACAAGTTTCACGATATGTAAAAATAAATAAATATGCAAATATATGAGAACGAGCAAATTTATTTATTTATTTATTTAAGAAAACACCGAACGTTGCCATTTATTACACTCGTCGCGTATTTTTTTCCTCTTCCTCCCTTTGAGATACATTTATTTATTTAAATTTGTTACTCTTTTTTTTTTTATTTTCGTTTTTTTTTTTCGGGGCTGTATGATGTACTTCAGTGATGAGCGAGAACAAGACTACGAGCGAGGCGCGTCAAGATAAACCTAACAAGGCCCCACCATTTCAAAAACGAATAACCGAGACATGCAAACCAACCACCTCCTCGCGATGTTGTTCTGATTATTTTGCCTCATGGTTCGAGATCGAGAACATGTACTCTCTCTCAGACACACACACATACACAGACGCATGCAAATCGAAAAAGCTCCAACGATAGAAGCTCCCATATAAAAAGCAGCTGATCGAATTGATATAAAACACGCAATTAAATGTGAACGACGATCTGACGGATGCAATGTTTGCCCAGAATAAACGAGTATCTTTCAGGCTACGCGACTTGCACGCCCCTTCAGGTGTTTCAAAAACTGGGGGGTGTGACATCGGCAGCCCCATGCATACCTCGGAAAACAACAAAAAAAAATATTTGCTGTTTATGTGTCTAAAAATAGGTGACATGCCGCAGTTTGTAGATCAACAGTGCCTCACGTCAGGCATCTCATACAAAAACAACGCATAGTTATGAGGCGGCTAAGGGTTGTTGTTGCTGCTTTTTCGGTAATCTGTTTTTTTTTTTCTTTTGGCAGCAAATATCTAAAGTCAAGATAATTCATGACACAACACACAAACAAATGAAGTTCATTTACATCTGAAACTGATGGCGAGCGGTTATCAGGAATGTTTTATCAGTTTGCTTTGCAAACGGTAGTTAACGAAATATTCGCTCTGAAGAGCGAATAAATTACTGAATACAGCCGTCGTCGTAAATCTGAATATGGGAGCCTATCTCCTGGCGCTGGAGTGCTGATGAAGCACTGTAAAGATAGATTGACTAGACTGGAAGTTAATTGGATTTATGGAGCCGGGGTTTCCCTCATTCAGGTGTTCGAGGCAATAAAGGAGGTTTTGGTGTTTCCATTCTGGTTCGTTCGAGAGATTTGGTTGCACCGACGAATGTGTGGACATTTCGAGGGAATCAATGTCCGCCGGATTTTGAACCATTTTAGAAGCTGTGGTTTGACATGAATGCCACACTTCTCCAGTAACGGCAACTGTTTTCAAACACAGCTACTTATTGATCCGTCCTCGACACGCCGATCGAAAGATTCATATTTGAAGAATTATACAACCCCTGATGATTGGACATTCCGGAGGTATTATTCTGGCAGTGCTGCCAGTATTCCAATTTTTACATTTCAAACGACTATTTGTTGACTGAAAATGTTTCTTATATTAGTCGTGTTCTTCGTCTATTTATCGGAAAATATGTTCCCACCTTACCAAAATCGCGTGATTTGGATAAATTCTTATTGAAACCTGCCTAGGTGTTGAAGTGATTTCAAATGTCATTTGATCTTAATTTATATGTGGTCGCCAAGACAAATGTCACTAGCTCTCAAATTTTTAAATGGCTGCTAAAACAGATGTTTGTTGATAGGAAATAAAAGTGAGAACACCAGCAGAGAAAGAGAGAGAAAGAGGAAGAGCGAGAGAGAGAGAGAGAGATCGAATGAGAGAGAGATAAAGAGAAAGAGAGATAGAGAAAGAGAGAGAGGGAGACTGAGAGAGACATAAAAGAAAGAGAGGGAGAGAGAAATAGATAGAGAGAGAGATAAAAGAGAGAAAGAGAGAGATAAAGAGAGAAAGAGAGACATAAAAGAGAGAAAGAGAGAGAGAGAGAGAGAAAGAGGAGAAAGAGGGAGAGATAGATTTCCAAAATACAACAAGTTCACGCTGAAGACTTGATTGGTTTGACAACCTCTCACGAACGGATAAACTCAATGGGGTTTCATCTAGATTTCAACGCAATCGCAAGGCCTCGCAACCCCGATAATGTGTGGCGCAACCTAGATGTTTTTTTAGAAATTTGATACAATCTCGCAATTTCGTTCGGTACATATGAGATTCCGAACATTCTACGATTCGCATTGGCTTTGATTCATATGCCAAAATATGTGTAAAAAAATTGTGTACGCAAAATCGATGTCAAAATACAGTCAAACATCTGTGAGACGAACATTCTTAATTGAAATTACCCATACTTTACAATCAATACCTCGAACATTTCCCATCCATAAATGAAACAAACTATTTGTTCCCGTGCCTATTCGATCGAAAAAATCCGAAACCTGTAAGTCATTTCCTGTCTTTTCTTTCAAAAATTTAGAGCCGGACGTTTAAAAAATAACCAAATTGATTGATTTTTACCCGATCCAGGTGATCCTTAAGTGACTATATTGAGTTTTTGTCACTGAATTGAAATTGGATTCGGAAAGTGACCAAATCACATCCGTATTACGAAAAGATACCAGGCCGAACCTCGCTTGATAGTTGCTTAAAAGATTGCGTTTACGTCAGCGCCTAGCTAAACCAGAAATGCCCTTGCTTATCCTAATTTCAACGTCTAGGATTGTTCCGCTGTCACGAGCTACAAAACTTGCTATATGAAGAAACCATTCGAGTCCTTCAATTGGTATTAGCTTCAAAGTAAAACCTTTTATCTCTTTTGTCGCTTACTGATGATCACTACACTCGACAGAGATCCCCTTCAGATCATGCTTTTTTAGAAATCTTGCTTCGATTAAGATCACCATGCTCGGTCGAGAGTGAATGCTGAATCTTAAGAACCAGCGTATCATGACGATCGAACGATGGAAACAGTTTTGCATCAGAACCTCTCTCGTATCGTATAGATGTCCGTTCTCATTGCGGCCGTATATCTATACGTTCTCATTGCGGCCAGATTCTGTCGGTTGACACTGGGGGCTAAGGTAATTCATCCAAGGCCTAAGGTGACTACCTCATAAAGACGACTTGACTTCTGGTCGAGAAACCTTCGAATCTGAGCAAGTCGTACAAGGCAACAGAACCTGCTCAAAAAATGGTTGAAATGAGGACCCTTGGTGCAGTTTGATCCATCGTCCGCGCTAAGAGATTGGTTTTTCTTGCGCGATCAAAATTTTAGACTATGTTTGCCATGATTATTACAAGAGAGAGTTGGCTCGAGATTTTATGTCCCATCAACTGACTTGAGCAGAAGATGATTGGAGAATAGGACGGTAATATCTCGCACCTTACAACATGTTAATTTCCCGCGTCTCTCTGCAACAATCCCAGCAACAAGCTACAACGAAGCTACTCCGCTTCATTGATATGTCCAACTACTAGGAGTACATAGCAAGTGAATCAACTCGTCAGACATCAAAGTTATGGGACAATTTGGACCTTTGTTAGGTAAGTAAGTAATTGGGCATCCTGATGACCTTATGGTCGTGACTCACTTAGACAAACGTGTGGTACTCTTTGCTAGAATCTTAGACCTAAAACCTTGAACCGTAGGAGGTTTTTCAGGTCAACGTTCCTTAAGTCCTCCAGCTCTAAGCGCTTTCTTAAAAACTGCCTTCTTTTCATTACAAGACCTGGGCAATCGCAGAGCAGATGCTGAATGGGTTATGCTTCTTCCTTATTTCTGCAACTATGTTCAGACGCATTGTTCCTACGGCACAGTGCCCAGTAAGAGCTCCTTTAGCGCGGGTACTTTTTTCTAGGCGGAGGTTTTTAACACGACACTGCTCGAGTGCTCAACACACAGACTCAAAAATTGGTCCAATGCCAGTCAGCAACCTACTTTTGCTTTCATGTTTTGGTCTTCTGGAGGAATGCTGCGTACATCTTTGCGACTAAAATGATGTTGAACTCTTTTTGCTTTTTCGTAAGCCCTAGATCCATTACTCAAACCATGCCATCAAGTTCTGGCTCTATCAAGGGCTTCATCTTCTCGATTTTTTCTTGCGGAACTGAGCGGCGGATAAGCGTCCGGGATTGCTACAGATTCTCCCCTTTTTCGCGAGACTGTCGGCTTTTGCTTAAGTTTCCCTGCGAGCAAAACTCTCACCATCCGAACCTTATTCACCTTCTTTCGAAAACACGTAAGATCGCTTTTATAACGAGTTGCATCATTGTGTGGTTTCGAGCAACGTGTTATGACCACGAGCTCGTAATGACTTGCACTTACTGTTCAATTATTCTAACCATAGATTGTCTCTAAATGGTAATTATATTTCCGCCTGCACTCGTTGGTGAAGAAGATGGGCTCGAATACACCTCTACCTGTCTCAAGACTAGCACGCTCCTTAACTTTCCTGAAATCCCTTCAAACCACCTTGAAACCCACGCGCAAGAGAGTTCACAGCCAGAGAGAGTTCAATAGCCCACGCTCATTAAACGCGGCATTTATCACCCCAAACGAGTCTGCGTCAAGGGTTAAGTAACACTGCACATCTAATTGCACTTGAACAAATAATCGAGCAAATCAAGAATAATGAAAGGTAACAAGTAGTTACTCAAATGCAAAGTGTGTTGTAAATTTGAGGCGGTTTCATTACGGCTTTCCAAGCGATTATCAGCGTCGATTATCTACGGCCATTAAGTCGCTGTAAAGTGACGCAAAGTAGGTAGCCGGGCAGTTGCAGTAATATTTTATTGTTTCGCTAAATGCCCTCAAGAAGCACATGGCGCTGAAATATTGCTTGAAACTTGAAGTTTATTGGCAACGTGTCGTATGGTTCGGTGTATTTTTAGGAAAGGCTTCAAGTGTGTGGGAAAGGAAATACATCATTTCGAGGGTTTAGCAAGTTATTTTTGAATGCGTACGCGATTATGAGAGATTATGCAATTGTGTCAGATGCGGGTCTAGAAACGGAAAAAGCTTCGAATTACAAACCCACAATCGGACCAATCAATCGGCCAGGATCAGTAAAACGGAAGGAGGAACATTTCGAACTTCGATTAGATCACCGATGCACTCAGCAATGAACACATTCTAGAAAGTAGTTGATTGCTTGACAAGCAATGATAGACGCACAATCATGCTGCAAGCATTTAGGAAAGAAGCGTGCAATCTTGAGACGCCATCCAATTGGAACTGACGTGAAGATACGCGTACCAAGAAGAGAATTCAAAATCGTGGTGGATTTCACACTTTGTTTGGCAGAGCCTTGAGACTTAAAACACTCCGACTGTGGGCCAAAGTCACTATTGGTTACTCAACCATTCTTAACGAATAAAACTTCATATATAATACTAGCTGATTGGATGACTGCTAAGCTGGAATATCATTACCGATAAGGAGTCCCTGGCAACCCAACTTCATCATCCACTATGGATTCAAATGGGTCACACTTAAAGAAGGATGGGGAGGATTCTGGGAATGCGGTGCACTACGCCCTCTGTTACGCAGGTCAGCAACAAGTTAGCTACAGAGGCTGCGATGGAGGTGAGATGTGCGGTCAGGGAAGAGCCCTAGGCCTGAACTGCGTGGAGGCTTCGCCGACCAATGGAGGTCGAGGAAGAGGGAAGCAGCCATAAATGAGAATCCAGATCGGCATACCGACAGTATCGGTCGCTTCGATATCGAGCTTTGTACCACGCCGCACAGTGGGCCCGCCGTAAAAAATTGCAGTTCGTAAGCCAAATGTATGTCCTTTTGAAAAATGTCTTACTTTAGGTTCCAAACATAATTTTAGAAAATTTGCCAGATGAAATTTTTCTTACAAAAACGTCATTTATTGGAAATTTCAAACTTTGAGCTAACGGTAGAGCGAATCGCCTGATCAAAAGTCAAACAAATTTTGGCTTTCTAGGTTCTCATATTTGTAGAATCGAAAAACATACACTGCGCGAAATTAATATAGAGGCAGCGCAATAAATGGGACATATGGCATATGGCTTCCCATTGAATGCAATGACCGTTAACAAAACGGTATTTTTTCACATTAGCTTTTGTGATAATGAGATCGTGCGTACCATGTTCACTTCCATATCAGTTGTCGTGCTCAACCATCACGCGTGTTTTTGAGAAAAACGGTGGTTTTTACAAATTTTACTGCGAAATTAAAATAGAGGCGACTAAAAGTTTTCGAAAAATATCAATTTTTGGGTAAGTGTTTCGGTTACAGTTTAGCAGAATAGGTATTCAGAGTTATTTAGAGTTATTAAATTTTACAGTACCGAGCTCAATAACTATTTTAAAATAATGGAGCGTGGAAAAAAGCTCACCCAAGAGGAAAAAGATTGAAATCCGACTCCTAAAAGAAAATGGCTATTCCAACCGGCAAATTGTCGTTAAAATAGGAAAATCCCCTAACGTTGTAGACCATTTTATAAATTTGGGTGGGAGCTGATGAAACAAAAAAGCCAAAAGGAGCTCCAAAAAAACCAAGAAGAACCATTGTTCAAGAAAAACAAACTCTATGCTTCCCAAATAAAGGCGAAATTAGACCTTAAAATTTGTGTACGACGTGTCCAACAGCTATTGCAAGCAACTCCAACATTGGTTTTCATCAAAAAACTGAAAAAAACCTGCACCTCCCGGGCACCTCCCGGGCACAAGGAAAGTCTAGTCTTGTTCGCTAGAAAACACATGTCATGGACCACAGAATGGAGACAAGTGATTTTTAGTGACGAAAAGAAGTCCAATTCGGATGAACCAGACGGTTTTCATAGCTATTGGCATGATTTCCGGGATAAACCGGAAGTGAGAATGAGCCGCAACTTTTGGCAGTGTGATGATATGCGTCAGCTACAACGGCAAAATGCCTATCCTCTACGTTCCTCCAAAAATGAACTCTATGAAATATTTAGAAATGTTGGAATATGGCTTAGATGAATTTGCGGATAAAATTGGAACGAGAATTTCAGCCATCAACAAGATAATGCTGCGGTCCGTTCTGCCAAAGTGGTAAAGGAGTATTTTTATTTTGAATCCATTCGAAAATTTATGGCGAATAATGGCAAAAAAAGTTTATATGAATGGGAGGCAGTACAATGGGAACAACTGTGCCTCTATTTTAATTTCGCACTTTAAAATGGTCGTTTTTTACGGAACGTATTTAATCAAATTTTGTTTTTGTTGCGTACTTTTAGTCTCTCGTTGGGCAGACATTAAAGCATAACAAAAGATTTTATTCGGATTTATGATCTTACTTAATTATATATTATGTCCCTATATTTATTTCCTCCAGTGTATACTATTTGGCCGAGAAAAATATGTCACTTCGGGTATTTATTTCCACGGGACAACAGGAACTGGACAACTGTGCGCCACCCAACAGTCAAGAGTCTTCTTTTGAGTTCTCTGACGAAGAATATGTTACCATGGTCTTTTGGAACACTTTTGTTACGATAAATGTGTGAACTGACCCTAGTCGGCATGTGGTTTTCCATTCATTCCAGACAGCACGCGCATCGATGGACAACTTCAACTGCGAGTTTGGTAAGCAATTTATCTTTCGTCTTGGACCGATGATTGGATGGCTAAACATAGTAGTGTTATTTGAAGCCATTAGACTGGTTTGTCGGGGTGATCCCTGAAATCACTCCTCTATTCCGATGAGCCAGGTGCTATTGCAGCTTTGGTAGGCAACATTACACGTGCCATTGTCGTACAGACGTACAAAATTTTTGAAAAACTCTTATTGAAACGCATTCAAAAGTTTATCGAAGAGAAGCAACTAATACCTGACCATCAGTTCGGGTTTCAAGCGAAACACTCGACGATTGACCAGGTATACAGAATAACGAATGAAATTGAAGGAGCATTAGAGGAGAAAAAGATCAGCTCTACCGCCCTACTTGACGTTTCCCAGGCCTTAGACAAAGTCTGGCATGAAGATCTAAAATACAAACTAAGGCTTCTACCGACAAGCTTGTATAAGATTCTAGAGCCTTATCTCGATAACAGGATATTTAGGGTTAAACACGGAATTGAATACTCCGATTTTAAAGAGATCCGAGCAGGAGTCCCTCAAGAGAGTGTCCATGGGCCTACATTTTACCTGTTGTACACTAGAGACATACCTACAACTGAGGGCATATTTGTGGCTACATTTGCGGATGGCACAGCGATCCTGGGCTCTCATCGCGTAACTTTGCCGCATTGCTCCCAATAAGACCAAAATCAAAGCACATAAACATATTGAAAATCTACCAGGTTTCATTAATTCTGTGCAAATACCGTACGCTAATGAAGCAAAATATCTCTGTATGACTCTCGATGCGAAACTGAAGTGGAAGGCCCACGTGAAAAGAAACGGGATGAGCTGGAACACCGGTAGAACAGTACTGGTTACTTGGAAGGCACTCCAAGTTAATCAGGTACAACAAACTGCATTTATACAAGTAAGTACTGAAGCATATATGGACTTCCAGCATACAACTATGGGGTTGCACCAAAGCAAATAACAGAGGATTTATTCAGTCCTTTCAAAATAAAATTACACGGGATATTGTGAAAGCTCCCTGGTATCTCAGGAATTGTGACATACAAAGGGACCTAGGGATAACTACCGTCGACGAAGAAATAACAAATTCCGCTCGAAAGCTAAGAATCAGGCTTCGTGGTCATCACAATGCCATCCACCAAACTTTGGACATGAGACGTTTAGTATGCCGACTCCAGCGTACGAGACCACTTGATTTGGCGCAATAATAATAAACCATCCTATCGATGGTCATGGCAGGCGATGATACCGAAGGTCTACCTGCAACACGCGAAAATATCCTTAAATGTAAGCTACTAGATAAGGAAACTTAGTTGTAGTAAAGAAAAACCAAAAGGGAAGGGTGTTTTAGTCAGCAAAAATCTGACATGGTCACATAGTGTCTTGTTGAAGATTTTCATCAACCCAAGTCGCGAAAAAAATGGTTGAGACACTAGCCAATGTTTGAATTGAATTGAAGAAGTTGGAGTGTGTCATATAGTCCCAGTGCTGCGACCATAAGGATCTATTGTACCCCCTTTTTTTGGTCGAGGATTTCTTGAACGTTTTTTCTGTTACAGATGTTCTATTCATTATTCTGAATCTTCCTCGGACAATATTTGGACAGTTTCTGTACTAATAAGACCCCTTCTATGGAGGTGGTAATCGCATGCTATGTGTCCTGTTAGTGCTCCTCATATCAGCCTTAGGTCAGCTTTATTGAGTTCCAGAGCCTCTTTGGCTCGTTTGGGACTGTCGACCTAGAGTGTTTAATGCCAGCCAATATGCGCCAAAAAGTGACTCAAAATCAAACTCCCCTTAAAACGCAGTCATGGTCAACATTAACATGGAGTAATCTTAAAGAAGTGGGTAGCCGTGGCGTAGTGGGTAAGTGCGTCGACTCCTACGCAGAGCGTGCCAGGTTCGATACCCGAATTTACCACCATTTCATAATTCACGGCTCCACCTCTTTCGAGTCACTGACAGTGCTCAAAGAGTATTATTGTCCAGAAAAAGTTCTCAATTTCCCCGTTCGGAGTGGGCAATAAACGTAGGTCCCACACACAACACGCAGTGGTTGCTTAGAAGCTAGGCCCAGGTCCGCCTCGGACTGTCGCGCCACCCATATTATTATTATTAATCTTAAAAAAGTAAATGGCATGAATTGATTTATCAACTCAAACACAATATTTTACACACTTTTGCCATTTCTCGTGCTTTTTAAAACAATTAAAAAACAAACACGAAATATCTCACCCTCTCTCAACTCACCCCATCACCCACAAAGGGTCAAAATCCACTTGGGATTCTGAACAGAGATCAGAGCCGTAAGACTTAAGTAGAATAAAATACGTAAACCACAAAGCAGACATTCATTTATTCGGAATTGTCGATTATCTCCCGACAACATCGAGTGCAACACGATACGCTCCAGAGTTTTCTGCTCCCCTGTTGTGGCTGAGCTTACATCATGCACTTTGGTTGCACGCCATACAGAGCAGAATGAAAGTGATTCACTTTGGCAGAGGGCAGTTCAGTGTCTTCCATTGAAGCCCAGTGATTTTGCAGGAGTGTCTCCTGGAAATCCAGTGATTTCCCAGGATGAACGCGAAATCAGTCAACGCTGCTGGCGTAGATTAGTCAACTCAACTCCGAGCACCAGAGGACGTCAGCTAAGGTGGAGCATACAAGTGGAGAAAGACGACGACCAAAGCAGCTAACCAGAGATCGCGCTGCAGACTGAGGTTTACCGAAGACAATAAGTGGACAACGCAGCCAGCCAGAGATCGCGCTGCAGACCTAGCTCCACCCAAGCCAGTTGCGCCCCCTACTGGGCTCCTAATTCGGTTCCACACACCACCATTCTCAAAAGGAAAGACCAATGCATCGGATCATGAAAAATTCACGCTGCCTCTTATAAGTTTCTCATAAACTCTCATTTCCGTTGAATGTCAACAAAATTCCCCATGACCGCCAACCGATCCTCGAAATAGATGAAAATTCCGAAAAAAAAACCACTCAGGGGGCAATCCCTCGCAGCGTATATTTCGCCCCCCAAAAATATCACCCATTAAAGGCAACAAACAGCCAATTGCATCAATTGTGCATTCCAATCAACGTAGTTCCGCGTCTAAATTAATCCGTCGAGGTGCATTCCGCTCCCATGACGCACACCGAATAGCTTTTTAACACCAAAACTGTGCCACCTACAACCGGTCATTTGCATCACAATAACACCACGATACACCTCGTGTAACGGTGTAAACATATCATCCACCTCGAAACTGAACAGTGGACACCGTCTAAAAATACCCACCAAACCGTGTTCAACTCTCGAAAATCTATCCGAACGCGAATCTTCCTGTTCACATTGTATTCGCTCGAGCAGCCCGAGTCCCACCACTCACAAAGTGTCAGCGCCAGCCACGTTCAACAGGCAAACAACAAGAGCAATTTCAAACGGTCACGTGATCGTTGTCAAAGCTGGCCAAACCAAACCGAACCGAACCAAACCAAAATTCGCCGAAACGTATGGCGTATACGTATTATTTTGTTCCACTGTTTATTTCTGGTGTTTCTGTCATTTTCAATTTCAACACGTTTTCCTGGCGAGAAACGTCAATCAAAGCACACCGCTCGCCATGCCCGTCCGCCATGAGCGGCCTGCTGGCTGGCATTCGGCCAAACTCAACGAACACTTTTTTCGTCAAACAAACATTCGAAGTGAAGTGAGTTGGAAGCCATCGTTAACGTGTGCGACCCGAAAATAGAATCGTTCTTTTTCGTGTTGTTGCCGTCAAATCGACAACAACAGACACTCCAATTAGCAAAATGCAGTCCGCGCTGCAGCAGCTCGCAGTGCTTGCTGAATGCTCAAGAAATTAAAACGTCGCCGGCCTGCAGCGGCAATGGAATGCATCGTGCTTTGCATTGGTAATCGGTCGTCCAATTGTTGCCCAGTGAATTGCACAATATTATTGTTTATGTTGTTGGGAACGTTGTTTATCTTACGATGAGACCAATGTTCGCAGAACTGACAGCGGACAGGTTTTGCGGCACACACTCACACGGGATGTAGTGCAATTCTGGCGGAATTTCGATGAATGGCCGATGATTTCTTCGTCGTTTCCGGCAAGTGCAAGGAGGTGGTGAACTTGTGGTGGATTTTCTATCGAATTTTCGAGAAATCGATGTGGGGACTTTCCTAAAGTTTGCTTGGAAGAAGGGAGCGATTAGGAATGGCTCTGCAAATTGATGTATTTAAAATCGGTTCGAACTCGAAAACGAGGTTAGAAGGCGTGGGCTTTGGGAATTCACAGTCTTCACAGCTTGCTAAATAAAACATGTGCGATCGACTGTGGATTTCTGAACTGCCCGAAACCTGCTGTCACCGAGGAGATGTGCTGTCGTGTGATTTGAAAGACCCTCATATGAATCTCCCTAAGGTGGCCCATTGACAGCATGCAGCAGTAACTTGTAAGCCAGCGTTGGTTGTGTTCGTAGGCTATGTTAGGTTAGCACAACTCGTAGACTACACAGATGCCATTGAAAAGTCTTTCAGTATGTCATAAGGCAATGTCTGGAAGCGGTGGTATGGGGAACATACAGCGGAAACTCCGGAGCCTGGTGTACTGTCCGTATATCGTCCCATATGTCGACTAGACACATTAGAGAACATGCGAGAATGGATCATCTACGACAGGAAAGTCGCGGGGGCGGAGGCAAACGGTGTGTTATCCGATCATCAGTATGGTTTCAGGAAATGACGCCATTAACGACGGTGGTGCACTTGGCTACGGAAGCTACTCAAGGAGATTAATAGAGATGGGGAACCAAAAAATACCGTGCAGTAGTCACGCTGGACGCATTAGCTCGGCGAGCTGGATGGTAAGCAAAGTTTATCTTATGGGTACGCCCGGCTTATTAAAGACAGTCATGGGCTTCTTCATGTGTCAAACTGAGGATAGCATGAAACACCACACTGTCACAGCAGGAGTTCGACAAGGATCAGTCCTCGGACGAACATTATGTTCGATGGAGTCTTACTAGCAGAAGGCGTGTATGTCATCGGGTTTGCAGACAACATTGATGTAGTTACAGTCGCAAAGGAGATCGGGGAAGTGTAGCTGGCTACTAGCAAAAATAAAAGATTGACTGACCACAAAGCAGAGACTGTCCTCGTAACGACTCTAAGCTAAGGAGTGGAAAAGGAAACTCCCAAGTTGGAAATCAGACGATCAAGTCCAAGGAGTTGCTTAAATATCTCGGACTTTGAGACACACGTAAGCGAGAGGACACCGCGTACACAAGGAGCCCTTTGCCGAATGTTTCCGAACATCGGTAGTCGATCGACGATTTACTCTCAAGAGTAGTCAGATCGGTCCTCTTGGTTAGGGTCACTAGCTGTAAGACAATCGAAACTAAGACTGACGTCAGTCTACAGACGAGGTGCAGTCAGGGCAATCATCTCGGACGATGCATGTGTTCGTTCTAGCAGGAATGTTGCTCATCGACATTTTGGCGCACGAGCTGAATATAATGGACCTTAGGCATACCGGATTGGCTGGACTGGACACTCTGGCTATCGAAAATATCCACACAAATGTGTTCGCCCTTCTGTCGGGAATGTCCAAATGCGGAGGTAGACGCTGAACACGGAGAGAACTTGATCCACCGACTGACAAGGTTAGAAACCAAGATGGAACCAAGATGAACTCCTACGTCCATTACGTGAAACTGAAATTTCGAAATGCCCAGGAATTCTTCGTTGCTTCCGCCAGAATACAGGGCAACATGCTTAACAGCCCGCGAATTAATACTCATCGGCAGTTCCACGGAGAGAGTGGAAGAAGAGAGCAGGGTGTGGGTTAGCACGTAGGCGTATTCGCAAGAAACCCCACTTGGGTTTGCGAATCGTGCATGCCAATGGCACGGGATATTGGTATCTTTAGAAGATTGTCACATCGCTGGACGTACCAAAAAAACACACCGCCACGGTTTTCGTTCTGGCCTTGTAGAAGCTTTCACGTGATTGAAGAAAGGTCGGAACTAGACACCGTCTAGGGTGCAACTTAGAATCACACCCTTCATCTGGATCTACGGTGGGGAGAAGTAAGTTGGAAGTAATTTCAAAATGGGGATACGAAGGGAGAGGTGCATAACATCGATGCACCACTCTTAGCCATACCGAAGGATGCCGTCCTAGGGAAATTCAATTTCCAGTAGATCTCAGCACCATAAAGGACTGGAGCAATGAATTCATTGTACACAGACTGAGGAGCAATACGATAATATGGTACGCAAATGGATCAAGAACTGATGAAGGGACAGGGGAGGTGTATTTGGGCCCTGGACCAAGTATTTCGACTCAATGGGCACCAGTATCTTTCAAGCAGAAATCTATGCCATACACAGAGGAGTTCAAATCCATCTTGACAGGAACTATACCAACTGCGACATAGTCGAACTGATAGTGTGGCACTTGACTCCTACATCATCGAATTCAAGCTCGTGTGACAATGCTTACAGAGCTGAAAAGCTGAGTTGGAGCAACAATATAAGACTCTGCTGGATACCTAGCCTCATACACTACTGTGCAAAATTATAAGCACACATGTCTTCTTATCCTTCTTGCTCTCGCCAACACTTTGAGTGATAATGTAGACGGCTGATTTTCCATTATTATTGCTTGATGTTAATAACATTTAAATTATGAGTAACCATACGCCTCTACCTTATTTGTTTTAGTAGTTGTGTATAGTCAGTATTTGTTAGTAGTATTCAGTCAGTAGTAGTCAGTATTTGTTAGAAGGTCAATTTACAGAAAACTTTTTTCAGCTCCTATTTTCTGTCATTTTGTTTTGTCAAATTAAAGGGTTAGTCTTACAATTGAAAACGCGATTTTTGTGGGTCGGAAGAGGCATTGCTCAATAAAACTAAGAGCACTATAAACCAATTCAAAAACGAGAGACAATCACTGAGAGTTATTGCCAAGTATTTTTCTTGTTCTGTACGAATGGCAAGAAATGCCTTGAAAGTCGAATGACCTTTTATTTTCTCATATTTCCTTATTATTTTTGTTTTTTGTTAAATGTGCTTATTTATGTACTGATCGAAATTTTGATGTTCTTTGCAATTCCCAAAAATTGCAATATTTGAAGTTCATATTTATTTGTTTAGTTTTAATGAAAAAATAAATACAAAAAAAGCAAACAAAACTACCTAAGTATAAGACCGTCGTCTTGACTTTAATAACCGAAAATAAAATTTTTCACCAACCTGTGTTTATTATTTTGCACAGCAGTGTAGATATAGAAGGCAATAAAATGCCCGAATACCTAGTTGGGAAAGGTACATCGGACACTTTCACAGGTCCCGAATTATTCTGCGCTGCTAACCGGAGAGCACCACTTGTGGCATGAACCAAGCCAAGAAACTCCTGGGTCAATATAACCGAAAGAGGTTTGATGCATATATCAAGATGGGTAAGTTGATGCATACCTCTAACAGGGCACTGTAGACTCAGGAAGCGCCTTAGGAAACTAGGGATATCCGAAGGAGGTCCCTGCAGATTCATTGGACCTTCAGAAAAGTTGACCAAATCTTAACTACCGCACGTTACCTTAAAAAGTTGACAATTTGTCAACTTTTTGACTCTTTTTTTATATTTGTATTCATTTTTATTTATAAATGTATCAATTAGAAATAAAAGATGTCAAACACATAAGACAGCAGCGTCGAAACATTTTTTTTTTATCCAGAATCGTGAATAATTATGTGCTTCCAAACCGAAGATTTATAAAAACAGAGTTAACTCGAGTTGTTGCAACTCGGGTTCGGCGAGTTGATTGTCAAACTTGATAAAATTGAATCAAACACATCTCCGCAAAGGGTATCCCACAATTCTCGCGAAATGGTTTTCAAATAGAGAGCTGAACAATTCCATATTCTAAGAGTATACAAATTGAGGTTATGTTTGGAATAGCCCGCCGGATAAATGGCCACCACGGTTATCATGTTATCGCACCATTAAGTGTTACATGCATTTTCGACAAAGAATGGCCCGATAATGCATTCAGCCCAAAGTCCACACCAAACAAAAACACAACGCATGAGTTGTGGATGCATTTGTTTGTCATCAATTACTCGGGGATTTTCTGAACATCAAATGCGACAATTTTGACGATTCAAGATGCAAATGACAAGGGAGTGCGTATGCTTCAGCAGAACCTATAGCTAGGTACATTTAATGTGTTTGCAACGATTTTGGCTTATCTCGTTTGGAATTTAAAATTGACTTTAGATTAATAATATTCTTGTTTGTTGAAGAATTCTGTGAGACGCTACATCGGTAGAACATCCTTAGTCTTGCAACAAACATCCGCTGTGTAAAGCGCTACTGAGGGCATACATTAGGAGAACGTAGAGTTTTGTGTGATGGTCAAACAATTAGATCTTAAGGTCGCAGTGCAATTTACCCTCAAAAATAAAGTGCATAGTAAAGCCTCAAGCATGAGACAGATCTTTCTTCCAACTCAACTCATTCCGAATCGATCGAGACTGTTTTTTTACTGCTTTTGAAACAGCTAACATGTTCTACGGCGCTTATTATATTGCCAGACATCGATTATTTCGTAGAAACGTAATTAATGACAAATTTATTGCCCAAGCAAATTGCGGTTGGAACGCACTTTAGACTGAGAATAGACGTCAGACGATTGAGCGGGAAAATGAAAAAAAGGTAGTTACGATTACGACGAAGAAAAACATGCATTCATCCAAGAGGAGGTGTCACTTTGAATTAATGGAGAAATGCAACATTGTATTGACACCGAGTCTACCGCTCTGGGATGGATTATGGAATACAAGATCGGTGAAATAAAGACCTACAGCACTCGTGATCGATTGTAGTGGCTTTTATTCACCAGCATCTTAACAATCGGGCTTTTAGCTTGAAGCTCAGAGAGGCCAGGATCTGCAGAGCTGTTAAGGGTGGTGTTCTTTCTTGTGGAACGTGGCTGTTAACGGCGGTGTTCTTTCTTGTGGAACGTGGCTCTTAACGGCGGTGTTCTTCCTTGTGGAACGTGCCGCGTTGAGCGAACTTCTACTGACACTGGAAAGGACGGGGTGTGAGGTCATTGATTACGCAGATGACATTGCTATTGCAATGCAGTCTAGAAACTAGAGAATGGGGCATAGGCATCAATACACAGATAACGGATAACTAGTCCTCTTCATCAAGAATTAAAAAAAATGACCCTCCTTTAATTTGTGGGGCCACTGACAGCGCAAAATTTCTGGATTATACTCGGGACACACAATTAAGCTGTAACCTCAACACCCAGGAACGTGCCAAGAAGGCTACTGCTGTAAAAACGCTAAAGGGGGACTAAAGCCACGCATCAGTAGTCAGACCCACACTGCTGTACGTAGGCGCGATTTGGTGGACTGGGCTCAAAAAGAAACCACCTGATAGAGTGCAGCGCTAAGAACAGCAGCAAGTATGGCGATCAGGCGGAAATGGCAAGTTCTGGACACTCCACTATGCTAGGCAGACTCCCCCCTCAGGGCCAGTAAACTCTGGCGCTGGGGACATCACAGATGGATGTTCTGACAGGAAGGCTGCGATAAGAAATCTGAGAACAGTCACCTTTTACACTAAGACGTCCCTTAATTGCCGCATGTAACTCACCGAGATGGTCAAGTACCAACTTATGTGGGTGCCAGGACACTGTGACATTCCAGAGATCTGTGATGAGGACAGATTCATTGGACAGGGTACTAGCTCCGTAAACATCCCTGCCCGCACGACTCGTCGCGTGTACATCAAACAATTCCACGACTCGAAGATCAAGTTCCTACTTGTCCAGAGGGTGCACCACAAGGGCAACAGGAAAATGCTCTCATTCAGGAAGCCAAGGACATACTTCTTGTAAATATGCTACAATGGAGTTGTTTTATTTTTTAATATAATAAAATAAGGGTGGCGCGACAGTCCGAGGTGGACCTGGGCCTAGCTTCTCAGCAACCACTCGTGTTGTGCGTGCTATTTATTCTTTCTCTAGTGGAAGGGACCTACGTTTAATGCCGACTCCGAACGGCGACAGGAATACTCCTTGTCCATTGTCAGTGACTCGAAAGAGGTTGAGCCGTGAAGTGATAAAGGTGGTAAATTCGGATATCGAACCTGGCACCCTCTGCATAGGAATCTAGAGGCCTAGGTCCACCCCGGACTGTGTAGCGCCAAATGAAGAAGAATAAGAATTTCAACCTGAGCATTAAATAATTAAATACAAACGAGGGGGGTCCAGAGTGTTTGATGGATGGACGCTAGTGTTTCGTGTACACACTTAACCCAGAGTCCTAAAGAGAGGTAAAAAATGATCCTTCCAGAAGATGATTCTCCGTCGCCCAGCTTTCAGTTACTTCGGATAGTGTCAGCAAATAGGAGGTAAAGAACAAATAGGATAATAAAAGATACCTCCTTTGTGCAGTACACGTTAGCTGCGAGGATGACAAACTTCTGAACTGGCTCCAAATTATGGGGTTTGTGTAGGTAGACGAATCGATTCTTGCACGACAGCATGCACATATGCTTTGTCCCTTAGTGAGTTCCGTGCTCACAACTTCCTGCTGCAAGAAACTAGGTTAACGAAATCACACGATGACGAATGCTTTTGAAAGTCGTCGAATGCGACTACACAACTAGATACATTTTACGGAATTCACCCATGACAAACAGATGGAGGGGCGGTACAAAAAAATACTGTGCCGTAGTTACGCTGGACATCAAAAACGCGTTTAACTCAGCGAACTGGTCCTGCATCATGAGAGCCTTGAATAGGATGAGCACACCGCAGTACTTGAGGAAGATTATTGTCAGCTACTTCACCAATAGGAAACTTAAATACCAGACTGACGATGGAATGAAATACCACGAAGTCTCGGCAGGCGTTCCACAGGGCTCAGTCCTTGGACCCCTCCTGTGGAACCTAATGTACGACGGAGTACTGAGACTCACGCAACCAGATGGAGTCAAGGTGATCGATTTAGCCGACGACATCGCGGTCGTGACAGTAGCCAAAAACATCCACGAGGTGGAAGCAGCCACAAACGAAGCGATCGCCAGGATCAAGGATTGGATGGAATCCGCCGACTTAGAACTAGCTGACCACAAGACTGAGGCTGTCTTAATAACCAGTCGAAAGACGGTGGAATACGCTAGCTTTCGGGTTGGTTCCCAGATAATTCGATCGAAGATGGCTCTGAAATGCCTAGGGGTAATGCTCGACAACCGGCTTAACTTTAAAACTCACGTCGAGTACTGCAGCAAAAAGGCAGCAAGGATGCAGGCAGCGCTCTCAGGAATGCTGCCCAACATCGGAGGACCTGGATACGAGAGAAGGATCCTGCTTTCCACAGTGGTAAGCTCAATCCTCCTATATGCTGCACCAGTATGGGCGGGGGCCCTGGGGCGAACACGGATGCAGCAATGAAGCTCTCGACATCATACAGGCTCTGCGTGATAAGAGCAATCAGCGGTTTCCGAACAATTTCGTACGAAGCAGCCTGCGTCATTGCGGGTATGGTCCCGATCGACATTCTCGCCACCGAAATGCAAAGGATCTACCTACGGAGATCTGCAAATCACTTGGTGACTAGCGCAAGAGGTCTAAAAAAGGAAAAAAGGGCAACGTCAATGGCACTGTGGCAAACCAGGTGGGACACCACAACCAAAGGCAGATGGACCCATAAATTGATACCCAGAATAGAAGCCTGGACAACGAGAGCTCACGGGAACTGCAACTACCACCTCACGCAGTTCTTGTCGGGCCATGGGGGTTACCGAAAATACCTCCACAGATTCGGTCACGACAGCTCACCCACTTGTCCAGAATGCGCGCGCGAAGATGAAGACGCAGAGCACGTAATATTCCATTGCAGACGCTTTGCCGTGGCGAGAGGAAGTCTACCAACTCCCGAGCTCGTAGTTAGCCATATGATAGAGTCAGCTGACAAATGGCTAGTGACATGTTCCTTTATTACAAGGATGCAGATCGAGCTAAGAAGGCTGGAAAAAGAAAGAAAGGCCGAATTGGCAAATATAGATCACATAGCGTGATATGCTAACCAGCCCCGCGAAGTAATACCTAACGGCAGTTCCGCGGGGAGAGTGGTAGAAGTGTGCAGAGGTGTGGTTTAGGACGTAGGCGCGAGGAAAAAGGAGAACAATATCCCGTGAATCGTTCATGCTGGTAACACGGGTTACCAGTATCTTGAAGAAGATTCCACATCCATTGGCGCAAACCATAAAAAAAAAAAAAAAAAACCCATGGTATCGAATAATTCGTTGCGATGAATGTGAGCTTTGAAATCGGTAAATACACGCTACAACGGTTTTTTTTTAATTATAATTTGCGCTCAAGGGATTACTAATACCCTTATGTGTCCGGGGTTAAGACACAGCTCGGGCGGAAGGTATAGAGGGAGAAAGTGAGAGGAGGTACCTGTGCACATTGGTCAAGGTCTCTTAGGCTGGGAAGAGCATTCCATATTTCTTGCATCGATTAAGGAAATCTAAACATTTCGCAACTCATGGATAGGTATTTAAGCGGGACTGCTAGTGCATGCACCAGCGCACGTATGTTGGTCCATTGAGATACCCCTAGTCAGACTACTACCACTGTTCGACCACTCCAGTGATAGCGCCGTTAAATTGATCCCAACGGCAAAACTGGACCAGATTTGAAAACCAGATAAAAGCGTATTAACTTTGCTTTCACTGGAATTCCAACCGGGGACCGCGCAAACCAGGGGCAGGCACTTAACCAACGGCGCCATCTCGTCGTGGAAATGGATAATAGCTGATTAAACCCTTGAGTGACAGCAGACAGCATTGAGTTCTTGAAGCTTTGAATTGCACTCTATAGTCACTCTGTCAAGATAGGCATTCAATGCGCTTAACATACGCTGCCGTTCGAATTATACGGCTGAAGGGCGGGGTCGTGAGGAGTCTTGGGACGAATATGAAAAGCTGATGGTGCTGTCATCAGCAAAGGAAGGGGTGGGATTAGAAGTAGCAGACAAAGAGACCATTTTTAAAAATGAGAAAGAGTGTCGGAGACAGAACTGGGAGGCCTTGGGGAACACCAGGATTTATTTGGTGGATATCAGACTTGACATGTTCCAGACAACATGAATTGAACCGTTCGAAAGGTAATTTCTAATCCATAGAGGTAGAGATTCATCGATGCATCCTTTCGAACCGTTCAATTCATGTTGTCTTGAACATGTCAAGTCTGATATCCAGGCACGCATTTTCGACAAGAAAGCTTGATGCCAAACTCTGTCAAATGCTTTAGAAATATCAAGCGCAACGATCTTGCTTTCGCCTGAATGTGCAAAGATTGGTTCCACTTTTCGGTGAGATAAGCTATCAAATCGCCTTTAAACGGTATCGGAAAATTTTATAGAGGCGTCTACAGACAAATTGTCTGATTGGCACTATTTCGGGCACTAGTATCCAAAATTTTGCCATAATTGCCGACGTTTCAATTTCTCGCTGACACCATGCGCCAAGGCGTTATTTTCATAATTGCAATATTGACTCCCAGGCGCCGGATCAGCATCGTTTTGTAATCAAAAATCTTATAAAGAGAGGAAGCAAATAAAATATGGGCGAGGTCGAACAACTAACTCAAGAAATAATGACGTGTTTAATTAAATTGATCTTGTTCAATTGCTGTCCGGTGGTAAGGTGGTAATAGGTCAAGCCTAACACTATGTGACTGGAGACTTAAGACCTTCGCACACGAGGCTGGAAAGGATCTTTTGGCTAGATGTAGGCAGGCACGCCTCTTTTGTGTTGTATGGAGTACACATTCTTTTCCAAATTCGCCACCTGATCTTGACATTATGCCTACAAGAACATCGCCAACGGCCTTGAGGAGCTCTTGTGACAAACCACTTGGGACTCCAACTTTGGTGTTCTTAAGCTTTTTGATAGCTTCACCGATGCATAACACTGACGGCGGAAGTTTCCTCTCCTTCTCTTTACCTTGTTTGTGCTTGTCTTCTCCCCATTTCCGACTGAGCGTGAAGACGGAAAAAGGAGCTTGAGAAGTCAGGCCCGAGGGGGCTGAACACCTGTTTCGAATCCAGTCGCATCCAAAAACAACTCCCTTATTCTTCACAAGCTTGCCCTCCACACAGTCTTCAAGGCCAACCGCATGGTAAACCACAACCGACGACGACTGCATCCACAAACTGAGCACACGAGTGACAGTGAACATCACCCCGGCCGCCAGAAATCGTGCAAACGATGATGAAATACAGCGAAAACCAACTCATGCATTACTCTCGATGACTATTTCGCAAAGTGCTCGCTGCCAGCACCTGGACACCATGTGAGTAATATCGAACCACGCCAGGTTCGAAATATTAAATTGCTCACATTGCCGTGTCATTGCTACCTACACACGCACACACACGCCCACTCGTGCCTACACACCACTGCGCCCATATCGCATCTAAGATAAACAGCTCATCTTGAGGGGCGCACCAGATTGTTTTCCTGACAGGCGAACTGTCACAATGACACAAAGTCAAAGTCGTATTGCGCACTGTTTACAAGCGCTCTCACAGTTCAGTCCGCACCCTCGGCGGTCGTCCAAAAAAACACACACGACTGTTTTCATAAACAAATTACAAATGCTAATATGTGACAGACGAATGCAAATTCAAGTGCCATTTGAATGCAAGTGTAATTACAGTTTATTTTACGACTTTCTTGTCTCTCTCTAAAATGGTCTCGTGCTCGAAGCAATTTGCATGTGCTTTCCATTGGGACGGCACCGCAGGCAGCACAGGGTGCTCTGCCCTCGGGGTGAAGCTCGACTTGCTTGGGGTTGAAATGCCAGGGACCGTACAACAGTGTGCTGGGAATATTTATTTGCAATGTTTTTTTTTTCTTTTCTACTCGCTTTCTTCATTCTCTCCCTCATTTCACATTTTGCTCAAATTCGTCTCCGTTGAGGCGTTGCGTTGGACGTTGAATTAAACTGAACGGTTATCGCTGTCATATTTGCGTCCAGCTCCGCTCCTCTTGGGCCCTCGCCGTCACGGTGATGATTGGTCGCTCGCTGGTCGGTGTAATGAGCCGGTGACCGGCATCAATTTACGCGTTCAAGCCGGAGCTTAAACTGACAGCATGCGCTAACATTAGATTGAATTACGATACCCGTGGCGACTCGGGGCGCACGGGCGGAGGAGAGCTCCGAAATCGAATCCCGTGTGTTTAATTAAACTTGACATATTCGAAAAAACGAGTGAGATGTGTTCGAGCGTGGAAAATGATTTGACACTGAGTCGTATCGAACGTTTGAAGTGAAACGCAACAATGAAACGGGATATTTTGAATACACTTCACCTTTGTTTGACATTTGCGAGCGAGTGACGGGCGACGGTGAGAGAATATCGTGAGTCATCGCATGACAAGGGCTAGCATTCGTTGAATTGCGAAGTCCAATTGAATGCCTCATGAGTAAAGAGGGTAGATTAATGAAAAGGGTGCAACTTGCTTTTTGATATAAAAACAATGGACGATGTATTTACAAGATTCTTTGTAAAATTGATTTATCAGAACTGTCAGACGAATGAAGTCATATCGATGGATAAACGACATGACAGTCATTGTCAGTAAATGCAGATTCGATGAAATAAGTTTTTTCGTTTGTTTGGAGAGAAGTTTGTAGAACTGCGCCATACCTGAGTGTAGCAGTGAATGGAGAACAAATATTAATTATCCCCTGATATTTCTATATATTTCTCTGTTCAAAAGTCAGAAAGTCTGTCTATGTTTTGAATATATAAAAAGTGTACAGTTGCTTGATGAAGGCTCCCACAGCGATAGCGAACATCCCCTCTTCTTATGGACTGGATGCAACAGATCCAAACAGCATTTGCCCAGCATTTGCCCAGACCCACTTGCATCAAACCGTTCTCTGCCAAAGGAGACTTTGTGACTTGTCAGAGTTGCAAATCGAAGTTCGACTGATCTACATGTACAACTTTGTCCGAGGCCACATATGTATGTCAAAATGAACCAAGAACGCCGATACGCATGTAAATGACAAAAAGTAACCCGGCATCAACGGTACATCAACTTTCGGCTTAAGGTGATAGTCTCAGTTGGGATTTTGAGAAAAATTTATTTTCTTAATGTAGAATATATTAGAAGTATTCTCCGAAAATTATTGGTTATGGAAATAACTTTGGGTGGAGCCATCTCCATCTGCATGCTAAACGTACCCAAAACTCTTAACACTGCTTTCCCGAAACTTTTTTTTCGAAGTCTGATTTACCGATCATGTTGAAATGTTTACCACTAATTGTATATTAAATTGTCCTTCGTTTAAACGAAGGGTTTTTTCTGGATATTTTTTATAGCCGAAAATGTGGGAGAAATTTCGTTTAAAGCAACAAATTTGAATTTCAACGGCCGCCATTTTTAGAAAAATAAAAATTTTTTAAATCCCTTCGTTCAATCGAAGCACCATATTTTAACCGATAGAAGAACACCTAAAAATTGTTTTTTCTGATCAACTTTATTGAAGGTACGTCCGTACCGCTTCGCAAACTACACAAGAGTGATATTTTTTCATGTTCACTGCTCTCACACCGGTAGTCCCTTTTACATGTTAATCTCTTTTTCTTAGAAGAGTGCCAGAATTCATTATAAGGGCTGCTACATATCATTAACTGATAATTTTTGAATTTTCATGGATTTCCGATAATCCAGTGACGAGTTTGTTGTTCGAGGCAGACTTAGGCAAGAAGTCTTAAGCTTTAAATACATAAGCGAGAGGCTCATAATAATCCGCAACAAGGCTACATTCGGCAACATCAGCCTGATCTGGGCCCGCCCCTACGGAGGATGAAAATGACGACAGCAAAGATGACATTTACGATCTCCTGGAAAGAACGTACGATCGATGCCCCAGCTACCAAGATTTCAACTCAAAGCTGAGCAAGGAAGGCATCTTTGCTAGATTCATCGGGAGGCACAGCCTGCACGACAACACGTCCGATAACGGACTCAGGCTGTTGGACTTCGTAACGGGGCGAAACCTCTTTGTAGCCAGCACGCGGTTCCCTCACCTCAACATCCACAAAGGGACCTGGCCGGTCTCCTGATCATCCGTCAACCGTCAACCAGATTGATCACATTACGATCGACGTCAGACACTCCTCCAGCAATCTTGATGTCCGAACATTCCGAGGAGCTAACATCGACTCGGATGACTTCCTTGTTGTAGCCAAGGTAAGAACACGGATATCGATAGGACAACGGGGTAGAGCAAGACCAAAACAGTTTGACGTCGGAAAGCTACAATCGCAATTGACCGCTAGCAACTTTGTCGATCGAGTCTCCGTAAAGCTCTCAGAGAGGCTAAACAATCGACCAACAATGGAACCGTTGGCAAAACGCCATCAGAGAAGCTGCATCTGATGTACTGGGTTTTAAAACCCCTGGTTTGACAACGAGTACAGGCAGGCACATTCAGCGAAGCAAGCAGCATACAAGGCGACGCTGGACAGAAGGACGAGAGCGGTTCGTGAGCTCTACGAACTTAAGAGAAGGAAGGAGCACCGGCTTCTCAAAAAGAAAAAGAAAGAGCATGAGAAGCGAAATGGAGAGGTGTTACGGCAGAAATGATGTCCGAAAGTTCTACCAACGGGTAAAACAACTATCCAATGGATACAAACTCGTTCAGAAGCCTGTCGTGACGCAGAGGGACAACTCGCAGTCGATACTGAGAATCTGGAGAGATCATTTCTGTAGACAGTTAAACGGCGATGAGGACACCAATACAATAAAGTCTATGAGGGTAGAGTGGGAACTGAGGATTTATTTGGAGTTGAGCTGCATACATAGGTGACGACTTGCTAGGCAAGGAATAACAGACTCAACAAATGACAAATAAACACATGGAATTTAGACTATTCATATCATGTCTTCGGGCCCAACTATTTTAATCTCAAAACCAAACCAAATGATCGCCAAGGTTGCAATGTTGCATGTTCGTTTGACTTATTATGGACCCCTGCGTTGTGGCTCATCATCCTCGTGTACAGACTTAACTTGACTCGCCGCAGACTACAAACATGCAGATGTTAACGAAATTCTGGGGCAGCTTCTACGTTTTTGCCCGGCCTTAACCAGAATGGGAGACGAGAGGCTTGGGCACTTTAAGTCACTGAATGCTCTGGCTGTCGTGACACGCCTCTGGAACTTTTTCTCTCAGTGAGGGCAAGGCCACAACTAAGTTTACTCTGAGCAGTATTATCAATATGGATCAAGTTTGGTCTGTGTGATTCTCAGACTCTACGACTTGACAAGACTTAACCTAAGATTAATCTCGAGCTTCGCAGCGATTATTGTCAAGTCAAGAAGTAGGCTCTTTCTGTTGGAAGACTGTTCATTCTTCTGCGAGACTCTCCCACCTCGCCAGGAAATTTTGAAACCGCATAATCGATGAGTCCAAGGGGTTTCGTGGACTGGTGAAGCAGACTTCAATAATTCTAGAGCCCCTTTGACGATTAATCTTCACTCAGATGGATTATCTGAAGAAGGGGATGAGTTGCCGAAGGTTTTCGAATTTCTAATTGTCAGTGCTGTTCTCTATGCCAGTCTAGGTTACAAAAGGGAGCTGATCGATCTTATATAGCGAATCCTTGAATGAGAAATCAAAACGACTCGCTCACTCGACATTCGCGATATATGCAAACGCCCTTATCAAACTTTGAGACTCTCATCCAGATAACGACGACGATCGTTGCTTAAGCCAACACTTAAGCAAGACCCTCATCGGGTGCACCGTTCGGTGATCGACGGGTCCAACCGAAACCTGAACACCTTCAACCTTCAACGCCCAGCAAACAACCCTTGAGCATGTTTGCACTGGCCTAGAGTACCCTCGACTCAGTGTGAAGTGATCAGAATTAAGTCCATTGCATGTGATCAAAATCGCACTTCAATCGTCACCTTCACTCGAACCGTGATCAACAACAAACTTTCGATTCGGCAACAAAAAAAAATAAACTAAAACTTGATTTGACAATTAAACTTCTCGCAGAACAAAGCATGACCGAAAAGATCTCATGTCCAACAGCACGTACGATGCGTTGGTACCCCTCGATTTGAAAAGAAACAATTACTTATGCAGACTAACTACCCCCCCTGGGGGCACATTCGAGGTCAAGGATTGTCTCTAGTCCGATCCTAATCACAGGCGAACGGAGTGCAATAATCAGGCAACGTACATATCTATTAGGCACAGGAACAGGGGCGAATAGAAAAAAAAACACAAAAACCGATTGAACATCATTAATTAAATACCACTCGCACCTGATCGAGATAGAGTATCTGTTAGATACAATAATTAAAATTACTAATATGACTTCGATTAGAGGAGAAGCTTTTATTCGCGATTTTTGCTTCTTTTTTTTTTCGTCTCTTACACATTCATGTCACACCACACACACGCAGAGAGTGAGAGAGAGAGAGAGACGTTATGTGTCGCTGAACGAATCAAACATGATTTGCCACTCTCTCGCACACAACCACCGGGTCGACCGCTTATTGCTACTAATTCACAATTTTATTCGTGAATTGATGGGAACTGTGCACCACACCACACCACCAACAACGTACGTACGAGTAGATACAATTTTTTTTGGTCGCGAGATCAATATTTTCTTATTTTTTTTTTTTTTTTCAAACACTTGTAGCAACACACAGAGAAGCGAACACCCGATGTACTCGTATACGGGAGCAACAAGATACTCGTTTGTCAAGCGAACAAGACGATCCTCAATGGGGGCCGTCAAAAGCGATACTGATTCTGATTTGTTTCGATTTGGTTAGAAAATCAACAACCTCACAAGAGACGGCGAAAATGTAATTGCGAACACCGAGCTGACAAAATGACAGATACTCGGTACCGAACTGAGCTTTACGCGTTCTCGGTGTCTCTAGCCTCGGCTGTCGTCTTCTCTCTTCGCCTGATGGACGCGCACTCGAAGCGACCCGACTCGACTCGGCTCGACACTGACTAGTGATGTGTGACGTTTGTTATCAGTCTGTGAGCTCTGATAACGTTCGAGTGTGTTTACAATTCATGTTATGTGGTATTTCACCTTCTGATAGACAAACACCCCCCCGTCCGTCCGTCTGTGTGGAGAACTCACTACCTGACCTGACCGAATTTCGAAATACTGACACAACGTACGATAGTGGCGGCTGTAGACCGGCCAACGACTTCTCTCCGAGATATCATTCGTATTTGGAAAAAAAAAACAAAAAAAAACACATGCTTTGATTGTCAGTTTGAAAGCACATAGCTGTGACGACAGGTTGTGTCAGTCTGCGAGGCGGAATCTTTCAGCAGCCTTTTACAAGCGTGCGCATCGAGCGAGCTTCGCTGGCATGCCAGAGTGCGCACTCAGTGGTGGGGCGAAAAAGTGAACAACCTTTTTATTTATCGAACGCATTTAGGCATGGCTCGGGCGGTCGGAGCTGGTTGAGGTGATATGGTTCACTGGAAGTTGTAAGTGGAATACATTAGCAATGACTTGTGGCCAAGAATGCTGAGCTGCATCCACTGCGGAGTTGGGCGCAGAGTCGACTATTTGGTGCCATTTCTCAGATTGTGAATCTTTGGTGAAGACCGGTAGATTTGAAGGCAAGCAGCATCAATTCGAGAGTTCAGCAACTGTAAAGGTTTCGAACACAACAATATTTCGCGAGAAGAATCTAAAAAGCTGACAAAAAAGTCATCAACTTTTTAAACAAAACAAAGATAGAGACTTCAGAGAAACTAAGCGATCGTCCAACAAGAGGCCTAATTTTTTTTTATCAGTTAAGTAGTTGAAAATTCGAAAATGCCGACAAAATATTTAAATTTATAATGATGAAATTCGTTGTTCAAAAGTCTGTTTAGTCTAACAAAACCACGATCCGCAAATCTTTGAATAGAGGCACACCGCAGGGTGGTGTACTCTCCCCTCTACAGTGGAACATAGTGGTCAACGAACTACTTGCGATACTAGATGGGACTGGGTGTAAGGTCATTGCCTATGCAGATGACATTGCCATAGCTGTATCTGGAAAATAATTATCCACGATCAGGGATGTTATGCAATCTGTCCTATCCAAGCTAGTGAAATGGACTAGCGAATGCGGCCAAAACGGATCTAGTCCTCTTTACTAGGAAGTATAAGATTCCTAACTTTGACCCTCCCACACGACGCGGGACCCCCCTTGGTGCTTAACGACAGTGCTAAATTCCTTGGCCTTATACTAGACACGAAGTTAAACTGGAAGCTAAATATCCAGGAACGTGACAAGAAGGCCTCAACGGCTCTCTACTGCTTTAAAAGGGCCATTGGGGGACTGCAACCCCGAATGGTTCACTGGCTACCCATACTGCTGTATGATGTCGCAATGTGGTGGCCCGCACTCGATAAGAGAATCAAAATCATCCCACACGCTTGCGTGCAGAGGATGGCTTGCGTATGCATTAGCGGGGCGCTGAGGACTACCTCCTCCGAAGCACTAAACATACTCCTCAACCTGCCACCGATAGAACAAATTGGCAGACAGACAGCAGCTATCACGGCGATCAGATTAAGATCGACGAGCAGCTGGAAAGAGCTACAATCTGGATCCTACGCAGGTATGCCATAGATACAAGCCTCACTTTACCTAAACTTCTCTTCGAGAAGAATTTTCTCAACCACCATACCGGCCAGATCTTACTGGAAGTCTGAATACCAAACGCTGGATGGTCCACTGCGAATCTTCACCGATGGATCGAAGATGGATGCAGGTGTGGGCGCTGGTGTCTATTCCAAGGATCTAAATATCCAGCTATCTTTTCGACCACCTAATTGACTGCAGCGTCTTTCAGGCTGAAACTATAGCGATCAAGGAAGCCCTGTCCTGGCTGAAAAACAATGTAATATCGCGCCCAGATATCGTCATCTGTTCCGATAGCCAGGCAGCGATTAAATCTCTGGATTTAGTCACCTTTAATTCCAAGACTTCCCTTAATTGCCGCCTATCTCTCAGCGAGATGATCAAGTACTTTAACATCCAACTTATGTGGGTGCCGGGACACTGTGACATTTCAGAGAACCAGGCCGAAGCGGACGAACTCGCTAGAAAGGGCACAAACTTCGTGCTCTCTCCGGGTGGAAATCCACCCTCCATGCCTATCGCTACTCTAAAACATCTGCTAAAGCTTGAAACGCTCGCTCTAAAAAACCTCGGAGAGATATTTGGCACAGGATGCCTCATTACCAAACAACTGTGGCGTATGATCGATCCCAAACGATCGCTTAGCTTGTTCAGATTGTGCCAACGGAACTCACGCCTCTAGACTAGGCCTTCATTTTTACCCATAGTCTGTACCATGAAACCTTTTAAATAAAAAATCCCAAGTACGGAGTGACCTGGAAGGCATGTAAAATTGAATCGTGAATCATGAATAGTGCGTCTAGTTGATAGCGATTTTAGACCAAGCAGTTTTGTAGCTAGGGTGAAAATTCCAATGGATTTTAAAGAATTGCGGGTGAATTCATGGAGAAGAGGCATGCAGTTGAATAGCTCACTTGAGCATCGTTTGCTGAAATAACGATGAAACACGGGCAAAGAAGAGACGGTGAGTCGATGCTCGAGCGGGTATAATGACTCTTCGATATTATTGTCTCCTAAAAGTTTCTTGTTGGTCGCCGTGGCGTAGTGGGTTAGTGAGTGGACTCCTACGCAGAGGGTGCTAGGTTCGATACCCGAATTTACCACCTTTCATATTTTACGGCTCCACCTCATTCGAGCCATTGACAATGCCAGAAAAAAGCTTCTCAAACTCGTACGTTCGGAGCATAAATCTGTAGGTCCTTTCCACGCATGAGATTATTATTAAATGGTGGTTCGAGTTATCGAAGTTGGACTGTACGTACGTATCTTCTGCAATTGCTCTTAAAGATGCACATTGTTATCTGAGTCGTCCACATTACCAAATGCATTCAAATCTAAGCCTATAATAAAATGGGTGGCACGACTGTCCGAGGCGGACCTGTGCCTAGCTTCTAAGCAACCACTCGTGTTGTGCGTGCTATTTATTCTTTCTCTAGTGGAAGGGACCTACGTTAAATGCCGACTTCGAACGGCGAAATTGAGAAGCTTTTTCTCGACAGGAATACTCTTTGAGTACTGTCAGTGACTCGAAAGAGGTGGAGCCGTGAATTATCAAAGGTGGTGAATTCGGGTATCGAACCTGACACCCTCTGCGTAGGAGTCGACGCAATATCCCGCGCAGCGGCGAGCCACTTCTCACAAATCTATTGACATACCTATTTCTGTTGCTTTATTTAAATTTGAAATTTGATCCAATATCAATTGCCGTCACTTATGACAAAACAGCTGTCATCGGTAAGGAAGTTCTCTCGGGGTATTCTACGATCTATGTGGCAAGCGAGAGTGAATTGAGTAAGTTAAGCGAATCTCGGATACGGCGCATTGTACGATAGAGGTGATTACTCCCGTTTTAAAGTTCTGTCGGATTATACATCATTAAAAACATTCTACATTTTACTTATGAGAAACAATCGCCATCATATTTGAATGTTGACAGCTTCGCAATAGCGATCGTTTTTAAATGCCACCTTTTGTTCGATAGTTCTACGTTTTTAGGAGAAATTGCACAAAAGAACCTGTTTGACAATGCAATAGGGGACTGCTGAGACTAGGGTGGCGTCTATACGATGAGGAGGACTTTAATCAACTCGTACGCGCTGTTGGTTCCACCTAGACAGAAATCGCTTTGGCTGAAGAGGCTTCTTGGTGGAGGTCTAGTTCTGTTGTTAACCCTACCCTGGATCCAACACGATGACACAAACTCAAAGTTCGTCCATGATTGTCAATCTACGCCGCATTCAAAGCTAGTGCAACATCAGAAGGCATCTCGTGGGAAATTTTCCAGTGTCGATTGGGTCTTTTCTTCTTCCAGGTCTTCTAGACCCCAGGTTAGGCAGAAAACAACAACAAATTTGGGGTTTCATGGACCCCGCGGTAGTGATAGTGTTTCTCTCGGAATGGAAAGGGTTTAAGAGTTGCAAAGAAGGAGGAAGGAATAGCAACTAGATTCCAATTCAATTCAACATGATAACTACAGAACTGCAAGTCTGACAAATATCGTTTGAAACAACCCAAGAGCATTTCTTCTTTGTCTCAATTTCATACAAAGACTCCTGCAATTCGCAGCCATTCAAAGTCCACAGACGACATTGTTTCCTTAATGAACATCGTAATCGAAAATGTGCCATCCTTTGCCCCCTCGTGCGATAATACACCTCACAAGGACACAGTTCCCTTTTCAAAGGTAAGAGGTTATCTTCCGTTATGCACTAAATCTCCTGATTAACCTTCATAACTCCCTTACCGTAATCCCAAGAGCGCCCCGATGTTATGTACCTCCCTTTCGGACTCAATCACGAAGGACCCATAAACCCACAGCGATAATCAATGCAATCCTAAGGAAGACATTTGCCATGTACTGCCGCCAAGCCCGCGTCTCCTTCAGACTAACAGAAATCCTAAATTATTAAAATATAGTCCACGAGCGAGGGTTGCAGATCATCAAATATCCATGAAGTTGATCACATACGCGTCCAAGTAGCGCCATTCGAATCCAAAGCCGACCATCCAGCGGCTGTCGTAACGCGCCTTACACTCGTGGTATCTTTATGACGGAATACGAGTGTGTACAGATATCTCGACTTGTACCCGAAATAATCAAATTGTGTATCCATTAAACCAGATTACCTCTTGCGATTAGATACACGAATAACATTTAAGTGGCAATTGGCAATTGATTACATTTTATGGTCCACACTGTGCATGACTGGGCAGTCTGGATTCGAAGTAATGCCCAAAATATCCGACTCCAATAAATGGTGCCTGGAACTGAGAGCAGCTTGCTCTGAGAGGCAGACGCTGTTCACGATTGCCTAGCCTTCCTTCAAAGAATTTTGACAGATATCTGTCAAAATGGAGATTTTTTTCGATTATTTTCGTTCACTTTTTATGACCTCCACTGTGATTCGTTCAATTCACTTCGCACAAAAGAAATTAAAACTTTATTCAAATTTATATGCAAATCCCATCCGCCGACGTCAAATGAATTCCATTTTTGCTTCGCTTCGATTCGAATCGAAACGAGTCGAGTCACGAGTCACGAGTCGCAACGAAAACAAAGCTTAAGTGTTCCTCTTCTTGTGTGTGAGTGTGTGTGCGTGAGGTTCGCTAACGGAACGGAAGCTTGTAATTAGTTCGAAATGATAATTGCAGTTATATCATCGATGTAAGCAAGAACATCTCATCCCTCGAGTCAATGAGTTTGGCCACGAAATGCACATTGCCTCCGCTTGGCAAGAGCTCGCTCTTATCGGCGTGTGTTCATGCAGCGATACCCAGCAAACATCTTCAGCTTCAGCTCAAGTGTGCGCACTTCGATGTCAGCGGAGTGCTATTCAGCGGCTTAAGTTCTCAGCCAACTCACTTTCAGTGACGACGTACGAACGATGCTAATACCGAATAATACGCTTAAAATGAGCAGACAATTGGCTGGGTGGCATTAGGCGGTGAACCGGGCAGCTTTTAGGGCTTAAATGGCACTAGGCACGCTACAACAGCTGTCGGCCTTATCTCGAATCACGTGTGTATCTAGAACAATCTATTTATGTTTGGATGTGAATGTGGTGGTTATGTTTTATTTTGTGAGAGAGCTTTGTAGGGTGGGGAAATGCAAAGCTTAATGTTGGAACTGTGTTCACGTGGGGAAACGTTGTATACTTTTAGGCGATGGGGCTATCGCTCCTAGAGGAGGCTACACAAAATTGAGACATTTCAGCGGGTGACACGGAAGGCAACCAAAATTGTGGTTAATTAGACTTAAAATTTTCAAAGTGTGGTAGATCTGAAGAATTAGGGTGGTTTACCCATTCGCTTTCCAGGAAATGTAACATACAACGTTAACGCTTCTTCTAATTCTTAGGGCGCTAAAGTCTGAGGTGGACTAGGACCGCACCTAACATCACACTAACACCGGGCCAACTGAGTTCTCACTCTGACTTATGTGCGCCACCTTGTATGTGGACGTCCTATGTTGTAACATAGTCTCAGAGTTGAAGGCTATTCGGACCGGAATTAAGTTGTCATGAACCAGATACATTTCGGTTACTTTCGTTAAGTTTCGTTAAATGTTTATAACTAAAGTGGAAGCGAAACTAATCCCTCTCTACATGTACGCAAAAGACTTGGACTTGGAGTACGTCCAATTATGAACTCATTAGACATTGACGATCTTTCTGGTTACTTTTCAAGCGATCAAGCGGTAATTTTATTTATTATCATTGCAGATTAAGAATTTCAGTTCAAGTTGACATCCACAACAAAGGAGACCCCTTCCATGGCACCAACTACCCACGGATCCTAAACATCGCTTATAAGACCTTCTCCGCCATTTTGTATGAGCGCTAGCTCAACAACCTTCTCAGTATGGTTTCAGGCATAAGCCTCCGCAATCACCAGACCTTAAACCCATAGAACATTTGTGGGAGTTGTCGGACCGGCGCATCCGTCAACATAACATATCGTCCAAAAATATACTCAAAGAAAAACTGCTTGCGGAATGGCCCAAAATTACTCCTGAAGATACGAAACGCTTAGTAAATTGAATGGGATAACGACTGACGGAAGTCATATTCAAAAGATGGTACCCAACAAAAGCTTAGCTTTTACCCGCGACTTCGTCCGCGTGGAATGGTTACTTTGGGTAGCCTTTTTTATTTTTAGGATACTAATTTTCCGAATAATACAATACAATACATACTAACTGCAAACTAACGTGATATTAACACATATTTTGTTTTTCCATCCTCTGCTAAAACATAAGGATTTTGCGGGCACGATACTCCTGAGCACGCCACATAGATTTGCCCATGGGAAAAAACAGGTTTTTTCTAAATGTATAACCGCTACGTGACGCAGAGAGCCAACTCGTAGTAGATTCGCAGTCGATACTGAGAATCTGGAAAGATCATTTCTGTAGACTGTTAAACGGGGAGGAAGACTCCAATACCGCTATCAGGCAGAATGATGAATGTGAGAATTCCGTCCCCCCGATTTAGACGAAGTCAAGATAGCGATATCGAGACTAAAGACGAATAAAGCTGCTGGTGCAGACGGACTGTCTGCGGAACTGTTTAAGGCAGCTGGAGATGAGCTGGTAAGGTACATGCACCAGCTCATCTGTAAGATATGGTCGGAGGAAAGCATGCCCGATGAGTGGAATCTCAGTATCGTTGCCCGATTCACAAGAAAGGAGACCCCTTTGACTGCCCCAACTACCGAGGGATAAGTCTCCTCACCATCGCCAATAAGATCCTCTCTGCCGTTTTGTGTGAGCGCCTGAAACCATTCGTCAACAACTTGGTCCTTATCAGTGCGGTTTCAGGCCAGGAAAGTCACCATCGCCCAAATCTTCACACTACGGCAGATCCTGGAAAGAACCCAAGAAATGCAGATCAACACCCACCACCTATTCGTCGATTTCAAGGCCGCGTATGACAGTGTACATAGAGACGAGCTATTCAACGCCATGTCTAGTTTTGATATTCCTGGAAAACTCGTCAGGTTGTGCAGGATGGCGATGGAGAATTCTCGCTGCTCCATCAAGGTCGGTAACTAACTCACTCAAAAAAGGTTTTAGACAAGGTGACGCGCTGTCATGTGACTTCTTTAACATCATCCTGGAGAAGATCATTCAAGACTCAGACGTTAACACTAGAGGCGCGATCATCCAGAAGTCGGTACAACTGTTAGCATACGCGGACGACATTGACGTGATTGACAGAACACAGCGAGCCGTCAATGAGGCGTTTGCTGGCATGGAGGCGGAAGCGGCTAAAATGGGTCTAGCGGTGAATGGGGGCAAAACGAGATATATGCTGTTATCAAGAAAGGACACACAACATCGACGTCTTGGACAGAGCGTCACAATGGGCAACTATAACTTCGAGGTAGTCAAGGACTTCGTCTACCTTGGCTCGCAAGTGAACAGTACGAACAACACCAGTACCGAGATTAAACGCAGAATTACTCTTGCCAATCGTTGTTTCTTTGGGCTCAAGAGGCAATTGAGTAGTAGAGCCATCTCTCGAAGGACCAAGCTGACCTTATACAAGACCTTGATCATCCCAGTCCTGCTGTACGGCGCGGAGACATGGACAATCTCGAAAGCGGATGCGGAGAAAAGTTCTGCCTTCAATCTTTGGTCCTGTCTTTATTGGAGTATAAGATTCAGCCCGGAACTGTATGGGCTGTACAGCGGCATGAGCCTAGTCAGGCGTCAACGGATTCAACGCCTAAGATGGTTGGGCCATGTAGAGCGCATGGACAACACTGCTCCAGCCCGAAGAGTCTTCGATTCCGAACCAGTGGGACAACGCAATAGAGGACGCCCACGAAACCGATGGCGCACCCAGGTGGAGAAGGACCTCAATCGAATTGGTGTGCGCAGTTGGAGACAGCTGGCTAAGGATCGTGCCGGCTGGAGAGGCTTACTAGTTGAGGCCCAGGTCCACCCCGGGCTGTAGCGCCACCAGAAGAAGAAGAAGTTGCAATGACCGAGGTTGTTGCGATAATCGCGTTTATATTTTTAGTAAGTAAGTACAATTCAAGATGAAAAGCTAATGATTCCCTAAAATCTACAAGAGTTTTGTTGGGCATAAGGCGGTAGAAAAATCGGAACTCGTCGGCGTTATAAATTTGTCAGGTCGCCTTTTTCTTTAAACTTAATTAAAAATTGATACCCAAACGGACAGTTTTTCTATGCAAATTTTCAAAAGGCGATTTCCGCGTCTCTTTTTAAAATTTGTCACCCTACCATTGCTCGCATTAAAGATCCTGGCCTTTCCTTTACCTTCGCATGCAATGACTAAGCCTTTTGTTAGAGGACCTCACGGGAAATTGGCCCATTTAGCTGTCTTTCTTTTAGGAACCACTTGTACAGTGCTTTCTCCATATTCGGGTATTCACCAGCCTTTAAAGTTATCCCCTTCCCGGGTCCACATTCGGTATTGGAAATAAACTTTCTTATTTCGCCCTCTCTTCCTTTTATTTGTACTCACGGCATAATGAATTTATGGAAGCTCCTTTCTTAATCTTTTCTAAAATTTCGCTTTTGTTTTTATTTGATAATTTTGGAATTTTTTTTAATGACACCCATTTTTAAAACACAAAAGCAACTGGTCACTGCACTGAATTCATTAGACTAACAAACATACTTACAATACATACATTCATTGTTCTACTACTCGGAAGTAGCGGTAAAATAACTGCCGAGAGAAAATGTGACGCAAAAGAAAACAACAAAGATTGCCAAGAAACTGAGTAAAAAAAAATATGCATAAAAGAACAAAAGTTGCACTTTAGAGTATCGCTCTTTTTCAAGTTGCCATTACCGCGTCAACAATGTTGTAAGTTCAGCTGTTGCGAAAACCGAGGGTTGCGTTTATCGAGAACGTACTGTATGTACATATTTTGGCTATCTGTCAAAAGTACGGCACAGTCGCATAGAAAGTGCTCTCTAGTAAATATTTAAAATTTCAAAAATTCCTAACGTCTTTCGTTTAAAGGCAAATTTATCATAAGACAGTGCAAAAAAATAGGTGAGTTAGACTTTCACTGCACGAACAATCGCAAAATACATCACAAAATGAACAGAGGAGTAAAAATAGAACGAACGCCACCAAAGAGACGGGCCAAATTATGCGGTCTAGGAATCAACCCCCCAAGACCGGAGTTGGTACTCTTCACTAACAGAAGGGTTATCCCGCCGTTCAACACCCCAGTCATCGAGGGAATGACCCTCAAGCTTGAGGATAGTGCAAATTATCTTGGGTGATACTAGACAAGAAACTAAATCGGAAACTTAACATTCAAGAAAGGGTGAAAATAGCGAGTTGTGCCCTCAGTGACAGAATTTTCGGTAGAAAATGAGGCCCAACCCTCGAAAAAATCCTGTGGATGTATACGCCGATTGTAAGGTCGATTCTAACGTACGGCTGCCTAGTATCGTCGCAAGCTTGCTTGAAACCACCCTGAAATTGCTTACAAGAGTACAGTACTACCGTTTCCCCTTCCGTGACTTTAAGGCATCCTTCGGGTTGCGTTTCCCAACTAGAGAAGAATGGGATCGAAAAAAACCCATCAACGACCCGACGACTATATACGTTTATACAGATGCATCTAAAATGGATAAATATAGCGGCGCGGGCATATTCTCCGAAACGCTGAACATCCACCATTCTATCAGATTACCTTATCATGGAAGCGTGTTTCAAGCGGAAGCCCTGGCGGTGAAGGAAGCGGCCAAAAAAAGTTCATTGATGGAAATACCACCGGCTGATATTACCTTTTTAATTGACAGTCAAGCGGATATCAAAGCAATTACAGCGTTCGAAATCAAGTTCAAGCTGGCCGCAAACTCTCACGGAGAGCTTAAGGTACTTGGTACACAATAGTAATACGGCACCGATACCGGCACAGATGTCTAAACGGCGTATGATAGAAACGTCACCAGATTTGCCGTCATCGGATGAAACCTACCATCGAGATAATTCTGCAACAAATATCCCCAAATCTGACCTAAAGGCAATGATCAAGGGATCCATGGCATCGATACTTGGTGGCATGCTAAGAAATTTGCCGGCTAAGTCTGATTTAGCGGACATATCGCTCAAGATGGAGGAACTCCGTACTGTTAATATTGCTCTGAAGGCCAAAGTACAACGGACGGAAGATCGGTGCATATCCCTAGAACGAAAAGTGCACTTTTTGGAAAGGAGAGCTACCGAAAACAATATTGTTGTGCCGAGGCCGAGTTATGTTTGGGCCTCCTGGAGACGAAAGACAACTCAGCCATTGCAGATACTCATTCAAACTCTTTCGGATCCCTCATGAGTTGGTGGGATGTGGTAGCAAGTGGCACGTCCCAATTCTCGGGACAATATCACCAGACCAGAAGGACATTCAAGGGCACTGCATGACACTCAAACCAAAGGGCAATGCAGGCCGACATCTGCCTTTGAATGGAGTTCGTTAACTGAAAATGCAGAGAGGCATCCAATAACATAGCGTCATTTGGCACTAATAATGCCTTAACATCGACCATCAACTGCAAACTCCGTGACAACTGGGAGATGTCGTCCACAAACAATTGGCATAAATTCGCCACTCACTTGGAGTTAAATATTCAAACGATTTCGTGCCGAAATGCCAACACGCAAGGCATTAATTAAAAAATTACCGAAGGACATTTGCAAGCCCGCACAGCATCCACAAAATATTATTCGCTTGACGTTTTCCATCTTCAAAGCAAACACGGCCAGGCCAACGACCGAACCGAAAGCAATCTGTTGTTTTTTTACTCGCATATTTTGTTTTTGCCAATCAGAGGTTAACATGGTAAATATTGAACTTGATTGTTGATGGCCCAAACGCATACACAGGCCGAACGAGCAAACTGCGAGGCAAGGAACCAGAAGCCACAAGAAACCCAACCAAAATGTTGGGTGATCGCCATGCGGTCACCCTCTCGTTTGCCACCGACTGTCTGAACGAGTGTACGAAGCAATCAACAGAATAGCTGAGATAAGGCAAAGCTGGGTAGCGTTATACTGCATGTAAACATCCTTTCAGTCTTTAAGTGATTTATTTCGTCTGATAAGCAAAGCGCACACGGTTCAGCCAGCTCAGCCATCCGACGCGGTACTTACATTTTCACGGCTAGAGCTTTAGTGGTTTTTATTTGCTTTTGAACTTTACAATCTCGTAGCCCCTACTTCTTGGCATCGTCTTATTGTTTTGGTAAACACACAAGACCAGAGAGAACCGATTCACGGCACGCCACGCCGCGATCTTCTGAAGACACTTGTTCGAGTGTTGGTGGTTTGTTTTTTTCCGTTTTTTTGCTTTTCTCTCATCTTTCTCCTCGGCGCGGCGTGATCGTATTTTTAGTTTCAATCGACGTGCGGGCATCCCTGCGAATTCGTGTTCGCCTCTTGCGGGTTTACATAAGAAGGGAACCATGTGATCCCCTTTTGATGGAGAAGAAACGATGAGAATGAGAGAGACGCGAGGATCGATTGTGACATTTGGCGGGCACCGGCCGGGAGAGAGGGTTAAGTTCAATATTTATACTCACTCGGTGGCACGAGCGGGAAGATATGAAGTTTACCTGAAAATAAAAGAAAACAGAGTTAAATCAAAATAAAGCAAAAATGCGCGGATGGTTGATGACTGAGCGATGACGTTTGCATTGATAGGGTTTCTGTGAAGCTGTCAGATGATGCATACCAAAGTGACAGACGTCAGATGGGGGCAACAAATTGGTTGGAACTGTGGGAATGACTGAACATTGGACCTTGGAAAGAGGGAATAGAAGACAAGTGGCTGCAAAAGGAGGGTGTCCGGGGATTGGAATACAGTACTCTCTCGCAATTCGCCACCAGAAAATCCCAACCATCGGAGGATTACTGAACATTGCAGATCAAATTTTGAATGGACTAATTGAATTAAACAGCAAAATGTATCTTTCACTGGCGGACCCTGTAACTGCTTCGCTAGGCGGATCGCTTTACTGACTTTGACAGCGATTCGAACATATTTTCATTTAACTTGACACACTGAGATTCAAAGTAACTGCGAATCGGTTTTTTGAAAACTTTTAACCTGTTAATACATATACCGACGCAAAAAAACCCAAAATTATCTGAAATTCATGTGTTTTTTCGCACACGCACAACACACGCATACGTTAACCGTAACAAACTTCGCACCAACCATATATAGACCAACACCAAAGATGTGTGAAAGTTTGATGGAAATCGGTAAATGCGTTAAGGTGTGAATCGGCGACAAACAATTGAAGCTCAAAATTTATATACAATCAGAAGAAGTGAGGGCCAGGGCCTAACTTCTCAGCAACCACTCGTGTTGTGCGTGCTATTGTTCTCTCACGCGTGGAAGGGACCTACAGTTTAATGCCGACTCCGAACGGCGAAGTTGAGAAGCTTTTTCTAGACAAGAATACTCTTGAGCATTGTCAGTGACTCGAAAGAGGTGAAACCGTGAATTATAAAGGGTGGTAAATTGGGGTATCAAACCTGGCACCCTCTGCGTAGGAATCGACGCACTAACCCACCACGCCACGGCGACCCACTAAGTGATATAGATAGATACAGATATATAGATGCAGATATGGATTGGGTAAAATACCCGTTACTAGGGATGTCATGGGCGGACTTGAGAGTGCTTGCTAATGACTGTACGTCGGAGTATACAAAAGCGCTCGTCATAGACAAAGACGTCAAGGAAGATGGTTGCTTATTGAACTGAAAATTTACAATGACGCCGGATTACAGAACTTAATCGGCGGATTATAGGAGTTGTCTGACTATCGGGAGAGTACTGGAATTGCTCTGTCATTCGGGACGTTGTGGATGGCTGCTTCGAATTTTACGAAGGGAGCTCTGGGTTCAATCCCCGACACGAGCTACATTTACACGGCTCCACCTCTTAAAAGTCACTGTCAATGGTCAAGAAGTATATTACCCCCTTAACGAAAGTCGTTTAACGCCTCTATCATGTCGATATTATGACTGTCGATAAAGCAGTCCGTCATAAAACGACAGTGGCGATTAACCTCACGTGGAATATTGTGTGACACTTGCCCTGTATCGGTATGATGAAAGTCGGTTGACTCTACTGAAACGCCAAGTTTTAACATGAATGAAATGTATTTCGTATCCATTATGTATATTTTAACACATAAGCTGCCATGGCTACTAAATATGATTGCCACCTTGGTTATTTTATTCGAGGTTTGCCAAATTTATAGCCCCTACGTACAAATCCGAAATGAGGCGATTCTGCCTTACACCCCCTTACAGTATGAGCATTTCTTAATGTTTGTTGAATGATAGCCACGGCACTAGCTAATCGTGTGGTGTCATGGTCATCATCATTTTTCATAGGAAGGACTAAATTCGTCCTCGACGTCTAGGATGCGTTGCAAATATATTTAATGCGATCTTTTGAAATTGTTTGTATAATTAAAGCTTTTTTTGTGTTGGCATCGCATGAAATTTTCTTAAATTTGACCTAGCAGCCAATGTCTTAAGGATTAAAATTTTCGAGCAAAAGACAAATAAAGGAGTTGATGGAGGAAAACATGAATTTAGAAAAAAATAGTTGTTCATCAAACATATGCAACAACAAAACTGGGTGAACTGCCTCAGCAGTCACTTTGAATAGTTTAGTGCCACCTGTGGGTTGCCGTGGCGTAGTGGGTAAGTGCGTCTACTCCTACGCAGAGAGTGCCAGGTTCGATACCCGAATTTACCACCTTTGATAATTCACAGCTCCACCTCTTTCGAGTCACTGACAATGCTCAAAGAGTATTCCTGTTTAGAAAAAGCTTCTCAACTTCGCCGTTCGGAGTCGGCATTAAACTGTAGGTCCCCCTTCCACGCGTGAGAGAACAATAGCACGCACAACACGAGTGGTTGATGAGAAGCTAGGACCAGGTCCGCCTCGGACTGTCTTGCCACCAATATTATTATTATTTTTACTGCCACCTGTAAGGGGTGTAAAAAAGTGCATGTATTTTTTTGTATTTACTACCTGGTAAATCGAATAAATTGCATTTTGATCTAAAGCAATCAGCAATTTTAGAATTTTTATTGCGACACAATTTATGAAAACTAGCCCATTTAACAATTTAAACATTCAAATTGACAATCAGCTTTTAAGTGGCAGTTTTGGAATGTACGTGGAACATAAGCTGGTGTCAAAATGCTTTATCTAGAAAAAGTTTCCTAAACATTCCACATGATCGGAGTTGGCATAAAACTGTAGGTCTCCTCGACTCGTGAAAGAACGAGTGGCACGCGAGTGACAAATGTAGAAGTTGGACCTAGGTCCACTAAGGGTAATTTTGTTCACTACAAGTTCAACACAACTTTGGGATTTTTTCTTCAACTTCTGGATTTGTTTTTATTCACTCAAATTTCAATTTACAACTCAAGAGTTTATGAACTCTTCATTTCTTCAACTTATGGAAATAGCAGAAGTTAAGGGATGAAATCAGGGATTTATCTCTCTTTCTCTCTTTCTCTCTTTCTTTGTCTCCCTCTCTCTTTTTCTCTCTCTCCCTCTCTCTATCTCCCCCTCTCACTCTCTATCTCCCCCCCCCCCCTCTCTCCCTCTCTCTCTCTCCCTCTCTTTTTCTCTCTCTCTCTCTCTCTCTCTCTCTCAGTCTCCCTCTCTCTCTCTCTCTCACACTCTTTCTCTCTCTTTCTCTCTCTCTTCCTCTCTCTATCCCCCCCCCCCCTCTCCCTCTCTCTCTCTATTTCCCCCCCCCCTCTCCCTCTCTCTCTCTCTCTCTCTCTCTCTCTCTCTCTCTTCCTCTCTCTATCCCCCCCCCCCTCTCTCCCTCTCCCTCTCCCTCTCTCTCTCTCTCTCTCTCTCTCTCTCTCTGTATCTCTCTCTCTCTCAGTCTCTCTCTCTCTCAGTCTCTCTCTCTCTCAGTCTCTCTCTCTCTCAGTCTCTCTCTCTCTCAGTCTCTCTCTCTCTCTCTCAGTCTCCCGCTCTCTCTCTCTCTCACTCTCTCTCTCTCCATTATCATAGTTGCCTGACTCTATGTGTGTATACAAGATGCGATGATTGATTTCAATTATCGTGTTCGTCTGGTGATCGAACTAATACGGGGTTCACTCCCGTGAAAAGAGAGGAGTTACTGGTTATTTAGATTTGATTTGAAATAAGTATAGATTCTTGACTTATTAACAAACCCGGTGAAATACGGGCAATTACAATATTACGCGCTCGGATCAATTCAATAGACGAATTTTGTAGACTTTATTATTAGCAGTACACATGTGCATAGTCGCTTGTGCTGTTCTCCATAACATAGTCGGAAGCAATTGAAAACTAGAGCTAATGAAGGATAGAGATATCCAACCATTATCTCTGCTAAAAACGTTCACACTCAATTCTTCTTCTCATAGCGCACACGAACAACACACAACGTAAATTCAAAGTTCAAAATGATATTGTATGTGTGGACTGTCAAAAATATCCCAGAAGAAATTTATAAACTGAAAGTTGGACACTTCTGGATTTTAAATTTCAGTTAAAATAGTGAACAAAACCAATTTTCAACTCGCCGGTTAAACTTCGAGTTGAGACTGTAGTTGATCAAATCCCCAGTTTCCGGCAAGTTGAGCAATTGTGAACAAAACAAAACGACCCTAAGAGACACATATCCACTTGGACACCTACTCAGTGATGGAATATACAGTCACGGCCCTGTAAGTAAAATGTTCACGGAATTTCCAAATTAGTTCGAGTTAGAGGGATTAGTTCGACATAGAGAGACACGACTCCATTTGTCTCATACTCGTATTGAAAAACATTCCCTCTAAGTCAAGCTCTCTCTTACTCGAACAAATAATGGTATCCCGTCCCGTCCACTGTATTTGAACATACAAGGATGTATATCAACGAATGCCCGCCATTCAGCAGATAATCTCTAAAGACATTAAGTCCGACTCCAATTAAATTCGCCTTATTACACATTTGAGTTACAGCACAACTTTCCCTATAAAATGACACCGACAACGTAACACTTAATAAAGCTTATGCATGATCGATACGTTTCGAAAATACCGAAACAGATAACAATTTAGTATCAATTAACACAGTATAGTTTGTGTGCGATAATTGTCAGTCGTCTTTGGATTTCACTGGGAGTACACACTTCTTGCATCATTTCGAACAGATGCTTTGAAATGACATCTTCTCACGTTTGCTCTAAATTAGTCAATTAGATTTGAGGACATTCGATTTTTTACAAAGGATGCATGCGAAAATGGGTCGAAATTGAATTCTGGACATACAGTTGAACTTCGATAACTTGAATTATCACTAGCCACAAACAAAAATTCAAGTTACAAAGTAAAATACAAAATCGATATAAATATTTCTTTCTTTGCGATGTAACAGAACTCATAGAGGAACATAATTATTATTTAAAAAAGTCTGATATACATGACTGATGAGTGGACACATTTAATTTGCATTTCACAACAATCTGCAAGGTAATTCAAACCATTGTACACGAAGTTTTTGAGTCTCGCAAAATTATTAATGAACTTGCAACCAACTCGTTTGAAAGTGGTTGAATGAAATCACCATTTAAGTCTTTCTCTCTTACATCACTGTCACCCCAGCTTTGGAAATTTCCTTTCCGAATTCGACCTATCGAAGGTGACGCAACAGAATTTGATCGAATTAACAAGACAGTCGAATAATCAAAGTTCGATTGTATTACATTTTAGGTTGTAGTTTTTAGAACCGGTTGAAAATGGAGCTTCTACTTCATGATGCAAGTGTTTTTCGTGACAAACTTTTCTGGGAAATATGATTTTTGACGAGCGGTCGTCTGAGCAGGTTAGGGGTCTCTTTTCTTAAATCATCTCGTCTGAATGCCTTATTGGGGATTTATTTTCGCTGTTAAAGCAATACACCTCTTCAACATATTGCCAAAATATTGCTGCCCTTTTTTTTGATGTACTATCAGCAGCGTATTTGACATCCAAAATATTTCGAAATTCGAAATTGTCGAAAAATCGAACAGCTTTTAAGGTGGAATTGCAAGTGTCAATAATACGAGTCACTTCATTTTTAAGAACAAGCAATTCAAATGTGTTACAGAAAGTTTCCCGTCCTAAGTCCACGAGAAAATCAAAAATATACCGCGTCTCCTTCATAAATGGCAATATGGCCGGTTTTATTATTATTACCAGGGATAATGGATGATAGAGATATCCAACTTCAGCCATTTTTACCCCTAGCCTACAACGAAGATGTAAGGGAATTCCCTTGTATTGCACTTATACTTTTACAACGCTCGTCAATTCACCACAATATGGCGGCCGATTCGTGAATTCTGTTAGAAATAGTGTCGGATTCATGAATTTAGTGGGATAATGGCAGCTGATTCGTGAATTTTGCTCACAATCCATGTACGATCCATGTGACATACATGGGTATGTTCAAAAGTTGACTGGTATTTTTAAGAGAATTTTCTGACATGGACTTTCGTGAATAAAAAGTATTGCAATGCCCATTTAACTGGAACTATTTGACCTAAAATGAATTCTTAAGTATATATACAGGCTATTCAGTCATATGTAGCCAAGCCATACCTGACAAATTAACTCAAAAAATGAAGTCCGCTTTATACGCTTAATTCATGAATTCTAAAAAACTCATAAATTCAATTTAAACAATTTGTTAGAACAATCGCAAGATATTGCAACTATTACTAATGCATAAAAATAGTTGTCAAAACTTCTTATTTGTGATTCACGCCTTTAATAATATTTTCATTATTGGTTAACTGAACGTTTGAATTTATTATTAATTTTTATTCTAATGCAACAACATAGTGTTGTACATTCATTAATTATGTCCTAGTATCTCAGATTGTAACTTCCTCAAAATATTAATGAATCGACTTCATGAACATAAGCTTTGTTCGTTCGTTTACCCCTCCATACTGTGTTGAAAATTTAACACCGAAATTTGAAACAACGTTCAAATAACTACCGAATTTTTGAAATAAGAACCCTGATTCGCCCCACTACGATACTAAGATGGAGAAGGGTATCAGCTGTTCCACAGCTGTTCTCAAGAGCTCACACGTATTCACAGACACGGGACAGAAAACGTATAAAAAAACGATGTCAGATGAAATTAAGGGGCAAGGGAGGTAGAAGTTGGATATCTCTGATTATTACAAGACAGTGTTTCTGAGCAATTTATGTCGCGATTTGTTGGTGTAATCTGGCCATCAATTTCGTGTCCTGAATCTTTATATTTGTGGGGCTATGCAAATAAGCGTATTTATTTGTTGAAAATATATCAAAATGTGTACTGTATTTATTTTTATGTCATATTGGTTGTATATCAAAATGGCCCTTGAAGTATCCTTTGTGTATCTAAGTAACTTATGATTTACAATGCCTACTACATTGTATTTGTCATTTTTATTTGTGTTTATTCATCATTGAATTGAAGTCTGTGAAGAACTACACATCGTGCTTTTTATTATTATTGACATAATCCACAAACTCTTTAACAATGAGTATTCGCCAATTTCAAAAAAGTCATACTTTATTTTCTAAAGATCAAAATAATAAACAACTTTTTTTCTACACATCCCCACCATCACTTTTGATTCCCACTGTATGCTGAAGAAATTACTGCCTCCTCACTGTTGCATTCATCGCAGTTGCTAATTTTAGATAGATTCACACAAAAGATCATTATCTCCGTTCAGCGTGTGCCACTCGGCATCTCAGAGAATGCCACCACTTGAATTCTTTTGTGAGACTTTGTCTGCCTTCTATTGAGGAGAACTGTTGAAAGGCGACGATCAATCAGTGAGAGAACGACGAATGGAAAAATAAACACACAGTTGTTGCACTGGCGATTGTATTATCGTCAATCTGCCGCTCGGGATGATAGTTATTTCAGTGATTTTCTGAGAGGGTTTGGTGCAGGAACTTGATATGGACACGATACTGAAGGGCTTACCGTCGTTAGTTGCCTTGTGATACACTGTGACACATTCGATCACTTTCGTTAGGTTCGTTAATTTTTACACGAATCACTATCTACGCACGTAAACGACAGTTTCTTCTGGAGCTTTACGTTATTTTCCAAAAGTAATTGTGGGCACTTTGAAAGTTAATTGTAGTTTTTGCCACCTTTTCGATCGAGTTCGAGCTTAACCATTATGGTTGCCCCTTAAGTGTCATTCAAGGATACTTTTTTGTAAGTCAGAACCAAACGAAATGCAGCCAAAATTCAAAGTCCGTCCGGAAAACTACGCAAAACATCAATGCCAACACCCTAGAGAATGATTGTTTACGCTCCCATATAATGAAGCAACATTTGACGAAACTTAACGAAACTGAGCAAGGGATCATGATCACAGTATACAATTTCTGTGTATTCGATAGACTATAAGAAAATATTATTTTTAAAAAATTCAACAATCTTTTCCAAGGTCATTCCGTGTCGACAATCTTTTAACCTCAACTGTCAAACAGCAACGATCCAGTGCGATTATTCCATGTATTTTTCCTAACTTGAATTAACAATGATACACCATTGTACTCAGACAAGAAGGGAAAAAAAAAACACATCCCATAGATACTGCTCAGCTAGCTCGGTATACGATCGCATAACCACTTTAGATAAAAGATATGAGGATAAATATTTTATTGAGATCTCGACGAAGGGAGGTCGTGTTTGATTTACTGTTTCCCATTTTAAGCGAAATGCGTTGTGGCTACGATTTCGCGGACTCGGCATGAGAAATGCCAATTTTTGAAAAATCGAATCTCTGACATTGACCCACATTCTTGCTCGCAATCATTTCGTGGCGCATTTCGAAAAATATCACGAAAATATTCAGTGAACTGATTAGGCGCCGATGTGGATGAATTCTGACATTTTGGGAGGAAGGTTCTGTCAAGGTTGCACAATCGAGACGATCAGAGTGGGGCTGTGATTGAAACTGGCAAAAACAACGTGATGGATGGAAAGCACTTAGACTGTTGTTATTGTGTCCTCTTCCTTAAGTCTGAGATGGTTGATCTGGTACACAGTTGCGGTGGAGCAGGGGGCAAAGTTTTTCATTTGAGACTAGCTTCAACAACTGGGTTTGATTGCGAATTGTGAACCAAACGATCAAGTGGTAGGAGTTACTCAGCGTTACGCTTGATAAAATGCCTTGATTTTCGTAAATAATAGTAGGTAATAATGACATGGGTTGCCCTCCCACGCAGAGGGTGCCAAGTTCGATACCCGAGTATACCAACTTTCAATATTCACGGTTCCACCTCTTTGAGTGACTGGCAATTCTCAAAGACTTCAAAGAGCTTCTCAAATTGGGCACTCAGACTCGGCATAAAACAGTTCCTTTTTGACCATACTGAATATTTTGACAGTTGGATGTCGCTGGTGACTTTGACAGCTGCTGAAACAAAACAATTGGGAAAGCAATCATTGACATCTGGTCACTCATTAGCATAAATCAAGTACCAGGCAGATAGCCGACTTCACACTTGACTGACCCCTGGTCCATCGACTAATTTGAGAGACATTTTGACAGTTCTTATTTTAGTAATTATTTTCAAGACACTTTCGAGTCATTGACAATGCTAGAAAAAAGCTTCTCAAACTCGTCCCTTCGAAGCATACGTCTGTAGGTCCCTTCCTCTCGTGAGAGGACAATGGCATGCACAACACGCGTGGTTGATGTAGAAGCTAGGCCCTGGGCACCTACGGGCTGTACCGCCGCAGCCGGTAGATGTCCAGGGCCTATAGATTAAATTGACAGACGTTGCTGAGCTCGCATAGCCCTAGTGGAGTCCATTGTGATGTCACAAACCGGCGTTGAATCCCTAGCTTAGCCTAGACAAAAATGTTACTGGCACCAGTACCACCCTTGCGGGATATGTACACCTACTGTGAGTACACGAAAGTGAAAGTGCCTAGCGAAAGAAGAGCAGAGATGAGGTCCTAGGGCATCACTGGAACTACTAAGGCCAGCTCCCTTAAATACGGAACCTACCGCATTGAAACATTTATGACAGTTTCTCACAGCAGGAGTGAGTGTGCATTGTGTTGTTGTGTTCCAAAATTCAACAAAACATGGCATCGATTCATTTCTTTGGCATTTTTTAAAGCCGTTCCGTAGAGCACCGTGTATAACAAAAACTCTCACAGAACCTGAACATGCTGCTTAACACATCTGCACTATGCACTGCCATATAGGGAAGATACCACTCTAGATCGAGTAATAACAATACAGGAGGTCAACATGGTCATACACCGTTGCAGTCTGAACAAAGTGCCTGGAGAAGACCGTGTACCCTATGAATTTTTTAAAAAGCTTCCTATCTTCTAACTCGGCGGATGATGAAAAACTCCTGACTTCAAGGTTTGTTGGTTATCGTCCTCCTCCATCCAGCCATCCAGGGATCCAGAATCAAGGAGATTTTATGATTTCCATGAGTCCACCTTTGTCTTGATATCAGACAGAGGTGGGCAAAGCCATGGGATTGCCTGGCATGGCTCGGATTCGGTCTCTTTCCTGGCAAGTTCATCTGCTACCTCGTTACCGGTTATGTCCATGTGACCTGGGACCCAGCACAGAGTGATCGAATGCAGTGTGCCAAGAACCTTGAGCTTGCGACCAGCTTGGACTTGACTTCAGTAGCCTTTGATGGCGGCTTGACTGTCAATTAAGAAGGTAATATCAGCAGGTGGTATTTCCAACAATGATATCAATTTGGCCGCTTCGTTGACCGCAAGGACCTCCGCTTGAAAAACACTGCCGTCATCAGGTAGTGTGATAGCGCAGTGTATGTTTTACAACTCGGAGAAGATGCCCGCGCCTGTTCCTCTTTCCATCTTTGACCCGTCCGTATAAACACGGATGGAACTCGAGTCAGTGATGAGTTCATTTGAGCTCCACTCCTCCCTTGTTGGGAAGTACTTTTTGAAGGGTTTTTCGAAGCCAAGGGTGGGGAGAGAGTAGTCGCTTTCTGTTTATTCGATGTGAAGTCTATTAGGGAATACATTCATGACCATAGAGGCTGGGGTGCCAGTTTTTGGATTGGGAGATATTAATGGCTCCCATCTGTGTATAGAGGTCGAGTGGAAGAAGATCCAGTAGCACCTCTAAACCCGCTGTGGGGATGGTCGAGATTGTCCCTGTCACACCTAGGCATGCTCGTGAGCAGCTTTAAGTTTGACATTTTCAGACAGGATTGTCACCAAACTACACTGCCATATGTCAGGATCGGCCTCACAATCGCTGTGTACATACACAGAATCGTTTTGGGGTTCGGACCCCATCTCTTATCAAATATCCTGGTGCACAGGTATAAGGCACAGACCGCTTTCTTTGCTCTTTCTTCGTATACTTTGCTTCCAGTTGAGTTTTCTGTCTAGGATTAGACCAAAATACTTTCTCTAAGCTTGACAGAGTGGATACGCCAAAATAACTTGCTCAGCGATTTTCAAGCTGGTTTCCGAAAAGGTTATTCCATAGTGGACAACATATTTACGCTAACAAGAATAGCGCGATTTTATTTGGACAAGGGCAAACAATTAAACGCGTTCTTTGTAGATTTCAAGGCGGCTTTCGACTTTATCGACAAAAATGCTCTCCTTTACAAATTGAGCAACCTAGGAGTATCGGCATTTTATCGCACTAGTGGAGAAGTGGGTCGCCGTGGCGTAGTGGGTTAGTGCGTCGACTCCTACGCAGAGGGTGCCAGGTTCGATACCCGAATTTACCACCTTTCATATTTCACGGTTTCAGCTCTTTCGAGTCACTGACAATGCTCAAGAGTATTCCCGTCTAGAAAAAGCTTCTCAACTTCGCCGTTCGGAGTCGGCATTAAACTGTAGGTCCCTTCCACGGGTGAGAGAACAATAGCACGCACTACAGGATTGGTTGCTGAGAAGCTAGGCCCTGGCCCTCTACGGGCTGTAGCGCCACCCATATTATTATCATTATATTATTAGTGGAGAAGCTGTGGAGATACTTCATAAAGAAAATATTCCATCTACCGGTAAGTACACCAAATTACATGTTACATCTCGAAACTGGGTTAGATCCGCTATACATGTTTACGTTAAAGATGCACTTCAGTTACAAATGTAAAGTATTCGAGCTACCAAACTATCGGCTCCTCCAAAATCATTCTAACACGCGTTCTAGACCGAAAGTTGCAGTTTTTTTTTTAATGAATGGGCGAGGTTAAGTGGTGAGCACGATGTTCCAATACTGGAAGGGAATACTTCACGCTGGAGGAGCGCTCTACAGACGTTGCTCATTAAGATTGACAGTTCCATACGCGGCAAATATATAGAAAAAGCACAACAGGGTGAAACCAGAAGCACCAACCGAATACTCCAATATGTCCTAGGAGGAAAGAATTATTTTATGGACTCCCATAGTTTAGACACAATATCTACTGTATTCAAGACGAGAAGGGAGCTGCTTCATCTTAAATACATGCCCCACAGATCCGAGCGCAATGTGGAATGCTCGTTATGCAACCTACGGACGAGAGAGGGTTTATAGGAATCTGTCCCGTATTAAAGGAGATTAGAAGAAACTCCGAAAATGTTCTACCAGCACATGAAGTCATTCCGCGATTGAATGGAGATGGAAATTGGACAGCATTGACTGGCTACACAAAATCCGCTTTAAAATATGGACAGCAGGTAGTAAATTGATCGCCGTGGCGTAGTGGGTAAGTGCGTCGACTCCTACGCAGAGGTTGTCAGGTTCCATACCCGAATTAACCACCTTTGATAATTCACCGCTCCGCCTCTTTCGGGTCGCTGACAATGCTCAAAAGTATCCTTGTCCAGAAAAAGCTTCTCAACTTTGCCGTTCGGAGTCGGCCTTAAGCCGTAGGTCCCTGCCCTTCGTGAAAGAACAGTAGCACACACTACACGAGTGGTTGCTGAGAAGCTAGGTCCAGGTCCGCCTCGGGTTGTCGCGCCTTCCATATTTGTATTATATATTATATAGTAAATTAACCTTTTTGAATAAAATCATTTAAAATATAGAATTGGACAAAAAACAAGCATCGGCGCTTAATGATTCATCATAAAATCTTGGCAGCACCGAAGACATTTATGACATTTGTTAAGCAGTCAGGGGTTTAGTCGTGGAAGGTGATGGTTGATCTTTGATGGTCACAATCTTTAAAAACAAAAACATTTAATAATTATAAAATAAAAAAAAATGTCGATCAAATGAAAAGAATCGTTGACGAAACCTAAACGGAATGTATAGCAGAGACACTCTGGGTATACCAAAAATTGCATACTTATGGATGCCAAAATAATTAAAAATTATCTAATACATCAACCACACCAGCAAATGTAAGCCGCATACAGCAACCTAAACAGTGAATGAATAAATTCAGGAAGGAACACACAGAAAATAATGTTGGGAAGCATTGTATTTATCCGCGCTTATTTCTTAAGCGGCGATAGATATGATGAGTAACTTAAGCGGATATAGGATTTCTTGTTGGTGTTTTTTACATGAAAATTCAAATTTAAGCGTATACACGAACACTGCTTCAGTATCCAAAACGCACAGATCTCGATGCACACACTCCACAGCTCAAAACGACACCTCTCATTGTAAAGCAACGAAATCAAAGACCTGTTGCTAGGTAACCCATCCGCCGAAAGATCACAGTTCACATCAACAAAGAGCGACAGTTAATCAAACTTGAAAGCCCCATCTAAACGTGACAACGGAAATGAGTCAGCAGTCTCAAGCCCCATCCGAAAGTGATTCCATCTAAACTGCCCGTTTAACACAGTTCTCCCATCAACTGAGTGCTTAGCACATTCCCCCTCCCTCTCAGACGTTCAGCACTCAGACTTAACCCCATGCAGTGACAACATTCATCGACTCTCGCACCGGTGCGGCGCGACAGTGCAAAACAATTCCCTAATTGGCCATTTGATCACCATAAGCTGTTAATGGCATCAATCTCCTGTCATGCCACTTCGATCTGTCCACCATGTGAACCAATCTAGTGCAGTGCGTCCATAAAAAGACCACCAGCCAGCGCGGCGCGGCGGCGGCTGGAGATACGTATCTCCAAATCGACTGTAATTCGACATGAAGTGTCCCAAAATAGTGTCACCGAGTCACAGTGCTGCTGCTGCCCAGGCCATGGTCATAGACCCCACCGACGACGACGACGACGGCTTTTTGAATGCCTTGTCAATTGGATAATCTCGTCCGATTAATTCCACAGCGGTCCCACGGCGAGCGACTATACATAGTGTCGTAGTGAAGGCCGCCCGCCCGCTCGCCGCCACCGCCATCAAATTATTAAGGGATTAATTGACAATTTGTCAATTAGGCCCGCCATTTAAGTCACGCGGCAACAACGAAACGCAAACCCGAAAATGGCATCTCACAGGCGGCTGGAATAGAGTGTTAATTACTCCCTCGCTTGTCGCTTCGTCCCGATTTGGAGTTCCTCCACTTAGGATGCGTGACACGACCGCAAAGTGTGTGTACTCCTCGTATCTGGACGATGGAATCAAATTGGATTATAGACGCGCGGAGGATTCCACTCGGCAGACGCGCAATCGGCGGCTGGCAAATTGAATTAAATTTACGATTGAATTTAATTTGAGCACGAATGCGAGTATCTATTCTGCTGATTTCGCTGTGCGCCCTCCACTGTCCAGATTGGCAGAGCAGAAGGAGCAGATTCCTCCCTTTGATGTCGCTCAGTCAAATGGCTGCCAATTGGAATCTGATTCAAATGAGACTGGACCAGGCGACTGGTAATTTATGAATTTCAGTTTTCTCGCGAATCGGTTCGGTTGGCTGAGGGAACTCCGATGACGCACACGGACGCCTTTTGAAAATTAATTTCAAAAGATTACGTTTATTGCGAGTTTGATTTTCAGATTCAGTTTCAGTTTCATGGCCGAACGGTGGTGGGAGCCGCTTTAATGGATGCATAAAAATGATCGTGGAATTTTCGAGTTTCATGACTTTGGCCGTGGGGCTTTTATGGATATGATTCCATCAAGTGGCGCCTGGATTTGCTAGAGCAGATGCGATGATGATTGAGACGAGCACAATGAACCGAGGGGGAAGGATCACAATTGCTTGGCTTTTATTGGTCGTTACATCAAAGTGCTCCGAAGACAGACTGTGGGTGGTTGGAAGATAAACGTTGAGTTCATGGGAACAATGAAAGACTTTGCATAAATCAACTAGAGACACTCGAGCATTGTGCTTGCCAGGACGGGTAGAGAGATTTGCATGTGGATGGAGACTTGCGAAGGAGCGAATCAATCGTTCGTGACTAAGCAACGAAAATCCAGCCCTGAATGGCTGTTGATTTTCATAGTAAAGCAGTTACTGCAAGATTATCAAAACATACAAATTCTTCTCCGCAAGTTATGCAGCTGGTCCGTGCTACAAGAAGCCCGAGTCTTGTGACTGCCCCATTCTGAGTTCATAGGGATTATAAAGGCCTCGCCCGCAAAATTTCAACAATTTTCCCAGGAACTCACCACCGGCTGGAATAAAACGTGATGTAGAGACGACACAAAATAAAAAAAATATGCTAGTGGCCACACCTTTGATCGACAAAAAGATCTCCCAAGAAATGGCCACAACCGATAAACAATCAATCAATCCAAGACGAGATGTGATTTTACTCTGCAATCGGCATCGTTGAACTTGTTAGGTTAGGTGATGAGACTACCATCAAGAACGATGGATTCACTTAGTCCATTGTTTCGCCACTGACCCGGTTAGCCCTCGCTACTCCCGGGGCCATTTTGTTTCTTGGACGAACGGCCAGATTGATTTGACATATTTTTCGGATAAGTCCTTCTTCTTCTGGTGGCGCTACAGTCCGGGGTGGATCTGGGACTCAACCAACAAGCCTCTCCCGCTAGCACGGTCTCTGGCTAGCTGTCTCCAGTGTCGCACGCCAAGTTGGTTGAGGTCTTTCTCTACCTGGGTGCGCCACCTTAAACGCGTTGTCTCACGGGTTCGGAGTCGAAGACTTTACGTGCCGGAGCTGAGTTGTCCATACGCTCTACATGGCCCAGCCATCTTAGGCGTTGAATCCGTAGACGCCTGACTAGACTCATGCCGATGTACAGCCCGTCCAGTTCGTGGTTGAATCTTCTCCTCCAGAAACCGTCAACGCAAACAGGACCAAAGATCGCACGCATAGCTTTACCTCGAAGGGACCAAGGACTTCCTCTCTTCCTCGCTTTTGAGATTGTCCATGCCACAGCGCCGTACACCAGGTCTGGGATGATCAAAGTCTTGTATAAAGTCAGCTTGGTCCTTCGAGAGATGGCTCTACTACTCAATTGCCTTTTGAGCCCATAGAAACAGCGGTTGGGAGTTACTCGGCGTTTGATCTCGGTACTGACGTTGTTTGCACTATTTACGGCGGAGCCGAAGTAGACGAAGGCCTTGACTACCTCGAAGTTATAGTTGCCCATTGTGACGCTCTGCCCAAGACGTCGATGTTGTGTGTCCTTTTTTGATGACAGCATATACCTCGTTTTGCCCTCATTCACCGCTAGACCCATTTTAACCGCTTCCGCCTCAATGCCAGCAAACGCCTCATTGACGGCTCGCTGTGTTCCGCCCATCACGTCAATGTCATCCGCGTATGCTAACAGTTGTACCGACTTCTGGCGGATCGGGCCTCTTGTGTTGGCGTGTGAGTCTTGCACGATCTTCTCCAGGATGATGTTAAAGAAGTCACATGACAGCGCGTCACATTGTCTAAAAACTTTTTTTGACATTGAAGGTCTCGGTGAGTTCTTTACCGACCTTGATGGAGCAGCGAGAATTCTCCATCGTCATCCTGCACAACCTGACGAGTTTTCCAGGAATATCAAAACTAGACATGGCGTTGTATAGCTCGTCTCTATGTACACTGTCATATGCGGCCTTGAAATCGACGAATAGGTGGTGGGTGTCGATCTGCATTTCTTGGGTTCTTTCCGGGATCTGCCGTAATGTGAAGATTTGGTCGATGGTGGACTTCAAAGGCCTGAAACCGCACTGATAAGGACCTATCAGGTTGTTGACGAATGGTTTCAGGCGCTCACACAAAACGGCAGAGAGGATCTTATAGGTTATGGTGAGGAGACTTATCCCTCGGTAGTTGGGGCAGTCAAAGGGGTCTCCCTTCTTGTGGATCGGGCAAACGATACTGAGATTCCACTCGTCGGGCATGCTTTCCTCCGACCATATCTTACAGATGAGCTGGTGCATGCGCCCAACCAGATCATCTCCAGCTGCCTTAAAGATTTCAGCGGACAGTCCGTCCGCACCGGCAACTTTGTTGGACTTCAGTCTTGATATTTCTATCTTCACATCGTCTAAGTTAAGTGTGACTGCCACGGCTAATAATTGAAATCATTGACAGCTCGCTCGTCTGGGTTATATATGTTCTTCCTGGATTCTGGACTCCCCCTAAGCAGAATTGTCACGGGATACCATAATTTGCTCGAGTTAGAGAGAGTTCGACTTTGGGAGGTCCATTATGGCTCAATAGACTGTTTTTCAATTACAGTGGATTCCGGGACAGCCGCCTAGTTGGGACAAACAAATGTGCAATCCATGGTATCTCCCCAACGGCGAGCTCACTTTGTGTGTTGTAGCACATACGGCCATAGTCTCCTTTGAGTTCCATTTCAACAAAAAGACCACTTCTTCCGAGAATATCGCTCTGCACCTCGGAACACAATATCTTAGCGCGTTTTTATTTTTTTTTTAGTTTTGTTTGCGTTATCGTCGCGATAACGGGGCAAATAAACTCAACCGCCGCGCATTGTAGTCACGTACATATGTCAGTAGATACGATTGTACGGCGTTTAATTCATTTACTCAAGCATTTCGAAGCGGAATCGCAATCAGAATTCCACACCTGCTGCTCATCTCTATTTGCGACTATCACGTGCGGACGCTTCCTCAGCTGCAGACAGTCTCACAGTCTCGTTCAAGCAAACTTCAGGTCGCACGATTAATTCGCTTCTGACTGGAAATGACTGGTTCTCTCTTGAGCAAATATTTATCCAACAAGAAGCTACGAAACCGCCGAAATACGTTTCGGTTAGTGGCTGTTGATTTCCTTTCGTTTGCACACAGACACGGCCATCGCACATATCGGCGGAGGAAGGAACGCGCTTATCATTGGCGCAGCTTATCTCGATCACTGAATACGTGGGCGATATGAGTTACATAAGGCGTGAAAAGAAATTCCTAAATCAGCTGAGGCTTACTGACACAGCGAGCGTAGTAGTCGATGCGGTAAGTGGTTTCCAATCTCGGCCCACAGTCACAGCATATCTGTCGGTAATGACGTGAACCTTGGGAGAAATCCCCCCCTAAAGACATGTAGATATCGATTAAATGAAATTATCGTGCAGTCCTTGGGCTCGGGCTTAGGTGCGAGTGTGGCGGGTACACGTAAACAAGAATCGCTGCATTTAGTCGTTTTGCTTCGTCGATTGTAATTGGATTTTATGTGAATTTGAATTTACATACGCCTTGTGGCGATGATTTCTAGGCGTCTCGTATTCGAAGGTGTTTTAGGAATTCGCTGGCAAATGGGATTTAGGTGGATTATGGAGGAGGACTAAAAAAATACATTCGTGAAGAGCACATCGTTCAAAGAGTCGGCCCAATTGTGGACTTCTTGGGAATTTTAGGCCCAATGTGTGCGGCGTTTTTCCATCAATAGCGTCTCGAATGTTAGCCTTGCTTAGTGGCATAGACTAAGGACTTGAGGTATCCCCAGAGGTCTAATCGAATCGAATGATGGTAGCCCTTCAAAAACATCGACCGCTGCTTGTAAGGACATGTAGCGCCGCGACGTCTTGTTCGAACCACTGCTCGACTATATCGATGTTGTCTACCTCCGGCCGCGGACAGTCAGTTAACTTCGTTCTAAACCTAAGGCAAACGACGGTAACAGTGCATCCTTCTTCATTTTGAAAGAAATTAGGTCTGATGATGCCGCCATGACATAAATCGCACGAAACAATCAATCTTTGTGGATGGATTGGTGCTTAGTCGAACACTTGTCGATTGGGTCTCTCTGTACCGACTTCATTTCCAATGCATTTTTATACACGCACACACAAAAATACAAACGCCTCAATTGCGACCAGCAGACGACTACTCTTCTGGCCAACTTTCGCAGGTTATTTAGTGCCAAAGATGAAACAGTATATCAAAAAGTTCGGCCAAGTTCCAAGATGGACCTACATACAGAGGTATCTGGAGGGATATTCTTGGTGCTACTATATAATGGCCACCTTCGGCAGGTGGCTAACTTACAAGGGTGGCCAACTTGACAGGTTTCACTGTCTGATTTAAGGGGACTTCTCGGTTTCAAAAAATCAATTTTTTTCTTATTTAATACGAACTATTCAAAAATGTTGCTTTAAAATTTCAAGAAAAAAATTGTAAACCCTCTTGAATACATAGTCGATTTATGATTGAACGTAGGTAGAATTTGATTCTGAAAACTTTATACGCGTTTTTCTTGAAACAGTGTTTTTTCGACTGGCGGATGAGGTTATTCAAAAACTATTAATCCAATCGGTTCCAAATTTTAATACGTTATTCAATACATACACAGGCCGACATAATTCAACGTACGACAGCTAAAAATACTCGTTTTCAATACCAACCGCAGTTAACGGTAACATAATGGGTTACATTTCAGAATTGTATTAAAAAACAAAGATTATTTACGTATAACAGCAAATTCAGTTTTTTTTTTTTAAACAACAAATTAGTCATTTCATTCACATGACATAATTCATCGTACTCCTTTTAAAAAAATTCGCTATTACTTCACAGTAGTTTCCTAGTAGCTTTTTTTTTTTTATTATTTTTTAGTGGCACAAATTTTACAATGTATTGCATACAATTAGTTGTACAGAGATTTGGTTTACATCACCTTACTACTAAAATATTCATATAATCTTTATATAATTTATCACAGAAGTATTAAATTTTAGTCTGAAGGAAAAGCCACTTAAAAAACCTTCATGGCAAAAAAAAATTCTAATTCCGTTGGAGGAAAGAGAGAAGTGGATTTCAAATTTCTGACTAGAATGTTTTAGAAAACACAAAAATGATTGACAATAAATAAATATGTTAATATAAATAAATAAATAATAAACAAATAAATAAGTAAATAAATAATTAAATAAGTATATAAATAAATAAATAAATAAATAAGTTAATAAATAAATAAATAAATAAGTAAATAAATAAATATGTTAATATATTAAACAAATCAATATACAGATAGATAATAAACAGGTAAGTATTGCACTCATCCTGCAGCTAAGTTTGAAATCAAGACGTTTCCGGATGATAAAAGGGATTGATTATATTGGAGAAAAAGTTTTTCAACTCTAGCTGTGACCATTTCGATCTTGGCTATCTTATGAAGTTCCGTAGTCGAGAAAAACCAAGGGAGATTTAGAATCATTTTAAGGAGCTTATTTTGCGTTATTTGGAGTCTCCGCAGATGACTTTTGGCGCACTTACCCCAGACCACCCATAGAACATGATCGGTTGGAAAATAGACTTAAAAATCAATATTTTGTTTTCATTGCTTAGTTTAGAATTCCTGCAAATGAATGGATAGAGAATCTTTATCGTTACGTTTATCTTTTTGATAATTTCTTGAATATGAAGCCTAAAAGTTAACCTTTCATCTAAATGTACCCCAAGATATTTTCCACTCGGTTTCCACTCGATCAGAAAACCATTAAGTTGAAGGTTATTGCTTGGAAGTAAACAAGCTTTTCTTTTTCGAGTGAAAAAGAATGCTTGCGTTTTCGAAGCGCTAATGCTAATTTTCCAATCATGACAATATTGAAGGACAGTATTTATCCCAGATTGCAGATTGGTTTCAATAATGGAATGTGGATGGAAATACATGTATCATCTGCATATAAAGCAATATTGCAATTATTAAGATTTGGAAAATCAGAGGTGTATATATTATATAGAACAGGCGCTAGGACAGAGCCTTGTGGGACACCAGCGCTAATTATTTTGTTCTCCGAGAGGCTTTGATTTACGGACACTTTGAAAGTACGGAGAGATAGAAACGACTGGACGATTTTAATAAGATACAGTGGAAGGTTATAATTCAACAGCTTGTGTATCAAACCATCATGCCAGACGGTATCGAATGCTTTCTCAGCGTCCAAGATCAACATGCCAGTGCTTTTCCCTTCTGAAAGATTGATTCTGATGTCATTTGTTATACGATGCACTTGATGAGTAGTGCTATGACGAGCCCTAAATCCAAATTGTTCTTTAGGTAAGATTCCGTTTTCATCAATGAAAGAAACAACCCTATTCTTTATGATCTTTTCTAAGCATTTGCTTAGAGAGCTGAGCAAACTAATAGGTCTGTAACTACCAGGTAGATTCGGACTTTTTCCGGGTTTTAAAATGGGCACTAGCTTGGCGGCTTTCCATCTATTAGGGAAATATCCCAACCTGAGACAGTTATTGAAGATGTCTTGCAAATGTTTGAGGGCAGATACGGGTAGATTTTTAAGGAATACATTTTTAATACCATCAAAACCGGATGACTTCCATGCCTTTAAATTATGTATTATGCCTTTTAGCTCACTTAGGGGTATAGGATTGGGATTGCTCACAAGTGGGTGTGAACTGACGAAATTGACTGACTGTTGGACTGAGTGTCTAACAGGCATGGTTGGGATAATGTTACTAGCAATTGAGTGATTATTCAAAAAACTATTTGCTAGAGCGTTAGCTTTATCACATGAGGAATGAAAGACAGAGTTGTCACACTTAAGAGGAGGAATATAAGTTCCTAGCTTGTTAGATCTCCACGAAATTTAAGGACAGCTTGAAGTCACCGCGGTATTGAACAAAACAGGTTCTGGGTTAAGTCTTCGGGTACCCAATCCCAATCTATTAGAAGAGCTTCCTTGAGTGTAACCTTTGAAGTTATTGTTAGTTTTGCAACTGTTTCTCTAAGAAGCCCAACAAATGCTCAATGGGACTTAAATCTTAAATCTGGACTCTGTGAAGTGGAGTTCAACTGTCTCGGGACATAGCACAATGGCCACTCCTTGACTATTCATGCTGTGTGTTTAGGCTCGTTATCTTGCTGAAATTTCCAGTCGGGATTCAAACCCAATTTTTCGACCAATGGCTCTAAATTCTTCCTCAGTATATCCAGATACACGTGCTGGTCCATATTTAATTCTATGAATACCAGCTTTCCCACACCGGACCAAGCCATGGACCCCCACACTATAACACTGCCTCCACCATGTTTAATTGCTCTTCGGAGATTTTTTGTTTCCAATGCTGTGCCACTCTTTCGCCGTACTTTCGATGGACCATCGTGGCCGAAAATGTTGTATTTACTTTCATCAGTGAAGAACATTTTTTTCCAAAAAGACAGATCATCTTCTTTGTTTCCTCTGGTTGGCTGCACTTATCGACCGCTTCTTCCTCGGTGTTCTCGCAAAATACCAACGTCTATTCAGGGTCCTTTGGATCGTCCTCGTGCTGACTTCTTTGTTGCAGGCATCGGGGATCTGTTTTTTATGGTAGTAGAATTCGTTTTTGGCTGTTTACGAACAGTGTTGAGAGACCCTTTAATCTCTTGCGTTAATTTCCGTGGACGGCTTGATCTTCACACGTACTCTACACTTCCTATACTGAATGGTTGATTTACTTTTTCCAACGCTTTTAGCAATTGTGCATTGAATATTTTAATGCGAGTAATTGTACTTTGTCAAACATTTATGTTTTTGTTTCATACATTACCCCGGGCTCTAATAATGCAATTTATCAAGCTCATATAACTAACATTAAAAATATTGTCGATCATCTACCTGAGAATTCTTATACTATTGTGCTTGGTGATTTTAATTTACATAATTTAAAATGGATTTTCTCTGAAGAAGACAAATGTATGTTTGCTTATAATGTTACTCAAAATTTCGAATTTGAAGTCATCGACTCAATGAATGCTATGTACTTTAGGCAGGCTAATACAATTTCTAATTCAATGGAAAGAATTTTAGATTTAATTTTTGTTGATGAAGATCTAGAGGCTGTTGTCTTGGAAGTTGATCATCCTTTACTGAATAATAGTATGTATCATAAAGCACTGCTAGTTTAATTTAATATGATTGTATTTAATTCATTTGAATCTGGTCCTTCCGAAGATAAGCCTAAGTTAGATTTCATAAAAGCTGATTACAATTTATTAAATAACTATTTCCTTTCAGTCGACTGGGATAAAACTTTTGACTTCCCAAGTTTAAACATAGTTTATACTAAGTTTCGAAACATATTAGAAGATGCCATATCCAGGTCTGTTCCTATTAAGATATCTACTAATTCCAAAAAACCCATCTGGTTCAACCGAAGCTTATGCAGACTCAAAAATGCTTTAAACAAGATATGTAAGAGGTCTGCTAAAGACAATTCACTGCGTGGCGTATTGTGTCGAATGCGGAAAGAATATGAATTCCTGAAGAGATTTGTTTACAGGCAATACATAATTTCTCTTGAGTCAAGGATCAAACAGAACTCAAAAACTTTCTGGACGTTTATCAATACTAAACGTAATTCTGTTGGAATTCCATCGAATATGTCCTACGATAACGTATCTACTGATGACCGTAAGGTTATATGTGATATGTTTGCATCACATTTCCAGTCAAACTTTGTTGACTTAGGCATGGGTTGCAGGTCAGAACTTAGAGCAAATACAATCGCAGACATAGGGCGATTAGAATTGACGAATGATGATATTCTTTCTGAGCTGTCCTCACTGGATTCTAGTGCAAGCCTAGCGCCTGATAATCTTCCCCCGCTTTTTTTAAAAATGTGTAAGGACGGATTAGTCAAGCCCCTGACTATCAGTTTTAATATGTCACTGGCTCGCGGCGAATTTTTGGATTGCTGGAAGGATTCTCTCATCACCCCAATTCATAAATCTGGACCTAAAAGTTCTATTGTCAACTACAGACCAATAGCTAAACTCCAATTAATACCGAAATTATTCGAAGCTGTTGTTAAGAAAAAAATATATGCTGAAGTTCGAAACCAAATATCCCAATTTCAACATGGCTTTGTGAGTGGAAGATCAACTTCGACCAATTTGGTTATATTTACAAACTTTTGCCTGAGTTCCATGGAAGCGAGACTTCAAGTTGACTCCATATACACTGACTTCTCGAAGGCATTTGACCGTGTTGAACATAACGTGCTCATAAAAAAGCTAGAGATGATTGGTTTTCATTATAAAATCTTGAAATGGATAACTAGCTACCTTACAAATCGCAGACAGTTTGTAAAAATAGGTAATGATCTGTCACGAGTAATTTTCAATTTCTCTGGGGTACCTCAAGGTAGTCACCTCGGCCCTCTTCTGTTTCTTCTTTTTATTAACGATTTGCCTTCCTATGTTTCCCATTCCGACTGCCTTTTATACGCTGACGATTTAAAAATGTTTAAATCAGTCCGATCATTGGCCGATGCAATGGAGTTGCAAAATGATATCTCATCAGTACAGAATTGGTGCGATTTGAATGGACTACATTTCAATATTAGTAAATGCTCAGTTATGACATTTTTTAGAATCTTATATCCTATAATCTATAATTATAAGATTGATAATACAATCTTAACAAGAGTATGTTCGCATAAAGATCTAGGGGTTATATTCGACGTTCAACTGACTTTTTCTATGCACATAGACAATATTATTTCAAAGGCCAACTCCATGCTAGGATTCTTGTTTCGAAATTTAAAAGATTTTCAAGACCCTTACACTCTTAAGTCTGTGTATGTTTCGTTAATTCGCTCTATATTAGAATACTGTTGTTTAATATGGAATCCTTTATATAACAATAGCGCTATTCGTATTGAGAGAATACAAAAAAGATTTACTAGGTTTGCTCTTCGAAAGATGTCGTGGAATTCAAATATGCCGGATTATAATGCTAGATGTCAGCTTATCGATCTAAAGCAACTGCATGTAAGAAGGTCTTATTATTCAGTTCTTTTCGCTCATGACGTCATTACTGCTCACATTGATTGTCCGGTGCTGCTTTCCATGTTCAGTGTTTACACCCCGTCTCGTTATCTGAAAAAATCTAAATATCTGTATTATCTAAAAAAATAAATAAATAAATATCTGCCAATGATTTCCAATGATTATTTATCAGTTAAATACAAATTGACTACCACTTGTCGAAAATCGACCGAGGTTTCTTTTCTGCGGTGTTGAGCTGATATGATTATTTTTTTTAAGGCAAAACACTGAGCACTGTTGAGCTGACAATATCACTTTTTTAGGCAAAAGAAGTTTTTACACCAAAACTGATTCTAGAATATCATGATTCTTGTGCAAAATAAAAGGGAAACGGGGAAAATTTAATGGAAACAATTAGCGCACGATGAATTTTGTCGTGTGAATGAAATGACTAATTTGTTGTTTTTTTTTTAAATAAAAGCCCCAAAAAGTGGAAACTGAATTTGCTGTTATACGTAAATAATCTTTATTTTTTAATACAATTCTGAAATGTACCCCATTTTTAACGAGCATTTTTGGGTGTCATACGATGAATTATGTCGGCCTGTGTATATAGCTATGGTATGAACTAGAATAAATCAAATCGGTGAAGATCTTCTTTACTTTTTAACTTGATGAGCGGCTAAAAAAAGCGATTTGAAAAAAAAATAATAATTACAAAGGTCCGCCATTTTGTTAAATCCTAGTTCATACCAGAGCCAAACATCTTTCCAATCCAGTAGACATTTTTGGTTTCAGATGTTCCAGAGAGCGGGAATCACATGCGCCCCCGAAAAGAAGGGATTTGCTTTGATCACAAAGAAACAACAACACAACGCAATCAAAAAAAAAAAAAAGTTATGTAAAATTTGTTTCTTCTTTTTTAAGTCTTCAAATAAATGTATGCAAAATTACAAGCCTATAAAATAATTTATGTTCATTTACCACCAGATTGAATATAGTCAAAATTTGAAATCGAAATCCCTTGGGGGAGGGGTCCTTTGGTGAGAACCCTTGGGGGCGGTCCCCTTAACACAATTATTCCACACTCTTGCGGAGTACCTATAGCACTCCTAGTACCTGAGTACCTACTGCAGCTGTCTAGCTCAGAAATGTCAAATATGATTGACGTACGACGCCATTTGCAAAAATTACACAACGTCTTCCGATAGGATGATTAATTTTGCGCCACCTTGTGTATTCGACTTGTTTAATTTCTTTTGTCCGCCCACCACACTCTCCCTCCTTATTGAAAAACGCACAAATATTCCCTTTGTCAATATAACCATTGATTGGGCATAAGTCAAATTTTTTCAAAGAAACACGTACTCACCAAAATCCCTTGAATCAAGGGTCAAAAACATTCCTAAATTCATCGAAAACCAAACCAGAAAACTTGAACCGCCCGGTGGTGGAATGTTGAATTTTCGAAATCACCCACTCCAAATCGGCCCCATGTGAAAATCACGCCAACGAGTCCATTAGCGGCATAAAATGCGCGCCTCTACACCACGGGAACGCTTTTAATCGGCCCAACTCAAGTGGGCTATCTCAAGTACGCTGTAGCCCGTCGTTTGTGCTCAAATCATTTTCGCATTTATTGTGCTTTCGTTTTGCCGCATCGCTCAACCACACAAATAAATACATATACTCTCGCTCGAAAAAAGATTCCACAGGCGAAATTACGAGATAAATAAAATCACGCGTGTCGCTTTTCGACAGCACAAGCTGATACCTCCTCACCGGGATCCCTTCTGCGGCGAGAAGCCACGTCAACAGATGCTTTCAAGAAAATACACTTTTGCTGTCTTCTCCTTTTTCTTTCGAAAAATTATTACCGCTGCGCACTGCGCACTGCCATACCGATGTGACAGTGCAACGTCACTTGCTCACTTGCGCGAACTTTTGACGTTCGTCACGTCAATGCCATTGCCAGGCATAGGATACTACTGCAGTGAGTCAGGGGGACGTTCGTGCGTGTGATTGAGTCTATTTTTGACGATCGCGTTGGACGCTGAATTGCTTTTTTGGCAAGAATTTTGAGGTGATGAGATAAATGTTTTTTCTTCTCGTTTTTTTGTTTTTCGTACCGCGTTAGGGGATTTCGTATTTTTACGGTCACCGTGAAATTTGTAAATTAAATATTTTATTTGTTCTTTAAAGAGACAACAAGTGGTTGAGGGAGTGGCACGGAGTGACAAGGAGGGGGCGCTTAAAAGCATTTGATTTCGGGCAGAGCGTGTGTGGGAATGGAAATCCGAATGTCGTGTCATGGTTTTATGATGAACGATGGTCGGTGGATTAATTTGACAGTTATGAGAACATGAGAGGAATTTGGAAAAGAATTTCGATTTTTTGTTTAAATACTCTGTTGTTAACGATCCACGTACCAGAAAATGTGGAATGTTGGGTCGGAATGTCGTTCGCGCTACTTTAAGAATGAGTCCTGAAAGATTGAACCAAGTACAGATTAAGCGACTCACTGTGAATTTGAAAATTTGTCATGTCGTTAGTAGCACTTTGATGGTTGACTTCCGCGACGGTCATTTAAGCAGATCAAGGCACAGCGCCAGCAAAAAGGTCGTTTGAATCCTGGAAGCTTGCTGGATGAAGCACAGGTGCTCCCCCGGCAAAGAAGACCCGAGTTTTCCAAAACCCTTCACAAGCCACTTCTGTGGTTGCAATGTTCTGTAAATTAAGGGATATCTCACGACGATTTAGAGGCCTTATAAATGGCATTCTGACAGATCCAAAATCCCTTTCAGAATCTTTACACCAATCGAGCCTTCCTGAAACTCTCTGTAAGTTCGGGACAGCTTGTACGAACACGAACACGAAGACACTCTCAAAAAGAAGGTACTACTGAGATCCTGGATTCTACAACACCACGAACGAAAAGGACCTGACCACGAGTGCAGACAGGTCCATGAACCAAAACGGGTAGCCTACAAAACAACACTGCAGCTGTTCGCCATGTCTTCGAAGAGAAGGGAAGCACTCCAACTCCTGTCATGAAAAGCGAGTGACTGAGGAGATGGAGAATAAAGACGGAATGTTGAACCAGAGCGTGAACCGAATACAAAACAGAGTGCGGACAGAAGCGTGTCGGGATGAAAAAAGAAGCAACTGGTAGTTAAAGAGACGCAGTCGGTACTGAGAATCCGGAGAAATAACTTCTATTCACTGATACACAGCGATGAGAAACCAAACACTGTTATCAGACAAACTGTTCCACTCAATCAGGACGAGAATGCCGTCCCTCCGACCCAGACTAGGTCAACTGATTGAAGACTAACAAAGCTGCTGGTTCGGAAGGGCTACAATTTCTAACGCAGCTGGAGATGATCTGGTTGAGCGCGTGTACCATCTCAAAACTTCCCTCCGTGCCTGGCGAGTGAAATTGCCCGATCCACAAGACGGAAGACATTACTTACCAGGGATAAGTCTCTCTCTGCCGTTTTGTGTGCCTGCCTGAAATTCTTTATGAGCAATGTGCAGATTGGTCCGGCTTCAGGCCAGGGAACTTCACAACGATAACTCCTGGGAAGGAAGGGCATAACGAATTCCATCACATTTTCGTGTCTTCCAAGGAACTTCCAAGGAACTACAACGACATGGCTAGTGTCGTGCATAGAGCCGAGCTATACAACGACATGTCTAGGTTTAATTTTCTTGACAAACTTGTTGGGTTATGCTGGACGACGATGAAGAATACTCGCTGCTCCATCAGGGTCTGTACCAAAATCATCGAGATGTCACATTTTTGTCCCTCTTGCACAGTCTATGCCGTCAAAGCAAGAAGAGAAGAGAGAGAAAGACTTGAAGAGATCTATGGTATCGAAGGGTATGAGTTCATTCAAAAGACGTACCAATTCCCTCATTGTAGTGGATGTCTCTGCTACGTAAAATACGTGTCCATAACCAGAGTATTGCCGGACATTCTCAAATGTGCTCAGATGTCTCATACACCTCCAGGAAAAGGCCGACGCACCTTGCCTCGGCACAGGTTTATTGTGGATGGTAATTCAGGCCACAGTGGCCAGTGACAAAGCTTGTTAGAACTTGTTACACCGATTTTTCGACCTCGTCCGGAAGGGTGCCTGACCAGCCGTGGAGAAAGGTCGTGGTCTTGTTGTTGGTTAACTTTTTATATGGGCGCCACGCGATTGGCCTCCCGCACGATCCACCACCTTTTGAACCGCGACAATAAGATGGTAGTCCACTTTTTAATTTTATTTAATTACACTTATACTACTAACTTATATAATTTATGCTGAAACTAACTTAAAACTAACATCAAATTCAAAAAAAGAAGAAAAAAAAGGTATCCAAAAATGCATGTCTTTTTCGGAATTCGAACCCTGTTCCCACCGATCTGGAACGAAAATTGCGCGAGCACGAACGCGCACCGCCAACGCCTGGAATGGTCGCAACTCTCATTTTGTTCTACTGGGTACGATTTAGCATTACCAACCGTTTCGAATTTCACCGCACACAAAGCACACCCGGTTTAACCGTATACATGGATCGATACTTTGGTTTTAGACTGCTGTTACCTCAAGTCTATTAATTAAGGTGCTATTCCGCGATCTCATGCCGGTGTGTCGTGTCCTTGGTACTTCTGCCTCGTTACTGTTCCAGTAGGATCCATGTCTTAATGACAGGGTGGGGCGCGAATACTCCTCTAGCCGTTCAACTGCCTCGTCAATGCAACACGAATAGGTGGGAAGGAAAAGCCTGGAATCACTCTAAGCCAGATATAAAATACGTAAGCCAAAATTATGCACCCTTAATTATACCTTTCTTCACTCGTTCTTCACCTAATATATGATCAGTGTCATAAAAACTGCACTACTTCTGTTCAATTTTGTTCGTCATCACGTTTCAACCACCAAGTCAGAATGCGACTGAAGTGGATGGGTCCAGCTGTCCTCTGCATCGGCTGTACTTTGGAGAGTTGCGGGTCTCCACAACATCATGCCATCTGCAGAGCTGCTAATTCCCAATTTACCACTTCAGCCAGTTCAAGGTGGAACCATAATTGAAGGAACTTGGAACAACCGAAAACAAAGAGAGAACCAATACCTGACAGGATTCGACCCTGAGCCCCAACGATCCACGAACACCACTAGCATCGGACGAACTAAAACTAGTGACTTAATGTTACGTCACACACTACACCCTAAACCCCATAGTATTCTGAAACTGGGCGAAAACCTTTATAGTCTTTAGGCCTAACAAGCTCTTATACTTGACTTGTTGAGGCAAAGGATTCCCTTATAGGAATATGATTGATCGGAAGCCATGGTCAGATTCCCGGCCTGTTCAAAAAAAGAATTCCGCGATCCCACCTCTTTCTACAAAAGGTTGTCAAACTTGGATGTCCGGAGTCGGCATAAAACTGAAGGTCCCTTCCACTCGTGGGACAACAATAGCACGCACATCTTCCACGACTTGATCAGGACATTACAATGGTGGTTGCAGAAGAAGTTAAGACGGCTGGATGGCGCAGTTGGTTGAGTGCCTATTTATAGTTAGTGGGGTCTCCGGTTCGAATCCCAGGGAAATCCCACGCTTTATCTGGGTTTCAAATATGGTCCATGTCACCATTTGACGATGGAATCAGCTGAACGGCACTGTCACTGGAGCAGACATGGTCCAAGTGTGCTGTTGAATTTATTAGCAGCCCCCTACCTAGATCCACCTCCATCGGTATCGATCCCTCGAAACTCTTTGGCCACGACCAACCGTAGCCCACGACCATGTAATTTCTTTGATCAAAGCAAGCATTTCCTTTGGTCACATGGCACAGCCACGTCCCATCGTCTCCCGTGTAATTTATCGCTGCCATCAATCTCACACTTTCATCTCTCCACGAGCAACCTTCGAATTACGCAGAACTTGAAGTCTAAGACTCATCCCGTGAAACGTGTGTGAAATGCTCTTGCCAGTCAATTTAGACACATTTAACTTCTTCATCTCTTATCTCACACTGCGAGCATTAATAAGCGTTTGAGTGCAATCATTTAAAAAACAAGAAAAAATAAATTCCAAGTAAACAACATAATGGAAGACAATATCAATTCTCGGGCGAGAAAACGCCCACCAGACTCGTTTCCCGGGGATTTGCGGACCGGATGAGGTGGTCTCCCTCGATGCGGTGGCTCCATCAACTTCACGGTCAATTCGCTCGCTAAACACATGAGTATGTGTAAATGATTTGTTTGCTGGCGAAAAGATATGAAATATTATTTATTTATTTTTTTGCCTGCGTTGCTATAGCTTGTGTAAGTTCCTCATAACTCATGTCCACTTCAACGGGGGGCGGCGACTCGGTGTTGTCTCGATGATGCCATGATGCCATCGTTACACAGGCTGTTTCGGAAATTGCTGAAATGCTGTGAGGATTTTATAGCCATTGGCAGATTGTCCGACGCACGTGTTGATTGCTACGTGTCATCAGTGTGTCAACGGGACAGGGACATAAACATGAGTTTAAGTGCGACCGCGAGGCGAAGTGAAGGCATTCACTGGTCATCGTTTCTTGGACAAGTCTCATTAATGGTCCGGTCCATTTGTTTTAGGCCCAAGGGGCTTTCTGTATGGAAGCAGCGGCATGGGAAAATTCGACACAAGGACTACTAGCCCAATGATACTTGGCAGCGAAATCCTTGGGAATGGTTGCTGGAGGGACTGCTCGTCTTGTGCTGTGGATGCGGCGAGGGACGAATGTTGAGACTATTCTTTGTCACCAGAACTGATTGCTCATTTGTGGGAATCGCGCGAGATGGTGCAGTAAAAATGGAAATGCCTGGATCAATCGCAAGGACATTCAGACATCATTCAGGCACTCACAGGGCCTTCCCTGTTGCGTTTTCCACAGGAGAGCACACTTCGACCCAGAGCCATGCGCGTTCTACATTGCGCAATCATCTAAGACCCGCTGGGTCATCGTCTTAGTCCCGGGATCCTCTTCGGCGTTGTCCCATAGGCTCGGAGTTGAATACTGTCCGGGACCAAGCTAAGTTGTCCGTTGTCCATTGCCCAGCTACCTTAGGCGCTGGATACGTAGACGTCTGGCTAATCTCACGTCGGTGTACAGCCCCTGGATGAACTTCTTCAAGAAGGGCTACTGACCACCACTCAACGACTTCTTCATCACCTTTTAAAAGTGTAAAGTCCCCTATTAAGAGTGATGAACTGCGCTGTAGAGCAGAGTCGGGTGGGCAATGTCATGTCGGCTTGATCCTTCAAGAGAGGTCTCTATACCTTAGTTGTCTCTTGAATTCAAAGAAGCAACATTTGGCAACATCATATGGTCTTGGTACTCAGGTTGTTCCACAATTTGCTAGTAGAGATAGTGGAAGTCTTTCACTAACTCGAAGCTGCTGCAGTAGGTGCCCATGAAGTTGTACGTTCATCCTCTTTAACCAAATATACTTCTCTGTCCTCATTCACTGCCGGACTCACAGCCACTTCTGACTTAACGCTTCACTGACGCCTCTGTCTCCCATCGCTATGTCTTCGCAAGACTGTCTAAACAGACTGTCTAAACAGTCTTGCGAAATGCGCATTCTTTACGTTTCATAGTCCATTGCAGACATTTTTTTTTCCTTCATAGTCTCCCTCAGATTCGGTTTCAAGGATTTGCTGCTTTTCGCGATACTTCCAGAAGTCGCGGTTGACACAGCCGCCAGCTCTTCTCCACTCCCCGGAAGGTCAACGCTTGTAAATGAAACCACTATCGAACTTGATCAAATGCATACTGGCAAAGGATGCCTCGTTGCCAAACAACTCTGGTCTACGATAGACCTTAAGCGATCGCTTAGTCTGAGAAGACCGAAACTCAGAACTCTCATCGGGCATTGGACCATAAGCACTCACGCCTCCAGACTTGGGCTCACATGCAACGACTTCTGCAGAAGCTGCAGAGACGAGGATAAGGAAGAAACTTGCTATACAACTGTAGTGCTCTCTCATCCCGCAGATTTCGACTTCTGGGAGCTGAACTATGCAGCTTTTAAAGTCAGCCAGCTTCTCCGCGGAATAGGTATTCATTGGTCCGCGTGGTAAACACAATGGGCCTATATTGGCCCAAGTGTTGCTGCTGTCCTTTCTTTCAGCAGTCAGCCACTTCTACCTAACCCAACCTAACCACCATCAAAACGTTGCTCGTCGGTTTCAAAGATATCAAGGTTTGACACAAAGGCCGCTTTCAGCCGAAAAACCTCGTCCGTCCCAATTAATTTGAACAGGATTCTAATATTGGCTAGTGGGTTTAGCTTAACTCCGGTTACACTTAACTCTTGAAACCATGAAGATACGATTGGCAAATTCTTCTGTGACGTTGGACCCTTTAAACTGATGTCAGTAGCGAAAGTCGTGATCAATGAGGCGCGTCTTTCCGGGTCACAGATAATAGTCAAAGAAAGTAGAAGTGATCCTGTCAATCTAATTGCATTGCAATCAACTAAAAAAAAAGCCATCAATATTTGTACAGCTCCTAAGTTATAGTAGGTAGTCAAGGAGTTGGACTACATGGGGGCTAACGAGAACTCCACGAATGGCATCTTAGTGGAGATCCGACGTATTGTAGCCCATGGCAACCGCTGCTTCTTCAGTTCGTCGAAACAAGCCTAAACTCCTAACTCGAAGGACCAAAATCGTGCTCTATAAAACTCATATTTTCCCTGTCCTGCTATGTGGAGTAGAGAGAGAGAGTTGCAAGGTAAACAAAACAGCGGAACTGATTCTTGGCGCCTTCGAAACACAATGTTTACGTCGGATATAGGGTCCCGTCTGTGAGGAAGGTTCAACGAGGAGAAGACACAACTCTGAAATCTACAAGCTGTATCAAGATGTGAATACAGTCGACTACACTGAATCGGTCACATCGAACATAGCTTAGAGCGTCCTAGTTCCAGACCGTCATCGAGGGAAGGCAGCTATTGCTCAGACTCAGACCATCCATGGGTCACAGGCATGAGAAGTAAGTAATTAAGTAGACTAGGTTAGGTAGGGGGGCTGCTAGTGCATTCACCAGCCTACTTAGACCATGTTGGTCCATTATGATACCCACAGTCAGACTACTACCACTGATTGACTACTCCAGTGATAGCGCCGTTAATTTGGGCCCGGAAAATGGTGACTGGACCAGACTTCAAAACCCGATAAAATCGTATCAACGTCTTTACGTTTCTTAGTCCATTGCAGCCTTTCTTTTTGCCTTCATAGTGTCGCTCAGAGCCTGTTTCAAGGATTTTCTGCTTTCGCAACACTTCCAGAAGACGTCTATGAACGGTTGACACATCCGCCAGCTCTTGTCCACTGGGATTGAAACCTCGGACTCCCCTAACCAGGGGCAGGCACTCAACCAACTGCGCCATCCAGTCGCCCAAGTAATTAGGTAACGCTACGGCATAAATTTCGAAATGGTGTTTTTAGGCGACTATAAACGGGCTAATTGTCGTCTTTCATGTTCTTTTATTGCTAAATAAAAATGCATCACTATTTGCGTGCGCATAAGTGGTGTTTGGTGCGCCAAACTCTTTCCAGAAGGTGTTTTTTTTAAGAGGCGGACAACTTTAAATTTTAGGATTGTTATCTGCCACAGCCAGCCAATGCTCAAAGCGTAATAACTGTCTAGAAAAAAGCTTCTCAACTTGCCCATTCGGAGTTGGCATAAAACTGCAAGTCCCTTCCACTCGTGAGAGGACAATAGCATGCACAACACGGGTGAGAAACTAGGAGCTGGATATGTACGATCTGTAGCGGCACCAGTCAGTTCGGCATTAAGATTAAAAAAATACATTTCTAGCGCCAAGTTTTTTCTTAGTTTTCTTGGCCAGTAAGACTTAAATAATAAAGCCTGTCCTAAGGACTAAGAAAAAAAAAGGGGCCGAAAGGCAAATAGTAAGTTCTTCTTCTTCATTTGGCGCTACAGTCCGGGGTGGACCTGGGCCTCAACCAACAAGCCTCTCCAGCTAGCACGGTCTCTGGCTAGCTGTCTCCAGTGTCGCACGCCAAGTTGGTTGAGGTCCTTCTCCACCTGGGTGCGCCACCTTAAACGCGGGCGTCCTCTGTTGCGTTGTCCCACGGGTTCGGAGTCGAACACGTTAGATTAGATTATTTTAGAGTACCCGCGCGATAGAATTAAGGATATGAATTGTTAGACATTAAGATAGATTTGTATGTCATTTTTGTCTAGTATAAGTTGTTCTGGGAATTGAATAAAAATGAAATTAAAACAAAAAAAAAACATTTCTACCCCTTTACAATGGACACGGACATACAAATCGAACCTGGAAAAGACAGAAAAATGTTTATGCATGAATTCCTTTGATGTGCATGCACATATACTAAAACAAACGCAAGTAATAACTCGTTTTTGTTGTCTTTCTAAAGGTGGTCCAACCATAATGCACGATGTCAATTGTGAGTCACACCTTAACGCCAAGTTTTCTTGCCCAACTTAATTTGACATTTCTTTATTTCACTGTTTGACAAATTCAACCATGGAGAGGTACACAATTGAGCAGCGCGTTAAGATTGTTAAAACCTTTTACGAAAATAGGTATTCAAATCAAAATGCATTTCGTGCACTTCGTGATTTTTTTTGGTCCGCATTTGGATCAGCAAATTTCAGCAAACCGGGTCTGTAGGAAATGTGAAAACACCTGCACATGCTCGCCCAGTTCGTTCTGCGGAAAATATTGCTTTTGCTCGCGATAGTGTGGCAGAACAGCCGTCAACCTCGACTCGTCGTCGTGCCCAACAATTGAACACCTCAAGAACATCACTGATGTGAATTTTGAATAAGGATTTGAATTTACACGCTTACAAGCTGAAATGAAGTATTACGGATATAGCTGACTTCACAGCTGATGGGCAATCACTAGTCCCTCGACGAATTTGAGCGACTTTTTGACAGATATTTAAGAATTTTTGACGCTTGTTCACGAAATAACGTAAATGCCGCCCTGTGATTGGTCAATTTGGTTTAAGAATGTGACAGTTGTCAAAAATCTTAAAAGGGCAAGAGAAGTAAAAAGTCGGGCATCTCTGTAATACTTAATTTCTGCTTACAAGGTTCAATGAAGCTGAAGCCTACTGACCATTTCAAGCGTAGTCAATACGCCAGAAGTGAATAGCCGTGTTATCTCAAGTTGTGGCGATTTTAATTGGCCGCCACGATCATGTGATCTGACACCGTTGGACTTCTTTCGTTGGGGATATTCAAAACAATAAACCAAGAACAATTCAAGAGCTAAGGGATGAGATAATTCGACACGTTAACCACATTGAACCTCAATTATGTATGTCTCAGATTCATTGAAAATATGGACCATCAGATAGAGGTCGTGGCGAGCATTTAACCGATATTTTGTTTCTCACATAATTGTCATAGATCCTTCTATTATAATAAAAAATATCAAGATAATTCTCTGAAAACTTTTTGTTTTATTTACATTATCATCGTGCGTTTTTGTTGGACCACCCTTTGCATTACGTTTTCCTTTTTTAGAACTACTTGTTCTACCCTGTTTAGTTTTGTTTATTCTACTGGCTAGGAATGAAATGCGGAAATCGCTTTATCAATTTCCATAGTCCCCTTGCGTGTACCGCCGTAGAACGGACACGTCAACATAACGGGCAGTCATTATGGTCGCATCTTTCTGTGTTTTTATTTCAATTTTAAGCTGTCCACTTCTAAAATAAAGCTCGACGCGCCCTGCAATTATATAGAAGATATTCTATGTTTCAACCAAACCAAATCGCGAGGTTTCGTCAAATTTCTCCAAGATTTCCAGGTATCGCCATAGATTTTTGGAGTTTCGAAACCTCGCGCTTTCGACGATAGCTAGTTGAAACCCATTTGAAATCATCCTTCCATGAGGGGTTGTCTAACCGAACAAGACTACAGCGTGAAATTCAGTTTATTGTAGTAATTTTGGTGTTCATGTTTCTCATTTTTTCGTTCTCTTTTCTGGCAAGCCATTTCACCAGCCACTTCAAAGTTGACAGTGAATGACATTTGAAAACATTTCAAGCTCGCGGCGAGGACGACCTATTGGGGTAAGTTCAGTAAAAGTTCATCGAAACCTTGCGATTTCGTTGCGGCGGGATCATAGCATCATCGAATTTGCTAGTTTTCATCACATTTGTTCCTGAAAACTCTTAAAATTTTGTCAGTCAAAGTCAGAATACAATTCGAGCCCGAAGAGCAGATCCACCACCAAATTTGCAAGACCCTTCAACGTTCCACCACAGAGGTAGATGTAAAGTGTGTCAATGTTTGAGTTATTTCACCGCGACAAGTGCTGACCTAAATTCAACAACAAACTACCCCTGCACTGCACAACCCACTTGAAGCGGGCCACACTACTTCACTCGCAAACAACACAGATTAATGTATCTAAGCGTGATCGATGAAACTAAAAACAGAAACACTCCACCGACGATACCGTATCTTATCTTAGGTTAATAAAATATTCTTCAAAACAGTTCCCCGACGACACCAACCATCCAATTCCGTCTAGCAACAATGACCCAGAGACATCGTCACCCGCCCGCCAGATGACTACGATTCGATTTAAACTCACCTGATTGCTTCGAGTTGCTCTGATGATAGTCGAGATTTTTAATTTCCGATGTGTCGACGTGGGGCGCGAACCCCTCGTACAGGTCGCTCTCCTCCTCGATTCCGCTCAGCTTGTCGGCATGCACCGATGCATCCCGATTGTATGGCATTTTGTCAGTTGAAACCTCTCCTTCGTCTCTTGCTTGTTGATCGTTTGTTTCTGCCTGGTTCTCCCTCTCTGTGTGCTCCCTGCTTCCGAATGAAGTGGCTTGCTATAATCTTTGGTGTTTTTGAGTTTGTTTGATGTGTTACAGCCGGTGAAGGTGCTCCGTGTAACTGTGAGATGTTTTCCGCCCGGCTTAAGTGCTTAATTTCTTTTCTGTTGACTAGATAAAAATTGCAGTACGTCCTGGTAGTTGGGGGTCTTTAAAATGCGTTTCTTTTCTTTCGTTATTGTTTGTTGAAATTCAAATTTATTGAATTTTCAAATAAAAGATTATTTGTTCTCTTGAATGTGGACTGCGTCGCGAATGTTTGCCTTTTAGGTTCGTCGTGTGCTTATGGAGATAAAAATACTCCAATGCGATGGTGTCGTGCTGAATTCATCATTGAATTTCGTTGCAATTAGTTCCTTATGTGAGATCTTCGAATAACATTGTCTTGAGCGTTTGCGGTGTTGTCTGTCGTCTGGTTATCTGAAATGAAAAATTGAAACGGATGGATAAGTGATTTGTTTGATTGAAATATGATCTGTCATGATTTATGGAAAAATTTGCGCCGAGTGGCAGGTGGTAGTCATCGCCGAGATTAAACAGAGAAAATTGTTGTAAACTGGGAGGAGGTTAACAACAGGAACGGGCCATCTGTTGGTGGATTTCTGAATCACATGTGACACTGACACTGACAGCTCTTATGAGCTTAAAAAATGACAGAAATCGCGTATATTATTGCCCCGATATGAAATGAATAGATTTACACGTTTGAACAACAAATTCCTGTCACAAGACATGGCTCACGAGGGCTGCTCAATAAGTCAGTGACTTTAAAATTGCAATATTTAAACAACGGGCCGTAGGCATGGAAATACAGTACTGACTAGTTTAAGAAGGTCTAAGTAAATACTAGTACTACTAGGTTAGGTTAGTTAGGTTGCCCCAACTGAAGCAGTTCTGGCCCACTCAAATCCTGATTGGATCCATTGTGATATCACTAATCGGAAGCTAACGTGCCGGTTCCTCTTTGTGTACCAACTTAAACAACTGAAGATACCTATAGGTATGCTAGTGGCATATCCTGGATAATGCACTCATTTGCTGGGTTACAGCCAATTAAATTAAATTTTGCTATGTCCAGATTTCCATTTTGATCGCAGACATTTCCTCACGGCTATTGAATGAATAGCTGCCTAGTGTGCTTTTCCTAGTCCGTGCAAGTGCTGGGCAGGTGCCGAGGTAGTGAAGGACAGTTTCTTCTTCCCCTTCATCCCTAATTTCTTTCTTCTTTATTTGGCGCTGCAGTCCGGGGTGAACCTGGGCCTCAACCAACAAGCCTCTCCAACTAGCACCGTCTCTGGCTAGTTGTCTCCAGTGTCGCACGCCAAGTTGGTTGAGGTCCTTCTACACCACGAACCCGTAGGACCACGTTGTCCTACGGGTTCGCATTCGAAGACTCTTCGGGCCGGAGCTGAGTTGTCCATACGCTCTACATGGCCTAGCCATCTTAGGCGTTGGTTCCGAAGACGCCTGACTAGACTCATGCCGATGTACAGCCCGTACAGTTCGTGGTTGAATCTTCTCCTCCAGAAACCGTGAACGCAAACAGGACCAAAGATCGCACGCAGAGCTTTTCACTCGAAGAGACCAAGGACTTCCTCATCCGCTCTTGAGATTGTCCATGTCTCCGCGCCGTACAGCAGGACTGGGATGATCAAGGTCTTGTATAAAGTGAGCTTGGTCCTTCGAGAGATGGCTCTACTACTCAATTGCCTCTTGAGCCCATAGAAACAGCGGTTGGCAAAAGTTACTCTGCGTTTGATCTCGGTACTGATGTTGTTTGTACTATTTATTGCGTAGCCGAGGGAGACGAAGTCCTTGACTACCTCGAAGTTATAGCTGCCCATTGTGACGCTCGGTCCAAGACGTCGATGGTGTGTGTGCTTTCTTGATGACAGCATATACTTCGTTTTGCCCCCATTCAATGCCAGCAAACGCCTCATTGACGGCTCGCTGTGTTCTGCCAATCACGTCAATGTCATCCGCGTATGCTAGCAGTTGTACGGACTTCTGGAAGATCGTGCCTCTAGTGTTAACGTCTGAGTATTGCATGATCTTCTCCAGGATGATGTTAAGGAAGTCACATGACAGCGCGTCACCTTGTCACATTGAAGGTCTCGGTGAGTTCGTTACCGACCTTGATGGAACAGCGAGAGTTCTCCATCGTCATCCTGCACAACCTGACGAGTTTGGCAGGAATGTCAAAACTAGAGACATGGCGTTGTATAGCTCGTCCCTATGCACGCTGTCATATGCCGCCTTCAAATCGACAAAAAGGTGGTGGGTGTCGATCTGCATCTCTTGAGTCTTTTCCAGAATCTGCCGTAGTGTGAAAATTTGGTCGATGGTGGACTTTCCCGGCTTGAAACCGCACTGATAAGGACCTATCAGGTTGTTGACGAATGGTTTCAGGCGCTCACACAAAACGGCAGAGAGGATCTTATAGGCGATGGTGAGGAGACTTATCCCTCGGTAGTTGGCGCAGTCAAAGCGGTCTCCTTTCTTGTGGATCGGGCAACGATACTGAGTTTCCACTCATCGGGCATGCTTTCCACCGACCACATCTTACAGATGAGCTGGTGCATGTACCCTACCAGCTCATCTCCAGCTGCCTTAAAAAGTTCCGCAGACAGTCCGTCGGGACCAGCCGCTTTATTCGTCTTTAGTCTCGATATCGCTATCTTGACTTCGTCTAGGTCGGGGGGACGGAATTCTCGTCGATCATCGACAATTGCCGTTTAACAGTCTACAGAAATGATCTTTCCAGATTCTCAGTATCGACTGCGGCTCTACTACTAGTTGTCCATTCTCGTCCCGGCAGGCTTCTGTCCGAACCTTATATCCACTGGATAATTGTTTCACCCTCTGGTAAAACTTTCGGACATCGTTTCGGTGAAACTACTGACTACTTCGATAGATGCTAGGTAAATTAGATTCAGAAAAATAAATCTGCGGCGCACGCTTCTGGCGTCTGGTCTCTAGGTTCCCTTAACTACAATACTTCATCGACAACTACGACTGAACTCTAAAAATACTCGCAGACCTGATGATAGTCTGCGACAGCCTCAAACGTTCTTAGAAACACCTTAAGATGCTTACACTCTAACATAGACGATCCACTGACCTCATCCCAGCCTCCAGATGGGAAGAAGCTGCAACGATTGAACTCCCAATAAGCCTCTCCCCCAAAAGTTGCCCTGCAGCCGATTATTGCTGCCCAGTGCTGCCGCAAGCCTGACCAGCGTGGCCAGTGGCAACGTATTGATGACACAGTAGTGCTGAGTGGCATGCGTATGAACATGGAGATGGAACCTAACCTAACCAATGGAGGGTCTAGGCCTGACCAATTGCTGCCTTCCATCGCTGAGTCAGTCATCAAGACTAAGATGTCTTCCATCGCGATTACTTGGTCTTTATACCGGAGATAAGGTTGAGAGTGATTAGGATGAGTTTGTCAACTTTAACTTTACTACACCGACGCTATGGGGCACTGCATCAGTGGTAGACTTGTTACTGGATAAGGCCCCCCAGATAACGACTTCTGAAGCCCCTTCTTCTGAAAAGTCAGAGCATATTCATTCAGAAGTCAATCAATGCAACAAGCATCACGCGTACAACTTCTCAGCCCACTATCACTAGAACCTAACCTAATCCAGTATACAACTTCGGAAATCAATTAAAAAACACACGCGCTAGTCCATTCTCCCCTTCTAATGCACCACGTAGCGACTTGTATTCTTTCTCACAGCAATCTCCATCAGTCTGCTAAGAAAGGCAGCCAACAAATCATAAACAGCACCAAATCCTAGTTGATTGGGTGTTGGTCACCAGAACGCCATCAATCATCTCACGACGGGGCTCACTTTCAACGCACTAGCTGCGAGTGCAAGCGACTATCTGTGCGCGTCTGTTCGTCTGTGGCAATCAAATTGAGTGGAAAGCGATTTGAGGTTGGCTTCACGAATGTACCGAATCTAATTCGGATTATGACCTTCCGTCCAATTCGCAACGTTCTCTTCGCTTAATGGCCGCGTACAAGTCATTAGCAACCAATTATCAACCAAAACGAGTTGATATAAATTAGAGGTTATTCGATATTGCCGAGGATTTGTGGCGAGTTTTCTTAGAGACACCAAGATTGTGAGTTCGGATATATGACGTTGTACACTTAACTTCCACAGTCTCGGATGACAGTTCAGTTTGACGTTTGTGATTGAAGAAGGGATGTCATGTTCGGACAATGAATTGGAAGACACTGTAAGTTTTGTAGCTGTCTACAGTTTTGTCAGGATTGGCTGTAGGTTTGGTGTGATGATTAGAAAAACTCGTTGCGACCACGAGGAGGTTCATTAGAATGGTCAATAATCCGATTGTCTCTCCATCCCCTCCAGTTAGTAGGGATCATCATCAAGGTTCTGACCCGCATGATCCACTACAAGCAACTCGATCCTTCGTCATCGACTCTCAGGAGTTACACCCTCGCGTAACCAGGTGACAGACTTGGGCCAACCATCTCGCACTGAGTCTGCCAAGCGGTCGCCTACCTGATGGAAGCGCATTCAAAGCACGCCTCGGAAGTCGTGACGATGACGCCGTTCGTAAAACGAAGCATAGCCCTTTCCGTTCGAAGAAGCAGCTGCCCAACATTGAGTTCCTCGCGTACTCCCTATCCCGGCACACAACAGAACAAGGATGCCTCATCTCGGCATTTGAAAATCGGTAACTTTAACTCGACACCAAGCTCGGCCTTCCTGACTATAGTTCGTCCAAGATTTTTCAAAATCATACAGGAAAACCCCAACCACTCGGGAAAAAAGACCCCGAGACCCCTAAACTTCTCCACCAACTTCAATAGGACTGAACTAAAATGTAGAGCGCATTGAACAGACGTTCTGGCAATGACCGTAACCTCGAATTTATCCACGTTAACCTTCAATCCCAGCGTGAGCACATACGGCCACAAACCGATAGAGTCCGTGCTGGTGTTCAGTCTGGGACGATGTGAAGATAATTGTTTCATCTGCAAGAGAAGAAGACTTACCCTGAACTCCTCGCCTGGGCTGCGCTGCAACATCCAGTCCATATATGCAATGAAAAGGAGAGGTGACAAGACGCACCCTTGGGGTAGTCCAACGCCCGAACAAAGCCGCCACATTTTGGGTATCACCTCAAGAGAGGACCCGTACTTTTGGAGGAGACTCCAGATATTTTCTCGAGTCGTATGCCATTTTCTAAATCCACGTGGCAGGTGTAGATGGGCTTAGCATACTCCCAAGCCTTCTCAAGTACCATTCTTGAGTGAAAATCTGGTCGGTAGTAGCTCTGCCGGGACGAACGCCGCGCTGTTCATCTCCCACCCTAGGCTCGGACATAGCTCTAGAACGTGCGCCCAACATCTCAGGGAAGACTTTCCCGGGGAGACTTAAGGGAGATATGCCCCTGTAGTGGAAGCAAACTCTTTTTTTCTCCTCTTTTTTGAATTGAGGGACAATCATCCCAGTTTGCCAATCGTGTCTCATGGCGTTCCACATGCCATCTTAAGGACACGAGGGAGCCATAAAACACTTTGTCTACCCATTGTCTTAAGAATTTCTGGCCGGATTTAGCCCACACCAGGGGATTTGCCAACTTTAAGCGATTCAATCGGCAAAGTGACGTCCTCCATCGTTGGACTCTTCTCTGACCATTCAAACCTACGTGTCTGCCTTCCTGAGTGCCCTGCAGCTCCGAATAGTACTCGCTCCATCGACGCAAGATGTCCACAGTCAGTGGAAAGCTACCCACCTTCTTTGGATTTGACTCTCCCGATGAAGTTGAACGTACATCTTCTGTGTCGGCGAATGGTTTGCCAGAACACCTTTTTCGGAAATCTTTGGCGCCTTTCCAACTTCTCGACGAACTCCTTCCAAGGCTGTTCTTTAGCTGCTCGCTCAATCAATTTCAAACTTCTTCCCGCCTCAGTGCACCGGTCACGAGAAGCAGAGTCCCCCAAGCAGAGTCCTTCTCTCGGATGCTTTCTTGAACTCCGGGTCTTTGAAACCACGCAGTTCTTTTCTCGCCACCAACAGCCGCTCCCAGCCGCTTCACTCCGTAAGCATACCGTGCAGAAGCAAAGACAGCTGTTCAGAAGACAGTCGCCAATATTCCTCTAGATGTGATGGTCGGAATTCAGATAAGTACAGGGTGACCCATCTACTGTTTTTTTTTTTAAACATTGTTTATTTTGGCTGTTTCCCGCCCGAAATCTTGACAGAAAGTCAGAGCCATACGTCCGCGGAATGAAATGTATCGCCTTACTTGCTTGGACAACGTTGGGAATTTTTGAAAACTTATTTCCAAAGTGTGTGCTGTGTAGCCCAAGCAGTGCGGTTTTAAGAAAAGAAGTCTTTGCCGAAAGGAAGCCCCCGACTGCTTAACCCAAGCTAGACAACATTCATGGTCCTCATCGTCGTACAGAAGAGATTGTGGCTGCTGTGGCCGAGGGTGTGATTGGACCATTTTACTTTGCAAATGAGACTAGAAACAACGTTTCAGTCAACTGTGGCCGTTACAGAGTAATGTTCACCTTCTCTTTTTGCCCTGAAATTGAAGACACGGATTTGGACGACCTCTGGTTCATGCAGGATTGCGCGCCATGCCACACAGCCCCTGCCACAATCGATCGTTTTCGCACCAAATTAACAATTCGGGTTATCAGCCGTCAGCCGGTGATGTCAGTTGGCCGCATCGGAGCTGCTTATTGACCTCCTTTGGACTTTGTTTTCGTGGGGATCCGCGAAGGACCGATGTTATACCAACAATCCGGAAACGATTCAAGCACGTAAAGCCAATATCATCCAAGCACTCCGTGAGCTACAGTCGGAAACCATAAACAGCATAACAGCCTACAGCCAAGCCAGCCGAGGGAGCCACTTGAACGAAGTTGTATTTCATAATTAATGGAAATGTTTGTTCTTGCTAATAAATGGAACAAAATTAAACTTTCTGGCATTTCTAAATGGAAACTTGTATTTGGACCACCCTGTAAAGTAAGAGATCTCAACTCGCTGGTCTCAGTGAGCCGCGGCTGTAAGATGTCTGGCCCCCGTACACCTTATTTCTTGCCACAAGACATTTTAGCCTGCATCAGTGCCACCTAAATATTCGCCACTTCTCAGCAATCGCGTCCTCCCCTCCTCTATCCAACTCAACCGCCGAACAAATTTCCACTTAAAAACCCCCGCGCTTTGCATTCGTCCTTCAAAATTATTCCGAGCAACTGACGGACGGACATGCAAGCACACAATAAATCCATGAATCAACGAACGAACTTTATTCCCGCCTCGAGGCCATATCGCATTCGCTGCTTCTTGTCCACCCACAACGCCCCAGAATGTGGGAGTGAATCGATCAGTTATCCATTGAACTACACTGCATTACTATGCCGGGTCACGTACCACGAACAGACATGTTCCCAGCTACGTTCGATCGGCAGCACGTAGCACAGCGTCTTGGAATCACTTTCGATTGCTCGCTCTACAGCCAGTCATTCTTCCTCAAGCCGTGCGCCTGTCTGACAAGTGCACTGAACCTCGTTTGTTCAATTCACCAAATCAGCTCGCTCGTAAGACCGTAAATGATTTAATGGCTCAACTTTACGATCTCTGCTTTCGATTGAACTCCATCGCTGTATCGGATGAAGCACGTGATTAAGGGGTCTGCTCGGCTGCGTGGGTATGGGCATAAGGCTATGAATTATTACGCAGGTTACTAAATTGGCTCCCTTGACTGGTTCTGTAAGTGGCGGCGCGGCGGTGTTAGGTTGTACTTTTGTTTCATAATTTACGTGTGAGCTAGATTGATGGTGGGCTGAAAGCGTTTCGCTGCTCGCAACGGTGCGCGGTGATTTATAATTGATGGCCGGGGGTGGTGGACAAGTGTGTGGCAGGTTTATTAGAATTGATTGAAGTGGCGAACTGGTTGTAATTTGACACGCAAGCGGAAGGATTTGTGGAAGCGGAGCACTCCTCGAACTCTACAGAGACTACCACTATGGAGTTTGTCAAAAATCCGGAGACGAGGCACCAAAATTGTGCTCTGCCAGTGTTCCTATACGAAGCTGAAAGCTGGGCGGTAATCAGGACGGATTAGCTGATCGAGGATAGCAGCTGATCGACGACACCAGCTGATCAAGGACACCAGCTGATGGAGGACACCAGCTGATGGAGGACACCAGCTGATCGAGCACACCAGCTGATGGAGGACACCAGCTGATCAAGGACACCAGCTGATCAAGGACACCAGCTGATGGAGGACACCAGCTGATCGAGGACACCAGCTGATGGAGGACGCCAGCTAATCGAAGACACCAGGTGATCGAGGGAACCAGCTGATGGAGGACACCAGCTGATGGAGGACACCAGCTGATCGAGGACACCAACTGATCGAGGAATCCAGCTGATCGTGAAACCTTCGAAAGGATGAAATCTCGTCCTGCCTGTACGCAAGGCTATTGAGGAGGTCTCTGTGATTTCCGGCGTATTTCAAAACCCCAAAGATCCGGTTTGGATGCATCCAGCGCCATTGTTCCGAGTCTTACAATGAAGACCTCTGCTTCGGAAAGAAGTGGACTGATCAACTAATGCCGGATGGCATTTAAACTGAAACCATCAGAACGAGTTGGTACGACACCCGCAAGGGCAGCACACAGTGGGCAGCGCGGAAGTAAACGTCAAATCAGAACTATGAAACGTAGAGCAATGATATTGTTGTTGCTCACACGTCAACTTTAATTCGAACATTTGACACGAAATTGAATTCGTTTGTTTTCCTCTCCCTTAATGCACGAGTAGCCTCAGTCGGGTGGCTTTGTTCACAATTGCTCAACTTACCGGAAAACTGGGAATTGATCAACTTCGGAGTTGTTCTCAACTCGTAGTGTAACCTAAGAGTTGAAAATTGGTTTTGTTCATTATTTCAACTCGTAGTCAGAAATTTAAAATCCAGAATTTGTCCAAATTTAAGTTTTAAAATTACCCCTAGAATATTTTATACACAATATAATTTTCTACTTTGAATTTACGATCTTCGTTTGCGCTATGAGAAAGATAATAGAGAGCGAACGTTTTTAGCAGAGATAATGGTTAGATATCCCCATCCTCCTTTATTTCTGGTTTTCAATTACTGCCAGGAATGTTATGCAGTGCAGCACAATGGACGATGCAGATTTGTGATGCATCGCCTATTAAATTGATTCGAGCGCATAATGTTGTAATATGATGGCATATTTCCAGAGGTCTGCTAACAAATGAATTTATCAAATGCTTCATTATTTCAAATCAAATCGAAAGAACCAATATCTTCTCTCGTTTCGCGACAGTGAATTCTGTATTAATTCGATCACCATTATTTTTATCCGAATTGAAAGACGAAAACGATAATTGAACATCCCATCAAGTATAAACACAGCAAGTACGATAATGGATGCAAAGAGAGAGAGAAACTAAAATCACTTCTTTCATCCCTTAACTTCTGCTATTTTCTTGAGTTGGACAAATGGAGTTGAAGAGTTGATCAACTCAGGAGTTGTAAATTGAAAGTTGAAACCATAAAATTTGAGTCAATGAAAGCAAAACCAGAATTTGAAGGGAAAAATCCTAGAGTTGTGTTTAAGTTTTGGTGAACAGAATGAGCCTTAGTCTAGACTCTATGGTATAAATGACTGGATGGCGCTGTTGGTAGAGCGCCTGCCCCTGGATTAGCGGGGTCCCCGGTTCGAACCCCAGTGCAAGCAAAGTTAATGCGCTTTTATCTGGTTTTCAAATATGGTCCAGTCCCCATTTGCCGTTGGGATCAAATTAACCGAACTATCACTGGAGTAGTCAATCAAATCACAATGGATCAATATGGTCTGAGAGTGCTGCTGAGTGTCCTAACTAACCTAATCTAACCTTTATGCTTTAAACGTTACGTTATATTCCAGCTGCATTAAGCGCTTCATAAGTCTAGTCCGTGCATGCAGTGTCGACATTCCCAGTGTTAGAACATTTTCATTCAGGACTTTTGATTGCAACTTGGATGCAATTGCTGGCAGAACCAGTATTTTTGACAGCTTGAGCTTCATCAGCATCAATCATCGTAAAATAAATACGGTGTCTATATTTGACAAAGTGATATAATACTCACCCCCCGAAAGAGCGTGTTTTTTTAAGATTCTAGTTTAAGGAAATTAAATATCTCAGAGCTCCTCCCCGAAAAAAAAAAAATTGAAATGCCTGCCATTTTGTTAAATCCAAGTTCATACCAGAGCCAAAAAATTTACCCTTTCTAATTCAATATGAATTTTTGAATTCAGATGATGATTTTTGAATTCAGATGTATTTTTCTTAAAATCTTTTATCCTAAATGCATTCTTTCCAACCATTATCAGTCAAAAAAAGAAGAACTTTTGTGACACTACTAATGTGAAAACCATGTTTTTAAAAACCGATTCACCGAAAGAAATTTGTCGCTCTGAGGGTTAGGGCGGGTGCCATTATTTACAGAATAGTTAACTGAATGCTATAACTTTCTAGAATTGATAACCTCTTGTTGGAGCTTTCTGGAGCTAAAACTGTAGATCAAGGGAAAAATAATAATACTATAGCAATTATTCTAGTGCACTCGGTTTAACCCAGCTACAACACGCCAATTTCTATTACTAATTTTTATTTTATAAAAATTATATTAAGCCTTGTATAACATTGTATTTAATAAAGAAATTGGGTTTGAAAAAACAGTTACAGCCACTTTTCATACCAACGAGTTAATAATTAAACGAAAGTGTAACTTAAGAGCTGCGTATCTCGCACATTCGTTGACATGACTTGGCAAAATTTTGGGAAAACATAAGCGAATTATGTACAGTCAAACCGAACATCCTTATAAATTTGAATTTGTCAAAAATTTGAATTTTTGAAAATTTGATTTTGTCAAAAAATTTGAAATAAGCAACATTCACACTTTAGCGCCGTTCCCGGTTCGAATCTCAGTGAAAGCAAAGTTAATGCGCTTTTATCTGGTTTTCAAATCTGGTCCAGTCACCATTTTCCGTTGGGATCAAATTAAAGGCACTGTCAGTTGAGTAGTCAATCTAGTCTGACTAGGGCTATCACAATGGACCAATGTGGTCTAAGTGGGCTGGTGATTACACTAGCAGCCCTCCTACCTAACATAACCTAACGATCTTACTCAACATTTTGTGGCGACAATTTTTTTTTTTTTTTGAAACCCGTGGTTAATGGGCCAAATTGTTGGTGTGAATGTCGCTCGTTACAACAAAACGGCAGATTGTTTTGCGGTAGAAAAAGTATTTTGACTTTTCAGCTTCAGCAAATCGGCACGACAAATTGTTGTGTCTGAACGCCGCTAAATAAATTAAGTTCCTTGTAACAAAATTCTCCTTATAAGGAAATAATTGTTTTCGCCCAAAATCAAAAAAAATAAATAAATAAATACGAAATTGAAAACAAAGCTTGCTGCGATTTTCTCTTCCTAATTTTAAAAGGGGACTCCCCGTGTAGGCTGAAATTTGAGGCGAAGGCCGATGTAATCGCCGCCCGGAGGCCTATGTATCGAACTGCACGAGTATATAGCACAGCAGTCGATGATTTGGTTTATGATGGTGCGAGAGGAGTAGAAAATAATTCCGTACCCAAGAGCGGGCAGTCAAACTCTGACTGTGAAGGAGAAGGGTTTCATATTTGTGACGGAATAAAAGTGACAGTGGGTTTTTATGAATTGTCCCACTATAAAAAGTGTCGTGTTTTGTTTGAATAGACCCTTGAGTATCGACTGAAATACAGCCTACCTTTACAGACCTCCAGAAAACGACAAGTTCCTCAGACAAGTTAAAGAACTCGGGGTCAAGTGTGTCGATCTAAGATGAGACTATGCTTAGTCGCCACTTTTCAAAAAGTTTAATTTTTCTTTTCTAGGTTTTAAGGACATATCGGACAACCCTCGTTAGTTCTCTTAGGTCTACTCTATGTTCCAACTCGTTGCCAAAAGGTGCACCTACATATGTCCAAGCCTCCTTGATCCCGTCCAACCCCCGGTGTGTGGTCCATCCGCCACCTTTCGTGCGCGTGTATCTCTTCGCTTCACTTTGAAACAGCACCCACATTGTCCTCGCGCCACCAATCAACTGCGCGGCTAGAAAATATATAATTTTTTTTTGTTTTTCATAAATCTTACATATCATGCTGTCATTATTGGCCTTTGATCGCATATTTCCCCCTCTCAGCACAGCCCCCACAGGCCACAGCAGAGAGCGGCTATTTATAGACACCCCCCGATCGTTTAAGTGGATGTTTTCAATTTATTAGCGCGACGTATCATTCGGTTCCATCGTTTAAATTTAGTCTCTCCAAGGAGCCAGCAAACGAAGCAAAAACACAAAAAAAAAACCGCAAAAAAAACCTCGAATGCGATTGAAAAACAAAAGCGAAAAACGAAAATTAAAATAAATTAATTCCCCGGCATATGATATCATTTCAATGACACCAGCCAAGCGATTGCAGAGCGACGCGCTTGAACTGACGTTCTGACGTCGAACTACCCGCGCCTCGCGATCAGTATCATCGCACCTCCTGTCTGCGATGAAACCCTGAGATTGACTGAATTCGGATCGGAGTAAATATGCAGCTTGCAAGATTGATTTGCTAAATAAACAACGATCGCCTGGATCAATTGGCGGCGGTGGCATTTGGCCGGAATTTGTTCGTTCTCCGAAACGCGGGAATTCGAGTCGAAAACAAAACGTCAACTGGATTGTCAGGTGGCATTGCGAATCTGTGCAGCGTTGATCGTGCTCGAAGATCAATCGATTGTGCGGCGTGTGACTGCTGTTTACACTTTTTTTTTCTGAGCAGACTTCAGACGCCGCGCTTTTGTTTACTCTGGAGTTTATGGTGTTTGTCAGTTTTATGACAAGAGATTTATTTTTGCTTTTCTTTTCTTCATGCGTATTGCGATAAAGCTTGGATGAGCCAAGCGCCGTAAATTGTCGCGTGCGAAAGTGGATTCAGTAATTAAGACAAATGCAAAGCTCTGAATTTAGGGGTGCACTAAAAGCGACACCAGGGAAAGATTGATTTATCTAGAAATCTTATCTGCGCTAAGGCCGATTAGGGGGTTTTGCTTCATTCATGAATTCGATTTAATTCAGTTGGAAATGGAAAGCACGTAGGCGATAGAGATCTTTCTAGGCAGTTAGACATTGTTCTAGAGTTGCAAAGCTTGTGCACATTGATCTACAGTTTCATTCCTTTTTCTCCTGCGAACACTTCAGGAATGAAATAATTCAGGAAATCACAAGGAGATGGTTATTTGTACACAGACGAGTATTCATTCTACTTCTAGACTTTTTACAAGGTTTACGCACCCCTGTCTTCTGGTGTCACGAGGCGGGGCGTGGAATATTGTGAATAAGTGCATGGAAACGATGACTTTCTTGAAAATGCTGCGAGTTCAATGGTTGCATTGAAGTGTGAGCCTATGGCCAAAGCGAAGATCAGTTAGAAAGATCTGCCAGACCTGATGTGCATTATTTTCGCACTGTTATCCGTCTTTGGTTCTCCACATTATTGGGGGGCAATGCTTTTTTGTCATTGCACCTCAAACGGCGCGTAGTCGCCTTCGGTGGAATATGGGTGTTTCAAAGGAGGACTACGTTACTCCATTGGCCCTCCACAACGACTGGCAACCAGAAAGCAGAATTAATATCCTGATGTCATGTCAGGGGGTTTGTCAGTGATAAGACCTGCGGCGTGTACCTAGTTTCCGGAATGACAAATTTGCTGATTATGTTTGCGTTGGGCACAGGCATGAGTTCCAATGGCGCAGTGACCGGTTAGAGAGAGCCTATGAGAGTTCTAAGATTCGGCCTATTCATTCTGATCAAGCTGAGGGAGCGTTTACGATCGAGAGTATGCCATAGTTGGTGATGAGGCATTCTGTGCCTGTAGCTTGACTTGAGTTGATGTTAGCTACTGAAGTGCGAGCTTTAGTACAAGTTTTGCGGTAACGGTTGGCTTGAATGGCAGATCTCCATCAGGAAAGAGAACAGACTCCGTGCCCTTCGCTTCACAATTCTTCGGAATGTCACAGTGTCCCGCTCAGCACATAATTTGTATGCTTAAATACTTGGCCATCTCGTTGAGAGTTAGGCGGCAATTGAGTTTATTGAGACTGTTGGTTATCATAACTTGTGAGTCTACCAGTAGAAATGTTGAAGGTTCCTAAACAAGTGCCTTTTGTGAAAGATCCGCGAGCTCAATCATGGCCTTCGAAGTAAAATGTTGCAACAATTCGAATATGCAGCAATTCCATGATAATCAGAATAGCGCGTTTGCGTATCTCCTGTTTTCTCTGCGTTACGGTAGTAGTCTATCAACTTGTGTTGAAGCCTGAAACAAAATATTGCCTTCCTGGCTTTCATCTTTCAATACACGCAATTCATGCACAAATTCTGCGTCGGCTTGCGTCACACAGCCTACTTTACTGGCGTCAACGTCAGTGATACTTTGATAGATACATTAAATACATGTGTTCTTATAGGAGGTGACACATAGACCAAAGCTAACATTTCTCTTCCCTTCAGCGTTGACAATCATCAGATTGTGACATTTCTACTGAATTTTAATTTAATGTTAAAGATTGGGACTTGGTTCTCGTCCAAGCAAAGTTATAGGTTATAAAAAATGTAAACAAACAATATAAACAAACAACTTGAATTTTCAATCGAAACTGTCAAATGAAATCAGCTGTGCGTTGAAGTATTCATTGTGTCATCCCCTTGCGTCACGGATGCTAACGGATGATTTGATGCTTTGCAAGTAAAGCCTTATATATGTGCGTGATCCTTAAAAATGAGAGAACTGAGAGGATCGTAATAAAAAGTAAAACGTAAAATGGACGCAGGTCGCAATAGCAAATATCGGATATTTTTAAGAGAGAGCTGCGTTCGCCTTACGCTTTTCGTACAAATTGAGAGCGTCTTGTGTCAACAAAAATTTGAGAAATGGAAACAGCTGACTATAATTAATTTAACTACAAGTTATGTAAAATCAGTATATTCAGGAAGGACGTCATATTTGAGAAAGAAAAGATCTGATAAATAAAATGTGCGTTTAAACGCAGCACGTCACCGCACACTTGTGTAACACGAAGTCGGCTGTAAAAACGCATCATCCCTGAAGCACAATAATGCGTTTGCGCTGGCGTTGTCTTTCAACGCACACAATTCAATGGCCATGTAATGAGAGAGATTGAGAGGATCGTAATAAAACGTAAGACGTAGTCCATGGCACGTCATTATTCAACATGTTGTATATTTTTTGACAGAGGGGTGCGCTGTGAGAGAGATTTTCTCCGAGATTGAGAGTTTTCTCCCAAATTGAGAGTATTTTGTATCAACTGTCACTTGAGAAATGAAAACAGATGATTAAAAATAATAAAAGTCATTCACATTTCAACGCAGTGCGTCATCGCACTCTCTCCGTAACATGAAGTCGACTGGCGCAACACACTCTCAGAGAGGATCATAGTAAAACGTAAAACCTAACGAATGCAGGTCGTAATCGCAAATGTAGGATATTTTTAAGAGAAAGCTGCGTTCATCTTACACTTCTCGTACAAATTGAGAGCTTTTTGTGTCAATAGAAATTTGATTAATTTAACTGCAAGTTTTTTCAAATCAGTATATTCAGGAAGGACGTTATATTTTTTATTTGATACTTGAGAGAGAAAATATCTGATAAATAAAACGTGCGTTTAAACGCAGTGCGTCACCGCACACCTCTGTAACACGGAGTCGGCTGTAACAACGCATTATTTATTAGTTTAAGACGACGGTAGAAGCAATACAAGGTCTGTTCCAATTGATGTGAAATTCATCGAAAAACTGTCAAAAGCCGTTCCATTTGTTGATTTTTTCATAGTTTCTCACAGAAGAGAGTGCGCATGAGAGAGTAAAAAATCTCTAAAAATGTTTGTGGGTAGAAAAGTGAAGGCTGTCAAATTCAAAAGAAAAAGAAAAACCCGACATTCCATATTTCAATTTACCCGTTTTTTCTCATATTTCAGTAAACCATTTTTAAAGGTGTGTTTTGTAATAAATGTGAAGACTTTTATAAATTATTTGTGGTTTAATATACAAAAAAAAAATAAATAAAACATTAAATATATTGTTGACGTTTCGTGAATTCTGTGTATTTCTACGAAAAGTCGTTCCACAAGTTTCTGCACAGTTTCACTCTGAAAGGTAGATTTTTATCCCCGCTCCTAACAATTTGCTCAATTACGAATCTATGTCAAATTAAAATGTCACGTCTAAATTTTTAAATGGCAAACCTCACTGAATGCGTGGCAGGTGTCAAATTGTTCATAGCCAGATATATTTGTCAGTTTAAAAAAAAAAGTCTCTAAACAATACACCCTGTTAAACTGATAATGGCTGTGGCAATGCCACAGTTGTGCATATACACACTTTCATGAGACGCAGTAAATTGTTTTCTCGAACTGTCAATCACTTGACATCATCCTCAACTCAACGTCCTTGCAAAAAATATTGCGGTGGTTGCCAGGGGGGACACAAAGTACGCAGTTACACCAAGCAACGTCCATCGTTCACCATAACTGTGCACTTGTCGCCGCCAACGCACAAGAAGCCCCTTAACTTCGTCCCGAGCAGAAGTTTCCCATTTAAACGATTACACAATCCGTCCCCTCGCCGCTCACGTTGCTTAGCGAGCTTATTCAATCTCCCAGAAGCACCGATTTCGATTCCACTCAAGTGCTTTTCAATCCCCGACACAGCGCTGCACGTGGCAGGCGACGAACGTGCTCCCTCCCTCCCGCACAATAATCAGTGAGTGTGGGCCGTGAAGGACGTGGAATCGGTTTCAGTCTGTCCTTGTTAAGGATTTGATTGAACCACCATCACCGCCACCACCACAAGTTGGGATGAAGTCGCAAGAATTCAAGAGAGGGGGGGAATTACATCAGCGCCCAACCACGCACCAGTGGCGCCGACCACGTTCCCAGACATCCAGACTCCAATGGACAATAAAAGTAACTGCAAAAGGATAAATGAAAACGAATTAGCTTTCCTTTGTTCGTTCTTTCCTTCTTTGTTCCTTTCCCTCCCCACGGGGTCCTCGCAATCCGTCCTTTTGTTTCGCTTTTGGCCGAAGTAGGTCGAAAATCGATTGCGGATCGTGAAACCGTACCGCACGTGTGAGTCACTCACTCGCCCCCGCAGTCTTCATCAGCAAATGGAAAACATAACCTTTGCCTTTTTGCCGAGCGATTTACGACCTCTATTCATAATCAAAACGAGGACGGCTGCGGGATCAGCGTAAGTCAAAGTGAAGGAATTTCTAAAAAACAACATTCGATGGCTACACACGAAGATGAAGTGACGACCCGACCGCTTGCCAAAGAGGCCCACTCTTTGCACGGCGAATGATAAACTATCTGATATACGAGAGAATGTGTACGCCGGGGTCTCTTTTTTTATGTTTTTTTTTTGACATTAATTGCATCTGGCTTTGGTGTCGCGCTCTCTTAATTAATTCCCTAGATTGTTTGCACTCGATTGAGATAAGGATGCGGGGGGGATGGGGATTTTTATGATTCTGTTTGCTTGCGCTTCAGCGTAGCCTTGCCGAGCGGCACACGGTATCACGTGAGACGCTTTCTCAGTTCGCAGTCTATTTTCGCCCGAAGAATACCATGCTGTGCCGCCTTGTTATTTATTTTCTCACTTTTGTCAAATTCCCCCGTTCGTTTCATGGCATGGTCGGGATAAATCAAATTCAAGATTGGATTTGGATTCTGTGCTGACAGTTAAGGGGAATAAATCTCTCTGTGTGAATATTTGACAGTTAAATGTTACTTGGCTTGGTCTAGCGGTATTTTGTGTATTTTTTTGTAGTTCATTGACAGCTATGATGTGGATTTTTCCTTCTCGCGGATAGTGTGGAAAAGAGTTCCCAATTTATGGCGTCATTTGAATATGTCAACGATGTGACAGCTGTCATGACGCTTGGATTCACTGTGAAGTCGGATACTGACTTCGTTTTTCAAAAAATTATGAAGAATGCCATTTTCAACTTTAAAGATACACTTTGAGGAAATATGTATTCCTTGGTATCTCAAGAGATCGGGATTTTGGTTAAGTATTATTTTGACAAATCCCAACCGATGAATCCAAGAGCTTGACTCATCAGTGGAGAGACCCACTGATATCCTGAATCAGGCTCTAGTCAGATCTTGTCCCATGAGGATAGTTAGGGGAAAGCCTAAGCCCCCATGGTGGCATTCAAAACTTGGTTCTCTCCGCAGGAAACTCTTTAACAGAGCCAAGGCAACCGGAATCAATGGCGACTGGGAATCTTATAAAAGAGCTCTCAGTACCTTTAAATATGAGCTAAGAACAGTAATCTCTCTGTAGCTAGCACGCGGTTCCCACACCTCAACATCCATAAAGGGACCTAGCGGTCCCCTGATCAATCAACCGTCAACCAGATTGATCGTGTTGCGATCGACGTCATGCACTCCTCCAGCATTCTTGATGTCCGAACGTTCCGAGGAGCCACATCGACTCGGACCATTTTCTTGTTGTAGCCACGGTAAGAACTCGGATATCAAGAGATCAACGCAGTCGAGAAAGGACACCACGGTTTGACGTCGGAAAGCTACAATCGCAACGGACTGCTAGGATCCTTGCCGATCGAGTATCCCGGAATCTCTCTCTAAGTTCGTCGCCACCTGCGCAAACAATCGAAGAAGATTGGAGGCGTTGTCAAGAAGCCATCAAAGATGCTGCTGATGTGCTGGGTTTTACGGCACCACCTAGAAAAAAAACCCATGGTTTGACAACGAGTGTAGGCTGGCACAGCAGTGAAGCTGGCAGCCTACAATGCAACGCTGCAACGAACAACGAGAGCTGTTCGTGAGCTATACGAACAGAGACGAAGAGACGAGACCCGGCTTCTCAGGAGAAAGAAGAAAGAGCACGATCGAGGAGATGGTGAGGTGCTATGGCAGCTACGATGTCCGAAAGTTTTACCAGAGGGTGAAACAATTATCCAGTGGATATAAGGTTCGGACAGAAGCCTGCCGGGACGAGAATGGACAACTAGTAGTAGAGTCGCAGTCGATACTGAGAATCTGGAAAGATCATTTCTGTAGACTGTTGTCGATGATCGACGAGAATTCCATCCCCCCGACCTAAACGAAGTCAAGATAGCGATATCGAGACTAAAGACGAATAAAGCTGGTGCAGACGTTGTGTCTGTGGAACTGTTTAAGGCAGCTGGAGATGATCTGGTTGGGCACATGCACCAGCTAATCTTTAAGATATTGTCGGTGGAAAGCATGCCCGATGAGTGGAATCTCAGTATCGCTTGCCCGATCCACAAGAAAGAAGACCGCTTTGACTGCGCCAACTACCGAGGGATAAGTCTCCTCACCATCGCCTATGAGATCCTCTCTGCCGTTTTGTGTGAGCGCCTGAAACCATTCGTCAACAACTTGGTCCTTATCAGTGCGGTTTCAGGCCAGGGAAGTCCACCATCGCCCAAATCTTCACACTACGGCAGATCCTGGAAAGAACCCAAGAAATGCAGATCGACACCCACCACCTTTTTGCCGATTTGAAGGCCGCATATGACAGCGTGCATAGGGACGAGCTATACAAGGCCATGTCTAGTTTTGACATTCCTGCCAAACTCGTCAGGTTGTGCAGGATGACGATGGAGAATTCTCGCTGCTCCATCAAGGTCGGTAACGAACTCACCGAGACCTTCAATGTGACAAGGTGGCGCGCTGTCAGGTGACTTCCTTAACATCATCCTGGAGAAGATCATGCAAGGTTCACACGCCAACACTAGAGGCACGGTCTTCCAGAAGTCGGTACAACTGTTAGCATACGCGAATGACATTGACGTGATGGGCGGAACACAGCTAGCCGTCAATGAGGCGTTTGCTGGCATTGAGGCGGAAGCGGTTAAAATGGGTCTAGCGGTGAATGAGGGCAAAACGAGATATATGCTGTCATCAAGAAAGGACACACAACATCGACGTCTTGGACCGAGCGTCACAATGGGCAGCCATAACTTCGAGTTGGTCAAGGACTTCGTCTACCTCGGCTCCGCAGTAACTAGTGCAAACAACGTCAGTACCGAGATCAAGCGCAGAGTAACTCTTGCCAACCGCTGTTTCTATGGGCTCAAGAGGCAATTGAGTATTTGAGCCATCTCTTGAAGGACCCGAAAGACCTTGATCATCCCAGTCCTGCTGTACGGCGCGGAGGCATGGACAATCTCAAAAGCGAGGAAGAGAGGAAGTCCTTGGTCACTTCGAGAGAAAAGCTATGCGTGCGATCTTTGGTCCTGTTTGCGTTGACGGTTTCTGAAGGAGAAGATTCAACCACGAACTGGAGAGGCTGTATTGCAACATGAGTATAGTCAGGCGTCTTCGGATCCAACGCCTAAGATGGCTAGGCCATGTAGAGCGTATGGACAACTCAGCTCCGGCCCGTAAAGGCTTCGACTCCGAACCCGTGAGACAACGCGTTAAAGGTGGCGCACCCAGGTGTAGAAGGACCTCAACCAACTTGGCGTGCGACACTGGAGACAGCTAGCCAGAGACCGTGCTAGTTGGAGAGGTTTGTTGGTTGAGGCCCAGGTCCACCCCGGACTGTAGCGCCTAATAAAGAAGAAGAGGAAGAACAGCTAAAAGATCGTCCTGGAGACTCTTTTGTGGAAAGATCGAAGAGGCTTCTGAGACTTCCCGGCTGCGAAAAATATTAGCCCTATTACATACCCTCCCTGATTCAAGGGCTAATGGAACTAACTCCAGCCTCGAGAGTGACTCCAGGCTGCAGTGATGGGGATGAATACACTCATCCCCCTTCAACCTGTCCAACAAGTCATCCCTACCCCCATCTCAGCTCCCTGAGGGTGACCAAAAACACAGTCCTGTGGACCATCAACTCCTTTAAGCCCTACAAGATGGCAGGACCTGATGGCATTTTTGCGACAGAACTGCAAGAAGTTGCAGACCTAATCTCGACCTGGCTGGTCAACATCCTTCAAGGATGTTTAGATCCACGCCACGTACCCGCAACTTGGAGAACGACCACTGTCCCCTTCATACCCAAGACTGGAAAATGCTCACATGTCAACCGAAATGATTTTAGGCCCATAAGCCTATCCCCCTGACTTTGGAAAAATTTATCGATGTATTCATCGACAGACAAACTTTCGATCTCTCAGCATGCTTACAACAAGGGTAAATCTGTGGAAACAGCCCTGCACTCACTTGTTGGCTCTCACTGGCTTTGTCGATATCGAGGGAGCCTTTAATAACATAGAACCTCACGCAATAACCTCAGCACTCAACAGACTTGGGATCGAGAAGCCTATAGTGACTTTTATCCACCGGCTTCTCAATAACAGAGAGACGAGGAAAAGCATCAAGACTCGGAAACTAATTGAAAAGCAAAGTGAATGTGAAACTGGAGCAGCCAACCACTGCCGACCAGGAAATCAAAAAACACATTTATTTGCTCAAGAATATCACTGGACTGCGGCAGTGGATCGCTGTGGATCGAAGTGGATCGCAGTGGATCACACAAAGAACTGCTGACAGTTACACACCGTGACTCGCGAAACAAAACATCCCATCCGCAGCCTCTGCAGAGCCATTACCTCACACATTAAGGAAGCAAATCCGTTCGCTTTACAACCAATTAAACTCTCCACTCACTCGACGACAAGATGTGATTATGTGTGTCACGCGAATGCCGCGCGCCATCCGAACAAAGACATTCAATATGTGCCCAGTTGCTGCAAACTCAAGCAATTAATTGCAAACTTATTTCAAACAACAATAGCAGCATAACACGCTTTCATTATGCGGTCAATGTTCGCCGTCACCTCGTTCGCACACAAGACGCGCCGATGATCTCATAACCATGCCAGGCAAGCGGGCTGCAGCTCGCTATGAACTGCACGGTTATGAAATCGGTGTGGTCCCGTGGTCCCGTAATGGAAATATGACTTGTACTTCATTCGAGTGCATTCAGCCTTGGAGTCGGTGGCCGCTGCTGATGCAGGTGATGGTTCCGCTGCTTTTAACACAAACAAACGCACACACACACACACACACGCATACAGCACGCGAACGCGTCACATGGTGAATTACACACAAGTGGCTATGAAATACGGTTCCGCGTGTTCACGACGAACGGCCAACCTCACTGCCGACACCACGTGCTCCAGTCGATGATGGGAGCACATTTGGACAGGAGTCAGCTTTGTAAGCTGCTCGTTGTTGCTGTGCAGCGATTCGAACCAAAATCATCGAACTAATTGATCTCGGATACGGCCGAGTGGCGCGCGGTGCAGTTCAGAGATTCAATTCAATTCGAGTTGACTTAACGACGGCTTACTCAGTGATACTCACAGGTTAAGTTGTTTGATTTATCCGCTGCCGCTCGCTGCTCGCTGCGTAGCTCTGGAATGAGAAGAGAAGAGGGAAACACGTTTAATTAGAAGCGTTTCAAGGGAGGGCGTCGCGGTTGTTTAATAAGAGCGCTAGTGCTTGGAAAGACTCGTTTCGGCTGGCAGTTGAAGTGGTTTTGATGGGATGGATTTTAGGAATGTTACTTTTTGACATTTGCTTGTCATTTCAGCTTGGTCTGGGTGAGTTTGGCAGTTGTCTGCGTTGCAGTCAGGTGACAGGGACGTGAGCGGATTTTGCAGAAAGTTGCGACATTGAGTCGGTTTAAATTTCTAGATTAAGTGGCACATACGAGCACAGCGACTTAGAAAACATGATCACTGCTGTCAGTTAGTATTTAGGGGAAGTTCTTACGAAACGATTGCATGAAATGACGCATGAATGTCCATGTCCGAAAAAAAACCCCACATCTGATGGTGGGAGTACTTTCAAAAACATTTAGTGGCTCGATAACAAAGTGCAAATAAGTCTTTAGACCCCTGGCAGATGGAAAATTAAATTACAAAAATTCCCCGACACTGGGGCTTCAATTCTTACTCATCGATGACTGGCTAGGTCTCAAATAAAAGTAACACGCACTCATGATCTCTTTGTCTGCTTCAAGGTAACATGTGACAGTGTGCACAGCATTGCATCACGATGATGATCAGGTGACCCTGGATGACAACTCACTGAGATTCCGGTTGGTAAAGAAAATCACACGTTGTTTTCTGTTACATGAGGATTTCCAACTGTTTCTTATTAATTCGAGATGGCTGCAGTTCCTGATTTTGAGATACAGTTTACGGCCATATTTTTGTACTAGTTTGTCCACAACAGGGTGGGCCATCTAGTGTTTCTTTTTTCAATCATAGGTTTTTTTAACACTGACAGCTGTTTCCCACTCGAAATCTTGACAGAAAGTCAGTGTCATACCTCCTGGGAACGAAATGATTTCACTTAACGCTTGAACAACGTTCGGAAATATTGAAGACTTATTGCAAAACCGAGTGCTGTCTAACCCAAACAGAGCAGCTTTTGGAAAAGAATTCTGGGTCAAATGGAAGCCCCCACTGCGACTGCTGTGTAGCCCAAATTTGCGGAAAATGTTCGTGAGACTGGTATGCTAGTGGACAACGCTCATGGTCCCCGTATTCCTCGCGTTCACCTGGAGCAGATGAGAATGTGGCCACAGTGGCCCAGAGCATCATTGCACCATTTTTCTTCAAAAATGCGGATGGGAACAGAATGAGCCATGTTAACCGCCTTTTGCTTTTCAACGGAAATTTAAGACGTGATGACCTCTGCACAGGCCATGAGCCAATCGATCTTTTGCGCACCATATTCCCAAATCGCGTTTTCTGGCGTCTTAGCGATGTCCGTTAGTCGCCTCGGAATATCGATTTATCCCTTTTGGATTTTCTTGTGGGCAACCGTAAAGGACTGATGTTATGCCAACAATCTGAAAACGATTCAAGAACTTAAGGCCAATAACATCCAAGCAATCCGTGAGATACAGTCAGAAACCATGAACAAGGTCTTGAAAAGTTGGATGACAGAATACGCTACTACGAAGCCAGCCGAGGCAGCCACAACAACCCAGATTCGCCGTGTGGTCTCAGAATAACCCACATACGCCGTGTGGTCTCAGAATATCCCACATACGCCGTGGGATCTCAGAATATCTCACAGACGCCGTGTGGTCTCAGAATATCCCACAAACGCCGTGTGGTCTCAGAATATAGCACATACGCCGTGTGGTCTCAGAATATTCCACATACGCCGTGTGGTCTCAGAATATCCCACATACGCCGTGTGGTCTTAGAGCATGCCACATACGCCGTGAGGTCTCAGAATATCCCACATACGCCGTGGGATCTCAGAATATCTCACAGACGCCGTGTGGTCTCAGAATATCCCACATACGCCGTGGGATCTCAGAATATCTCACAGACGCCGTGTGGTCTCAGAATATCCCACAAACGCCGTGTGGTCTCAGAATATAGCACATACGCCGTGTGGTCTCAGAATATTCCACATACGCCGTGTGGTCTCAGAATATCCCACATACGCCGTGTGGTCTTAGAGCATGCCACATACGCCGTGAGGTCTCAGAATATCCCACATACGCCGTGGGATCTCAGAATATCTCACAGACGCCGTGTGGTCTCAGAATATCCCACATACGCCGTGGGATCTCAGAATATCTCACAGACGCCGTGTGGTCTCAGAATATCCCACATACGCCGTGGGATCTCAGAATATCTCACAGACGCCGTGTGGTCTCAGAATATCCCACAAACGCCGTGTGGTCTCAGAATATAGCACATACGCCGTGTGGTCTCAGAATATTCCACATACGCCGTGTGGTCTCAGAATATCCCACATACGCCGTGTGGTCTCAGAGCATGCCACATGCGCCGTGTGGTCTCAGAATATCCCGCATACGCCGTGTGGTCTCAGAATAGCCCACATGCGCCGCGTGGTCTCAGAATATTCCACATACGCCGCGTGGTCTCAGAATATCCCACATACGCCGTGTGGTCTCAGAGCATGCCACATACACCGCGTGGTCTAAGAATATCCCACACACGCCGTGTGGTCTCAGAGCATGTCACATACGCCGTGTGGTCTCAGAATATCCCACATACGCCGTGTGGTCTCAGAACATGCCACATAAGCCGTGTGGTCTCAGAATATCCCGCATACGCCGTGTGGTCTCAGAGTATGCCACATACGCCGTGTGGTCTCAGAGCATGCCACATACGCCGTGTGGTCTCAGAATATCCCACATACGCCGTGTGGTCCCAGAGCATGCCACATAAGCCGTGTGGTCTCAGAATATTCCACATACGCCGTGTGGTCTCAGAGCATGCCACATAAGCCGTGTGGTCTCAGAATATCCCACATACGCCGTGGGATCTCAGAATATCTCACAGACGCCGTGTGGTCTCAGAATATCCCACATACGCCGTGGGATCTCAGAATATCTCACAGACGCCGTGTGGTCTCAGAATATCCCACAAACGCCGTGTGGTCTCAGAATATAGCACATACGCCGTGTGGTCTCAGAATATTCCACATACGCCGTGTGGTCTCAGAATATCCCACACACGCCGTGTGGTCTCAGAGCATGTCACATACGCCGTGTGGTCTCAGAATATCCCACATACGCCGTGTGGTCTCAGAACATGCCACATAAGCCGTGTGGTCTCAGAATATCCCGCATACGCCGTGTGGTCTCAGAGTATGCCACATACGCCGTGTGGTCTCAGAGCATGCCACACACGCCGTGTGGTCTCAGAATATCCTGCATACGCCGTGTGGTCTTAGAATATCCCACAGACGCGGTGTGGTCTCAGAGTAGCCCACAGACGCCGTGTGGTCTCAGCATAGCCCACATGCGCCGCGTGGTCTCAGAATATAGGACATTCGACGTGTGGTCTGAGAGTATTACATATACGCCGTATTTTGTTTATTTTATTGTATTTTTTAAATGAGTCTTGTAGTTCGGCCGTCCTGTATATAAGTAGAGAGCTATTAATTTTACTTAAATAAGCAAGCGTGAACGAAACAACTCAACGAAACTGTATCGCCTGGTCTGTATTTGATCCATCTGTGAAGACACGCTTCTGATCATCCAACGTCTGATTGAGAAGGTATCCTCGAACAAATATTGAACTAGTGGCTGGGTAGTAATTTTAAGAGAAAATGATACTCCTCCATTTGTACGGATTCATTTGGAAAATGGCGACGCTTTGCATGAATTGAAGGGAATTTTCATCATCATGGATTGCACTGCTCGGTTTGTTCCGTCGAGGCATGAGTGGTTCGGATGTTGTTCACATAGATACCGGACGTGAAAAAAGCCCCCCAAGGAAAATTCAGCGCCGGTGTAAACCACTTGATCTGGAAACCAAATTTTTCACCACGAAGGGGATGTACAAGTCCAGAATATGATTCGAGCAGTCATTGAATTAATATTCGGACCGTACCTTTGGAAGTACCTTCAGTCCGATGAGGCTGCAGACGAAATTTCTTCGTTTATCTTCTATTGCACAACAACACATTCGATAGCTCGCAACAGTCTTTTCACTGCTGCCACCCCACGATGATGTAGACACGAACAATTATAAAATCACACTACTCTAAGATTTCTCCGTCAATTGACACCCTCCGCCCGGAGTCAACCGCAATAATGCTTCGTTAACACAGTCGTGTCAAAACTGTCGCTGCCAGACACAATCTTTCCTTTCGATTGTTTTCTATTTCATCTTCGTGAATCGCCCGCCAGCCACGGCGCGACGCGACCTTCTCTTCCCCCGCTTAAAGGTTTCACTTAATGCGTCACGCAAATCCACTTCGTTCGATTTACATAATTACATCATCGCCACTGAGCCGGCAATCAATTTCGTTTCCCACAAACTCACTCATGTCTTCACTTGATTTTTGGTTTACTTAACGAAGTTGCTTCTCTAACGCACATTAATTGAACGAATCTGAGCGGTTGTGCGGTGTTTCCGTCGCGACGTCGTTATCGTTTGAAAATTTAGCGGTTACTCATTGTCTCGTCTTAGCCCGGCGTAACGTTCTTTCTTAAGAGTGTTTAGGTGGATCAAAGAGTCGTCAGTGATAAGGTTTCGATTGAATTGTGTTTCGCTTAATATCCACAGTTGGCGTTTTTATTGAAACAAATGACTCATGACACGGTGGATTTTCGCACTTGACTTGAGTTATTGATTTGGCGTGGAAATATGGGCGAGAAGGAGGGGGATTGAATTGCAAGTGAATGAGAACCTCTGACACTGCCTGCGTCTAGTAAATCTTGAAGGAACCTCCAAATTGTCTGTGTGTCAATGGATGTGTCAAAAGAATGTCATCACCACCTCTTTTTCTAGGAAATCCACTTTATTCCCAAACGGACTGTGATCCGAAACCATTCCCCGTCGCCATTGATGATTAATTTGCTTTGCATCCGAACCGAACCACAAACCAGAAACCATCTCACCTTGAACTGCCGCCCTAAAGCGGGACACCGTGACGTATGTGGAACATTTTTTTAAATAAACCCAACAATCGCCGATGACGTGAATTAATCTCCATCACGTGTCAACCACTTTGGTTTGCCCATTTTGAACAGTTCCAAAATTGGAACCGGTTCCCGTCATCAATCATCTGTCATCGCAAAGTGTGCTTTCCTCTCATCATTCCACCATTACCCGCTGAGGTGAGTACTCACAGTGTCACAGTCACAGTGGTGGATTTTGGTTTGATTTTGTCGCCCTTTTTGCACTTAACGTGCTTCTCCAGTGGCGACTCCTATTTCACAACACATCCCAGACGAATTTTGTGCCACCTTTGCACTTGTGACTCACTCGGTGTCAGCACCGGCGGCACTCACTCGGTCGATGTCGCATTTGTCAGCGATTCACAGTTTAAGCTTCGATTTCAAGTGAATACCTCGGGTGACATGTGTTCCCGTGCTTGTCGTTTAGCAGGAAACAGAAGTTACATTCAGTCACCTGTTCGGTTACATGTTTTTTTTTTGTTTCGTTCGCTGTTCGTTTGTTTGCTCACTACGCTGGGGGTACAGAAACCTGTCAGCCGAGTGGAATGTGAGCGAAGATGGGCAGTTGCCGGTTTTGGATGAAACACGTGCTGGCGCGCTCTGTGTGTGTGTGTGGAAGCGGTGAGGCGGTGAGAGAAACCAAAGCCTTGTCAAGTTGATTGTCTGGATCGAAGTTATGCATGCAGTTTCCTTAACTCGCTTGGCTTTTGTTTCTTGACTGTTGTGTCATGTCTGTGGGATGCGTTGTACAAACTGATGCAGGAAGTCGTTGCCGTTTGATGGTGTTGTTGACAATGCCGAAGCCAGGCTCAGACATCGGTTATTTTTAGCCTGCGGGGATGTAGTCTGCATCCACAGAATCCACTTTGTGTGACCTGAAATAACTCGGTCGCCGCTTCCTTTAACTGAAACGTATAAATATCATGGAAATGGCGGTAGTATTTACTGACGTCATTTGATACCAGGCAGGGCCGTTGCGCCTGTTTTGAGGGCACGACGTTTGTTCTTTTCTTTTCTCTTAGACCTACCGATGACCTCTGCGCACTTTTGGTGATGCGTTCTTACGTATATTAACCGAATCCGAGACTTTGGAATGCGTAGCCCGACATCGACATTTTCAGCCACAAATGTTCCTACCCTTAGAGGTCGAAGGCCTAAGGTGGTTGGCACACGTAGAGCCCATGCACAAGTTTGATTCAGCTCGAAGAATCCCCGATGGCGAGCCCGTGGAACAACGCAAGAGAGGAACACCGCGTCTAAGGTGGTCCACGCAAGGGGAGAAGGACATCAATCTACTTGGTGCATAACTTTAGGCGCGGCTCAGGTCTACCACAGACAGCAGTGCCACCCGGCAACAATGAAGACCCCGAGTCTCTGGTTCATCCTGAGGGCTATCAACTTTACATGAACATTCAGAAAAAATTCAAAGGCGTGTCTTGTATGCAGTGCGGCAAATGTACAGGGTGGCTCATAAGAAACGTTAAGATTTAGTTGTGCTTTCATGTGTACGTATTTTTTGCTCGAGTTAGAGGGAGTTTGACTTAGGAAGAGTCCACTGTATTTCAGACACAAAGATTATATCGAAATTTCTTTCATGTTCGAAATGCGCCCAGTGCTCCAACAATTTGTCGATTGGTCCAGCATTTTCAGCAACAAGGGGCTGTCGATTTTCTTGCGCGTGCTGGAGGACCTCGTACAGTTCGAAATGGCGTGAACATTACTCGGGTGCAAGAAAGTATTGAAGAACACCCCCGACATTCTCAGCAGTTCATGAGTTGAAACACAATGATCCGCCTTTCCTGAGGGAGCTCTTGCATACAGACGAGCTATACAACGCCATATGTAGTTTTGACATTCTTCGCAAACTCGTCAGCTTGTGCAGGATGACCATGGAGAATTTTCGCTGCTCCATCAAGGTCGCTAACGAACTCACCGAGACCTTCAATGTCAAAAAAGGTTTTAGACAAGGCGTGTCATGTGATTTCTTTAACATCATCCTGGAAAAGATCGTGCAAGACTCACACGCCAACACTAGAGGCACGATTTTCCAGAAGTCCGTGCAACTGATAGGACATGCGGATGACATTGACGTGATTGGAAGAACACAACGACACGTCCATGAGGTGGTTGCTGACACTAAGACGGAAGCGGCTAAAATGGGTCCAGCGGTGAACGAGCGATATACCTCATACCCATACCTCGTCCTCAAAAAAGGACATAGAACATCGACGTCTTGGAGCGAAGAGAGACAAAGCGTCAGCTATAACTTCGAGGTAGTCAAGGACCTCGTCTACCTCGGGCCCGCAGTAAATAGTACGAACAACATCAGTACCGAGATCAAACGCAAAGTAAATCTTGACGAAGCTAACTTTATATAAGATAATGATCATCCCTGTCGTGATAGACGACGCGAAGGCATTAACAATTTCTAAAGCGGATGAGGAAGTCGTTCGAGAGAGGAGGAGAGTTTTTGGAGGGGAAGATTCAACCACGAATTCTACGGGCTGAACAGCGATATGAGACTAGTCACGCCTCAACAGATCCTACGCATACAGATGTCGACTATTCAGCTTCAGCCCGAAGTGTCTTCGACTCCGAACCCATGGTTAAACGCAACAGAGCACGTTCGTCTTTAAGGTGGCACACCCATTGGAGGAGAACCTCAACCAACTTCGCGTGCAGCACTGGAGTCAGTTAGACAGGGACCATGCTAGTTGGCGAAGCGTCAAATAAAGAAGATTTAATGACACCAGATTTTTTCTTTGGGTTTAGCTAAAAAGTAAGGTTTATGCCAATAAGCCAACAAACACACAACAGCTTAAAGCTAATGCCCGAGAAGTGAGGACGGTGGTAGCTGAAATTTTAAGAAAAGTAATGCAAAATGCTTTGGAAAGAGCACATCAGGTCCAAGAACAAGCATTCCCATTAATTATGAAATACAACGTCGTTCAATATATATACTCGATACTCTGAGACCACACGGCGTATGTGGCATACTCTGAGACCACACGGCGTATGTGGCATGCTCTGAGACCACACGGCGTGTGTGGGATATTCTGAGACCACACGGCGTATGTGGCATGCTCTGAGACCACACGGCGTATGTGGCATGCTCTGAGACCACACGGCGTATGTGGCATACTCTGAGACCACACGGCGTATGTGGCATACTCTGAGACCACACGGCGTATGCGGGATATTCTGAGACCACACGGCTTATGTGGCATGCTCTGAGACCACACGGCGTATGTGGCATACTCTGAGACCACACGGCGTATGCGGGATATTCTGAGACCACACGGCTTATGTGGCATGCTCTGAGACCACACGGCGTATGTGGCATACTCTGAGACCACACGGCGTATGTGGGATATTCTGAGACCACACGGCGCATGTGGCATACCCTGAGACCACACGGCGTATGTGGCATACTCTGAGACCACACGGCGTATGCGGGATATTCTGAGACCACACGGCTTATGTGGCATGCTCTGAGACCACACGGCGTATGTGGCATACTCTGAGACCACACGGCGTATGTGGCATGCTCTGAGACCACACGGCGCATGTGGGCTATTCTGAGACCACACGGCGTATGCGGGATATTCTGAGACCACACGGCGTATGTGGCATGCTCTGAGACCACACGGTGCATGTGGCATGCCCTGAGACCACACGGCGTATGTGGCATACTCTGAGACCACACGGCGTATGCGGGATATTCTGAGACCACACGGCGTATGTGGGATATTCTGAGACCACACGGCGCATGTGGGCTATTCTGAGACCACACGGCGTATGCGGGATATTCTGAGACCACACGGCGTATGTGGCATGCTCTGAGACCACACGGCGTGTGTGGGATATTCTGAGACCACACGGCGTATGTGGCATGCTCTGAGACCACACGGCGTGTGTGGGATATTCTGAGACCACGCGGCGTATGTGGGATATTCTGAGACCACACGGCGTATGTGGCATGCTCTGAGACCACACGGCGTATGTGGGATATTCTGAGACCACACGGCGTATGTGGCATGCTCTGAGACCACACGGCGTGTGTGGGATATTCTGAGACCACGCGGCGTATGTGGAATATTCTGAGACCACACGGCGCATGTGGGCTATTCTGAGACCACACGACGTATGCGGGATATTCTGAGACCACACGGCGTATGTGGCATGCTCTGAGACCACACGGCGTATGTGGGATATTCTGAGACCACACGGCGTATGTGGCATGCTCTGAGACCATACGGCGTATGCGGGATATTCTGAGACCACACGGCGTATGTGGCATGCTTTGAGACCACACGGCATATGTGGGATATTCTGAGACCACGCGGCGTATGTGGGATATTCTGAGACCACACGGCGTATGTGGCATGCTCTGAGACCATACGGCGTGTGTGGGATATTCTGAGACCACGCGGCGTATGTGGGATATTCTGAGACCACACGGCGTCTGTGGGATATTCTGAGGCCACTCGGCGTATGTGGCATGTTCTGAGATCTCACGGCGTATGTGGGATATTTTGAGACCAGGCGGCGTATGTGGGATATTGTTTCCATTCCGTCATCCAACTTTAAAAGACTTTGTTCATGGTTTCTGGCTGAAGGTCACGGATTGCTTGGATGATATTGGCCTTAAGTTCTTGAACCGTTTTCAGATTGTTGGCATAACATCAGTCCTTTACTGTTCCCCACAAAAAAGTCCAAAAGCCAGATAACGCGATTTGCGAATATGAAGCGCAAAAGATCGATTGGGTCATGGCCTGTGCAGAGGTCATCACGTCTTAAATTTCCGTTGAAAAGCAAAAGGCGGTTAACATGGCTTATTCTGTTCCCAGCCGCATTTTCGAAGAAAAATGGTGTAATGATGCTCTCGGCCACTGCGGCACCATTCTCACCTGCTCCAGTCGAATGGGACGAATACGGGGACCAAGAGCGTCGTTTACTAGCTTACCAGTCTCATGAACTTTTTGCACAAACCGGTGCACAGCAGTAGCAGTGGGGGCTTCATTTCACCCAAGCCTTCTCCAAAAACCGCTCTGTTTGGGCTGCACAGCACTCGGTTCTGCAATAAGTCTTCAATATTTCCGAACGTTGTTCAAGCGTAAATTGGAATCATTTCGTTCCCAGGAGGTATGACACTGACTTTCTGTCAAGATTTCGAGCGGGAAACAGCTGTCAGTGTCAAAATAAACTATGATTTAAAAAAAAACACTAGATGAACCACCCTGTACTTCCAACCCGTAATCAAAATTTTAATAAATGATAAGGTTAATTAATTTCGGAAAGAAAAGTGTTATTCGTGAAATATCCGATAATAGACGAGGGCCGTATATACTTTCCTAACTCGCTCGTGGAAGTATGAGTTCCAGACGATGATGAGAAGCAGAACTTCGGTCTGTTAAAACAAGGGGGCTTAAAACTCCTGACGAAAGCTGGACGATAAGCAAAACTACGGGGCTAATTCTTGGTGCCTTCGAAAGAAAAATTCGAAGTCGAATATATGCGAGGAAAGTGCTGGACTCTACGATCTGTACCAAGAGGTAGACGTACGCATCGCGGGCATGGACAACAACGCTCCAGATAAGTGGGACTTCGAATTCGAGCCTCCTGGTTACGAGAATACATTACGACCATCATCTTCTTAAAAGAACGCAGCAGGCACTATACACCGCGCCCTTTAACCACGCCGACGTGGAATTGAGTCAGCAAAGTCGTGCTTTTTTGTTTGCAATCGGAATGCGTAGAGAGTGGCAAAAATCGCCCGGAACGATAAGCTTAACCGTGCGTGCCTCAATCATCCTGTTTGGAATCTCCTTTCAAGGGCATTGCCAATTATTCACATTTTCTCTTCTACTGCAAATATTTGCTTAAAAATTCTCCACCAAACGAAGGTCGAAGCGCGTCTCTCGGAACACAAAAACACAATGAACGACCGAAGGTCTTCCGAAACCGCCTCGGGGTTTACCATCAATTTAAGCAAAAACGCAATAAACACCGAAATTGTCTCCAATTTCCATCACTTGTCGAGTGATGACCTTGCCCGCCTTAACCTTGTCTTCCGAGCAGCGCATCCAGTTCAGGCATTCATTCGCTCATTCGCTTTCGCATTCCTCTTGTCATAATCGCCTTGAGATCCTCACAGCTCTCGTCCCACAGAAGGCAAGTAATTAAAACCTCCTTGTGCCACTTGACTGAGAAAACAAACAAAGCCCCCACACCGTCGCCCGAGGCATGTGCCGCGGCTATTCCATTTTAATAATTAATTTGCACTAATTAACTGAAGCATGTGTACGCGCGTTCGTATGCAAAACAGAACAAAATAAATCATCATCATCGTCGTCATCATCCTCATTTCAGAATTATTCTATGTCTGGCGTGCGGGGGCTAGGCTTGCGGACACACCCGCTCTTGACAGATGTCCACCGAGTGAATGGATTTTTCTTAATTTGTACACCGCAAGTCGACCGAAGTGCGGCCGGATGACAGCTAATCTGTCAGGAGTACCCGCAGTACGGCGCGGCGAGGCGTTGGAATTTATCACTTCGAAGCTGGCGGCTTCGCATCCCAATCAAATGGGCCTTAATTGATTTTATGGCCTCGCAATGAGATCGAGTGGGTGGGTCGGCGGTTAGCACAGACGTGATAACCACGGAGTAAATATTGTTAAGCTTGTGGGCCATTATCGCGTCAGTCCGGCCCGGAGTAGGTGACTTGGCATCTCGAGGAATTAAGCGCGTTTGTGTGAACACTCCGAGGGGGCTGACGAGTGGATTGTTGTAGCAGCGACCTCCTTCTCTGGTCAATCCGATAAGAATGAATCTTTAAATAACTAATTTTCGCTTGACCAGAGTGGCGGGGAAGAGTCGTCGTGGTTTATGTTTTGACGCGATCCGATCATAAAGTTAGATTCCATAAGAATTCACATCGGATTCCCCAGCAGAAGCGGGGAAGAAGATCTTGTCACATGTCTGCCTCCAAGCAGACAGACGAATGCGCTGATGACAGCGGAAACCTCGTGAACCTCTCAATGATCGACTGGTCCGTGGAACCTGTCATGTGAACGATGCATTAATTACCCAAGAGCGAGGCGATGATGCATGAAGATGAATATGCACTGGCTTACGTAACCAACGCTCGACAAGTATTCAAATAAGCTAACAAGTTACACTGAACCAACCGCAATGATGCATTAATGCAAAGGAAAAAGGCCAGTTCAAGATCGAAAGCTTGGAATTATCCAAACGTCTGTGGTCTTCTGATTTGAAAAAGAGGCTCTAGAGGGGCAATGTTGCATCACATGACACCTTAAATGGGTATAAGCATGTTTTGAGGCACTGTTTCCACCTCGTGGTGTCCAGTCCTGAGCTCATATTCATCACATGCCACTTTTCCTAATCGTTGAACATTATCTGAAGCACTGCCTTTTTTTGGACTGATCTTCAAGTCAAGTGTAAGGACTTCCAGCAATCAATCCTTTTATGTATAGGAAAGGCTCTAATGTCGAACAATGACCCAACTCTAATTGAAGCAAGCCACAACACGGTCAAGTCAGAAGTGGCTATCATATTCTTCTTCTTCTTCTTATCAAGCTGACGACCCATGCAAGGTCCTAGCCTGAGCGATAGCTGCTATCCATTCATGATGGTCCTGGGCACGCTGCTTCCAGGCATCAAGAACAAGCTGTCTTGCATCCGCGATTACTTGGTCTTTATACCGGAGACTCGGTCTTCCTCTCCTTTTCGGACCAGGAGGCTCGGATTCGAAGACCCTCTTGGCTGGAGCATTGTTGTCCATGCGCTCGATGTGGCCGAGTCGGTGCAGTCGACGGATCTTTGCCTTCCGGACTACATCCACACCCAGGTACAGCTCGTAGAGTTCGCGGTAGTGTCTTCTCTTCCATTCGCCTTCCTCGCAGACGGGACCATATATCCGACGTAGAATTTTTCTTTTGAAGGCACCAAGAATCAGCTCCGCAGTTTTGCTTGTCGTCCAGCTTTCGGCTCCATATAGCAGGACTGTCAAAAGAAGGGTTTTTGTAGAGCATCATCTTAGTCCTTCGAGTCAGGAGTTTTGACGCCAGTTGTTTGACAAACCGAAGTAACACCGGTTGCCAAAGGCGGTTCTACGTCGGATCTCCACAGTGATGTCGTTTGTGGAGTTTATGTTTGCCCCAAGGTAGACAAACTCCCTTACTACCTCGAAGTTGTAGCTGTCGATTGTAATATTTTGTCCATAGCGTATACCCATGACATTTTGTAGGTACAGTTAAACTTCTCTTAACGGACACCCCTCTATAAGGGACACCTACCTTAACGGACAATTCGACATGGTCCCGGAATTTAGGTATTCATATTTTAACCCTTTCAGAACGGACACCCCTACATGAGGGACAATCATGATGGTCCCGCTGCTGTCCGCTAAAGAGAAGTTTCACTGTATGCCAAATTGCGCCGTACTTACGCATACTTGCACCTTAAACCACAAACTTCTCGAGCTAGTCCCCAATTTGACAAACCACATTTATTACGGCCTCAAGCAGACGACCTTTAAGGCGTATAATCTCTGCTTCGTTGTCAGATTGACTCGGACTCGAAGTCTCTTCGAGTCAAGGGTAAGTTTTCTCTATGGACGGATCTGTAGACGCCTGCTAAGACTCATGCCGTTCTTCTCCTCCAAAACCCTTCTAAGGCAAGGTCGACCATAGATCGAACGCAAAATTTTCCCCTTGAAAAGGCCAAGAGCTCCTACGTTCGTTTTCTTCTATTTTGTCGATCCTTCGAAGATTTTAAATAAAACACTTTTCTGATTAAAGTTCTGAACAAAATTTGATTTCAATATCTTGTATGGATTTGGACGTCTAGAATGGAATAAAACATCATTAAAATGCCCTCCACGCCAGTTCCTTCACGACTCGATTCGGACAAGGTTATTCTGGATGAGTTGTCGACGCGTATCAGGCAATAATTTGGCCATGACGTGACGATTATTCAAACCGCCAAGACTTTGTGGATTGTGTACAACTCGTTAAGGTAACCTTTCACCTCACCTGTTTACTTCTCAGAGAAAACTTCAAAACCCTATTTCCGGAAAGAGACCTATAGTATGGCGGCAACATACCCTTGGGTAACGCCATACATTTCTACAAGGACGGATCCAAAACGGAAGAAGGATTAGGCAGTGGAATTTTCTCAGAACATCTTAATCTCAATAAATCAATCCATGCACCTAATCACTGTAGCGTTTTCCCAGCGGAAGTAACGGCGATCAGCGAAGCCCTGTCATAGCTGAGGTGGAACGTGATATCCGCCCGTGATATCTGCATCTTTTCGGATAGCCAGGCAGCAATAAAATCCCTAACATCGTTCTCTACAAACTCAAAAATAGTCATAAGCTGTCGCACATCTCTTGATGAGAAATCCGAACAGTTTCGAATTCGCCTGTGTTCGGGCCATAGAGACATTATGGGAAACTGCGAAGCTGACACACTCGTAAAAATCGCCAGAACACGGTCAGATGATGGATCCTTCTGTCACTTAGGTACTCCTCTAGCTTCCTTTAAGTTAAACTCACAAACCAATGCATACTAGAAGTCAATGCCAGATGGAACACAGGCAATGCGTCCCAAATTATATAATAATATAATACAATATGGGTGGCGCGACAGTCCGAGACGGACCTGAGCCTAGCTTCTCAGCAACCACTCGTGTTATGCGTGCTATTATTCTTTCACGAGTGGAAGGGCCTACTGTTTAATGCCGACTCCGAACGGCGAATTTGAGAAGCAGAAACACTCTTTGAGCAATTTCAGTGACTCGAAAGAGGTGGAGCCGTGAATTATGATAGATGGTAAATTCGGGTATCGAACCTGGCACCCTCTGCGTAGGAGTCGACGCATTTACCCACTACGCCACGGCGACCACTGCGTCCCAAATTATTAAACTAAAAATCTGGCCGAGTCTTGACCCAAAAAGATCTGTTAGTCTGCTATCATTAAAAAGACCCAAAGATTTACTGGACACTGCATCCAGTATTTACACCCGAAAAGACTAAGACTATTTTCTAACGATTTCTGCAGAAGTTGCCGATACAAGGAAGAAGAGGAAAGTGTACAACACCTTCTCTGCACACTGCCCGGCACTTGCCTCAGCTAGGAAAGCTACTCTAGGCTCCTACATCTTCGATAACCTAAGTGAACTGAGAGAGGCATCAATCGAATCGCTATTAGACTTCATCGACAGATCTGGCTGGCTGTCGTGTCATAAACACGCCGGCCCATCTCCTTTCTGTTCAGGCAAACCCAAGTGGCAGGCCTAAGTGCATCTAAGCCACTTACTACCTAGCTACCAACCCATGTGTCCACCACTGTGAACGGTCTCGGATGACATTTCGTTTTGACGTATGTGATCGAAGAAGGGAGGCAAACCAGAAGTTGATCATTTGAGGGCGAAGTAAATCTCGGGAGCTCGTAGTTCACCGCCTTCCAAGGACAACCCGCTCAATAAGAGTACCAGCTCTATTCTACGATCCCCTAAAAGACGCTTAATCAGCTTTATTTGCTGTTCAAAGCAGCCCATAAAGACTCCCTCACTTTGAACCCATCACATCATGAATAAATAATAAACATGTGTCTTCAAGGTCAAAGCACGATGAAGTGCAAATCCCTCTTTGATACCCTTGCATGGCTGGGACAAAAAATAGAAAATCGAAAGTCCTTTGTCCCATGAAGTGTAGTTTTTCAAAAAAAGGTTCGTTGAATATCCTCTCAAATGCTGGTGGAGCAGGTGGTTCTCGGCGAATTCGATGCGTCCGCACGTTCACCTCCATTTGGGGTACATTTTACGGACCGGCCGAGTGAAATCTCATGAATAACGCACGTCAGTAAAATCGAAAAGTATCCTTTTTCTTCAAACAAAAACCGCCCATAAACGGTTCCATCATAATCATATCGGGTATCGCACCTTTCTCTTAATCAAAGTTAGGACCCCCGCCCATCCATTCACGGACAACAGTGTCAACAGCATTCCACTAGTTTGATGGTACCTTTTTTCTGCTGTTCGGAAGGGAACACATTTAATTGAAAACACCAAGATAGGCAAACAGTAACCCTTCGTCTCAATGGAGCCGTCACTTTTCGGGATATCTTCACAAAGCGTACCAAAAAATCAATTTAACTTCCCCCGGACCCTATTAGTTCCATTTATAGAGATTGTGACCTTTCCGATTGCTACGCATTAACACCCAGAAATATGTCCACTCACCCGCGTATGACAAGGGCTTTTAGGCAGAGCGACCTTTTCTGTGGGGGCGTCGGCAAGCAAAACTGGGGTTTGAGTGGGGACTTCGTCGGTACTCACAGATGGAGGTTTCGTTTAATGGACGGCAAAACAAAAGAAAAAAACACGATGACCTTATGCTTTTACATCGTTTATGCTCGAGGAACGAGTGAGCGAGTAAGGTTTTAAGGGTGATTTCAGGTGAAACCGCACTCACGAGTGTAAGCTTTCAACAATGTTCTGTTTGTTTGGCGATGTTGGAAAGTATTTTGAACTGTCAGTGAAATGACTGACAGATGCCATAATGAAACAACTAAAGGCGTTACGAGGCTTAAGCCGACTTAAACAATTGAACGAAATTATAGACTTCAAAAATAGTAACCACTGTCATCAGTTTCGTTAAGTTTCGTTTACTTAAGAGAAAACTAAATCAGCCCCCCTCTTCATACGTGGATGACAGTTGGTGTTGATCGGCATTTATGGTCACTTAGAAACTTGACGATTCTGCTGGCTTCTGTTCGTCAGGTTTTTACGCAAGCTTAAGTTTACTAAAGTCAGCTATGGTTAGGCCATAAGACAATCATTTTCACTCGGTTTTAACGTAATCCTAAGTTATACTTAATATTTCGTTCTGTTTCGATAAGCTTCGTTAAGTTTTGTTAAGTTTCGTTTGCTTAAACGGGAAGGAAATCAGTCGCTTGCTACGTCCGTAAACAACAGTTACTGTTAATGGGCAATTATTGTAAGCTTGAAAATTGGGGATGCTTCTGGCTAATGTTCGTGCGGTTCTAGAACAAGCTTAAGTTTACTTAAGTCAGCTATGGTTAGGCCCTAAGAGAGTAATATTAATTCGCTTCTAACATAATCCTGACTTAAGTCATTTATGGTTTGCCATGGGACTGATTCCAAATGCTGAACATTTCGTTCACTTTCGTTAAGTTCCGTTAAGTTTCGTTAAGTTTCGTTTGCTTAAACGGGCAGTCGCCTGCTACGTACGTGAACGACAGTCAGTGTTAATGGGCACCTATTGTAAGCTTGAAACTTGACAACGCTTCTTTCTAATGTGCATCCGGTTCTAACACAAGCTTAAGTTTACTTAAGTCAGCTATGGTTTGGCGAGCACTCATCCTGAGTACATGACTCTTCATCCGTCTCTCGGTATAACACAACGCACGAACAACGGTTTTCCAATCAGAATCCTGTTCCAAGAATAACTCAAACTCCATTAGAAATTGCGTGGATAACTGACAGCTGCCAAAGACAAAATTCAACGTTAACCAGCGCAGGAAATAAAGTGAAACCAAACTTCATCCCGCTATCCATTTCACAGTAATTTTGTTCGGTTACAGTTTCCACTCTGTTATCAAGCGACTACTGGTGAGCATGGCGGATGACAGAGAAATGCCCTAATCACAGTTTATGACATGTCTCAGACACACAAAAAAAAAACATAAATCTATATCGATTCAGACGTTCACGTCTATAAATACAACGAACAAAAACTTCCACCCTTTCGCCTGGCTCCGATTGACGTCAAGTCGTCAGTGTAATTATCAGAGGGGAGGCACAACAGGCTTTGACGGTTGATGACAGTCACCCTGGTGGCATGGTGGTGAAATAGCTTTGTCAGTTAAGTGGGCGTCAGCCTGTGGAGACGACAATGCTAGTCGCTACACTACACAGCATGACTAAGAGTGCCCACACTCCGTTGACAAGTGTTGCTAAGTGAATAGAGTCATTGGGGATGAGGTCCCAAACCCACTTGCCTTCTGAAGTGGCAGAAAGAACTGTATTGACTTTTAAGGAAACCCTTTTAAGGAAACCATGTCGAGTGAAAACCTCTCACACTGCGCACTTGCCAATTAGGATCCACAAGAGTGGCCACGTGGTTAGAGGTCCGTGAGTGGTGGCAATTATTTCAATATTCCCTAAAGGACGTGACGTCAACCAAATGAATGTGAATTACCTCAACAGTCCAAGTTGATTTGTATCCTTTGAAATTATTGCAAAATTGGGGTGCGCTTTTGACGGAGTGAGGTATGCACGCGCGACGCAGACAGGGAGTTGCGGTGAATTTCATTCAAGCCATTCGAGGGTAGTCGCGTGATAGATCACAGACGGCTGGCTGATAAAAAATGGAATTTGAAGTGTAGTCCAACTGAGGGGTGTGTCCAGCAGTTATTCCGGTGTTCGTTTAATGGCTGGAGCGTTTTGGAAATGAAATTAGGGCGAGTTATGACTTGTGGGAGCGTTTATATTTTATAGGCTGTCTTTTATCTGAAGGTGTATTTGTGGTTATGCTGTATTTAATGCCCAGTCTGCGACCATTAGCGTGCCGTCGATTATACTGACTCGGACACATTGAGCGCGTGGATCCAGGTAATTTGCTCCCACCAAATGAAATCGCGAGGTTTCATTAAATTTATCCAAGCCTCCAAGGTTTGGCCATACATTTTCGGTGTTTCGAAACCTCCCGCTTTCGGTGAAAGCTAGTTGAAAACCGCTTGAATTCATCCGTCCGTGAGAAGTTGTTAAAACAAACTAGCTCACTACGTGATCTTCAGTTCATTTTGGTCATTGTAGCGTTCATTTTCTTTCTTGTTTGGTGTTCTCAAGTCCAACCAACAAACAAATGTTTTGCCGGACACATCAAAATTGACAGATAATAATATACGTAAAGCTCGTAAGAAATGGGAGCAGACCTGTGCGCCGCAGCATAAAACACGAATCAACCAACTGTGTAACATTCTGAAAGCGAAAATTAAGTCGTTTGAAAATAATAATCTTAATGCCTATTTAACAGGCTTGTCAGCGAAAAAAGATACTACTCACTCTGGAAAGCAGCCAACGGTTTAAGAAAACCCCAACCATATGCGGCCCCAATTCGGAAAAAACCAACACGACTGGGCCAAAGACGATAAAGAGAAAGCAGATCTCTTCGCAGATCATTTGGAAGCAACGTTCAAATCACGCGATGGACAAACACCTCCTGTAGACTCCTACGGTTCAAACTCAAATAATGACAATTTTTCTATAAGAAATGCTACTTTGACAGAACTTAAGGAAGAAGTAAAAAAAAACTCAAACCCAAGAAAGCCCCTTGTTATGATATAATCACAGGAGAAGTTTTGAAAGAATTACGCCAGGAAGCTCTTCCTTATGTTTCTCTACATTTATACATATTATACATATTATTAACGCCGCCTTTAGATTAGAACATGTCCCTAGTCAGTGGAAAGTAGCGGAAATAATAATGGTGTCGAAACCGGGTAAGCCCCCAGACAAAAAGTCTTATACACCGATTTCGCTTCTTCCGACAATGTCTAAGGTGTTCGAACGAATATTACTTAGACGTTTAAGCCCGGTTGTGGAAGAAAGACACTTATTCCTAACCACCAGTTCGGTTTTAGAAGCAAGCATTCAACTATTGACCAAGTACATCGCATAACTGATGTTATAGAAAAATCGTTTGAACAAAAGCAAGTTTGCTTAGCTGAATTTCTCGATGTTTCACAAGCCTTTCACAAGGTTTGGCACGAAGGCTTGAAACACAAGCTTCAACAATTCCTCCCGAGAAAACTTTGCACAATTTTATCGAACTATCCATCGGATAGAATCTTCCGTGTGAAATATGGGAAAGAATACTCCCCATTTAAATCTATACAAGCTGGAGTACCACAAGAAAGTGTTCTTGGTCCCCTCCTTTACTTATTGTGTAGCAGCGATATACCGCAGGACGTAGGCACATTTGCTGACGACACCGATATTTTGGTAACTGCCAAAACGGTCGAAGAATCAACCAGAAAATTGCAATGTGCTTTAGACCGGATACACGAATGGACGAACACTCAGCGAATTGAGCTTAACGAAGCTAAATCCGTTCATGTAAATTTTACGTATAAGAACGTGAATAACTTGCCCGTTTTTATAAATAATGTTCAAATACCCTTCGGCAATGAAGCGAAATACCTCGGAATGACTCTCGATGTAAAGCTTAAATGGAAGGACCACGTCAAGAAGAAACGTGAGAAGCTCCAATTAAGATACATAGACATGTACTAGCTTATTGGAAAATATTGCAAGCCAAGTACTGACAACAAATTGTTTGTACACAAGCAAGTGCCAAAACCCGTCTGGACGTATGGTATACAACTATGGGCTTGTACCAAAGAAAGTAACTACAAACTTTTAAAAATAAAGTGCTAAGGGCGATCGCCAACGCACCCTGGTACACACGAAACAACGATATCCACAGAGATATTGGAATTTCATCGGTCCACGATGAAGTTACGAATTTTGCTCGTAAGCATAAGCGTCGCCTGGAAGAGCACATAACTCTGCTGTCCTTCCAATTCCCGACCAAAGAAACTTTTTTCGCCGTCTTCAAAGGACTAAACCCCTTGACCTAGTACGGTGAATTCAACCCGCGCTTAGCTGCGGTGTAAGCAAGAACTCTCAATAGAGAATCTCTTGCCAAATGCGTCTAAACCAAGACAGTAAAACCGCTGGATAAGTGTAAAACTTATTTATTATGGAAATATATTTTATTTGAAGGGAGGTGTTTTTACTGGGTAAAAATCCCTTTCGCTATGTGGGAACGGTCCCCATAGTGTCTTTTGAAGATTTTCACCTACCCTCGCAAAAAAAAGAAAATATTTGAAAGCACTACAAACTCTGTGGGAACGGCCGATTGAGGTGATAGTTCATCCAAATCTCATGATTTCGTTTCTCTTATGCTCTATTGCTCTTATGCATCCCGAATTCGTGACTCCTGGTTAGATAAGCGGATAAAGGCTGAACCTCCGCTTTAAAGCCCAAATAAAGAACAACTTAGTCTTGATGCAGGGATGAAACCTGCTCAGCTTCGTGCCCATGTTCAGTGCGACTAGCTTACACTCGAAACAAATTCATTGCACATTGTTGTCTTGGGCTATCGCAGCGTCGTTAATTGACGCATCTCTGTTCGGAGAGTATTGTCGTAAATGTCAATTATATCCTCAAAAGCACTTTTCGCCACGCCGCATAAGCAACGTTCAATTATCTGTCACATCAAGCAATATGTCACCTGTCATCACACATCACGTACCTGCACGAATTTGGCAGACATTTTTTTTCAGAAAATGATTGCATCTGGGACCGAGCGGGTTTCCCATAATTCCTTAGCCCCACAAAGACCTTTAGGGCCTTAGTACCACTGAACAGACTTGACCTAACCTTTTTGTACCCCACTGTAGCCTTCCAGTGGTTTTTGAGAAATTTATAACACGTGGTGGTTTCACGACAGCCACGTCATTTAATTATTTAAAAATTAGTTGACCTAGAGTATTATATTTTGATTTGGCTTAAGTCGGGCAGAAACAAAGGAGATGCTGCACGGGTTTTAATCACCGCTGTTTCTTTGCAGTTTATGCAGATATCAGTGGGCAAGAGGCCTACTCTGTGTGCATCCACCAAGCAGTGGCCTGTAATGATTCCCAGCGGTATACTGAAGTAACTTAGTAGCGAGGTCAGTAGTTTGGTTTTGGCTATGCTGTATTCGGGTCAAAACATTTTTGTGGCTTTGAATTAGTGAGTGATCTTCCACGCATTGGTTGCTGTTATTGAAGGAAGCTGAAGATGCTTAGTTTGTCAAACGACATTTGGACGAAAGACTTTGATAGTTCGTCAGCTGGTTCAGTTCCCGGGATTCCCATGTGTCCAAGAACCCAGAGAAAGGAGAATGCGTTGTTAGGGTCTCCCCATGGGTATAGGAGTAACAACCAAGAAACGGGAGAATTTAGTTCCTCTTAGAATGTTTCTTAATTCCAAGGAGAGGACGTAAAGGAGAAAAATATTGAATTGCTCATTGAACGTGAAGGCGGAAATAGATATTCACAGGAAATAGATGTGAGAGTGTAAGCATCTTACAGTGTTTCCAAGAATTTTTGAGTCTAAGTCAGGTCTGCGAGTGTTTTTAGAGTTCAGTCGTAGTAGTCGATGAAGTACTGTAGTCGAGGGAACCTAGAGACCAGACGCCAGAAGCGTGCGACAGAAGCGCCGAATCTAATTTACCTTGCATAGATACGGTGTTATTATTATCAAGATAAGACTTTATATTTGTTTTGGTTTTTGTTACAACGTGCACCCGTGCACATATTACAACATACCCCGTATGTGGGGCAGGTTGTAACAGCCGGACTTTCTTTCTTAAAAATTGTACCCGGAGAAAGGTCGAACATATCTCCTTGGTCTTTTTTTTTTAAATTTGTAGTTAAAGCATGCATTTTCATTTGAAAAAATGTTTTGTTGAGCCCAAGTCTTAAGTGGGGCGGAGAATAGTCCAACGATGGAGGACGTCACTTTGCCGATTGAATCGCTAAAAGTTGGCAAATCCGCCGGTGTGGATGAAAATCGGCCAGAAATGCTTAAGGCAATGGGTAAAGAGGGGGTTTAACGGCTCTCTCGGTGGCCTGGGAATGCGGTAAGTCACCTGACGATTGGCAAACTGGCGAGATTGTCCATATTTTTAAGAAGGGGGACAAAAAAGACTGCTCCAACTCCAGGGTTATATCCCTCTTAAGTCTCCCGCGAAAGTCAACGCTAAGGTTTTGGAAGCGCGTTCTAGAGCTATGGTCGAGTCAAGGATGGGGGATGAACAGTGCGGCTTTCATCTCCGCAGAAGTACAACCGACCAGGTTTTCACTCTAAGAATGGTACTTGAGAAGGCTTGGGAGTATGCCAAACCCATTTACAGCTGTTTTGTAGATTTGGAAGAGGCTAATGACCAAGTTCCTCGAGGTAAACTCTGGAGTGTCCTCTTATGAGAGCCATTCAGTCCCTATACACAAACTGCAGAGGCTGTGTTCGGGTTAACGGTGCTAAATCAACACCTTTCACCGTGGGCATTGTACTTTGCTAAGGGTGCGTCTTGTCACCTCCTCTTTTAATTGTTTGTATGGGCTGGGTATTGCAGCGCAGCCGAGGTGAGGAATGTTGCACATTGGGAGAGTTGACGGTAAGTCATCTTCTTTTTGCGGATGACATAGTTATCATCACATCTTCCCAGACGGAACTCCAGCGCGCACTCGATAGGTTTGTGGCCGTATGTGCTGATTCTCGGATGAAGGTTAACGTGGACAAATCAGAGGTTATGGTAATTTCCACAACGCCTGTTCAATGATAGTGAAGTCCCATTGAAGCAGGTGGAGAAGTTTAAGTACCTGGGGGTCTTCTTTACGATTGATGGGAGGAGTTATACTGAACTTTCCTGTAGGATTGGTCAAGCTGGGTCAGTTTTAACACAGCTTGGGAGATCTGTAATCAGGAAGGCCGAGCTTAGTTAGCAGTTTTCAACTCAGTATTTGTTCCAACTCTCAACTCTATGACCGAAAGAATCCCGAAGATCGGGAATACAAGCTGCTGAGATGAGATTTCTTCGTGCTGTTGTGGGAATTACTCGCCTCAATTTTCAACGACTCGTCCAAAACGGCCGCTATTTTGCGTTCAATGTTGGCTCTGAGTTCTTCCGACGTCGTCGGCTTATTGGCATAAACCAATGACTTGACGTAACCCCACAGAAAATAGCCAGGCGGCGTTAAATCGCAGGAACGAGGCGGCCAATCGACTGATCCATTTGTTGAGATAACACGCTCACCATACTTGCTCTTCAATAAATCGATGATAACGTGTGCTGTGTTGTGTGTCGTCCAAGTCCACATCTGCCAGTTCGGGCCAAAAATAATCGGTAATCATGGCGCGACAACGCTGACCATTCACAGTAACGTAACGTTCGTTATCATCGATGAAAAGATATGGTCCGGCATGCAAACCCCACCAAACAGTTATTGTTTCCGGATGAGGTGGTGATTCGTGAAGCACATGTGGATTTTCAACCGACCTATAACGCTGCTGGTGGGTCGCCGTGGCGTAGTGCGTCGACTCCTACGCCGAGGGTGCCAGGTTCGATACCCGAATTTACCACCTTTCACATTTCATGGCTCCACCTCCTTCGAGTCAGTGACAATGCTCAAAGAGTACTCTTGTCTAGAAAAAGCTTCTCAACTTCGCAGTTCGGAGTCAGCATTACTCAGTAGGTCCCTTCCACACGTGTGAGAACAATAGCACGCACAACACGAGTGGTTGCTGAGAAGCTAGGCCCTGACCCTCTACGGGCTGTAGCAAGACCCATATTATTATATTAAATAACGCTGCTTATTGACGAACCCATTGAGCCAAAAATTTGCTTCGTCGAAAATTGGAGTTAACGCTCTTAAGACTCCGGCACATAGAATACTTTACTTCCGTCAGCGTCAGCGATACTTTGACAGAGACATAAAATACATATGTTCTTAGGGAGGTGACGCATAGACCAACGCTGACGCGACGGATGTAGTTGCTCAACTTTTAACTCTTCTCACTCCTTCAGCTTTGACAATCATCGAATTGTGACATTTCTATTGAATTTGAATTTTATGTTAAAGTTTGGAAGCTTCTTCTCGTCGAAGCGAAGAATAAATGTTTGTAATTGATTATTAATAATAAAATGCATATTTTATTTGTGTACAACTATTTATTGTGTACAACAACTTGAATTTTTAATTAAAACTTGAAACTGTCAAATAAAATCAGCTATTCCTTGAAGTATTCATTGTGTTATCCCCTTCTGCCAGGCACTTCACCGTGGACGGACGTTTTGACGCTACACAAGTAAAGTATGTGCCGGAGCCTTTAAAGTTGCGTTCTGCGACTCCGAATTTCGGTAGAAAATTCTTATAATTTACAGACGTTGCTGACGATGATGAAGATGTTAAGTTTACCGAATAAATTGACAGTGGCAGTTTGATGATTAGTGAAAGAGTGCGTTCACAAATTAAATCCAAAGTTGTCAAGCCCCTAGTGGAAAACCCTTTACATCTCTCGCATCTGGATCTCTCTTAACAAGATCGTGTTAAATTGTTCGATTGCTGTGCAACCTAATCCCTGGAATCACCAATAAATTTGCATTTCCGTCAGGAGCCATTCCGCCAACTGTCACCCCAGACACCTTTTCCCGTCGCTGTCACTGTCACAGATTCATACATACACGCACTAACGACAAGTGACTTGCATTGTCAACACTGTCAAAGCGATTCACAAGCACACAAAAATCGCGACCAGTTCCGCTAACTGCAGCAATTTTCTGCTTAATGTCACCACCTCCCCGACGCCGATGACGACCCACCCCACCACGCAGCAGAACAGCGAACATGACACAAACAACTGTCAACTGTCCAGCAAAGCAAAACTCTGAACACAGCCAGCAACACATCCAAGCTGCAGAGTCAATTAATAAAACGAGAGAACACGAGCAAAAAATAAAGAAAGAAAACAAAACCAGCGATATTTTCGTCAACAGTCCAATCTGCAGCTTTGTGTATCTAGTTGCCGCAACTAGCCAGCTGTGGGATCGGCGGCGTACAGCTCGCTGCGGCGCAATTGAAAACGAGCGAAGATTTGATAAAATACTTGCACTCTCAACGCGCACAGCATCCGCTCGCTGGAGAGATTACTCAATTAAGTTCGCACTTCGCCTTGGATTTGCCACTCGGTTTGTGGACCAAAATGTTCCTCCGTTCGTCGCTGCCGACGCCACCGCCGCTGCCGCCACAGTTCAGAAGGGGGTGAGCGTCGTTGAATGGAGGCGTCGTCGTTTCAGGTCATATCGTACATCAAGAGCAGAGGACTCGACACACTCGACTCAACGAGATAATTTGTTTTCCTCATCTCCTCGAGCGTGAGGGCGGACAGATCTCTGGCGGATTCCAGGAGCAGGGCTTCTTAAATGGAATTAATACGTCGCCGACAGCGACACAGCCGGCGCGGAGACACTCTCCGCGTTCGTGTACAGAGACAGAGAGCACACATTTATTTTTATGTCCGCTCTGGTCAAGGTTACCGTGGTACGACTCGGCCAACACACATCGGTCACTCAGACGAACAGACGAGGGGGTCATTAATTTGGGGCCGGAGCAAAGGCAAATGTAAGTGGATCTACAGATTTACGAAGCCACCCCCTGAAAAATTGATTTTATTAGCCCTGACGTGCTGTGGATGGACTGGGGGGCAGGGGCGCTTTTTGTGTGCGACTTCACGACAGAGGAGGGATTTCCTTGTGATCAGGTTAATCTGATGGAAGTTGATGTAATAAAAGAGACGCAGAATAGAAAAGGAACATTGTATGCGGGACTTAATAAAAACGCAAAATCCATTTAGCGTTATCCACTGGGGGCGGGCGGAGGGGGAGTCGCTTTTTATGGGATTTCCTTTCAGAGCCGCTTTGTGGGATGCATTAGGTCTGGGCTTTCAATTCGCCTGCGTGTCATGCCGCGGGGAGCGGGCGTGGAGCTTTGACATTTATGACGACGGAAATTGACACGTGGGGCAACACGGGGGCAAGTCTGCAAAGACTATATCCGCGTTGCTGCTTCAGCTTCGATTGACAGAACAACAGTAGCAACGTTTGACAAATGAACGAAAGTGAGATTTATTGCACTCAGCGCCGTTCTGGGAATCCCCCCCAGCGCCACGGTACACATGTGTCAGGCGACTAGCTATCTATCTTCGTAGTCTGCTGCTAGGTAGTGACTCAGGCAGCGGCATCATTCATCGGGCTTTACGCTGGCATTGCATTGCGGTTCGATTTTCAGTTAAGAGTGACTTTCGTTTCTACGCCGTTCTTCGAGGCAAATGTCACAAGATCATCGTTCTATGTGTCACCCCCTGAGTGTCCACCCATCGCCAGTTGAGCGACATCAGTCAATGGAGAACAAAGGAAGACCCGAAGCACCGGTATGCACCGACATCAGAGGCAGGGATTCATGACTCACTTGTGACTAATTACGGAGGTCTCATCAACGGACGCTCTGTGACAAGGGTTAATCACACCCAACACCCAGCCACCTGTCTGGCGGCACCCTGCCGAAGGGCGAAGGCGACGAACAACGGCAATTACTCATAAACTTCCCGAGATAATGTCATTGTTCGTGTAAAAGAGGTGAGCCGACCAGTCCTTGCAAACAAAAAAAGGAGCAGCGCTTCGGATGTGAAGTGACCGTGATTAGAGGTGGATTTTTTAAGGAGCGTCTCAATTTACTCTGCCCTGCGAGATGCTGTGGGTTGAGAAATTGCGATGAATGTCCTTCTGAAGGACATGTGAGGCAATCGCCTGGGAAGGGGCAGAACACGAGAACAACGAGGGAGTATTTGAGTCATCGCCGAAGTGATGCTTCAAGGGAATATCTGCGTCGACATGTATACTAACAAATAGAGACTACCTAACGGTATTCTAGTGGCCTATTTTGACAAGTCCACTCCTTTGCTGATTTACAGTCAATTAGTTTTCCTGATAAACTTAGCTATGCCTTGTACCTTTAAGTGTGACGTTTCCTCTAGGTTACTGAAAAAGTAGTTGCCTAGTATATCTTTTCTAGTTTGTGCAAGGGCTGGACAAGTGCTGAGAAGACGCAGCGTATTTTCTTCCTCTTTCTTCCTCGTCTCTACAGCTTCTGCAGTAGGCGTTGTGGGGGGCTCCCATTATTTTGGCATGGACACCGAGAAGGCAGTGACTGGTGACAATGCCCACTACGCTCCTTATAACATTCCTGTTTCGTTTTAGGAGAGTATTGGTTTTGTCCTACATGTACCTAATTCCATCCATCTCCGATTAGCTGCGTCGAAGGCATCTATAAGTAACATGGTGTTTATTACTTCGAGTGAGGGATATGGGGTGTCCTCATTATTTGCCAGTGGTAGTCCCACCCCTAATCTAGCTAACTCGTCGGCCCTTTATTTTGCCTGGAAAACCACTATGTCCAGGGACCCAACATAGGGTAAGGTTGCTTCTGATCGCTATCACCCTAAGAGAAAGACGGCAAAGTTTGACCATCTTTGATTTGATTGATGGTGTATTCAGAGCCTTGATGGCCGCCTGACTGTCTATGTAATTGGCGATAGATAGCCCGTTTATCGAATTCATTGACAGTAAGCGGGAAGCCTCTTGGATAGCTTTAACTTCTGCCTGGAATACACTACAATGGTTGGGCAGTCGAAGAGACAGGGAAAACGATATGTCCGGCGATACCACGAATACACGAAATAAATTGAATTGAGTGAATTGAGAAAGTAAGCGATCGTTGACATTGAGAATAGTTAGATTATAGAGTTTTCTTTAAGATTAGTTCATGTCTTCGTACGTCTCTACCCCTCTAATTAGCATTCATGGATGACACTGGTTTGATTGAGCGAACATCACGAGTCGTTAATTATCCCTTTGTTGAGATTAAAATGGAACCAGAGAGATTTGAAAATAAATTTCTTTGCTTTTGGCAACATTTTTGACCACCGAAAGTAGCTGTTCGAGAAAGGAGGCAAGCTACAGCGTCTACAATGACCACTCGTGTTATTTTTTCTCAGACATACAGTACCGAGCAAAAAAAATGCAAACGGTTACAATAACAGAAATAATTCTGCGTAGCTTACTGTAACGGTATCCAATCTGGCTCTTCTTTTGAAATGTTCCTTTCCTTTGTGAAAACCATTTGATTTTGAGTTCAGTTTGTGATTGGTCTCGAGCAGATGTTACAATCATTTAAATAAGTGGTATAAGACGAACATTTTGGACGAGCCAACAAAATGCAAATAGAGAATATGTCTACTAAGGCAGGTCTATAAAATAGGTTATTCTTATAATAAACACTTGTACTATACAATAATGAAAAACAACTGTCTACTGGATACAATGAAGCAATCTTTACAGCTTTTAACAATGGCAGGCTCATGAGGGATATTGCTCTGGAGTTTGGTGTTGCAACTTCAACCATTTCACGAATTGTATCCCGAGTGCGTAAAGATGGCGATGTTAATCGAAATGTTGGTAGTGGGCGTCCTCGCCAAATTACTCCCCGACAAGATCGTGAAATAGTCGAGCAAGTCAAAGTCGATCCCCTCAAGTCTGCCGTTGAAGTTACAGACTACGTCAATGAACATCTTGACCTTAGTGTAGGCGTACCCACTGTTAGGCGACGACTAAGGGAGTCAGAACTGTTTGCAAGTCGCCCTTCAAAGAAACCATTCGTCAGTGCAATAAATAGAAAGAAACGGCTGGATTTTGCGAAACCCCAAATGCATTGGACGAGCGAGCAATGGGCTTAAGTTTTATGGAGTAACGAGAGTAAGTTTAATATCTTCTCGTCAGGCTATGTTCGAAGACCTCCGGGCCAAAGATATTGTCCCAGACATCAAGTGCCAACCATCAAACATGGTGGAGGATCTGTAATGGTGTGGGGTAAGCAACGTAAAAGGTTCTTCAAGTTAGATTTCTAGTAAAACTTTATTTAAGGTTTATTCTCTCGACAAGGAGTTGGTCAGTTGGTTGAAATAAGCGGTCGGATGAATGCCGAAATGTAGCGGGGAATATTAGAAAACCACATGCTTCCACATTTAAGGTCAAATATGCCCGAAGACTGCTTATTTCAACATGACAATGATCCAAAATACAACAGCCGGTTAGTACGAGAGTTTTTGGACAGAGAAAATGTTGATGTTCTAGCATGGCCGCCGCAATTACCTCATCTCAATCCCATGGGAATTTTGTGGGACCTTGTAGATAGAGAGATAAAGAAGGGGAGGACATCCAATAGAAATGAGCTATGGGAAAGAATAACGTCCGCATGGGAAAAGATCTCACCGGACCTCTTGATTTCCCTCGTAGACTCAATGCCCTCAAGATTGCGGACCGTTATTGCTAACAAAGGTTAAACAATGTAGTATCAACAAACTTTAACATTATTTTACTTATTAATTATGTCTACAAAAATTAATGAATTTGTTATTTTGTATTTGTTTAAGCATTTGCATTTTTTTGCCTGTCCTACGTTTCGTCTTATACCACTTATTTAAATGATTTTAACAACTGCACGAGACCAATCACAAGCTGATACTCAAAATCAAATGGTTTCGCAAAGGAAAGAAAGAAACATTTCCGAAGAAGAGCCAGATTCGATACCGTTACAGGAAGTTACGCAGTATTATTTCTGTTGTTGTACCCGTTTGCATTTATTTGCTCGGTACTGTATCTCTTAGGTGACCTGCCTCCATATAAAGCTTTTCGATATATTTCTGTGTTTAACCTACATGTTTTCAGTTACCTACTTCTTATCTTCGCCAGCACATGGAGAAGCCAAACAATGGCGTCTTTTCAATTTAGTCCTCTTCGCCAGCTCATGAAGAAGCTAAACGATGGTGTCTTCTCGGTTAAGTCCTCGCCTCTTTTCTGACTCAAAGAGAGAGCGATGCATGGAGCTTTCTTTCGATTTTTCAGACCGCCATTGTGTCGGATCTGCTTTGTAATCCAAAGATTCAAATCAATATTAACGCACAGATGAATTGGACACCACAAAATCTTAACGAATGACGGATTACGGCGCATTATAGAGAAGGAAGAATGCGGACTATGGAGCTGAAGATTTGCAATCGCGGCGGGTGACAGAGCCCACATGACACATCCCGATTCGCTAAACACGCCGGATTATTGTAGTCGCGGATAATCTAACGGCTGATTAGCGAGAGACTACTGTAATTGTTGTTTATGTTTTTTTTGAGCTGGTCTTATATATAAATTATATGCCGCCCCTGAAAATTTGACAAGTAAGAATTCGAGTATGTTCGTAGAGAGCGACTTATGGAATAAGCAAATTCAAATAGGAGTTACGGAATAGAAATGACTGCAATTGAACATCTTTAGCAGTCTAACAGTTTCACAAATTGAGCATAAAGCTCTAATAATCCACAAATAAAAACAAAACAAACTTTCACATTGCGAACATCTTCACAGTGGCCTTCACAAACAAGAACATGAAAGTCGCTCGCAATTCAATTAGTTTATCCTGATACCTTGAAAATATACAACCAACACAAATGTCAAGATCAGACTCAGTTTCTAAGCACAAAAAAAACCTTTCCCCTTATCTACAAGACCAAACTAAAAACGCTCCCATGTTCACCTTAAGCACTATCGCAGCAATCCAAACAATCTGTTACGGCAAACATCCGAAGTGGCCTTTTTCAATAAGTTCGTCCACTCGATTTCCACGGAAAACACGAATACTACCAGTGTATACAGGTACACCGCCTCCTCGACACTGCCTTATCAGGGAGAAATAGAATAAAAAACAAAAGCAAGACTGATAGATCCGCGATTCGTGATATGTTCGGCTGTTATCGTGTGCAGGTACTACAGGAATTGCTCGTTATCGGTACACGGCCGTTGGAAATTGCTGAACATGATTGATAATTGAAAAGTCACACAAATTCATGTTTATGCAGTAAATTAATTTGACTTTTTTTTCTCTTTGTTTTTGCTGATGGCACATTTCTTTGAGATTCTTTGGTTGATGTTTTCAGATTTGGCACTGTCAAACGAGAGATGACGGAAGCGACCTACCTGCAACTTTGCGTATCATTGCCAAGTGAATAAACTTCTCAGAGAGGAGAGAGGAAGAATCGGTGAAAGCGGAAACATCTAAACCAGAAATGAAGTATTACTCAGAGATAGCCGACTTCTGAGCTTATTGTTCCCTAGTCCATCGAAGAATTTGAGCAACTTTTTGACAGATATTTACGGTTATTCACGAAATTACGTTAATGCTGTACTCTGCTTGGTCAATTTGGTTTAATAAAACGTTATAAAAAAGGCTGTCAAACATTTTAAGGGACAAGGTAGAAGTCGGGCATCTCTGTAATACTTCATTTCTGATCTAAACTCCTTTTTATATAGATAAAATTTTGGCAGCTTAATTCTTAAGGGAATTGACGGACATATCCCGTAAGTCTTAAAATTCATTCTGAAATGTTAAGGATTGCAAAAGTGACGACCCTAGTCGGCTGTCGCAAATACAATGTTTTTAATTGTCAGCCAACACATTTTTTGTGTGGATGATAGCCACCTTACCTACCAACACTCACACTGTCGGTAAGGATGTGTGTTAAACCGCCGATCATAGGCTTACTTTTATCGAATTGAAGACGAATTAATATTCGCACGGGTACATAAAATTCGAACTGACTAGATGGAACAAGCATCGGTTTTTATTGTGCGGCACCAATGCTCCCAAGTCGCTGACACTTTGAGGGTAAAACTGCCAAGAATGGCAAAGATCAAAATTGTCGTTTGCAGTCGGCAATGCGGTTCCATATACCTCCAAAATGAGAACAATGCGAGTGTTAAATGGTTCCTCATGTACTGTAATGGCCTCCAACGCGTATTCCACAAACGCCAACCTTTTAGATATTCAATCAAAAATACCCCCGGCAAACAATGACTCCTGCAGATGGTTAATACAACGACTCACTCGCAACCAGAAGATCCAAAAGCATGTCACTTTATCGTCGTATTCATACAAAAAACAAGGATCCCGCACGATTGTTTCGAATGAATATTGTTTACCCACGAGGATAACGTGAGCACGTGGGAGGAAGCATAACCACTTCCGCATCTTTGTACAGAATTTCACGACACATAAACTATGCGTAACATTTCTGTGGAATTTACGAGCACATACGACTGCAATCTAACAAATTAAATCATACGTACTGTCACGTGATTCATATATATGTGAACAAATTGTCTATGAGCCGATCTCTACTTAAAAGACACTACATTCATTCATTCGCAATAATTGGTTGGTTTTTATTTGTTGGGGAAAACTCCCAGGTCTTTGGATTTTCAAATGAATCACTGCTGTCAAGGTGAAGTGGAGTTTAGAATAGCAAGACTAGTGGAGACTGGAAGTAGAATTTTTGGGCCATTGGCGATAAAAGATCGCTTCAACAATGCGGCGAGGTTTGATAAGCCTGATAGCCATTTTAGGTTAGGTAGGGGGATCGCTAGTGGATTCACCGGCCCACTTAGACCATGTTGGTCCATTGTGATACCCACAATCAAAATAATACCACCGATCGACCACTCCAGTGATAACGTCGTTAATTTGATCCCAACGATAAATGGTGACTGGACCAGATTTGAAAACCAAATAAAAGAGGATTAGCATTGTCCTCGCGGTGGTGGGGGGGGGGACAGGCACTTAACCCCCTGCGCCATCCAGTCGATAGCCATTTTACTCTCAAAATATTGCCAGGTAAAGTATGCTACAGACTACAGTGGATCTGGGCCAAACTTCTACGGCATCCACTTATACTGTGGGTGTTAACGGTGTCTGTCAGATTTCAGCCGACCCCGAATGGCGAAGTCTTGAGAAGCATTTTCAAGCTAAATACACTCTCTGAAAATTACTGGTGACTCAAGAGAAGAGGAGCCGTAAATTGGGAGAGGTGTTCGTGGTATTCCTACCACGGAAAGGATTAAGCGAATTAAAAATGCATGTTTACTTTATCGAATCGTGAACAATTTGGAACACGCTTTTATCCATGTAAACTCTTGCAATCATCATTTTCGGTGGCATTAAGCATTGACGCTCTAATATCCAGTTCACATGTTAACATAGCCAGAGCACTAGCTCCAACTCCTTCCTGTTCGCTGATGTTGGACTGCCGCATTTCGACAATTTGCATTAAAAACTAGTTTCTTTATGCTTTGCTTTGATTTTGTCTGTGTTGACTACGAATTGATTAATGATTTGTTTAGAGAAGAGATTGTCCATGTCTTTGGTTGAGGGACAAGCAAACGCAAGGAGTACAAGATAGTGGCGATTCCATCCGCAGAAAGTGTTCGTGTATCGTCAGTCGTTTAGGAATTGGACTTAAATGTGACAAGAAAACCTCGATCGGTCTTTGCCTGTTGCGCCTCTTGCTACATTTTGTAAGCACTGCAAATCATTTCTTCTTCTTTATTTGGCGCAACAGTCCGGGGTGGACCTGGGCCTCAACCAACAAGCCTCTCCAACTAGCACGGTCTCTGGATAGCTGTCTCCAGTGTCGCAAGCCAAGTTGGTTGAGGTTCTTCTCCACCTGGGTGGGCCACCTTAAACGCGAGCGTCCTCTGTTGCGTTGTCCCACGGGTTCGGAGTTGAAGACAAAATCATTTCGAGTGTGAATACAATTGACATAATCAACCACGAGTCCGATGTGGCTTCAGGTTCACGTGATCTTTTGGACAACTTGTCGTCAAGTCATTTATGCTGCTTATTTCGATCACCAATTGCTTGTAAAGACTTTGACTGCTTGTAAAGAGGCTATGGAATAGACTTGAATGAAGCAATTAATTGGAGAAAGTTTGATGTGCAGTTTATGCTATGTTCTCCCCAAACGAAATCGCCAGGTCTTTTTGGTGTTCATTTTATCTGCTTCTCTCTCTCTCTCTCTCTCTCTCTCTCTCTCTCTCTCTCTCTCTCTTTCTCTCTCTCTCTCTCTCTCTCTCTCTCTCTCTCTCTCTCTCTCTCTCTCTCTCTCTCTCTCTCTCTCTCTCTCTCTCTCTCTCTCTCTCTCTCTCTCTCTCTCTCTCTATTTTGTTTTCTTTTCTGGTGTTCTCAACACTATTATTTTTTCCGACCACTTCAAAATCTTGCGATTTAGATAATCCTAAGTAAAGACTAAAGACTATCCTTGACGTGTCTGAAACACAGAACGCGATTTAATCTGAAAGGGGAAAATTAAATGCGACGTCGAAATATTTTAAATTAAGTGACAAGGTTTAAGCGCCATATGACACCACGTTTGTTTTCTTCGAGGAAGAAGAAGAAACTACTCTCCACTACCTGAGAATATGGCCATTTCTCACACCATCTCGGATGGAATTCTCTTGCCTCTTGTATAAAAATTCTTGACCTACTTAAAAACATAATGGATATGATAGGTATGCCAGGAAACTGCTGAGCTACTGTTGAGAGGTTAGTGCTTACGGCGATCGAAGAGCTGGTGAACCGAGATTGAGGTTTAGTGACAGCACAGTAGGTGCCGGTTGAGGTCGACATTAGTTACAGCGGCTGCCAAAATGACAGTGTAGTTATTCGTAGGTTAAATAAGTTAGCATATGACACATGAAAGTACACACGATATGCGTTAAAACCTTGCATCCGACTCAAAGGGTGCGTTCAACAATTCAGTCAGAGAGGCTTCAAGAAATGTGTCATGACTGCAACCAATATGAGTTCGTTTGCAATTGTATATAAATAAAGGAGAATTGACTGGATGTAAGGCAAACACCAAGCGCAGCAAAGTAATTGAAATTAGAAATCTTGTTTTACCAACGCGGGTAAAACGCAGAAAATGAGAACCACTGCAAAAACTGTGTGAACATTTGAATTTAACTATGGACAGCTCTAAATATTTAAGACAGTCATCTGCGCGACGGCCGAACAGTACGCGCAGACGTCAGAACTGTTGTCAGCTGTCATCTATATGTCCAGTATTGTTCCAGAGGAATTGGTAGAAAATAGAACAGTCTAAAGATCTACTACACTCTATTCACAGGTGTACAATCAATACAGTGGACAGTCCCCCTAAGTCGAAACTCTCCCTTAGTAGAAACTCTCTCTAACTCGAACAAATTATGGTAACCCATGACAATTCGATTTTGGGTGGGTCCACTGTACTTATGTATTTCGTAACTGTTCAATTATCCAGTCAATTCTCATTTGTGTCGCGATACGGTTTAAGATCTGCGTCTCTCCAGCTTACGCGATCTCCATATTGTGTTTTCTTATTAGTTAATTTATTTATTGACTTATTGAGTATGCAAACTAAGTTCAGGGCGTTTTGTTCTTAGTCCGCCGTCGTCAGCAAGAGCGGCTTTGTGCACATACCTTTTAGTGCAAGTATGGCGTAGTCAGGTAAGCAGCTTTGGGTAGAGATGGTGCGGGCAGATGTACCCTTTCCTAACTACGGCCCCAAGCTCCGTCGGCTTACAGACGCTGTCGCAGATGTATACTTTTCTAACTACGGCGCCCCAAGCATCATCGGCTTACAGACGGACTGCTTAGCCCAGAGGCTCAAGAAACGAGCTTGATCACCCAATTGATGGGTTTCAAAGTGCTAAGAATGGAGACTTTATGTACCAGTGACCAGAATCAGACAAATAAAATCTTCAAATCATCGTTGGAATTGCTTGCCTTTTGTCTGCACATCTTACTGATTTAGTTGATTTATAGACGCTATTTTCTCAATCAGCATGAAACGTTTATCATAATCTCCTACACTCAACCCAGTAAATAGACAACTCAGACAAACATTGAGAGTCCATTCAACCGAAGGGTAACCAAACATATCACTTTCGTGAACATAATCTATTAACAACTCTGACTTAATTTCTATTTCATATGAAGCCGTCTGAAATTGTGGCAAATCAGGCTACAGATATATATATACACATTGCAGTAACTACCGCACACGACAAAGCACCATAATAGCAAAGAACCAGCACAAACTGCACAAAATGATTTCAGCTTTTCGAACTTCCACCGTCTCCTCGAGCTCATTTGTGTGCCCCCTTCCCTTACTGAAACCCCCTCACTCCAAAAGTATGACAAATCTAAAACATCCCGATTCTGCCCAACAACATAAAGGGTGTGGTCCTGAACGACACCCAAACATAACTCCATCGCTTCCAATTGAAAGTTAACGTCCAAAACAAACGTTTGGTTACCATGCAAAGGAAACCCACCCCTCCAGCAGGCAGACATAAGGAATTCCCAAGAAATAGACCAACCACCACCTCCCCGAATCCTATGACGCAACAGTGCCAAAAAAATCGATCAAACAACTAGGCCAATTCCAGACTCGCCAGACTGCACATGACAACACTACTTTTTTTTTCTCATTCAACACTTTGTTGCACATCTGCAATGCAACTTCATGCGCTCATAAAAGAGAGCAGAATCCGAAGCTGGAAGCTGAAGAGGAACACAGAGGTGACTTCAAGCAAAAGCAACACATTCTGAAAGAGAACTGCGCCCTGAACTTATTGGAACCCTCAGAATCCACAGCACATCCAATCAGACATATGGGCATGGAAAAAGCGAAGAAGAATTTGCTCCCAAGAAACCTGTCAGAATCGCAGTCCTTCATCATTTATCGCTCTCACTCTCGCGTTGGCAAGGTCTATTACCGTCTCGCCCTTTTGAGGGTTTTGTGCCAATTGACAGCTGGCCGATTCTACATACATATTTGAATTTAAAATCTTTGCCTTGTGGACACCACATTCAAGGAGAGCACAAACAAATTGATAATCAGCAAAATTGAATAGCCCCTGGGGGAGTTTGACTTACATTTGTTTAATTCACCGGTTAGTCCGCTGCAATTTAATTATTAATCCAATCAGAAGACGACAACCGATTGCACAAAGTTTAGCACAACAATTTTCGATAAATGCACTGAAATGCTTTATTTCTTCTTTTCTCTTTCGATTCCCGGGAAATCAAAAACTCGCGTACATAAATTTCTGTGAAAACTGATGAAGAAATCTATTTCACGCCACCGAAGTGGATATTCACACACTTTTCAGATATTCCGATTATATTTTAATTTTCTTTCTTTTTATGTGACAGGGGACTAGAAATCGATTTTTTTTGTCGCTTTTTTTTCGGTTTGTGCTTGTCGTTCAGAGTCGGACACTGGATTACACTGTGTACAGCAACAACGACGAGACGACGGAAACAAGATTCTCTCTGGCTCTGCAAGGAAAACTCCTCTTTCTCGGCACTCGGTGCGTTCGGTTGTGATGGTGGTTTCGTAATGAAAGCAGATTCACCTGCAGGTGTTTAGTTGATTTTCATAAAAAACAAAAAAACTTGAACAATTAAGAAGCAAATAAACAGATGACACTTTTGGATATAATTTATTATTTTTTTTTTTAATTTTTTGCGACAGCTAACAACAACACACATTCGATGGACTCTTTATCTTTTCTTGTTCGAATTTCGCACTATTCTCCGTTCCGATTGAAAAATTCCCTTGCGGATACTGTGACGGCGCGCATTCCAATAGTCGTAGGTTCTGTGTTCTTGGTTCTTTTGGGGTACAAAAAGTCTGCTGGTTGCGGGAATTGCCCATGCCGTGAGATGGAGACTTGTGCGCATGACTGCAAGTACATGCTGGGATGGGAAATTTTTTTTCTCTTCTTTTTTTTTTTGTATTTCTTGCTTTCTTCCAGTAGTGGCATATGGAAAGGGAAATTCGTTTGACGTTTTGTCAAAGGTTTTGTGGAGACTTGGTGGTGATGTGATGACAGTTCGTTGTGCTGTCCAACTGTGCTCTGTGGCTCTCAAACTGCAAAACGTGGAAATAAATTTTATGACGTTTTGTAGCTCACAGTATTTCTTGAAAAATAATTGCCTTTGGATTTAAGAATCAGGGATGACAATTTACTTCATATGTAGTAGATCTACTTCATTTATTAATTTTTATGCCTCTGCTACGTAGCAACTTATTTCTAGTCCGTTTAATTCATTTTTATCTTACGCTCAAAATTCAATTTAAAATGTATTGGTCCGTTATACTTGCCCAATTTATATTGTACACCAATTTTGCAATTACCAATATTTTACGAGCAACTTTGATGAGAGGTCGATTTTACAAAAATTATTTATTTCTTGGTGACAAACGAAACGTTAGGTGTCAATTTTGACTACCAACCAATGTGTTGTAGTTATCCGCTTCTTATTTGCCGAATTCGGTGAGTTAAGTTATCCGCTAGTTATCACATGTCAGTTAAATTTAACACGCGTTTATTAATAAGAATTGCGAGTTAACATATGTGTTAGTACTAATTCCACGTTATATCATGTTTTTTAATAGGGCTGGCAAAATATGAAGGAAATCCTTTTGTTCACATAAAAGTAGAAAATAAAGGTATTGCTCCTTTTTCTTCTTATCTCAAAAATTCACTATAATCAATGTACATTGTGCCGTATTAGTGCCGTGAATTAATGGCATTTGAATTAAAGCCATAATGGCGCTTGGAAATGGAAATACGACAAATTTGTGAGCGAAAGTGAAAGTTGTGTGATTGATTGAATCAGTATTCTTTGACCGCCCAAGAGGGACACCAGCAAAGAGAAAAAAACGACATAATTGAAAATGTGTATGTCAATACTGTTTATTGTCCAGATATAGCAACAGTTAATGCGCAGTTTTCGTTCCGTCGATTCAGGCAATTTCGAAGTCAAAGATGTACCACGCTCTGAAAGGCCAATTGTACAAAATGCCGATAAAATCATGGCAATCGTTGAGCCTGAACATCATGTACCACTGACCACTATTTCGATAGCCCCAAAGCCTAACATTGCACTACAAAGCATTTGAGCCCATTTTGACAAGGCTGGATACAAAAAGAAGCTCGATGTTTGGGTCCACACGCGTTACCGCAAAGAACCTCATGGTCCAAATTTCCATCTGCAAATCGCTGCTGAATCGCAACAACATAGACACATTTGACGGATGTTCAGTGGTCAAGAAAAGTGGATCTCTAAGGACAACGTCAAGCAAAAACGATCGTGGTCGAATCGCGGTGCGTCGGCACAAACTGTGGCAAGCCAGGATTGAGGGCTTGCTGTTTGTTTGTTAGAGTTGGCATTGACTCATCAAATATGAACTGATAACCTCTTAATTCGGACTTGTATTCTCAACAATTGTCGGTCGCTGTGGCGTTGGGGGTTAGTGCGTCGACTCCTACGCAGAGGGTGCCAGGCTCGATAACCCAATTTTACCAGCTTTGATAATTCCACCTCATTCAAGTCATCGCCATTAAACTGTAGGTCCCTTCCACTCGTGAAAGAACAATAGCACGCACAACCCGAGTGGTTGCTGAGAAGCTAGACCAAGGTCCGCCTCAGACTTTACCGCCACCCGTATTATTATTATTATTCTCAACAATTGGACCACCTGAAGGAAACAATCGCCCAGAAACGGTCAGCTTTGGACCATTGAAGATGAATTGTGTTCTATCTCTACATCAGTCGTAGGTAGCGTGGTTGGGTGATCCTTATATAGTCCGGACGTAGCATCAAGTGTGTGTCAACTGTTCCTGGTGAAAATTTCGTTTTAAGACAGGCTTATAAAGCAAAATTCTCTCAGTTTTTCCGTAATAGGGAAGAGGGCTTTTACAAAATGGCAACAAATAATCCAACAAAACAGCTCACATTTGACTTAAATCGAATTACTTTTGCTGTCGTAAATTCAGACTTAAATCTCGTGCAGAAAAATGGATTCATTTTCACTAGACCTAATATTCGCGGCACCTTAGCCAGAAGACTTCCATTATCTACTCCGTTTTCTTGGGTAATTTGCTTCAATTTCTGGACTCAACAATTTTATCCCTGTTAAGAATGCCTTAAAATAAGTATTTTAAGCATGTAACGAAAGATGCTCGTTGTTGGCTGTTGTTACCAGATCAGAGTAGAACCAATTTCCTCCTTTGATTGATAATCTCCTAGTTGAGATAACTAGACAAACATTTCTGCGGACAGTTGTAAACACGAAAGGTCTATCTGCAACAAATCATGGACACTGCCTCTTGTTTCCGGCGTGGTGGAGAGTGAGCCTTTGGGGCAACTCAGGATCAACCTGAAAAACAAAATTGAACAGGCGAAAAGAGCAAACCAATTCATGTACTCTCGAGCAAAAATTGCTTCATCACACAACCACTAGAGTGAAACTCCTGATTCTGATATATTTATTTAACCTTCAAAATATACAAATTTAACAAATATGTAAGTTAGGTTAGGTTCGTGGGTTGACGCGGTGGTCCTATTTGACCAATTGTGATGCCCATATAATTAACATTTTTTATTTGAATATAGTGAATGGTTGCTCCTATGGGACATATAGCGGTTACAGGGATTCCGTGAACTATATCCAAGCGACTCTGTCTTGGACCAGGCTTGTCACTTCGAGCCAGGATTTGCCGGCCTGTCGACGTTCTATCTCCACGATCGGTCTCCGATTTGAGCGTGGTCGGCCCCGACTGTGCACTCCTTGCGATGTCCAAGTGAGGATCATTCTTGGGATGTCCGTTGTCGGTTTCAGTATGGTGTGGCCTATCCACCTCCACTTTCGATGTTGTATGTCTACTGCGATGGGTTTCTTGCTATCTCTGCGAAGCAGCTCTTCCCATTCGGGCGAGAAGACCTTCAGGATTCGGCTCAAGCATTTATGAAGGAAGACTTGAAGCTTGCGAGCAATGATATTGTATGTCTGTTAAGTCTTGTACCCATTCAGCTGTACGGATTTCATGTTGGAATTAAATATCCGAAACTTGAGCGAGGTTGGGCGCTAAGTGGATCTTCAGACGCTGCCAAGCGAAAAGTAAGCGCGGATGGCTTTACTTATTCGAGCTACGACGTGGTTTCTACCGCTCTTTACACATAGTGTTACCGAGGTAACAGAATTTATTGACATCCTCAATTAGGCTTCCGCCTAGGAAGAGAGGTGCCTCGCATTTTGAGCCGATTCTCATCAGTTTGTCTTGGCTACGCTCTTATGGTGTTGAGGTTCATAGATTGCAGTTTCCTCTGATCGCCGGATAAGGAATTGGACAGCAGATAGATGTCACCGGCGTAGTCGAGGTCGTGGAGTTTCCCCATCAAAAACCGTTAGATTCCTTTAGAAGCGGCTTTGTTTTTGCGGTTTACGACAAGGTTGAGGATGATGATGATATGCTGGTGCTGTCCTTACACTTAAAGCGCACCTTGCAAGACGCATCCCGGTAAAGCTCCTGCTTGGTTTCCACGGCGTTCAAGATGGCTTCTCGTTGACCATGTCCAAGGCTCTCAAAACTCGTATTTTGACAGTAGGCGATAAGTACCTGGATTCATGATCTCTTCAAAAGGACACATTCTCAATGGTCTTGCGATGAATGGTCCTGTTTGTGAGGAAGGTGAATGGAGACAATACAGCAACGAACACGCTTTACAAAGTTGTGGGCAGAAATGAAGTATTACAGATACCCTAGTCCATCGACGAATTTGAGTACTTTTATGACAGATTTTCATGAATTTTTGACGGTTTCTCACGATATAACGTAAATGCCGTCCGCTGATTGGTCAATTTGGCTTAAGATAACGCTTTAAAAATCAGTTGGCAAAAGTTTTAAGGGGCAAGAGAGGTAGAAGTCGGGCATCTCTGTAATACTTCATTTCTGGTTGTGGGTATATACCAAACGGCAATGATTGGTTTGACAGAACTTGGCTTTGGTCAGAGATAACCTATAATATGCTCCATTATCTCTGGCTTTGGTGACTGGAAGCATATTGCCAGGAACCATCAACGATGGTGGGTAGCTATATCTCGGAATCCTTCCGTGTTTGGTTGGTTTAAGTGGCTAACCAATTTGGTTAAATCTAGGTACCATTAGCGCGATTATGCGCCGTTTTGATAGCACACCTCGTAGACATGGGTTGTTTGGACTAGCTAAATCCAACTGTGAACTTTTAAAATTTGACTATGTTCGATAGACTAGGTCACTAAGGAAAAGTTTGCCGAACGCGATACATCTTTGTTTGGCTAGTCAGTCGCGCAGTTGGCGGACAGTCACAGAGGAAGTCAGGCAGACTTTCCTCAGAGTAGTTGCCGAGGCAACTCCGAGAGTGTGAGATGAACTATATTCCGAGTCTAGCAGCGTGGTTGCCGAGGCAACTCCGAGAGTGTGAGATGAACTATATTCCGAGTCTAGCAGCGTGGTTGCATATGGGCCAGTGCTCCGTGTTTAGTCATGACTCTAGCTATTTCGGAGTGATTTCTATTGAGGAGATCATCAGTCCTTCTTTTCGTATAGGAGTCAGGTTTTCCTAGAGAATTTGCACTTGGATCACCTTGTCCAGGGAAGCTTTCGAGTCCACAGGAGTGTTGGTAGATGATGTATTAGATTTGATTCTGTGGGGCTGGCGTTCCCTCTATGTTGGTGTGGCCTGGAACCCAGAGCAGAGGGATACTGCACGTGTTACTGGTCTGTTTGAGTTCGTTCTTGCCTTGGAAGTGGTTACTGAGGAGATTGCTCTTATGGCTGTTCGGCTGTACTGGGAAGTTTACACGCTTCTCTGATCGCTAGTACTTCAGCCTGGAAGATAGTCGAGTGATATATGAGGCGATAATATTTGGAGATGTTAAAATCCGCCAAGAAGACCGCTGCTCACACCATGATCTAGCTTGGACCAGTTTGCGTAGATCAGAAATATGTATTCCGCGGGTAGTGATTGGGTTTTTCCAGTCCTCTATCGACAGAAATCTGCATTGTGCCGACTTGTCGAAGTCTATGGTGGGGGTCAAGTACCCCGTTGAACTGGGGGGCTGTTGAAGAGCTCTGCTATGGCTGTGCCTGATGGCGCTTCACGTGACAACATAATTGATGTAAAGGTCGAATGGGAGGAGGTGTAGGAGCACGTTCAGTGGTTCGGTGGAGCATCTCATCGCCCCGGCAGTTTCACCTCCTGCCGACCTTTGGACTTTGTTTAAGTTGTATGTTTTGCTTGGAGTGCTTGGGGCCACCATACTAGTGAGCCGCAAGTGAGAATGGGACGGACGAAGGCTGTGTACATCCAAAGCGTCATCTTGGGACTCCACCTTCTGCCGAAAGTTCTAATGCTTGCGTAGAAAGCTGCACTTTCTTTCTTTACCCGGTTTATAATATTAGACTTACTGCTGATCTTGGGGTCCAGGATGATGCCCAGTTACTTAGCTCTGGATGAAAGGGAGAGAGTAATATTGTTGAGCCGAGGAAGCTTAAAGGTTGGTATCTTGGTCTTCGTGGTATGCAACTTCAGTTCCGTTTTCGTAGGATTCACAATCAGGCCACAGTCTGTAGCCCTCTCTGTGATTTCCCTCATCACTGAGGGAAACATACCCGATACCAAGATTCAGTCTTCTTGCGCAGTTCGTCGGCTTAATAGACAGGGAAGTTGGTTTATCAATCAACGTACTTTGGCTACATTTCGAGTAGCCGATGTATACGATGCTCGTTTCTGCATCACTTAATAGCAAGACAATTTTATAAGATCCTACAAATTGGAGACTTTATTTCAATAAAAATACAATAACCTACAAAATTCTTTAGACGTTTATTTGTTTTCCTTAATACGATGAGTGTGCTGTATAACCTAGTGGAAGTCTAAATTCTTAAGTCTAGGATACTATCATGTTGCACATTTCGTTGTTCTTTTGGTTGAGAGCGTATGTCACGGCCGGCAGCTTGTGCCCGATCTTGCTTGTCACCTTTTTCGAGTAGGCCCATTCATTTGTCAGTGTGACAGACTTTTCGTGCTTTTGCCTGTAAGAACATCAACAATGAAGTTTCTCCAATGCCTGTACATGTTTCGTTGAACTTACCAGAGCTCGGTCTCGGGACGGCCAAGTTGAATACAGAGCTTAATGTCCGAGTAAAAATCAATGTCAGCGATGAACGATATCTTTGGTTCGGTGGTCAGGGTGAAGGTGTTCTCGAGTCTCGCAAACGATGTGCCAACAATCATGGAGCCGACCACTCCCGTGCCCGAGCTGCAATTGAACCACGGATCAAACAAGTGAGCGAAATTAGAAAACTTGTTACCTACCTCTGTTTGATTTCCGCGTGAGCATTTCGATTCCAGATACTCAAATCGACCTTGCCATTCAGGTCAATGGAACGAGCACCAAACACTCTGAGGTAGACCGTTGATCCACTCGAAAGAATCACGTAATGCTCGTGATCTTGCACCAGAGTCGTTGCGAGGAATGCCGGGATGGGGTCTGCCGCTGTGCCACTCCAGACGTGGCCCATCAATTCTGATTGGCTCTTGAAGAATATCAAAGGACGCATCAGAATGCCCTGAACGGAAATTTCCATTCCAGATGTGACAGGATTGTCTTCCTCTTCTTCGGGCTCGTCTTCGCTGCTGGCGTCGCCGATAAAGGCCGTAAGGCCACTTGTGTAGATTCCAAGCTGAACACAGAAACAGAAATTAAACACGATTCAGACAAGAGAAGTGTGTAGGACATACCCGGAAAGTGCTGATTTCTTCACTTCCAGCATTCAGGATCATTTCTACGCTTCCTCGCTTGAGGATGCCACTGTTGATTTCCTGAACGCTGATGATGGTCTCGTTGAAAGCGGGCGCATGCGACAGCTCCCTCTGCAGAGCCGTTGTGAGACCACGTTGAGCCATCACGTTGTAGTTTTTGATGTGTGGCCGCTCGGCCATGACAGCCCGAAGAAGGTCTGAGAATCTTGGACACTTTTCGCTGACCATTCGAAGCTTTTGCAAGACATACGCCTTCACCTCGAACTGCTTGTCGTTGGAGCCCAGGTAGTCGACCAGTTTTCCCAACTGTTGTTTGGTGGGCTTCATCCCGAGAAGTATGTCGAGGGCCAGCACACGTGCACTGGAATCGTGTCTCTTCTTCAATTGGTAGAAGATTTCCTCGAACTGTTTGCGATCTTCATCGCAGAAGACCTTCTTTGAAAAACTATTCAGAGCCTGCAGTGCAGCTACCGATACCTTGCTTTGCCCTTGAGCTGCCAACTTCATCAGAGTGGGAATAGTATTGGGAAACTGAAGGTTTTGCAGGGCACGAATGTACTGGGTCTTGCATTCGGTCGTCTCGCATTTTGAGACCAATTGGATGAGAATGTACTTCTTGATTTGAGTCGCCAATTTGTCGCCATGTCCGAGAGTGGATTGACGCACAAGCGATGCCGCAGTTTGAATGAGTGTGTCAAGGAGTTTTGTGTTTTTCACTTTTCCAGATTCAATGCGCTGAAACAGGTCTACGACAATGGCCTTGTCCGGATGTGTACCCACCGCCAGAGCTTGCAAATACCGCTCCAGATTGTCGAAATTTTTCTTGTTTTCCGTCTCAAACATCTCGAATATGGCAGTGTGCGCGTCGAAAGTTTGTGCAGCGCCCAGTATGTCAATCAATTGACTCGTGATTGATTTGTGTTTTTTGAATACCTGCACGAACTCTTCGGTCTTTGTGATTCGGGCTATCGGCAGGAGTTTGACGAGAAGCAGTGCCGCAGCCTCCTTGCCGATGTTCACATCACCTAGCTCCTTCTTGTGAGCTGAGATCTGACTAGTGAACTGAAAATAACCCCTGTTTAGTTGCTAGATGTAAATACGCATGTGCAAGAAGCTTACCGTCGTGCCCTTGATTTCGCTCACAGCTCCGTCCACCTCAGCTTGCAGCTCGTACGACCGGAAGTTCTCCAAGCTGGAGATGGTATCGTTTAAGCTGTCGAATTTCAACTGTTCCACTGGCGACCCGGACACGTGTTTCAGAGTTATCACAGATTCAACTTTACTGCCGACGTCGGGCTTCGCATGTAACGCTACCGAATGTGTTTCACGAGATCGCACCTTCAACAGACTGGCATCCTGAGCCATCTGATACTCCAACTTTAGGGATGGTTTCATTTCAATGCCTGCAGGAAGAGAAAGCTCTACATCGTCCTTGAGGATAATTACGCTCCAGAGATGACTCGTACTTACCCAGTGGAATCTCCGATCGATACCTCACTTTCAGATCCCAGTTGCTGCAATCCGACTTGATTTTCTCAAATTTCGTCGACGATTTCGCCGTGTAAAAGGCTATGCACTCGCCAGACACATCCACTTCTGGGACTGGTCCATCCTCTAGGCGGAAATTCAAAAGACTTGCAATCGATCGTCGTAAGTTGAGCAGATATGCATCTCGACTGCGATCCGACAGCACTTCCAATACTTTTCCATCATCGAGCACTACGTAGAAGGGTTTATCGAGTATTTTTGGCACTTTCTGGACGTCTCCTGGTGTTTTCACTTTCGCCTTATGCACCGTGATGAGCAGGAGTTGTGTGGAGCCTTGGTCCCATACTGAACGGACTGTCACTGTTGCGGTTAGGATGAAGTTACTGACGTCTTTGGCCTTTGTGTTGCGCAGATCAGTGACGGAAACTTTGTTTTCATACTCGAAGAATTGTTGGGTTCCGTATGGAATCAGTTGGGGGATAGATGGAGCTGCAAAAGGGAATGAATCTAATAAGAAAAGTGAGAGCAGATCGATGATACTGATAGAAATCAAGCAGTCCTGTCGAGACACTTTTTCAGACAGGGCTCTCTGGGCTAACAACCACGTCACATTCGGGGACTCCATACATTTGGATAAAGATGGCTGGAAAGCGGAGAAAGTATGCTTGGAAGTGGCGTTTTCTCTAAACAAGTCGACATTCGTTGTTCAGACTCCCATAACACTTGCAGCAAAGAGCGGGGCGATTCACGATGCACATGGTAGCACGTCGCCATCGCGAGTCTAATGGTTGTTTCAATGTTGAGACAATGTAGCAGCACGCTATGTTCTCCACTGCACATTTTTATTCTAGACGTTGAGAGCATCAAAATGACGAAGGTTTGTTTGGAATCAGTCTGTCTCAACTCAGAATTTGCAACAAAGTGTGGCTGAGCAGCTAAACTTTTGCCTGTGGAGAATGACAAGCCGCAAAGACATTCCAGGCAACTGTTCAGCGGATGAACTAATAAGGCACGCAACAGAAGAACTGAAGTAGATAAATCAACAACGAATGATCTAATTGGGACACCCATTAAAAATGTACTTCATTTCATCGTCAGTGCCTACCGTCAGACAGGGGGCCTAGAGATTCTACTGTATCTTGTTCCATATGCCCTATATAGAGATATGGAGACGATTGTCGCAAAGAGTGTCATAAAGATTACCCAATCCAAAATCTGGCTCCTTAGCCCAACTGATCATGCAGTATTCTCGACAATGAAGCTGAACAAATAGTAATTGATTGCTCCTTGCGCGCACTTAATTTCGAAGAACACTTTAGGTGTTACTTCCGAACAAGGGAGGAGTGTCATCAACAACTCAACATCCATCAACATCCATTTACACTTTTGGCTCAAAGATGAAAAAAGGCACAGGCGCCGGCATTTGCTCCAAATTGTTAAACACGCATTGATCTATTAGACTACCTGGCTACAGCAGTGTTTCCCAAGCAGAGGTCCTGGAGGTCAAGGAAGCGGCTAAAATGATATCATTGTGGGAAATACCACCGGCTGATATTACCACCCAAATTGCCAGTCAAGCGGCCATTAAAGCAAGTCCAAGCTAGTCGCAAGCTTCCGCGAACAGCTTTAGTTTCTTGGTAAGCAGCACACGATTAGTCTATGCTGGGTCACAGGGACATAACCGGTAACGAGGTAGCAGGTGGACTTGCGGAAAGGGGCCGAAATCGACCCCCTCCCGGGCAATCCCTTGCATTGATCCATCCCTTGCAGACATCTAATCTATCTAAGCTAGCTAATGAAAGGCAGAACTCTTTAACCACCCGCGAGACCTCGGGAGCGCTAACTGGTCATAATCATAAGTTAGCATGAACATAAAATGGAACTCACCCATGGCAGCTTATGCGGGGCTGCGAGGACGAAGAGGAACTAGAGGATACTCTACACTATCTGCCACTGGGAGAGTTCTTTTTCCACAATCTCCAGGAACTGGTAGAAATCCCACTAAGTTCTATTTTCAGGTTCGTCAGGATTTCTCAGATCAACACATCGGGAGGACGCGAGTAGGAACTAGGTGAGGTCAATCATCTCCCATAGGCTTCACAATGGGTCCAGGTGGACATAAGTGATTCATGGCCCAACCACGTCTACCCACTCTCCTTACCTAACCCAAGGAGCAGTATAATGGACCAGACATGTCTTAGCCGACTGGCTATTAAGTATTCCTCAACCTACCTCATACTATTTATGTTATTGGGACACTGGTTCCTGGACAAAACACACCCTTAAATTTAATTCAAAAGAGGTTATGTACAAACTATAGGTCATCATCAGGCCAAACTAATTTCGGCTTATCCTGCTAAACCGTATATGTATTCTATACAACAGTTTCACAGGACAAGATTTGTTTTCTCAAATCTACCTGGGATGAGAGATTAGAGAGTACATAGTTCGAAAACCCAGATTACCCACTAAATCTACATCTGCCTTAATAAACATATATACTCATCCACAACGATGAGTGGGATTATTCCAATAGCAGACAGGATTTTCGATGTGTAAAGAGGAGAAACGAAAATCCCGGATGTCATGGTATCATGTTGACATCTCATGTTATACCCTGCGTGCAATTTCTGGCCTTGCTTGGGATAATGCCGTCTGGAGATCAAGGATCACGCTATCTGGGGAGGCTGCTTAGTTGAAAGCCCTTCCACATCGAACTCTAACTCCAAAGAAAGAAGAATAAACACTACACTTTATTAACGTGTGCAATGAACAGTTTTATTAATTAATAAGCTCCAAGCCATTTGGCTGAATCAAATTCTTGTTCAACACTCTCATTGCCTTCTTGTGTACCAGCAGACTGGCTGATATCGAATGCCCCATTCTATATTACTCGTCAGCCTACGTCTAAACATTTGGCAACATTCTTAACCCACTTTGCAGTTATGAATCTGAATTTCTAATGAGACATCACATCATTTGCATAAACGTTACTTGACGGCAAATTTCACTGAATTCAACCTCGAAACTATTAAAAGACTTTGCGAACACTTATCACTTCTCTTTTCGGACCCAAAAGATGCACGTTATAATTTTTGAGATTACAACGACACATAAATTAATCACTGCAGTGTTTGTTCAATGAAAATGCATCAATCCACGGAATTGAACTTGATAATAATCAGCATACGTATTCTAACAAAAGAACTATTCACATTTCCTGCTACATGGCCAGATGTACACAGAATCAATAGAACATGGGTACATTTTCGAAACACAAAACTGCCTGTTGAGATTTAATCCCCGGGAACAGCTGCACGTTATTCATGTTCATATGCCTTGTAATTCTCCTACCCCCAGATGCATGTGTGTAAATATGTTTGTTTTCCAAACAAGGATTTAGCTAGGTAGCTTCTTTGCAAAAACCATTTAAAATTCGACACGTCGTCAATGTCTCGTGGGCGCATTTCCCTCGGATAATACAAAATAAAATCTCATTCTGGGGTCATACCAAGGGTTATCTCTTAATACTCTGCAAGTTATTTTTATTATACAAATTCATTTTCAACATTTCTACGAACAATTGCAAACGCTCAATGAACAACTAATAAAAATCACTCATCACACCTTACAGAGAGAAATTATGTGCATATAAACCGGCAAAAAGAAGGTCAATAACACCTCCCAAAGAAATAACAAATAACCGCTGATTCAACGATACATAAATAATTCACAATCCAAACTTCTTACCAATTAATCCGGCGATGAAAAGAAGGTACCACCAAGCGGCTGCAGCGCACTTAGTGCTTTGTGTCATGGTTTTTCCAAGTGTCTCTGACTGAATGTGTGCAGATCTTTATGTATTTCACTTCAATTAATTTTCAATCGAATTAATAAAATGATTTCATTGAAGAATATCATTTAGAATGACAGTTAGAGAGCCGAGATAAACAGTCTGGAGCTGGCGATGATGGAGAATAGACTACTTGTTGCCATTGTCGGTTTTTATCACCGAGCGGCAGACGTTGTCAAAAATCTTATCTGTCAGAGTGAGACAGATGGTTGGACAGAAACTGGAGAAATTGATAAGGTCTACACTCTACAGTGGTGGGTGTAAATATGTGCTCAACCAGATCATCTGGTAGGTAGCATTTCTGTCATGCCTAAAAATAATTTGCAAACATGTGATGAAAATGTGGAAAAATTAGACGTCGCACATGTGGTGGATGAACGTGAAAGGAGATGTCAGTTGAGTGCCATATGAACTAGTCCTATGATTTAGTGGAGAAAGAAAATAGGTTGTGGGCTTAGTAGGGGCGTTCACACACAACAATTTCGCGATTTGCTTGGTGACAAATTGCGTCACACTCAAAAAAATGCTTGACAGACTTCAGTTTTTGAGAGAAACTTCGAAGAAAAAAATGAGAGCGGATGGATGTTCAGATTGTGGCTGTGATGTTGGGCAGCAGTGTGTATTGGCGGACCGCGCTCTTCTTGCTTTCCGTTCTGCTGATAGATGAAATACTGAAAAATGAAGAAAAAGCGAGTTTGGGTGAAAACATGGATAAAAGAATGTCTTGTAAATAGAATGTAATGAATATTATTTGCGAAGGGATACACCGAGTTATTGAGGAAAATAAGCCCACATAGAGGCTAGAAGTAAGCACATAAGAGACGCTCTTCTACCGCACGAACATATATCTGCTACTCGAAGATTTATGGAAGTAGGGAGAATTTTCAAAGTCTTTTCATGCCACACTTAGGTCCGATTGGATACCCAGTGTTCAGTTGAATCATTGATGACGCAACATATCAAGCATATCAAGACATCAGGCGTCAAGCAAGTCGAATTTATTGTAACACTAAACCCCTGCACTGACTCAGCGAATATGGATAAATATAAATATGCGAATGCATTACTTGGCACTGGGTCAAGCCATCGATCCATTATGCTGACCGTGCATTGCCGGCATTACCGGCAGTAATATATGTTAAGACATAATTGTAATATAGTAGTGTAAGCTAGATTGAAGTATAAAACAAATCGTGAATAAATGTCAGTCAGTTAATAGAACTCTCTGAACGCTTTTACTTAATTCTTTCTTTATTTGGTGCATCAACTAAAACCAAGTTTAAGTACTTGGTATACTCATTTACAACCCGCTCCAAGTTTATGTGCTTGGTGCATCTCTTCAGGAAAACTCTCCTGAACATTTTGGTGACCCCGACGTGACACTGCTCAAGGATCACTCTCATTAGACGCCTTCAACTCACCCATAAGAGTGGCATCAGATCCACATCCAGGATCTACAAAAAGGACACAAACTCTACATCATCTACATCAACTACACAAAAATCCAAACCAAGGATCATATTCATATTCAATCCATCGAGGAAAGGATTAGAACAAAATGACATCCTTTGAAGAGTTGATTGTGGCACGGTTAGCAACTGGCCAAGAAATTCAAAAATGACTATTATCAATTATAAAACGGACTCAGTAGACAGGAAAAGGACCAAGAACTATTTCGAAGAGCGACTGCATCGACTGCAAAAGCATTGGAGTGCATTTGAAGCGACCGATGGAAAAATAAAATCATTGACGAATGCCCCAGTCGATCACAAGTACTTCGTCTATGATTATTTTAACCAAATAGCAAATGTATGGCGGGAATATAAACTCCGGTTTGAAGTTGAAATGAGTTCAATCATGAACGCAGAGGAGAAGGCAAGCCCAATCAAAGCGACAGTGGACAGAGGCTAGTCGCAGACTTATCTCTGAAGAAAAACACTCCTTAACACCCAGCTTGGCTTTATTTTTATTTTCCAAACCTCTGAAAGTTATATACACATATTTCATAAAATCAAGCCAACAATGTCCACATTTGATGTCATATGTTATTCCGCCGGTGTGCGGCTACTAAACCCCAATCAGAAATGTACTGGAAATTCAAAATGTTTCGTTCACCGCACTACAAGTCTTCCGTTTTGTTGCAACAAGCTATAACGATTTAGCCCATCAATCACGGTCGTCGACCAATTCGTCACGACAAATTGTTGTATCTGAATGCCGACAATAGCTAAACATTATAGACATACCTAGCCTATGTCCACCATTTAAGTACACAGACTATAATGACTGCTTGGTGCACCATCCTTACATTCGTTTACTTTTGCTTACTTAATTAGGAGTGCTTTGAATCGTTCTCTACGAATGTAAATGTCAGCCTATATTGTAAATTTCCATAAATTCCCAGAAGCTATTGTTAGAAATTTGACGATGCTTAGGCCGCCTTCACAGGAAATCTTTCAGTTTCTGCAATTGAGATCTCAATTCTGAACTTTTTCTGTCTCCTACTCTCTCTCACACATGCGTCATCTCATTCTCACACATGCATAGCATGCTTCCAATACCCAACATTGAGAACATAAGAATATAGCATCTCAAAGAAAAAACGAAGGGAGATAGAAGAGAATAGAAAATCCAAAAGCAAACCCCGAGCACACCAGACGCGGGCTACCCCTAGCACGTCGCACCACCCTTGCCAACAAGATGGAAAAATTGCCGACAAAATTTTCCGTGTGAAAGCGGCCTTAGCTCGATTTTGCCATAAGGTTTTTTTTCATCTCGTTTTTGTTGCAACAAAAACTGATTATACATCTTTTCATCTTCACATGTCGTGAGCCCTAGGAATACTGTATGCACAGTGGACAAAGAAGACCATGGAATACCTACTATTCGAATGTCCAAATCTGACACCAAGCAGATACAAAATAACCAATAGAATCACATTAACAGGAACAGACTATCAGGACATCCCATCAAAAGAGATCATAAACATTCTCACTGTAGCTCTGAAGTCTTAGATAAAGAAAGGGGGCACAATAGATCAAATGTGGTCGCAGTGCTATGTGACTCCATAGTCAATCCCCAATATTTTCAATTCAATTCAATTTAATCCATTTACATCGACCCATCTTCGTTGACCTCCAGTTGTTGTTTTTTTCAGTGCCTGATCCTCCTGGACTCGTTGGTTCTTGATACAAGGATTAGCATTAAGCTTAGCTGAATACCACACGACCAAGTGAATAGGTTAGGTTTTTGTGAGAGTCCCCCTTTCCTTCCCTTGTTAGTTGTAGATTCACTTGTCATGTTTTGTCCTGTGGGATAACCACTTACTGATTCTTAAGAATCGTACCATATCAGGCCCGCTTAACGAATCTATCTCTTATCCAAGATGCTGCAAATGCTGGGTAGGTACAGGTTTCAAGTGCACTCCGATTCTTCTTGATTGGTTTCCTATAAGAAAACGGACGGTAAGTAAGCATGTGATCTTCATATTCACCCCCAGAATTGTTAGTCCAGATGTCCTTACGAATTATAATCCTACCTAAGTTCGTTAGCCTTATATCTTTACCATTGAGGACGGACATTCTACAGTCTTTCATCCAGGCCATGAACCGTGGCATTCAATGGATTTGGAACCTGAAAGTTAAACGTTTGTCCATTTCAAATAAACATTTATGAAGCGTTGATCATGAGTTTGAGTGGCATCCCTTCCAGGCCTATTCTACTTCCCCGGGAGCTCAGGAAATAGCTGATAACAATAAAATAATATGAGTGGAACGACAGTCCAAGGTGGACCTGAGTTAGCTCCAACAACAGCCTCTCATGTCATGTTTATTTATGCCACCTCCGAACGGTGAACTTTAAGGAAAGCGTTTTGTAGACATTGAGTGCATTGTCAGAGGTGCAGCCATAAATTATGAATGTTGCTGAATTTGGGATGACACGTGGCTCACTGTTCGTAGGAGTCGACGCAATAAACCACTACGCCACGGCAACCCACGACATCTCATTTATCTGAAGCATAAAAGTCCCACATTCTATAAGCTAATCAAAGAGAAACTACATTAATTGCTTGCTTTTTTTAGGTTGATGAATCGTTTTCAAATCTGAAGATATCAATGTGACCGCAGTTATTACATGAAGTCTAGCACCATTGTTGCAGTTCCATTTTTTAACCTCCTGGAGATGGAATCGATCCCTGAAACATTAGTAAGTTGCTTCCTTAAAATAAAATAAAATAAACGTCCATCTAGTAAGTAATATATGCCTCGCTTTAACGTGACGTAACTTAACGAAACTTAATTGAGTTTGTAAGAGTTTCTTCATTTTGATAAAAATAGAATTGTATTGTATCCGCGATCACGTACAGACCAAATTCAAATTTCAAATATCAGAACGTTATAACCGATTATGATTATTTTCACATGACAACACTGCACTGAAACACAATTTTCGCGTTTTCGCGCCTATCTGTCAAGTACGAAACACAACGAATGTCGCTTTCGTTGGGAGTCGCTTGTTCTTGTGAAATTCAGTGTGAATTTTAAAAGCAGAGATAACCTATAATAGAGATATCCAACTTCTACCTCTCTTGCCCCTTGATTTCATCTGACAGCGTTTTTTATACGCTTTTTGTAACCTGTCTGTGAATACGTGTGAGCCAGAGATAATGGATGATAGAGATATCCAACTTCGGCCATTTTTTCCCCTAGCCCACAACGAAGATGTAGTGGTAATCCCTTGTATTTCACTTATACATTTACAACGCTCGTCAATTCACCACAATATGGCGGCCGATTCGTGAATTTTGTGGGAAAAAAGCGGCAAATTCATGAATTTAGTGGGAATCCATGTACTTTCCATGTAACGTACATGGGTATGTTGTTCGGAGGGTGTTCAAAAGTTGACTAGTATTTTTAAGGGAATTTTCTTACATTGTTATATGGACTTTTGTGAATAAAAATGCATTGCAATGCCCATTTAACTGGAACTATTTGATCTAAAATTAATTCTTAAGTGTATATATAGCCTATTCATAAACCATACCTGACAAATTAACTCAAAAAATGAAGCCCGCTTTATACACTTAAATCATGAATTCTGAAAAACTCATGAATTCAATTTAAACAATTTGATAAGAACAATGGCAATATATTGCAACTTTTACTAATGCTAAAAAATGGTTGTCAAAACATCTTATTTGTGATTCACGCTTCAATAATATTTTTATTATTGGTTAACTGAACGTGTGAATGTATTATTAATTTTTATTCATATGAAAAAATTCACACTATTTTCTGCATTCATTAATTATGTCCAAGTATTTTGAGATTGTGAATTGCTGAAAGTTTTAATGAATCGACTTCATGAACATAAGCTTTGTTCGTTCGTTTACCCCTCCATACTGTGTTGAAAATTGAACACCAAAATTTGAAAAAACGTTCAAATAACGAGCGAATTTTCAAATAAGAACTCTAATTCACCCCATTACTAAGGTGGGGAAGGGTATCAGCTGTCTTCACAGCTGTTCTCAAGTGCTCACACCAGAGATAACCTATAATAGAGATATCCAACTTCTACCTCTCTTGCCCCTTGATTTCATCTGACAGCGTTTTTTATACGCTTTTTGTCCCCTGTCTGTGAATACGTGTGAGCTCTTGAGAACAGCTGTGAAGACAGCTGATACCCTTCCCCACCTTAGTAATGGGGTGAATTAGAGTTCTTATTTGAAAATTCGCTCGTTATTTGAACGTTTTTTCAAATTTTGGTGTTCAATTTTCAACACAGTATGGAGGGGTAAACGAACGAACAAAGCTTATGTTCATGAAGTCGATTCATTAAAACTTTCAGCAATTCACAATCTCAAAATACTTGGACATAATTAATGAATGCAGAAAATAGTGTGAATTTTTTCATATGAATAAAAATTAATAATACATTCACACGTTCAGTTAACCAATAATAAAAATATTATTGAAGCGTGAATCACAAATAAGATGTTTTGACAACCATTTTTTAGCATTAGTAAAAGTTGCAATATATTGCCATTGTTCTTATCAAATTGTTTAAATTGAATTCATGAGTTTTTCAGAATTCATGATTTAAGTGTATAAAGCGGGCTTCATTTTTTGAGTTAATTTGTCAGGTATGGTTTATGAATAGGCTATATATACACTTAAGAATTAATTTTAGATCAAATAGTTCCAGTTAAATGGGCATTGCAATGCATTTTTATTCACAAAAGTCCATATAACAATGTAAGAAAATTCCCTTAAAAATACTAGTCAACTTTTGAACACCCTCCGAACAACATACCCATGTACGTTACATGGAAAGTACATGGATTCCCACTAAATTCATGAATTTGCCGCTTTTTTCCCACAAAATTCACGAATCGGCCGCCATATTGTGGTGAATTGACGAGCGTTGTAAATGTATAAGTGAAATACAAGGGATTACCACTACATCTTCGTTATGGGCTAGGGGAAAAAATGGCCGAAGTTGGATATCTCTATCATCCATTATCTCTGTTTAAAAGCCGGTGCGGTGATAGCCCCCCGATTACGTACTTGTCGTTTCCAATCTGTCGACTACGACTAGTGTATACTTGTGTATATTTAAGTTCTTGTTTAGTTGGAATTTGTTTCGCGTTTGAACCTGCTCGTTTCGTTTGGTTAAGTAAGGTGAGTTGCCCCTGGGCATGACGTTTGATATTAGCTATCATTCATAATTATCAAAATATGCTGACAACAAATATTTCCGAACGATTGGTTTTTTGGAACAGAATTTCTTTCTGCATTGTAACCTAATTGCACTCAGTTTATTAGAAGCCAATCTGTATTTATCAGATTTCAGATAGTCCAGAAAACCTGAACTAACCAAATTGTGTTATTGATAATTCTCCAGACGTTATTACGCATTTCGGATTCATAACAAAACTTAAGTTAAATTGAAAATGGACGCAATCGAGTTACCATTCAAGGCAGAATACGCCAAATCGGGCAGAGCAAATTGCAAGGGATGCAAATCAAATATTGGCAAGGACTCTCTTCGGATTGCAGCTATGGTTCAGGTAGGTTAACTTCAGCATACCATATGCTTTATGGTAAACTGACATTCACTTGCTTTGCCGTTTAGTCAGCGTTCCATGATGGCAAACAACCGAATTGGTTTCACGAAAGTTGCTTCTTCAAAAAGCAAAGGCCTGCGTCGGCTGGAGACATCGAGAACTTTGAGAGTTTACGTTACGAAGATCAGGAAAGAATAAAGGAAACGATTGGTAAGGTGTATTGCAATCATGTCCTAATAGAATGAATGTGACGACTTTTTCTCTTTAGATAAACTTGGAACGGGCGTGGTAGCTCCTGTAAGTGGAAAGGGAAAGAAACGTTCAAAAGAAGATAATGCTGCCCTTAAAGATTTTGGTATTGAGTACGCAAAATCGGGCAGAGCCGCGTGCCGAGGATGTGAACAGAAAATCCTAAAAGATCAGGTTCGTGTGCGTAAAACAGTGTTTGACACCGAAGTGGGAATGAAATATGGTGGTCAAGCCCTTTGGCATCACATTGAATGTTTTGCTCAAATGCGTGGTGAGCTTGGGTGGTTGGCAACAGGCGACAACCTTCCCGGATTCAAGAGTCTCTCAAAGGAAGATCAAAAAACTGTCAAAGATGCTCTGCCGTAAGTGAAACCAATTCAATCGCCTCCTTTTTCTCACTTTATTTTTTCTTGGGTAGTGCCTTGAAATCAGAAGATGTTCCCGAAGTTAAGAAGGCCAAACTCGAGAAGAAGGATGAGAGTGAAATCGCTGAAGAGAAGAAATTAAGTGAACTTGTAAAAGCACAGACCAAGGCGCTATTTAAGATCCGTGACAATGTGAAAGAAAAAATGCAAAAGACTGATATTTTGAGCCTGCTGGAGGACAACAATCAAGAACCATTCCCAGGTGACACAGAGAAGCTCCACGACCAAATTGCTGACATGTTGACATTTGGAGCTATTCAGCCTTGTAAGGTCTGCAAGGGCAATCAATTCATTTTCCAAAAATCCGGCTATGTATGCAATGGTCAGCTGACAGAATGGACAAAGTGTATGCATCTAGAAAAAGAACCCAAACGGAAGCCAGTTACTATTGCTAAAGACTTACAATCGAAATATTCGTTTCTTAAAAAAATCAAACCCAATGTGGAGACTAGGGCCATTCAATACATTGCTCCTAGTTCATCAACAATCGCCAAGAACGTGGCAATGAAGAAGGAAGATGAACTCGATGGGTGAGTCTATTGAGAGGCACGTAATCTAGTCCAGGTTGTTTTATATATCAATTCTAGCCCCAAGGTAAAGCGTGAGCGCCCGCCGTTGTATTTATTCCAGTTCGTTCAAATTGGGCTGAAAGACTCCGAGGCGGATCTGAAGAAGAGAATCTCTAAGCTCGGTGGGAAACTTGAGTCAAAAATTACTGAACAAACCATAGCGATCATTTCCACACCCGCGGAAGTGAAGAAGATGAGTTCGCGAATGATGAAAGCCGAAGAAATGGGAATACATGTCGTTCCCCTTGAGTTTTTGAGTGCAGTTGAAGAGAATCCCAGCGCAGTTATTCGTCTGATCACAAGCACAAGCATTTGCGATTGGGGAACGGATCCATCGGCTCGTGTCCCACAGGAGGAGATGAAGAGTGCTAAATCCAAGAGCATCTACACTAAATCAGTGCCAAAATCAGTTAAATTAACAGTTAAAGATGGCCTCGCTGTCGATCCCGACAGTGGATTGGAACATGAAGCTCATGTCTATGTCGAGGGAAAGAACAAGTACAGCGTGGTGTTGGGCCTAACAGACATTCAGCGAAATAAAAATTCGTATTACAAGTTGCAGCTCTTGAAATCGGACGTTAAACAGAAGTGAGTTTGATTTTTTTCTATATTTGTAAGTGATTGTGGAATAAATTGTGTTCCTAGATTTTGGGTTTTCCGTTCTTGGGGGCGTATTGGAACAACTATTGGTGACAGCAAGTTGCAAGATCACCACACTCTTGACTCAGCCAAAAGCGAATTCTTTGCCACGTACTTGGACAAAACAGGAAACCATTGGGAACACAGGGAACATTTTAAAAAGGTGAGCATTGTTTTACAACCCCCAACGTCGGCGTGAAATTTTATCATTTGTATTATTTTCTCCAGATACCAGGAAGGATGTATCCAATTGATGTTGAGTTCTCAGATGAAAAAACCATTGATCTCAATGCTGAGCATAGTGTAAAGTCCAAGTTGGAAAAGCCAGTCCAAGATCTTATAAAACTCATGTTTGATGTCGACTCGATGAAAAAGACAATGTTGGAGTTTGAGCTGGACATGGAAAAGATGCCGCTGGGTAAACTCAGTCAGAAACAAATGCAGTCAGCCTACAAAGTTCTTACCGAAATCCAAGACTTAGTCCAGAATGCTGGGTCTAACGCTCAATTCGTTGATGCCACAAATCGGTTCTACACACTGATTCCCCATAATTTCGGTGTGAAGGCTCCTCCCTTGCTGGACACTATCAAACAAGTCGAGGATCTATCTTCAATGCTAGATGCTCTGATGGAAATCGAATGTGCTTACAGCCTCATCAAGAACGAAGATGCCGACAGCAATGTGAACCCAATTGACAAGCACTACGAGCAGTTGAAGACTTCCATTGAACCGCTGGACAAGAAGAGTGATGAGTTCGCCCTGCTGAAAAAGTATGTCAAAAACTCCCATGCATCGACGCATAAAATGTACGAACTCGAGATTGTTGATATTTTCAAAGTGGTTAGGCAAGGAGAGAATCGTCGATTCAAGCCATTTAAGAAACTTCACAATCGTCGTCTGCTCTGGCACGGCTCGCGACTTACAAACTTCGCTGGTATCTTGTCGCATGGTTTAAAGATTGCGCCACCAGAGGCACCAGTGACTGGTTACATGTTTGGCAAGGGTATTTACTTTGCCGACATGGTATCGAAATCAGCGAATTACTGTTGTACATCACCGCAAAACTCCACCGGTTTAATGTTGCTCTCTGAAGTTGCTCTTGGCAACATGATGGAGTGTACACAAGCTAATTACGTGACAAAATTGCCAAAAGATAAACATAGTACCTTTGGCAAAGGCCGCACAATGCCGGATCCAGCTGAGTCGCATTTCAGAGACGATGGCGTTGAGATTCCATTGGGTAAGGCCAAAACAGTGGAGATGACCGCTGGAGCATCGTCACTGTTGTATAATGAATTTATTGTGTACGACGTTGCTCAAGTCAACATTCAGTATTTGTTGCGAATGAACTTCAAGTACAAATATTAGGCAGAAGTTCGGACGCGGAGCCTATTATGTTTTGTTTTTCTCTTTTCTACGTTTATTTACATTCTGTTTATTACTTGTATTCCTACGGCGATTCAATATCGCTGCCAGTGTGTATTTTTCATAAAAGTACAGTTGAATTTCGTTATTTAAATATATTTTGAATAAATCGCTTTTATCACAAATAAATGTTTGCTTTTTTAGCCAGAAATGTTGGGGCATTTTTTTAAAGCTTACATGTATTTGAATCCTTAAAAGAAGTGAGTAAAGAGGAGTAGATGCCTCGTTTGTATCGGTGCTCGAACATGAAATTGTGTGCATTCGCAAGTTTGGTACACACCTTACTCCAGAAGCAAGGTTAACATTTGAATTGTACTTCAAAGAGTAGCGATTGGAACCGTTGAATCACCGAGTATTTTCGCATATTCCCCCTTATTCACTTAGTCGTGTCACTTTGACGAATTTGTCTTCCCTTGGTGATTTTATCCGACTTTTGACACTCAGGGCCATGGTGTATATTCCCTTAGCAACATTTCATGTAAGGGTGACGAGAGTGACAAAAGTCAAATATTTTTGGTTGACACGACTAAGGAAATAAGCGGGATTTCTGACATTTGTATAGCAATTCAGAGTAGACCCTTGGTCGCTATGCATCTAATTCGAGTTGACACCGTGACCATGAGACAGGAAAATAGAATTCCTATTTATTTATTTAAATCGGTTTATAGTCTATCTATCTAATTAATCCATGCATATAGTTGGTATTATGTGAAATCTATTCGCACAAGTAAGGTAAACGATATTTTCATTATTGTCAGTAATGTGTGCTAGGTTGCCCTCATAATACGCTGTCCAACCGTATGTGAGCGGCGGGCGTATAGCTGCGGTGTAGCGCCTACCTTTCACCTTAGGGGGCACTTTTCAGTCACAGAAGATGGCTGATTTTTCTCGCCCCTTCACTTGGGAAGCACTATTCCCTTCAAATAAAGTCTCCGGCACATAGAATACTTTACATGCGTGAGTGTCAGCAATACTTTGACAGATACATTGCATACGTGTGTTCTAAAGGGAGGTGATACATAGACAAACGCTGACGCTCAAGCGACGGATATAGTTACTCAACTTTTAACTTTTCTCTCTCCTTCAACGTTGATAGTCCTCACATTGTCACAGAATTCGAATTTTATGTTAAAGTTTGGGACTTGGTTCTCGTTGAAGCAACGTTCCAAATAGATAAAAATATAAATTAATGTTTATAATTGAGTATTTATATTAAAATACATACATATTTTAATCGTGCATAAATAAGAAAAAAAAACTTACATTTTCAATTCAAACTTGAAACTGTCAAATGAAATGAGCTGTGCGTTCAGTATTCATTGCGTCATCCCCTTCCGTCACATACTTCAGCGTGTACGTATGCTCTGACGCTACGCAAGTAAAGTATTATAAGTGCCAGAGCCTTAAATGGCTGGAATAGGCATAAGTGGATCGGAGCACTGGTACTCGGTCCTTTTCTGGCTAATGCTGTACCCATTCCCCTTCAGAACATCCACCTACACATCGAGTACTCGTTGATGGGAACCTTGATGATGGCTACATCGTCAACAAAGAATAACTGACACACTTTTGGGTCCGTCACTTTTTCTTTAAACAGACAATCAAGGACAACAATAAACAGCAAAGGACTTAAGACGCTTCCCTGGTGTACACTGACTTTTATTGAATTTTCTTCAGTGACTCTGGCAGGAAATCTTACTCTCATCTTTGCTCCCTCGTACATATCCACGTTAATCTGTGCGTAAATTTCTGCAAAACCTCTTTTTCATAGCGCCACTCATATCAGATCTCTCGGTTGTCTATCGAATGCCTTTTTCAAAATCAACCAACACCATATGCAAATCCGTTAAGGAATCCCATACAATCGCATTTCTTATCTCATGCATTTTTGAACACATACATCCTGCAAAATGTCTGCAGGCCAAGTTGCAAGTATATTTGTTTGGGGCCCTTTTTGCAGTCAAAAAATAATTATCACAACCTGACCGACAACGATGACATATCGACGTTTATGAGCAGTAAGTACTGCAGTTTATCTTAGTACGATAGTCAATCTGCATTTAACGCAGTCCTAGCGAATCGGGTCCAGTCACCATTTGCCGTTGGGACTAAATTGACTGGCGTGGTCAATCAGTCGTAGTAGTCTGACAGTGGGTATCACAATTGGCCAACATTTGGTCTACGTGTGACGTTTATGAAACACAGAAAACAGAACTTAGAATTCTTTTTAAAAAAAATGCGGACAAATTATCATCTGTCAGATTTTGTCTAAAAAACCTAAAAAAAAATGTATCTAAAAAAATTATATTAAAAAATGAGGTTAAAAAGCGCTGTTATAGGGCCCATGCACGACACAGATTCCTAGCTGCAGACCATGCTAAATTCGAAAAAAAATTTACAACAAAATACACATATTGATATGCTGCGGCGCGGCTTGTCTGTGTGGTGTATGGGCACTATCAGAGAAAAGGGATAATAGAGGGAAGAGATATCTGTCATCGGCCACTTATGCATTTCACAAATTTTTGCAGATTCTCGGGTTACACGTACTCACAGTCATGAGACGTAACATCGTGTATTCATGTGGCAGAGAAGTTAGATATATCTCTACCAGAAATGAAGTATAACAGAAATGCCCGACTTCTACCTCTCTTGCCCCTTAAAATTGTTGACAACTATTTTTTATAACGTGTTCATCATCAACATCATTTTCTGACCCGCATGATCCACTAAAGAGGTCCCGGGGGTAAGCCACGCACGGAGATCTCCAGGCATCTCGATCCTCCATCAACGACTCTAACTCATCAGGGGTTATGCCCAAGCTTATGAACTTGGTCCAACCATCTCATCCTGGGACTGCCAAGTGGTCGCCTACCTGATGGAATCGCATTCAAGGCCCGCCTCGGAAGTCGTGATGGTGAGGACATACAAGCTACGTGGCCAAACCAACGAAGCATAGCTCATTCCGTTCGGAGAAGCAGCTGCTCTACGTTGAGTTCCTCGTGTACTATAGTGTTTCTCACCCTATCCCGGCGAGTAATTTCCAAAATCTCATCTCCGCAGCTTGTATTCCCGATCTTATTCTTTCGGTCATTACCCAAATTTCATGACCATAGGTGAGAGTTGGAACAAATATTGAGTTAAAAACTCCTAACTTGGCACACTTAGCTCGTATTTCCTGATTACAGATCTCCCAAAGAAAGTTCAGTATTACTCCTCCCATCACTCGTGAAAAAGACCCCGAGATACTTAAACTTCTCCACCTGTTTCAATGGGACTCCACTAACATGTAGAGTGCATTGAACAGGCGTTCTGGAAATTACCAAAACCTCTGATTTGTCCACGTTAACCTTCATCCCACAATCAGCACATTTATAACGAGTTCTTAAACCAAATTGACCAATCAGAGGACGGCATTTATGTTATTTCGTGAATAACCCTCAAAAATTCAAAATCACCATCAAATTCACCTCCATGACAAGTTGGATATCTCGACTACATTGTTTTTGGTCTTTGGTCTCAACCAGTGGCAGACGTTGACATGTCTGAAAACTTATCCGTCAGAGTCAGTCAGATGGTTGGAAAAATATTGGAGAATTGATAAATTCTCCGCTCTACAGTGATGGGTGTAAATATGTGCTCAACCAGATTGTCAGGTAGTGGAGACTCAAAACTGTAGTAATCGAGTGTAACGCTTACATCTGGCGAGACTTGGCAGCACCAAGAAGAGCTTTAAGAAGTGTTGCTGTTAAAGGAAAGGAGATGGCATTCCATCGATAAGGGATAATATGAAATCAAGTAGCAAGGGAGGAGAAGTTGGATATCTCTATTATCCCTTATCACTGTCTCTGACCACGCTCAGAAAATTTGAAGTCGCAAAGCTGCGTACGATTTGACGTTTTAGCATGTTTTGTTAGTTATTGTTTAGATCGGATTTGTTTGGCTTCAACCTTTTAGTAGAATTCAGATAATCACAACCTGAATTAAACAATTTTTGTTACCGATATTTCTCCAGACATTAAGCAATTCGGATTCACAACAAAACTTAAGTCAAATTGAAAATGGACACAATCCAGTTACCATTCAAGGCAGAATACGCCAAATCGGGAAGAGCGAAGTGCAAGGGATGCAAATCAAATATTGGCAAGGACTCTCTTCGGATTGCCGCTATGGTTCAGGTAGGTTTACTTCAGCATACCATATGCTTTATGGCAAACTGACATTCACTTGCTTTGCCATTTAGTCAGCGTTCCATGATGGCAAACAACCGAATTGGTTTCACGAAAGTTGCTTCTTTAAGAAGCAAAGGCCTGCTTCGGCTGGAGACATCGAGAACTTTGAGAGTTTACGTTACGAAGACCAGGAAAGAATAAAAGCAACTGTTGGTAGGTTGTCTTCCAATCATGTCCTGATAGAATGAATGTAACCATTTTTCTACTCTAGATGAACTTGGAACTGGCATAGAAGCTGCAGTAAGTGGAAGGAGAAGGAAACGTTCAAGAGAAGGGAATGTTGCACATTTTGGTATTGAGTACGCAAAAACCGACCGAGCCACTTGTCAAGGATGTGAGCAGGAAATCGAAGAAGATGAAGTTCGTATACACAAAACAGTGTTTGATACAGAAGTGGGAAGGAAAGCTCTTTGGCATCACGTTGAGTGTTTTACAGAAATGCGTGTTGAGCTTGGGTGGTTGGCAAGGGGAGACGATCTTTCCGGATTCAAGAGTCTCTCAAAAGAAGATCAAATAAATGTCAAAGGTGCTCTACCGTAAGAGAAGCGAATGCAAACACTTCCTTTTTCTCACTTTCTTTTTTCTTGGTAGTGCCTTGAAATCAGAAGATGTTCCCGAAGTCAAGAAGGCAAGACTCGAGAAGAAAGATGAAAGAAAGAACACCGTAGAGAAGAAAATAAGCGAAATAGTAAAAGCACAGAACATGACGTTGTTTAGGTTCCGTGACAGTGTGAAAGAAAAAATGCAAAAGACTGAAGTTTTAGGTCTGCTTGAGGATAACAATCAAGAACCATTCCCAGGTGACACAGAGAAACTCCACGACCAAATTGCTGACATGCTGACATTTGGAGCCATTCAGCCTTGTAAGGTCTGCAAGGGCAAACAATTAATTTTCAAAAAATACGGCTATGTATGCAATGGTCAGCTGGCGGAATGGACAAAGTGTATGCATCTAGAAAAAGAACCCAAACGGAAGCCAGTTACTATTGCTAAAGATTTACAATCGAAATATTCGTTTCTTAAAAAAATCAAACCCAATGTGGAGACTAGGGCCATTCAATACATTGCGCCTAGCTCATCAACAATCGCCATGAACGTGGCAATGAAAAATAAAGATGAACTTAATGGGTGAGTGTATTGAGAGCCACAATGTCTAGTCCAGATATTTGAATATCAATTATAGCCCCAAGGTAATGCCTGCAGAAGACAGTCTTGCCGTCGACCCCGGCAGCGGATTGGAACATAGAGCTCATGTTTACGTCGAGGGAAAGAACAAGTACAGCGAGGTTTTGGGCTTAAGAGATGTTCAGCGAAATAAAAACTCATTTTACAAGCTGCAACTCTTGAAATCGGACGTTGAAAAGAAGTAAGTTCGATTTTATTCTTGTGCGAGTTTGTGGACGTAATTGTGCTTTTAGGTTTTGGATATTTCGTTCTTGGGGGCGTATTGAAGCCGACATTGTTGGTAAAAAGTTGCACGGGTACAGCACACTTGACTCAGCTAAAAGCGTGTTCTTAAAAAAGTACTGGAATAAAACTGGAAACCATTGGGAGAACAGGGAACATTTTAAAAAGGTGAGCACTTTTTTACAACTCAACGTTGGCACACATTTAATCATTTGATTTATTGTCTCCAGATACCAGGAAAGAAGTATCCAATTGATGTTGAGTTCTCAGATGAGGATAACACTGATGCTGAGCATAGTGTTAGTTAAGTCCATGTTGGAAAAACCAGTACAAGATCTCATTGAATTGAAATGAATTTATTTGTAACTATAGCTATGTAGAGCTATTGATATTCAGTATTACACATTATTTCAATTTGAATCTATCCTCCTATCTATCCTCTTTGTATTTGTTTTGAAAATTAACTGGTGCCACTGGTAGATGATAATAAGAAGAAGAGAACGAACGGTGCGTTGCTTAATCAGATGTGAATTTATTCCTTGACATGCATTTATATTTATACACAAATTTGGCTCACAGTTCCATCTTATGTTCTATTCTATGACCCGATGTATGGCTGGTGCCCAACCTGGTCATTTGCTGCTGTTTGTGTATAATGTTGATTCGGCTGTTGCTCGGTTGTTCAACACTTTATGCTGTGTGTGACTTGTGCCCTGCACGGTCATTCACTGCTGTTTGGTTATAGTGCGGTTCGGTTGGCGTCCTATTGCTCAGTCACTTGATGCAGTGTGTGATTGATCAACATGTTCATGCGCAGTCTGATGATGTTGGTTGGGTTTGGTTTCTTAAAGGTTAAAATATGAAGAAGTTCGTGGAATAATTTGAAGCCTTTATATATTAAGAACAAAGGCAGAAGCCTCAGCCATGCTTAAATGTACATTTGTAAATACAGTCGAACCCGGATAAATACCACATAAAAATATGATAAAACAAACAGTTACTGTACTGTGTGCAATATTGCCTGCTTACAGTCACAGTACAAATCCTTAATTCATATTACTTACATTCTGGAAGTGTCCCACCGTTTTTATTGTGTACATATCTGCGAGCTTGCTGGAATTCGGAAAACCAGCCCGTGTATTGTATTTTTCGCATATTTAAACTGCTTGTATAAAAGATCGGTTAAAGGCATACTCTCTCAATTGCACAATATTTCGTTTCACGTTTGATGTACTACTTTTCCGGGTTCGACTGTAGTTTTGGTTTTAATCTTTTAAGCTTAATAATAAAGTACCTTACGAATATATATTAAGGAATTGTGTTTGCATTTAACAGTCTTAATAATCGATTCATAATAAACCGCTTTTACCGACATTGGCTTACATCTATTTGAATACTTAAAAGAAGTGGAGTATGTATGAAAATGAGCAAGAATAACCTCCGTAACCTAACAGGGCACTGCGTTTAGACTCAGGGAGAACCTAATATAATAATAATATGGGTGGCGCGACAGTCCGAGGCGGACCTGGGCCTAGCTTCTCAGCAACCACTCGTGTTGTGCGGGACCTACAGATTAATGCCGCCTCCGTACCGCGAAATTGGAAGCTTTTTCTAGACGGGAATACTCTTTAAGCATTGTCATTGACTCGAAAGAGGAGGAGCCGTGAATTATCAACCAGGACCTAAGCGAACTGAAAATATCAGAAGATCTCTGCAGATTCTGTGGAGAATTTAATGAAATTCCAGAACATATGAGGCACTAGCCTACAAAAGAGAAAGATATCTGGGCATGCACATACATAGATGAAAAATTGAAGTCACTAGAACCGTCTCTCATTCTCAAATCCCTAAAGGTAATTGGTTTAGAGAGAACACTCTAGAATTAAACCCTTCCAGTTTTGCGCAACAGTAGTCCATGAGAACTGCATGTGAGGGGAACTCTTAAGAAAGCAAAGGTATGAAAGGAGGCTCAATAAATCTAAAGGTCGCTGTACATTCTTCTTCTTCTTGTGGTGGCGCTACAGTCCGGGGTGGGCCTGGGCCTCAACCAACAAGCCTCTCCAACTGGCACGATATTTAGCCAGCTGTCTCCAACTGCGCACACCAAGTCGATTGAGGTCCTTCTCCACCTGTGTGCGCCATCGGTCCTCAATTGCGTTGTCCCACTGGGTCGGAGTCGAAGACTCTTCGGGCTGGAGCAATGTTCTCCATGTGCTCCAAATGGACGTTGAATCCGTAGACGCCTGACTAGGCTCATGCCGCTGTACAGCCCGTACAGTTCGTGGCTATCCTCTCCAATAACCATCAACGCAGACAGGACCAAAGATTGAACGCAGAATTTTCAAGTCAAGTTATACGATTTACATGGCCCTGCCGACTTACGCATTGGATCTAAGTTGGTATGACCTTGAAGCAGTCTTGCGCATGTCTTCTATAAAAACCGAGTGCGCCTAAACCAATGAAAGTCAAAAGTTATTCCAATATGATCTCATCAACAGTTATCAAATACTTACCATCTTGGGACCATGAATGGGCTAATAAATTCGAATGTCCCTCTGTATGTTCGAACTTTGTTCATTTGATCAAATCGCTCACCAGTCACTACTCATTGATTTCTGGTTAAAATAAACCGCCATTGTAAGGATTTTTGCCCACCATTTTGTTTTGGCAAGACTGCAATACAGTTAACTATTTTTTGTTGTCGTTTATTTCAGTATTGGCAACATACGAAACATTATTTGTAAAAAATCTAAAAATAACTTGTCCGCAACTCCGCTGTCAAGACTGCATCATAACTTTAATTTTGTCAAATTCGGACTTAAGTCCAATCCAGCCACCAAAATTCACATTCATTTTAGCTTGATCTTCACATGGTCCAGCTTTGATTCAAACAGAATTAAAATTGCAAGCAAATGAAAACAACATTTCCGTTTATTTGATAAAATTTTCAAAATCACAATCTGTTCCATGTACTAAACGCCGCATTTCCGAACACCGCCCGCGGGAAAACATCTGTGACCCAAACTGTTCCCACTTCTATATTTCATAAAATTCAATCAGAATACTAATAACGCATGCAGCATTTTTTCCAAACATATTTTGCTTTAAAAAGTTCAAAGAATTTCATAAAATTAACCGGGATATCTATTTGAACAGGAAAATTGTTAAAATATTTCCCCATGGTAAATGAGTACACTTCTTTCAAAACTGTTCCCATCGTTCAACACTGATATATCGACGCCATTTTTCGTTTTTATGTTCTGCTGCCTGGCTCTCTCTCACAGTGTATTTTGTGATTGGGAAAATCAATTGAACAGAAGGAATTTTTTTGGATTTACTTTTTTTTTTCCTTACTACGGCTAGGCAAACGAATTCCCTCCAAGGATCCCGAATGCATAGTTTTGAATGCTGTCTAATCCTACACCACTTTAACATTAAAGCAGTGCAAAAACATTTTGTTACGTGATAGTGTTTGTTAAAATCATCCAAAAGGAAATAATAAAAAAAATTAAAGCGTTTGCAATAGGCCAAAAAAGCGAATCCTCCCCGCATAAGTGGTAGCAACACGGCAACACACAGGGCTGAAAGCAAAAAAAGGAACAATTAGTCTTGCATTTTTACACCGTCTCGCCGCAGGCATTTGTGTGTATATTTTTTCTTGTGTCGAATTCAAAAAAAATCTGCCCCCCAAAATTTTAGAGCGCTTTGTGCGGCGCACACCCCATATCTGTAAAACGGCGGTCGTACGGATTGATCAAAGGATCTCCCTAGCAGGGAATTGTGCTCTTTGTGAGACGACAAATGCGGCCGTAGCAGACTTAAGGAGTGCAGAACTTCAGCTTTTTGGATAATGTAAGTTTCTCAAGCATTTTTGATGAGTTTCATGCAAAGTTCTAGCTTCGGTGAAAAGATGGAATCGATCATTTGCATAAAATTCGTGAAGTATGTATTCAGTGAGTAGGTTTTAATCTCTTATATTTTGCACTCACTCTCTCTCTCTTCTTGTTACTCTTATTTTTTTTTCCCTCAACATTTGATCGACGACTGGGTTGAATTAAAAAAAAATCAATTTCTTATGAAAATAAAATACACTTTATGCGCAGCTGGGTGACCTCAGGGATCAGTCGTATGTCCCTTTTTTTTGTCAACAGACATGCGCCAGTATGTTTTTTTTTAGCGGGAACAATTTGTATTTTCGAGGTCGAAGGTTGTTTGACTTTTGCCCTTGTAGCCGTTCGCTTTGAATGCCTATTTATGCTTTGACAATCCTTGTGAATATTTCTCAAAATGTCTTCTTTGAATTTGCCATGAAGTTGATTAGTATTCTAGCCGTGATGGGGCGTGATAAATACTGAGATACGCCAACTTTTTGGCTAGCATTTGTAAACCCCAAACACTTTGGATCCTTAATTTGGTCCTTAAACATTTATTTTGCAATTGTTTCGAAAGTATATACATACATAACTTCCGTCCTAAACGTGTTTAAATTCCAATGGCATTCCAAATCGATGAATAATTTTTCTCAAAATTTTGTATAAATTATTATTCAGAAAGCCTATTCTACTTTCGCGCCATTCCACCTATTGGAGTCGCGTTTTTAATTTTCTGAATTCCAGAGCCTCGACCTCAATTGGTGGAATAGCATGAAATGATGCAATCAAACCCGATTAGACATTAGAAACAATTTATTTTTACGATTTTATTTATTCTAATTTGTTACACTGTTTGAGCGTGTGTGTACCTGAAGTTGAGAGAATCATTTTTTTTTCTTTGAAATGGAAGATCCTTTTGCTGGGACACATGTGTTGGAAATGTGTGTATTCCTAGTTTTAGGGACAGAGCGAAGAGCAATTTATGTTTTGAACGCGTCGTGATCTTATGGAAGCCTCATACACGGCGTGGGATCCGATCCCATTATGATCACGTTTTTGGAGAGCCATTATCTAGTGCCATTGTTCATGTTTATTAATTTCCCTATTCTCTAGCGAGTGGAGACTGAAGAGTCCTGGAACTTTATGCAATATCAGTTATCGTTCTTGGTCAAATAATATTACTTTCGAACAAATTCGATTATAATGAAAAGGTTGTAGTGAGTCAATCTTATAAGATAGACAAGCTGCCATGGACATTTTGTTAGAATTTTTAAACGGGCAAATCCATCATACACGATTTTTGCGTAACCTTAACCGCAACGGAAGCTCTCAAGGAGGAAAAGCTGTTTCCCGCTCTTGTGTTTTCATTGATTGTTCGCTCCTCTGGGCGTTACGTTACGCCTTCCTCGATAAATGAACTATTCACCACAAAAAATGATTTGTCGTTGCGTTCAACGTTCTTCTCGTGGCGCTACAGTCCGGAGTGGAGCTGGGCCTCAACCAACAAGCCTCTCCAGCCGGTATTATCTGCCATCTGTCTCCAATTGTGCACGCCAAGTTGGTTGAGGTCCTTCTCCACCTGGGTGCTCCAGCAGTTCCGTAGGCGTCCTCTATTGCGTTGTCCCACTGGTTCGGGGTCGAAGACTTCGGACCGGAGCAGTTTTGTCCATGCGCTATAAATGGCCTAGCCAGCCAAACAAATTCCTCAGCTTTATAATATTAATATAGATGCGAACGACGGAATCTTTGCTAGGAGTGAGGACGAGTTCATTATTTTTAATACAACTCGAGAGAGATCAAACAGAAAATTATGACAATTCTCCGCCCTGCGTTGGAATGAATCAGACACCCAGCACAGTCGATTCTCCCTAAGTCGAAACTCTCTCTAACTCGAACTTTTTCGCCATATTTTACATACATTCCCTCAAAAGCCTCTCTAAGTCGAATAATTTATGGTATCCCGACAATTCGACTTAAGGAGAGTCCACTGTATAAGTCGGCGCAGGTTTCTTCTACGCCACGGTGGACGTTATTTCATATTAACTGCGCTAATTTACAAACTATATTTTTATCTAAATACGTCGCTAATTAAATTTTTAGTTGGTTTCCGATGCGTCCATTCAGAGGCTTCACGCGCTTACCTTCTAGGTCAAGCAATAGGGAATATTATGTAACGTTTATCGTCTGTCATAAGATTGCAGCCTGATCAACCACAATCGACATAGGAATAACTTATTCAACAACTCGGTGTTGAAATGTAACTTATTCAGTAGCCACAGCAATTTGACTGTACTTTTCGTTCTCTTCTAACAATGAACGAATGTACGTCAATTACTGCTGATCCTTCTGCTTTTATAGATTGGAGCTTGATGTGAAACCGGCCATAAATACGCCATCATCCTTTATAACCATGTTGTCTCGAGGAACTGCGCTGCGTTTAAGATCTCTTTCATCAATTTAGAAACGAATTTTGGGCTTGGACAGAATTTGACAGCTTGTCTCCAAGCTTAAAGAACAAGCTTGTTGGTATGTCAAGATTGGTCTCGTCAGCAATTGAATGTCTCAATTCAATTGATGTAGAATTCAGGACACTTTCCTCTTTTCTTAATCTTGGGTGGTTCCAGAGATCGGCTCTAGGTTACAATCAGAACGACGTACGACACTTTCTTTCAGACTAGGTTAATACTCATCTCGTTGGTACTCGACTTTTCGGTGATCTGCACACCTCTGCTGCAACTTATTGGAAAATACATCAGACCGCAGATATTGCATGCTCAAGTTCTACATAACCTGGTTACTGTGAGATCCCGCTGTTGTAATTTAGACGCTACATAAATTAATAAATAAACCTTGTTAGCATAGAATTTAACCTCTTTTCGGTATCTTTGACTAACAAGGGCAAAAGGAGGACAAGGAACAACATGGATAGCAAATCTGAGCGAATCTCTGAACATCAAGAGGAGTAATGAACAATGAAACAATAAGAACAATAATTTCCAAACTGCTGACCGGCGAGGAAGCCTTAGAAGAAGAAGGTTATCATTGAGTAACTCAAGGGAATGAATGAAACTCAAAAGTAGATGAAGTGAGTGTCCTTATTTGTTCAGTCAGTAGGTTTAAGAAGTAGGTTGATGATAGCACCACATCCAGGCACTCGAGTCAATTAACGACAACGGGAATTAGTCGAGATCTTCTTTGCTGTCCAGCATCGGGTTGTATCTTTTCGACTTGTTCAGTATTTCCGTGTTGTGTTGCTTTCCTCGCTTGTATGACATGCTTAAATTGATTGATTGGCAAAAGTGGTATCTCCTTGTTAAACTAAATATTAAGTCCTAATTGAGGTTTTCAAGGGTTGTATTCAATTCGGTTCGTTAATTGTCTCAATAGCGTGATTAGGCAACTTTCGCCTTTTCATTGACACGTGTCAGTTCAGCTAACCACTTTCACCTTCAGTGACTAACATTCCTTATTATAAACTAGACCCGTGTGAATCCATCATCTTGTTGATGTGGCACTTTTGACGCGAGTCTCCGTTATGCATTTTTCATGCAAATATAAGTGCATTTAATTTTTTGTTATCAGTCCAGTGTTGTTGCCATGGTTGTTGCGAGGCAAATGCTGATCTAAATCAATTTGTTTCCATTCACCAAGCATTTGGGAGATCCATGCTCTCATCAAACATGCTCATATCTTCCTCATAAGAGAACTAATTTACGAACAGCTTCCATGGAATTCATCTAATCGATGAGAAAACAAGCAAAGTAATTGCCTGGAAATATGCTTTTGTACACAGCGCATATGAGCACATGTAGGATTCGCGGATGAAGAGAACGTCAAATAAGTAGAACTCGGGGTTTTGTAATCACGAGTCGGAAATACATTCTTCAGTGTTGATTAGGGAGAACTATGGTACATGCACGCGAAGCGTATGTTTGCCAAATGTTCGCTCCATTAAAAAAACATATAGATTTGAATCATCGTAAACTCTATGCAGTCGCTTTTGCCATATGTATGATTTTGTTTGTGCTTCGATTGAAAATTAGTTCGATCGAATGATCCATTCGTATTTAATTCCCCTACACGGCGGTGTGCTTGTTTGTTGAGAAAAACCTAAACTTGCACGTCTGGTAATTTAATATTTTATAAATTGCACTCTGTTCAATTGTGAACAATCATTTATGCTAAGGGGATCAAATATCACTTGGGCTTCATTATTAATGATGACTTAAGGTATTTCTTGGTCAGCATTGTGATGGCCATCTAAGCAGTGTACCGAGTATTTCATGCGAGGTTTCATAGTTTATTACTGGGAAATCGTGGCAGTAAGTTACCGATTGTTGTAAGACGCGGACTTCTCTGCAGAGCTACAGGATTTGAAAGTTTTTAATTCAAACGTGGGCTTGAGATGAGAATTTCGGGTCTCTGCTGTGTTGTTCGGGTTTTTATTTGATTCTCAAATGAAGTACACATTGATTTATGAAAAGCGATCAACACAAGGACATTCAAATTTCTAAAAGTATACATCTTTGAGTTCTACACTTTCTGTCGACTCGACTCGTCGATTCTGCAGTTTTTATTCAATGAGTATCTTGCGATCATTTTAAAGAGAATTAATTGGCTCCTACTTTTTGAACACGGAGTGTTGTCCCCATATGTTTGTCACTGCAATACCACGTCAAAAGCCAGTAGCAAACAAACCTGGTACTGAGGCTTGCATCATCTGTTGTTAAACTAGCAGGCGCCCGGGATGTAGTAGGTAGCTGCATCGACTACATAGCTGGAAAGCTTCGATTTCTGACAAGAACAGCTTTCATGGGTCCAATCCTTAGGAGCCATTAACAATGCCCAGAGAGTGCACATATCTATCTAGGAAAAGCTCCTCAGACGTTGGTTTTGTAGAATGTTGCTCCACCAGCACTCCACCTTTTTGGCATGCAAATACATGTATCCCCAGCCTTTTTTCCCCAGCTCCACCTCTGATTGTTGCGCCGTTAATTGTCCAAATCGTTTCATCAAGTCTTTGGCGCCTTTTACGACAGATCTTTCTCGACTTTACATATTCCTTTTGCCTCACTACTCTTGCCTAAAAGTTACAAAATCGTGACCAATTTAACGCTTGTAAACGCCGTTTTTCGAAATTTAGCTTAAATGTCCAATTCAAAATAGTGGTATGTCAGGGTTCAGCTCCCGAGAGATTGAATAGCTACTACCTGGAACAAATGAAATTCCCATGGGACCGAAATGTCGGAAATCGGGATTTTCGCACATCGCAGGTCGTAAATCAAACTGCGTGCAAATGGCGCTTATCTCTTACGACCACGACAGTTTCCCATTCAGTTAAATGCAGATATGTTTGCTTTAGACAAAGCGTGCAACGAAAACGAAAGAGACTCATTGTTTTCAAGGAGTTAACCTAAAATTTTATGCCTGAAATTTAGGATGAGTGCGACAGTAATCATTAACGATGTGTGACACGTAGTCTCCGTGACGGACAAACCAGTTGTCAAATTACATTCGTATTTTTTTTTTTTTTTTTCTGAGCATATTCCATATTCTTCTCTTATACCACGTTTTTTTACCGAAGCTACCAGATTCCGTCATATATTTTCAGGATCTGCAAACCTCGCGGATTCTGATAAACCTCGTTACAGTCTCGTTGATGAGAGGTTGTTAAATCGAACAAACCTGTAAAGTGAACTTCAGTTTATTTTGGTGATCATTTTCTGATTCTCTCTCTTTCTATTTGCTGGTGTTCTCGCACTATTATTTCTTGTCAACAGACTGCTGTTCTGGTGGCCATTTAAAAATTGAGATCGAATGACTTGAAAATTGAGAGCGAAGCTACTTCAACCTCGGTGGAAACGGCCTATTGAAGTTTCAGTGAGTGTTCATCCGAACTTGGCGGTTGCCATTCGGTGGAAATGTGCGTGTCACCCAAAAATATGACAAATTTGTATTCTCCTTGTCACTTTACATTTGCCACCCTCAAGAAAATCTTGTGCATTCCCCTTAGTGATATTTCATGAGAATGTGGGAAATTTCGTCACTTGTGTTTTTGTGAGTGACGCGAAAGTACGTAGTAAATCTGTAAGTTAGAATCCAATTATTTTATTCATATGAATAGAAATTAATTCATTTTTAGAGGACAATTTAACCGACGCAACTACAGATCCAATCACATTCGGCAATCCGCATGTTCAGACAGAGAAGGTATGCATGGTCCTTTTTCTTCGGCTGTCATCGAAATGCAATTCAACACAAGCAATACAGCAAAGACTCGCAATAATATTTCCGAGTTCTAAACCAAATACATCATAAAAATACAAAAAGTAGCAAATGCAACCACCGAATGGGAATTGATCCTACTTGAAGACTCAATCTAAAGCATTTTGTGCCAACTTCTTGAGTTTTTTTTTGGACCAAGAATTTGATTGGTTTTGTGTCACCTCACATGAATTCAAGAATACAGATTTTGATGTGAAAAGAAAAGAGAATAAGCGTGATTCTTGAGTTTGGAGATAATAAACATTTGTTTGAATTTAGGAGAACCACCCGTTTCTGTCTTGTTGACTCGTCTATAGTCTTCTAAGGTTCAGCTTTTATGTTCTTTGCAGACATTTTTTCCTTCTATTTTTATATTTATTTCGGACAGTTCGGACAGTTTTTTATACCGGACATTAAAAATGTTTCGCAGAGTCCTTTTAGACATCCCATCGCGTAGTACACGAAATTACTTCCGACGTTTTGACATCATTTTTTCCATACCGGTCTCAATAAGGTGAGGATCAGCAGTTTTGGGCACCCACAATTATTATGCACGATCGCAAGTTTTTTTCCCCTTTTTGTACCATTTCTACAGTGGGAAACCCTTTCCGAGTCAGAAAAACGCTTTTAAAAAATTAAATTTTAAAAATTTGATTGTTTGCTGTCACTGTTATGTATGGTGCCAAGATCAGACTAGATCTAGTAGTTAATACACAAAGAAAAAAAGAAGGACAGGTGCAATTGCCGCCTATATGCTAACGAGTTGGCCAAGTTTTTTTAGCATCCATCATATGTGTGTGCCGGGGCAGTGTAGTATTCCGGGAATCGCAATGCGCTTGATCAAATGAATCATAAGCAACACTGGCCTAAAATCGATTGTAAGCAATCGCTGAGTCTGTTTAGTCTGAGAGGGGCCGAATCTTAGAACCCTCATCGGCGTGTTAACAGGGCATAGAAACTTACGCCTCTAGACTTGGCCTCCCTTACAACGACTTCCGCAGAGGCGAGGATGAGGAAGAAACCATTGTACACTGACTATAAAACTGCAGTGCTCTCTCATCCCGTAGATCTAGATTTATGGGAGCATACTATTTATAGCTGATAGCCTGGCTGAATTGAGCAGCTTCAAAGCATTAAATGGAATAGGTACTCATTGATCCGCGTGGTAGCACAATGCACTTATGCCCGTACAGCATTCAGCCATTTCAACCTAACCTAATTTACAGCCTGTAAAACTCGATACAAGGGAAGGTGTTAATTTTAACGTGAGATACTTCTCAAAATCTCATTCGGTCCGCACATGCACTCGACCGCGAAAGTATGCTTTTTTAACCGTCCACGATGGATGGCGCAGTTGGTCTGCCGAAGCGAAGCGAACCATCAATCGGTCAGAAACGTCTGAAGTAGAAGAAGATGAAGTTTTTTTCGGAAGGGTTCTAATCTCTACACTTGAACACCCAGACTCAAGCGCTGGTCCTTTGCCGAGAAGGTAACCTTACAAATAAAAATAGTAAGCTTGTGTAATAAACAAAAATAGCAGAGAATTCGCTTTAAGGTAACTCATATCAATTTTCATCAGACTTAGACTTCAGAGTAAATCACACTGTTGAATTCTGGTTATGTTCTAGGACTATATGTTCCTTGTTCTCGTGCTGAAGTGCCAGATTTATCAAGTTATCTTGAGTTAGTAGTTAGTAATTAGTTAGTAGCCATTCTAATGAGTTAGCAGTTCGTAGTCATTCCAATGATGATCGACATATTCAGCCCTATCACAGAATCCTTTCTTAGCAAGTCTACGAATCGAAGTTACGATAACTACGAGAAAATGCTAACGGAACGGAACAAGTAAATAATCACTCGTCGTAGGGAGAGATAACAAATTTCCATTTCATTAGTATTAAGACCAACATTCACGAACATCAAAATTCGTAGCAAATTTTTCTACTACGATAGTATTCTGTGATAGCTTTTTCGGAGTTCGTAGCATATTTTCGATTACGACGGAATTCTTGATAACGGTGGTTGTGCTAATCGATTATCACTCGAATAATCATTGGATTGCGCCCATCTCGAGTGATCATGCGATCATTAAAGTATCTCGATAACTAAAGTCTCGATTCTTAAAACCATTCGATTATGCCCGTCACTACTTTACCTCATGAATATACATATCTATTGATTTCCACTTACTTTTAGCCGTCAGATGTCTCATCAAAGGCATGAATGTTACATTTTGTAATCTTTGAGTTTAGGACTTAGTGGTTTACGTTCGCTTGTGGGGGTTCCCATAAAATGTCAACTTCTCATCGTGGCTGTCTGTGTAGGAGAAAAGGTTAAAGAAAAACATTCGAGCAACAAAACATTCGGTGATACAGTTATGCACGCCTCTGTGGCACGCGCAACACGGAAGTCTGCTCGGTGGGAGTTCCCCACCAAATGAATGACAGAGATAAATGTTATTTTTAGATATGACAAAAAATTAAACATGTCCACACTGCAAGAACTTTGGTTTTCTTTTCTCATTTACAGATTAAATAAAAATGGAGGAAATCGAAGAGGTACAACAGCACAATATGATCTCGAATTTACCACTCCTGTTTGCCAATGGTTATCCCACGTCTCTGGATAAAATCACGGAAAGTCAATTGGAGAACTTCATACCATTCATGGTACAGTGTTCCCTAGGCCACATCAATTTGCAAGGGAAAATTGATTACAGTGAACCGGAGTGGTGGCCCGAAAATGTCGCCTACACAATACCATTTACAAAACCAAAAAAATTCACCGGGGTAAGTGATGATGAGAAGCAAAGCTTTTTCTGAAACACAAATTCTTATCTGCAAACAAAAAAAAAAAATGTTTTCTTTTTCTCCTTTCCCTCCGAACGCTAAACAGAATTGGCTACAAAAAATGAAAGAGATTGTCATTATTTGTTATCAGTTTCATAAAAGTGTGTTCCTGCTAAGATTCTGCAATGATTTAGCTGCGTACGAACATGCTAGTCTTCGATTTATTAATAACTATAATTCGACAACGTCATTGTTTGATAGACGTAGCAATAAGCTATTGGTCACATTTCGCAATGAGAACATGGTATGTATTTTTTGCAAAAACAAAATAAAAAAAAAAAACAGAAAAACTAATTTCTTATCGTTGATTTTATATTTTGCACACAGTCGTACGATCAGCCGCAACGAAGTCGGAAATGTTTATTGCAGCAGAAATCAAAGATAAATTCGCAACAACAACATATGGTTGAACCAGCGCCCTTTGATATTTATCTCTGTGATAATTGTGATGCTGAACTGTACTCCGAGGAAGCTATTGTGGTAAGTTGTGTGTGTTTAGTTTTAAGAAAGCAATTTCGAATTTAGGCAATGAGGGAGCTCATTTTTGGTGTTCTAAGCGATACACTGTGTCTGTGCTGCAATGAGGAAGCTCATTTTTGGCGTTCTAAGCGATACGCTGTGTCTGTGTTTTCACAGATTGGCATGAAAGCACGTGTCAAGTGAAATTAATGAAGCAGGGTATAGGAAAATTCATAAGCGTTCTTTGCTTGAGATGCAAGCTCTGAGGAATGAAAAAGATTTTCTTAAGACTTCAACCCACCCGTGAACAAAGACCTCCTGCAGCTACTCCAGCTAGAGCTGCCAATAAAACGAATTCATCGTGCTTACATTCCTTTCAAGCTCGAGAGCAAGTTAATTCTTAATTCCTCAATGGGAAACCGAACACTAAATCTAGTGTATTTCTTATCTCAAAAACTGATAGACTACGACACGCGTATACGCATGTACGAACATGCCCCCATTTTTGTTTGCACACAAGCCTATTGTAAATAAACGTCGTATTTTCTGAACTTTTGGCTGGAGGATTGCCAACGGATTATGCTGTGTTTGCAAAAATTGAAGATTATGCTTAGCCAACGTAAGTTGATATCGTCACGACAGGCAACACACTCAAACGAATACGACGGCTCACGAATGTGTATTCAAAGCAGGGCTTCGACAAACAAGAAAAATCAATTAAATCGTTATTAGATGAGACTTCGATTCGTTAGAGATCGCAGAGATCGAGTAAAACGCGATGAAGTCAATATTATTGAGATCTTGTTATTGTTTACAAACGCACATCCGAAATCGAGTGATTAAAAAATAAGTGAATTGCTTGCTGATTGTCACGTTGGGTTTGTCATTATGAAGGACTCATGCAGACATATGTGTTACGGAGCATTCTCGACACCGAAAACCATATTTTACTCAGTCTATGTTGAGTCACCATGTTTGTTTGACTTCAATGTCGTCCAGGCAGGTACAAGTGCGCGTTTGTCCGTTCATTACGTCTCGTTGAGGCAAGACTGGCATAGTCATCAGTTTGGTGGTTGGCGCCGAAGTAAAACCAGTTGGCAGTCATTTTGAACGACAGATGTATTTGAAAATATTTATTTTACTTCATGAGATCGTTGAAATTGGTTTTATTTGCATTCTGGTCTCGCTAGTCTGGACCATTCTCAAGTCGTCTTCAGAGTGAGACGTTCTGTTTCACATCTTTTAATGACTTAACCACAAGCCCTTCTTGTCTGCGTAGTGTTCCTTTGCTTCAATAGAGAGAGTCTCTACGTTACTTACTTTGTAGCGACATAAAGGACGCCAAAAATGTCAATGCACGGGGTCTTATCTCATGTAAATCGACCATTATTTGCGTATAACCTAAAATCTGAATCTTATCCCATGTTAACTGTATACGTCTTCTTTTCCAGGAACATGAAAAAACCTGCAATTTAGACGATGATGTCATCATTTGTGACTCACCTGAACCCACTGAAGACAATCAATTAAACTTGTCATCAAATACGACTGAGAACAATGAACTGCGGATAGGCTTTCTACTCAATTTCAATTTGCAATGCCGAAGCAAAAGTAGCACACCATCAACAGGTCCCTCAAGTGGGTCGGGTAACACCAAAGATGCTAAAGATGCGAGTGCTTCTTCCGGGCCACTGGAGAAACTAAAACGCTTACCACGACGAAATCGTGCCGTACATTCATTGTCACGATGTCCAACCATACCATTGTCATCGCCAGCCGGACAGCTTCTGATAAAAACCTCAAAAACCCTTATGACACAAGACTACCTCATGGAGCGACTGGATCGAATGGAACGTTTCTGTTATGCGCCAATCCTAGCAAAGGGAACAATCAAACCGAAATTCCTTGACAAAAAGTATACCTCTCCCGTGTCGCATTGTACATTTAAAAAGCCACAAGACTACACCATTCACACATACATATTCCCGCGACGGCAATTTTCCCAACGACAACGCACAGAGAATTTTATGTTCCTAAATTCGCTGTTGATTAAGCGATGTCGTCCGATCTCTGTGCGGCTGCGTAAAATCACCGACAATGAAATCATCAAGCGAAAGCGAGCCGCCATAAATGCAAACAAACTAAATATCAAACTCACCCGCGACACATCCAGAAGTTCAAATTGGAAAATCTCTTCGCCATCGGCGGAGATCATTGTAGACACAATTGATTTGTGCTCCTCAGACGATGACACGGATCAGCAGCACGGTCCTTCGCCCGATGGACTGAGCACAATGCCAGCGTTATCATCTCATGCATTGAAACTGCAATTGCAAAAGATTACACAACGCCTTAACAATGAGGTAACCCTTACGCCGATTCCCCGTGAGCCTATCAACGGATTGGCGCGACAATTTTCATCTGCCGTTTCCCCAACCGTTGTAGCCGCCGCAACCTCGACAACATCCTTCAAAGGATGTAGTCCGGTCAGTCGAACCCCATCGAAGGGTGAGGAGAAGCCAGTACTCGTTACAGCACTTAGCCGATACGAAGGTAACATCCTTGTATCTCCCACACAAAACGGGGCTGTCAGCTCGGCAACAAAACCCCTCCAGCCATCCGTGTTCATATTTTCAAATTACACCACAAATCCAATTACCATCAATTCATTTCTATCCACCGCGACGGGAACGAGCACAGCAACAGCGAATAACAACAACAATGACCTGATAGTTAGTAGTAGTTATCAGAACGAGGAGAACCATCATCAGCAGAGTAGTTCAAAGAAAAACGCATCAGTTGCGGAATGGTGTCCAGCTTCAATAGCGGCGAATAATAATTCAATAAGTAGTATTCATAATAGCAATAGTAATAGTGGTAGCAGACCAGTAGGTGTTAGTGAACGTAGCTCGAGAAGTTTGCCATTGATGCCATTCGGTTCAGCTAGTCGAGTTGTATCGATTGACTTGACATCCTAAAATTAATTAACTACAATCCAGTTCAATTTTGAAATAAGTTCAGCTTGGAGTGTGAATATGTCTTAAGACGGATTGATTGCGAACGACTGTGACGTGTGTGAGGGAATTATAAAACCTCACGTTTTTTTCAAACCCTCAATCATAGAGAAGTGCGAAGGAGGTGAATGCTGTGTTTTAATCTCTGATCTACTATATTGTTCATATAATCAGAAATGTAATCACGGCCTCTCCTGCCATATTGCAGTGTGAAATAGGGGCTTCGATTTCAGGTTTGTTTTTATAACCGAGGCTCCAGTGTAAACCTTTTTGTGGACACGGATATATTGAGAAGTTAGTTCAGATGGTTGTTGGGGGTTAAGAGGTTGTTTAAGTGACACCAGTCACTAGTCTTCCCTGTGACTTAACAAACGTATGTAGGAGCAAACGCATCAGTTGTGGAGGTTATTCTAAAGAAATTCATTTGTGGTTTAGATGGTTGTTGGAGGTTAAGAGGTTGTTTAACTGACACCAGTCACTAGCCTTCCCTCAGACTTTTAACAAACGTATGTAGGAGCAAACGCATCAGTTGTGGAGGTTATTCTAAAGAAATTCATTCGTGGTTCAAGAGTCTATTTCAGTGACATGTTTTACATGCAATTCAAGTACGTTCTCTCAAGGTAAGAAACCGAAACTTAACTCATCCTAATCTACAGGGTGGGCTATACATTTTTGCACATTTGAAACATGAATAGAAATAAAACTACAAATACTATTTTGTTGGTCATTTATTTAACGTAATAAACGTTTATTGAAATATATTTGCTAAGAACGACATCGTCGAGATTTGTCCTGGCACTCCTGTAATTGACGACGCGAACTTTGAAAAACTCACTGATACATGCTGCGAGGTATCGCGGCTATCTCTTGCTGGATGTTTTCTTTTTTATGGGATATGGCCGTCGGTTTATTAAGGTACCGTCGACTTTCCGGAATGCTCGGAGGCCATGGGATACCAGCTCTGGGTCGTACAGTAAAGTAGGAATCATTGTTTTTTGTAAAATCTTTTGGAAGAGAAGAGCTCCATCGTGACTAAAATTGCATGGAGCGACGCACAATTCCCGCAAATCGCGCGCCCATCGCTCTGATGGTTTTTAAGATATCAAGTGTTGCCCACCCTGTAAAAACCTTCTTATCAAAGACAAACGAAGTAGAAGGCAAGTAGAAAGGTACTTCTCGGATCATTTTCACATCAAATTGGACCTAGAACTAAGGAGAACGTTTGAGTACGATTTGTTGACTTGGTCAGTGTTTGGAGCGATTTGTTGACTGGTCAGTGTTTCTTGCAGTAGTCACATAGGGAGGGGCCTTGGTGTGCCGAGGGTTCTACTGCGATTATCCGCAAAGATCTAAGTAAAGGAACGGCTTGGAGAAGTGAGGAAATGTTTTGAAGATTTCCAATTGCCCAAGAGATATAAGTTACGATGAAGTAAGTGTCTGTTCTGGAAATCCTACAAGTTCACTTTCTTCATCGAATATGTGAGCTGGTTACGCTTAAAGCCAATCAAAATCTTGAGAAAACCGCCTGACTTTGTAAAGACCACCGAGAGAAAGAAAGCTATCACTTTGAAGACATTCCACATAATCTCTGTTGACTTCGTGTTACCACCAATCTTTAAAGGGCTTTATTTGTGACTTTCTTACCACCATACCACACTACCACTTGTGGCCTTCTGAATGAACTGTAGACGCCTTACTTGTGACTCTGTAATCCACAAAGAGAAGGGAGATTGGCATTGTTACCAACCGACTACGAGGCGCTTTACTTGAGTCTGGTGTCCTTGTGAAATCCATTATGACAAGAATGGGTGCACTTTGTTCATTTTCCGTTTAGTCATTTTGCTTTATCAAGAACTAGCCTCCAATATAAAATCGACAGAAATGCATGCAGCAGATCATTAATGCCAACATGAACAGGAAGACCCTTCCATTGATTAAATCTTAACGCTAACTATGTTCTCTCTCATTAAAAGTGGAGCTGTTCAACGAGTCTAAAGGTCTTCAAGTCGTCCTCATGTTCACTGTCGAGTTAAAAGGTCTCCAAATAGTTGAAGAAACAATGTTCCCTCTCATTAAAAGTTGGCCTGTTAAACGAGTCTAAAGGTCTTCAAGTCGTCCTCATCTTCATCGTCGAGTTAAAAGGTCTCCAAATAGTTGATGAAACAATGTTCCCTCTCATTAAAAGTTGGCCTGTTAAACGAGTCTAAAGGTCTTCAAGTCGTCCTCATCTTCATCGTCGAGTTAAAAGGTCTCTAAATAGTTGATGAAACCTTTTGAAATGTGACTAAAACTTCGCAATTCCGCATAACAACACTTGAACAGCATAATTCAAGTGGAGTAACCAATGCACAGTAATTAGAAATTGTAGCGCCAGTCAGCCAGAAGAACGCAGTCAGATCCGTCTTAAGTTTTTCAAGCACACAAACACACACAAAGTGGATACATTAACACTTATCTCTGATACCACAACTATTCTTACTAGAAACAAGCAATTGGTTTACTATATATATATATGCATACATATATACATAAACACATATATATTATTTCATTATCAATTTTCTCTTAACATAATTTATAGCTAGGTGATAATAATGTATAAAATGAAATATTAGTTTGTTGACTACAAAAGAAGAAGTTATTTTTTCCGTTCTCTCTGGCATTCTCATCGACACGCGATCGAGGACTGTGAGATTTACAGTTTAGTTTATAAAGATCAAAACAAATTTAACAAGCCTGTCGGCTGATGATGGAACAGCACGAAATGCCCATATTTAATTTATTCAATTACTGACAGAGTGAGAATTAGGAAATAATCATTTTCAAAAAACCCACACACACAAACAAAATTGCCTGCAAATCTCTATAGACAAATAAAGAAATTATAGCATTAGATGAGAGAGTGTCTGGAATGCACAGAATAAATAACTATAAACAAACAAATTATTAAACTATTTTGATCATCTTCCAAACACGATCGATTATATTTGATTAGTTTTCGTTAACAAGAAAAACAAACAAAAAAACAGCGTTCTTTTTTATGTAAAGAAACAAGAAAAAAAAAGATTTATTATATTTATTTATGTTATGTTGTTAAAATTAGTTAAACACAAGAGCTCTCACTTCCACTGACTGGTGGGTGGTTTGAGTTTGTTATTTAAGATTTGTATAAAACTATGTATAGATTATGATTATTTACTTTAGAAACAGAGAGTAGAGGTTATTATTATTTTTCTTAGGTAACCGCTAACAAACGGAGGAATATGTTCCAATTGACATTCCTTTTTTTTTCTTTATTTTATTTCACTTATGTTTTCCTAATTAACACTGAGTTTCAAAAAAGAGATTAATTGAAAGAACGCATGTGTTCGTTTGTTTACGTGTTCAATTCAATAAGAATACTTTTGAAAAATCATATTTACCTAATGACCGTTATTTGTTTGGGGTTCTCGAAGAATATATAAAAACAAACAGAATGACAACTCGTCCGTTGGCATTACGGCAATTATAATTTCAAGAACTGTCCATCGACTCTTCGAATGTAATTGTTAAAATTTGCAAAATTTCTTCGCGGCTATTCAGGTTCAAGTTCATCTGACAATTCCCTTGCCACTACCGCCTATGATCACTGGAATTGAATCCTTTGTACATTATTCCTTGCAAAGACTCATTGCTTCACGACCATGAGAATGATCTTTTGCCTTTTCCTAGTTTCACGCACCAAATTGGATGGCTTTTACATATCTCCTTATTAAACGCGTTCCCTGTTCACACATAAGTTGAGTAATCTTTTGCCAGCTTTTTCCAGTTTCACGCACCAAATTCGTCTTTTACACATCTTATTAAACGCGTCCTCTGTTCACACATAAGTTGAGTAATGTTGCAATCAGGAGTTGGTTTCCGCTTCCCTAATCTTTTGCCAGCTTTTTCAGTTTCACACACCAAATTGGTTTTTTACACGTCTCCTTATTAAACGCATCTTCTGTTTACACCTTCGTTGTTGTATTGGTTTGCGCTTAACGGCCAATATCTTATGCCAGCCTTTTCCACATTGTGGTTCTACTTAACTTGTTTACTTCAAATAAGTATCCTCTTTTGGGTCATCCTACAGGGTCAGAGTTGAAGAATTGCTTTATTAGTTTCCAGAAGGGCTAACCTACTATCTCAAATTGAAGCATTGCGATTAGGATACTTCATGAGTTTGCTCTTTTGGTTGAAAAACGGGTAGCATGCAGCACCTAATCTAAATCGGCTTCTGCTTAAAAATAAAAAGATTAAACAACATTTAACCAGAAATTCCACTGCATCCAAAGTAGGTGCATTCACACCGCCACAATAAAGGAAGCACAGTTGTTTCCCTGTGATGAAAACAAATACCCACCGATGTTTCCCTTGACTCTTGGATCCATGAAAGAAAAGCGGGTGACTTCTTTCCCCTTTCACCAAGATTGTATTCTCAATATTCAAGAACAAGACGTGTGTCTATATGGCTCACTACTTTAATGAACTTGTCCAAACAATGGAATTGCCACTCATTCAATCGTTGTTATAATCCATGCAATTGGTTTCCAATCTTTTGTATGTTCTCAATGATTATCAAATCAATTCGATTTCAGTGGACTTACAGGAAGCTTTCAAGAATTCAGTCAGTTGCGCAAACTATGCAATCGTTGTGCAGATGACTGTTTAAGCATTGATAAGACAGTTATGTACAGACTTGCGTTCAGATATTCATACAGATGCTGTAGCCTTGATCAATTTTCCTGTTGCTGAAGTGTTAGACGGAATGAACGTTTTTCAACTCCAATTGCTCGTTTACGATTAACGCAGCCCACTGTTCAAAGATCTGGGGACCAACTAGTTCATATTGGTTACAAACGTTGAGACATACACTGTAGCTGGCTCAACAACTTCAATCCTTAAAAGTAGGAACGTTCGCAGTTGACAGCAACAAACATTCACAAGCTCAATCTCTAGAGAACGCACATGATCGAACGACGACAGTAGTAGCTGTTTACATGTGTGTTCTTTGTATCACAATCATCATTAAACAAGCAAAAAAGAGTCGGTTGTCTAAGATGCTTCCGGATCGCGAATGGTTAAATCATCCTCTGCATCCCTTAAGAAACAAATCATCAAAAACTCGCGCGAATGGTTATGACAGCAATGAAACAGCTCATTTACCAAACAAAACGAAAAATGCATCTAGCTTTGCTCGATATGTGTATTCTTTGAAACAAAACACTGAAATTACCTATAGGTGTTGAAAACCAATGAAGCCTCGTTTCATCCAAACGAGCCTTTCAAGATCTTTCCATCTGAGAAAGATTTGTTTTTTGAAACTCAGTGCAGACACACTTATGTTAATTAATCGAAAAATAATCCAATATATACGTACATACATGTGTCTGTTTTTATTTTAAAGATATCCATGCATATTTCATTAATCCAATCATTTAATTGTGAAAAATATGAAAAATACGAATGAAAAAAAAGAATAAAACAAAACAAAAAAGAAATGTGTAAGATTACTGCCGACGCTTATTATATACTGTATTATAGAAAGGGAAGTGTTTTGTACGAAAATAAGAAATAGATTTGCAATTCAATTAAACAATATTTTCTTAGTGTTTGGGTTTTAAAGTTTGTATTGCCAAGAGGGGCACCCTTTCAGGTGACTACATCTTAAAGTGGAAGCTCTGCGGTACACGTGCAACGAGAATGTCTTGTTTTGTATTCTTATGTTCGTTCTAAAAGAGAAAAGATCAAAAATTATGAAAAATTAATGAATGTTGTGCATTTGTTGGGCAGACAGACATATACATAAATGTGTGAATTTTTATTTCCATTTTTATGAATTTGTGAATCAATTTCCATGATTGCAATATGTTTTTTTTTTAAACTTTAAATATATTTTTTTCTATGAATACATACGTACGAATAAGTTTAGACAATTAATTGGTAAATAGAATATGGACTATTTCATAAATGAGATACAAATATAGATATCAATTGACAATTTAGACATTGCAAGTAATTTTGCTGAGTTTTAATGATGCGGTGCTGTGGGAATCGGGTGGGCACTGATTGGCGTCAATCTAGCGATACCCAGCGTTGTAACCAAGTGGTAGCCAACGGGGACTGGTTAAAGTTGACCCCCAACTCAACTTGCTAAACTTATAAGTGAGATCTCTTGTCCTAGTGGTTACAAAAAAAGGAACTGGTCCTTCAAGTTGTGTGTCGGGGTAATTGCTCGGCTACACATAAAACCATAGTTGCGAAGCGACAAACCTCGGAAACGGACGGAATTGATGATAACGACCGCTGCAAACGAAATAAGTACAACAATACAATTGGAATCACTCACAAGAGGCAGTGTCAAAATTAAGGATCTCTAACTAGTTTGTCCATCTGAGTTACGTCGCAACCGTCTTCAATTAGTGTGGATGATTTGAATAAACTTGGCGAGGAATTCCTATCTCGCGTAAGACAGCAGGAACTTCATCAGTTGCGTAACGATGGGAAACTGCGTGCGATCTACAGCAGCAAATCCTACGACGAGCTCAGGGATTGGAGCAAAGATAAATCTGATGCAACAACTCGTTCTCGCTTGTGGAACTCATTTGCTAAAGAGAAATAGCCGTGTGTAACTGACATTGAATTAAACAACGATCTTCTGATATGTACCTCGAATGTAATGTCCCTTTAAGGGCCCCGTGCAACCCAAAAATTAGCTGAAGCTCTAGACTGCTACAAAACAGATATAACCCCCAACCAAGAAGTGGGATGGGATGGATCAGGCAAAAAGGAGAATAGAAAACTGATATATACAGTCAGTGTAAAAAGTCTGCGTACATTTCCACCCTTTCTGGACATACAAAATACCAATTTCCGATTTTCGGATTTATTTCCGATACTATAGCAATACAAAATAAGGCCCCCGTATTTCGAAGGATTATCCTGTTTTCTCTACTGATATGATCCTCTTCCTGTATTTTCTTTGAAAACCCTGTAATTTAATGCAGGCATTATTTCAACTCACAGCTCACAGAAAGATCAACAACAGTGATCGGCTTCAGTCGCTAATAGGAGTCCTTTCCGGACACTATGCCTGATTTAATAATTTTTGCAGACTCTGCAGAGATGAAGAGGAAACATAATCTATCCAACATCTGCTCTACGAATGCCCAGTCCTATCAATGAAAAGAAGGTATTTTCTAAGAAGACACTCTTTCTCGGAGCTAGACGACCTAAGCGGTGGTGATTTGAAAAACCTTCTAGGATTCACACATGAATCTGGCTGGTTTTAGAACTGCGGTCTCACTGTAGCTTAGCACTCCCAATTTCAGTGAAACAAATATGGGAACGTTATTCATGGCCAATGGAGAAGAGTGAAGTGGTCATGAAGTACTACTACCATTCGGCCTATAAATGGGGACACATAGAGGGCGACAAGGAGAGAAGGACATCGGCTATTCAAACAACTTGTACACAGAAAGTTCGTTTATTTATATAAAACACTTCTTTGCTTAAAATATGTAAAAACAATATACATCCATGAGTCTGTAATACGGTTTTTGTTAGTCAGTCCCGTCTGCAGCGGCCAATTGCGAATTACTTCGCATTCTTCAGCATGAACTTGGTCTGTTCACTCTCGATGTACTTCACAAAGCGGCTCAGATTTGTGCGAACTGTCTGGACCGCTGCATATCTGTCCTTAAGTTCGCGTTTTTGTTGTCGAATCTGCAAGAGGGGATATAAGTGAGTGATCTCCCCTTAAACCAGATGTTGAAGACTTACTTTGCTTTTGAAAACCTTTTCTAGCTGCTTTATCCGCTCAACCATGTTCAATTCCACCACAACTTGATTCCAGTCATTGTCAGCGAACATGTCCATCAGGGCGTCGAGTGCTTCAGACGTCGTCCAGACCATCAATTCCTACAAGAAAGAATACGAGTCAAGAACAATGTTTTATTTGAGCTCTGGAAAGGGCATACATTGCCAGTTACATCCAAGATGTATTCGACGATGACTTTGACAAGTGCTTCGGGAAGGAGGCACCCCAATGTGCCCAGCATGCGCATCCAATTCGCGCGAATCTCAGCATCTCGACAGCTGTTGACTCCGTTCAAGATTAACTGCAATTGGATGGGTGTCTCTGTAGATCTCGACAGATCAAGTTGAAGTTTCTTACCGTCAAATCACTCTCAGACATCTGGTTGAAGAGTTCCTTATTCGTTTTCAAATGCTCCAGAGCGGCGCGCATTAGCGACGTGGACGGCTCCAAGAGGATTGGATCTGCAGGGCCGCGAAATACTTGCTGGCCCAAGTCAAGCCAAACGGCGTAGATTGCTGTCGGTCCACCGAGGTCCTCGGTGCACATGGAAAGGCACAGATTATGCAAGCACAGTAAGCACGAGTACCTCATGTTCTGCACTCTGAAATTGAATCGATTTAGATGCGAGTCTGACGGCGGAGACGTGTACTTACTTCTTCATCAATTGCACGTTCGTCTCCTGAAGGATTTGGTTTACATTGTCTTGTATTGGTTGCGCTTTCTGCCAGAGCTGTATAGAAAGCGGATCATGAGAAAACTTGAGTTAGGAGGGATCAACTGCTTGGGTACCTTTTCGACCAGTCCAAGTGATTTTATAGCTTCTAGTAGGTCCACAGGCAATCTGTCTATATTCTGTAGGTTTGTTGAACTATTACTCATATTGGTTTCATAGTCGTGAACACTTTCGTTGTCGGAAACGTCATCGACGTCGTCGTTTGATTCTAAACAAAAATACATGACGGAATCAGTCGCACGTGTCACAAGACTTCGTTTGTTTCGCCAAGGCTTACCCTCATCATCGCCTACACAATGATTGCTTATGACTTCTGCTGCGATTCTCTGTGCTTCAAGCAGATGACCGACGTTCCTCACGTACAGCTCATTATCACTTGGCAAATCCTGTTTTCTTCGTCTCAGGGCGGCGGCTTCCTGTGTTTCCTCTGCAATATTTAAAAAAAATCATTTAGCTCTTATCCCTTGTCGAATCTCCAATCTCACCGTCGACGGTATCCATTTTGACTTCCAACTCTTGTGGTCTTGACGGTGGTGCCAGTGGCAGTGCGCTTGTCAGCTCTCCTAGAACAGTTCGATGGTTCACGTCAAATGTGGCCGACAACGCGGGGAAGATCTTGTTGATATGTGCCGCAGCAAGAGCGGGGACGTTGGAGAGTATTCCTGCAAGAACATCCATCAAAAACTCAATTTTCTTGGAGGTTTTCACTGACTTACCAGCCGCAAGTGTCCTCAACAGAACATGCGGAAATTCCCCTTCAATGCTCAACAAGCAAATGAATGCTGGCACGTGATTGTTCAGAGTATTCCATGAATTCGGGTTCTCCTCCGATATAATCAATAGGCATTGGGCGACAGAAATGGAAATCTCCACCCCAAACACCTTGTAGTCCAAGCAGCGGATGAAACTCTCAAGAATATGCGACTGATTGAAGGTCTCCACAGCTTCAGGCATGCTTTCGCAAAGATTCCACAACAGATTTACTGCCTAAAAAATAGCGATTTAATGATTGGATTGAATCTCTACACACTGTTCCTCATCACTTACCTGTAGGAATATATCAGATTTCAAGCCAAGCTGGTCCTTAATTTTCTCATCGAAATCGGGCAACCAATCGGTGTCGTGTGCGTATTCAGTCAACAGTGCCAGTAGTGGTGTCAGGAGATCCTGCTCAACAAGCACCGAACAAACTGGTAGCCCATGAACCGAGATATTTCTAAATGCACCTGCTGCAGCATTTCTCACTGCTGTGTTCGATTCCATGAGCAGAGGCCCTGCGATGCGTATCAATTCACTGGTGCACATGGCATTGACTTTCACTTGATTCGATGCAAGCACCGCCATCGCTTGCAGTCCGTTGATCTTCTCCTCTATGTTGGGGCATTGCAATTGATCGCGAATAGCATCGATTGCATTGTCTGAAGTCTCAACATGATATTCATCTTCGTTTTCAAGTTCCTTCAGACTTGGAATGCCGAGTGGGTTCACTTTATTTGCCCTGTGCTTGGGTTTTTTCGTCTTGCCCATTGAAATTAGAAAATTGATGCCGCAACAACGATTAAATTAGGAAAGAAATATGCTTTCAAACTGGCACACGCACCATGTGCTTAATAAAAAATGTACACATCTCCGGCCGCAGAGTTGCATGACAGTCGTGTCAGTTTGACGTTTTTCGGTAGCGGGTACGTTCGTTTGGTAAATCGGTTTTGAGGTATCAGAAGAGAAAAAAGAAGTACAGGGTGGCTGCTGGATGCTGTAACTTTTGTACGTATATCCTTTTGCCTTTTTTCTCCAAGCCATCTGAGAAGGATCTAATTTTTACAACTATTTCACGTAAAAATTATTCGCGTCTAAAACTATGTACTTATTCAGTGATGCAGTTAACGCCGAGAATTTTTTATTGATAAACAAAACTTTATTTCAGAAAGAAGTTTTGACAAGATTTCTGCCATCAGCGCTGGTTGATATAAGTTTTCACACGACTTCTTCAAGCAGCGAGCCTTAGCCTCTACTGTTATACCAATGTATTTCAGACATCTGTAATCTGCTGGTCAGAAATGAAATATTACAGAGACTTCACAGCTGATTGCCCCCTAGTCCATTTACGAATTTAAGTGCCTTTTGACGGATATTCATGAATTTTTGACGGTTATTCACGAAATAACGAAAATGCCGTCCTCTGATTGGTCAATTTGGTATATGAACACGTTATAAAAAACAGTTGTAAAAATTTTTAGGGGAAAGAGAGGTAGAAGTCGGGCATCTCTGTGATCCTTCATTTCTGGTGCTGGTCCAGTAAGTGGCTTGGTGAACACTTCTGCTGGCATCCTATGAGTGTGGATGACAGCTATTTTTCCGTCCCTCAACAGCTGCCAGACAAAGCGGTATTTAGTCGCAATGTGCTATGTGCGTGGGTGACATACTGCAGGGAGGTAAAAGTCGACCATCTCTGTAAAACTAGTTTTCACGAATCGCCAGAGCCATTAGCAACCTGATTGTTTCCTTGCGAGTAACCTAACACTTTCTTAAGTTACTTTACTTAATTAATGTCGCGCCTAGACTAGACCATGTGGGTAGTTAATGGAATTGGCAGAAGTTATAATGGCAACCAAACCCGGGAAAATACCAACGTATGAAAAGTCCCACAGACTACCTATTTCATTACTCCCAATAAAGTCAATAAAGTATTTTTGAAAAAACTCTAAATGCTGCTTAGACGCTTAAGTTCAATTGTGGATGAAAAACAGCTCATACCAAATGTATGTAATAGAAAAAGCATTTGAACAAAAGCAACATTTGACAAAGTTTGCCATGAAGGCCTGAAATATAAATAAACTCTGCCGATCTCTACCGGCATCTCCATTTTGGTATCAATTGAAGACTCTACAAATGTTAATTTTACTTATAGGCATGCTATTAACTTACCAGTCTTCCTAAATCGTGTCGAAATACCTTTTGGCAATGAAGCGAAATGCCTCGGGATGACTCTTGACGTACAACCAAAATAAAAGAAGCACGTTAAGAAAAAACGTGCAGAACTTGACATGAAATGCAAAGATATGTACTGGCTTATTGGTAAACATTCCAAGCAATGTATTCCTTGGACTTCTGGCGTACAACTTTGGGGTTGTACCAAAGCAAGCAATATGAACACTATACAGACTGTTCAAAATAAAGTGCTTTGAGTTAGAACTATCAGAAACGACGATATCCACAGAGATCTTGGAATTTTAACACTTCAAGATGAAGTTAAGAACTTTGCTCATAAATATAAGCGACGCCTGGAAGGGCATATACAAACTCTGCAGTTTACACTTCTATCTGCGACCATTCGCCACAGAGTCTTGTCGCAGATTTTCACCTACTATCGGAAAAAAAAAATTAAGTTGTATATATAGTATTGTGTTTATGTATATTCTGGCACAGGAAGTGCCAGGAAGTGTGGAAGTGTGGTGCATGTTCTAGTGCCGGTTAGAATGTTATTATGTATCGTAGGAATCTTGGAGACGGGTCTTGACTCGGAACTCGGAACTCAGAAGTCGGATTGTAGTGTGGTTGTGGGGCAGCAAGACAGTTGTGTTCATCATATATGATATTCACAATTCAAGTCGCAATTCCGCTAGGAATTTTCAAAGCACAACGGCATATAATAAGTAAGACGATTAACATGACGAGAACCTTGACCATTTATTATCAAAACGTAGGCGGAATGCGAACAAAAGTAAAATACGTGTGCAGGAGAATAGACAGAAATGAGTTTGAGAGGTACGACATCATCGTCATAGCTGAATCGGGGTTGAAATCTGACATGGAGTCGAGTAGGATTTTAAATCCCAGGCTTTATGAAGTGTTTCGCATGGACAGAGACCCGAAGACAGGCTACAAGAAACTAGGCGGAGTCTTGATTGCCGTTCGAACCGAGTTTCAAGCAAAACAAATTACTTTAAAAGAAACTGGAACAGGTATCGATCAATCGTGTGTATCAGTTGATCTGTCCCCAATACAAGCGGGCGAACTTATAGTTGTCGGGAACTACATTCGCAAGCTATCGGATATGTGTACTTTCCCAAAGTACTTTCAGAATATACACGAAATGGTAAGCATGGTCAATGGTATAGGAGCAGACGTAGTAGTTCTAGGAGATTCCAACGTTACTTGTCTACTGCCTACAGAAAGACGTCAATTGCTAAACTCTCTGCAAAATGTAGGCCTACATCAGTGGAATTCCATAAAGAAGAAGTATGGCAATTTACTTGATTTGGTACTCACGAATGTTTCTACAAAAACAACAGTTCAACCGGCTGCTAATCCGCTAATGGCGAATTGTAGATTCCATACCGCCCTGCGTATCAAAATGAAATGATCAAACAGCGTATTGCTGCAATCACCCCTCTCATCTACTTCCTGAGCAACCGCTGAGGAACACAACTGTCTCGCTGCCCCACAACTGCACTACAATCCGACTTCTGAGTTCCGAGTTCCGAGTTCCGAGTCAAGACCCGTCTCCTACGATACACAATAACATGCACCATCAACATGCACCACACACGCCAAAAAAACACCACTTACCACAACCCACTTCCTGTGCCAGAACATATATAAACACACACATCGGCATACAACGGAATGACAGCAAGCGACAAGTGCAAGCGATCGTTTGACACCAAACTGCTTCTTAGCCTCCTTAGCCCATAAGAACAGCGGTCGGTTACACTTACTCTACGCTTGGTTTCCGTACTGGTGTTGTTCTTACTATTAAATGCAGAGCCGAGGCAGATGCACTTAAACTTAGTCGATGTTATAGCTGCCCATTGTGACAGTCTGCCCAAGACGTCGATGTTGTAAGTCCTTTCCTGAGGACAGGATATACTTCGTTTCAGTCACCGCCATACCCATTTCAGGCGCTTGATCCTTCAATTACGTCACTGACATCGGCGTATACTAGCAGTTATTGGACTTCTGAAAGACCGTGCCCCTAGTGTTGGCATGTAAGTCTTGCACGATCTTGTCTATCCCTTGGCAGCTCGGCGCCTTGTCTTATTTTTTTCGGATTCTCCATCGCCAGCCTGCACAACCTGAGGAGTTTGACTTCTTCTTCTACTTCTGGTGGCGCTACAGTCCGGGGTGGACCTGGGCCTCAGCCAGTAAGCCTCTCCAGCCGGCACGATCTTTGGCCAGCTGTCTCCAATTGCGCACACCAAGTCGATTGAGGTCCTTCTCCACCTGGGTGCGCCATCGGTTCCGTGGGCGTCCTCTATTGCGTTCTCCCACTGTTTCGGAGTCGAAGACTCTTTGGGCTGGAGCAGTGTTGTCCATTCGCTCTACATGGCCTAGCCATCTTAGGCGTTGAATTCGTAGACGACTGACTAGGCTCATGCACAGCCCTTACAGTTCGTGGTTGAATCTTCTTCCCCTATAACTATCAGCGCAGACAGGACCAAAGATTGAACGCAGAACTTTTCTCTCGGAAAGACCAAGTGCTTCTTCATCCGCTTTTGAGATTGTCCACTCCTCCGCGCCGTACAGTACCAAGGTCTTTCGGGTCCTTCGAGAGATGGTTCTACTACTCAACTGCCTCTTGCCTCTTTACTCTGCGTTTGATCTCGGTACTAATGTTGTTCGTACTGCGGAGCCGAGGTAGACGAAGTCCTTGACTACCTCGAAGTTATAGCTGCCCATTGTGACGTTCTGTCCAACACGTCGATGTTGTGTGTTATTTCTCGATGCCAGCATATACTTCGTTTTGCCCTCATTCACCGTTAGATCCATTTAAGCCGCTACCGCCTCAATGCCAGCAAACGCCTCATTGACGGCTCGCTGTGTGCTGCCAATGACGTCAATGTCATCCGCGTATGCTAACAGTTGTACGGACTTCTGGAAGAGCAAGCCCCTAGTGTTGGCGTGTGAGTCTTCCACGATCTTCTCCAGGATAATCGTCGCGTCGCCATGTCTAAAACCGTTACCGACCTTGATGGAGCAGCGAGAATTCTCCATCGTCATCCTGCACAACCTGACGAGTTTGGCAGGAAAGTCAAAACTAGACATGGCGCTGTATAGCTCGTCCCTATGCACGCTGTCATACGCGGTCTTGAAATCGACGAAATGGAGGTGGGTATCGATTTGCATTTCCTGTGTCTTTTCCAGAATCTGCCGTAATGTGAAAATCTGGTCGATGGTGGACTTCCCTGGCCTGACGCCAAACTGATGTGGACCTATCGCATTGTTTATAAACGGCTTCAGAAGATTACACAAAATGGCGGACAAGATCTCATATGCGATGTTCAGGGGACTCTTCCTCGGTAGTTGGCGCTGTCAAAGAGGGCTCCTTTCTCGTGGATCGGGCAGACGTTAGTGAGATTCCACCGCTTTCCTCAGACCATACGTCCTTAGAGATGAGTTGGTGCATGCGCCCAACCAGATCATCTTCAGCTGTCTTAAAGATTTCAGCGGACAGCCCATCTGCCTTGTTAAACATTAGTCTGGTCATCTTGATTTCGTCGAACTACGGGGAGGATGAGAACATTCTGCCGATCAGAGGTATTTGAGTCCTCACCACCGTTTTAAAGTCTAAAGAAGAAGAAAAAGTTAGCTTCCAAGATTCTCCGTGAAAGACTCTACAGGCTCTACAAGCTCTACAAGCTCTCCAATGTCACCCCGGCAGGCTACTGTCCGAACCTCACGTCAATTGGGTAAACAAAAAACTTGCGGGCATTATTCCTTCCGTAGCACCCCTCCATCACCAAGATCTTGCGCAAATCATGGTTCAGCCACCCTGGCTTGACATCGAATCCGTAAAAGAAATATCCCAACAAAGTTTCAATACAAAAAAAGAAACGTTTATATATTCATTCAAGGAAGACAACAAACTTAGTTCTAGTATCACTTTAAGACCACTTAACCTACGATTCCCTGTTCCCATTGTCGATCCTGTTGAGAGCCCTGTCTAGTACTTCAGAGATGAGAAATTCAGGTGCGACTTGACGAGCTGTCCAATGTACTGCACAGCAATGTAGTTCGATGAATTGAATGTCATGCGTTGCTTGATCATCAGGAATGCCGCAACAGTGAAGAGGAGATAGAAGCATCCCAGACAAGTGACCGAATAAACGTAGTCCACGCCATCGAAGCCCAGGATCATCAGCAGAAACTTGGACTTCTTGAACATGCAAAATATTTCACTGTCCGGGCACAAGGTGTCCGAGCGATTGTTTCCATAGAGAGCGGCGACAAGTCCTTCCAGTGCGTGGCGCAGATAGCTCATGGACATCAGGTATCTAAGGTACGAGGGTATGTAGATGTCCTTTCCGTAACCGATGCCATAGCAGGACAGCAAGATCATGGGCACCGATATCACAGGTCCAACAAACACGGCGTTCTGAGGAAATGGAGAAACTCTCTTAAAGTGGGTCCTGGTCTCTAGCTGCAGGTGAGGCTTACCACAATGTTGAACCTTGACGATATAAGGACACCCAGACTGTCCGACGTCATTCCAGTCAAGATCGAGATGAGGAAGATCATCGAGAAGCGATTGAACTCAAGCGGCTGGTTGGACATCAAGTAGATCATCGTCAAATAGATCATGGCCAGGATCAGCATGAAGGGGATCTTCGAGCAGACCATGGCCAGGTAGTACGAGCTCAGGCGGTACCACTGGTTGAAGTACTCCCTCTTCAACAAGCGCACCTCGGTGGGAACTGCAAGAAAGGGAATGATAAGGTCAAGGCCGCCTTGCCAGACAGGCAGTCTTACATTGAAGAAGAACTGGCATCATGGGAAGGTACAAGTAAGCAATGATGATCGTGAAAGCAAAGCCAAAATTGAAGAGAGCCTTCGTCGCGTCATTGCCGACACCATCATAGATTCCGCCGACGATAATGCCCAACGCGATGGTCAAAAAGAATTTCAGCTTGATGTATGACTGCAAGAGGAGAGAGAGAGAGATAGATCGGGTAACGATCACCTTGAATGAGATCAACTCTTACCTTGTCCCTCCACATCTGGATGAGCATCCGCCTCAGGAGCAAGCGAAACTGGAACAGCCAAGAGCATTTGGATTTGAGAAGTTTCGGATTGATTTCCTCTTCGAATTCCTCGACGAACTTGATCTTCTCCTGAGTGTCTTCTTCCACGGAATACTCAGTGTCCGGGGTCCATCGGAGACATTTGCCATTCTCAACGGCTGCGACCATTTTCTCATGGTACTCGTTGCCATACTCGCGACCAGCTACTTCGATAACTGGAATGAAACGGAAGACAGTGAAAATCAATCAAGTGGAACTTGAACTCAGTTAACTTCAGAAAAACAATTTTGCGAGACAAAATGATGGATTTCTGTGAAAGTTGGCAGAGTGACTGTCACACATTGAACGCATCCATTTCGTGTGTATTGTTATTTGTCCTCTTTGAAGGGATTTCCTCTTGGCAACCAGTGGTGCCTGCCGGTGCCCTTGACGTTGGTCCTATCTTCACGCGATGCTAATTGGCTTATGACAGTGACGGCATATGGACGTTCAATTTGTTTAATATTTAACTTTTATTTTTTATTAATTAAAGTGGCAAAATTCATAAAACTTATTAGCGGACTATAAAATTAATTTAAAAAAAGGCTAAATAATGCCTAAGTGAGATTAGTGTAAATTGCCAATTAGTGGTGAAACGGCCGGTAGATGTGAAGGGGTGTGCAACAAAAAGTGATATACTTCACTCCAATTTAAGATGCTTTCGTTTGTATGAATATTCTTCTGGAATCATTGGTACGAATGCAACTACAAGGTTTATGTGGGAGGGATGTATTCTTAAGATACAAAATGTGGGCAAGTTGTTTAAAGAGTGTTGAAAAAAAACGCCAAATCACTTGAAGCATATAAGGACGAGTGCAAGAGTTCACCTAAACAAAACGAAGAGGAAATTAAAGCACATAGCTTGAGACGATAGAAATTTGCTATATGCAACGGCGATTTAGAAAAAAAAAAATCAAAAAAGAAAATGGGAAAATGGTGTAATGGAACTTGACTAATTTTCCCCAGTTCCATCACACCTGATACACCCTGTGAATTATTCTAAATACAACGGCACCTTAATGCCTGAAACACAATAGTGCGTTTGCGCTGGCGTTGGCTTTCAACACACATGGCAAAACACAAAATACAGCGTCGACCTGCGTCCGTGAATAATGAGATAGATTGAGGATCGTAAAAAACGTAAAAAGTAGTCCATCGCACGCCATTATTCAGAGGCCATTTTTTGACAGAGGGGTGCGCTATGAGAGAGATTTTCTCCCAGATTGAGAGTTTTCTTCCAAATTGAGAGTATTTTGTATCAACTGTCATTTAAGAAACGACAAAAGCCATTTGAAATGAGTGTATGCAGAAAGGCGGCAATATTTTTTAAAAAAAAATTAATAGATAATAGATAAATTGAGTATTTATTTCAACGCAGTGTGTCATCATAAATTGAAGTCGGCTGACGCAGCGCACTATTGTGTTTCAGGCATAAGTCAGTTGCCATAATTTTATGACGTTGAGAATAGGCGCGAGCATGTGCATTTTTCCCGCGCTAATTATAGTCTATACAAGCTTGTGCAAAATTGAATTGAACCTCTTGCCTTTTTATTACATAAAACGTGAGACCTGTTTTTTGTAAGAACGCAACAACACCATTTTCATATTTTCTGTTATAGCGGAAAAATCCAAGAGAAAAGAAGAAAACATGCTCCCCCCGGCAGCTGACCTCCTCGTGGTGGGGGCGGGCAACAAGTTTGGGGTGTATGGATTTCCTTCAGCCCAAACCTGGCTAACGAAGCGCAATTCCCCATGATGACGACGAAAAGAAGACGATGAGACGGTGTGCCACGGACCCATTTGGAGATAGGCCTGAATGGTGACAGTATGCGAGCGTCTGGTGGCCGGACTGTCCCGCTCGGCACTCGAAGGAACTACGAGTAACTCCTCAATAGCCTCGTGAGCCATTACGGGGTTGGGGCGGGCAGTCATGGCATGCACACAACAGTGCATGCGGGGATCAATCGGCAACGCACAATGGTATCGACTTAGGATAGGCACATGGAACGTCTCATCGATCACAGGAAAGGATCTCGAGCTACTTGAGGAAGCTGCCAGGTATCGCGGGAATCTCTTCGAAAAAGCAAAGGGGATCTAGAACTGTGGACCTTTCGGACGTGTGGAAACTTTTTCTCAAATGTCTGCACAGGCGGGAGTGGGGATACTCACAAGTCCCAGGCTGGCAGACAGGGTATTGGAGTGGATTCCGTTATGAGGGAGAGTCGGGATCTTAAAGCCCAGGCGTAAAAGGTCAACTTTGGCTCTGGTTCAGGTGTATGCACCTAATCTGGAGTCAGAGTACGCGGCTTTCCTGGATGAAGTTAATACTGCACTTGATAGGGTACCGGAGATGGATTCCTATATCCTGCTGGGTGACTTCAATGCTGATGTGGGTGTTGATGTAACGACATGGGGGAGTGTGATTGGGAGGAACGGTGATCCTCACCAGAACTAGAATGGAGAGAAGCTGTTGGACTTTTGCTGCGCAAATGTCATGTCCATAATGAACACCTTCTTTCCACGCAAAGAAATCCATAAATACACTTGGTACTGTCAGAGTCTTCAACAGAAATCGTTGAAAGATCTCTTTGTGTTACCAGCGGATGGTTTGTGACGTTCCACAGTGGTTCCTCCCACAGGCCAACAGTCAAAATTTCAAAGTTAATCAAAGTGTTTTTGTTTTTAATGCAGTAATTATCTATGATAACGGGACAGTTAAGTGACAGTAAGATTTCTGATTTAAAATTAGTTGTTGGTTGTCAGCCGCATCACAAAGTTGAGTGTTTTTTCTCAGTTAAAAAATCTGAAAACAGGACTTAATAAATCTTAATCAAGTTCAGTAGACTGTTTAAAGTTAATTTTGGAAAAAAGGTGATGCGAATAATAAAACATGGACAATCTCAAAAGCGGACCAGGAAGTCCTTCGTCTCTTCGAGAGAAAAGCTCTGCGTACGATCTTTGGTCCTGTTTGCTTTGGCGGTTTCTGGAGGAGAAGATTCAACCACGAACTGTGCGGGCTGTACAGCGACATGAGTCTAGTCAGGCATCTTCGGATCCAACGCCTATGATGGCTAGGCCATGTAGAGCGTATGGACTCAGCTCCGGCCCGAAGAGCCTTCGACTCCGAACCCGTGGGACAAAAAGCAACAGAGGTGGTGCACCCAGGTGGAGAAGGACCTCAACCAACTTGGCGTGCGACACTGGAGACAGCTAGCCAGAGACCGTGCTAGCTGGAGAGGCTTTTGGTTGAGATCCACCCCGGACTGTAGCGCCAAATAAAGAAGAAGAAGAATAAAACAATATATAATGAAGGGATTTAAGGGGTTTTTTTTACCTCCATTGAAACTGAGGCATGATTTGTGTGTGTTTTTTTCGTGTTTTTCTAAAGAAAACCAAATCAACTGCCGATAAATGCCGGTTATAATTTATACACCAAAATTTAGAGCTATTTTTCTTCTTTCAGAATATGTATGTTTGGCATTCGGTGAAGAAAGGTGGCAGTTATGCAAGATCTAAGGTAACATGGACAATTTTTAAACAAATTTATAAAATTGAAGATTTAGAAAAAAAAGAAGATAAGTAACCTCTGTAAATCATTTCAAAGAAGGTGGGAGGCTTGCTCAAAGAAAAAACATACTTTTATCTAAAAACGATGTCTGGCTTGATTTCGAGGACGGTTTTAGTTCTGTACAAGACCGACCAGATGAGAATAATTGACAAACACGTCAAGGCCGACCAAAAAAGCCACTTTTGGAAGGCTCATCGATGAAGATATCGCTTGTGCTTTAACAAAATTTCAGTTCACAGAAAATGTTGAAATTAAACGACTTGATTTGAATGATGCTTTGAAGCTTTTGGTTGAGGTTGGAGTTTTGACCGCACTTCCCATACAAATGGAACCACTGTGCGTTCGTGTGATAAGATGGGCTGAACTGTCAACTGATCATCACCTGCTGTTGTGTACGCTGTACCTCACTGATAAAGTGCCTTTTTTGCCAAGACGGAAACCAAGAGTGATTATACGCATACGATGGGAGAAACTACAGAACAGTGAGTTGCGGATCAATTTCGCACGACACATATCTGCAAGGTTTGAGCGAATTCCAACTGTTCCATCGCATGTAGAAGAAGAATGGCGACTGATTTCAACAGCTGTCATTGGCTCTACACGGGCTGTTTGTGGTAGATTTAGAGTTAAGGTTGGTAGGTTTTCCAACATTGGAAAAAGTGGTAGAAATATCACTTAAGTGGTAGAAGTCCCATCACTGATGACCACACTGAGTGCTTCCACATATATTTGAGAACAAAGAGCGTAATATTTTTCCGTACTCACTGACACAGTAGTTCCTCGCGATCATAGATGGCGCGATAATATTTTCTTCAAGTGATAGTACTTGCGAATAGAATAATGATTGGAACGAGGAAAGAAAACTTCCAGGCGCACAAAAGCTGCGTTTTTTGCAAGCGTATATAGGCTTAAATTTTGATTTGATTGTAAAATACACTAACAACGAATCCTATATCCGCTTAAGTTACTCATCATATCTGTCGCCGCTTAAGGAATAAGCGCGGGTAAAAACAATGCTTCCAAACATTATTTTCTGTGTGTTCATTCCTGAATTTATTCATTCCTTGTTTAGGTGACTTACATCTGCAGGTTTGGTTGATGTATTAGATAATTTTTAATTTTGTTGGCATCCATAAGTATGCAATTTTTGGTATACTCAGAGTGTCTCTGCTATGCACTCCGTTTAGGTTTCGTAAACGATTCTTTTCATTTGATGAACATTTTTTTTATTTTATAATTATTAAGTGTTTTTGATTTTAAAGTGATGGTCACGCTACACCGTCACAAAACGAAGATTGTGACTATCAAAGATCAACCATCACCTTCCAGGACTACACCCCTGACTTTACCCCTGCTTAGCAAATGTCATACGTGTCGTCGGTGCTGCCAAGATTTTATGATGAATCATTAAGCGCCGATGATCGTTTTCTTGTGCACTTCAAAATTAAGCGTATATACGCTTGCAAAAAAACACAGCTAAAGTTGGAGTATAAATATAGGCGCAGCGGACATAGATACCCAACTCCACCGCTGTTATTTTCAAAGTGAGAGGAATGAATTTTTGGAAAATTAAATAAAAAATAATAAATTCAAAAAATCACACATGTCACAATAGAATCTCAAGCAACGAACAAATCGTTGAGTTGCTCAATAAATTCTTCAACGATCAGCAGAAGAAATCAAATGCCACAAATCGAAAGGCGTTTCAAGCTCGTATAAATTAGGTTTAATGATAATCCCTTGCTTTCGAAAATTGCAGGCAATTACTGAAATGATTCGGTCCATTTCACTGAATTTCAAACACTCCGTTGGCAAGTTCCGATCGAAAACGTGCTCCAATCGTATGCCCAGTTAATGTCATGTCATTTGATTCGCATACGTCGCTGGATTCCAAATTGATCTGGCTTGCAATTAACAGTCTCCAATTATACTGCCATGTCGGACTGCAATTAAAACAGCTGCACCATCTAGTTGAATCCCTCGAACATCTCGCCTAACGATCAAATTATCGATGATCGTCTCAAACGTCATTCGTTTGAGATTAATTATCTCTCGGAGATTTTCAACAATTCTCGTGTCTGACGCTTGACATGGCTGAATCGGAATCGCCGCCAGCTATGTCAGGTGTGCGCTTGATAGTAGATACTTACTGAAATCCGCTGGATTGTATGTCAGTGGGCAAGACAGGCCGATGGCGCTCATGAACGGCACAATGTTGCCCGTGGTGCCCTGATAGACACACTGACCATCGGCAAGGACGTACACCTTGTCGAACATGTCGAAGATCTTCGCCGATGGCGTGTGGATCGAGCATATAATGGTTCGGCCCGAGTGCGCGATCCGCCGGAGGAGTGAAATGCACTGCGAACTGGATAAGTCATCAAGACCGCTGCGAGAAAACAAAAGATGCGTGTCCAGATGCGAGTACTTTGAGGTTATGTGATCTACTTACGTGGTTGGTTCGTCAAGGAAAATGACGGGTGGGTTGTTGACCAGCTCCAAGGCGATCGAGAGACGTTTCTTCTCTCCGCCCGAGAGGCGCGAGCCCATTGTGTTCTCGGCCTTCTTCAGACGCAGCATGCACAAGATCTCGTCTATCTTGATGGGGAATGAAAGCAAAGACGTCACGTCTCCGTTAGGCCAACTGTCTGATGGGCCACTTACCGATTCGATCTTTTCCGACATTGACAGCTCGTTGCCGAGCTTGAGGTGAGCCGCCAATATCATAGCCTCTTTGACTGTGCAGAGCGGATCGAGCACCTCATTCTGCATGATGTAGCGCGACATCCGTCTGAAGAGCTTGTTCTGTCGTGGACGGCGGTTTACATTGATCTGCCCTGTTGCTGCTGATGCACTAAACGAATGACAAGAATGAGATTGAGTGTCTGAGGCATTTGCGGATGGTGCGTGGGGGTGTTACTTGTAGCCAGCTAGGACGTTGAGGAGTGTTGTCTTGCCGCCGCCTGAGGGGCCCAAGATCGCCGTCAGCTCATTGGACCTAAATTCACCATGGATTCCTCTTAGAATTATTTTGCTTCCTGAAAAGAGATGAACAATGCAGTTGGTTAGTTGGATACGTGAGGATGTTCGATGTGAATTGAGTGTGATTGGTTTTTGGGATCAAGAACCGGTGGGATTGAACCAAGCTGCACATACCCTTCGTGAATCCAGCAACGTAATCTAGACGAGCATGGGACTGTCTTAAAACAAGATAACGAAACTGTGGCTCAGTTTAACTAGGTTAGGCTAGCTTATAGTGAATTCTGACATGAGGATCTTGACCTATTTAAGCAGTGATATGGGTCCATTTTGATGTCGCTAGTCGATTGAAGACTTCATATCAAGGGCATCTAACTTTTCCTATTTGATGTGCTTAAATCAGTTGGTGGTACTCAGGAACCTTACCAAGTTGCAAACTCTTAAATTCCACCATTGTTCTTCTAAACGAATAATTACCAGCTGCTGCAAGCAAGTCCTGGGCAAGCTCCGGTGCAATAGGGGGTTGTGTCGGCCTCCTCCTTGCCACTGCAACACCTACACGAGTTGTAACCGATAAAATAATGACGGTGGGTAACCTTAATAAGTCTTTTTCAGCAATAAGGCAGGTTAAGCTAGTCACTGCACACCGAAGGACTTCAGACCTATAAGCCGCACATCATTCGTCCTAAAGGCGTTTGAGAAGCTCATTTAAGCATTCATTCGAAAGAATTTCGAGCACGTCACTATATCCAGTTCCCAACATGCATACACGAAGGGTAAGGGAGTAGAAACCGCACTACACGACGTTGTTTGTGCAAGTTTATCCCAAGATGTCAAAGAATACGCCCTTGCTGCTTTCTTAGATATTGAGGGGGCCTTCAAGAATGTAGAGACCGATGCTCTTAAAAATGCACTCATAATGATCGGTGTTGTGCAACCTTTTACGTCAATAATAGTGAATCTGCTCAGCAGTAGAATCATTAATGCAACCCTAGGCAACTGGACTTTTAGAGTCGTGGCCTCAAGGGGTACCCCTCAGGGTGGGATCACTTTTTCTCCCTTCTGCGGGTGTTGGTCATCGACGTAATGCTAGATTGCATACCCAGACGACGTTGTCATTATCCTTCTTCTTTATTTGGCGCTACAGTCCGGGGTGGACCTAGGGCTCAACCAACAAGCCTCTCCAGCTAGCACGGTCTCTGGCTAGCTGTCTCCAGTGTCGCACGCCAAGTTGGTTGAGGTCCTTCCCCAGCTGGGTGCGGCACCTTAAACGCGGGCGTCCTCTGTTGCGTTGTCACACGGGTTAGGAGTCGAAGACTCTTCGGGCCGGAGCTGAGTCCATACGCTCTACATGGCCTAGCCACGTTGTCATTATTGCTCGCGTTAAATTAATCCTGACTCTTAGCGAGCGTTCATCTAGCTCATAGGCAATAAACACCTTCCAGAGATGGGCAAAATCATGCGGTCTTGGGATTTAACTTCAAAAAAACAGAGTTTGTCCTCTTCACCAACAAAGCGGTCATTCCGTCTTTCAATCTAAAACCAACCATCCCTCTAGGCCTAGTCGTAGACAGGAAATTGAAATGGAATCTTAATGTCAAAGAAAGAGTAAAGGAAACGGCCAGTGCCCTATGCCTGTGTAGCAGATTTATTGGCAAAAAATGTGGACCTAGTCCCAGAACAACCCTGTGGATGTACACAGCAATTGTCAGGCCGATCTTAACACATGGCAGCACAGTTTGGTGGCAGGCCTGTCAAAAAGCCTTCAACCTAAAACAACTAACGAGCATACAAAGACGGGCATGCCAAAGTGTCTCAGGAGCGATCTTCACCACCCCTAAAGTGAGCTTAGAGGTTCTACTAGATCTTCCTCCACTTGACCTCTATATGCAGAAGCCTGCTAAAATGAGCGCAATGAGGATCATCCAATTCAAGAACTGGCACTCAAGCCTCAATGGTCATACGAGTGTTTTAGATAGACAAGTCATAAGTGACAACATCCTCCCTTTCCTTGATTTCGAAATACCCTTCTGGTGTCATTTCCCAACAAGGAACGTGTGGAGCACCAATAAACTCATCAAAAATTTAGCATCCACCCACGTCTATACGGATGGGTCGAAGATGGAAAAGGGACTTCTTTCCCATTACTTGGCGGTAAAGTCCTGGGAATCAACCAAAAAGCCCAATCAGTGACTCGCTGTCTCCAGTTTCGCACGCCAAGTTAGTTGAGGTCCTTGAAGCAAAACACAAAGTCTAGGACACATGAGAATAATCAAGAATGCAAAGATCCCAAAGCCTACACATTACATTGCGTCCTTTGAAGACTTTGAAGGGCTGTGCAACAGAGAGTGCTAGGAATTCTATCACACAGTTGGAGTATACACCGAAGGATCCAAAACGGAAGAAGGCACCGGACCAGGAGTATTCAAGGTATCGCGATAGATCTCCTTCTCCATGTCCCTTCTATTGCCTAACCACTGTTGTGTATTCCAGGCAGAAAGTAAAGCCAGGAGGCTACTATCATCGGCCCGTTAGACGGGCGGTCTAAGGCTATACACATATGTAGTCAGGCGGCCATCAAGGCTCTGGACACACCATCAATCATCAAAACTTTGGCGTCTATCTCTTAGGGAGATGCCTGTTAGATGCAACTTTACTATGTGCTGGGTCCATGGGTATAGGGGCTTTCCAGACAACGAAAGAGCTGACGAGTTAGCAAGAGTAGGGGCGGGTCTGAAACTTGCAAATAATCAAGACACTCGTGCCTACTAAGCACAATGTTACTTACAGACGCTACGGAACGGAATTAGAGTTCTGCAAGTAAACTTCAAGGCTAATCTAAAATTATATTAATAATAAGGGTGGCGTTACAGCAAGTAGAGGGCCAGGGTATAGCTTTTCAGCAACCACTCGTGTTGTGCATATTGTTTTCTCACGAGTGGAAGGAACCTTCAGTTTTATACCGACTCCGAACGGAAAAGTTGAGAAGCTTTTTTAAGACAGGAGCAATCGTTGAGCAAAGTCAGCGACTCTAAAGGGGTGGGGCCGTGAATTATGAGAGTTAGAAAATACGGGGATTGAAGCTGGCCCCCCCGGCGGCGTAGGAGTACACCTACTAACCCTCTACGCCACGGCGACCCACAAAAGGCTAATATGGCCTTCAATAAAAACAAAAAAACAAAAAACAACTACACTAGAATATTCAACCAGTCATGGGTCATGTCTAAAAATGCAGGACGCCCGCATTTAGGTGGGGCAACCGGGGAAGAATATCAGTCAACGTGGTTTTACGGACTGGAGATAGCCAGAGATCGCGCTAGCTGGAGTACTTGCTGATGGGATGGAAGCCCAGTTCCGCCCTGACGGTAGAGCCACACAAGGAAGTACTCAACATACCTGAACTGGCCTAAGTTCGGCATAGTTGACCCGCAGGGACGACCACTAACTGTCAAAAGTGTAGTTTGATATCAGGTTTTTGTAAGGAACATTGAGGGAAATGTATGTAAAATATGTCGAAAAAGTTCGAGTTAGAGAGAGTTTCGACTTAGGGATTTATTTAATTTTATTAAGACAAAATGAGTGCATTCATTCATAGCTCTAGGAATTATTCCAACGACTTTAAACGGCTACAATTTCCAGTGCGGATTGGACTTGCAACGTCAGTATAAAAGTGGCAAGGGCAGTCGTTTGGCAGTGTTTGTGGCATCGATCTGGAAAATGCATGCTTTTGACATGGCCAATTGCAAGTCGCTTATTCCCATGTCGGAAAACTGTTTTAATTTTTAATGTATTGTTTTCATTAAGAGGCGTATACGTAACATCTTGCATCGGGCGAGGGGCAATCTTAAGAGTTGTCTTGCATGGACACGGTGGCGTATACGTAACATCTTGCATCGGACGAGAAGGCAGTCTTAACAGTTGTCCTCCAAGCCACTGTGACGTATGCGTAACATTTTTCTTCGGGCAAGGAGGCAGTCTTAAGAGTTGTCTTCCATGGACACGGTGGCGTATACGTAACATCTTGCATGGGGTCGAGGAGGCGGTCTTAAGAGCTGTCTTATAAGGCCACTGTGGCGTATACGTAACATTTTTCTTCGGGCAGGGAGGCAGTCTTAAGAGTTGTCTTCCATGGACACGGTGGCGTATACGTAACATCTTGCATGGGGTCGAGGAGGCGGTCTTAAGAGCTGTCTTACAAGGCCACTGTGGCGTATACGTAATATTTTTCTTCGGGCAAGGAGGTAGTCCTTAGAGCTGTCTTGCGTTGCCAAGGTGGCGTATACTTAACAGTCTTAGGAGTTGTCTTGCAAAACAACAACTGCTTGGATTGATGAAAAAAGCACCTAAATGATTTCTTAATCAAGAAACTGATAATGATAGGGGACATTCAGACAAGTAATATGTCTGGTGCGACAGCATATAGAAAGGCCAGCTTCTACAGCAAACACTCGTTTTGTGCGTGCTATTGTTCTTTCACGAGTGGAAGGTTTATTCAGTTTTATGCAAAACTCTTTGAGAATCGAACTCGTCGTAGCGTCGTTGCTCAAGTGCGCAGGTCGACACACAGACCCACAATGCTACGGACACTATGTATTAAGAAATATGTTGATGAGGGCAATGCAGTTAGCTTGCAATTGCAACGTCAGTAACGCAAGAAGTCGCAAGGGCAGTCGTTAAGTGTTTGTGGCAACAAACATTTTTTTTTCCGGTTTAGGGATGAATCCTTAGACAAGACTCGCACATAGAAGAGTGAGATTTTTACTCACTAAAACCACCTCCCTGAATTTTTTTAAGACTTCAACTAAGTGAAGCACTTAACCAGTAGTTTGCATTTCATGATTTAGGTACTGATCGGCAGGTTACTCTCCAATGAAAGTTACTGCCAACACCGCAACCATGCGCAGGTGTAGACTATCGCACGAGATAAAGGGGTCTAGTCCTTTGAAGTTGTCGCAACACATTAGTTTCATCAAGGATCGGGTAAACTGCAGAGTTTGTGTGATCTTCTAGGCGGCGTTTATGTTTATAAGCAAAGTTCTTAAGTTCATCTTGGAGTGGTAATATTCCAAGATTTCTGTGGATATCGTCGTTTCTGATATTCCATGGTGCATTGACGATGGTTCTAGGCAACTTATTTTCAAGAGTCTGTATTATGCTCATATTACTTCTTTTGGTACAACCCCAAAGTTGTACGCCTTGGGTCCAAACAGGTTTTAGTATTTGCTTGTATACAAGCAGTTTGTTGTCAATACTTAGCTTGGAATGTTTACCAATAAGCCATTACAGATCTTTATACTTCATGTCAAGTTGCATGTGCACGTTTCTTCTTAACGTGCTCCTTCCACTTGAGTTTAACGTCAAGAGTCCGGCAAGAAGACTGGCAAGTTATTAACTTGCCTATAAGTGAAATTAATCTGGACTGGATTGGTCGTTACCAAAATGGCGGTGTCGTCAGACATCACAAACATATGTATTTTTTTTTTATTTTTTTATTCTGAACTTATATTATTTACGCGTCAAAAAAAACTAAAAATTTTGTTTATCAAAAAGTTTTGGCAGTGGCTAAAAGAGGACGTCCTTTGGGTCACCTAGAGTCAAATAAAATCAAAGTGAATTCACTCAACAATGGTGTTGGAACACGTCACTTAACAAAACAAAACATAATATATAACAAATTTAAAGATTGTATAACACTTTGCATTTCGTATCCATCTTCTGTATGCTATTTAAATATTGCGCCAACTTTTGTAAAATCGGCCATAATTTTCTTTGGATTTTCACCACAACGACCGTTGTATTTCGTACTATATAAGCACTATGAAATAAAGCTCTTTCATCTTGGAATTTTCGTGGAAATCAGTCTTTCATTAATCTTCGTCGTCGTTGAACCATGAAACAACCGATCCACCAGACAAATGGCGTGAAGCAAGAAAAACTATTTTGAAAAAAGTTTGCATTGACACACGCCCTGAAGCACGCGCGTCCGTAAGTTGCGGATATAGTTAAGATAGCTTAAGTTTTATTAGGGTTTAGAAAGGTTTAAGGTAGGTTAGGTAATTTAAGTATTATAGTCTTAGAAGAGCCAAGTTTTCAAGCTTTCTTGGCAATCAAAAAAAAATCAATAAATACGTCTTGGACGGAACAAAAAAGTACGATAGTGTAGGCCGAAAGGCAATTAGAGTAGTAGACTAGATTAGTTTAGAGTACCCGCATAGGGTCAGTAAGTTAGTTATAAGTTCAAATTAATTGTTAGAGTTAAGCTAGAATTAAACATTTTGTCTAGGATTAAGTTAGATATAAGATTTGAGAAAATAAAATGAATAAAAACAACAAACAACAAGACTCAACATTTCGGCAGCAACTTCTTGTGAAATGAATCATATCATCAGAACCCATTTCCCATAACTTAATTCACTTCAAAGTTCAAGGGCTCCCTTTCTTTTCTCAAGCCCCCGTCAACCTCATTAAATCATTACAAGATTTCACACTTTGTGCTCAGGACATCACAACTAAATGTACTGACAGCCATTAGGCCTCGCATCAGACAGGAAAATTGAAAACAATTGACACCGAGATGAACCGGCTGACAATTAAAATGCCATAATGTACTATTTATAGCCGACAGCGACGAAGTGCATCCAACGGAACAGCTCGCACGGGTAAACCTAAGTGAGTACAATCGCGACGCATACCGGCCGGCTGTTTATGACATTATAGACTATCTCGTCAGGATGTGCTAATTAACACTTGACATATGCAGATGGCGCGATGCTCGCTAAATGACGGTTATAAACATCTGATCCCATCGGTGGAGGAGTTCACTGGTTATTGCCAATTCAAATCATTCGACATGCGATGATAAAAAATAAAGGTAATACTTTATTAGGTGTTGAGTGGATTGGAGAGAGAGAGAGAGCTGCAGAGGGGACTAGGAAGTGAATGGAGTGCTAATGAGCGTTGCTTGATTGCTGGTATTAGTCTGTTTTTTTTTCAAGTAACATATGACTTTTAAGTAATTATGAATAACTTTGTGGATTTTCATCTATGAAGGGAAGCTTGTTCTTGTTTGGAATCACCCTGTTGCAGGCATTGGATTGGGGAACTCTTTATTGTTTGAATAGGACTGTCGTATTCTCCGTGAAGGTAGTTACTACTGTTTTGGCCAAAAGTACCAATATAGAGTGGCTCACAGGTTATGTGATTCATAAATTCAAACGAGTATGGCTTCTAAACGCCGTGGCGTAGTGGGTAAGTGCGTCGACTCCTACGCAGAGGGTGCCAGGTTCGATACCCGAATTTACCACCTTTTATGTTTCACGGCTCCACCTCTTTCGAGTCACTGACGATGCTCAAAGAGTATTCCTGTCTAGAAAAAGCTTCTCAATATCAACTTCGCCGTTCGGAGTCGGCATTAAACAGTAGGTCCCTTCCACTCGTGAAGGAATAAATAGCACGCACAACACGAGTGGTTGCTGAGAAGCTAGGCCCAGGTCCGCCCCGGACTGTCGCGCCACCCATATTATTATTATTATGGCTTCTAAACGAAGAAAGTTATCAACAATGTAAAAACGCAGAAAGGTTAATTGAGACTCAAATTTAAACAAAGTAGCTTCTTTTTTTTTAATTTTATATCAAAATAAAAAAAAAAGATTAATAAAAAAATTAACAAAAACTAAATAAATTCCATAATTCAAAGGCACAGCTTACTTGACCCAAAAACAAAAAAATAAATAAATTAAAAAAGAATAACAAACATTTTCATTTCATATTAGTACCGTGTAGTCTCGATTAGTGCAACACTCGATTTTTGCAAAACTCGTTTTCTTCAAAACTCGATTTTTACAACCAATGTAATGAACTATCCTATTTCGAATTTTTGCAACGATTCGAAAAAAAGATTTCGATTTACGCAACTTTAAAACCAATACATTGCGGGCTATCTCTTAACGAGATGGCCAAGTGCTTTAACATCCAACTTATGTGGGTGCCGGGACACTGTGACATTCCAGACAATTGCAAAGCGGACGAACACACTAGAAAGGGGACAAAGAGCATGGAGTCTTTCCGGGTGACGACCCACCCTCCATGCATATCGCTACTATAAAATATCTGCTTAAGCTTGAAACGCTTGCTCAAACAAACCGAGGATGGATATCTGGCACAGGATGCCTCATTACCAAACAACTATTTCCAATGATGGATCCCAAGCGATCGCTTAGCTTGGTCAGATTAAGCAGGCCAAACCTTTGATCTCTTATTGGCGTTTTAATAGGGTATTGTGCTATCGGAACTCACCCTTCTAGGCTAGGCCTTCCTTATAATGACTTCTGTAGAAGCTGCATTGACGAGGATGAGGAAGAAACCATCGAACACTTGCTATGTAGCTGCAGTGCTCTCTCATCCCGCAGATTCAGACGTCTGGGGGTCCATTTCATTGTTAATCTGGATGATGGAGCATCAGAATCAGCCCTCTTCTTCGCTTTATCAAAAGCACAAATTGGACTACCATCACTAAACGTTGGAAAAATGTCTGAATCAGAACTCCTGAGCATTGGGAGGAGGAAGATTGTGGTCCTTTGCGTTTAATACGCGATAAAATTTTGCCAGAAAGCTCTGACATTAAAATATGGGCAGCGATGAAATCTCTCAACCACTCACGTACCTACGGCAGGCGGGGACCGATAATATTCCTCCGCCCTGGCCGACTTACATATATTTCCCATTCTGTTGATAAAATTTAACCCAACTGCCACGTGGCCTTGGAATAACTCGAGACACATATGCTCAAGTCTAAGTTAATTCAGCTAGTAACTAAGCTATAATTAAGCATAAATAAGAAAAACGACGTAAAGACCCTGACTCATGTCCAACGCCGCCGTAATTAGCTGAAAATGTTGCTGTCATTGCTTGCAGCGTGGTTAGGTGCGTCCATTTCGAGACAATGGCAGAAATTGAGCCGGAGCCGGAGCGCATATGTCCAAGGTTGAGTTGACATAGAAATTGAAATCGACAAGCCGTCAGCATCGACATATTTGCGCGTTAGAATGAACGAGTTCATATTCTTTTACACCAGACTGTTCACCGTGTTGAAGCGAATTTCCATTTGCAAAGACAAATAGCGGAACAACTTCTCCTTCGATCCACAACGAGTGACATTGCCCACTGAACACGGTTGTGCGTTCGTTTCAGCAAACGGTGTTGACTGATGATTTTAATGCTATAAACTCGGCTGAGGTTAATGCTATGAATGCTATATTTTCGATGACCGGACGCTACATGCCACGCTTGCGTTCAAACAACTGCATAATTATGTGAATGATTTCTTGAACAAGTCAATTCTCGTAATGAAGACTTTTAAAATTAAACTTTAAGGCTTAAATTCAAGAGGAGAAGAGAAGGAGAATCCGTAGAACAGTGTTGAATATGACGTTTGTGTAAATGGTACACAAACGAATGCATCATAGTTCCATGTTATTATGCAAAATAAAGCGAAATTGTGAGAAAACGGAATGAAAAATATGACAATTTATATAAACAAGAAGACAATTTGTAGACAAACATGAAACAAGCATTGTACAGTGAAACATCTCTTTACGGACACCCCTTTAAAAAAGAACACCTCTCTTTTCGACTCAAAGGTATTCTTTTATTTCGTCCCTCCAGAGCGGACACCAATTATGAAGTTCCCCTGCTGTCCGCTAAAGAGACGTTTCGCATTATCTCTTAACAACCCTCAGAGTGGGTGATTTAAACTAAGATCAAAATGTGACCACACATTTATACTGTAAGTGGGTAGACGCGCAAGACTTATGTGCAAATTTTCCTCTTCACGCTATCCTCGTCCTGTTGAACTGTTGACACTTCTTGTTAAATGCCTCTATATAAAGGGTTTTCCAGTAAGGACTTGACAACTTTGCAGGTCAGAACTTCGAGGAAATACAATCACAGACATAGGGCGATTAGAATTGACGAATGATGATATTCTTTCTGAGCTGTCCTCACTGGATTCTAGTGCAAGCCTAGCGCCTGATAATCTTCCCCCGCTTTTTTTTTTTAAATGTGTAAGGTCGTATTAGTCAAGCCCCTGACTATCATTTTTAATATGTCACTGGCTCGCGGCGAATTTTTGGATTGCTGGAAGGATTCTCTCATCACCCCAATTCATAAATCTGGACCTAAAAGTTCCATTGTCAACTACAGACCAATAGCTAAACTCCAATTAATACCGAAATTATTCAAAGCTGTTGTTAAGAAAAAAATATATATTCTGAAGTTAGAAACCAAATATCACAATTTCAACATGGCTTATATATATTTACAAGCTTTTGTCTAAGTTCCATGGAAGCCGTGTCAAACATGACCACATCAAACAACGACCGTGTTCAACATAATGTGCTCATAAAAAGCTAGAGATGAATGGTTTTCATTCTAAAATCTTGAAATGGATAACTAGCTACCTCACAAATCGCAGACAGTTTGTAAAAATATGTAATGATCTGTCACGGGTAATTTTAAATTTCTCTGGGGTACCTCAAGGTAGTCACCTCGGCCCTCTTCTGTTTCTTATTTTTATTAACGATTTGCCTTCCTATGTTTCCCATTCCAACTGCCTTTTATACGCTGACGATTTCAAAATGTTTAAATCAGTGCGATCATTGGCCGATGCAATGGAGTTGCAAAATGATATCTCATCCGTACAGAATTGGAGCGATTTGAATGGACTACATTTCAATATTAGTAAATGCTCAGTTATCGGATTGTCATCAAGAAAGGACACACAACATCGACGTCTTGGACAGAGCGTCACAATGGGCAGCTATAACTTCGAGGTAGCCAAGGACTTCGTCTACCTCGGCTCCGCAGGGACTTCGACTCCTCGCTATTCCATGTAGAGCGTATGGACAACTCAGCTCCGGCCCGAAGAGTCTTCGAATCCGAACCCGTAAGACAACGTAGTAGAGGACGCCCGCGTTTAAGGTGGCGCACCCAGGTGTAGAAGGACCTCAACCAACTTGGCTGCGACACTGGAGACAGCTTGCCAGAGACCGTGCTAGCTGGAGAGGCTTGTTGGTTGATTCCCAGGTCCACCCCGGACTGTAGCGCCAAATAAAGAAGAAGAAGAAATGCTCAGTTATGACATTTTTTAGGATTTTAGCTCCTATAATCTATAAATATAAGATTGATAATACAATCTTAACAAGAGTATGTTCGCATAAGATCTAGGGGTTATTTTCGACGTTCAACTGACTTTTTCTATGCACATAGACAATATTATTTCAAATGCCAACTCCATGCTAGGATTCTTGTTTCGAAATTCAAAAGATTTTCAAGACCCTTACACTCTTAAGGCTGTGTATGTTTCGTTAGTTCGCTCTATATTAGAATACTGTTGTTTAATGTGGAATCCTTTATATAACAATAGCGCTATTCGTATTGAGAGAATACAAAAAAGATTTACTACGTTTGCTCTTCGAAAGATGTCGTGGAATTCAAATATGCCAGATTATAATGCTATATGTCGGCTTATCGATCTAAAGCAACTGCATGTAAGAAAGACTTATTATTCAGTTCTTTTCGCTCATGACGTCATTACTGCTCACATTGATTGTCCGGCGCTGCTTTCCATGTTCAGTGTTTACACCCCGCCTCGTTATCTGAGGCCAAGAGAGAGAAGTATTACAGAGATAGCCGACTTCACAGCTGATTGCCCCCTAGTCCATCGACGAATTTGACTGCCTTTTTGACGGATATTCATGAATGTTTTTACGGTTATTCACGAAATAACCTAAATGCCATCCTCTGATTGGTCAAATAACTTAAATGCCGTCCTCTGATTGGTCAATTTGGTTTATTAACACGTTATAAAAAACAGTTGTCAAAAATCTTAAGGGGAAAGAGAGGTAGAAGTCGGGCATCTCTGTGATACTTCATTTCTGGTACACACTATGGGCAAAATGATCCTATAACTAATGCTTGAATAAAATTCAACTTAGTTGCAAATGTTATAGACTTTAATATGAGTAGAGATAAATGCAAAAATTAAATCTTAAATTTTTTGAGTAGCAATTTACTCTAAATTACATTATAATTGTATGTTAAACTCTGCTTATACTAGGCATTATTATTAATAAGAAATGAAATGTTATTACTATTATCAGTAGTCTTAAAAAGCTTTGTACTTGAAAGACGGAAGAATAAATAAATAAATAAATAAAAAACTTTTTGAAGTACGATCAACACATTTATGAATGGAACTCGACTCCGTTCATATGGCCACCGTCGGCACGTTTGCAGCCGTCGATTGGACCCAATTTTCAATGACTTGGCCACCCATTTCGGCCGAAACGGTCGCCATTTCGCTTTCAATGTTGGCTCTGAGTTCTTCCAACGTCGCGAGTAAAGTAAAACACCAGTTTCTTTGAAGTTCTGCAATAGAACTCGACTTTACTTTCAAAATATCTTCGCACATAGCAGACATGGGAATTGTGACGGACGAGGTTCTTGCACTTGATCCCATTGTATGTACAGTACAAGCTCAAGACAACGGTGGGACCAGACACTACGTCAGCATTCTGACAAATTCCTGATGGCGACTATGTTTGATGATGTATTACTCGTGTTGTCGGTTCGTTGGCATAAACCAATGACTGAACGTAGCCCCACAGAAAGTATGCAAGCGGCGTTAAATCGCACGAACGAGGCTGCCAATCTCAGACTGGCCCATTTCTTGAGATAACACGCTCTCCATACTTACTCTTCGATAAATCGATTGTAACGTGTGGCTTGTGGCACCACCCTGCTGAAACTTCATGTCGTCCAATCCATATCTTCCAATTCGGGCAAAAAATTATCGGTAATCATGGCGCGATAACACTGACCATTCAGAGTAACGTGGCGATCGTTATCGTCGATGAAAAAATAGGGCCCCATAACGCTGCCAGCATGCAAACCACATCAAACAGTTATTTTTTGTGGATGAAGTAGTGAATCATGAAGCACATGTGAATTTTCTTCCGACCAATAACGCGTATTTTGCTTATTGAGCCAAGAATGAGCTTCGTCGAATATTGGAGTAAGCGCTCTTAAAGTTGCGCTCGGTCTTGTACTTTACCATGATGGACATGTTGAATTTACTGAAATAATTCAGAGTGACAGTTTGATGATAAGTAAAAAAGTGCATTCAAAGCTGTCAAGTCCCTATTGGAAAGCCCTTTAGAAAGATGCCGTGGCGTAGTGGGTTGGCGCATCGATTCCTAAGCCGCCGAGGTGCCAGCTTCAATCCCCGTATTTTCCAACTTTCATAATTCACGGGCCCACCTCTTTCGAGTCACTGACGATGCTCAACGAGAGTTTCTGTCTAGAAAACGCTTCTCAAACTTTGCCGTCCCGAGTCGGCAGAAAACTGAAGGTTCCTTCCACTCGTGAGAGAACCGTAGCCTGTACAACACGAGTGGTTGCTGAGAAGCTTGGCCCACTACGGACTGTAGCGCCACCCATATTTATGGTTAGGTTAGTACGTAGACGCGCAAGACTTACAGTACCTCACAAAATTGAGCACACATCTATCATTCCTTCATATTTGTGCTATTTTTGCTAACCTCGACAAGTTCGGCAATCTTTTGGAAAAGTGTTTTGTTTTCAGATGAAACAAAAATAAATTTATTTGTATCAGATGGCACGCAAGTTGTTTGGAGGGAGCCAAATACAACTCGTAAAGCAAAAAACATAATGGCAACCATAAGACACGGTGGAGGTTGTGTGATGTTGTGGGGTTGTATGGCTTCAAGTGGCTTCGGATTTTAAAAAAGATAAGCTGATTAAGCTACTGGGCTTATAACCCACTCATAAAGGTTCTAAGCATTTTCTTTTTATTTTTAATAATTCATGAACAATTTTATTTTTTTTATTTTAATAATAAGAACTATAATTATTATTTCAGGCAGACGAGGTTTTACGAGGTTCCGCAGAAAAATTAGATCTACCTTCGTTTTTGTATTTCCAACAAGACAATGATCCGAAGCACACCGCCTATTTAGTACTCGAATGGTTGCTTTATATTGCTCCAAAGTAGCTAAAAGAAACCACCCCAATCGCCGTATCCTATTGAACACCTCTGGCACAAAATAAAAGTGCTGGTTAAAGAAGGCACCTGGTCTAATAAGCAAGAGCTAAAACTTAAAATTCAGGCAGCTTGGGATAGCATTAAGCCATTTTTTTACAGAAAAACTCGAAAAATCCATGCCCCGGCGGTTACAAGCTGTCGCAGATGCTGCTGGAGGTGTCACGCGGTACCAAAATTTTATTTGTAACTGTTTTTGTTTGATAAACATTGTAAACAAACATAACTTGAATTTACTTTTACTGTATACTCAATATTGTGTGTTTTTTTTTTAAATTGAAGGATGTTGAGGAATAGCCTGTTTTGTTAAGAATTTTGTTATTTTTTGTTTTCACTAAATGAAATATGTGAATTGAATCTACATTTTTGTTTCATCAATGAACAACTTTTTTTAAGGCGGAAAAAGTTAATTTTTTTTCAGTTGTGAGTGTATGCTTAATTTTGTGAGATACTGTATGTACTGATGGACCCATTGCGAAGCACGTATGGGAATTTCTTCTCTTCACTCCTTCCTCGTAACAGTCACGCCAGTGTCTTGCACTGTCATCCTGAAATCCTAATAAGGCTGAAAATAGAGGTTTAAGGGATTTTCGTTAGATGCTGCAGGTCTTAGAAGGAGTGTTGCCCCCTTGATCTGCATCTCAACTGACAGACTGAGCCAGTGGCAAAGTTAGTGAGAAGTATCCTTTTTTCCTTCACCACAGCATCTGCATATGAAGTCATGGGTGAGTCCCACTTTGTTTCCATGACACTTCAGATGATTCTGGCCAGTTAGAGATCCAACTACCCACCGCAGTAACTAGCATTCGAGTAGTCATAGAGCTTGGAGAATTCCACCATTTCCACCTTTAATGTGCTCTTTCATTCACTCTCTCTTTGACATATGCAAGATGTGGATTGCTGCATAGGATTCCCAGAGCTGGGTCAGTTTCGGCTCATTTCCTAGCAAGTTACCGGCTTGGATCCAGCATAGAGTAATCTAGTACTACGTTCAAAGAACCCTAAGTTCTGTGCACTTCAGCATGTGACCAGCTTGGACAGAAATTGCTCTATAGACAGCAGACAACACAGCACCAACATGGCTACATTTTGGCCACTTTCTTGACTGCCAGACCTCCGCTTGAAAAACACTGCTATTTTCAGGGATTCTGATGGAGCAGTGCATGTTCATAAATTCGGAGACAATGCCAGTGTCAACCTTTTTGCAGCTTCGGTCCATCCACATGGATGGTCGAATTGTTGATGGATTCATTTATGGTCCACTCCTCCCTTGTTGGGAAATAACACCGGAAGGGTATTTCGAAGTTAAGGAATGGGGGAGAATGGTTGCTTTCGACTTGTTCAATTTGCAGTCCATCCATGCAAAATTAGCGCCCTGTGCAAGGCCTACGTATGGCGCTCCCTTCTTAACTTGTTGCCAGGAACTGTCTACGTTTTTGAACTAGGCAGGATCCGACAGATGGTACAGTTACATCATCAGACTAGGCGGCAGCTACATCATCCGACTGTTAAAACCAACCATTAGGCCTGTAGTGTCGACTCACCACTAAGGCACTTGTTGGTCTATCATCAATAACTAATTTTTACTTATGCTTCAGAATGCGGCCCTAACAGCTTGGCGCCCTGTGCATTTGTACATCCTGCACATATGACGGGTCCGGCCCTGAGTCCATCCAGTATACATGCATCACCAGTAGAGTTTGGGAGCCAGCCCTTGGATTCCGTCTGCGTGTAGGGGTCAAATGGAAGAATCCCACTAGATCCCACTAGTCAGTTCCAATCCCAATGAACATTCACTACGAATAGCTCAACCAAAAGAAAGAGTCAACGCGTGTAGACTTAATGTAAAGAAGTGACGTCAAAGAAAACTGCTGCATACGCAATTTGCAATGTTCATTAGAATTAAAAAATGGTTCCCTATGACAGGCGTGTGGAAAGATGAATGACTCGATGCAGCTTGGAAATACCAACTATTGCTCAGCGTTCCTGGAATTTGCATGTTTTGCGTAACACCAGATTGAATTCGAAATCACCCCCAGGTGAACAAGTTTATTTAAATCAGTCCAGCTGCTGAGCTAAACAAGATCTTAGTAAAGAATGAATAAGCATTTTACGAGGTAATTGAGGAGCGAGTAAAGGGAGCAAAATTGCAGGTGTCAGTTAGAAGTTAATGGATCCGCGGCAAATGTAAGCCCAACAAGACAAGAGCATCGAATTAATTAGTCGGATAGTTATTCTTGCTATCGGTTCCAATCCTGTTTGGCATAACTTCGGTAGATCTACGGAACAGTGGAGAAGGAGAAGGAGGTCCAGGAGAGGAAGTTCAAATTGCTTAGGATTATTAGCCGGTGATAGCGAAAGTGAAAGAAGAAATGAACGAAATTATATTTTGTTCATTTATTGTGGCTTTGTTAATTAGAAAAAAACATTACCAATAATTATGAAATAGAACGTCCTTCAAGTGGCCGCCTCGGCTAGCTTCGCAGTAGCCCATACTGCCACCCCAATTGTCCAAAACCTTGTTGATGGCTTCGGGGTGTAGCTCGAGGATTGACTGGATGATATTGCCCTTAAGTACTTAAATCGTTTCCAGATTTTTGGCATAACATCGGTCTTTTACGGACTCCCACAAAAATAGTCTAAAGGGGATCAAATCACAGCGCCGAGGTGGTCAATTGATAGCGCCAAGAGGGCTAATAACACGATTTGGGAATTTGGTCCACAGTCGATCTTTTGCGCATCCTTCATTAACCAGAGGTCATACAAATTCATGTCTTCAATTTCAGTAAACAGAAGTCGGTTGGTCGAAAACATTGACGCTCTCGATCACAGCAGTCACATTCTCATCTGTGCAACGACAGGGACCATGAGTGTTGTTCACAGTGTAGCAGGCTCGCGAACTTTTTGCACAGACTAACTTAGCGTACAACAGTCGCAGTGGGTGCCTCATTTCGGTTTAAGCTACTTTTCAAAACGCGCACTGTTTGGGCTACACAGCACCCACTTTGGAAATACAGTCGAACTTCGATAACTCGAATATTTGATAATTCGAATGAAATTGGTTGGCAATAGCGCCAAGACTTAAATTTACATCTAATTCGACTTCAATAACTCGAACTTCGATTACAAGAATGACTTGATAACTCGAACAGATTATTTGGCGTCACCTTCGATAAGTCGAATCCTGAAGAGAAATTCCCAAATTCTGCGTATTCTACAAGTTCGTCTTATAAGGAATTGCTTTCGGGGCACTGCGTTTGTATGTTCCTTTGACCTAGTATAAACGGAATCGTGCTTTCGGTGAATGTTCTGAGCGGGGGAAGATAATAGCATTCCGTTGATTTTTAGAACTGAGGAAGAAATTCAACTAAAGATGAAATTTGAAGCTTAAAAAAATACCAGAAATATACACGGTGTTACGTACGATGATTTTCTGCATTCTTCTGGTGGATGTCGATATAGTTATTTAGGAGTTTCCCAGAGAAGAAGAGAACCCGAATCTTCTCAGCTCGATAATAAAGACGACAGCGGCAGTGATGTAACAGGGAAAGACTATGCGGGAGGATGATGATTTGATTCAACGACTTTTCTTCAAGATCGATTAATACACCAAAAATAAACCAAATTGTATTCATTCATTTGAATGCAGTGAATTAATTTTTAATTTATGGTTATCTGCATTATCGGCTCACTGCCTTACCAACAATTATGTACTAAACTAAACAACTAAACAAACTAAATTTAACTAATGATTGTAATTGTCAAATGCCAATAAAAGAACACACTTTTTCACAAGAACTCAGTGGGAGCAGTTCAATAAAGTGCCCGTAATTTATAACGTAATTTAAAGCGTATACAAAATTCACTGTCAGATGAAATCAAGGGGCAAGGGAGATAGAAGTTGGATTTCTCTATTATCCCTTATCTCTGATACTGACTTTCTGTCAAGATTTCGAACGAGAAAGAGCTGTCAGTGTCAAAATAACCCGTGTTTTAAAACAAACCACTAGATGGCCCACCCTGCATGTGAAAATGTCAAACACAATTGAAAAAGAAAGAGAAAGAAATTGTGACCCAACCTACATTTCTCAGCAGGTTTTTGACATTTCGTAATTTTTCTGTGTTTGAAAATCAAATGCACACGGTACAGATTATACACACAAAAATTTACCTTGCACACAGACTGTGTAGGATCCCTTGGGAATGATTATTTAATTAATACGAAAAGACGTGCTGTCTCTTTTTTGCAAGCATGCGATTCAAAGCATCGAAAATACGAAGAAAAACGTAGTGCCATACGGACTTTGGAAAAACAATTCCGCCCAAGACATGTGAATGTTTCCACACATGTGCTACTTGAACTCGAAACCATGGTCTGTGCCAGTTTTTGACCTCTTTTCACAAAAGCCTGAAATTCGCCAGTCTCTGGCATATTCATGACTTGCACGATCGCAGTCTCTGGCAATTTAATGGCAGCAGATTGATCTCGATGAGCAACGTAAAAGCTTGACGATCCAAGAGCGTGTGAGAAAAATACAAAACTAACTGGACGTATCCGCCAAAATGACACTTAAGTTGTACCAGTGTTGTACGGAACGGTCTGTTATCTCCTTTGACCTGGCTTCACTGAAACTGTCAATTCATTGTTTTGCTTAAATTTTCCGAGATGTTTCTCACGTCCTTCAGATTCGGATCTGCTCAGTCGTTTAGCGGAAATATTCATTCACTTGGGTTTTTTCTTTGATTGCGCCAGCAATTGACAGTCGCAAATGTCTGTGTTAATTGAGATTTTATGGGCAGTAGTCGACTGATAAGATTTATGAACGTTTGTATAGCAACGTCATTGAAAGTGAGTTCTTGTGGCAGATGATGGCATATTTCGGGGGAAGTTTCATTAACTAGTAGAAGAAGTTTCAGTAACTAAGTAATTTAAAGCAAATGAAGATAGGCCGCTTAAATAATCAAGGGCATTTTTTATACGAAGCTAGGCGTGGCGTTTTTTGGGGTGTGTTCAAAGAGTTCAGAAGTCAAGTTGGTCGGAAGACGTAGAATTTGAAAAAGAAATGAAGTATCAGAATCACAGCTGACGGCTTCGTATTTGAGTGCCCTTTTGACAGATACTCATGCATTTTTGACAGTTATAGAGGAAATAATTTGCCCTCTGATTGGTCAATTTGAGCAAACCAAATAAAAAACGGTTTTCAAACACTTTCAGTTGCAAGGGACATTATTTTTAATTTAAATATTTTGTTTTTTCCTCATCTTTGGATAGCGCTCACAGCGCTCAATTTTTAGGCGACGTTATGGGATCGCCTATTCTCTTGGCCATACCAGTAGATGGTTATGTTAGGTTAGGTAGAAGTGGTTGACTTCTGTACGGAAGGACAGAAGCCACACTTGGGCCAAAATAGGCCATAGGATCAATGAGTACTTATTCAGCTAACCGTTTAGTGCATTTAATAAAGCGAAGAAGATGGCTTACTTTGAAGCCTAGTTCAGTCAGGCTATTTATACGGGATGTGCAGTTGGATAGCAGGTGTAGATTGGTTTCTTCCTCATCATCAAGTCGTTGTATGGGAGGACAAGTTTGGGGGAGTGAGTTCCTATGGCGCAATGTCCTGTTATTACTTCGATGAGAGTTCTGACTTTCAATCGCTTAGGGTCGATCGTAGGCCAGAGTTGTTAGGTAATGAGGCATCCTGAAGCGTTTTCAGCCTTAGTAGATGTTTTATGGTAGCGATAATGTGGATCGCCACCCTGAAAGATCACAGCGTTTGTACCCTTTCTAGCGAGTTCGTTCGCCTCGCAATGCTCTGGAATGCCACAGTGTCCCGACACCCACCCATAAGATGGATGCTAAAATACTTGGCCATGTGGTTAAGTCTTGGAATTAAAAGTGACTGAATTCAGGGTTTTATCAGAGAGCTGCCTGGCTGTCGGATCATATGATGATATCTGCGAGAGATTTTGCATTGTTTTTAAGCCAGGACAGTGCCTTAATCGGTAGTTTCAGCCTGAAATCAAATAAAAGACAGCTAGATCCCATCACCCACACATGCAAGCATCTCCAATTCATCTGCGAAGATTCTCAGTGGACCTTCCAGTGTAAGATCTGGGGGAGATGCTGGTTGGGACGTTCTTCTCGAAGAGGAGTTAAGGTATTATGTCAAGTCAGTGTCTATAGGTGTAGATCTCTACCTACCGAGGATATAACTGTCCACACAAAAGTTCTTTCCAGTTGTGCAGGGATTTTAGTCTGGTCGCCATATTAGCTGCCAACTAGTTCTATCGGTGGTAGGTCAAGGAGTATGTTTAGAGCTTGGGAGGAGGTTGTCCTTAGTGCTCCGCTGATACCTACGCATGCCATTCTCTGCACTCGTTCGAGTGGTATGAGGTTGATTTGAAACAAATGACCAGTGGACCATTCGGGGTTGTTGTCCCCATTTGCACCTTAAGGCCCTTTTACAGCAGTAGAGAGCACTAGATTCTTTCTGGATCTTGAGCTTCTAGCTTAGCTTCGTGTCTAATGTAAAACCTAAGAATTTTGCGCTATCATTAAGCTTTAAAAGGGTTCCCACATAGAGAGGGGGGATCGAAGTGAGATCCCAGTAGGAAGTCCTGCTTAAATTCATCCACCATACTTTTTGTGATCAATATATATGAATAGAGAGAGAATCCTACGAAGCGGCTGGGTGGGGTTCCTAAGGCTTGCGCTCATACTTTTGTTTTTTTCTTTTTATAAATGACTCTTAGTTTTCGACATCCTTGAAGAGGGACGCCGGGAAACGCTTCTTCTTTAGACGTAGAAGCTTATTTTCTTCCTGCCTTCTAGCACGCTACTCTTGGGTTTTTAACTAAGTCTTGTGTTGAGTGCTTTTTGTTAGACCACATTGCGCTGGTTGGATGTTTCTTCGCCATTAAACCATATTTCTTTTTTGTCAATGGTGGCAAGTAGCTTAAAGTTTGAAAGAACAGTCAATTTACAGCGAACATGAAAAGGTCGGTGGTCGCCGTGGCGTAGTTGGGAAGTCGACTCCTACGCAGAGGGTGCCAGGTTCGATACCCGAATTTACCACCTATCCTAATTCACGGCTCCACCTCTTTCGAGTCACTTTGGATATTCGCAAAGTGAACTACAAAATACGCTTGTCCATTTTAGTTCATTCCAAAGAGCGCTCAGTTAAGTTCAAATCTGTTGCTTGAACTACAGTACTAACTCGATTTAGGTAACTAATAGAAATAAAGGTTGTTCTATTAACCGAGACTGTGTTAATTATTGGGTCACATTTTTTCAAGAAGAAATGGTGGTCGAAACGAAATTGTTTGTATAGAGAAGGTGGCCATGTGATAAAAAACCCTTTTTTGAAACGGAAGATCAGAAGTTGGATTGACACAAAAGTGAGCGGTTTTTTCGAAAAGAAATTGGATATTTTAGTATTGCTAAAATCGAGGGTTACATAAATCAAGTTTGTACTGTACTGTTCAATTATGTCGTTCATTTTAGTTCACTGCTCAGGAAATTTATTGCTGTTCGGTTTTCCCCGATTTTTCCCCTACTACCTCAATGAAGCAAAACTTGACAAGAAATCTCCTTAATAGTTCATCCATTCATCGCGCTATAAAACCGTTATACCGTCTCATATATCACCGGCAACGGAACGATGCTGGATGTCCTTGCGCTGCGTTAGTTAAACAAAGACAAAAACTTTCGCACAAATGTTGCCCACACGAACACAAAGCAAAGCGATTAATTTAGTTCAGTTTAGTTCGATTTAGTTCGATTTAGTTGAGGTATTCTTACAAAATTTGATGCATGCATAGCTGAGTTTGCTGAACTATTGAACTACTTAGTTCACTTGTTAGAGCTCGTTGTTGAACTAGTTTGTTAGTGAAGTCCACAAGCCTACCGCAAAAGCGAAGCTAATGGAGCTACAACTACAAGTACATAAGTTGTGGAAGTTGAATGTTAAACATGTGCACTTAGAGCTGACTTGTACGAGTCCACCATCATCTGGAGCTCTTGCGAAGAGTACCTCGTGTACGTTGTTTGAGTCGTTGAAAAATTGAACTCCCAATTATATCTGCGAAACGTAACAGTCGGTGAGGAGCAAAGGAGTTCTGGAATACATTACATCTTCTCCGAAACATGCAGCATATGCAGAAGTCGCTAGGGATGGCGCCTCGTCTTTTGGCGTGATCTTTCAAGAGACAATGTCTTCTACCAAACACAGGGCAGAGGTTTATTGAGAGAAGCAGACTCCCGTTTTCACCGAATCGCATGTTTGTTCTTTAGTTTTGTCGCTGTACTTCGTAGCAATAATCTGCACGTGGCAAGGAGCTAGTTCAGGGACGAATGAAGCGAAGTTGTTGTGTGTCTATCTCATCCTCTTCACTGTTGGAGTGTCTCCGGGGCGAATATTGAGCTGCTAAGCCATCTCCTCCCGAGTCGAGCAGCAGTTGGCCACTAGTTTAGACTCAATCGAGGCTGATTCTCGTGACCTTAATGGTCACCTGACTAGCCGTGAAGATGCTCAGATTGCAAGTGGATACTACATTTTGCTTAAGTCGCCAGATTGCCTCTCGCAAATACAAGGAAACAAAATACACACCATTCCATCAAAAGATCTCCACAACATTTCTTACCTTTGGTTAGATCGGGAACTGAATAGGTTAAGTCATGAAACTCGAGATTGACAGCTGGCCAACTGGGCAGGTATTTCAAACCGCTGCTGGTTTCCCCATTCTCCTGTGAGATGCTGATCTCATTCAGGTCCGAGTTCGAGATGCTCTGGTGGGAGCTGGTCGAACCGTTTTTCCTGTAAGTCACGTTGGCGGCTTTGTCCATTTCGCGATCATCAAATATCTGTCCTCTTCGAATTTAAGTAGGTCCTATGTGTCCGGTGCTCCCTGGGACATGTCACTGCTCCGACTGTCTGCAAGAAAAACAAGAAAATTAAACTTAGATGGAGTCTTGTATTTGCTTGCGTTTCGCCAGAACCAAGACGCTATTTAGTCGGGAGGGAAAAAAAGTGATTAAGCGACTGGTGACTAATTGGTAATTGAAGACCATAACCAGCAGCTGGCACAACTGCCGGCGGTGTTGCACTGTATCGAGCCCTATCCATGCGCAGCAAACAGACGGGGCCATGTTGTGGTTGGAGACAGCGTTTGATTTCTTGCCTCTTGTCTTGGCCTACTTGAGCGCAAGAACCACAAGCTAATGAGTGTCATCACGCGGACGGAGGGTTGTGAAATTTGCGTAATGCGCAACGCCTTCAAAGGCTGTTCTCGTGATTGATGTCGAATGATTCATTTTTTGATAGACGTTTATTCACGTCAAAAAAATCCAATGGACAGCAGCATCAACAGCAGCTTTGTGACATGAAGCAATGAGGGAATAATATTCTCGAGCATGGATGGGTGTTTGTTCACGTGTCCAATGCAGGGGCTGGGGACGTGTTCAGGGATTTCCTCAGATGTACCTCCATGTATGGTGTAACCACCACGGGCTTATTTGTTAATTCGTTGAACCCACTTTCGAAACCATGACTCGGCTATGCATCTGGACGGAAACAGCAGCGATCTCTCGTTCGATAGGGGCTCTGAGCTCCTCTCGACCAATGACTTAACGTAGCCCCGCAAAGAAAAAAAGGCCTAGAGGGTTCAAATCAAACGAGCTGCAGATCACAGACACACAAGTGGACTCAGCGGACGCAAGCTTGGCAGTGAATGGTTAGAAGAAGCTCCTTGAAACTGTCACCGTCCCAGTTCTAACTAAATAGAGGTGTTTTAGGTTAGGTTTGGTAAAGGGATGGCGGCTAAGCCTCTCGGTCCATAGTGGTACCACCAAACAGAGTAAACCTAGTTGTAGTCCAGTTCTTGACAAATTTATGAAAGGTTTTGATTTCACGAGAGCCACATCATTTTTCATCGAGTTTTCACTCATTCGGGGCAGAAACAAATGAGCTGCTCCAGTTTCTGCATCTTTCAGCGGAAATCGGGCCTAGTCATGGCGACCCACTAGACAGGGGCCTGTAATGATCCCTACAAGTGTACTGCACTTAACTGTAGGTAGCGATATTAGCTGCTTTGGGTGATGCTATCTTGGCTTTGAGAAACGAATTAGAACTCTTCCTCCCTCCCTCATCATCGGATTCCTTGATGAAAAATATTATCGGAGCTGTGATGGTTAATTTGTCAGATGACAGTGTGACGTCACGCTTTAACTAGTTCGTCAGCTGTTTCGTTTGCCTTAATTCTCATGTGTCCAGGAAGCCACAGGAGGGATACTGGGCCTCAATACTTATTTGTGCAGAAAACAAACAGAGCTGTAGAGTTACCAGCAATCCTGTACTTCTGACAAGTGACATCGGCGTACGGCGGTCTCAAGACGGGATGTTCGGGATGTTTCTACGCAGCACCAAAATTTCTGGTGGCTGGGGAACGAGAGAACTCCAGCGTCGAACCCTTTAGATCCGGGTTAAAAAGGGTATGGCGTATACCCGAATGGGGGAGTAGTCGGTCTCTGTCTTGCAGTGGATTGGATGTACTACTACGACTTAAACATATTAGGGTAGCTTTAAGGTAGTTGTAAGTTGAATAAAAATAATAAATTAAAAAACAAAAAAAAGGTATACACTTATGTACACTTGTTTGCACTTTTGTAAGTTTAGCTTTAGGTTGTGCAAATTATTTTTAAGGTAGTGTGTAAGTTAGAATATAAGTTTTAAATAAAACAATTCTGTTATTACGTTTTTTGATACATTTTCTAAATTTCAAATTGTCATTCAGTATCTAATGCTTAGCGTAAATAGATAGTTTATTAGTTTAGGTCGAAAGACACAGACTAAGTATAAGTTTAGCTTAGAGTGCCCGCCGAGGGCCAGTAAGTTACATTTAGCATTATTCTCTAGTATTTAAGGATATCATGAATTCGCAAATAAAAATGAATTAAAAAAAAATTCTAGCAACGGAGCGTCATGTATGCCCGTGTATAGGGTGGTCCAACAAAAATGCACGATGTTAATTGTGAGTCACACCTTAATGGCAGGTTTTCTTGCTCAACTTAATTTGACATTTCTTTGTTTCAGTGTTTGACAAATTCAACCATGGAGAGATACACAATTGAGCAGCGAGTTAAGTCTTTTACGAAAACTTGTGTCTTTTATGAAAACTTGAAAAAAAAATTGTTTGCACGAGAAATAAAATGGTCTTTTATCTCATTATTGGACGCCAAGATCATGTGATTTTACACCGTTGGACTTCTTTCTTTGGGGATATTTATAAGAAAAAGTGTAAGTCAAGAACAGTTAGCCAAGAACAATTCAAGAGCTATGTTAGGTAAGGTTGGCGGGCTGCTAGTGCATTCACCAGCAAATTGGTAAATTGTGATACCCATTAGTCAGACAGCTACCACTGATTGACTACTCCAGCGATAGTGCCGTTCATTTGATAACAACGGCAAATGGTGACTGAACCAGATTTGAAAACCAGTTAAAAGCGTATTAACTGGGATCCAAGCCGGGGACCCCGATCACCAGGAGCAGGCACTCTACCAACTGCGCCATCCAGTCGTTAATTCAAGAGCTAAAGGATGAGACAAATAAAAAAAAAAAATAATATGGACCACCGAAGCCGTGGCGAGCATAAAATAAAAAATATTTCAACAATTCTCTGAAAAGTTTTTGTTTTATTTTATTACAATTAGCATCGTGCGTTTTCGTTGGACCACCCTTTACGCCTGAAACATAATAGTGCGCTTGCGCTGGAGTTGGCTTTCAACGCACACAATTCAATGGCCAAGCACAAAATACGGCGTCGACCTACGTCTGTGAAAAAATGAGAGAGATGAGCGGATCGTAATAAAACGAAAAATGTAAGTCCATCGCATGTCATTATTCACCATGTTGGATATTTTTTGACAGAGAGGCGCGCTGGAAGAGGGATTTTCTCCCAAATTGAGAGTTTTCTTCCAAATTGAGAGTATTTTGTGTCAACTGTCATTTGAGAAATAAAAACAGCTGATTAAAAATAATTTAACGCGGCAATATTTTTCATCTGTAAGATGAGAGAGGGAACAGCTGATAAATTGAGTATTTATTTCAACACAGTGCGTCATCGCACTCTCTCTGTTGCATAAAGTTGGCTGACGCAGCACAATATTGCGTGTTCAGGTATTATTATATATATATTATATCCTTTTTTACCTAGAAATAAACAATTCAAATATAGTAGGCGTTTTATTTCCGCTCAATGCGCTCGAGAACAAACAGAGTAATGCAAATGAGAAGAAGAAGTTGTTTGGATAAATAACTAGTGCCGAACTCACCACCAGTGCCAAAGCTGGAACCGGGTCGAGTGTAGCTTAAAGATTTTTCATTTTCCACTTTATTTCGTGAATAATCGTCAAAAATTCATGAATATCTGTCAAAGAAGCACCCAAATTCGTCGCTGGACTACAGGGCAATCAGCTGTGAAGTCGGCCACCTCGGTAAAGGCCCAGACCTATAGAAACAGACGAGTGCGCAGAAATGAAGTATTACAGAGATAGTCGACTTCACAACTGATTGCCCCCTAGTCCATCCACGAATTTTAGTGCCTTTATGACGGATATTCATGAATTTTTTACGGTTATTCACGAAATAACGTATATGCCGTCCTCTGATTGGTTAATTTTGTTTATGAACACATTATAAAAAGCAGTTGTAAAAAATCTTCAGTGCATCTCTGAAAAACTTCATTTCTGCGCCTGCGTTACGTTCTGTCAAAAAATTGACAACTCATGGGGCCTTATGAGAGACAGAGACAGCAAATGCAAGCCAAAAGTGAAATTCACCACGACACGGATGGAATTGGGAAACTTTTAACTTTTTGTTCGTCTGACAGATGTTTCCATAGAAATTCATTCGGGTGCTCCTTAATTGATTGTGTTTACAATATTTTTGAAAGAAAGAATACGTTTTGTTTGGTTTATAATTTGATTTGATTTTTTGAATAATACCTACTAATTCAGGAAAAAATTCCGAATTTCTTAGATTTATAAAAGAGTGGATTGCGCACGCAACATGCGTCATTACACACCTCTTTGCAATCTGGCAACTACGATTTTTGTGGACTAGAAACGCAATGTAAGCAACGGGTTCGATGGGCTTGCGCCTTTAGAAAGAGTCCACTGTACATACAGTGCATTTTCGTTTATCGTAACTAATTCAAACTGGGGTAGTTGCAATCAGAAATGAAGTTTTACAGAGACGCCCGACTTCTACCTCTCTTGCCCCTTAAAAGTTTTGACAACGGTTTTTTATTGCAATAACCGATTTTCTGTTTTTTTTTTAAGTTGTTACTGCTTAAAAATAATTATGAACAAATTAAATTGAGCTTGCGGAAACGTACTGTAGTTGTTTCCTCGAACATATGCAACCAACATTGGTTGGAAGGAAGTTGCACTCATTCTGAATAGTTAGGTACCACCTGTACGGGAGTAAAAAAAGTGCATGCATTTTGTATGCTTAACTACTAGTAAATCGAATGAAATGCATTCGGATATCCATTATATTATGCTTGTTATATTTTCTAGTCCACGTAACGTACTAAACAAACACCAATGTCGGTGGGGGCCGTGGCGTTGTAGCTATGTGCGTTTTTACAACTCAAGCTCGCTGTCTGGGTTTCGATTGCCGGCCTGTGCGACCAAAACTAATTTTCACCGTCCCACCTCTTTCGAATCACTGACAATGCTCAAATAAGAAAAACTGTCGAGGCCTTCACGCTGCCCTTCAGATGACATAATCGTTCTATCTAAATGGGAATTCTACCTTTTCGCAGCCATATTTAGGCATGGTCGGTGACTGAGTGTAAGCTGAATGGAACATTCCAGCAAGTTCCCTACAAAATGTCAGGCAAACAGTTATAATGACAGCTCCTTGCTAATGTCAACAGCAGTTGACAAGAGTTGATAATGCTGCATCAGAGAGATAATGGAATACAGACCAAAGATCGCACGCAGTACATTTAAAGTCGAAGCACAGGGTGTTATTTTGCGATTCTGTCGGAACTTAACTTAAAAACCACATGCGAATGACAAACATTTGGTATCAAATGACAGGTAGAAGATCAGGTCTAAACTTATATTACTTATATACGTGGAAACGGTATTTACCGTTGTATGACATCTCAAACAGCAACCATTTTTCAGAAAGACATCAATTGCGTTACGTGAGTCAAATTCATCGTGTTCGTATAAATTAAATGACAACCTTTGTTATTTTTTTTTTAATTTTTGGCCTGTTATTTAAGTAATCGTTTAGGTAAGTTTGAATCTTATACGACCTCAGCAAAGTGGTAGTAATTGTCGTTTGGCCTTCGGCGTGCTCACTTTTTTGTGACTTTGCATAGACTTTTCAAAATTTACCCAAATGTTCCCACCGGAAAAAAGGTTTAAAATGCTCTCCTGGATGTTGCCTTTCAGCATCCGAAAGAGGTTTGGCATTTTGGAAATGCTTACAGGGCTTCATAGAGTCTAGTATAGTGCGTCGACTCCTACGCAGAGGGTGCCAGGTTCGATACCCGAATTTACCACCTTTCATAATTTACGGCTCCACCTCTTTCGAGTTACTGACATGCTCAAAGAGTACTCCTGTCTAAAAAGCTTCTCAAAACTTCGCCGTTCGGAGTCGTCATTAAACTGTAGGTCCCTTCCACTCGTGAAAGAACAATAGCACGCTGTAGAAGTGTAGACCCAGGTCCGTCTCAGACTGTACCCATATTATATATTATATTATTACTACAGTGCTTCAAAGCTATGTAAGCTGAATGAGTTGCAAGATACCTGGAAAGTGAGAACGAAGTCAGCTTACAGAACGATAGTCCGGAATGGTTGGATCAGGAAATTTAACTGTCGGTAGAGTTGTATGATTTAGTCCCAAGAACAAATTCTGGACGGCAAATAAATTAAAATAAATTAACTGCTATGCAATAAAACGACAAGAGAAATGAGAGCAGAGAGACATGTAATAATAATAACAATAATGTGGGTGGCGCGCAGTCCGAGGTGGACCTGGGCCGCCTAGCTTCTCAGCAACCACTCGTGTTGTGCGTGCTATTGTTCTTTCACGAGTGGAAGGGACCTACAATTTAATGCCGACTCCGATCGGCGAATTTGAGAATTGTCAGTGGCTCGAAAGAGGTGGAGCCGTGAATTATGAAAGGTATCGAAAGTGGCACCCTCTGCGTAGGAGTCTAAGTGCGTCGACTCCTACGCAGACTCCTACCCACTACCCATGTAAATCCGGTTAAAGAGCTTGCATTTAGATCAATTAGTACGCCTACCAAATCCCAATCAAGCCAACAAAAGCATAATAAAATGATCACTCCGGCGCGGCGGCAAACTCTTTTGCTGAGGGTTAACCTATAATGAATGACTTTTCAGTAGAAAGGCATGCACCAGCAGCTTGGAAATATAAATTCCAATTTGTATGAATGTATTAAACACATTTTCGAGTCGTATCATTCGAGTCGAATAAGGAACCCCCCTATCATTCTTTCCTAATACAGGCTGGCCTGAATACAAGTTTCTTTTTGAAAATGCAATAAAATTAACAAAATTAATTGGTTACCATGTATTATGGCTTTATCAATAGGAATAAACGTTCCCATTAATTATGAAATTCAACGTCGTTCAATTGGCTGCTTCGCCTGGCGTCGCAGTAGGCCATACCGTCACCCCAATTTTGTCAAGACCTTGTTCATGGCTTCGGGGTGTAGCTCGCGGATTGATTGGATGATATTGGCCTTAAGTACTTAAATCGTTTCAAGATTTTTGGCATAACATCGGTCTTTTGCGGACTCCCACAAAAAAAATCCAAAGGGGGTCAAATCGGAGCTCGGAGGTGGACTTAGCCAAGAGGGCTGATAACACGATTTGGGAATTTGGTGCACAATCGTTCTTTTGCGCAACCTGCATTAACCAGAGGTCATCCCGTCTTCAATGTCTGCGAACAAAAGTCGGTTGACAAGGCTCTGTAACGCCCAAAGTTGGTCGAAACGTTGTTCCCAGCCTCATTTTTGACGAAAAATGGTGAAATGATGCTCTCGACCAGAGCAGCCACATTCTTATCTGTTCGACGACGGGGACCATGAGTGTTGTTCACTAGCACACCAGTCTCCCGAACTTTTTGTTCAAACTTGCGTATTTGCTGTCGCGGTAAAACTTCTTTTCAAGGAGAGCGCTGTTTTCACCGCAATCACTTTGGAAATAAGTTTTCATTATTTCCCGACGTTCTTCAAGCGTAAAGCGACTCATCTCGTTCCTCGGAGGTTTGCCACTGACTTCCTGTCAAGATTTCGAACGGAGCTGTCAACAGCCTTTGATTTCCAAAAAAAAAGCACTAGATGGCTCCCTCTGTATTTGGCTCCGTCTAATTTTTAAAACTTATCGAAAAGCACTCTTCACGTTCTGCCATAGCGCTGCCAACAGACAAAATAGCTAAGGCTTCCTCGCTAGAAGCTGGCGCTCTCTAGGGGACCGAATCATCATAAACCACCACAAATCGACTCTATCGGCGTTCCAATTGTTTGTCAGTTTGCTTAGATTCTACTCATGAGCGTAGATGATGTGTCTCCCGTCCCTGTCAGTTCTCTCTGACATCACTCCAGGCTTGAAACTTTATTATTGGCTTGCAGTCCAAGGTTGCCTCGTCATTATTGATCCGATGCTGCTCTCTCCTTGTGCATTTCCGCGCAAATCAACAAAGCTCACTCGGTGATGAGAAATTGAGAGATTATGTTCTCGACGAGAATACTGTTGCTATATGATTGACATCCCCATGGCCATGGAATATCACGATTAAAACGTGACTTTGACTGAGTCTTATCAGCAGACGGCTCGTTTGACCAGACAAATAAACATCCACGTCATGCCTCAGTTCAAGTTTATTGAATATTTTGCTGCCGCAGCGCACTGCCGGACATCGAAACTGTGTTACATTGAAGTCATTACAAGTCAGCACGCATAGTGACAATGCATGGGTTCGTCATTTCGATTTGAAACTGCGGGAATCAGACCATCAATCAATAGAACTGAATGTTCAATTTGAACCAAGCTGCTGCGTTTTGGAACAGCTCTCACCACAACTCTGACAAGCTCCTTGAGCCACAGAATGACGCCAATGGAGTTGCCGCTGGTTTAATACGCAGGAAGGTGTCTGGCCTGGCCCTTAGACTGAGTCAACTTTCCAGTCCACTGAGATCTTCCTGATCACGTTTCTCGTTCAAGACTCATTGATGAACAGCCAGTTTCACTGCGCATGCACCCCTCAACTGCTGCGCATTCAAAACACGTCCAGTCACCGGTGGCACCAATTCGGGCTCCTGCCACTCTCGCTTTCCTTCGCAAACTGCGCATATAATCGCGTTCTAATCCTTTTTCTGTCTCTATTCGGTCGAAAACAATTCCCTCGATCTGCCTTTAGGGACTATTTATAGAAGTCACAGTCACTCCCACTTAGTCCTGAAAGCAGCCAGTTTAAGCCCGCCAATCATCGCCAATAGGATACAATCAACGAACGTTGACTGCGTGATGCATGCCAGCACAACAAACAACTGACACTCACAAGATCGACGATCACTCAGCCTCAGTTCAAGATCAGAGTGCCAATAACCCCTCGAGTAGTTCGCGCTGCCGCTAGAGAGAAAACCAGTTGGCGTGCACACTTGGCGGCTGCGACTCTGTGCGCTACAATGCAGCTCACTCACAACAAGTGATCTTGCACTGAAATGGCAAAGAATCCGGGGCAGGTTGCGATCGGGTATCCTTCAATTGAATCCCCTATCGGGAACTGCCAGCTCCACGATTCGCGGTTGAAATGTTGATGTGCGCCAAGGCGAGGCAGGCGGTGACGTATGCACTGACAATGTAAATGCCAGCGCACATGCACCGGGTGTCCTCAAAATAAAACTGAGGCCATAAGCGATTGGCAAACAAGATTCTATTTTGGGAATGCTCGCTGCGTCTCGTTAGATTGAGCGTAAAGATCAAAAGTGATTTTGCAAGGCGATCTGATTGTGTGGCAAGTGCTTGTGGATGGATCTGATGGATGACGAGGTGGAAGGGTGTTAGGTTCAACTTCTCGAAACTGCTTGAGAATTGGTGTAGGTGGGAGTAGGGTGATTTCAAGGAAATTCAGTCAAATGTTCCTCTTGGCGAGTGAGACCTTCAACGGATCTTAGGCATACTTAAACATCATGAATGAGTTAATGAAACGAGGTACATCGTCAATCAGCCGTGGAGCGTCACTTGCTACAATGCTGTTTTTGACTTTGGCAACTGCTTGGCAACCGAGGTACGCGTTGACGCTTAGAAGTTTTAACTATGATTTGAATAGCTCGATAGGTTTCGTACTTGATCCTGGTTTATTGTGACGGCGCTCGGTCTCTTCCTGTTGAGGTCGTTGTTCGTAAAGACGTGATTTATCGTACTTGAAATAATACAGTGAAACCCGCTTAACTGAATCTCTGTTGAGTGAAAAACCCGGTTAACTGAAGAAAAATTCCTTCACGAATGAAGAAAATTTGTAATCGCACGACGAATTGTTTCATTTCATTTTCACCTCCACCACTCTCATCAGCTTCTCAACCAGAAATGAGCTTTTAAGGCCCAAACCAACACAATCCGTTGCGTACATTGCGTTTCTAGTCCACAAAAATCTTAGTTGCCAGATTGCAAAGAGGTGTGTAATGACGCATGTTGCGTGCGCAATCCACTCTTTTATAAATCTAAGAAATTCGGAATTTTTTCCTGAATTAGTAGGTATTATTCAAAAAATCAAATCAAATTATAAACCAAACAAAACGTATTCTTTCTTTCAAAAATATTGTAAACACAATCAATTAAGGAGCACCCGAATGAATTTCTATGGAAACATCTGTCAGACGAACAAAAAGTTAAAAGTTTCCCAATTCCATCCGTGTCGTGGTGAATTTCACTTTTGGCTTGCATTTGCTGTCTCTGTCTCTCATAAGGCCCCATGAGTTGTCAATTTTTTGACAGAACGTAACGCAGGCGCAGAAATGAAGTTTTTCAGAGATGCACTGAAGATTTTTTACAACTGCTTTTTATAATGTGTTCATAAACAAAATTAACCAATCAGAGGACGGCATATACGTTATTTCGTGAATAACCGTAAAAAATTCATGAATATCCGTCATAAAGGCACTAAAATTCGTGGATGGACTAGGGGGCAATCAGTTGTGAAGTCGACTATCTCTGTAATACTTCATTTCTGCGCACTCGTCTGTTTCTATAGGTCTGGGCCTTTACCGAGGTGGCCGACTTCACAGCTGATTGCCCTGTAGTCCAGCGACGAATTTGGGTGCTTCTTTGACAGATATTCATGAATTTTTGACGATTATTCACGAAATAAAGTGGAAAATGAAAAATCTTTAAGCTACACTCGACCCGGTTCCAGCTTTGGCACTGGTGGTGAGTTCGGCACTAGTTATTTATCCAAACAACTTCTTCTTCTCATTTGCATTACTCTGTTTGTTCTCGAGCGCATTGAGCGGAAATAAAACGCCTACTATATTTGAATTGTTTATTTCTAGGTAAAAAAGGATATAATATATATATAATAATACCTGAACACGCAATATTGTGCTGCGTCAGCCAACTTTATGCAACAGAGAGAGTGCGATGACGCACTGTGTTGAAATAAATACTCAATTTATCAGCTGTTCCCTCTCTCATCTTACAGATGAAAAATATTGCCGCGTTAAATTATTTTTAATCAGCTGTTTTTATTTCTCAAATGACAGTTGACACAAAATACTCTCAATTTGGAAGAAAACTCTCAATTTGGGAGAAAATCCCTCTTCCAGCGCGCCTCTCTGTCAAAAAATATCGAACATGTTGAATAATGACATGCGATGGATTTACGTTTTTCGTTTTATTACGATCCGCTCATCTCTCTCATTTTTTCACAGACGCAGGTCGACGCTGTATTTTCTGCATGGCCATTGAATTGTGTGCGTTGAAAGCCAACGCCAGCGCAAACGCACTATTGTGCTTCAGTCATTAAGTCGAACTGTCACGGGTTACCATAATTTGTTCGATTTAGAGGAAGTTTGACTTAGAAAGTAAAAGAAAAAGTTCGAGTTAGGGTGAGTCCACTGTATTTTGAATTAAATTTCTAAATTCATTTTCTCCTCCATCAGATCAACCAGCTGCTTTATGTGTTTTGGGCTCGAAATTTTAATCCTTAAGATATAAATAAAGAAGACGAATTACATTTTAAACATTTCTTTTTGTTCTTGTACTTGTTCTTCCATATGAGGTCTACACAAAACTCCAATTTCCTTTTTTGTCACTTTACTTAGCGTTTTAGTATAGTAAACCGACTTTCCAAATGTTGGGATACGCAGATGACATCGTTGCGCGTTCCCAGCGTGCCGTAGAGGAAGCTTTCACGGCGATTGAAGAACAGGCGAAATGAGCTGGTCTTACGGTAAATGAGGATAAGTCGAAATATATGCTGTCGAGCAGGAAACGATCCGCCGCACACCACCCAGGGCAAAACAACCGAATCGATAGCCACAATTTTGATGTAGTGAAAGAGGTTGTCTACCTCGGGTAAACGTGAACTCCACGAATGCCATCACTGTGGAGATCCGAGGTAGAACCGCCTTTGGCGACCGGTGTGACTTCGGTTTGTCGAAACAACTGGACGAAGGACTAAAGTCATGCTCTACAAAGCCCTTATTTTGCCAGTCCTGCTATAGAGCCGAAAGCTGGACGATAAGCTAAACTGCGGAGCTGATTCTTGGTGCCTTCGAAAGAAAAATTCTGCGTCGGATATGAGGTCCCGTCTGCGAGGAAGGCGAATGGAGGAGAAGACACAACCGCGAACTCTACGAGCTGTACCAGGATGTGGATGTAGTCCGGCAGGCAAAGATCCGTCAACTGCACTGGCTCGGCCACATTGAGCGCGTGGATAACGATGCTCCAGCTCCGAGGGTCTTCGAATCCGAGCCCCTGGTTCGAGAAGAAGAGGAAGACCGAATCTCCAGTATAAAGACCAAGTAATCGCGGTTGCAAGACAGCCTGGTCTTGATGACTGGAAGCAGAGTGCCCAGGACTGTCAGCGATGGAAGGCAGCAAGACTCAGACCCTCCATGGGTCGTATACCGATACACGACAGGTGTAACACAAGAGGTCATTCGCCAGATGTCGTTTCATGACGGACTACTTCATCGACAATCGTAGTACAACATGATAGAGGCGTTTCTCCAACCATGATCTAAGTGGGCCCAACTGCTACAGTGGTAGCAATGACCCAAACCTAGAGGCCTTTCGAGGCCAGGCGCTTAAACGGCTTTCGGAGCTAATATACTCTTTGACGATTGTCAGTCATTTTAAAGAGATGGAGCCGTGAATTATAAATGTAGCTAAGATGATTCCAGAGCTCCCTTCGTAGAAGTCGACGCACACATCCACAACGCCACAAACTCCACAAGTCCAGTACCCTCTCGCTAATGCGCCTCTATACTCCACCAACAGGATTAGCCATGATTAGGCTTTGTAATCCGTCACAAAAGAGAAACCAGAAAAGTCTGACCGACAAAATCGCTACATCTAAACACTCAGTCCATCTTCCCATGCACCCCCGCCGTCGCTGAATTACCTTCAAATTTCGCTTGTTTATTTGAGTTCTCCTCTCGTAGCTCCTTCCGCCAAATCGCAATTCGATGTTGTTTTCAATTTTCGACTCAAAGTAAACAGTTTAATAGGCTCCTCATAGGTGGTCCGTCGTGGTCGATCGTGACGAACATTTCCAACGCCGCCTCCTCATTGGCCATTCAAGCCTCGTCGATTCGCCAGTTCAGCAGCTCTTCAAAGTCCCATTCAGCGCACGCGAAGTCCTTGCAGAGCGGCCAAATGTCATGTCGCATCGTTCTTCTGCCGCCCACCGGTCGTGCCGTTTCGACACATCGCCGCGCAAAGAACGTGCCATACTTTAAGGCCACATCCATCAGTCGACGGCCACACCTCGAAAGGTGAACCGATGAAAGTGCTCTGATTCGACAAACGAATCGAAAAAAAAAACACATGACGCATCAGCTTCGCGCTCAAAATTGTTACACATTAAATCAGTTACCCATTCACGACAGTTCTACGTGTCCGTCGCATCTTAATCGCGGAATCGTTCCACCGAAACGCAGCTCGGCTTGCTTTTGCTGCTTGTCGCTTGTCGCTGTCTGCAGCGGTCGCAGTTTCACAGAATCGCCCCTCTCGCGGCGTACATACAAATGTAGCTTAATGTTTTATTAAGGGGCTCTTTAAATTGGTCATGAACAGAGCTGAGATTAGATTTTGACTTAGTTCGTGACTGTTATGACATTCCTTTCGATTTGTGACATCGACCACTCGGTCTATGGGCTCTGTTGCAGTGGATGGCGGTGCGGCGCGGCGACGAGGCGAATAAATAAAACATATGCCACTCGAATGCCGCTGGAATTGCCGTCAACAAGTTGTCAGAGTTTTTGTCTGAGGGAATTTATAAATGCCTGAAATTAAATGGATTGTTGACGGGAATTGCTGATTGACTTTTGCAATTGCAATCAAGTGAAAGACAAATCGTTGGTTTCTGAGCGGGCTGAATGAACAGAGCTGGGATCGCGTTCTGAAGGCTAACTAGAGTGGACGCTGCTGGAATGAGGTTGGTGCAGTCGTTCGATGTGTGGCTGAGTAGGATCCTTGTTTGGAAGTCAGAGAGAGATAGAGTTCAAAGGCTCATGCGTCAGATTTGGAACCCGCCCTTTCCTTTTTGTGTGGCAACAGCTTCGCTTGCAGTTTTGATAGAGACGATGGAACTGCGACTGTGTCCAATTTAACGAACTTAAGCCTCCTTATGGTCTCTGAACTGATCCATTGTCAAGTTGTGAATAATGCTTACAGGTGTGAGATGCTTCTTTTGGTACGAATACTCGTCATAAACATGTCGTTACTAGTTACTTTCGTTACTCTTGTAATGGCCGTAAACGAGTGAGAGGTGCGATTGCGGGGTAATCTCGTTCAGAATGGCTGTGGACGGGAGTTTCAGAGCTCTACTCCAAAGCAAGCGTCGCTGGAATGTCACTGTGACCTGGAACCCAGATAAGGGGAAATTTGGGATGGTGTTCTAACGCTAGATCAGCTCGGCATCCCTTTACTAAGTTTGAATACGAAGTAGCTTTGATGGACTGCCTGGCTATGAGTGTGTATGGTAACCTCCTTTTTAAGGCATTAAGGCATTTTGAACTCGCCCTTTCCTTTTTGGATGACAACAGCTCCGCTGCAGTTTTGATAGAGACGATGGAACTGCGACTGTGTCCAATTTAACGAACTTAAGCCTCCTTATGGTCTCTGAACTGATCCATTGTCAAGTTGTGAATAATGCTTACAGGTGTGAGATGCTTCTTTTGGTACGAATACTCGTCATAAACATGTCGTTACTAGTTACTTTCGTTACTCTTGTAATGGCCGTAAACGAGTGAGAGGTGCGATTGCGGGGTAATCTCGTTCAGAATGGCTGTGGACGGGAGTTTCAGAGCTCTACTCCAAAGCAAGCGTCGCTGGAATGTCACTGTGACCTGGAACCCAGATAAGGGGAAATTTGGGATGGTGTTCTAACGCTAGATCAGCTCGGCATCCCTTTACTAAGTTTGAATACGAAGTAGCTTTGATGGACTGCCTGGCTATGAGTGTGTATGGTAACCTCCTTTTTAAGGCATTAAGGCATTTTGAACTCGCCCTTTCCTTTTTGGATGACAACAGCTCCGCTGCAGTTTTGATAGAGACGATGGAACTGCGACTGTGTCCAATTTAACGAACTTAAGCCTCCTTATGGTCTCTGAACTGATCCATTGTCAAGTTGTGAATAATGCTTACAGGTGTGAGATGCTTCTTTTGGTACGAATACTCGTCATAAACATGTCGTTACTAGTTACTTTCGTTACTCTTGTAATGGCCGTAAACGAGTGAGAGGTGCGATTGCGGGGTAATCTCGTTCAGAATGGCTGTGGACGGGAGTTTCAGAGCTCTACTCCAAAGCAAGCGTCGCTGGAATGTCACCGTGACCTGGAACCCAGATAAGGGGAAATTTGGGATGGTGTTCTAACGCTAGATCAGCTCGGCATCCCTTTACTAAGTTTGAATACGAAGTAGCTTTGATGGACTGCGTGGCTATGAGTGTGTATGGCAACCTCCTTTTTAAGACATGATCTTTTCTTTTTCGCCTGGAACACACTGGCATTGTCCAGCAGTCTGTATGGAAATTGGGTCACCACCACCTCCGCCACCCATCTTAGAGCAATCAGCCTATATTGCGGTGTCAAAATCTGACCGCTTTGTTCGGGGATTGAAATGTTAAAGCCGTCAGATAGATTAATTCTGGGCACTGAATAGTTTTTGGACTATGATACGAGATCTCTCGGTGAAAGCTATAGGATGGTGCTATGGACAATAGGGTTTTGATGTCCAGCTCCCAAACTTTCTGAGCGCTGTGAGTTGTAATTTTTTCAAAATAAAAGCTTTCAATAGATAAGTTCTTAGTGTAATGTATGTCCAAAGGTAGAAGCTGTAGCATTACCGCCAGAGCGTCAGCGACTACCGCAGAGCGCCTGCTCTCTGTAATTTTTTGAGTTTTGAAGTCGCATTTTTTTCTTGAATCACCATCACTTTTTCGAATTACTGCCGTAGACATTCATAAGATCATCTTTGGTTGAAGATCCCCTTTTTTGACGACTATGCAATGTATCATGCGTAAATTTCTAGACGAACCTCTAGCATATAGTGATTGTGAAGGGAAGACTGAAGGCATAGTGACGGCTTTGTCTCAGGCTGACAAGCACGGCACTGGACATGCCAAGGTAATGTTTCAGGCCACGGAAGCTTTGAACGAACTCCGAAGTCAACTTGGGTCTAGTTTCTGCAAGAACCAGGCTTTTACATGATATCGCATCCAATTCCGATATTAATCGCTTCTAACAACTCGTATTGCGCGGTTCTCTCACAAGTGGAGGGGACTCATGCCAACTCGGATCGGCGAATTGCGAGAAGCTCTGTCTAAAGCCATTTAATATGAAAGTGGCCCGTGTCGAGGATTGAACATAGAACTCAACTAGATCGACCATATTGCGATTGACATCAGGCACTTCTACAGTAGTTTTCAGATCCGCATCTTCCGACAAGCCTTGGTCTCAGTCCACTGGGTTAGGTTGAAGTGGCAGACTGCTCTAAGGAAAGACAGCAGTCACACTTAGGGCAGTGTAGGCCCAGTGCAACGCTCTAAATAGACTCAATGTAGGAGACAGTAAGTGGCAGACTGCTCTAAGGAAAGACAGCAGTCACACTTAGGGCAGTGTAGGCCCAGTGCAACGCTCTAAATAGGCGCAATGTAGGAGACAGTAAGTGGCAGACTGCTCTAAGGAAAGACAGCAGTCACACTTAGGGCAGTGTAGGCCCAGTGCAACGCTATAAATAGGCGCAATGTAGGAGACAGTAAGTGGCAGACTGCTCTAAGGAAAGACAGCAGTCACACTTAGGGCAGTGTAGGCCCAGTGCAACGCTATAAATAGGCGCAATGTAGGAGACAGTAAGTGGCAGACTGCTCTAAGGAAAGACAGCAGTCACACTTAGGGCAGTGTAGGCCCAGTGCAACGCTATAAATAGGCGCAATGTAGGAGACAGTAAGTGGCAGACTGCTCTAAGGAAAGACAGCAGTCACACTTAGGGCAGTGTAGGCCCAGTGCAACGCTCTAAATAGACTCAATGTAGGAGACAGTAAGTGGCAGACTGCTCTAAGGAAAGACAGCAGTCACACTTAGGGCAGTGTAGGCCCAGTGCAACGCTCTAAATAGACTCAATGTAGGAGACAGTAAGTGGCAGACTGCTCTAAGGAAAGACAGCAGTCACACTTAGGGCAGTGTAGGCCTAGTGCAACGCTCTAAATAGACTCAATGTAGAAGACAGTATTCGAAGATGGATTGGCAATGTCCCATCCCGAAGGTATATTCAGTCCGAATAAGGTCACCACACTATAACCAGGAAGGTATTCAGAGGAACTCCACAATGGGGGGTACTGTCCCCCCTTCTCTGGTCATTGGTAGTGGACGAAATTCGGCTGTAAGCCAACAGCCTATGCAGACGACATAGCCCTAGTTGTAAAGGGACAATCTTTTTACACCGTTAGGGATATTATGAACGTCTCACTAAACAAAATAGAACAAAGTGGACAGAAAAAGCCGGACTGGTCGTAAACCCGTCCAAAAAAGAGGTCGTACTATTCACAAAAAGACAGATCATACATCCGGTAGAGCCCCCTAAGCTCAAGAATAAGGAACTCAGCTTCGCTAGTCGGGCCAAGTACTTATGAGTAATCTTAGACAGCATGTTAAGCTAGAAACCAAACATTAGAGACCGTAAGTTAAGAAGGTGGCGGCAGCTGTTTACACATGTAAGAGAATCCGCGGCCCCACATGGGAAATTAAACCAAGAATGGCTCACTGGATCCATCTTAAGATACGGTATCCTTTTTTGGTGGCCAGCACTGAATAACAAATCCAATCTAAAATTGATAAGCAGTATTCAAAGATCAGCATGTATCTGCATCACAGGGGCATTGCGATCCACCTCCACAGCCGCCATGGAAACATTGCTACAGCTTCTTCCCATGGACATCTATGGAAAGCTGGTAGCCACCAAGGCTACGGGAGTGCAACCGCTGGAGCAGTTCACACAGCTTTGGTCATACAGAGATAATCAGAAATGCGAGACTATCAACGCATACAGATTATACAACACCCGCTTTAGACATCGCTTTTGGTGAATAAAAGCCAAATTCCTGGGAGACACGTTCGACAAAGGTTCTAGAAGTCCAAAGCGGTTGTAGCCCTGCAACGTTCAACCATCGTCTCGGCATCCCTCTTCTTACCTTGGCTACGCCTGATCTGGTCTTCATTCTAAAGGCAGGAAAATGCTGGCCATACGATCTAAGACCAAGACACTCGTCCCAGACAGAGAAGAAGGAGGAAAAGGATCTGGTAAGAAAACCGGGCTACCTGGAAGTCTACACAGACGAGGCCACCGGACTAGGAGTACTCGCGATATGGCCGGACATATCCTTTTCCCTGTCTCTTCGACTGCCCAACCATTGTAGTGTATTCCAGGCAGAAGTTAAAGCTATCCAAGAGGCTGCCCGCTTACTGTCGATGAACGCGATAGACGGGCTATCTATCCCCATTTAAACAGATAGTCAGGCGGCTACAAAGGCTCTGGATACACCATCGAAAATGGGGAAACTGTGGGGCGATGCAACCTAACCCTATGCTGGGTACCAGGCCATAGTGGTTTCCCAGGCAACGAAAGGGCTAACGAGTGGCACTGGCAGAAAACCAGGACACCGCATATCCCTCACTCTAAGTAATAAACACCAAGTTGCTTACAGATGCCTTCGACTCCGCTAATCGGAGATGGATGGAATTAGATACATGTAGGACTTCGAAACTTATTTGGCCCTCACTAATTCAAAACAAAACCAATAAAGTCGTAACACTAAACAGATATTTAATACGGAACGTACTGGGCATTATCACCGGCCGCTGCCTACTCGATATCCATGCCAGAAGAATGGGACAACGACTACTGCAGAAGCTGTAGAGACGAGGAGAAGGAAGGAAATACGCTTCATCTCCTCGGCACTTGTCCAGCCCTTGCAAAAACTAGAAAAGAAGAGGAATTGTCACACTTAAAGATGCAAGACTAAGTAGCTAAGTTTATCCCGAAGACTAATTGGCTATAAATCAGCACAGGAGTGGACTTGTCAAAGTAGACTACCATTAGGTAGTCTCTAGGTTTATTTCATTTTCGTTAGTGTACTGCCTTTCAGAGGAGCCGGTGGAAAGCACCGGAAAGCAAAGGATCCAACCAGGATCTTAGTGGGCCACAACTGCAACAGTGGTGGCAGTCACACTAACCTAACCTAACCTAGGGCTCAATTTAGTTCAGTTTAGTTCGATATAGGTCATTTATTCTTACTGAATCGCATGCACGCAGAGTGTGGTACACTTGTAGTTACACAGGTACACACATAGTTCACTTGTCAGAGCTCCTTTGAACTAGTTCGTTGGTGAACTACACAAATTTTCCTCCTCCTCGTCTCTGAAGCTTCTTCGGAAGTCGTAGAAACGAAGACGTAGACTTGGGCCGTGAGTCCCAATGTCGCACTGCCCAGTCATAAGCCGATGAGAGTTCTAAGTTTCGGCCTACCCATTCTGATCAGGCTAAGCGAACGATCGGGAAAGGTTACAGAGTCGGTGATGTGTTAAGAAGCTGGTGAATAAAAGCCATTAAGACCTTTTCAATGCCATGAGTGCTGAGGTTATTCGACTATGTTCAGGGCTCCTTCTATGTCTAAGGTAGCTGGGGTGAACTCCTGTTAGGCCTTCCGACACGTCAAGGTCTGTTTCAACCCTGTTGAAGGCATGCTGAGAGATTGACATTTTGCTAAGGACTCTATTTCTAATGAATACTTTCCTCTTCTTTATTTGGCGCTACAGTCCGGGGTGGACCTGGGCCTCAACCAATTCCAGCTAGCACGGTCTCTGGCTAGCTGCATCCAGTGTAGCACGCCACCTTAAACGCGGGCGTCCTCTGTTGCGTTGTCCCACTCTGTTGGGTCGGTGTCGAAGACTGTTCGGGCCGGAGCTGAGTTGTCCATACGCTCTGCATGGCCTAGCCATCTTAGGCGTCTAATGAATACATCAATCAGTTTTCCAGAAAATCAGTCTTGCTCTGAAAGGATGATCGACTTATTGGTCTTAGATCGTATGGCCAGCATTTTCCTGCCTTTAGAATGAAGACCAGATCAGGCGTAGCCAAGGTAAGAAGAGGGATGCCGAGACGATGGTTGAACGTTGCGGGGCTACAACCGCTTTGGACTTCTAGGATCTTTGCCAATCGAGTCTCCCAGGAGTAGGCCGAAACTTCATCGACTTATGACTGGGCAGTTTGTAATCCGCCGCCTGGATAAACAAAGAATATTGAAAGATGTGTCGGGCTGCCATCAGAGTTGCTGTCGCTTATGTTTTACGGCGAGAACTGCTGATGTGACAGCGAGTTCAGGCAGACATTCTGCGAGTTGTTTGTCGGCATCAATCTCGGCATAAGTTAATTTTGCAATCTCGTCCATGCTGCAGGCAAGCATCGGTAAGCAATCCAATCGAATCTATCTTCGATCTGGCGTCTGCTTCGGATTACGACAATCAGGGCGCGCCCTCGCAGCCATTTTCCTCGTCCTGCCTTCTGTATTCCAATACCATCTCGTGGTGGTGAGATACATCTCTCTGCAGGGCAGTGAAACGGTGGAGTTGCAGAACACTTAAAAAAGCTAGCCGCTGGCATTAGTCATGCTCTACTGACTCCATTTTCCCTTCCCACTGCAGACTGGAGATGCTATGGCTTCGCCGATTGCTTGTAATTGGACTCCCAACTAGTCGAAGTCTACAAACCTAATTGACTGAGTTCACGTATCGGCCCCTGTTATTCATCCCTCGGCAACGCTTGTGCACACCGGCGTCCAATTACACAGATCGGGCAACTTGAGCTACGAGCAGTATTCACACCAGTCGGTAATTAGTGGTTTCACGGTTTAATCGTTCCTCGTTCTTGACGGAACAACACGCCGCCGCGCCAATGGTCTTCTCCTGTCACGACGACGTTCTGACTCATCGATAATAAAAAAATACAGCAATTAGTGGCTTATGACTTGTAATTGGGTGGCTTTGCGTCGATTGAAGGTGGATTGGAATACTCGGTGCGGTGCTGCTGGCGACTGCTTGCGGTTGACGTAAAGACATGACCAGCTGGTGAAGATTCTAACCGCACTGACCTGTCACGAGGGGTCCCAGCTTCCACGACGAGTTCCTTTGGATTTCTCGCTGTACACGGATCTGTGTAATTTATGGCATTCACTAGCTGAATACCTTGGCCAGACACAGACTGCTCTGGAAACCAGTTCTGTTCTGACGGATTAATTGCGCACCCGTGCCGGGCGGGGGAGCGGTGGTAGATGGGTGCGAATCAGTATGGAATTGATTTGACTGCATGCAACCTTGTCGTGGGTTGTGTAATGCGCACAAGGCGGCGGGTCGTTCTCGTTTGGGTGGACTGTGCAGTGATGGCAAGAAACAAATGATTTTCGGAACAAATGACATGACAATTACAGATGGGATGAGTCTGGTCTCTGTCAGCCCCGCGGGCGGTTTGGAAACCTGTTGGCCGAAACAGAATCTTCCTGCTGCTACGGCGACTGCATTAAATCACTTCTCCGGGGATTCAAGGCACATTCGCAAGGAATGCTGAATTTCGCGAATGGAAGATTCTCTGTGGTCTTTGAACGTCGGGTTTGAAAAGCAGTTTTGTTTACATTCAGGGGCCCTTGCATTGACTCGGGGGAGGTGGGAGCGATGACGCCGGCTAAATGTTGTGTAATCCCAGTTCATCCGGGATCTTGTGTCACAGAGGCACGCTCTTTCAGGCATACGCGGATGTCATTGACGTCATTGGCAGAACACGGAGTGCAAGGTTATGTCTACACGTGGCGTCTTATTTTTGTCTTTGCTTGTGTGTTTGTGACGTCACATATTGAGTAAAAAAGTAGGACTGGACTGGAAGACAGGAGATCGATGTCCAAAGGAAGAAATTGACAATATTCAATGCATTGTGCTGAAAATGCATTTAAGTCGCTTTTTGTTCTAGTTGTAGTCGCATGACGCTAGTGACCTTGATTTTCGAATGGACTAGAAGAGAAGCTTGAAGCAGAGGATATCCTTACCTCGCGGCTTAGTCTGAAACAGGGCTAATATCTCATGAATGACGACGAAAGGACTGAACTACTTTTGAGACAACGGCGGCATACAAAGCTCCAGTGAGCAGGAGCTACCTGGTGCGCTCTTCTTTTAGAGCAACGCCGACGTATTCGGAGGTCTGGTTTAGAAGGTTTTTTATTCCCAAAACCAGGTCGGCCACCAGTTGATTGTTGTACGCGCGGTTAACTCCCCCAGACTGTTCAAGGACAACCATCTCAACAACTTTCGGTTGTGTACGTGGAATGTGAGGTCCCTTAACAGACAACCCTAGACCCTAGAAGCAAGTAGACATCACCGGCATCCTGAAAGGTCGGTGGAATGGGCCGGACATAGAGAGGATGAGAAACTGCGTGATCCACTGCGATGACTGCTACAGCAAGGGCGGCGGTTATTTGGATGTGGATTTGTTGTTCGAGGCATACTTGCGCAAGAAGTCTTCAGCTTGACTGAACCTCGCCACATCAGTCTAATCTGCCTTGAAGGTCTCGGTAAATTCATTTCCGACCTCAATGAAGAATCGAGAGCTCTGCAACGTCATGCACGCCTCGACAGACGACAAAGCTGACAACAGGACAAACGATCAATGCCTCAGCTTCGACACCAAGATCGTCTGGGGAGTTTTCAACGCAAAGCTTGGTAAGGGGAAACTCATGATTTAACTGGTTTTCAGGAGGCAATGAAGAACGCGCGGTGGAGGAGATGGAGAGTGCTACGGCAGAAATGACGTCCGAAACTTCTACCATTGGACTGAACAAATGTCCAACTATCCTGTAAGATATGCCCGACGGGTGGAATCTCAGTCCACACTAAATTTATATCCACGATCAGGGATGTTATGCAATCCTCCTAAACAGCGCAAAAACCGATTCCCTCCTCCAATGTAGCAGGGAACTACTGAGGATGATGGTCGGAGCCCTCCGAGGTACCATGAACACAATATGGGACTTACCCATGACACCATTTCCAGAGACTGTGGGGACGAAGAGCAGATTCAGGACACATCCCACGATCTTAGTCAATGCCCCAGTCCATGCAAATCGAGACGAAGAACCCTGGGAGAATTTGTCTTCCATGACCTCCATGATACATCAGATATCCCACTAAAATCTCTTTGCAGGTTTATAAGGATCTCTGGATGGGTGGAAGGAGGAAAATAACCAAATAACACCTTGGAGTCAGGAGTTTTCATCATCCGGCGAGTGAGAAGAAATTAAGGTTTTACCTCTTGGGCATCACAATGGGTCCAATAGGACCTCAGTGTGGCGAGGTCCCACCGCGTCAACCCACGTACCTAATCTAACCTACGAAATCCTATCTGCCACTGCAATGGACTAGTGAATACGGCCTAGGTGTCAACACACAAAAAAGGGACTCAGTCCTCTTTAGAGCGACCGGATGGTGGAGTGGGTTATGTGCCTGCCCTTGGTTAGTGGGGTCCCCGGTTCGAGTCCCAGTGAAAGCAAAGTTAATACGCTTTTCTGGTTTTCAAATCTGGTTCAGTCACCAATTGCCGTTGGGATCAAATTAACGGCACTGTCACTGGAGTATAGTCAATCAGTGCTAGTAGTCTGACTAATGGGTGATCACAAAGGACCAACATGGTCTCAGTGTGCTGGTTAATGCATTAGTAGCCCCCTACCTAACCTAAACTCGACCTCGACCCAACTCCCACACTCTGCGGGACCCTTCTTCTTCTTTATTTGACGCTACAGTCCGGGGTGGACCAGGGCCTCAAGCTAGCTGCCTCCAGTGTCGCACGCCAAGTTGGTTGAGGTCCTTCTCCACCTGGGTGCGCCACCTTAAGCGCTGGCGTCCTTTGTTACGTTGTCCCACGGGTTCGGAGTTGAAGTCTCTTCGGGCCGGAGTTGAGTTGTCGTACGCTCTACATGGCCTAGCCATCTTAGGCGTTGGATCCGAAGACGCCTGACTAGACTCATGTCGCTGTACAGCCCGTACAGTTCGTGGTTGAATCTTCTCCTCCAGAAACCATCAACGCAGATAGGACCATAGATTGAACGCAGAACCTTTCTCTCGAAGAGACCAAGGACTTCCTCATCCGCTTTTGAGATTGTCCATCCCTCCGCGCCGTACAGCAGGACTGGGATGATCAAGGTCTTTCGGGTCCTTCGAGAGATGGCTCAAATACTCAATTGCCTCTTGAGCCCATAGAAACAGCGGTTGGCAAGAATTACTCTGCGTTTAATCTCGGTACTGATGTTGTTTGTACTGCTTCCTGCGGAGCCGTGGTAGACGAAGACCTTGACTCCATCGAAGTTATAGCTGCCCATTGTGATGCTCTGTCCAAGGCGTCGATGTTGTATGTCCTTTCTAATTCGCCGCTAGACCCATTTTAGCCGCTTCCGCCTCAATGCCAGCAAACGCCTCATTGACGGCTCTCTGTGTTCTGCCAACGACGTCAATGTCATCCGCGTTTGCTAACGGTTGTACTGACTTTTCGAAGATCATGCCTCCAGTGTTCCCGTGTGAGTCTTCCACCATCTTTTCCAGGATGATGTTAAAGAAGACACATTACTAGGGAGCCGATGTATAGATGAAGTCCTTCACTACCTCGAAGCCAAGTGACGGCTTGGCCGAGTCCTCGATAATGTGCGTCCTCTCTCGAATACAACATATATTTCATTTTGCCCTCGTTTACTGCCAGACCCACTTCAGCCGCTTCAGTTTCAATGCTAACAAACGCTCCAATGACGGCTCACTGAGTTCTACCAATCACGTCAATCTGAATTGTATGGGCTTTTGACTGATCGTGCGCTTATATTGGCGAGTGAGTTTTGCACGACCTTCTCAAGAATGATGGTGAACAAGTCAAATGACAGCGCGTCGCCTTTTCTAAAACCTTTTTTAACATCGAAGGTCTCGGTGAGTTCGTTACCGACCTTGGTGGAGCAGCGAGAATTCACCATCGTGGTCAATCCTGCACAACCTGACGAGTTTGACAGGCATGTCAAAAGTAGACATGGCGCTGTATAGCTCGTCCCTATGCACGCTTTCATATGCGGCCTTGAAATTGACGAAAAGGTGGTAGGTGCCAATCTGCATTGCCTGCGTCTTTTCCAGAATCTGCCGTAGTGTTAAAATCTGGTCGATGGTAGACTTCCCTGGCCTGAAACCGCACTGATATGGACCTATCAGGTTGTTTATAAACGGCTTCAGGCGAGTACACAAAACGGCAGAGAAGATCTTCTTGAAGATCGGGCTCTGCGGAATCCGCTTACAGCTAAATGACAGGACAAGAAGTTAAGCTGGAAGCTCAATATCCAGGAACATGTCAAGTTGGCACCAACGGCTCTCTACTGCTGTTAAAGGGCGCAAGGGTGCAAATGGGGACTACAACCCCACATAGTCCACTGGGCATGTGTTTCAGTAGTGAGACCCATACTGTTGTACCGCCGTTGCGATTTGGTGAACTGCGAAAAGAAAATCAACCTCATACCTCTCGAACGAGTGCAGAGAGTGGCATGCATAGGTATCAGCGGAGCACTAAGGACACCCTCCTCCCAAGCTCTAAAAATACACCTTTACCTGCCACCGATAGAACTGGTTGGTGAAGGGACATCAGCTAGTACGGCGATCAGACTTAGATTGCTGCACAGTTGGAAGGAACTTCGGTATGGACACTCATCGATCCGCTGAAGGTATAGCTCTTTACCCATAGATACAGACCTCACTATACCTAAACTCCTCTTCGAGAAGGACTTTCTAACCAGAATCTCCCTCAGAACTTACTGAAAGTCTGAACATCAGACGCTGGACGGTCCTTTACGTGTCTTCACAGATGAATCGAAGATGGTTGCATGTGTGTGTCCTGGTGTCTATTCTAAGGATCTAAGCATCCAGCTTTCTTTTCGATTACCGAATCAATGTAGCGGCTTTCAGGGTGAACCTATTAAGGATTAAGGAAGAGGAGAAGATTCAACCACGAACTGTACGAGCTGTACAGCGACATGACCCCACCCAGGTGTCTATCCAACCTAAGGGCAAAGGCAGTCGCGGGAAAACTATAAGGCAGCCGCGTGGAAAACTCAGATTCCGAACCTGTGGGACAACGCAAGGGAGGACTAAGGTGGCGCACCCAGGTGGAGAGGGACCTCAACCAACTGGACGTCCAAAACTGGCTGCAGCTAGCCAGAGATCGTGCTGGTTAAAGAGGCTTGTTGGTTGAAACTACTCCGGTCCGGTCCACCTCGGGCTGTAGTGCCAAAGCAGAAGAAGAAGAACGTACCAAAGGAAAATCCACTCCAAGCTCACTGTAGTTCAAATATCATTTCCGTTCCTATTAAGTCGTTAGAGTTAAAGGATGAACCCATCCATCTTGTATTTAAAATCTTGTCTTTCTTGAGGTTTGTCGTCATTCCCTCAGCCGTCCCGTGCCTTAACCAATACTCAGTTGAAAGCATCATCTGAAACCAGAAACTCGACTTTGCGGCTGTCCCTCCCTCCTGACGACTTCTTTTGCACTAAAATCGTCATATTCGAAGATATTTACAAGTGTGTATTCTATGTGTACACCTTTGCAACCTTCAGATAAAAATGCCATTGGCCGAGATAAAAGTCACATTAGAATTGCGCTTCAAAGAACCTGTGATAACAAAGAGCGTTTAGTCAAAGTCATGGCGTGACTTTTTCGCACTTGGTTCCATTGTTTGGCACTGACTCATCGCTTTGCACATGTGCATGGCCAGACACTTATTTTAAGGCTGATGACAAAGAGAATAGTGTGAATGACCGATTGAGGTGGGTGACGAAATAAGAATGGTTAAGCAAGTGGGATGACTTTCGTCGGAGATGGTTACGGAATGCGACGCTACCCATGGGGAGTCTGCCTTCCACCCTTTGATGGTTCTGTGCACGCTGCTTCCAGTTAACGAGACCAAGCTGTCTTTTGCGTGCGATGATTTGGATTTAGAAGTTCACCCTCGGACGTGCAAACCAATCGATTGTAGAACAAATCAGAGTTTTTTTTTTTTTAATTTGTGTAACGTTCAAGTGCTTACCACTTAATTTTTCGAAAAAAACCATGCCTCTAGTCGTGGTTAGAGTGGCTGAGTACCTCAAAGGTAGCCAAACTCATGCCAAAAGTAGGTCCGTTTTGCTACCACAAAGATCTAATAGACCCTTATCCGCGAACCATCTGGAGCTTTTGATAAAGCAGTGAATTTGACGGCGCTAAATCAAGACCATTCACCGTGGTCATTGGACTTCGCCAAGGGTGCGTCTTGTCACCTCTCCTTTTCATTTTTTACAAGGACTGGATGTTGCAGCCCAGCAGAGGCGAGGAATGTTTCACATTGGGAGAGTTGATAATAGGTGGGTAGTACGTGGCTTAGATGCACTTAGTCCAAAGTAGGCCCGTTGTACTGCCACGTGGGCTTGTCTAAAAAGAGATGGGAAGGGCCGGCGTGGTTATTACGACAGCCAGCTAGATCTGTCAATGAAGTCTAATAGCGATTTATTTGATGTCTCTCTCAGTTCGCTTATGAGTCATCTTCTTTTTTCGGATGACTTAGTTATCCTCACGTCTTCCTAGACGGAACTCCAGCGAGCACTCGATAGGTTTGTGGCCGTATGTGCTGATTTTGGGATGAAGGTTAACGTGGACAAACCAGAGGTTGTGGTAATTTCCAGAACACCTGTTAGTGGAGTCCCATTGAAGCAGGTGAAGAAGTTCAAGTATCTCGGGGTCTTCTTCAGAAGTCATGGGAGGAGTAATACTCAACTTTCCTGTAGGATTGGTCAAGCTGGGTCAGTTTTGACACAGATCTGTAATCAGGAAGGTCGAGCTTGGTATCAAATCGAAGTTAGAGATTTTGAACTCAGTATTTGTTCCAACTATCACCTATGGCCATGAATTTTGGGTAATGACCGAAAAAAAGAGATCGCGAATACAAGCTCCTGAGATGAGAATTATTCGTGCTGTTGTGGGAATTACTCGCCGGGATAAGCTGAGAGACACGACAGTACACGAGGACCATAACGCTGAGAAGCCGCTTCTTCAAACGGAAAGAGCTATGCTCCGTTGGTTTGGTCACTTAGCACGAATGTGCCCACCATCATGACTTCTTAGGCGGGCCTTAAATGCGATTCCATCAGGTAGGCGACCACTTGGCAGACCCAGGATGAGGTGGTTGGACCAAGTCCATACGCTTGGGCATAACCCCTGATGAGTTAGAGTCGACGGCAGGGGATCGAGTTGCCTGGAGTTCTCTCGTGCGAAGCTTACCCCTGCGACCCCTTTAGTGGATCATGCGGGTCAGAATATGATGATGAATTTATCTGATGTAGTATGGGGCGTCAAGGTGACTAAATCTGCTAGAACACAGGGTACTGTAAATGCAGAGAAGATGTGCTATGGTCTCTTCTTCCCAATTTTTACAAAAATCGATGGAGGGGATACCTGGTCTGGAGGCGTGGATGCCAATTGCACAATGCCCGGTTATCGGCTTACTCATTCTGATCAGGTGGAGAGAGCGTTTTGGATCGAGCGTAGGCCATAATTGTTTTGCGATGAGGCGCCCAGTGCCAGACGACCGTCTACGTTTGGTGTGGGTAAGCGTTTCAAGCTTTAGTAGATGTTTAGAGAGAGAGAGAGAGAGGCATGGCCGAAAGTTGGCCGAACGGAAAGAGTGTTGGAATGGTGCCATTTCTAGCGAGTTCGTCCGCTTCGACAATCTCTGGGATGTCACTGTGTCCCGGCAGCCACATAAGTCAGATGCTGAACTACTTGGCCATCTCGTTCACAGACGTCTTGGAGTCAAATATGACGGCACTCCGAGCATAATGACAATCACCCCTATTCCGCTTTTTTTTTTTATTCGACTCGATGCGTTTTGAGAGTTATGTCATTTTGTAGTCGTTTAAGTATCCGTATTACGAAATTTAAGCGATTCGACTTCCCCTACATTTATGTGTGGAATACATTTCAAATCAAAAGCTAATTGAAAATTGAACATTTGTTATGAGGAACCCCCCATTCTCGGTTTCAAAGCCGATTTTTTTATTTAATTCTAACCTAAAAATATTCAAGAATCTTCCTTTCAAAAACTCTTCAAGATATAGCCGTGGAATTTGCTTCTCAAAACTTTAAACGCGTTTTTCTCGAAACAGTGTTTTTACGACTGGAGCATGAGGTTACTCAAAAACTATTAATCCAATCGGTTCCGAATTTTAATAAGTTATTCTTCACATACATAGCAAAGGAATGAACTAGAATAAATCAAATCGGTGAAGATCTTCTTTACCTTTTAACAGCCACAAAACGGCTGAAAAAAGGCGATTTAAAATTTTTTTTGTGCGAAATGAATAATCCTAGTTCATATCAGAGTCACACTGTTTCTAACCCCATTGGGATTTTTGGTTTCAGATGTTCCAGTAGGCGCCGCCGTTTGATCACAAAAAACAACAAAAAATTAAAAAATAATATGTAAAATTGTTTTCTTCTTTATTAAGTCTTCAAATAAATATATGCAAAGTTACAAGCCTAAAAAATTATGTATGTTGCAGATTGAAAATCGTAATAATTTGAAATCGAGAATGGGGGTCCCGCTAATGACAACAGCCTAACAACGCCTTTGTTGACACAAAATAGAGTGTATTAAAATAAAATTCTTATGAGCGACATTATTTTTTCTTAAAGATTTTATTAAAATAAAATTCAAAATTTTCACATTTACGATGGTTTTATTTATTTATCAAATCTATGTTTATTTTTTGTTGGGTCCGCAATGTTCCCAGAACAGACCACGCTTTCCAAATGACTTAGGTTAGGTTGGGTAGTGGGTCTGCTAGTGCATTCATCAGCACACTTAGACCATGTTCGTCCATTGTGATACTCACAGTCGGACTACTACCATTGCTTGACAACTCCAGTGATAGTGCCGTTGATTTGATCCCAACGTCAAATGGTAACTGGACCAGATTTGAAAACCAGGTAAAAGCGTATCAACTTAGGTTTCACTGGGATTCGTCCGCGGGACCCCGCTAACCAGGGGGCAGGCACTCAACCAACTGCGTCATCCATTCTCTTCTTAGGTGCATAATTTTCACTTGATGTTGACGCTTGATACAACCGATTGAAGTTCTGACATCTGGTTCATCTTGATTGCAGCCGAACACTTTTTCTTCGGGGTCTATTGCTTCAGTGAAAGAATTCAGGCCACCGTAATATTCTTTTAAAAGATCCTTCTACGATTCCTCCACACTCTTTTAAAATTGGTAAAATAGTTAAATAGTGTAATTACACCCAAAGAGTAAAAAGAAAAGCAAACAAAAGTTACATTTTCAATCCTCTCACTTGGAGTCGTTAGCAAAATTCTAAACGCCTGATTCTGTCGTTTAAGCACTCGTTTTGAGACACTTAAACGACAATTGGGATACCGAATCCGTTCCACTGGACTAAAATGACTATTGTCGCTTAGTGACTTAAAACGACAATCGGAGTACCGATCTCAAACAGTCGTTTAGGGACATGTCATAGGACATGAGTAATAGGGGTACCTAATATTCCATTGTTTTTTTTTTTTTTTTTAGCCAGGACAGAGCTTCTTTAATTGCTACAGTTTCAGTGAAAAGATGAAAATTCAGATACTTAGAGTAGACTGCCACAATCACTCCTTCACCCATCTTCGATCCATCTGTGAACATTCGCCGAAGAGATCTCTCGGCGGTCGAATAGATCGTTGGCAAAAATGAAGTTCGTTTCCGAAGGAGGCAACAAATGGCATACATAAGAAGGAATTAATTATTTCGTTCCTCAGGTTCCACTGCATCACATTGGTTGGTTTCATAACGAGACATTGTTTCGCGGGCTTTTTGTTTATTTCCCTCTTGTACAACCCACGCCGCCATGGCAACGACACCGCGATCTAAGCAGATCTATTGTATCGAAGGGTTGGGGTTAATTTAAAAGACGTCCTGAGCCTCTTATGAAAGATAGTCCGTCTTTTGTAGTGGATCTCTTTAGTTTCACTGAAGCGAGTATCTCTCTGTGGAAAATATGTTTCCTTAACCAAGGTAGTGACGGAGATTGGCATAAAGCGTGTTCGGATGCCTCCTCTGCCAGGCATACCGGAGATTTCTTGTCCAGTCACAGGTTCATATTGTTAAGGTGGCTCAGACCGCCGGCTCGTTTGCATTCTTGTCGATCAAGAGGAATTCCTTGTAAGAATAAGGGCTGATAAATCATTTTGATTACCTAAGCGAAGCTGTCATTAATACCCAAAGTTAGAGACCATGCCAATATCCCGGTGATTGGAACACTAGTACACAATAGTTCTGAGATCACTCTTAATATCTGAGTCACTTTTGGAATTAAGGTTAGTCCATTTGCCTTTAATAAACGGAACTAGAAGCACTAGCGATAGCGATTTGAGACTTAGTCAAACTCAAAAGAGTCCTTCCATTGTCAAGAGATCTTTAAAGTTAGCTAAGTTCCTATGGGAATTCCCTACAGCCGACTTCTTCCTTGTGCCTCGCTGCTGTCTGGGGGTGACTTAAATCCCAACAAACCTCGCCAGTTAGTTCGATCTCTGGCTAGGTACTTGCAGTTGTACATACCAATTGAGTTGAGGTCCTCCTATACCGCTGTGTGTCACATTAAACATGGGCGTCCTCTAGTGAGATGTCTCACCGACTCGGAGTTGAAGACTGATTTTGTTCAATTTACCCACGCCTACAAAATGTGTGTGCGGTTTCTGCTGTTGGAGATTGACTCCGGCGTCACTTTGTCCATTTCCTCAACGAAGCCTGGTCCCTAAGACGTTGTTAGATCCGTAGACACCTGGCTGAACATGTCACCATGTCTGCCAGTTCGAGCATGAACTTCATTGTCCAACGGCAGAAGCCGCACGCACATTTCGTAGGCGTGGATAAATTGAACCAAATCAGACATGACTGCAAAATGGCAAGCAATTCGAAGTAGTTCAACGCAGCCAAACAAAGGACTTGTGGTCAAACTGACAAGGACGGAAACCGAACCCCGAACGACTGTAGTAACTCCCACTTAATAAGGACGACTCCCACCAACAAGCTGATCATCGCAAAAATTCCAAGAAAAATCAAATAGCACGAATAAACCATCACGCGTCCACAAGGAAGGCGCACACAAAAGAGCTTAATCACCACAAAACAATTTTTCCAGAGCAAATATAAACACAATTCTCCCCCCACTCGGCACCGGATACCGAGTAGAACGCAAATTCAGAATCTAATTTAATCCAAACGTCTAGATACGAAGCAATACTTTACCTTATCGCGGCTGCAGTTCGCCCGCAAGTCAATTCAAACAAAAGTCTGCCCACCACAGTTGCCTGCTCCAAAACGACGACCGGAGCGGTGATTCCGGTCGGTGATTCTATTTTTAACGCCGAAATAAACACGGAAAGCGTTCACAAGCTTGTATCGCTGTCGACCGGAACAAAAGCGACACACACTCCTTATCGCAGAGTTCACAGGCGAACAAACAAGAACCTTTGACTCTTTCTACTTGTCGAACCTTCAAGCCAGCTGTGCGTCGCGTCGTCGGCCCTCCGAAATCGCCGCGTACACACCCCGAGAGATATTCAAATTCGCCCAACGAATTTCCACATAACCCACATAACGGGCGGTCCTAAATTAGAGTCAATTGCACGAAATAATTGAATTAAGCCGCGCGAGCTGTGGCCGGCCAGTGCACACGACCGCACCGAGACACTGAAGTGATGCGACGAAACCGTTCGGATGCAGACGCAGCTGAGGGTGAGGGCGCCGCCAATTCAGAGAGCAATTCCCAATTCCCAATTCCGATGAGACAATTAATACACTTAGCACTTTCGATTGATTGTTTACACTGAGATGTACGGCCCGTGTTCGTGTCTGCGTCGGAGTCGATTGCGGTGCGTCTCGTAGCGCGCTTGTCGAGAACTGAGCGAAGCGTTGAGTTCAAAAATGCTTATAACTCGAACGCGCACAAGGCGGTGCTGCGCTGGTGTGTTTCTATTTCTGAAGGGGACTTTTCTCGCGGAGTCTGATTGCTGATCGCCGATCGGCAGCGCCTTTCGATGGAGCAGTGTGATCGTTGGGACTGAAGGAAGCACTGATCGACTGCTGGGCTGAGTGCAACGATCGCAACGCGCACTCAGTTGAGCGGACGCTTCAGAAGGGCTGAGTGGGCTTTGAGTGAGAGTGAGAGTGGCTGGCTGGGAGTGGTGAGTGGTGGCGGTGCATTGCGATCGATTGCGTTGTGGTCTTCCTACAGTGGGGCGAAAAGTCAACGGACGGCGTTTGTTGCGGTTTGAATGGGATTTGGGTTACTATCTCGCCGACGGCCACGTGGGTCATTGGCACGAGTGCAAGTTCGTTCTATTTTAGGAGAAATTGAATGATCACGCGAGGGGAATGCATCTCGTTGCAGTGGTGAAGGTGTGACGGTATGTTGACTGATGGTGAGATGTCAATCAAATTCCTTTGATGGAAGGAAACGAATGACTTAGAGGATGCATCATCTAAACACTGCCTTCGTACGGAACACTGGCGTCCATTAGCTGTCGGTTGCTTGATAGATTCATTATCTGTACTTAATATTATAAGCTGAAGAGCTTTTTAGTTGAACGCTCTAATCTCAGGAACTTCTGGTTTGAATTGAAAAATTATTTTTGTGTTGAGTAGTTCAATTGTCGAGGAAGGTTTAAGGCTTTACAATATCACATTAAGACCAATAGGAGCGAAGCAACAGTAAAAAATGTTGTAAGAACGGGAAAAAATTCTTCCCTTTAGAGAGCTTCCATTGCGTGCGCTGCGTAAACGGTTTAAGTTACGTAAAAATCATGTATGACGGAATTGTTCCCTTTTAAAAGTTCCAAAAAAAAGTGGATGATAGCCAATGTCTATCTTTTAAGATTGACTCACTATAGCCTTTTTTAAGGTAACCAAATTTGGTCGAAAGTAATATTATTTATCAAACCGCGAACTGATATTCATGCGGACGTAGTGGCAGGGAATGGCTAGTATGCAAAGAAACAGAAAGAAAGCGAACAATCATTGTGAACAGGATCAGTAGACTGGTAAATGTTTCTGAATATTCTACGGCGTTCAATGGTGGCCATCTGGCTGACATCCCAAACAAAGAGGCGTGACAGGTTTCTGCGAAGCAGGCAATGGGTTTTATATTCAATTAAAACGAACGTAAAGCTATGTTCCCACCAAACGAAACCGCGAGATTTTATCAAATTTCCCCAAACCTTCGAGGTTTCGCCATATATTTTCATGGTGTCGATACCTCTCGCTTTCGGTGAAATGTTTCCACCAAACGAAACCACGAGATTTCATCAAATTTCTCCAAACCTTCGAGATTTCGCCATACATTTTCCGGGGGTTGAAACCTCGCGCATTCGATGAAGGCTAGTTGAAAAGTATTTTAGTTCATCAGTCCGTGAGAGGTTGTCAAACCAAACAAGCCTACAGCGTGAACTTCAGTCTATTTTGGTAATTTTGGGGCTCATTGTCTTACTTTTTCTCTCTCTCTCTTCTCTCGTCTTCTCAACGCTATCAAGCCAGCAACTTCACAATTGACAGCTAATGACATTTGAAAACACTCCAAGATCGATGGGAACGGCTTATTTTCAGTAAAATTTCATTCAAACCTCGTGGTTTCGATTCCGGAGATGTGGCGCGATAGACTCCACCTCAGACTCTGAGTTTGCATACCCCTTCCTTGCTTTAAAGACTCCCTTCCATCATCCTCACCCTTAAAACATAACAAATTGAAAACTTAAGCCACAAACTTTCTTCGTGCCCGTAGTCCGAGCATAAACAAGAGAATCACACAATAGACGCTGATCGACAGTAGCGTCACCTTTAACACAAGCAGCCACGACATGAAGTGAAAATTAAGAGTGCCACAATAATGGTTGCTGATAATGTGATAAAGTTGCCTGCCAGTTGCCACTCAGTCGCAGTGGAAGTGGGGCAAGGCATTGCTTTGGCGCTGGTATCCCGGCGCGGCGGCCTCTGGCAGAAACCTGTCCGCATTCATTCAACTTTTATTATTGGCGAAGAAATGCTGAGAAAATGTTTTAATGAGAGAAAGAGAACTAGTTGGACTGAGGGATGTGTAATTTATTTAATTTGCGCCTATCCGGTTGGGGGAATCAATAAGGAGGTAAATGGGGTCGTGAAGGTCTGTAAGTTGTGTGTAGTTGGGGATCGAAAAGGATCGAAAACTGTGGTAGATTCGACGATGCGTGCGTTTTGACACTTTTCACGCAAATGGAGGATGGAGGATGTTTTATCCCTAACAAACATTACGTCTAGTTCTTAGAGATCTTAAACCAAGTAATAGACACCACTCCATATAGCTGGGGTGACAATTCGATTGCAGAATATGTGGCAAAATTAAGATGCATACAAAGATGATCGACGGAACAACGTTACCGTGCATGATGCTCCTAATCTTTGAATTAATTCGAACTTTTTGTTACTTGACATGTGATTCCAGTGAGACTGCGCTACATCGCACAACGCACCAGAATCGATGGGCCAATTGAGAGAGGAGAGGAATTGGGTGGATCACATCACAAAAACGGATGACGTCAGATGGCCTTTCTTTTCCTTCGCTCTTATAGTTCAAGTGAATTGTCTGCTGATTGAGCAACGACTGCACCAAGAGCTCCAGTCTGTAGTCGAAGCGCACATTCCTTTTAGACCTTGTCCAACATACGGCTTTTATTTCGGAGGAAAGGTCGAGGCGTTGGAACTGAGATGGCCGAAGATGATCCATATTCTATTCTATTATGACTAGTTGCTGACAACCTCAAATGGGTTGCCGACGCCGGTTACTCCCGGACACCCTTAGGCGGTGTTGTGTGACTTGACCAACCAGATGGAGATTGTGAATCTTCGAGGAAAATTCTAAGAAATCAATTATTGTTAACACCCGATTGTGCTGGACATGCTTTAAACCGGATGCAGATGGTCATGTCGTTGACGATACTAGGAAACAATGATTTTCGTGGGTTCGGAGCGTGAGGTTCCTTAACTGACCACCTGCATCCTATGGATCACCTGAGGCTCTAGAGTTCGAGGGAGTTCGGAGATAGCTTAGTTGTTGCTTGACGCAGTTTAAGATAAATTTTAACATTTAAGTACACGAGAGAGCACAGAAAAACTTCCGCATAATCATGTCAGTTGACAATCAGGCCCCTCTGGGTATCTATACAGGGCTGCTGATGCCGATGTTTCTTCGTTCTAGGAGACTTTAACGATAAGGTGGATAAGGAAGTCATTCCCCTTTGCTAGAGTCATCAGCATACAGAGATAGACTGGTGAAATTTGTGACGAGGCAGAAACTCCAGAAATTTAAAAAGGGACGTGATAATACAATATGGGTGGCGCTACAGTCCGAGGCGGACCTGGGCCTAGCTTCTTAGCAACCACTCGTGTTGTGCGTGCTTTTGTTCTTTCACGAGTGAAAGGGACCTGCAGTTTAATGCCGACTCCGAACGGCAAAGTTTGAGAAGCTTTTTCTAGACAGGAACAATCGTTGCGCATTGTCAGTGACTCGAAAGAGGTGGAGCCGTGAATTATCACAGGTGGGAAATTTGGGTATCGAACCTGGCAACCTCTGCGTGGGAGTCGACGCACTTACCCACTACGCCACGGCGACCCACGGGACGTGATGCTCTGTTCAATTAAAAAACAATCATTCAACAGGATTGGAATCGACGTCAGATGCTCCTCCGGTATCCCCTAGGTCCGAACCTTCAAAGGAGTCATTATCGACTCGGGTAATTTTCTTGTTGTACCCAAGGCAAGACCACTGATGTCAGATTTGAGAAAGAAAAACAAAGTCTTGGCGTTGAAAGGATACACTCGCCACAGATTGCGAAGAACTTCAAGGACTGAGTCTCTCAGAAGCTCTTGGAAATTCAACGCCACCTACATAGACCATGGAAGACGAATGGTAACCCTGTCAAGAAGCGATCATAGTAGTTGCCGATGTCCTGCAAAAATCAAAGCCACTGCGAATCGTTTTTTCGCATCTTACTTCACTTCACTATCGATAACGATGAAAAAAACACGGCTATTGGCTTGGCAACGAGCGGAGGTAGGGCCATGCAGCAAGTCGGTAATAACATTGTCTCTCTAACTACGAAAGCTATTTGTAGACATCACAATCTGGCCTAGTTGTTCCAGTCATTTATAGGCACCCGCCTTTTCATCATTAAAACATTTACATCGACCGACATGCCATGACACTTCTTCTAAGGCAATGATTATTGCGTGTGTCAAAAAGTGACTCAAGATGGGACTTTCCGTAGGGACAATTTAAAACATAGTCCTGGACCACATTTATGTTGACGAGTCTCAAAAAAGTAAATGACATGCATTCAATCAATGAATTTTTGCTCAAATTGTTGAACTTAAACTCAAATTGTTTCCTCAAACAATTCAAAAACAAACGCAAGCAATCACTCTTTATGAGAAGCTGAAAAGTCTCTCGAAAAGATGACGAACAATGGACTTTGCCAAGGTAATGTAGATTCTTTAGATAACACTTATCTGACGCGTCGATGGGTAGTCTCACGGCTTATCTTCATTTTAATTGTTTTACGATAGAAAACAAAACAAAAGAGCTTGAATTTCAGTTCAACTGCGCAGATTCCGCAAGCAATTTCAAAGATGTTTTGATTAAAATGGATTAGAACCACACAGCAGCGCTTCGTTGCCACCATTCTGAGTGAACGTAAAACAATGTCTCCGTCATGCTCTGGACTAAGCTGGATGCACAAATTCGAAAGACATCCGACAACTGTGCACCTCACCTTGAGACCTAATGACACACTATGCTTCAGTAGCGTTGCCGTGATGTACACCCTGTGGCATTAATGTTGCGGATAATAGCCCCCAAACGGGTAATGGCATCACTTCCTGGATAAGGGCATAATTTGGTTTCACTTAGAGTCGCACGCGACGACATTCACACGCGCGTGCTGTGTGGGGTGATAGAGCATAATTGCCGGCTGAAAGTTGAGATCTGGCTGTTGAATGGACTGCGGCGCGATGGAGATGATTGTGGGAAAGTGAATCTCTGGAAGATGAGGTTTACGATGTGGAAGATACTAGACACTCACACGGGAAATGTGGACACATTGTTGCATCGTTCGACAGCGTTTAAAAATGTCAGATTCAATTACTGAAGTTGTTTGATAAGCAGTGACTGAATCATTGACGCTCACACTGGCTCTCGTACTCATTGTTCTTGATGACTTCGAAGGAATGACAGGATGTCCCTTGTCTTTGTCTACACAAGCGACTTTTATCGATAATTGGTAAGGAGCTGAAGTCTTGCTCCACACTCTTGCTAACACTCGATTAAATTAAGACAACCTGGTCAGAATTCTCCCATATTTAGAGCCGAGAGAGATCTGGGATGTCTGATCTAAATTTAACCCAATTTTGCTATCAGCGATGAAATGAGGAAGAAGACTTAAAAAACTAATACAAATAGTATCTGTGACAAAGCGGGCCTCTATGGTTTCATACATAGTACACAGGCGGTCGCACAGTGGTTCTTTTGAGGGCGGAAATAAATATGTAACTTTTGAACACAGGGACTGATCTTATAACAATAATATAATATGTGTGGCGCTACAGCCCGTAGAGGGCCAGGGCCTAGCTCCTCAGCAACCACTTTCACGCGTGGAAGGGGCCTACAGTTTAATGCCGACTCCGAACGGCGAAGTTTGAGAAGGTTTTTCCAGACAGGAATACTCTTTGAGCATTGTCAGTGACTCGAAAGAGGTGGAGCCGTGAAAAATTCGGGTATCGAACCTGGCACCCTCTGCGTAGGAGTCGACGCACTAACCCACTACGCCACGGCGACCCAGGGACTGATCTTACTGAAATTTAAAACATAGTACACGAATGCCACGAGATCTTTTCGTGACTCAAAAATGATATTAATGTAGCTCAAATAGAGCCCATCAACGGGGTAAACTTAAGTGAACAAAAATATAAAAATATTACTTTTTTTGAGCCACGAAATGATTTCTTGGCACTTGTGTCTTGTTCTATGTTTCAAATTTCATTAAAATCGGTCTATGGGTTCAAAAGTTAACTACTTATTACTTCGCAGATTCGCATGATAAAAATTGCCACTTTTGGTAGATTAGGCCATCGTATGCCAAAGTGGCCTGTAGGCGGATGTGATTTTTACAACATAAATATAGCAGGTCTTCAGCTTTTAGAAAAACTAGGTCTCCCGTTGGAGCCTCTTGGAGCTTTTTGTCTACAGTCTGACAAACGATAAAACACACCTCTTGCAAATTTGTGCTTGATTAAGATTCTATAAGAAATTGAATATCTCAGAGCTCAGTTCATGGATCCATTTATGTTTATTTAAAATAAAGATTTAAATTTGTTCTAAAAATAAAGTCCTATTTACATTAATTTCAACCATTATTAGTCAACTGTGACTTTTGTAACATGACCAAAGTCAAAACCGTGTTTTTTTAAATCCGATACAGCGGAACAGATTTGAGCATAATTCCGAAGGTTGCAAGAAGTTGCAGCTAATTTTTCCCGTGCTGCAACTTGGAAGTACGAAGCGCACGTTGATATGAGTCGCTACGAGAAGCTTGGCCTAAATTTATTTGAAATTAAAAAAGTATTCAAAGGTTTTTTTTAACACCTTTGTTTGAAGCTACTTTTCGATGGTTTATTTGAAGATTTAAAAAATAAAAACTTGTATCTTATTTTGCCAAGAACAGACCAATAGAATCATGTATACATATATTGAATTTATTTTATGAAGCTAGGGATAGAGATATGTAAACTTTTGTTGAAAATATGGCACGCAACTTGGGTCGCCGTGGCGTAGTGGATAAATGCGTCGACTCCTACGGAGAGGGTGCCAGGTTTCGATATCCGAATTTACCACCTTTGATAATTCACGGCCCCGCCTCTTTCGAGTCACTGACAATGCTCAAAGAGTATTAATGTCTAGAAAAAGCTTCGCAACTTCGCCGTTCGGAGTCGGCATTAAACTGTAGGTCCCTTCCACTCGTGAAAGAACAATAGCACGCACAACACAAGTGGTTTCTGAGAAGCTAGGCCCTGGTCCGCTTCGGACTGTAGCGCCACCCATATTATTATTAGACATAGAACTAAGAAGTGTACAGATGACTTTCTCCAAGGACCTTTTTCCACTTTTAACCCACTGTGGGCAGTGGCGCTCTACCGTTCCCGGTACGACCAACAAATAATTTTCACGACACAACCTCTTTCGAGTCACTGACAACGCCCAAAGAGTAATTATCGTCTACAAAAGAAAGCTTAAATATTTTATATTATTTAAGTGATAAGTCGAATAAGGTATGTGCTGCATTGCTTAGTGGGAGTGAAACTATGGTTTTTGCTTTAGTAATCCTATTATCAGGCGATCGATACATTGATAAGTAGCATCTTTATTAGTTCCCAAATGGGACAATTTCCATTTATTATGAATTCTATATTACCTATAATCTGTGTTTCTACTTCTGTGGAACGGAATTATATGTAAGTTGCTTTATGCAGCATCTGTTGCTGTTTCTAAATGCATAGAAAAGTATGTAGGAACCAACATGAAAAGTCATAAGTCCAGTAACTTGGTAATAACAACCTGATTTCTTATGTTTATGTCCATTGCTACATGTGAACGCACATTTTATTTACAACACAACAAACTACGGATAAAAATATGCACATTCAAAATCATAAATATTTTAAATCTTCTTTTTTTGGCGCTACATTCCGAGGTGGACCTGGGCCTCAACCAACAAGCCTCTCCAGCTAGCACGGTCTCTGGCTAGCTGTCTCCAGTGTCGCACGCCAAGTTGGTTGAGGTCCTTCTCCACCTGCGTGCGCCACCTTAAACGCGGGCGTCCTCTGTTGCGTTGTCCCACGGGTTCGGAGTCGAAGACTCTTCGGGCCGGAGCTGAGTTGTCCGTACGCTCTTCATGGCCTAGCCATTTTAGGTGTTGGATCCGAAGACGCCTGACTAGACTCATGTCGCTGTACCGACAGAGTTCATGGTTGAATCTTCTCCTCCAGAAACCATCAACGCAGACAGGACCAAAGATTGAACGCAGAACCTTTCTCTCGAAGATACCAAGGACTTCCTCATCCGCTTTTGAGATTGTCCATGCCTCCGCGCCGTACAGAAGGACTGGTATAGTCAAGGTCTTGTATAAAGTCAGCTTGGTCGTTCGGGTGATGGCTCTACTACTCAATTGCTCTTTGAGGCCACAGAAACAGCGGTTGGCAAGAGTTGCTCTGCGTTTGATCTCGGTACTGATGTTGTTCGTGCTATTTACTGCGGAGCAGAGGTAGACGAAGTCCTTGACTACCTCGAAGCTATAGCTGTCCATTGTGATGCTCTGTCCAAGGCGTAGATGTATGTCCTTTCTAATTCGCCGCTAGACCCATTTCAGCCGCTTCCGCCTCAATGCCAGCTAACGCCTCATTGACGGCTCACTGTGTTCTGCCAATCAGGTCAATGTTATTCGCGTATGATAACAGTTGTACGGACTTCTAGAAGAGCGTGCCTCTAGTGTTGGCGTGTGAGTCTTGCACGATCTTCTCCAGGATCATGTTAAAGAAGTCACATGACAGCGCGTTACCTTGTCCAAAGCCTTTTTTGACATTGAAGGTCTCGGTGAGTTCGGTACCGACCTTGACGGAGCAGCAATTTAAAGCACAATGCATAAATAATTGTATTTAATATGTAAATACAATAATTCTGGAACTGTAATACAATATGTGGTTTGCTACGAAGGTCAATTTAATGTTAAGCTGAGTTCATCATAATGGTACCCCTAAATGTGGGAAAGTGGCTTGAAGTATAGTAAGTTTTTGAGTAGAGGGCGCTCCCAATTTTTTTTTATATTCGCCTTGGAGATTTTTTTCTACAGCCCCACAATCATTAAGAAACCTCCCGCAAAGGTGTACTTAATTTAAGGCCTGGCTTAAGAGATTGGTAACCAATAAGAAAAAGCCGTTTATTTGATTTGAAGGTTAAATATATGGTTTTCAAAATAAATGTAACTACATCCATCAAAACGCCGAATTCTAGAAAATATTTATAGATTTCAAAGGTATAACTTTGAGCTAATGGTGCAAGCAAACGAAGGAACAACAAACTATCCATTTTCGGATTTCTCAGTTTTCATATTTGTGGAATTGGAAAATCAACAACACATGTCTCTAGAAAGTATTTCAATTCGGTGTATTTTTTCCGTCTATGGAACCATTGTGCACTTTGCCGGCGGGGTCTAGTACGCACATATACCTTTTTTTGGGAAATATCGGACCTATACCGGACCTGTAAGAACCTCATAGAAGTCGCAGAAATCAGGAGCTTATATGATGCCCATTTCCATTAAGTGCCTTTATATACCGATGGCAGTGACTTTGGATTTCGCGAATGTGGTATCTTTTCAATCTTTTTGTAGCTCACTCTCTCGCTGCTTCGCGGTTGAATGTGTCCTTTTGAGATTTATCATTCCGCGTGACACGTTTACCATATGTGTAAGTTAGAGATACAAGCAACAGTGCAATATTCAAAGCAAAGTTTGGGGCCACTGGTTTGCAATTCTTGATACGTAGTCTCAGTCTACGTGACCTAACGAAGGGCGAATAATTTGTCGCCAGCGCGAGAGATACCATATTTTTCTACTACTTGCGGATTTTCAGCACCGTTCCCTAATCATGTACATAATTTAGTTCACTGACACAGCCATTGAAACAGAAGTTAAGGGCTGTACACATGACCCGCGATTTGCTACCGCGAATTTTTAGAAATAATCAATTCAGCATTTACCAAGAGTTTCGCATTTAATTATAAAGAGAACTATTTTCACTAAAATTCACAAATTCTAGCCTTAACCATATACGACCAAAGAAAATTCCATGTGTATGCATCGTCAGCATTTGCGAAGTTCGCAGATCGCAGATCGCAGTTCGCAAGACTTGTCTGATGTGTCCCTTAAGCATCGTCGTTCGACAATATATTTTTGAAGTATTTTCGAAGTTAATTCGTACAACTTTGAAAGAGTTGGGTCTGCTCTGTGTTACAGTGTCAAAGCATAGAAGCATCAAACTTTCAACTATCCCTTACTTCTCCCCGGATCGGAGTGTACACAACAACATTCAATTTTCTCTACGTAGATTTGTACAGAAAAATTGAATTGATTCCCCTTGACGCAGTGCGAAAGTGGAAGTCATTTTATGATTTAATGAAAATGAGAACTTCTATAAGTCCATGGTAAGTTGGGAACTCAACTAGTGACACGGTGTGATCTCCTTCCTTCCTTCAAGTTTATCTCTGTTCTATACCGTCAATCGCAGAAGCACACGTTCTCCTGTCTAACCTCTAGTCTCTCCTTCGTTTTATGCAACGATCGCACTGAGAAAATGTTTTACCATATCGATAGAATACTTTCACCCCAGCCTGTAAACCACACACCGATTACAAGAACATGTTCATGATAGCGACTCTCTAACTCAAATGAGTGTACTCGATGAGGTACAAAACCGGGTGCAATGAGTTCACATTTCCACTCACTGTTGCATTTATACTTGAGCAAATGTAACTCAACCAATGACGTGCGAAAGTCAATGTCTTTCACGCACGACCAGCTCACGGGAAACGGCGCGGTGAGGCGTGCGGCGGAATGAACTTCAGGAGTACTCGTATTCAATGCTAATGGTAAGTGGAGGCGACGATAAGACGAGGCAGTGTTTTTCAATCGAATTTTCTATTCCACTGGCATAACAACCTCATTTCGGATTGAAATGTGTTGTCAATATGCAAGCATGTCCGTGGGACGTGGTAATGTGTTCGTTTTTCGTAAAAAAAAGGTTTTTTATAATGAAACATTTAAATTGGTGATTATTCAAGTACAGGTTGGACGAGAAGTCCATGAGGTGGGGTCATCCAATTCGTGGTCGGGATTCGACACGCCTGTGCGTCAAGCCGAATCGTGTCCCGAGACTGTGTGTGTTTAATTTAAGCTGAATTTTACAATATGGATCGTAGTTTTTACTTATTTTGAACCAGGAGCTGATCATGCTCGACTTGAACGTCCATATGACCGCACTATGGGCAAACATGTTCAGAAAAATAATTCGAAGCGACAGACTTTGTTACAGATGGCTAAGGGCTGTGGGCCAATGGTGGTGTTTCGTGGGTGTTTCAAAGTTGTGGAGAGAGGGTGTTAGATGCTTTCCTCCTCATCCTCGTCCAAGCCGCTTCTACAGAAGTCGTTGATGAATAGGCCTAGTCGTTTTGCGTGAAGATCTACGAAGAAGGTGTCCGGCAATCAATCCCACTAATTTTAGATCTCTTCACTGATCTTTTTGGATCGTGATGAGGCCTGATCAAGGGAATCAGTCAGCCAGTCGACGAAGCAGTCCTCCCAACTAGATTTGAATAAGTCGGCACAGCTGAAGACCAACAAAGCCGCAGGCTCCGATGGCTTATCATCAGGGCTCTTCAAGGCCGGTGGCGATGTTCTGGTAAGGAGCATGCATGCCCGACGACTGGAATATCAGCTGCATATGCCCCATCCACAAAAAGGCGAAGCTACCTCTTGCAACAACTATAGAGGTGTATCCCTGCTCACCGTCGCCTACAAGATCCTGTCCAGCGTACTGTGTGAATGTCTAAAGCCGTTTTACAACGCACCAATGCGCACCGGCGCGGCAAATCGACAATGGACCAAATCATCACACTAAGGCAAATCCTGGAAAAGACCAGAGAGTGTGAAATCTATAAACACCACCTCTTTACCGATTTTAAAGCCGCACACGACAGCATTCATCGCAAGGAGTCATTTGGTGCGATGGCCGAATTCGGGATCCCGGGAAAACTGATCCACACACACTGAAACACACGATGCACCGTGCAGTTCGGCTCCAGGACTTCCGAGCCTTTTGAAAACTGCACCGGATTTCGGCAAGCAGATGCCCTGTCATGTTATTTCTTCAATTTGGTACTGGAGAAGATAGTGCAGCGGGCAGCTGTAAACACGGATGGCACTATCTTCTACAACTCAGTTCAACTGTTGGGATATGCAGACGACATCGACATCGTCGTGCCTTCCCAACGAACCCTAGTGGAAGCATTTACGGCAATTGAAGGCCAGCTGGACCATAAAAAGATCCCTCACACACCACCTAGGACAAAATATTACAATCGATAGCTACAATTTCGGGGTAGTCAAGGAGTTTGTCTAACTCGGGGCAAACGTAAACTCCACAAACGACATCACTGTGGAGATCCGACGTAGAACCGCCTTTGGCAACCGGTGTTACTTCGGTTTGTCGAAACAACTGGACTCAAAGCTCCTGACTCGAAGGACTAAGACCATGCTCTATAAAACTCTTATTTTGCCAGTCCTGCTGTATGGAGCCGAAAGCTGGACGATAACCTAAACTGCGGAGCTGATTCTTGGTGCCTTCGAAAGAAAAATTCTGCATCGGATATATAGTCCTGTCTGAGAGGAAGGCGAATGGAGGAGAAGACACAACCGCGAACTCTACGAGCTGTACCAGGATATGGAGTCGGGAAGGCAAAGGTCCGTCAAGTGAACTGGCTCGGCCACATTGAGCGCATGGATAGCGATGCTCTCGCTCAGAGGGTCATCGAATCAGGGCCTCCTGGTTCGAGAAGGAGAGGAAGACCGAATCTCCGGTATAAAGACCAAGTAATCGCGGATGCAAGACAGCTTGGTCTTGATGACTGGAAGCAGCGTGCCCAGGACCGTCATGAATGGAAAGCAGCTATCGCTCAGGCTCGGACCCTGCATGGGTCGTCAGCCTAATAAGTAGGTAAGATGAGGCCAGATTTGCTTTGAAGTTTGGCAAGTGATGCCAGTCAACTATCTGTAATTCATTTTTTGTGTGTAGAAGTTTTTGAACTGTAACTTGGAGGTACCTATAAGAGTACCAATGATGCGAGAGATTCCATCAACTGGCAGTCTTTTATGTCCGTGGAATTAAAGCCCACTGAATATAAACTTAATGAGTGCTTGAACATCAGCGGTTATAGAATCCATTTTTACAACGGTTTTCCGGTGGAGCGGTGACTTGACAACCAGTGGATAAGTTAACAAGCACACACACAAGTGAAGATCCACATGTATTAAGTTAGAAATATAGCTACCACGGGTGAACCAACGACCGTACCCTTTGGCGATCCAAAGACGATTACCCATGCATGTCCTCTCTGATTAACCCCATCGTTGGCCACCCTCTTTTTCTCTCAAGAGGGTAGTTTATGTTGTTGGTTAAGTCGACTGAGAAAAGGGATCATTTTTGTTCCTCGAGCAATATCGCTCGACACATGTGACTGTCGAAAGTCATGCAATAGCATCCACAAGAATGTCTTGCGATGTGGGCGACTTGTTTTTTTTTATTTTAGCTTACAACTTCCTGGAGGAGCTGCTCCGTGTTTTGGTGATTTGCCCTGGTTACTGGCGGTGTCTTGTGATTATTTGAACATAGTGCTGGAGAAGACAATGCAGCGAGCAGCGGTACGGAATACGAAAGGTATTACCTTCTACGCATTACCAGGGTTACGCGGATGGCATCGAAATTGTCGCGCCTTCTCAACATGGTTAGGTTAGGTTAGCAAGTGAGGTCACCAGCACACTTAGACCCATATTGGTCCAATGTGATACCATTGATTGACTACTCCAGTGATTTAATCCCATCGGCAAATGGTGACTGGAACAGATTTGAAAACCAGATAAAAGCGTATTAACTTTACTTTCGCTGGGACTCGAACCGGGGACCCCGCTCACCAGGAGCAGGTACTCTACCAACTGCGCCATCCAGTCGTTCTCAACATGGTTCAGAAGAAGTTTTCACAGCAATTGAAAAACGGGCGACACGAGCTGGTCTTATGAGGCTATGAGGAAAAACAAATTCTAGGCTCTCGAACAAGATCCTATCTGTCACACGCCATCTGGGACAAAACATTTTGTAATTGGCCCTACTTGACGTTTCCCAGGCCTTCGACTAAGTCTGGCATGAAGGCCTAAAATACAAACTAAGCAGGCTTGTATAAGATACAACAATCTTATCTCGATAACGGGATATTTAGAGTTAAACACGGAGATCCGAGCAGGAGTCCCTCAAGGGAGTGTCCTTGGCCCTACATTGTACCTGCTGTACACTAGAGAAATACCTCAAACTGAGGGTATACTTGTGGCTACATTCGCGGATGACACAGCGATCCTGGCAACGGGACGTTCAGTTGAGTCCTCAACAGATAAGCTGCAACGAGCTCTGGACAAAATAAACGAATGGTCAAAACGCTGGCGCATTGCTCCCAATGAGACCAAATCAACGCACATAAATTTTACCTACAGAAACATTGAGAATCGACCAGTTTTCATTAATTCTTTACAAATACCGCACGCTAATGAAGCAAAATATCTTGGCATGACACTCGATGTGAAACTCAAGTGGAAGGCCCACGTGAAAAAGAAACGGGATGAGCTGAGAAATGGATACTCGGAAGGCACTCTAAGTTAAGCATGTACAACAAACTGCTATTATACAAACAAGTACTGAAGCCTATATGGACTTACGGCATACAACTATGGGGTTGTACCAAATCAAATAGCAGAGGATTTATTCAGTCCTTTTAAAATAAAATTATACGGGCTATTGTGAAAGCTCCCTGGTATCTCAGGAACTGTGATATAAAGGGACCTAGGGATAACTACCGTCGACGAAGAAATAACAAACTCCGCTCGAAAGCTAAGTATCAGACTTCGTGGTCATGCAGGTCAACAATGCCATCCTCCAAACTTTGGACATGAGACGTTTAATACGCCGACTCCAGCGTACGAGACCACAAGATTTGGCGCAATAACAATAAACCATCCTAACGATGGTCACGGCAGGTGATTTCACCGAAGGTCTACCTGCAACACGCGAAAATATCCTTAAATGTAAGCTACTAGATAAGGAAACTTAGTTGCAGTAAAGAAACACCAAAAGGGAAGGGTGTTTTTAGTCAGTAAAAATCTGACACTACTATGTGGCCACGAGTCACATAGTGTCTTGTTGAAGATTTCAACCAACCCAAGTGACAAAAAAATTGTAATGTAGAAGTTTGTACACCTCGGAGCAAACGAATTTCGCGAATGGTATCTTAGTGGATATTTATGGATATCCAGTGGATATCTATGGTGGATATTTATGGATATCCACTAAGAAGAATCGCTCTTGGCATGAACACCAAAGCTTCAGCAAAGAGGATATTCGAATCCGAACGTCGCGGCTCGTGAATGAGAGGAAGACCGACCGACCCAATGTAACTTGGGCTTGATGACTGAAAGCAGCGTGCTCAGGACCATCTACCATAGAAGGCTATTCATCAGGCTTCGACCATCCATCGGTCGGAGGCCGGCTAACTAAGTAAGCCGCATTTAACTCTCTCAACTAGATGTCGAGTATTTTATCACCCAATTTAAGTGGATGCCGATACACTCCGACATACCAGAAAAGTGTGAAACAGACGATGTCTTTAGAGAGAACACTAGTGCAGTATTCTTTTCAAGGGAAAGTATGCCATCCATGACTGTCGCTACTGCAACCCATCGATTGAAGATCGAGATGCTGAGCCATCACCTCCCTTAGCTTAAGTCAGGCCTATTAAAGGCCTATTCGTTCAACCAACTGAACGACGAACTAAGTGGCAGCCATCTTCTAATAATAACAATATGGGTGGCGCTACAGTCCGAGGCGGACCTGGGCCTAGCCTCTCAGCAACCACTCGTGTTGTACGTGCTAGTGTTCTTTCACGAGTGGAAGGGACCTACAGTTTAATGCCGACTCCGAACGGCGAAGTTTGAGAAGGACTACTCTTTGAACATTGTCAGTGACTCGGCAGCCATCTTCACCGAGTTTAAAAACCAAAGCGCCATATGTCTAAAACGGTGTCGCCGACACAGGATCTTTCTTCTAGACATCGATAGCGGAGCCAATGACGAATATCTTCCTGCCAGGTTTTTGCTGCTAGCCCCAATACCAGCCCCACAGGAAAGGAATCAGCAGCTATATTTGCCAAACATGATTAAATAGATTCCACTGCAGTTTGCCGTCATTCAGCACATCTCGGATAATGAAACTAAAAATGCGAAAAAAAAAAGAAAATGGAGGATCTCAGCCTTTTTTTTTGAGTTGTAGTCAACAGAGGAGGTCAATAACTATCAGCATTCATTAAAAGGATCGGGAATTTGCAAAGCTGTGTAGCTTGAGTCCTTCATAAACCCCGATCATTTGCGCATTTCTTCTGAAGTATGCATCTCTCTTGTGTTGATCGAAGACTTCATACTTACTTACTCAGGGGCCCATTGAGGGTCCTTAGCTAAAGTCTGAAACTTCTGTTCAAACTGCCAATCGCCCCGCAAAGCTGGTAGAGTGTCGCAAGGAAGAAGAACCTCAAATTCCAGAATAATCACTGAAGCCAGTGTTTTAAGAGAATTCATCCAAGAAACAAAGTTGATTTTGAGTTTTTTTTTGCAATCACACCAAACTCATGAAAGCAAATATATTCCCACCTCTCACATCCTTACGCTCACCTCCACGAGAATTCAGCGTTTCCTTTGTATCCCCTTCCCAGTGATTCACTCCACTCACTCCAGTAACTCCACTAACTCCACTCACTCATCCACTCAGCCAACAAAGAACATTCGAGTGAACTTCACTCAACACGTAGAAATTAACACAAGACCATTTTTTTGCAGTTGATTCAGCACAAGTTCACTTAACATCAAGGCCGCCGGCACAAGTTAATATATCTCGCCTTGCAACTGAGAACGAATCTTGTTCCACTAATTAGCCAACCGGCAAGCAGACAAAGTGCCACTGCCCCGTTCAATGCTAATTGAATCTAAATTTCTAGTTCCTCACAGCCACTCTCTGCTCCTGCACTTGCACACCAGTCACCTGAGGGGGGCAGACAGAAGACCGCAAAGTTCGCGGTCGCCTGCACTCAACCGTGACTTAGAGAAGACCACAAGACGAGTCTTCTGTGCACGTACACAAAGAGCTCCAGTCCACTCGGACGCGAAGAGGAAAAGAAAATGAGTGCTCAAATGCAACTGCGATGGTGGCGCGTGGCCACTTTCCCCCCCCCCGACGGTGCGAGTGTGTTCCTGACCTAGGATTTTCGGCTTGAGTGAATTCCCAAGACCTTGTCAACATGACGTCACGGTGCATGTCTTGTACTGCGCCGCCGCCGAGTTCAATGATCGATGTGGGCAGCAACTGCAACAAGTTTGTGTGCACTTGCGGTGACTGTGTCGAGTCATTCACTCGCTCGCATGCATTCCGGCTTCTAAACAGACGAAACGCGATTGTTTGCTCTGCCGTCGGATTGTCATGGCACCGCTCAGTGCGCTGACAGATGGTCGGTGTGTTGTTCACGTTCTGGTTACGTTGCGTATCAAATGAACTAGATTCGTGCAGTTAATGAGTGCCGAGTGGGTCCGACGTTTCTCGAGATAAGCACTCGTTCGCGAGTGCCACTTGAGTGTGCATAAGATGCATGCTACGAATACGGAAGTTATGATTACGCGGTGGCCGCTTTATCTTTATCTGTGGTTTTTTCCTGCCGTTTCGAGTGCAATGAGAGATTGCGGCGAGTTGAAGATTGACTTGACACAATTCAAGACTTCGGCAAAAATGTAGGCAATGCTTATCCGAGCTGCATCCTCAAAATTGTGGCACAGCCTGTGACAGTAGACGTTCAATGAACGTTGTCGGTGCGAAATTTGAAATTTCTGATTTTTTCAGTGACAAACAAAAAATTCTTCTTCTTCTTCTTTGGCGCTACAGTCCGGGGTGGACCTGGGCCTCAAACAACAAGCCTCCCCAGCTAGCACGGTCTCTGGCTACCTGTCTCCAGTGTCGCACGCCAAGTTGGTTGAGGTACTTCTCCACCAGTGTGCGCCACCTTAAACGTGGGCATCCTCTGTTGCGTTGTCCCGAGGGTTCGGAGTCGAAGACTCTTCGGGCCGGAGCTGAGTTGTCCATACGCTCTACATGGCCTAGCCATCTTAGGCGTCAAGTTTTATAATCTTGGCTTCAGCTAGGGAAAACTCTGCTTATTAGATGTTAGATGTTAGAGTGCCTGCCCCTGGTTAGCGGGGTTCTCGGTTTGAATCCCAGAGAAAGCAAAGTTAATACGCTTTTATCTGGTTTTCAAATCTGGTCACCTTTTGCCGTTGTTATCAACTTAATGTCTGACTGTGTGTATCACAATGGCCCAACATGGTCTAAGTGTGCTGGTGAATACATTAGCACCTCCCCTACCTAACCTAAACTAACCTAGATGTCAGCCAACAAGACGTATAAAATTAAATCTCGGGCCATTACATTGGGTGACAGGACGGTGGCTAGCTGCATCCAATAGTGGTTGTCGTATGAGTCGGTTGATGTCCTTCCCCACTTGTGTGTGCCAACTTACACGCGGTGATCCTGTGATCGGAGCCGAAGACTCGTCTGATCGGAACTGAGTTGTCCATAAGCTCAGCATGGCCCGCTATATGACGCTGAACAGCCCCCGCAGTTCGTGGTTCAATCTTCTCCTTCAACTACCGTCAAGGCAAACATGACCAAAGATTGCTAGTAGAACGTTCCTCTCGAAATGATCAAGGAATTATTGTTCCGCTTTTGAGCCTGTCCATGCCTACACCACCGGCCTGAGGTGATCAGTGTCTTATATGAAGTTAGCTTGTTCCATAGAGAAACAGCCACAGAAGCAGCGGTCGTCAAGAGTTAATCTGCGTTTGATCTCGGTATTGATGTTGTTCGTAGTGTTAACTGTGGAGTCGAGCTAGACCAAGTCCGTAAGTACCTCATAGTTATAGCTCGCATTAAGATGATCTATCCATTCGCTTTCTCGATGACAGCATATACTTCATTTTGCTAGCATTCACCGGTAGACCCATTTTAGCCGCTTTCCTCTCAATGCCAGCAAACGTCCCTAATTTACGGACTTCTGGACGATCGTGCTTCTAGTGTTGGCTTGTGATTTTTGCACGATCTTCTCCGGAATGATGTTGAAGAGCTCCAGTGTCATTTTTTAACATTGAAGGTCTCGGTGAGCTCGCCAACGACCCTGATGGAGCAGCGAGGATTCGCCGAAGTCAGCCGAGTTTGGCAGAAATGTCAAAACTAAACATCTCTATCGACGCTCTCATATGCAGCCTTGAACTCAAACGTGTGGGTGTTGAGTATCGATTGAGTCTTTCAAGTCAGTTCAAGTTGCAACAATTCCAACTCGGGTTAACTCGAAATCTTCGGTTTGACACAGCACTATTTACGCTTCCAATGGCATCCGGATAAAGAAATTACTGTCGACGCTGCTGTGTTATGTATTTGACATCATTTATTTATATTTGATACATTTAAAATTTAAAAAAAGAGTCATGCTGTAAAAATTTCGCCTAAAGTCAACTTTTTAAGGCAACTTGTGGGAGCTAAAATTTGGTAAACTTTTCTGAGATTCAACTTTGCCGATCTTCTACTGTACACAGATTTAAATGGCTGAGCGTTCTGTGTTTTTTATATTTTATCTTGCTGAACGAACACCAGGGGCCATACGTTTCGTTTTTTTTTTTACTTTCTTTTGCGTTTGGGTCCTACTTTCGGAAAGACCACTTGTATATTGATAAGCTTCTTCATAAATTGAATGATACATTTCATCGTACCTTAATTCTATAAATAAATCATTACCCATAACTATTGCAATGGCGTCTTTCAAGCCTTCGCTTCGGGCTTGTAAAACTGCGTCTGTCGGTTAAGGGATGGATCAAAATTTTCTGGTCATGACCATGTGCATTGTACATGACTTTTCAATATCTACACCCTTAGCGTGGTCTTCACCGTTAAATTTGACAAGTGTCCTAACCAACGCTTGCTTCGAGGAGCCGGCCAATATTTTTTTCCAACGCACAAGGTAGCGACTGCATGGCGCAGTTGATAGAGTGCCTGCCCCTGGTTAGCGGGATCCCCGGTTCGAGTCCCAATGAAAGTAAAGTTAATACGCTTTTATCTGGTCTTAAAATCTGGTCCAGTCACCATTCACCAGGGATCAAATAAAGAGTAGCACCTCCAGTGATAGTGCCGTCGTGGCGTATGGGTTAGTGCGTCGACTCCTACGCAGAGAGTGCCAGGTTCGATACCCGATTTTACCACCTTAATAATTCACGGCTCCACCTCTTTCGAGTCACTGACAATGCTCAAAGAGTATTTCCTGCTTCTCAAATTCGCCGTTCGGAGTCGGCATTAAACTGTAGGTCCCTTCCACGCGTGAGTGAACAATAGCACGCACAACACGAGTGGTTGCTGAGAAGTTAGGCGGCCCAGGTCCGCCTCGGACTGTAGCGCCACCCATATTATTATTATTATCACTGGAGTAGTCAAGCAGTGGTAGTAGTCTGACTGTGGGTATCACAATGGACCGACATGGTATAAGTGGGCTGGTGAAAGTACTAGGAGCCCGCCTACTTAACCTAACCTAGCTATTTTTGTATGTTTCAAAAATTCATTCAGCATCATACATTCAGGAAATAAATGATTAAAAATCATTTCAGCGATAGTCCTGCTGCAAATAAATGCAAGCGATGGATATGGCAGTGGAGAGCTACGATCCTGCGTCCACCGTTAAGAAGATTCCAAGTTTTCGACATGCCTTAGAAAAAATGACTTGGACTTGAGCTCCAAGTATGTTAGAGTAGTTCTAAAATGGATGCGCACCCGGTAGCTCATGCTGACTTGAGCTTCGGGCGTTGCCATTGTATAGTCTCTTGATCCGTTCCCCCGACGCTCTGGTACAGACTCACACTAAAAATCTGAATTTATTGAAGGCTGAAAGTATGACAATAAGCTAAACAATATGCTGATTCTGGTTGCCTACGAAAGACAACTTCTATAGAATTAAAAAATGCTTGAGTTCAGTGAAGATTATCAACTCAGGTGTTCCTCAAGGATCCGTTCTGGGGCCAATTTTATTCTTAGTTTTTGTAAACTCGTTATTTCTCCAACCTTTCAAAGGTAAACTTGAAGCTTTTGCTGATGATATTGCGTTATCCTACTCCAGCAATAATTATCTCGACCTATATGCTGATCTGAACTCCAATCTTGAAACATTACGAAGATGGTTTAAGTTTCACAATTAGTGACAAAACCAAATTTATGATTTTTAACATTATGGGATATGGACATGGATATGGTGTTACACTATCGCTCTCCCGGATGCACCTGAGTGATGGTTCTTCCCAACATCAATTGATACCTACCTTTCATAATATCTCTAGATGGAGTAATGATTGCTTTATATTAGAAATGGTTCCTCAATTTAAGTAGTAAGTATTAAAACAATATTCTAACAAAGTCGTAAGGGAAGTCCACCATCGACCAGATTTTCACACTTCGGCAGATCCTGGAAAAGACCCAAGAAATGCAAATCGACACCCACCACCTTTTTGTCGATTTCAAGGCCGCATATGACAGCGTGCATAGGGACGAGCTATACAACGCCATGTATAGTTTTGACATTCCTGCCAAACTCGTCAGGTTGTGCAGGATGACGATGGAGAATTCTCGCTGCTCCATCAAGGTCGGTAACGAACTCACCGAGACCTTCAATGTCAAAAAAGGATTTAGACAAGGTGATGCGCTGTCATGTGATTTCTTTAACATCATCCTGGAGAAGATCGTGCAAGACTCACACGCCAACACTAGAGGCACGATCTTCCAGAAGTCCGTACAACTGATAGCATACGCGGATGACATTGACCTGATTGGCAGAACACAGCGAGCCGTCAATGAGGCGTTTGCTGGCATTGAGGCGGAAGCGGCTGAAATGGGTCTAGCGGCGAATTAGAAAGGACATACAACATCGACGCCTTGGACAGAGCATCACAATGGGCAGCTATAAATATCTTCGAGGTAGTCAAGGACTTCGTCTACCTCGGCTCCGCAGTAAACAGTACAAACAACATCAGTACCGAGATCAAACGCAGAGTAACTCTTGCCAACCGCTGTGTCTATGGGCTCAAGAGGCAATTGAGTAGTAGAGCCATCTCTCGAAAGACCAAGCTGACTTTATACAAGACCTTGACTATACCAGTCCTTCTGTACGGCGCGGAGGCATGGACAATCTCAAAAGCGGATGAGGAAGTCCTTGGTATTTTCGAGAGAAAAGCTCTGCGTGCGATCTTTGGTCCTGTTTGCGTTGACGGTTTTTGGAGGAGAAGATTCAACCACGAACTGTACGGGCTGTACAGCGACATGAGTCTAGTCAGGCGTCTTCGGATCCAACGCCTAAGATGGCTAGGCCATGTAGAGCATATGGACAACTCAGCTCCGGCCCGGAGAGTCTTCGACTCCGAACCCGTGGGACAACGCAACAGAGGACGCCCGCGATTAAGGTGGTGCACCCAGGTGGAGAAGGACCTCAACCAACTTGGCGTGCGACACTGGAGACAGCTAGCCAGAGACCGTGCTAGCTGGAGAGGCTTGTTGGTTGAGGCCCAGGTCCACCCCGGACTGTAGCGCCAAATGAAGAAGAAGAACAAAGTGGTAAGACAAATTTATCATCTTAGCCTTTATTGTAATACGAATGTTGTAATTATTGTTTACAGTGGCTTGCTGAAATCCATATAAGAGTACGGAATCTCGCGCTGGGGTGGTACGCATTTAAGCATAATTAAAGCATTGGTGATGAAGCAAAATCATGCGATTCGGATCATCTGTCGAGTTAGTCGTAGAACCTCAACCTTTGATCTATTCAGACACCTTAAAATTCTTCCAATAGGACACTTATACTGCTTTAGAGTCCTTAAGATATTTTTTCTCAAATCCGGATACGGGCGGCAGACTATATGGTAATTACAATTCACGTGTTAACACCAGTCATAGATATTTATTCTCAATTTTAATTTTTAACTGCTTGCCGTCTTTAATAAGCTGCCAACAAATATTGGATGCGAGAGAAAAACTTCAACATTTTTAATAAATACCCGAATGTGGCTTTGTTCATTGAATAATCACGAAATAGAAAATATATTCATCACAATGGCTTAACAAACAGTATTTATTTTTTTATTTTTTTGTTTTAATTATGTTGTTACACCGATTTTTGGACATACGCGCGGATTCATCCGGGAGGGTGCCTGACCAGCCATGATCTTGTTGTTGTATGGCGCCACGCGAGTGACCTCCCGCACGATCCACCACCGTTTGAACCCTGACAATAAGATGGTAGTCCACTTTTCAATTTTCTTCACAATTTTGTTTTTAATTACACTTAAACCTAACATTAACACTTAAGACTAACATCAAATTCAAAAAAAGAAATTAGGGATCCAAAAAAAAAAAACGAATGGTCGTCTTTTTCGGGATTCGAACCCTGTTCACGCCGATCTGGAACGGAAATTGCGCGAGCAAGAACGCGCGCCGCCAACTCCTGGAATGGTTGCAACTCTCCTTTTGTTCTACGGGGTACAATTTAGCATTACCCACCGTTTCGAATTTCACCGCACACAAAGCACACCCGGTTTAACCATATAAACGGATCGATACCTTGGTCTCAGATTAATGTTACCTCAGGTCTCTTAATTTAATCCGCGATCTCAGGCCGGTGTGTCGTGTTCTTGTTCCACTAGGATGTTGTCTTAATGACCGGGTGCTGCGCGAATACTCCTCTAGCCGTCCAACTGCCCAGTCAAGACAATACGAATAGGTGGGAAGGAAAAGCCTCGAATCACTGTAAGCCAAAGCCCAAAATTAAATACACTCTTTCGCCAGCAGACGAGAAATCCTCCCTACCATTCTTTACTCGTTCTACACCTAAGATGTGATCACTGTCAAACTGCACTACTCCTCTTCAGTTTTTATATCGATACACCACGTTCCATCAACGAAGTCAGAATGCGACTGAAGTGGATGGGTCCAGCTGCCTCTGCAACGGCTGTACTTTGGGGAGTTGCAGATCCGCTAATTCCCAATTTACCTCTTCAGCCACTTCAGGGCCATGGAATCATAATTGGAGGAACTTGGAACAAACGAAAAAAAGAAGCACCACCTGACAGGATTCGAACGTGAGTTCCAACGATCCGAGTTGGATATGTTACGATAATGTTACGTCACACACTACACCCTAAACACAATTAAGTAAATTGTATTCTGAAACTGGGCGAAAGCCTTTATAGCCTTTAGGCCTAACATTGTGTTTAAGTTTAGCCCCACCAAGAAATGAATTGTTATTCAGTACTGATGGTGCGTTCGTACTTGTCCTTCCCACAACAGAATGCTCCTAATTATTTCATGCAAGGACGATTGTGAAAATCCTTAATTTTGTACCATTTTCATGAAATAAAATATAAGGTCCCTTCTGCGAAGGAGTTGAATGGAGGAGAAGACATAATCGCGAACTCTACGAGTTGTAGCGAGATGTGAAGCCGTTCGGAAGGCCATCGGCAATCGGAGCTCCAACGAAGAGAATCTTCGACTTCGAGCCTCGCGGTTCGGGAAAGACATGAAGATCGAACCTCCGGCAATAAGCCCAATACATCGCGGACGCAAGAGAGCTTGGTCACAGCACCGTGAGCAATGAAAGACAGCTATAGTTCAGGCTCAGACCCTCCTGACTGACAAGTAAGTAAGCCATTTACTGACAAATGTTATGCATCATTCAATCCGATCGATTCGTAATCCCTTACGTTCACTTATCGACCAAATCGAGATGAATCAACGCAGATCAATGGCAGCTTTTGCTTCTGCGAACACTATTATCAATTATTACAGTCAACATAAATTATTAAACACAACAATGACATCAAAGTTTGCCCATTAGCACCCGGCTAATTGAAAAATATAAAGACCTAGTTAGTATACTGCAAACTCATCGTGCTAATGGGCGGCAATGGTGCACAAAAACTAGAAAAGTGAAAACTACAAGTCGTAGGCTTGTACATTCTCGACCCCCAAAGTGACCGATTTCGCCGCAATAGAATCGAATTTTCACGTCAACCAGCATTCAATTGTTTTAACACGCATGAATGGATTCGCCGGGAAATCATCGTAAATGCGCGCCACTGAGCGCACGTAGAGTGTCCTCAGACAGTAGTCACACAAAGAAAACGGCAAATATGCTTACGAGCATTCCGTTGCACTTGAAAGGCTCAATGACGCAGACGATTAGTTAGCGGCAATTTGAGATAATTGACCAATAATTTCGTTCCCACATTCCTGAACAGATTTCACAATAAAGCATTTCTCTGAATTTGTGTGCCAAAATTCGTTCAAGCATTTCGGTGTTTTCAAAGCCAGTTGTTAAATTAACAAGACGTCACACCGAAGTGAATGCCTTCAAATATTTCGGAAAATGTAACGACCTACCGGGCAGCTGATATCCTCTTGGTGGGGCTGGCAACAGGTTTGGGGTGTACGAATAGCCTAGACCTGGCAAACGAAGGGCAACCCTTGTTGGGACTTTCTTCTTCTCCAAAAGAAGATGTAGACGAGCCTTGGGTATCGCCTACCCCGTAGTGCGTGGGCCAGGCGAATGGTGTCCGTATGCGAGCTGCAGTAGAGCAACTCAGCCGTAACGTGGTGGGGGTTGGTAGACTTAGAATAGGGACAAGGAACGTCTCATCTTTCATATGACCTCGACTTGGTTGGAGGATTTAGGACTGTGAACATTTCTGTCGGGTAGATACTCTGTCTGTCGGCAGCATGTTTGCACGGGTAGGCGGGCATACTTACAAGTCCCAAGCTGGCAGGCAATCTATTGCAAACTGTTGAGAGGGATCTTAAAACTCAAGTTCGACCAGCCCTAATTCTATCGCGGCTTTCCTGGGTGAAGTTGAATTGATGCCGCCATGAATAGGGTAGCAGAGATGTATTCCGCTTTTTTCCAAAAACTAAAAAAAAAAACAGTGAAGATAGTCAAAGTGCCCATTATTGTTTTTGAAAATTTACGCAAAATCTGTGTGTTTTTTGGAAAACAAAACTGCAGTGCCGATATCAAGCGTCATATGTGCAGAGAGGGTCAAATACAAGTTTATGACTATGGCTGCCTCCACTGGATTGGCAAATAGAGCATTCTGGAACCCCAATTTTCCAAGACCTTGTTGATAGCTTCTGGTGGTGGCTCACGGATTACTTGGATGATATTGGGCTTAAGTGGTTGAATCGCTTCCGGATTGCTGGCATAACATCGGTCCTTCATGGTTCGCCACAAAAAAAAGGGGACAAATCGCAGCTCCGGGTGGCCAATTGACATCGCCAAGACGGCTGATAACACTTTTGGGAATTTGCTGAGCAAGATATCGGCATGGGCTGCGTGGCATGGCGCGCCATCCTACATGAACCAAAGGTCTCTGTAACACGCAAAGTTGAGCGAAACGTTGTTAACGGCCTTATTTTTGAAGAAAAATGGTCCAATGATGCTCTCGGGCATAGCAGCCACATTGGGACCATGAGTGTTGTCCACTAGCATACCAGTCTCCCGAACTTTTTGCACAGACATGCGTACTGCAGTTTGGATGGGTCCCTCATTTCTGCCAAAACTTCTTTTCAAGAAACGCACTGCTTGGACTGCGTTCATTTCGGAAGTAAGTTTTCAATATTTCTTAACGCTGTTCAAGCGTAAAGTGACGTATTTCATTCCGCGGAGGTTTGGTACTGACATTCTATCAAGATTTCAAAAGGGAGAATATCTGTCATTGGGTGTGGCTTACCAAGACCAGCATGTTGGGTTAATTGTACCCCTGCTAGGGAGTGATTAACTACCGTGAGATCCACTACAGAATTATGTACCGTTTGCTGATGCTCAACTTAGCGATTTAAGTCTCACAAGTTAAGATGGACTTGTCGATTTGCACGCATCGAAAAGTAGATCATGAAGTCGGCTAAGTATAACTTGAACATTTAAAATCGAAGTGAAGTTTGTTGCATTTAATGAAAACCGTATCTTAGCTAAGTCCGACTTAAGCGTTAAGTGTCACTTGGCTATGAAGTAGATTTAAGTGTAGTATCAGCAAATGGCCCTAAAACCAGTCAGCTGCACGCATTAGTCTTAAGAGGTTTTTCAGTTCAACAAGTCAGCTCTACGAAGATGTGCTTTCCTATTAAGTGTGGCTCCTTTGCTTTGCTTAGGCATTTGTTGGATGGATTCTGTTTCCTGCTCATATCCGTAGCTTCCGCGAAAGTCGTTGTACGGTATGTTCAGTCGCAGTGCGTGAGTTTCTAGGAAACAGTTCAGACTACTATTAGCACGCGTACATCCTTGTGACTAAGACCGAGCAATGATATGGAACTAGCGTTAGCGGTTGCTCTTATACCCAGACCAAGGCATTGAGCAATTTTTTCCCTATGCGCATAAGGGATTGCTAGACATTCTCCCAAATCTGATTGCTTTTTTTGCGAGACTATCCGCCTTGTCGTATGTCCCAGTACCCGACTGCACAAGGTATACCACACTGATGTTCTACTTAGCTTGGGTGTCAGAATATCCCATTCCCACTTAGCTATCAGAACAAACTGTAATCTATTACGTATAGTGGCGCTTTGAGCATTGCAGCCACTTCGGCTTGAAAGACGCTGCAGTCGTCCCTTAGCGCCAGGGATTTTTCGAAAACGGCACAAAAGACCCCGCGACTCTACTAGCGCTCGGTTTTTCCTCCAAAAACCCACCGCTCTGAGATTCAGGCCCGATGGGGCTGCACTATTGCTGTCGGGAGGAGGGAGGAGGAGGATGGCCTCGAGTGTTGCCGTTTTTGGCGTTGTTCTGGGACCAAGCCTAGTATTCATTAGCTTGGATGCGATCTTTGGGATTTTCTCGGTTAACGGTATCCAATACGTTTTGCCGATGAACGTATAGGACGCCACATACGCGTTGTTTATGCGGTCTTCCTTGTTTTCCATTTACATGAGATTGGACGACTAGGTAGTTTGCTGCCTTAGAGAGTTTGCGTTCAACTCAACCATTTATAAAGGGCCTTTCAGTAACCGCTTCCTATCTTTTAATTTAAATTTAAATTAAGCAAAGTGTCCCTGAGATATCGGCGAAATTTATTTATTCTGCTTTATGGAGACTTTTCTGAATTGCATCATTTGTTACGTTGTTGAACGCTCCCTCCGGGTGCAAGCATTTTCCGACGGTGGACACTATTTGGACGATTTTTAGACTTTTTAAACTGCTGCCTAGCTGCCACCTGTTGTAGATCTCTATCAGACGTTTCAGAGTTTCTAGCAAGAATGAGAAGAGGTTGATGTGTCTGTAAACTTTGGCAGCGGTGTGGGTTGCTTTAAATGCAACTCTAATAAATGCTTTAATCACAGCTAAGATATTTGTATAATTTTTATTAAATATTATGTCACCGATTCATATAAATCCACTAAAAACCTTCATTAAAACAAAATCCGCTGGGGGATAAGAGAACCGCTTTCAACACTTGATTTCAGAGTATAAAAATATTACTGAGTGAGAAGATACGAAATAAAATAATTTACAGGTAGAAATATAAAGGACACAAAATACAAATAGAAGTAAATAAGTAAACAAATAAATAAATAATAAGGATAAATAGATAAGGAAATGACCAAAACAGTTTGACGTCGGAAAGCTACAATCGCAATTGACCGCTAGCAACTTTGCCGATTGAGTCTCCCTAAAGCTCTCAGAGAGTCCAACCCTGCCAGGCGAAGCAATCGACCAACAATGGAACCGTTGTCAAAAAGCCATCAGAGAAGCTGCATCTGATGTGCTGGGTTTTAAAACGCCACCCCAAAAAAACCCCTGGTTTGACAACGAGTGCAGGCAGGCACATTCAGCGAAGCAAGCAGCATACAAGGCGACGCTGGACAGAAGGACGAGAGCGGTTCGTGAGCTCTACGAACTTAAAAGAAGGGAGGAGCACCGGCTTCTCAAAAAGAAAAAGAAAGAGCATGAGAAGCGCGCGATCGAGGACATGGAGAGGTGTTACAACAGAAATGACGTCCGAAAGTTCAACCAACGGGTAAAACAACTATCCAATGGATACAAAATTCGGACAGAAGCCTGTCGTGACGCAGAGGGACAACGCGTAGTAGATTCGCAGTCGATACTGAGAATCTGGAAAGATCATTTCTGTAGACTGCTAAACGACGAGGAAGGCTGCAGTACCGCTGTTAGGCAGTATGTTCCACTCCACGCAATTAACGATGATGGACGAGAATTCCGTCCCCCCAACGTAGACGGAGTCAAAATAGCGATATCAAGACTGAAGTCGAATAAAGCTGCCGGTGCGGACGGACTGTCCGCTGAAATCTTTAAGGCAGCTGCAGATGATCTGGTTGGGCGTATGCACCAGCTCATCTGTAAGATATGGTCGGAGGAGAGCATGCCCGATGAGTGGAATCTCAGTATCGTTTGCCCGATCCATAAGAAAGGAGACCCCTTTGACTGCGCCAACTATAGAGGGATAAGTCTCCTGAACATCGCCTACAAGATCTTCTCTGCCGTTTTGTGTACTCGCCTGAAGCCGTTTATAAACAACCTGATAGGTCCATATCAGTGCGGTTTCAGGCCAGGAAAGTCCACCATCGACCAGATTTTCACACTTCGGCAGATCCTGGAAAATACCCAAGAAATGCAAATCGACACCCACCACCTTTTTGTCGATTTCAAGGCCGCATATGACAGCGTGCATAGGGACGAGCTATACAACGCCATATCTAGTTTTGACATTCCTGCCAAACTCGTCAGGTTGTGCAGGATGACGACGGAGAACTCTCGCTGCTCCATCAAGGTCGATAACGAACTCACCGAGACCTTCAATGTTAAGAAAGGATTTAGACAAGGCGACGCGCTGTCATGTGATTTCTTTAACATCATCCTGGAGAAGATCGTGCAAGACTCACACGCCAACACTAGAGGCACGATCTTCCAGAAGTCCGTACAACTGATAGCATACGCGGATGACATTGACGTGATTGGCAGAACACAGCGAGCCGTCAATGAGGCGTTAGCTGGCATTGAGGCGAAAGCGGCTAAAATGGGTCTAGCGGTGTAAGAGGGAAAAACGAAGTATATGCTGTCATCAAGAAAGGACACATAACATCGATGACTTGGTCAAAATGTCAACATAGGCAGCTATAACTTCGAGGTAGCGAAGGACTTCGTCTACCTAGGGTCGCAAGTGTGGAACGGTAGGAACAACAGCAGTACCGACACTGTTTCGCTGTTTCTTTGGGCTCAAGAGGCAATTGAGTAGTAGAGTCCTCTTTCGAAGGACCAAGTTAACATTATATAACACCTTGATCATCCCTGTCCTGCTCTATGGTGCCGAAGCATGGACAATCTCAAAAGCGGATGAGAACCACTTGGTCTTTTCGAGAGAAAAGTTCTGCGTTCAATCTTTGGTCCTGTTTTCGTTGATGGTTAATGGAGAAGAAGATTCAACCGCGAACTGTACGGGCTGTACAGCGGCATGAGCCTAGTCAGGCGTCTACGGATTTAACGCCTAAGATAGCTGGGCCATGTAGAGCGCATGGACAACACTGTTCCAGCCCGAAGAGTCTTCGATTCCAAACAATTTTGAAACCAATTGCATCTGAAGAATAAATGCAAGTATCGTCAGCAAATGAGGCAATATTACAGTTTGCCAAGTTGGGGAAAGTGGGTCGCCGTGGCGTAGTGGGTTAGTGCGTCGACTCCTACGCAGAGGGTGACAGGTTCGATACTGCCTTTCATATTTCACGGCTCCACCTCTTTGGATTCACTGACAATGCTCTTCAAAAAAAAAGCTTCTCAACTTCGCCGTTCGGAGACGGCATTAAGCTGTAGGAGAACAATAGCACGCACAACACGAGAGAAGCTAGTCCCATTTCCGCCTCGGACTGTAGCGCCACCCATATTATATTATAAGTTGGGGAAATCGGAAGAATAATGGTAAAGAGGACTGGAGAAAGTACAGATCCTTGTGGAACAACCTGCATTAATCAAATGATTGTCTGAAATAATTCGATTGATGGATACCTTGAAACTACGGGAAGACAAGAACGATTGAACAATATACAAAGGAAAATTATATCTTATAAGTTTTTGGATAAGGTCATTATGCCAAACCTTATCGAATGCTTTTTCTACGTCCAAAAATTACCTTTTGCCCTCTAAAAAGTTATTTTTAATGTATTTTGTGATATGTCGCCGAGCCATGGAGTGGAAAGATCAGCTGACTTTTGTAGCACATGCAGCTATTGTGAACCCTTCCCGAAAACATCTGCCCTCGGAGACCGTCAAAGTCTCCGGCCGCTCCGAGTCAAAAGAAAAACTCCGGCAGCTTGTCTTTTTGTCGTTGTTTATATTTCACCTACAAAAACATTGATTTCTTTTTTAATTCCATTTTACAGTATACATGTATAAAAATAAAAAGAATTTGACATATTCTCTATTGCACGCCTGCGTTCGAATATCCGAGACCACTCTACACACATGGGCCGTGTGCAGTCCTGTGGGTCTCTAGAGCGATATCCTCTCGTGATTGTTTTTGTTTTACAATATATTTTTGTTTTTTTTTTTTTAATTATTTCGTAACATATAACAATTTGTTCGTGTATACAAAACCAGCCTTACGTTGTTGTTGGTTTAGTATAATTTATGTCATCAGCATTTGTTGTATATTCTTGTGTATACGTGTGTAAACTCTATAAATAAATTTATGTCCTTAACCTATGCTTCATTGTGTGTCTCGATTAGACCACTATAACGTTTGTATGTATATATCTTTGTGTACACAGAGCCTTCGCACCAAAATCTGCAAAGTATCTACAGGCTTACGAGCTAGGGAACAGAGTTCCAAAAAAAAGACATACGATTGAAAAGAAATGAAAAGAAAAAAATACACAAAAGTGGGTAAAGAGAACCTAAGGCAAGTGCAAGGCGTGCTTATCGTGCGGTCTTCAGCTTCCACCGCAGGAACAGGTACGCCGAGAATCGGAGCACGACGAAGATGATGCAGAGGGCGATGATGTCCAGACGGTAGTCGGCGTCGACCATGTCGAGTTCCTCCAGCGTGGTGATGGGCGACTTGAAGTGACAGTAGGTCTGGTAGCACTTGAGCTTCTCGCGACCGTAGCCGTATGTGGCGAGGGCAGTGCCCTCGAAACCGTAGCGAATGTAGGAGAGGTATGTGATCCATCGCAGGTACACTGGTATCGCATCGAAGCTGACGAAGAAGCCGGAGAACAGCAGGAACGGCACGGACATCACTGGCGCCAAGAAGACTCCGTTTTGTACGTTCATGGCGGCGCCGACAACGAGACCCACACTTTGTGCAACGAAGGATATCAGCAGACAGGCGCCCAGGAACATCGAGAATCGCCACAGTTCCCATGGCTGCGATGTGAAGTAGTAGACTATTGTGACGTAGATCACGCAGAAGATTGCCTGGAAACGAAAAAGAGTTGTCATCGATGGTGGGACGTGGTGCAGAGGGGACTCACCTGGAATGGTATGTCGGAAACCGTGATTGCCAAGTAGTAGGACTTCAGCGAGTACCAGCGATTAAAGTTCTCCTTCAGCAGTACGGGCATCTCCAAGGGGACTAAAGAGAGTAAGAGATTTTAGAAGAATTTGTAAATTGAATGAAGGTTTCGGTTTTATTGGCGGATTGATTGGCATTCTCCTGAAGGAGCGTTGCCATTTTTATAGCTGAGGCAGATGGAACGAAGACTTAGACAGGCTTTGATTCTCTTTCAGACAAATGAGTGCGCGGTTCAAGGAGGATCAGTCTACGATATCATTCACCTTAGGTTGTGGCTTCCATGGATAGTGGGGGCGTACGCGTGTCAGAGTCATTTTGGTAAATCGGAAGACTTATTCGTTGACGAACGTCAAATCTTATGACAGGTATCCAACTCGATTTCGAATGAGAGAGAACGCTAACAGCAATTTGGTTTTTTCCATGAAATCCAGAGATTTCATCACATTTATCGAAATTGCATAGATTTCGCCAAACTTTATCGCGGTTTCGAAAATTCACGATTACGTTGAAATCTTATTGAAACCCCCCGAATAGGCACGCCACCTATAAAGCAACATACGCGTGTCAGAGTCAATAGAGACATTTTGGTAAATTGGAAGACTTATTCGTTGACGAACGTCAAATCTTATGACAGGTATCCAACTCGATTTCGAATGAGAGAGAACGCTAACAGTAATTTGGTTTTTTCCATGAAATCCAGAGATTTCATCACATTTATCAAAATTGCATAGATTTCGCCAAACTTTATCGCGGTTTCGAAAATTCACGATTACGTTGAAATCTTATTGAAACCCCCCGAATAGGCACGCCACCTATAAAGCAACATACGCGTGTCAGAGTCAATAGAGACATTTTGGTAAATTGGAAGACTTATTCGTTGACGAACGTCAAATCTAATGACAGGTAACCAACTCGATTTCGAATGAGAGAGGACGCTAACAGCAATTTGGTTTTTTCCATGAAATCCAGATTTCATCAAATTTCTCAAAATTGTATAGATTTCGCCAAACTTTATCGCGGTTTCGAAAATTCACGATTACGTTGAAATCTAATTGAAACCCCCCACCCCGATTAGATCACTCCGTGAGAGGTTGTCAAACCGAAAAAGCCTACACGACTACGTGAACATTAGTTTATTTTGTTTATTTTGGTGTGTATTTTCTCATTTATTTTCTCTCCTTCTTTTGTACTCAAAAGCTGCTTTGCCACTTCACAACTTCAATTGAGAGTTGATGACATTTGAAAACAATTGAAATGCGGTGTAAACGGTTGAGGTTTCAGCAAGAATTCTTCCAAATCTCCTGGTTTGAGTTCGGTGCTAACATTGTTTTAGTTTCGTTAACTTTTTTCACTTCTCCTCTATATAATGAGAGTTCATGTAAGTTCCAAGACCAAATGTGGATACTTTCACATTTGATGAGACTTTTCGCTACTTTCGTTCGGCTCTGACAGTTGAGTTAAGTTTTATAAATGCAATTACCGTTGGGCCGACAGAGTCAGATGCAGGCATCAGATCTGCACTTTCAATGAACAATCGAGCGCACTAACTTATCATTCTCAAGAAATAAGACGACTTCCAATCGCCAATTGATTTCATGTCCATACATTTCGAGAAGGCACTTGAACGGGTCAAAAATGGCATGTTGATGTCTGTCACAGATGATGATCCGTTGCATGTGTAGTTACAGTACAACCGTGTGAAACCTGACACGCAGGAGAGATTCTACTTAGGCCTAACTTAAGGACAAGCGACTTGTCACTTAGATCATAACCCCGAGTTGTTAATTGAGTAGAATTAGCTTGAAGCAGCAGGTCAGCAGCCCCCTTTCGCAGAAGGATTTAAATTTAATTCCTTATGAAGCTCAAATTAAAAACACATCAAATCCCGCGCACTTGTTGACCCACTTGGAATCACGCAAGATGGTTTTTCGAATGATGTAGGAGAAGAAAAGCAGGTCCATCAAATACTTATGTCGAAGCCTGATTCGACAGAAAATTGTCGAATATTGAGCGACTATAACCTCGACATTCAGTTCAAAAAAGGAACAAAGCTTCGTTCAGTTTCGTTAAGTTCGTTAAATTTTTGTTTATTTACGGGGGCCGATTTAAATCACTCTCTGCGTCGGTTGTCGGATAAGATTCTAAAATCAATTGTGGAAATTTTGTTAATTCGACGATGGACGACTGGATGGGGCAATTGGTAGCAGTTGGTCCCCGGTTCGAATTCCAGTGAAAGCAAAGTTAATACCATTTTATTTGGTTTTCAAATCTGGTCCAGTCACCATTTGCCGTTGGGATCAAATCAACGGCACTATTACTGGAGTAGTCAATCAGCGGTTGTAGTCTGACTATTGGTATCACAATGGGCCAATATGAACTAAGTGTGCTGGTGAATGCACTAGCAGCCCCATTACCTTACCCTTATTCGACGATGCTGAAACTTTTCGTTCAGTTTGACGTAAGTGTGAGTTCATGTATGTCATTTATGCGCGGGAGAGCGCCTAGAAAACCAGTCGAATCATCTTAATTCTTCTGCAGACACTTATGATTCTACATGTTTACAGTGTGGTACTTGCGGATCAGTAGCAGTTGACAACCTAGACCAACCGAAGGTCAAGATTGAAAAATCATTCAAGAAGCTGGCAATCGCTGACAATTTCCAGGCGATGCAGCAAGTCCTTCGTATCGAGGTGAACCGAGCTCACAATCATTTTGCCAATAAGGAAGTATGGTATGGCCGGACGAGAGCTTCAGGCTGCAGATCGGGTGCCATTACCATTTGATCTGGTGCCTCTCGTGATTGTGGGACGAGGTACGTTCTAGCGATCGTGGACAGCTTCACGAAGTATGTGGTATTCTGATCCGTAATACTGCTAACTCGAAGAGAGTGCTTAACGTCCAGAATGAGGTTTCGCTGTACTTTGGCGTGCCAAGGCGGATCGGCACTAATCGTGGGACATCGTTCACCTCACAGGCAAACGAGTAACAGCGTTGCAGAAGATCGAGAGGAGCCAATGGGATCAGAAACGACGGTACGATTTGCGACTCCGGAAACCAGCCAAGTGGAAGGGATGAACTCGTATTGGTCAAGCTTGAAGCAGCCGCAACAGATGTGTCCCGTAAGTTGGAGCCACTCACTTGGGGACCATGCTTTATAGGGCGCGTGTTGCCGAACGACCGGTGCATAGTCGAAGACGTACCAGGTGTGCAGCGAGACCAGAAGAAATATGCCCCGTAATTTTTGACAGGCTCAAACCGTGGTCTAAACTAATAAGGGCTAGTGAGCGCGAAAGATGATGCGTCGTTATCGGACACTGACGATGAAGCTGATGACGTTGGCTCTGCTGATGGCGAGGACGGAGACAGTGCCGGCGTAAGAGCTGACCGAGACAACCAGTCTCGGGTTAAAGGATAGCCAAATGTGAGGTGATGAGAGAGGAACACCTTGTAGATGAGGAGCTGGTGGCACCATTGAAGCGATCACATCTCGTGTACATATTAGTGAATAAATAAAGTATGGGTACAGCAACCACTCGTGTTGTGCGTGCTACTGTTTTTTCACAAGTTGATGGGACCTACAGTTTAATGCCGACTCCGAGGTTGAGAAGCTTTTTCTAAACTAGAATGCTCCTGTGCCTCGAAGAAGCTGGAGCCTCGAATTGGGAAAGTTGGCAAATTCGGGTATCGAACGTGGCACCCTCTGGGTAGGAGTCGACGATTTGTCTTTTAATTCGTTTGCCTGACTTTACAATCTGAAATTTACAGGAGAGTAAAGGCAGATTTATTCGATCAACCTGGAAAGTGTCGGTTAAGTTTACGGAAAATGAACAGACTTTTGTTGGCTTTCGCACCCGGGTTAGGTTCTCACGACTTGTGTGACTTGCAAAATTCAACTCCATCAGGAATTGGAACCCAAGTCGAGTCAAAAATGGTTGGGAGTGTAAGGGAGGCAAGTAAGAAAGTCACTCGATATCATGAAGCTTGAAATGACATTCTCAGGGTGCACGGTGGGTTTGGAAACAAACTCAACAGTCTGCGCAGACGCAACGCTCAGAGGAAAAGAAGCTGAAGTATCTAAGGAGGACAGGGAGAGTTGTGTTCCTAATTTTTGCACCCGTCGGGGTTGATGGTACCTGAACGTATTCCATACTTGATGAGAAATGGGGACTTCATATATGGGGCACGCCATGGCACAAGACTCGTCTCTGAAAAGCTAGCTTCGTCCTCTCAGTGCCTTGAGTTAAATAAACAACATAGCCAACCATAGGTGACTGCTCGGTAGGCTCGGTTTCTGCTCGAGGCAAACTATTGTCCTTCCTATTGCGACGAACGGTTTACATCCTTGCCGAGAATGTTCCTCGTAAAACCTGCACTCCGTGCGGACTTAACTTTCGACTTCGACTCTTAACTTTCCGAATTTTTATGGCTTCCGTCAGCACAGCGAGGAGAAACCAACCAAATCCTGACCAAGATTGCCGCCTCATTCAGCTCCTTGTTGCACTTACATGATAGAATTGTAATCGTCATCGAGGTGTACATCAAGAAGAGCATGTTGAAGAAGAGGAAACCCAGATTACTCAGCACCTTAGCTCCGTCGTTGCCAATGTCGTAGTAGAGAGCACCGATGAGGAATCCAACCAGCAAGTGGGCGAACAGTCGAAGGTACATGAGAGTCTGCAAGGAACAACAAAAATGAAATGCACTCCTCCTCCAACTGCCTCACTCGTTAGTTACCCAATCGCGATAGCTGAAGAGCAAGGTCCGCTTCAGGACCACCCAGAACTGATGCGTCTGCGAGGTGGGATACCGCTCCGGCGAGGTGATCTCCTCCGTCAGCAGGGCCGTCGTCACGTTGTCATTCTTCTCCACGTCGATCACGGAGTCGCCCTTCTCGTTGGTGGGCATCGGCGTTGTCAGCGTCGTCTCGGACTCCTTAACCAAGTCGTTCACCAGATTGCCGCTCAGCAGCTGGTTGTTCAGCGACATGTTGTCCACGAACTTCGAGCAGGTCGCGTTCTGAGTGTCGTTCTTATTGAGCAGCGCCTTCAGGTTGTGCACCTTGACGAGATCGTTGCGCGCCTTGATGCCGGCGAAGTCGGCCGCCGAGCGGATGTCCCGCCGGCCGTTGTCGATCGCGTTGACCAGGTTGCCCTGGTTGTCGCCGTGCTCGCCGCACGCGACCTCAATCACGTAGCTGGCCGGATTGTGGTAGCTGGGACACTCGAGGCCCAGCGTCCCCAGGAATGGTACGAGTTGCTTTGTGCTGCCCTGGTACACGCACTGGCCCTCGGCCAACGTGTACAGCTGATCGAACATTTCGAACAGACGCGCCGACGGCTGATGGATGGTGCAGATGATTGTGCGTCCGCCAGCTGCTAGCATTTTGAGCAAGTGAATACACTGGAAGCAGGTCGAGCTGTCCAGGCCGGATGTCGGCTCGTCGAAGAACATTATCGGCGGGTTGCTGACCAGCTCGAGGGCAATTGACAGGCGCTTCTTCTGACCGCCCGACAGGTTGCGCGTGAAGGTGTTGCGGTGCTCGCTCAAGCTCAGTGTCAAGAGGATGTCGTCGATCTGGCGGGAGAAACAAGCAAAGTCGACATGATTCACTGACGCCACTTGGCGCTTTCATCAACTTACCATGGCGTTCTTCTCCGGTTTCGTGAACTTCTTGCTGAGCTTCAAGTTGGTGGCCACGGTCATCGCCTCCTGGACGGTCAAGTTCGAGTGCAACTGGTTGTCTTGCATGATGTACGCCGAGAGCTTGCGAAACACGCTTAGGTTGCGTTCTCGTCCGTTCATTGTTATCGTGCCCTCGGTGACGTTCGTTCTGGAAGGTCAAAGAAAAATGATGAGACATGCTTGCAACTCGGTGGGTGTGGAAGGAATGTGACAAATCGAACAGGAGATGCGAATTATTTATGAGTTGGCGTCGGAAATGAGGACGAGAGAGTGCTGAATGTCCTACTTTGCACGACAATCACTTGGAGTGCATCTGGTGGGTGTACCACTAGACTACGAGTCGATTGATGATGCTTGGAAGAGGGATAGACATGGCATGCTATCGGTACGTGCTTGCTCTTTCCTCTCAGAAGGTAGTTCCTTTTCGTTAAGAATCGCGATCACGTCCTCAAGTTGGCGGCTCTTTTGGGATTACTTTTGAAAAATGAATGCGAAGTCTGGTGATGTACGGATGTGAGGGAGAATTTGGGGAGTTCATTCATTGCTATCAAGGCTACATTCGACGGAGTGGGGCATTGTCAGAGGAATGCGGAGTAAGACAAGGCTGCATCTTATCACCGGTCTTATGGCGTGAAGTGATGTGCTTCGAGCGGCCCTGCCGACTGGCAACGGTGGAATTCTATGGACTCTTACAGAACATCTAAAACATCTGGACTGCTCGGACGATGTATGCCTCCAGGACAATGACATCAAGGGTGGAGAGGACCAGAAATATAACGCGATGGCGCGTAGGCATAGTTGAAGCCCCATGCCCCACAAAGGGACACAAGAACTGAAGAAGAGAAAAGAAACTCCAACGGATCTCTCTCTCTCCACTTTTCACTTGATGGTTCCACTTCTATCCTTTGGGGAAACGAAACAGAAGCTCGCGTCTAAGATGGAGCGCACAAGGGGATAAGGACCTCAACCAACTTCTCGTGGCAAACTGGAGGAAGCTAACCTGAAATCGAGTTTAGCTGGAGAGGCTTATGGATTGAGGTAAAGGTCCACGCTGGACTGTAGTGTCACTCATTGAAAGCAGAAGAAGACTGAAGTCTGTTCAGTTCTGGAAGACTTTATTCGCTGTCCATCGGAACTCTTGATGCTGTGACGATAGCAATGAAAGACCAGACCAAGTTGATTGGGAGAGAATTGCCACTTAACACCTTTCTGCCGAAATCAATTCGAACACAGCTAGGAGTGGGTGATGGTGACCCGAATTTTAAGAGCTGGACAATGCTTGAACGCGACGGACATCATGTCAGGACTGGTTGTGATGAACCCAATTCGATTAGGCTTCCGTCGGAGTAGAAAAAAAATCTGGAGAGGCATCTCCCTACCGAGGCTATGAGCTAGTGGCCGATGGAACTTCTCAAGCTTCGCTATTCGCAAGTCAGCATATGTCTCTAAGTGCCATACACTCGTGAGAAAAAGCACAACACGAATGGTTCTTGAAGCAGGTAGGCCAAGGTCCACTACGGACTGTAGCGCGGCTCATGTTTTTATTATTAGTCGAGTCCAATCGGAGTCACGTGCCAGCCTCAAGTCACTAGAAGGGAACTCAACTCACTTTTACGCACTCAGTCTATGAGTCGACGACGCTTCACTCCACTAGCCCACAGAAGCCCTGACGAGGATGAGATAAACTGTTGTCTTTACCAACGACCTCAAGGCTGCTAAGAAAAGGCATTAATTCAATGACATGGATCTTCCGTCTGGCAAAATTTTACCACAGAAGCCCCATTTAGGCCTTCGAGTCTTCAAATGAGTGGGCCCCTAGCTGTGGTGCCTGCGTAACCTTGCCAGTTACGCATGCAAGGTGTTATGATTGCACAATTTAAATGTGGTCGTTTTCTGTTGCTTCGTTCCAAAAGCACAGAGTCGATGATTCTTCGGACGTGGGCTGAGGTGGGTTAGCCACTCTTACCCCTGAATCGCTGGCAGAAAAAAAAAACAAGTTAAAGCTGATCTGGGTGCCAGAACATGAAGACCACGAAGGTAATGGTCTGACATACAAGCATCGAGCCCACCCCTCTTTGTGGATTAACAACCTCGAAACAAATCTTCACCTACACAAATGAACCAATTATGGATCAACCAGGAGGGATCTAAGCCATGGAACAAAACTAGAATCCGAAATAAGCCAAAGCAGCTCTAGAACTCAATAAAGCTGACCTAAGGTTGCTATGCGGCGCACTAGAAGAACATGGGGCATCTAAGAACCGCCTTTATAAAATGGGCCTTATCTGTACAGAAGTCTGTGACCACTGTGGCCAGGTGAAAGAAACTATGGAACACTGACTAATCGACTTCCCAAGCCTTGCTCGAGAAAGATTCACAATAAATAACAGAACATCCATAACAAGGCAGGACTCCCAAGAAATCCCAACTAGATCAAAGAAGGGTGTACAATAAATCTTTACGGTCGCAGTGCTAGTTTCATGACACACCCAAAGTTCTTCAATTCAATTCGGAATGATGAGCATCCTTTAAACAGCACATTTTGTCTAATGTTCATTGAGTCTGTGGCGAGCAGGATTACGCAGCGGTTTCTTCTGGCGTGACAGTCCGAGACGGACCTAGGCGTAGCTTCTCAGCAACCTCTCGTGTTATGCGTGCTATTGTTCTTTCACGAGTGGAAGAGACCCACAGTTTTATGCCGACTCCGAAAAAAAGCAAAGTTGTTTACGTTTTCTTACTCTTTGAGCATTGTCAGTGACTCGAAGGAAGTGAAAGCCGTGAATTATGAAAGTTGGTAGATTGAAGATTCAAACCTGGCACCCTCAGCGTAGGAGTCGACGCACTAACTCACAACGCCACGGCGGTTTCTAAACATTTCTGAATATTTGTCTACAACTCAAATCCCCTTGTAAAAGATTTCCAGTTGCACAGCCCGATTCGCAGGATCTTCAGAGGTGTGCTTAAGTGTCAATTAGATCCCTGTTTTCCCTAGAGACAGTCAGTTGCCACCTCAGTCTGCACTCAATGACTTCAGAAGTCAGAAGAAAATTTGGAGAACGCTTGCAATGAAGGCTGCAAAAACTATAAAGGCCACCTAGAAGATTCGGCCCAGCGTATTGTGTGAATGTCCAAAAACCAACTTTTGCACCGCACATATCGACAGGAAGCAGTGCGGCTTCTTTTCATGTAGGCAGGGGCTAGGGAGTTTCAAAATCGATACGTGTCAACTGTTCAACAATCCTTCCTCCTAAAAACCTATTGCATGGCACGGCCGCCTTCGAGACTACGAGCATTTTGAATCGACTGTGTTGCACGCACTGTGTTATGCCCCATGCACTGTGGAATTCGGTTCAGGAATTAAGGAACTATAGGGAATCAGCACCGGATTCCGGTGAAGAGATGCGTAGTCATGTCATTTCTTCGATCTAGTACTGGATAAGACGTACGGTGGGCAGCTGTCTTCTACAAATCAGTCCAACTCTTGGGTTACGCTGATGACCGCGATACCGTGACATGTTCCAAGGTGGCGTGTTGGAAGCTTTCACGGCGATTGAAGAACAAGCGAAATGAAAAAAAGAAGAAAGAAAGAAGAAGAAAAAGAAAGGAGTTCCTCTCCAACTCCGAGATAACCTGGATATGATTCGACTCAGAATTACTCTCGACAACGGTGGCTGCTTGCGTTGGCCTAAGCAACCTGCGTCTCCCCAAGGACCAGAATAATACTCCAATGAGCACTTATCCCACCAATCAATCTCTACAGCGCCAGTAGCTGGACGATAAGACAGAACTGATTTTTGGAAAGAAGAATTTTCTGTCGGATATTTGCTCCTGTCCACGAACGAACGGAGTTAATTAATGAGACGGCACAGCTGTACGAAGTCATGACTGTTATCCGGCAACTAAACATCCGAACAAGATATCCTGGCTCGGCCACATCGAGCGCATGAGCACCACAGCTCCAGGTAAGAAGGTCCTCGAATTCGAGCCGACTGGTTCGAGAAGGAGAGGAAGACCGAATATAGGGTGTAGAGACCAAGTTATGAGGGACTCAAGAAAACTTGATATTGACGGATTAAAACCCCATGAACAGGACATGGAGGATGGGAGAAAGCAGAAGCTTCAGGTTCCAATGAAAACGGATAGCGGGTTTCAGGGATAAAGACTAGCTTCACGTCCTCATCCACATTCTTGCATTTTCTATGAATTCTTGCATTTTCGAACATAAATATCTAGTCCTTTGGTCTAGAATTTAAGTGCTGCCCTCAGAATTTTGACAACTTCTCTAGAAGACTCTCCCTGTTACGGATGTTCTGTTTATCATTTTGAATCTTTCTCGGAGAAGTCGTGAGCATTCGATAAGTATGTGCTGGTCTTTACACCGAAGGTTCCGTCATCCTCTTCACCTCAAAGCAGGAAGCTCGGATTCGAAAACCCTCTTAGCTGGAGCATTGATGTTCATGAGCTCGATGTGGCCAATAACGAATTTTAGCCTTCCGGACTACATCCACATCTTGGTATGACAGCTATATTGTCTCCTCCATTCATCCATCGTGGTGTTTTGTCCAAGGTGGTGTACGCCGGATCGTTTCGCATAAGGGCCATATTATGAAGGTGGTGACTTCATCCTCCGTGTTCTGTTAGTGCTCGACACAGCAGTCTTAGGTCAGCTTTGTTAAGTTTTAAAGCCTCTTTGGCTGCTTGTTTGCAGCGAAAACTGGTTTAAGTAGACAGACGGGCGTCCCAGTGCCCTTTAAACGAGGTTCACTAAGACGAGGTTGAGGTGGCTGACTGCCGCGCATACGGACAGCAGACACACTTAGGCCAGGCATAGGCCCATTGTGTTAGACGAGAGAAGCACTTAAATTAAGTCAGGGATCAAGACAGTTACTCAACCAGGGTTTTGTCCATCAAATTAGTTACGCAGCATTGGCATCAGTTGGCTGCATTCTCCTTGCTTGACAGAGAAGCCACACTAGAATTCCTGTATTTTCCACAGCTGAAGCCCCAGTTCGTGTTCATTTCTGAATAGTGTCCGGATGCGGGGCATATCTCTAGCATGCAATAACTCTCGCTTGCCACAAACATTCCCTTCCATCAACCGACCAAGCTGATAGCGCGAGTAGTTCGCGCAAACAACTTGTTCGACCGAAGTGCAAAGTTCGCTCCCGCAGACCCACTAGATGCACAAATCATTGTTCTCGCAGCGACTCAAGTCCGTTGCCACAAGGCGAAGTGCGTCATCTCCTTTGTGCAAGCTCGCATCTGAACGCACCCTCAAAACAATAAAAAAAAATCCACTTTAATCTCGTTCAAAGTGCGCACTTAACCCAACCGCCTCCCCCGTGCTACCGTTCTGTTGAGTGACACCAGCGAGATACGACAAGGCAGAGGGCATGTCCAACACGACAAGCGCTGAAACAATGCCAATTACAGCCACCCGATCAGGGCTTATCGGGGCGGGTTCCGACTGTAATTGCCTATTGATAGATTCGGTCCCAGATAATGCGAGGTATTTGCGTCGTCCCTCCCCCCTCCTCGCGGTTCGTGCCTAATGAGCAGTGTGCTCGTGGAGAATGGAGATATGCCGTTCCAATTATGGCAATCAATTTTCCCCTCCTGTCACGTGTAATTTGAGCTGCCGCTGCTCACTGTGGCGTATGGGTGACAAAAGGCAGGAGACACAAACAAGGATTGCGACTGCTATGCACGCCTTGCCGGTGTGATCTAGATTTCCCTCCCCTCAGTCGGGAGCGGGTTCAAACCAATCCGAGATTCGGCCTCACACGTGTGACCTTGCCAGTGCTGCACGGAGCTGCGCGGTTCGCGACTTGTTTTCGATGGGATATCTGTTGTGACAGAACCTTGAGGAGATGGAACGCCGCCCGCCGCTCACACACTCCCGACAATCGAAACCAACCCTTGAAGGCGATTGATAAGTGAGCAGAACAGAAAAAAAATTCCATTTCGCCGCTGATAAGTGAAACTGTGTTCGCACTGTGAGCTGTGCGATATTTTTGCTAGAGCCGCTGGAATCGCTTTGAACCGCTGACACATGTCACTGAGTCTATTTATACGCGGCGCAAAGTCAAATGGGTCACAACTGAAGGTGGAATCGCGCAAACGTATTCATTAGATGGAAATTAATTCGAATTGCATTCGGGGAGGGTGATGGTGTGAGGGAAACTTGTTGATTGTGAAGGGACGAGGAACGGATGTATGACAAAGTGTTGGGGCTTCTGTCACGGTGCGAGGTCTCATGAAAGTGGAGTCGCTTTTGTTGGTCTTTAGGGACCCATTTCACAAGAACTCAGTAAGACGCGGAGCTTCATGTCGCACGTACATATCGAAAATGACATTTCGTTCAGAGGGTAGAAGCGGTCGCCTTCAAGATTGACTGTCAAACAGTGAAGTCAAGATGTGCCAAGTGGCTGCTCTGTTCGGACGTTCGACGGATCGAAGTCAACTGGGGTCTTGTTCTGAAGGAGCACATATTTTATTAAGTCCCCAGTGATCAGTAGGACAGTATGTTCAATCAGGTTGACTCCTTGGTGCGGTTGACTGCATGACGGCAGCATCGAAACGAGGAAGGAGATACCGTTGCCGGTGTAGAGCGATGTTAAACGACTGCCCGTCACAAAACCTTGGCAACATCCTTACAAGCGACCTGTGGTTCCAACAAGACCAGGGGCCAACTATGTAACTCGATACTACAAGATTATTGTTCGAATTCGAAAAGTCAGTACCATTTATTTATATAGCAAATTTTATTCTGCGATACTCGAAATAATCAAGTACTGCCAAGTTTTGTTTAGTTTCCTTTTCGCATATCTAGTACCATGTAATCCGAAAATAAATGTCAAAATCACCTAAATTTGAAAAAAAAAAAAATTGTTCGACATCAAATGGGTTATCGAGTAGAAAGGGACAAGAATATGTTTTCTCCAAAATGTAAGTAATATTAATCTGCATGTTAAACAAGATCTGAAATAAGTAATAATAATGTGGTTTATGAAGGGAATCAACAAAAACAGCTGACACAAAGGTCTCTCAATTTGAAATCCCCGCAGAACATATGTGCAAGCATCCGGACCTATCAAAAGGGTATTTGAAGTCAACAGAAGCGAGACAAGAATCGAATAATTTATGGAGAAGCTTGGCGAATGATTTAAACGCCGATGGAACACCTCAACGCGATGTAGCTGGTTGGAAAAAGGTGCAATGAAAAGCAAAAGGAATTTATTCAATCCAATGTTAATTTTTATTTATTCAAGGTTTGGGCTGATTTCAAGGTTCATACAAAATCAAAACTGAGGAAAAATCAATTTTTTCTTTCCGCTCCGTAATTTCTTCATGGTAAAACCACAATGCAACACTGTCCATATTGAGCACAAATCACTAAAATTAAATCACCAACAAATATGTATTTACACTTAATAAAATTCTTTAGAATAGTTTTTTAGTTTGACATGTATTCTGTCAAATTTAAAACGATACTCGATCGAAAGTAGGAAATTTTGCACAAAATACTTGGCATAACCGGCATTCGATTCTACTTTCATGCATAGTATCAATGCAGTGTAGAATCGGAAATAACTTTCGAATAGAAACACAATTAGAATCGTGTTCCAACAGGCTCTACAACCTTTACCAGGAGAAGTTTGCTGACTGGAAGTAACACACGTGGAACGTTCATCCAAAGTCTGTGGCCGTCGTGCGACTTGTCACAACTCCATTATTATTTCTGGGACTACGTGAAGTCTTTAGTAAACCACGAGCTCTTGGCTGTTTAACCTCAAGAGGTATATTTGACTCAGATAACAGATCACATACACTTAAAAACCAGAAAACTTAAAATTTTTAGTTTCCAAAGCAAGCAAACAGAAATGAAATATTACAGAGATGCCCGACTTCTACCTCTCTTGCCCCTTAAAATATTTGACAACTGTTTTTTATAGCGTGTTCTTAAACCAAGTTGACAGATCAGAGGACGGAATTTACGTTATTTCGTGAATAACCGTCAAAAATTCATGAACATCTGTCAAAAAAGTACTCAAATTTGTCGATGGACTAGGGGGCAATCAGCTGTGAAGTTGGCTATCTCTGTAACACTTCATTTCTGCGACCAAAGTAATCAATGACAAACAGCTGTCAAAATATACAGTTTGGTTTGCCATTACAATATGCATCACTCATGCTTGATTTTGTTTTCTTCTTTTGCAGATAATTTAGTTATCCACACTTCCACTAAATAGATGTGTGGCCGGACGCGCTGATGCTGAAATTAAGGCTAAATGCACACCGCCTCTTCAATGAAGTGTCCTTGTTAGTGGGGTTCAGATGGAAGTAGATGAAGAAGTCCTTGTCACGAGTGATGGGACGAGTAATGCTCAGCGTTCCTGTAGGATTTGCCAAGCTAGGTTAAATTTGAAACAGCTTGGAAGAAGATCTGTAATCCGGAAGTCCGATCTGGGTATCAAAGCTGTGTGTGTGCCAACCTTCATCTATGGTCACGAAATTTGAGTACCGATCGAAAGAATAAGATCGCGTATACAAGCTACGTTGTGGGCCTGCCTGGGTTCGAATCCCGGTACGAACAAAATAATTTTCACCACCTCTTTCCAGTCACTGGCAATGCTCATAGAGTCATAACAGTTTAGATAGATTTTCTCAAACTTGACCGTTCAGAGTCGACATTAAACCGTAGGTCCCTTCAACTCGTGAAAGAAGAATAACACAAAAAATACGAGCGGTTGCTGTGAAGCTAGGCACTGGCTCTCTGCGCCACCCAGATTACTATTCCATACTAAGACTAGAGATTTTTTTTTTCTCCGATGGCGAAGGATCTATCGGCCTAGGCAAACCGCCCGACCGCTTTACTGGATCATTCAGGGCCCTGAAGATGATGATGATGATATTTGACTAAGCTATAGTTCTTAAACTTGAGGGCGCCCAAGGATACTCAAGCTGGCCTCAAAATTAATTTCGGAAAAACAAAAGAGATGACAAGCAACCCAAATAACAACCAGCAGCCAGAGTGTGCAATAAAGCAATAGAGCAAGTGGAAGCATCGTGTCTAGGAACAGCGGCACAGAATAAAGTGTAGGATAAGTAAGGCTAAAGGCTCATTTGCACAACTGCACCAAGGCCAAATAAGGATTGATACCAAACTTCGGATATTTGAAACCAATTTAAGACATGGAAGGCCCAGGACCACCGCGGACTGTAGCGCCACCAGAAGAAGAAGAAGAAGTAAGACATGGAAAGTTACCAACTAATAAGTTAGAGGTGCTTCAGCTTTTCTAAATAGATCTCTAACATACGTTGAACCAAAATAATACCAAACGAAGGTGTGGTCAGTGTGGATTGGACACACACTGAGAAGATCAAACAACATCATCTGCCGTCAAGCTCTAAGGTGAAACCCCCAAGAAAACAGAAGCACAGGGAGGCCTAAGATAACTTGGAAGAGGTCAGTTCTTATCTAGTCGCCCTGTATTTAGTCCTTCGTTGCAGACATTGAGGAAGGCGTCAAGGAAAGTGTAAGCATTTTTATTTTCAGAGCTTTTTCAAAAGTGATAGTTATTTCGCACACCTCATGAATTCTAGAGTGTTTTGTTCGGAAACGAACATTTTGGTCAGTTGTAAGAGTTCCTTCTTCAATGAGCATTTCGTCCGTTGACATTGTAGACCACAGAGATAGCCATCTGCTTGATTTTCTGTCGTTTACCAATTTTTTGCCGGTTTTAAGACCATTACCGACTAAGTCGCCGTGCCGTAGTGGGTAAGGCCGTCGACTCCCACGCCCAGAGGGTGCCAGGTTCGAATCCCCAATCTACCAACTTTCATAATTCACGGCTTCCACCTCTTTCGAGTCACTGACAACGCTCAAAGAGTATTCCTGTCTAGAAAAAGCTTCTCAAACTTTGCCGTTCGGAGTCGGCATAAAACTGTAGGTTCCTTCCACTCGTGAGAGAACAATAGCAACACGAGTGGTTGCTAAGAAGCCTCGGACGTGAGACCATTACCACTTCTGACACGAGGGTGGGGTATCTAGTGTTTTTTTTTTTAATCATAGTTTGTTTCCCTATCGAAGTCGAGACAGAAAGTCAGACAGTATCAAACCTCCAGGGCACTCCTTGGAAAACAAAGTGAGTGTTGTGCAGCCCAAGCAGGGCGTTTTTTGAAATGAAGTTTTGCCCGGAACTTATTCCACCAATCCTTCTCTATGGAGCCATTAGCTGGACGCTAAGCCGAGCTTATTCTTGGGAAGAAGAATTTTCTGTCGGATATTTGCTCCTTTTCACGAACGAAGGAGTTTAATGAAGGAGACGGCACAGCTGTACGAAGTCATGAATGTAATCTGTGAGCTACTACTCATCAGATCAAGATAGTCTGGCTCGCATGAACACCACAGCTCCAGGTAAGAAGGTCGTCGAATTCGAGCTCCGCAGCCCAAGCAGGGTATTTTTTGAAATGAAGTTTTGGCCGAAATGAAGCATCCTGTACACACGTTTTTTACAAAAAGTTCGGGATACTGTTATGCTAGTGGACAACTCTCATGGTCTCCGTCGTCGTACGGGTCGATGAGACTGTGGCCGACATCATTGGACCATTTTTCTTCGAAAATGAGGCCGGGAACAACATTTCGGCTAACGGTGGGCATTACAGAGCCTGAGTCATGAAGGATGGGGCGCCATGACACGAAGCCCATGTCACAATCGATCTTTTGCTCACCAAATTTCCAAATCGTGTTATCATCTGCCTTGTTAATGTGAATTAACCGCCCCGGAACTGAGATTTTACCCCTTTTTTAGGGAACCGTGAAGGACCGATGTTATGCCAACAATCTGGAAACGATTCAGGGACTTAAGGCCAATAACATCCAAGAAATCCGTGAGCTACAGCCTGAAACCATCAACAAGGACTTGGAAAATTGGGGTGACGGAATACGCGACTGCGAAGCCAGACGAGGCAACCACTTGAACGACGGGGTATTTCATAATCAATGAGAACGTTTGGTCTTACTTATAAAGCCATATCACATGGACAAATTTTAATGTTGTTCATTTTATTGCATTTTTAAAAATACACTTGTTTCTGGCCCACCCTGTATAGTCGAAGCGAATCATAACTTTGATAAGGCAAGTGTTATTATCGCTTTAATTCGGGGAATTCTTGAGACTTTGTCCGGTAGCCAGGGGCCTTGTTGTTAGCCACACTTGTCGACCTGCGTGAGTTTCATTCTGAAGATGTCAGCTTTCGTAGCCGTTCATGATGTCGATCAGAAATGAAGTATTACAGAGATGCCGGTCTTCTACCTCTCTTGCCACATAAAATGTTTGACAACTGTTTTTTATAACGTGTTCTTAAAACAAATTGACCAATCAGAGGACGGCTTTCACGTTATTTCGTGAATAACCGTCAAAAATTCATGAATATCTGTCAAAAAGGTACTCAAATTCGTCGATGGACCTGGGGGCAATCGGCTGTGAAGTCGGCTATCTCTGATTCCAACTCCAACTCCAACAAGGTGTTTCTTCTAAATGCTCGACAAAGAAATCCGCCTTTTCTTTGCCACTCTTTGCCCATTCGCCAGATGTTTCCCTGTTAGGTGGTTCCCATTGCATTTGGGGTTCATGGTGAGGTCTCTTTTTCGTTTGTCAAGCCTTCAAGTGAACACCCGATTCGTATAGGATCGCGTTTGCACTCGTAACTCTGCCACCTACCCACGTAAACACATGCCACCACGCACTCAAATCACCCTTTAACCTCGCCTGTGGATTCATATCGTCCGTTATGCTGTATCAGTTCGTTGAAATCGCCAGCTAATGGCCAGCTTAACGTACTTTTAATGGCCACCTGCCGAACCAAGGGGCCAAGTACAAACATCAATCTAAAATAGATTTCTGCTAAAGTTTCCCGCATTCAATTGCCCCCACTATCTCCGCCGCGAACATGTGTTCCAGCGAGTCACAATATCAATCAATGTTATCTTAATCGCGAATACCTTATCCTAATGCCTCAACCAATCGTGGTCCCATTAATCACTCGAAGCTAATTCCATTCTATTTCCAACGCCACGTTATCGGATGCACGAAAACACGACGTCCTGTCGGAACGGTCAGCGCTGTGTCCCCTGCGAGAGTGACCAGTGACCTGTCACACTGACAAAGTCCACCTCATCTTAGTCATCCCCCATCACTACACCGTCCCGTGAATCGTTTACTGCCAAAAGACGAAAAGAAATAACCTCGTTTACGAGCAGACTTTGGACGCCATTAAAGCACACAGGTTTTAGTGCGGGGTTTTAATGATAACCTCAGCGGTTAATCTGACGTGCAATCGGCTGTGCAGTCAAGTGTCGAGTGGCCGCCCCCAGTCCCAGTCCTCCGCTCAATTATGAAAGCAATAAATGCGGTAACTTTGGTGTGATTACACAGAGCTTAGTAGTTGCTTTCCTAGTTACGTACTTATGCCCTCCTGCTGGCATTCAAGCAATTGCAGAAGACATTACGAAGGTAGCTCAGAGACTCTCCACTTGCGCAAGTCAACGGCATCGGGGGCTACGGGCGCGCACAGTTGAGCGCTTGCTTAATCGCCCTGACATTGCTAACCCGGTGATTATGTGCTTTGTTCACTTTAATTAGCTCGGGCAGAATAGAATTATAATTTAATCGTCCTGAGCATTCCTGCTCGCCAAGGCTGGCCACTAGCCATTAAAAGCAAATATCTCGGGTCTAGTTGGGGAGGTCATCTTTTGAATAGAGCTGTTCACCGTAAGTGCGCTCTGAGATGATGACAGTTCGAGGAAAACTTGCGCGGCGGCACGGCGCTGAGAGTTAATGAATTCGGGCCGGAGACAAACTGATAAATCAAATCGTGACGGGAAGCGAAGTTCAACGATTCTTAGATTGCATCAGAAACAGGGGTGAATTTATGACTGCTTGACAGATGTCAAGCAGAACAAGAACTATCCTGGGTATACAATTGGAACTGTCCCGCTAGACATTCAAATGCGAATTTGATAGCGACAGGAAGTCACGTGTTGAGACTGCAAACTGACTTTGATTGGAATCTCAACGAAGCTTATAATCTTCATCGAGAGGTGCTTTGTTGCAAAAATGTAACGATTGTCAAACAACGTCAAATGTTTATGACTGCCCTGAGCTTGCAGTGCAGCGGTGTGGGCGGTTACGAAACCGGCTGATGAAACTTTTGCTCGAGAAAAGTTATAATTTTCCGTGAATGGAGGAACATTTTTAATCAGTCTGCGCAGTCATGAATCTAGGAGGGGGTCTATACACTAGACACATGCCTGCCTGAAGATGCAATGTGTTATAAGTTAGCTACCCAAATCGGCATTCGGTTAAACCATTCAAAGACATTTTTGAAATGAATTAAAGGGTGAAGAGGTAGCAGTGACAGTTGTCAAGGGTTGCAATGACATCTAGGTGTCAAAATATTCAGCCAGGGCTGCCATTACGTCGAACGTTTGATTATCGAAGTGAAGTATTACATAGATAGCCGACTTCACAGCTGATTGCCCCCTAGTCCATCGACGAATTTGAGTACTTTTTTGACAGATATTCATGAAATTTTGACGATTATTCACGAAATAACGTAAATGCCGTCCTCTGATTGGTCAATTTGGCTTATGAGCACGGGCAAGAGATGTAGAAGTCGGGCATCTCTGTAATACTTCATTTCTGATCGAAATCATTGAAATTAACAACAGGGTGGCCATATAGGAATGTCAGCTGTCGAGGTACCAATGACATCCACCTGTCAGAATATTCTGTTAGGGTTGCCATTTCATCGTGCATCGATTAATGCTTGTAGAACGTACAATTATCGAGATCATTTAAATGAAATAAAGGGTGGCAGTGGCAGCTGTGAATTGTACCAATGACATCCAGGTGTCACAATATTCAGTAGGTTTTGACATTTAGCAATGAAAGCTGTCAAAGGTACCAATGGCACCCAGCTGTCAAAGTATTCAGTTAGGGCTGCCATTTCATCTAAAATCTCTTTCAACGATTTTAGAAAAATTTTCGAAATTCCGGCTCAGGTGTAAATAGCCAACTTGAGATTCATCATGACGTCGATCGCTGTCATGACGAAGTTCTGTTAGCAAAGCCGAGTCCATTTTTGTTTTAATTCAAAATTCATAAGAGACTTAGATTCTAGACAAAAATGCATAAAACTAGTTGGCCGAACATTGTTACTACATTTAATTTACTGGCCCTAGGCAGGTACTCTAAGCTTAACTTTAGCCGAGTCCATTTCAACGTTTTGTAAACTATTTGACATGAGTATACCTTCGAAAAAAAGCAAGATGCAGTATCAGTCAAATCAAGGCCGAAGAAGGGTTTTTTTAAACCGGGCCAATTGAGGATCAGGTCAACCGATTGAAAGGATTTCTATTCGACGTTTTCATTAAGAGGTACAGTGGCGAGCAAAACTGAATACAAATTGTGACCTTACGACGGATTTGATTGAAATATCCAGAGCTTTTGTTTTATTTGATTTCTAAAAGATAGAGGCACCAGTGAAAGAAATCTTAAAAACTTACAACGGCTGAAATAAAACAAAAAACCATTGCGGAACCCATGCAGTAATTTGGCCAGCTTTTTTGTGCATTTACCGTTAGGTTTAAACTTGATTAATCATACTTTTTGATATATTTCGTAATTAAGATATTTGCATCATACTGCTTGCTAGCAAAGATTATCGATAAAAGAGATATCCAACTTCAGGCATTTTTCCCCTAGTCCAGACCGGAGAAATATGCAAAAGTATTGGCATTCTCATGTTTTTCACAAATACTCTTACACAAACCATGGATCCACCACGCAATGGTGGCCGATTCGTGGATTTTAGTGGGAAATGGACTCAGATTCGTGAATTTGCCCACAATCCATGTACGATACATGTCACATATATGGTTATGCTGTTCGGAGGGTGTTCGATAGTTGACTCCTATTTATATCTTACATTGTTATATGGACTTTTCGTGAATAAAAATGTATTGCAGTGGATTTATTTGACCTCAAATTAATTCTTAATACAGACGATTCATAAACCATACCTGAAAAATTAACTCAAAAAATGAGGTGTATACGCTTAATTCATGAATTCTAAACAACTCATAAATTCAATTTAAACAATTTGATAAGTACAATGGCAAGATATTGCAATTATGACTAATGCAAAAAAATGGTTGTCAAAATTTGCAATTAATTTGAGTCGTATATCTGTACAATGTACGAGCAAAGAAACTTCTTATTTTATGCGATTCATGTAAACGCTTTAATAATATTTTTATTATTAGTTACTTGGCCGTTTGAATGCATTTCATAGGTATTATTCAGTTTGTAACTTGCTCAAATTGAAGTTTAATGAATCGACTTCATGAACATAAGCTTTGTTCGTTCGCTTACCCCTCCATAATATATTAATAATATGGGTGGCGCGACAGTCCGAGGTGGACCTGGGCCTAGCTTTTCCAGCAACCACGTGTGTTGTGCGTGCTATTGTTCTTTCACTAGGTGAAGAGACCTACAGTTTAATGCCGACTCCAAACGGCGAATTTGAGAAGCTTTTTCTAGACAGGCATACTCTTTGAGCATTTTCAGTGGCTCGAAAGAGGGGGGCCCATGAATTATGATAGGTGGTGAATTCGGGTATCGAACCTGGCACCCTCTGCGTAGGAGTCGACGCACTTACCCACTACGCCACGGCTTACCCCTCCATACTGTGTTGAAAATTGAACACCGAAATTTGAAAAAAACGTTCAAATAACGAGCGAATTTTCAAATAACAACTCATTTAGGAGAAGGGTTTTATCGTTGGTTCCCTTTGAATTGCTACATCATTATTAAAAAAATTTATTCCTACAATTTATTGAAATATTTCAGTAGAAAGATATATATATATATAACATTTCATACCACTGTATTGTAAATTGTGTGGTGGCAAACGCTTGTAAACTTAAGAACGAAATAAAGTATATCTATCTATCTAAATAAGAACTCTAATTCACCCCATTACTAAAGAGGGGAAGGGTATCAGCTGTTCCACAGCTGTTCTCAAGATCTCACACGTATGCACAGACACGGGGCAAAAAGCGCATAAAAAACGCTGTCAGATGAAATCAAGGGGCAAGGGAGGTAGAAGTTGGATATCTCTATTATCCCTTATCTCTGCTTGGTAGCAGCTACATTCTGGTTGAAAAATTAACTTTTTATGTGAAAAATATAAAAAATATCGAGAACAATATCGTGTTGCTGTCTCAAAAACATCTTTTATCATGGGACGTAGCACAAACATTCGGTCGGAAAAGAGAAAACAAATTGGGACCGTGCATAATAAAGGTGGTTGCCCAAAACTGTTGATCCTCACCTAACTGATATCGGTTTAACAAAACGTGATGCCTAAAAACCGAGAGGACTATTAAAGGGACACTCGGTAGAATTGGGCTTGTCTCACTATAATAATAAAAGAACACGACTTTCGGAAAAAATTATATAGGAAAAATACAGGCCTGACTAAATTCTGAGAATTTGAAAGAACCACTTTTGCAGCCTGCTAAACGGCGATGATGACACCAATACCGCTGTCAGGCAGAATGTTCCACTCAATATGGACGATGATCGACGAGAATTCCGTCCCCCCGACTTAGACGAGGTCAAGATAGCAATATCAAGACTGAAGTCTAACAAAGCTGCCGGTGCGGACAGACTGTCCGCTGAAATCTTTAAGGCAGCTGGAGATGATCTGGTTGGGCGTATGCACCAGCTCATCTGTAAGATATGGTCGGAGGAGAGCATGCCCGATGAGTGGAATCTCAGTATCGTTTGCCCGATCCATAAGAAAGGAGACCCCTTTGACTGCGCCAACTATAGAGGGATAAGTCTCCTGAACATCACCTACAAGATCTTCTCTGCCGTTTTGTGTACTCGCCTGAAGCCGTTTATAAATAACCTGATAGGTCCTTATCAGTGTGGCTTCAGGCCAGGGAAGTCCACCATCGATCAGATTTTCGCACTACGGCAGATCCTGGAAAAAGACCCAAGAGGTGCAGATCGACACCCACCACCTATTCGTCGATTTCAAGGCCGCATATGACAGCGTGCATAGGGACGAGCTATACAACGCCATATCTAGTTTTGACATTCCTGCCAAACTCGTCAGGTTGTGCAGGATGACGATGGAGAACTCTCGCTGCTCCATCAAGGTCGGTAACGAACTCACCGAGACCTTCAATGTCAAAAAAGGATTTAGACAAGGTGATGCGCTGTCATGTGATTTCTTTAACATCATCCTGGAGAAGATCGTGCAAGACTCACACGCCAACACTAGAGGCACGATCTTCCAGAAGTCCGTACAACTGCTAGCATACGCGGATGACTTTGACGTGATTGGCAGAACACAGCGAGCCGTCGATGAGGCGTTTGCTGGCATTGAGGCGGAGGCGGCTAAAATGGGTCTAGCGGTGAATGAGGGCAAAACGAAGTATATGCTGTCATCAAGAAATGACACACAACATCGACGTCTTGGACAGAGCGTCACAATGGGCAGCTATAACTTCGAGGTAGTCAAGGACTTCGTCTACCTCGGCTCCGCAGACCCGAAAGACCTTGATCATCCCAGTCCTGCTGTACGGCGCGGAGGCATGGACAATCTCAAAAGCGGATGAGGAAGTCCTTGGTATTTTCGAGAGAAAAGCTCTGCGTGCGATCTTTGGTCCTGTTTGCGTTGACGGTTTCTGGAGGACAAGATTCAACCACGAACTGTACGGGCTGTACAGCGACATGAGTCTAGTCAGGATCCAACGCCTTCGGATCCAACGCCTAAGATGACTAGGCCATGTAGAGCGTATGGACAACTCAGCTCCGGCCCGGAGAGTCTTCGACTCCGAACCCGTGGGACAACGCAACAGAGGACGCCCGCGATTAAGGTGGTGCACCCAGGTGGAGAAGGACCTCAACCAACTTGGCGTGCGACACTGGAGACAGCTAGCCAGAGACCGTGCTAGCTGGAGAGGCTTGTTGGTTGAGGCCCAGGTCCACCCCGGACTGTAGCGCCAAATGAAGAAGAAGAAGAAGACTAAATTTCTGCAGACTGCAGAAGAAGACTATAAACGAGTCAAAATCAAGAGGTTACAGTCCTGCGGAAACTGAAATTTTCAATCAAATCCGTCGAAAGGAAACAGTTTTATTGATGAAACACCCTGAAACTGAAGGTATCCAGTTTTGCTCGCCCAATATCTACCCTTTAACCTAATCCAATCTTAGGCTGGGGCAGTTTATCATATAGCTGCTTGCGGCTCGTTTTGCAGCTAGCTCAACACCGCCAGATTCCAATTTGTCTCCACCTGTACATGGGACAAATCCACTTCCGCACTCGTACAGTTGCAAGAGTACTGAAAGATCTCGACGTGCACAAATCCGCTGGCCCGGATGGTATTCCCCCTATACTTCTGAAGAGGTGTTCTTCTGTGCTGGCAAAACCACTGCGTAAGCTTTTTCATCTATCCTACTCTTTAGGTCTCTTTCCGAGCAGATGGAAAACAGCATTTGTCCAGCCAGTCCCTAAAAAGGGCGAATCTTCGTCACCCACCTCGTACCGACCCATAGCACTTACGTCCCTTCTTTCTAAGGTCATGGAAACGCTGATAAATCGTCAGCTTATGAAATATCTTGAATCGCGGAAGCTTCTTAATGACCGACAATATGGTGTCCGCAGTGATAGGTTCTCTTATCTTATCTCACCGAAAAGTGGAACCAGTTTTTGCACAATGCAGGCGAAAGCAAGATCGTTGCGCTTGATAATTCTAAAGCATTTGACAGAGTTTGGCATCAAGCTCTCTTGTCGAAAATGCGCGCCTATGATATCGATGAATCTCTTCTTCTATGGATTAGAAATTACCTTTCGAACCGTTCAATTCAAGTTGTGTTGGATGGGTTCAAGTCTGATATCCACCAAATTAATGCTGGTGTTCCCCAAGGCGAAGTTCTGTCCCCGACACTCTTTCTCATTTTTAAAAATGCTCTTGTCTGCTACAAGATCCAATCCATTCTTTCGCTGATGACAGCACCCTTAGCTTTTCATACTAGTTCCAAGACTCACTGTCCCCGCCCTTCGGCCGTAGAATTGGAACGGCACTTTGAATTCCGATCTTGACAGCATAATTAACTGGGGGAAAAAACAGTAGAGTGGAATTCAATGCTTCAAAAACTCAATGCTGTCTGCTGTCACTCAAGCGAACCCTTGATAATCGCTTGTCTCGATGAAACCGGAAAACTTTCCATCCTTGGTATGTGTATCAACACAACACTTAGTTGAAACGATCACATTTTTGATGTCGCCAAAAATGCTGCGAAATGTTTAGGTTTCCTTAGTCGATGCAAGAAATATTTCACCCCTTCTGATTTGGCTTTAATTTATAAGGCGTACATCCGCCCCAAGCTTGAGTACAACGCTCATAACTGGTCTGGTGCCCCCAAGACCACACTGCACCTACTTGATAGAATCCAAAAGCGAGCGAAAACACTTATAGGAGACAACAATATCGCAGAGTCATTAGACTCGCTCGAACATCGACGTACCGTCTCTTCTTTGTCCGTGTTTTATCGCTAATTCAACAAACGATGCTCAAGTGAGCTAGCCAACTGCATTCCTCCTCTTCATGAATTCATCCGCAATACTCTTCTCCAGGAATGCTCATCGGTATACCCTTAAGCCTACTTTCGCAAGCACCGTTAAATTCAGAGACTCCTTCTTCAGCCGCACTGCATGAATATGGAATGCTCTTCCCAAGCTAATATTTCCCACAGACTACAACCCGCAGATATTTAAGACCAATGTGCACAGGTACGTCCTCTCCCTTTCTCACTCTAAACCTTCGGCCCGTGCTGTGTCTTGACCCCTGACACATAAGGGTATTAGCAATCCCTTGAGCATGCGCAAATTATATAAAAAAAAAGCTTACAAGCCGACAAGAGAGGTTTGATGAGCATACACTTCACTGAGTGCATACATTGTTTTTATCAGTCACGAGAACTCCTGCACATGATTGTGAATGTACACTGTTCTAGGTCACAATGGCTGTTGATTCAGAGCGAGCAAATCCACTCTTCTCGAAATATGTACCCCGCATTAAGAAGTTTGATAAGTTAAGTTAAGTGTGACAGCTGTCACAACCACTCGATAAGCAGGTGGCATATACCCCTGTCAAAGAGACGCACTGATCTTAGGATACGCTTAAGGGCCCAAGCCCATAAAAATCGTGGCATTTGTTAACCACAAAAATCGTTGTTGCCGGATTGCAAAGGGGTGTCCAATATTGAAATTTTAAAGTCCTTGAATTATTAGGAATTATTGAAAACAAACGTATTTTTTCATTCATATAATATCGTAAAAACAATCACATAAGGAGCATCCGGCTTCAGGAAGCATCCGGAATTTCCATGGAAACTTCTGTCAAACGCACAGAAAGTTAAAGGCCCAAGCCCATAGAATCAGTTGCTTGCGTTGCGTGACCAATTCCTTCCGTCGTGGTGCGTTCCACGTGTGGGCTGCATTCACTGTCTCCCTCCCTCTCATAAGGCCTTATGCGTTGTCAATTTTTTTGACAGGACGCAACGCACGCAACGGATTCCATGGCTTAATACGCCCGAAGTCTTCATTTAATCACAAGTGAAATTGCTGTACATGTTCGAACAAATCAAACGTGCCTCTCGTCATCTTCTCCACTGTCCTCCAATTTTGGTTCGATCGGAGAACAAAATTGTGGCGCACGTTCCGAATAACAGCAACAAGATCGAAGCTCCACTTCAAACTCTATTTCAATACCCTGGTGAATTGTACCAGCAACAGACAAAAGACAACTCTTCTGTCCAAGAAAGAGCTGTCCACAAAATTTCGAATTCACACTCTTCATACATAGATCGAGATCAGCAGAAACCTGGGTGTTCGCTGAACAAATGCAAATCTCTCCCCACGACCGAATAGGTGTTACGCAACACTGAAGCAGGAAAATGCAAGCCAAGCTTATCAGTAAAATTAATGACAACCCCAATGACAAACGCAAGTCAAACAACAACCAATTGACGTGTTGTAATTGCCATCGAAACCAGTTCAGTCACAAACGCGCAAAAAACGCAAATATTTACATCGAAACCGCTGTAAGTTCCATATCTCTCCGAGCCGACCAACAAGGCAAAGTCGAACGAAACAAACATGTTTTCACAGTGAAATGTCATCGAATGACGCTTCGCATCTGAAAATTGCGTTACTTACTTGTATCCCGATAGAATGTTGAGGAGGGTACTCTTGCCGGCACCCGATGGTCCCATGATGGCAGTGAGTTCGCCAGAACGCAGCCGTCCGCTGACATCTTTCAGAATTTTCTTCACTCCTGCAAAAATGACAAACAAATAAAATTAAATAAAAAAAAATAAGAAACTGGTTACCAAAGTAAGTAAACGAGTTAAGCACAGAAGAAAACAAAACAAAATAAAGTCGCACAGACAGACGAGTTGACTTGCATGCGGGACAGTGTCACACGGTTGGACGTTATCTTTGCTTTGCGACGGAAACGAGTTTGTTTACGCTTGCTCTGAGTGCTAATCTGCGAGAGTGGCTATGAGTGGAAGGGAATCGCAATCGCAATCGACATGTCAAACTCCTCCGCCTAAGCGATCAAGGTTGAGGGTGACGTTGCAATTAGTCTGATCGTTAATTCGGTCTAATTGAATTTGTGAAGACGTTGAAGGCGCTAATCGGTTTAAACAAGGAGGTGGACGCAGTGTCGACAAACAGAGGAAAGAGGTCTGCTTCCTGAACTTCTTCTTCGAATGGAGCTGAATGTTTGGCGGAGTGGTTTGAAAAGGAAGTCGCTTCGTGGATTCTATGAAAACGATCGAGTGACAGACTTCAGTGACAAAGGGAAGCCTCACGAGACATCTCCCACGACAAAGTGTTGCCATGATTGTGTTCCTGCTTCAGTCAGTTTTGTGACACACAACTGTCATCTGAGACTGCATGTGTTTAGTTTAAGGGATCTCCTAAGGGTCACCATGATCGCTTGGGGCCATCCATGTCCCTATTTGACATTCCAGCAGAGCTGTCAAACTGAACTGTCATCTGAGACTGCGTGGGTTTGGCTTAAGGAATGTCCTATGATCGCTTGGGACCATCCAAGTCCCTATTTGATCTTCCAGCAGAGCTGTCAAACTGAACTGTCATCTGAGACTGCGTGTGTTTGGCTTAAGGAATGCCCTATGATCGCTTGGGACCATCCAAGTCCCTATTTGACCTTCCAGCAGAGCTGTCAAACTGAACTGTCATCTGAGACTGCGTGTGTTTGGCGTAAGGAATGCCCTATGATCGCTTGGGACCATCCATGTCCCTATTTGACCTTCCAGCAGAGCTGTCAAACTGAACTGTCATCTGAGACTGCGTGGGTTTGGCTTAAGGAATGTCCTATGATCGCTTGGGACCATCCAAGTCCCTATTTGATCTTCCAGCAGAGCTGTCAAACTGAACTGTCATCTGAGACTGCGTGTGTTTGGCTTAAGGAATGCCCTATGATCGCTTGGGACCATCCAAGTCCCTATTCGACCTTCCAGCAGAGCTGTCAAACTGAACTGTCATCTGAGACTGAGTGTGTTTGGCGCAAGGAATGCCTCAATTGGCACCATGATCGCTTGGGACCATCCATGTCCCTATTTGACATTCCAGCAGAGCTGTCAAACTGAACTGTCATCTGAGACTGCGTGTGTTTGGCTTAAGGAATGCCCTATGATCGCTTGGGACCATCCATGTCCCTATTTGACCTTCCAGCAGAGCTGTCAAACTGAACTGTCATCTGAGACTGCGTGTGATTGGCTTAAGGAATGCCCTATGATCGCTTGGGACCATCCAAGTCCCTATTCGACCTTCCAGCAGAGCTGTCAAACTGAACTGTCATCTGAGACTGCGTGTGTTTGGCTTAAGGAATGCCCTATGATCGCTTGGGACCATCCAAGTCCCTATTTGATCTTCCAGCAGAGCTGTCAAACTGAACTGTCATCTGAGACTGCGTGTGATTGGCTTAAGGAATGCCCTATGATCGCTTGGGACCATCCAAGTCCCTATTTGACCTTCCAGCAGAGCTGTCAACCTGAACTGTCATCTGAGACTGCGTGTGTTTGGCTTAAGGAATGCCCTATGATCGCTTGGGACCATCCAAGTCCCTATTTGACCTTCCAGCAGAGCTGTGAAACTGAACTGTCATCTGAGACTGCGTGTGTTTGGCTTAAGGAATGCCCTATGATCGCTTGGGGCCATCCAAGTCCCTATTCGACCTTCCAGCAGAGCTGTCAAACTGAACCGTCATGTGATTCTGTTCTGCGAATCGAAACCTTGACCAGCGACGTCACCATGCCCACGATTCGCCGAACGCGTGGCATGTCAATCGGCTGACAAAATGTTTTCAAAATCCCGCAATTGTTTTCCGGATGAGAATCCAGATTTAATCACCCGACGACTCTGAGTGCCGCACAAGTTGCGTGATAAGCCTTCAGCCCCAGCCTCGCCCGGGCTCCACCGCACCCCAACATTCGGTGATCGAAACACGTTCGTGGTTCGGTCTTGACACGCGTATTGGACAATGCTTCGGCTGATAAACGTAGCGTCGCCAAAAAAGTGAGCTGTTTTCGAGCGTGTTTTGAATAGCCCGTGGACGGGGTGTGAAGCTGATTAGACACAGCAACAGCGGATGGCACCAGAGTGGAGTGATGTGGATTCATTCATTAGCACCAGACGCCGATGGTGTGACATCATCCGAGGGGAATGGAGCTACTGCCAAGAACAACATCACCACTCAGCCACGCCGCGCCTGCCTGCCAAACTTCATTCGTTGAGTAACCTGCATTAACCCTTCCTATGCATTACACGCCCGTGTCGTGTTGTGCAACCGAACCGAAAGCGATCCACAAGCAAAACACACGAAGACGGTCATTAACCCGTAGACGCACCGCGCCGCCGTTAATCAGCTGGCTGCATTCAGCCGCTGATGAATAACCAAATGCCGAGCTGACACCACAAATCGACCGCATCGCTGCGATCACCTTGGCTGGGGTCAGCCGCCAGAGCGGTCCCAAGACCGGCTGCTGCTAGACAGACTCGTGAAAATATCACGGAAGCCAACCTCAAATCGGTTACAACGTTACGTCACCGATGACAGCTGTCAAAGACGGGTTGCCATCGCCTCGGGTCGCGACGCGAATGAAATGAAAAGCAAGTCTCGGCATTGTTACGCACACGAGACTCATAAAAATCGAACACGCCGTCGTTAGACCGTAAAAGCCTTGAGTGCCCGACCAGCGGCGTTGCGCGGGCGAGCAGGGTGAACTGAACGCAATCCACTAACGGCAAGTGATTGTGCGGAAATCTCTTTGCGCGCCGCGATGACTACTAATGCGAGCTTGGCATGAACCTTCAAGAGGTAATCTCAATTCAGCGCTCGATGCGCGCAGAGATGGCATGTGTCTTTGTTTTGTAAACAAATGATCGACCAGTGCGGTGGCGCCTTCGGCTGAGACGACAGCAGTTTGGCACTTCCGATGAGATGGTGTAAAGCAAGCTCATGGCAACTTCGGTGAGTCATGAAGCCGCGCCGCAGCCGGTTCTTGTTAATTGGTCCGTCAGACCCAGACCAACGACTAAGCCCGGGGTTCGCATAGACGACGCGTTCGCAAATAACGCGGAAATTCGCCCGTCGATAATTGATTATTTGAAAATTCAACTTCAAGGTCGTCGGCGCGGCGGCGGCGGCGGCTCGGCTAACCGCTTGCCGATGTGTTTGATTTGTGATTTTGGAATTCGCCAGTCGCACATCTGCGCCGCGAAAGATTTGCATATGCTAATGAGTGGTGTCTTCTTCGACGAGGGGTTCCTTTTGTAGTGTGGCTGGTTTGTTGTTTGTTCTAGAAATTTCTGATTTGGGAAAAACCAGCTGCGAACTCGAGACTTGTTAGCCGGAGCGGCTGCGAGAGCGGATGGTGGGGCTCGAAACTGGTTTCGTTCTAATGCTGGTCGGGAAGCGAGTGACGGATTTGCAAAGGCTGTTCATGGAGTCTGTGGAATTTGTAGAGGCAGTAAAATTCCGTAAATTCAGGGAAGCATTTAAAAATAATCAAATATCCAAGCAAAAGTGGTGCCTCTTGTGAGGGAGATGGAAAGAATGTGAGTACGTTAATCGATTAGATTCAGTTAGGGACTTGAACTCCTTCATAATTCAAGTCTCTGACAATGCTCTCTCAGGATTCCCGCCCAAGAATAAGTTTTCAAACTTTGCCATTCAAAGCTGGCTCAAAGTGTAGGTCGCCTCCACTCTTGCGGGAATAGTGGCACGCAGAATGCAAGTGGTTGTTGTATGACTTAAACCAGTAGTTTCACTTTGCAATGTGGCGCCACCTATGTTGTCATTCACCCTTATACTCTTAGGCGTGTCACATGTCACTGTGGAAAATGTCTTAGTTACTTGATGTGACATTTAAGTGACTAATTGAATACAAATTTGTCACGTCACGTGACATGTGGTACGACTTAGGGAATAGGGGCCACAACTTTAGCGAGAAAGCTTGTAACTAGCCATGATTTCGGAAAGTGACTTGTGAGCGAGAAGGCTTATAACTAGTCATGATTTCGGAAAGTGACATGTGACAAGACAAGGCTTTGTGAACGATTTACGGACTCAATTGCACAACAAATGGATTAGGACAGGGGTCAGATCATGGATAACCAACCACAGAAAGAGCATCTTCGTCTTCCTATCAAATTGTCCCGGACCGACGAACCTTCGAAGAGAAGAAAAGTCTTTGTTACATTCGTTATATTTCTCCGAAGTGAACAGTCGCCGTAAAGTAGTCCAAGCTAGCCGCAAATTTAAACTTCAAACTGTGTCATGACCAAGTGTTCACACTGGAAATACTTGAAATCCTTGAAAAGACCCAAGCATTTCAGATCGACATTAACAACATGGTAACCAACCGATACAGTTGTGTCGTGTCACATGTTCATGTCGCATTTAATGGACATGTCAATTTTAAGAACGTCAGTGGAGGAGGGTTGCCGCAAGCTCTCATGGTTTTGACATTGTCAAGTTACGGCAACCATGTGATTTTTACAACATCGTTATTCGCAAATTCTCAGCAAGGCCGCGTCTCCTGCAAGACAGCGGGTCAAACAATGATTCTGTGATGTATCAAATTTTCTGAACGTAGTGCTTTTCAAAATGCGTAATCATGCATCAATTCATAGTCTTGAGCAATTAAAATGATCTCTTTCCTCAATCGACTCAACCAGCAATATAAACCAACCACCCTCTTGAGTGAAAGAGAGAGTGGCCAAAGATCGGCTGAATCAGAGACGACATGCATTGGAAATCGTCTTTGGATCGCAAAAGGGAGCCTGCGGTCGTGGCATAAATTCGCCATTAAATAATAATTAAATGGTGTTTTTTAGATTCGGATAACTTTAAATTGGCAGCATTGTTTTCAGTGACAGCTGACGTTTCTGACGATAATTCTCGGTTTTGAGGTTAGTTTGGTTTGGAAAATTCTCATGAAAAGATTCACGTCGGGGCAACGCGTACAAATTTTTCAAATTTACATATATTCAAAGAACATGGTTCGCTGCGAGAAATTCAAACTAAAGTTATTTTCGAGAAATGTCACTTTATGGACCACTGGAATCATTTGCCGTCACAAGGGGTGATATTCAACGGTGAGCGGTACAGAGACGTGATTTCTGCATTTTTGAGGAACATTTAAACTTGAAAGCCAACTTTGAAGCGTTTTTACCGATATACAGCCTGATGTACTGCGAAAAATGTGATGATTGGACTATGCAGTCGTCACATGCTCGAATTCATATTCAATTGCGTAGACATTCAAATCATTTTGCTGTGGTTCATTCACTTTAAAGTTCTCAGCATCTACAAAATCGAAATGATTGCTCGACGAAATGTTTCCTGGATTAAACTGATCGCTGACGAGTACGTGTTGCACAGAACTATTGAATCAAGCCGTTGCCCAATGTAAGTAGCAACGCTATCCTTCTAGTTTTTACTTTAATGTCTTGCCTGTTATTTACTGAATATTTTAGGCTGGGGATGGTTGATGTTGGTAAAGCATCGATGTTGAAGTCGATGTCAAGATCGTTGGCTGAACATCGATGACCGTTGAATAATCGAAATCAAAACATCGATGCTGTATAATGAATTTATATAATTCCGACTAATAGTGCAAAAAACTACATACATGAAGACCAAGAATGAATGACCAAGAATGGAAGAATACATAAAATACCAAGAAACTCAAAGCATTCAACCAATCAATCAAATTTTGAGTCTGACAAGTCCACACAAAGAGCTGATCAGTGGTCTTTCTTTCAAAACGCCTACGTCCTTAAGATGAAATTCAAGAGAATGATTTAAAATCTTCAATTAATAGTAGGTTCTCTTTTGCTAACATTAAAGGCCGATGTTTTGTGCTTGACATCGATTATGCGATACCTTAAGAACATGAACATCGATGTCAAAAACATCGATATTTTGTCACTCAACATCGATAAACATTGAAAATCCCTATTTTGGGCAAATTTGAACCTTGCATGACCTACGCAACTGGTAATAATTATCCTTTCGCTTGAAGGCCTTAAGACTTAGCTTTTTTTTGCATATTGTGACTTTGTCAAAAATGTCCCTAAATATTCCCATTGGGAACTAGGGTTTAAAATGTTCTGGTGAGTATTGGCTTTCAGTATCTATTTTCAACTTTTTTTTCCCAAGCTGCCCACCACATTAAATTACTTTTTTCGACTTAACATCGCTCGATGACATAACGAGTATCAATCGATCGACCGAAATAGGTGAATTTTGCTCCACAAGTTTTGGTATTTTGCGAATTTCTGGAGTGGTACAGATGATCTGTGAGTTGCAGGATTCATGCAAGGTGGGAACGAAGTAAGCGAGAAATGCTTAAGGTTTCAGAAGGATAATGCGGAATGTAAATTGGATTGCCGTTCTAGTCCATCATCTAGTCCCAACATCAAGCATGACATTGTTCGAATTCTGGATGACTTTCGAAGACATTTAACGAATGTACACCTAAAGTGCAAACACGAAAAGTAAAATGACCGAAAATGCAGCAGAAGTGTCTTTGAAGTTGAGTGGCAAGAGAGATGCAGCAAATCTGGAAAAGGAGATTCTATTTATTTCCACTGATTGGGCTCGATCAAGTCAAGAAAAATACAACTCCGGAGCAAGCTCTTTCGCTTATGGTAAACATAAAATGATGAACTTTTCAGAACAAAAGCATCCAACAGCTGCTTAGAAACATAAATTCGAATGTGTGGCGATGTATTAAATAGGGTTTTAGTTTTATCAGATGCATGTGATCATAGAAAAAAGAAACGCACTACCTCAAGGAAGCATTGTCCTGCTAAAGGCTCCCCTACAATTTCCATCTAGTAGCAGTTCCGATGAGGACGTTGATGGGAGCGAATAATTTGAAATAAGAAAAAAACTTACGTCAAGTTAATAAATTAATAAAACACCGTAAATTAATTGAAATTGCTAATTTTTTGTTTACGTTTAACTCACAAAAGGCTAACGTAGAATGTGTTAGTTTCATAACTTGCGAGCAGAAAGGGACATTAGCGAAGATTTCGCCAAAATCAGTCCAGTGTGTTCTTTTGTGTCCACGAGGTCAATGGAGAATGGATGGCGTGGGGTATATGCCCCTTATCACTAAACACATATGTTTATACATGGGATCTGAAATCCTCATAGAATCACTATTATTTTATCCACGCACATTTAAATCCACAGGAAATCGATAGTACATCTATAGCAAGCGCCACAGACATTAAGTTCCGCAAGATTCGCAAAAATGCACACGGTTCGTTGATCGTGTCAATACGAGTTGGCGCAGACTATAAGACAATGTTGTACATAAATCACCATGGTTTCCAATATCATCTTCGAAACAAAAGAATGCAAACAGCTAACGACAATGCGACCCAATGACAATTGACACTTGAATTGAATTCATACAAAGACTGACCAAAACAATGCAAAGTGCTGACTCACGGACAACAGCGGCAGTTCGTTCAAATCGTTTGTAAGCACGATGAACATAGTGTTCGGTCGGAGAATTGGGTCGCAAGTCACGAAACGTCTGATGGACAGAACGTGGAAAAAAAAGTGATTGTGAAGTCACACAATTTGTTCGCTCGATGTAATTTGGCAAAAAATAATATTGCCGCGCACTTCTGTGAAAGAATGAATGATTTATGGAATTATTTTGGAATGTGACCAGATTTGGAATTTGGCCAGACTCTCGTGGAAATGGTCGAAAAATGTTGTGGCTTCGTTTTGAAACACATTTTATTTTGACCTGACTCGTACACACAGTAAAAACGGATCTAAACTTGAGGAACACCCTTGAACTTCGATGGAAAATGATGAAAAAATATTCACGGCGGGTTGCTTGGTCATTTAAAACATAGATTGCAAGGCTTCCGCAGTACGGGTTCAACCACGACCTGAGTGGGCTGTACAGCGACATGAGTCTAGCAGGCTCCTACTGATACAGTGCCTAAGTTGGCTATGCCATGTAGAAAGAAACTGCCAGACCGCTGAAGAGAAGAATAAGCCATGTAGAGCATATGGACAACTTAGCTCCTGCTGGACCAAGCAACAGAGGTACCTAGACTTAGCTCCAGCCAGTAGGATCTTCGACTCTAAGCCTGTTGGTCCACGCAACAGAGATACCTAGACGTTCTCCCCCAAAGTGGTGCACACAATTCCGGGGAACATTAGCCGGCATATTTTATACTCAAGAAACACATAGAGACCCGGTTGCAGGGTAGGTCTTTCTGAGAAAGAGTGGATGTGGACACGGATGGTTCCAAACTGGAGACAGGTCTTGGAAGTGGTGTTCTCTCCAAAACAAACTTTTACAAATGACTGCCTGACCGCTGTAGGCAGAGATCGCGGCGATTCGAGGTGCAATGTCACGGCTTGAATGAAGTGGAAGATCCCCACGCGTTAGTACCATCTTCAGAAGTAGTCAGGCGTCCATTAAGGCACTGGAGTTATCCCCTTTTTAACTCCAAACTAGAATGAAACTGTCTAGGAGACGATGACTGAGCAGATTAATATTTTTCTGTCTTGGGTGCCAGGTCCCTTTCCGACTGAAGGAATGCCACTCGCTTACAAACGACGACGGTAGGCAATGAATGCAAAATGACTCAGCCATGATTAAATTGAAAATGCTGATAACAGTTGCAATTGCTGACTCCATTTGAGAGAAAACGCCAGAGGACTAGGCGTTCCACTAACTGCAGCACATTCTTTTCACCTTCCTAGGATTCAAGTGGCCTCAAAAAGGTGTCCATCGTTAGTCTAATTTTTCTCAATCTTAAGCTTAAGATGGTTGCCCACCACCAGAATGAGCCAGTCTTGTCTAAGTACATCTCTTCAGCCAAGTCAACCTGATTCTAAAGTGGATACTGTGTGTTGCCGAAACAGTAGGTGGCTGCTAGTGAATTCACACAGCACACTTAGACCATATTGGTCCATTGTGATACCCACAGTCAAACAATTTCCACTGATTGACCACCCCAGTGACAGTTCCGTAAATTTGATCCCAACGGCAAATGGTGACTGGGCAAGATTTGAAAACCAGATAAAGGCGTGGGATTCGAACCGAGGACCACGCTAACCAAGGGCAGGCACTTAAACAATTGCGACATTCAGTCGTATCGAAACAGTAGCTGCAGTGTCGTCCAAGTGGAAATAATGGCAAAGTCATGTCCTGGTTCATGTGAAACGTGATATCCGCCCGCGATATCTGTATCATTTCGGATGACAAGACAACAATTAAATCCCTGACATCGCTCTCTATAAACTCTAAAGTAGTCATAAACTGTCGTGCATCCTCTGAATATCGCAAAAATCGCCACAAAACTGCCGGATTGTGGAGCCTCTTGTGAGATAGGTACTCCCTTAGCCACCTTTTAGTTATAGTTCCAAATTCTCGGTTAGCAAAAAGTCAGTGCCAAGGCATTACATGCCAGATCGACCAGCAAATCTGGCCTTGTCTCGATCCAAAAAGATCCAAGCGATCAGATCTTGATCTTCTTAAAGAGTCCAAAATTAGCACTCAGCATTCAGGTCTACAGGCAAAAAGCCTAAGACTATTCTCAAATCAATTGCTGCAACAGTTGTCTAGACGAAGGCAGAGGAGGTAAGTTTACAACACCTTCTCTGTAGCTACCCTGGACTCGCTTCGATCAGGAAAGCCGTAATGGGCTCCTTCTTCTTTGACTATCTATGTGACCTTAGTGAACCACCTGAATTCACTGACAAAAGTGGCTGGCTGTCCTAGACTCAATCGCTTGTTCGTGAACCCAAGTGGCAGCACAATGGGCAGCACTTTGGCCTAAGTGCGTCCTAATGCCACTTACTACCTATCTACCTCACCCCCCGAAAGAGTGGGAATGTGGAACACCAAAATTCGATCCACCACCGGTTTGTGGAGAATTTTGTTTAAAAACGTTGTATGAATCGTTGACAGCCTTCAGTAACTGGAATTAAAGCAAAATTGTCACTCGCGTTCTAATCGCTTCTCTGACTGGATTTTGGAACAGGATGGATTTTATGATTGCCTGCTGCTACGGGTGCAGGGATAAGTGGCCTAGAGGACTCTTGTCGAATGAAGATGGGGAAAGAACGACGTTGTGTGGGAGACATATCAAAACTAGCAACAGAAGCGCCAGGAACCGTCTACAGAAACACGAAGGAGCTCGCAGACCCCTAGTCATCCATCTGAGAATATTTCATGCACTCCTTAACTTAAATCGGGAAAAGAAAACCTCGAAAAGCGGATTTCCTTTCGACGATGACCTGTTGACGATCGAATGAAACAGTTTGACTCATGATCAAACAGGCGCGTCGAATGTGGATCACCGCTTCACCTGTTATACATGGATTTTGACAAGTCAATCGCCAGTGTGAACAGGGAGTTTTTCGGCAGTGTCCAACGCACGCACGGAGCATTTTTTTAAAAGCTTTTGACACATCCAAATGTCATCCACGGAGTTAGGCTGTCGAAGGAATTCGACCAACATGTCCCGGCTGCATTTAATCACGAATTTTGATTCACAGGGTGAGTCCCTCGCATTATCTTTGCCAGGAATCCAGGACAGGACGACACGACGCGACGATGGGAATGTCAGTAGACTCGTCCTATATAACGAAAGAGCGACAATCTTTTTACCCAAAAATGCAATGGAATGGAAGTACTTAGAATTTTTGTCTGGAAGTGATGTATTTGACGCTACTTGACAGATGTCAAATGCGTCTGATCAGTAGAACCTGTCAACGTCTCATCTGCAGCAACACTCAACTAGAGACTAAGTAACTCATTTTCACTCTCCCTTCAGCATCGACATTGCAAATATCCCCTGTGAATCATTCTCACTTTCGCCATCAACAATCCCCGAAACAGGTCGCATGCTTCTGTCAATGTCAAGTCATCGCAAGACATGTAATTTGCCGTGCTCACGAAAGTGTGACCAATCTGCATTGCCACTTTATTAAACGCTCCAGTGAACGAAATCCCAGCAAAAGTTGTCGCTGCTGTCTTAAGGAACAGCATGACAGATGTCACATTCATCATTCACTGTCACAGTGGCCGAGAAAAAAAGGGGCAGTGATTTTGACAAACGATAATTGTTTGTGTTTTATGCTTGGTCCGAGGGACGTTGACAAGAAATCGTTCGAGAAAGTCAATAAATCTTTAAAAAAAAACAACGATGAAGAAGTTGAGCCTCTTAAATTTTTTTCTGACAGCTGACGTAGGTGACAGATGGTAAGAGAGAGAGAGAGAGATCAAAAGTAAATTTTGGACTGTCCTTCGAACTGAAACTGTATCACAACGTTGCTGCAGTAACCTTGTTTTATTTCAGACTGGAAATTGGACAGATGTCACAACTGTCAGATTTTCATCGCCAATTTTTGGAAGAGATCAAACGGATGTTGCTTTCTTTTCCAAGTAGCGGGCAGATGGGTATTAGTACAGAGATAAAGTATGACAGTCGTAAGCCAACAATGACATCTGTCACAAAACACTACTTTCTGTTCACCATCTCCGACATTCGGATGAGATCGAAAATGGGTCATTCCTAGTCTAAGTCCGTTCGCCTTCGAGAAAGACACCCTCAATTAAATTCTGTAAAACGATGAAGTGACTTTCAAAGCGAACAAAGCTCAGCCTTCGCAGACATTTGACGTCTGTCCTGCAACGTCAACTGGGAGACATTCGGCTCTCAATGGAAATTAACTAGATTGGAGATGAATGCTCTTTCCACAATCAGAAGAGGGCTTGAGAGTTCGCACCACTAACGCACACAATGGGATTACGTCATCTGTCATCAGCCGAATAAGCTCAAGTGTAAATCCGCCCTCGCAAGTCGACTGTTTGAAAATGTGGATACTTACGGTCGGTTAACTGCGGCTACGACTCAGCAAATGCTGCTCATCCACCGCGAAACGGAATACACTTATGGGTCTGAGACGTCGCATGACAACGACGACGTCGCGGCAACAATGACAATAGACAATACGCAACAATGTGCGTATCGTGAGTCCAAGGCGGTGCCTGCTTCGGAATTGGAAGTCGCATTGAATTTGAATAATTTTCCGTGGGGTTTCGCTAACCCTCCCGAGTGGCAGAGGTCAGGCGCGGTATCGAACTTCAGTGATTCGCTGACAAAACCTTGCAACCCAAGTGCTTGTTCGCAACGCTTGGTCGACTTAAGCGGTCGCATTTGTACTTTGGTCACGTCTGACTGTGTGCGCCCGTCGCGATAGAATTGAAGTTTCGAGTGCGAAACGAAGAAAACGGCGGAGAACCAGCCCTGCCCGACTGAATTGAGGTTAGTGGGGTTGTGGCCGTTTCGTTTGCTCTCGGCGAGAGATGAAATAAAGATACGGGCGAGATACGTGATGGATGAACCTGAGAAGATCTGAGTGAGGGGGAGGCCGTGGGAGTTTCCGCTTGCAGTTGCACGACACTCGGCACAGCTATCGATTGCGAAGGTGCTGCGGCAGGGTTCTGGTAAACAAGTGGTGGACTTTGGATCGAGGCTTAGTCATGAGCTAGACTTTGTCCACTGACTCAGAGGAGGCGTGGAGAGATGAGACAAAGAACGCGAGATAGGAACGTGATCTCCGGCTGGAGTTGGAATCGTGTGCGAGGCGTTGGGATGTGACGAAGCGTTTCGCGTTTGCCCACATCTGCTGCTTTGATGAAGAGGCAGACTGAGCCAGTTTGATGTGGAAATGTGACACAGTTTGAAGGTCTTAAGAGGGCCAAGCTATTGGCTGTTGATGGGGCAGGTTATCAAACGAGACGTTACAGTGACTTCGGAGTGGGATATGAGAGGACTGGAGACAAGGGTTGTGTGACGTGCTTAAGAAAGATCAAGCTGCGCGGGTGGGTCACTGGACAGTAGACCTGGTCGTTCGGAGTGGGATATGAGAGGACTGGAGACAAGGGGTGTGTGACGTGCTTAAGAAAGATCAAGCCGCACGAGCGGGTCACTGGACAGTAGACCTGGTCGTTCGGAGTGGGATATGAGAGGACTGGAGACAAGGGGTGTGTGACGTGCTTAAGAAAGATCAAGACGCACGGACGGTCTCGCTGGGCAGTAGATAAACTATTAATGTCAGTGATAGACATTCGAATTTGTTACATTCCACTGTGGACAGCCTACAATGCCCACTCGTGCTATTGATCCCTTAAACAGAGGAAGGGACGTGAAGTCTCCCTACTCAAGAAATTGTTATTGGCAGTCATCGCAGTAAGTTCGCTAAGGAGTGACTGAGATTGTGTACAATTTCGTGTCCGATTCCAGCGTCAACATCTTCCTGCAGCTCGCACTGTTGTCACATGAACAACTGGGCTACAGTGAGTCTTTACAAGGACGTCTGTTGTCGAAATGTACATAATTTTTGAATCGCCGAGGGTAGGGAAAAAGCTGAGATCATCTTCCTAAAGATTGACTTTGGGAGTGCTACACTCAATAACACGGCAAGCTAAAAATAGTGGAACAATTCCACCATCCAGTGCTATGATCGTGGTCGTCGTTCGCGTTCGTTCGGGTGACTATTGAGATGATCGTGCCAAATCGGTCGGTTTTTGGAGGATCTTCTGCCTTGACACTTAAGGTGTCAGGTGTTTAGTGGTTATTTTCATTTACAGAAAAATCTCTGTCCCCTCTTCAAAGTAATTCATCATAACCTTGGCGCGTCATTTATACCACAAACAAGTCACGTGGTTTTATTCTCATATTCATAATTAAACAATTATTTAAATCACACCGTTTAATGTCTTAAGTGTGTCTGTTGGGGCTTTAGTTGCTTTGTCCAATTTGGGCTGACAAAATTTCACGCAAACTGAAATGGGGGCCCAACCAAATCGATCTGGAACATCAAAGACACCCTCCATCAGGAAGACTTAACCTCAAAGGAATTTAAATGAAGACTCCAGACAACGCCGATCAACTGTCAAAAAACTTGGCACCACTTCTCTGGGGTTACTGACAATGCTCAGAGCAAAGATTCACAAACATGACACTGTCTCGGGATCCGCACGAAAATGCAGGTCCCCACATGGTTTTGATTGTTTTGGTTGCTTTAGAAGGTAGTCCGATGTCTACCTCTTAATAGACCACAGAGTATTGTTTAAAAACGTGGATAGCAAAGATGTGTTTCAATCAGCTTTATCTCAAGCCGGGCGTATGTATTGTGGCTGATCAGATGGAAAAGTTGCTCGAAATACAGAAGACGCTCGATGTAGTGAACTAATAAAAACCAGACCTTGTCACTGGGCCGAGATTGTTGACTGTGTAGAGCATGTACAAATCTAACCCTAGATGGCTGTGCATGTTTTTGTTACATAGTTATGCTTCGTCCTTCTTTTTAAACTATGTTAGCCATGAGCCTAAGATTTTTAATGCAATGACTTAGATTTATTTTAAAAAGAATAAACTAAGTGAATTATTCCCACTATTTTTGACCGAAAAGTGAGCCATAAATGGTAACTAATTTCAGAGAAACCGCGGAAAATAAAATTTCTGATCGTCGATTCGACGCAGGATAACCATGCAAAGTCAATCAAATTAGGAAATATAAACTTGGCATGAATTATACCTACATTCCAACGTAATGCATATAGGATCACCCTGTCCATCGCACGATCAAAAAGAAGCTTTAAAAATCCATGAAAATCCAGGAACGAGAAGGTTTGAACGGTCAGTCGAGTGGCGCAGTGGAGTGGTTGTGGTCTTGACTAAAGAGAGCGTCACCCATTCTGATCGTTGCTTTTGCTCATTTGTAAGCTTTGGGCCTCGGGCTGCAAGAGGTTCTTGTTGGTCAGCAAGTTTGCTCCTGCCCCGATGAAAAGACACATCGGCCCGCTCGAGGATGGCGTTGGGCAGGTTAATTTTTCCATCCGAGTGTGGATAGGGCCTTTGGTCGCACGATGATAGTGTCCTTGTCTATTTTGGTTTGTTCACTATATCGAGCGTCCACCGTACAGTGAAACTTCTCTTTACCGCCATTCCTCTATAATTCGACATGGCCAGGGCATGAAGATAGGGCGTTTCGTGTATTTTACGGCGGACACATTCTATACCGGTCACGGACATGAATTTGAGCGCCTATTGAAGAGTTGTACCCTTGAGAATGGACATGAAGCAATGGAAACAAGGACGAGACAGTATTCATATGTGCCTTGATGTGCCTTAAGGCGTATTTGTTCTGGCAACTGGAAAAAGAGCTGTATTGGAAAAAAGCTAGACTGGAAGCCAATTATTCAAAGGCAGAGGAGTGGCTGACTACCTCACCAACGACTAGGCTGCAGGAGAACACCAAAAACCCTGGTTGACCACGGAACGATAAAGAGAGGAAAAAATGTCAATACAATGTCAACGGTAATGATAATGACAGAAGTTACAACAGACGCCAGAGCAAAGTTCTAAGCGCGAAGCTATCCACAAATAATGAAAACTTCAAGACAAATCTGGCAGAGCTGTGGCTAACTATTGGTACTCGTTGTAGACTAAACCAAGGGCAAGTCGGTAGGACGCATATTTTGCGAAAACAAGGCAGATGCTGGAGACAATCTGAGGAATCGACATCATGAACAACTTTAGATTGAAAAATGAAAACTCCTTAACAACAATTTCAACCAATTTCAACAGACTGGCATGACATCAGCTTCCGGCAATATGCTTCGATCAGCTTAGAAAAGGACCCTTTATCAACTTATGGAAAAATCTCTGCTTTACTACCTACCAATCCGCGGAGTGATTTGATGGCGTAACGTCGTGAGGCTTACGTAACTAAATCTTCACTTTTCAATGAACCAATGAATTGTGTAGATAAGGGCTGTCTGACGCCTCAAAGCACCATGCTCGGTCTCCAAAGATTCTCCGAACCTTCGCTACCTCTTGCTTCTAAATTCTCGAGTCCACATTTGTACTGATTGATTAAAAGACGCTGCTTTCAAAAAAGAAAGACGTGATCGCTCCAACTGATCCCAAACAAAGGCACAAAGAATTCGTCCAGAATTCAACACAACTGTTATTCCAACCCAATCCAGTCCAGCCACAGCCTTGGCGGACCAGTTTCCTTGGTTTGTTGCGGTCGTCCTTTCGTAAATCTTCCCCTCAACGACATTGACCCCATTTCGCTGGACTCCCCAAACAAGATCGACCAGATTTTCAAGTCCACACCCCGCACACAGTCCACCAAGCGAGATTCCCGATTATGTCGCAACAATCGCCGCAAAACCCACTTCTCTTTCGTGCCGCGGTGTGTACGAAGTCAATTAAGAGGACGTTGACCTGGTCAATCCGAAAATACCAAATGCGTGCATCGTCAGCGCTGAGGTGTGTGCACAGCGCTCTAAATAACAGCGCAGCAGGAAGCTCTGGACGGTGTGCGGAAATGTTTATCCACCTCTGCGACGCACGGCCAATTATCTGCGACTGTCTGCAGCTCGTCCATCATTTGTGTCGGACGGAGGCAATGGTTTTCTTCTTAATTATCCGCTAGGATAATCCTCATCGATTGCCGAGGTCATTGCGAGTGTGAGTCAGCCGCCAGTGCATCCGGTTTCGTTAGCAATTGATGCCTTTATGACTCAGTGGCGAAAGCGAACGCCAAACCTGGACAATCTGGATTCACGAACTCAATTTGCGTCTCGGTGTGGAGCCAATGAAAGGCATTCAGCGCCACATCCCCCTGGAAAGTCCGTCCCGTCGCGACGGTCTATTTATAATTCCACTCCTGTCGCTCGAGTCTGTTTACAAACACGCGTTGGATCTCTCGGCAGCGCGAACTGCGTACGAGTCGCGGATCAGCTGGAACTGGTTTGGCCGGCGCAGTTGCCACGAAAACCGCTTCGATGGCAGTCGCAGGTACTCCGGCATTCGCAAGTCAGCTCAAACAGGTCGCGGGTACAAGCCACATATCATAAGAATAATTAGAACGTGAATGTACTTCTGATTGCAATCTCGTGGATGGTTTCATCGGTAATCGTCGCACCGAGATCGTAATTGGCGTCGTTTCAAAGCAATTAGCACGAGGTTCACACACACCCCGTCCCACCCGGACTTAGAAGACACAAACCACCAGCGGTTGTGCACGGCAGAGCGGGAGTATGGCTGCGGCGGGTAAAAATAGCAACAAAGCGCTTTCGCCCGAGTCTAGCATGCAACAGGTTGCACAAAACTGCATGGGACTGCATTAGCATAAGAGCATTAAGGTCCCGCTTGGGTATGCACTTGTGTCCGTCTAGGCTGACGGTTGACACTTGCCCTGCATTGTGATTCACACGAGGAAGTGCAAACAATGAATGACGTCCGTTCGTCTATCCGCTTAACGGTTGTCTTTCGCTGCGGCTCTTGAGGGGATTCATACGTCAGCCACCCTTGGCTGGTGGATCGATTGATGGCCAAGTCTCCACCCAATCCGAGTTTAACGCACTCGGCAATACCTTCAAATATTCGTCCCGTATTCCACCAGAATTAACGATCAGTTTCACTGACGTCTGTCAAATCACCCGGTGACGTCATTCGAAGGTGACACAGATCGTGTTTCCCGTTTTCATTTTCTATCACGTTCCAACTGCGACCGAATCGCTGGCGATTGTGATGTGAATCGTGAATAAGATCAAAGGTTCAATCCAACGGAATACTGCTGGTAGCTCTATCTCTGGCCTAACGTGGTCGAGACTGTTGCACAACAGAGTTGGCTGAAATCCGAGCAAAAAAAAAAAAAACGCGAGGTTGTTTGGTGAGGCGATCAACGTGACCGACAATACCGTGTGCATTCTTAAGTCGGTTGTGCGATGATTTAGATTGAATTGGACGCAATTAAAAATGACTTCAATGGAAATGACGATGAGATGTGGAAAATCCCCTGATTATCTCGATCTTGTTAGGGCGGCTAAACTGAAATTCAATCGGATTTGAGTGCCATTTTATGGAATGTTTGGACATTTGAGGAATTCTGATTTGTTGCCAGTGAAGGATGTGGGGAATGGAGACGTTCTTGTGTGGCACTCTATTGGTTTGGAGACCTCATTTAAGTTATTGACAACTGCTTTGGGACGTGCTTCCATTTGATTCTTCGACTCCGAAAGTGTGGGGCAACGCAACAAAGGACGTCCACCCAGGTGAAGAAGGATCTCAGCCAACTTGGCGTGTGGAACTGAAGACAGCTAGCCAGGGGTCGAGCTAGTTGGAGCGGCTTGTTGGTTAAGCCAAAGGTCCACCCCGAACTGAAATAAAGAAGAAGAAGAGGAGAGAGAGAACAGCTGATGAATTGAGTAATCATTTCAACGCAGTGCGTCAACGCACTCCTTCGTAACGTGAAATCGGCTGGCGCAGCGCATTATTATGTATCAGGCATTATGACGGTTCCGACGAATACGGCTTGTTGAATAAACAATTGTTTGACACCCAAAGTGTAAGCGAACAGAGCATTTTCTCGGGTCTGACGGTACCCCAGTCCATTCAGAAACTAGAAGAAGATCGCTGAATTAAAAATGTCAGTACAAGGGATGTCCTGAAATGGTTGACTTATTATGTGAACAACTTCGAAAGAGAAGCCAGGCTATACGACTTTACAGTGACAGAATCTTTTCTTCTTTATTTGGCGCTACAGTCCGAGATGGAGCTGGGACTCAACCAACAAGCCTCTCCAAATAGTACGGTCTCTGGCTAGCTGTCTCCAGTGTCGCACGCTAAGTTCACTGAGGTCGTTCTCCATTGGGTGCGCCACCATAAGCGCGGGCATCCTCTGTTGCGTTGTCGCACGGGTTCGGAGTCCAAGACTCTTCGGGCCGGAGCTGAGTTGTCCATACGCTCTAGATGCCCTATCCATCTTAGGCGTTGGATCCGAAGACGCCTGACTGGACTCATGTTGCTGTACAGCCCGTACAGTTCGTGGTTGAATCTTCTCCTCCAGAAACCGTCAACGCAAACAGAACCAAAGATCGCACGCAGAGCTTTTCTCACGAAGAGACTAAGGACTTCCTCATCCACTTTTGAGATTGCCTATGCGTCCGCGCCGTACAGCAAGACTGGGATGATCAAGGTCTTCTATAAAGTCAGCTTGGTCCTCCGACAGATGGCTCTACTACTCAATTGCCTCTTGAGCCCATAGAAACAGCGGTTGGCGAGAGTTACTCTGCGTTTGATCTCGGTACTGATGTTGTTCGTACTATTTACTGAGGAGCCGAGGTAGACGAAGTCCTTGACTACCTCGAAGTTATAGCTGTCCATTGTGACAGCACAGTCGACTCATAGGGGGTCTAAGTGGAGCATGAATTTTATTAACCATGCCAGTCACCCTAGCTACCCACCTAACTAAGCCAAAGGAAACTACACCCTCTACGTAAGAACGAAGAAGTATCCGAGTTCAAGTTTTCGTGACAGTCTAAGAAATTTGCTGAAGCAGCTGTAGTAGATTTTTGCCCCTATGTCCAGTCGCTTTAGGTTTCAAAGATACTAGGTGGCTGGGTATTAAGAGACTTATATACACATGTGCATATTCATGGTCTTCTGGCTCGTCCTTTTTGGTAGTGACTCTTAACCCTCATCTCATCCTTTCTACGCCAGAGCTACTTTTTGTCTTATTCTCTTTTTTAAAACCACATATTGGAAACTGCCGACATTTTCTGACTTCATTTCAATCCTAATTGTACGCATTCCTGTATTCATGTAGAACCCACTGAAATACCACATGCGTCGAAATCTACGCACAATTGAGGATGAGATAAGGGTTAAGTCGGTATACTATCCGACTGTCATTTGTGTGGCTGCAGTTGTCCGTCTATTTGAATAAAACTTGAGAACCCTTCTTGCCACTCAATGTGGGATCTATCTGTCAAAAGCACAGATGCCTCAACTCCCTCAACTTTATCATTTCCTGGCTAAAACCCTCCGCGATATTGACTAACTTTAAGCCTTCAATCAGTCTCGCTTACTCAGACAAGGGACCAAAGGTATATCAAGAAGCAGGTTGGAATAGTTATCTGACGGCTGGATAGAGGAAGTCTATGTTTTATTAATGAGAGGCGGGTGCTGGGGATGCCCTTGACGGTCTACAGAAGCGCCTCTCTGAGAGCATTGAGTTGGAGGGGTCTGAGAGAAGAAGGAATACTTCTTGGGCATTGTCAGAGTCTGAAATCGATGGATTTGCAAATTATGGAAGTTGAAGGGGATTGAACCTAGACCCCCTGTGTAGCAGCATGGCTCAACTAACATCAAGCGCGCTTGATATTCCAAATCTTTTCCCAAATGTTCAAAAGTCACTAAAAGAAGAACAATACTCTGATCAATGAAATTAGAATTACAAGTTCCCAACCCTAAGATAGCCCCAAAAAGTCATTCAGAACAGCCTCTTGTGCCCTCGCGTGATTCACAGATTTCATGATCTCGTGTTAATTAAATCCGCTCCACAAATGCGTTCACAGACACAGCTCAAGATTCAAGATTCAACCAGAATCCACACTATTCGACTAATTAAACCTAATTGTTGCGAAAGATGGCTCTGTACCAGCGGCGCGGCACGGCGTCTTTCCCAAACCACCTCCTCTCCACGCCAAGTCGAGATGCTTTCAAATTACTTCAAGCATGCGATTCTCATTCTCGTTAAGCCAGAATGGCCACTAATCAACCTCAATCACGACGGGACAATATTTACAAAATCACTTCCAGTCATTCTCACGCCAGCTCGTACATCTGGCAACCCTGACCGCCGACCGATCGCCACTCTCATTGTTTCACTCGACTTTTATTTCCCTTCCCCGACTTTCGCGAACACAAAATCGAGCAGAATGAACAGAAAAACATGAGGAAATTAAAAAAAAAACAAAAAGAATACGTTTTCTTATCAACTCGTAGGCGACTTCGCAACCAGATCACTTGCTCGTTCGTGCATTGTTCACACACACACACAGAGCAAGTGTCAGTCAGCGGACGGATTGAATTAAGACTAGATTGTAATGAAAGCAAGTACTTACGGCTCGATCCTCCCTCCTTGACGGCGTAGGAGACATTGTGGAAGCCCAAGTCCACGGCCGGACGCTTGGGCAGGTGCTGCAGGGTCTTCGGCTGGGCTGGAACAATCTGCGCCTTCATCACGGCCCCCGAGTTCCTGTTGTCATTCAACAAATTATTAGATCCAGTATCGTTCTTCACCATTTTCGCTGTTTCACTTAGAATCTACACTTGGTCCTCAATCTCTGCTCGATCTCAGTTTCAAGTCGACACGGACAAATATTTTCTCATCAAAACCACAAACCAGGTTGCGGGGGGGAAAAAGAGTATTCAACAGAACGGAAAAAAATATAGAACAACAAAGCTGTCAGATCATGCTAGTGGATGGAGAATTTACGATCTTGCATCCGTCTCTCTCTATCCGCTGGCGCACAGGTATCTCTTCACTTCGCTGTCACTCCAATTAGAGAACAGTAAACTCAGGCACACACACACACTAACGCACGCGCTCGCACTGGGGTGGGAAAATTGAATGGAAAACTCGAACAGAATCACTGAATATCACCACAACGGCAGAGGCACTTGCAATTGATTTTTGGCACACGGAAGCCAATGTCGCCGTCTTTAAATAAAACACCTTGTGTCGATCAGCAGCAGCACGGCAGATCTGTCATTCTCTCCGAAAATACCTAAGTGTCGAGCGAGCGGGTCTGTTTTTGTGTTTTCAGTTAGAGAGGAGCTAACGCGGGCGAACACTCGACGCCAGCAGAAGTACGATCGCGACTGAATTTTCTGCCTCGACCAGCCAGTGCTTGGAGCGCACACTGATCGTACGAGCTGTCAGGTTGTACTAAAAACAGCTGAGAGAGTGCACCACGCACACACGCTCAGCTGGGGAATGTGTGATAAGCGAGTTTTCATTTTAGTACACACGCCTCTTGGGGCTTACGGTCTACACACGCACACAGCCAAGTGCTGCGCAGCATTGGAAGGGGTGCGCAGAGAGTGGATAGACTGAACGATCGGTCGGAATTCTTCTTCTTCTTCTTCTTGCGCTGAATTGTGTGCCTATGTCATAGCGCCCGCTGAATGTTGCTGGCAGACTGCGCGATGATGGCCAGTGTCGATGCGCGCTGGCCCCTCGGGCGTCGGGTATAATGAACTGAACTCATTTTTATGGGAGCTGATATGAGCCATCAAAAAGTTATGAATTTTGCAGTTTTTTTTTCCCTCTTGTAAATTAAGACGATCGAACTTGGGTTGTTGACGAATTGAGTTGACTCCGTGGCGGCGGCGGCGAGACGCAATTCGATTTGCCTTGAAGTCGCTGCGGGGCGAATATTTTTGATTGCTTACGATCGATACGTGCCTCGGATCTTATCGCCAGAGGCTTGCTGTTCTGAACGATGTTTTGCTCACTTGTAGGGGGTGTTGGGACTTAAGATTCCCCACTCGATTGTCGTTAAATGGGACTCGGTTGTTCGCTCGACGCTTGAAGGGTGACAGACTGTAGGACCGTCTTGTGAACTTCATTCACACTTGGTATGCGTTGTTTTCCACATCCGCTTTCAAGCCATTAAACATATCAAATAGGAATCCGATTCGTGTTTTCGAACCCGATTATGGAGGGTTTTTTTGGCTTTTGAATGCCTTCACTCTAAAGTGGGATTTTCTTGTTCTGTACTATTTTCACTCATTTCAAGAGCGTTCATTCATGTCGCGAGAATTATGTCGGCTACTCTGTTGCTGGAGATTAAGAGATCATCCAATAAGAGGTGTCATTTGACATTTCACGGTAATGCTGGCCTGATAGCGTGTTGTTATGCTTGCGATGATTCTTGAAAAGCAAAATGTAGGGGCATTTTGAACCAAAACAGACTGCCTACCTGCTTAAAACTGAAGTAAAGACGACTGGATGGCGCAGTTGATAGAGTGCCTGCCCCTAGTTAGCGGGGTCCCCGGTTCGAATCCCAGTGAAAGCAAAGTGAATACCCTTTTATCTGGTTTTCAAATCTGGTCCTGTCACCATTTGGCGTTGGGATCAAATTATCAGTGGTAGTAGTCTGACTAGGGGTATCACAATGGACGAATATGATCTAAACTAGCAGCCCCCCTTCCTAACCTAACCTAACCTAAAACTGAAGTATTCACTTAAAACCAAATGGTTGAAGCTAATGCTATCTTGGAACCAAACGAAAACGCGAGGTTTCGTCAAATTTCCCCAAACCTCCAAGAGTTCGCTACACATTTTCGGAGTTTCGAAATCTGGCGCTTTCGGCTAACTCTAGTTGATAAACCCTTTCAGTTCATCCGTCCATGAGGGGTTGTCAAGCCTTCAGGGTGAATTTCAGTTCATTTTTGGTCAGTTTGGTGTTTGGTTGTTTGGATGTCATTTTTTGATTCTGTCTCTTTTATTATTTCCAGTCAACAAACAACTGTGTTGCCAGCTACTTAAAAATTGACAACTTATGACATTTGAAATCACTTCAAACTCACCCTCCTGAGGATTTACTAAGGGTTCATCCAAACCTCGCGGTTTCGATTTGGTGGGAAATAGAAAAAAGTGGATTTCTTAATTGGGCGGTGGAAATGTTGGGCTGAGTAGGCAAGCAACTTTTCGAACGAGAACGTGGGGTATGACAGCAAGCAAGATTGTGGTTTTTAGAGCGAACACAATCCACAAGGGTTGCACCAAGCATCTCACCAAGACTGAGCGATGTCAACCGTCAACTTTCATGGACAACGTCAATATATGCGAGCAGTGATCCCAACAAGACGGCTCCAAATGGCATACAAGCAGCGCAACGCTCCAAGTTGGAAAGAAGACTGGATCTGGCGACTGGTTCATCTCACACCGAATGTTCATCAATTGGCCGTCGAGATCGTGATACTTAACGCCAGCCGATTATTTGCCCCGGGCCTACGCAAACTCCTCAGTCTAACAAGTTAACTACTTTGGACGAGTTCAAAGCCAATATCCGAGATGTTGTTACAGGAACAACGCGGCACATATTGGATCGATTCATCATTAACTGAACCCAGCCGAGGCAGTTATTTGAATAACGTGCTCCTGCACACGAAATGACATGAACGTAGCTTCAAAATAAAGCCAAGATCAATATTATATCTCACACTGTTTTTATTTCATTCACATTTATTTTCCTTTCGTTCTTATCTGGTCACCCTGTAGCAGTCATTCTCTGTAACACCATCGAGAAAGTTCAGAGAATGCAACGCAAATCCAAAAACCAACAAGCCAAGCACAAATAGTGGACACTCTTATTCTGCAGCAAGACAAATGCGAGTAAAAGTTCAAGGCAGTGTCGAAGAAGAAAACACAGCCAGTTGTTGTCAGAAATATAATGAGTCCGGTGGAAACCAACAGATTTTACATGCAGTTATGCATGAACACTTATACAACACTTTGACCGCAGGAAAACTAGAGCTCCAATACACTAAATGCAACAACGAGCGAAGGCTATGATAAAAGCAAAACGTGAGTAAGTTGTGGCAAAGCACTGCAGGTAAGAGAAGGAGGGCATTGCTCCCTTATTTCTCCGACGCGAGTTTTTTTCTGCAGCAGCTATGAAATTGTAAACATGAGCGTTGCCTCGACTTGTTGGTTGTCGCTGAAGTGTCACATTTGAAAGTAAATGTGAAGGTTTTTGTCTATTGAAGAGTTTCAGCACCTCTGTCGCAGGGTACCCAGTTGTGTGTGCTACTAGGGAGGATTAGGTTTATACTCGACTTAGAGTTGGCAAAGGAGCTGGACATGGAGTGATTTAAGGCTTTAGTGAGCATTTCCATTGACACTCGGAGCGCTGCAAATGCGGCAGTCTGTAAGTAGAAGATTGGCTTGTAATTAGTCGACAAAACCATCGATATAACTAACCGACGGGAGTCGGAATACGCAAAACTGCCGAGTAGGGAACAAGACTGCCATATCAAGGCGAGTCAGTGAAATATCTTGGAGTTGTGTTTTTACAACAGGCTCCGATCAAAGGCACCTTTTTAATGCTAACAAGAAGGCAACGATGGAGGAGTTGACAAGGAGCACTCTCTCGAAGGCTTCCGGACATCGGTGGCTTACACGGGCAGTCAGTTCGGTTATTTTATACGCTGCACCAATTTGGGTAGATTCCGCGCAATAAGCGCGGGTACATGCCCCATCCGTATGCGAACCTGGTACCTTCGACAACTCGAACAAGGAAGAGAAGAAGGGAGGGCAACATCAATAGCCCAATTGTAGCCTGGGTGACACATCTCCACTAAAGGAAGATGGACACACAAACTCATTCCGATGTCGATGCCTGGGCACTGTGAATGACCCAAGAGGTCTTTTTAAACAATACTACTAACCAGCCCTCATGCCAGTTCCGCGGGAGAGCGATTAATGAGTGCAGTGGCGTGGTTTAGTATGCAGACGCGAGGAGCAGCAAACTGGCGTCCAACGGTGGAGATCAGTCTAAGAAGAGATTCAGTCTTGTGGTGGTCGACGAGGCAAGATAACTGCAAGCCTTCGTCAGTTACTTCCTGTATCTGATATCGTATCTAAAGTCCGTCAGAAAGTTTTTACCGCTACAGATTATTCATTGGCTAGGCCATGTAGAGCGATGGACAACTCAGCTCTGGCCCGAAGAGTCTTTGACTCGGAACCCTTGAAACAACGTAACAGAGGAGGCCTGCGTTTAAGGTGGCGCACCCAGGTGGAGAAGGACCACAACCAACTTGGCGTGCGACACTGGAGACAGCTAGCCAGAGACCGTGCTAGTTGGAGAGGCTTGTTGGTTTAGGCCCAGGTCCACCCCGGACTGTAGCGCCAAATGAAGAAGAAGAAAGTATTCATTAGAAATAGAGTCCTTAGCAAATTGTCAATCTCTCAGCATGCCTACAACAGGGTTGAAACAGACCTTGACGTGTCGGAAGGCCTAACAGGAGTTCACCCCAGCTTCCTTAGACATAGAAGGAGCCCTGAACATAGTCAAATAACCTCGGCACTCAGCAGGCTTGGCATTGAAAAGGTCTTAATGGCTCTTATTCACCAGCTTCTTAACACAACACCGACTCTGTAACCTTTCCCGGTCGTTCGCTTAGCCTGATCAGAATGGGTAGGCCGAAACTTAGAACTCTCATCGGCTTTTGACTGGGCAGTGCGACATTGGGACTCACGGCCCAAGTCTACGTCTTCCTTTCTACGACTTCCGAAGAAGCTTCAGAGACGAGGAGGAGGAAAATTTGTGTAGTTCACCAACGAACTAGTTCAAAGGAGCTGTGACAAGTGAACTATGTGAACTTGTTTACAGTGTCTTTTCTTTCAGTTCAACACTGCAGAGAGCTAGCCAGAGACCGTGCTAGCTGGATGAAGAAGAAGAAGTGATTATTCATTTATTGGATAGAGGGCTATAACCCCTTCTCAAGTTGGTTCCAATTTGAATTCGACCGTAAGATCTTCGGGGCTTATAAAATCAAATAGAAGTACTGATGAGTCTCTGTCTCTCTCTCTCTCTCTGACCTGCATTACATCGATCATAAGGCTTCGCCATTGAACCGACGGTTCAGCCACAGTTTATTTGTTTAACTCAATTCGTCTACTGATCGCTTATAGAGGTGAGCGTTGAATAAGTGGTGGATAGATACCCACTCCCTTCAGAGAAATCTTTTACAAGTCTAACCACTCTTTCATTTCCTTGGATTAAAGCATCATAGTAGAACGTCACCACAAAAGTCAAAATTCTTCCGACGGGAGCTACGATGACGACTTCACTATGGTAGGCACACCTCAAGACACCGATCTCATGACACCTAAATTTCTCCTCAACCGTAGTCCCCTCCAGATATTGCTGCGAGTCTGCACAATACTTGTGCAGTTGACGAATGAACTAAGTGAGCTAGTTCACAATGTCATTTTATTTTAGTTCATTGAATTTATTCGTACTATTTTAACAACCTCGCTGAACTAAGCCCATCAGATTCCGTCAGTTTCACGCTTCGTCATAAGCACTAATTGGTTTAGATCCAAATGGTGAGATAACTGAGATTTACGCAAGCCATCTCCTGCCTTGAGAACCCAGAGATGCAAAGCCTGTTCCCCACTCAGTATTCAAAGATTTCGCTTGCCCCGTACCGATGCACAACCAGCTTCGGATGGAGTCTCGAAAGAAGAAGTGACTCTCTTCAGCCAAGTCTCCGCCGCACAGTGGTCGCGCAGTGGAAATAAACACCCGAAGTGAGATATTTTTTCCCGGCCAAATGGTTTATGTTTTTCGATTCTACAAATATGAGAACTTAGAAAGCCAAAATTTTGTTGACTTTGGATCATCCGTTAGGCTGTACCGTTAGCTCAAAGTTGGGACTTTGAAAATTACAAAAATTGACGTATTTTTAAAGCAAATTTGATGTGTCATATTTCCTAAAATTATGTACATTGGAACCTAAAGTAAATTTTTTTAAAAGGGTCATACATCTTGCTTTCAAACTGTGTTTTCAGTTTTTTCTTATTGCTTACCAATTTTTTAAGCCAGGCTTTTAAGTAAAGGCACATTTTGAGAGGGGCATTTCAATGTTTGATGGACTATAACAAGAGTCTCCAACGGGAGACCTACTTTTTCTGAAAGCTAAAAGTATTGTATATCGATGCTGAAGAATGCTAGAGATCACTTTTGATCACTTTGGGAGTACCAGGCATTTAAGTGGAGCAATGTCGTGCATTTTCGGCGTTTTCAAACGATTTCCCTTGCAATGCATGTATTGTGCAAACGCTATGCGAGATGACGAGGATGTTTTTATTATTGTGAATTATATTGAAACTAATTGCTTTTATCTAGTTTTGTTTGCGGTCTCATAAATGCATGTCGCAATGGGGCAAAAAAGGGGGGCCATTAAAGCGTTATTGGCGAATAACTATTTCTGACTTTGAGGCATCGGGAATTAGTTTATGATTCCGAAAATATTGAAGATTTTCGTCTTCTGCAAGTTCATGTGTTATATGTGGCGCGAAACCATCAGAGATGAATGATTTGAAGTTACTTAGAGCAAAACCAAGAAATCAGGAATCTCTAAGATTAGGAATTTCATCCTTTCACGCACCGCATCCGTTTTATGGAATACTTGCCACATGTAGCCTAAAATTTGGAGTTTAAAGCTTGGAGAACAAAAAAAAAAAAAACGACACAGCCCATACACCAGGCAAGGAAGAGTCAAATTCAGCAGAAGTTTATACAAAAAATGGGTATTAAAGTAGATATAATAAAGCAAGGATTTGACACAACCAACGATGGGAGCACATCTAGAAGATTTTTTGAAGACCCATTATCAACAGCAGAAATAACGGAAATAGATGTGCAACGCATAAAAAGATTCAGAGTTATCCTGGAGACAATATGCAGCAATTTTTGGATTGACCCCGACAAGTTTGGAGCTTATGCCTAGGAAACCGCTACAATGGCTACAAATTTATGTCCCTGGTATTATATGCCAGCAACAGTGCATAAAATTCTGTTCCACGGAGCAGAAATAATATCATCAGCAGCCTTGCATTGTCAGAGGAGGCGCAGGAAAGTCGGAATAAAAACTATAGGTACTATCGCATTAATAATAGTAGATGATGTTCTCGTTCGGCAACAAATGAAGATGTTATTCATCAAATGTTGGTATCATCTGATCCCTGGATTGCGTATTTAAGGACTGAACCAAAAACAAAAGATTCGCTGCCACTTAGTACTGAAGCGCAAGCCTTATTCTACTGAATTGCTTAGTTTCTTTAATTCCAAATAAAGTGTACGTTACCAAAACTTGTAAAATTGAATTTATATTTATAAACAGTGATTACAAATTTGCTTTAAGTCCCAATTTCGAGTCATAGACAATAATAAATAATTATTTTTTTTTTACAAAAAAAAGTGTTTTTTTTTTTATTTTTTTTAACTTAAGATTACTCCGTTAGCTTATGAGATAGATCAACCATTTTTGAAACATAATAAGATCTCATAGTACTTGCTATGTTTCAAATTTCATTAAGATCGGTTCACGGGTTCAAAAGTTACAGATTTATTTCCAACTCTCCCATACAACGGGACCACTGTGCGCCGTCTCCATCCACTCCAAGGACACGTTGCACAAGCACCAACTGCGCAGCCGGTTCCACCGAGTATCCGTTCAACTCGTTTCGCCAGCAGTTCGCCCCAAATATTGCAACTATCACGACAGCAGCTTTCAAACAGTCGCCGGAATCTTGCTGCCACATGCATTTACCGTCCGCCAGTGGCGGCGGCTGCAAACAGCTTCGTTCGGTGACCGAGATCTTTGCTCGCTCGCGTTGTTTTGCAATGCAAGCACTCTAGCGCATTGCACTTGCACGTGGTCGGCTTAGAATGTTGCAGTCGACCAGTGATCGAAAATTGCTCAGTTTACTTGTCAGTCACACACGGCGACGGCGAAGCTATCGTTATCGTCCCCAAAACTCGCTGATTAGACGAGAAAGGTAATGGCGAACCCATGGGCCGGCTATCAGCTCGCCGATAATAGCACATCCACACCAGCCGTGGCCTTGTGCGCTACGGGTCCCTTAGCACAAGCCGCACCAACTCGAATATGCGCGTCTTCTCCGCGGCCAAATGACTAATTCCCCAGGCCAACTGGCAATTGGAAAACAAAAAACATTGTGTCCCACATCTTTATCAGCCGCAGGCTTCGTCACGCAAAGTTCTTTGTGTTTAGGCGATGGACTTTGAGCGCCGATCGCTCTCCTATCTTAGCGCTGAATTTGAAGAAAAACGTCCGCTTATCGCTGACGGAACAATAATTGATTTGACGAGAGAGTACAAATGTTTTCTCAAGCATTCAGGCACGATTAAGTTTATCTTATCGACGGTATTGCGAGGTTACAGCGGGGTTTCTTCTTGAAGAGGAGTCCGTGCGGAGTCCAGCGACGCGGAGGGAGCAGGGGCTTGCGCTCAATGACAGTTGCGATCTTTATGACTGCGCTTATGATCGTCGTTGCCGAGGTGAACTTGAGGAAGACGATAAGAGCCGTAGGAGCGGAGGACTGCCTGTTGACATAACCAAATCGACGCAGTGGTCGAACGTCAAATATTGACTTGTGCCCTGGCCGAGATTTTCCGTGGAATGTTCTTTGTTTAGGGGGATTTTGTTTCGGATGAGCTTCACTTGAGGGCAGAGTTCAATCGATGTTGTTGCGGTAAATATTTTCTCGAGATTGAATGCGATGAGCTATGAGAGAGAGAGAGAGAGAGGGAGAGAGAGAGAGAGTTCAGAGTTGCCACGTTGACTTCATTGGAAGAGGATCTGTAGAATTTAACTGAAACTTCCTACCAGCACCTCATTTACTATGAGAGAGAGAGAGAGAGAGAGAGAGAGGGAGAGAGAGAAAGAGAGAGATAGAGAGAGAGAGAGAGTTCAGAGTTGCCACGTTGACTTTATTGGAAGAGGATCTGTAGAATTTAACTGAACATTCCTGCTAGCACCTCATTTACACCACATGTACACAGATTCATTGCGTAAACAATACTCTCGTCAAGATTTGGAATTGCAGCGTTAATGTGTTCCTCCAAATGGCGTACAGTGTGTTATTTTGCAAGCCTAGCGGAACTTAATACAAAAAATCAAAGTCCTCAGAATGACAAAAGTTTGGTATCAAACGAGAGGTAAAACTTGTGGTCTTAATGTTCTGCAACGGTATTGACCGCTATGTGGTATCGCAAACAGCATACATTTTTAACAAGAGAAAAGTATGAAACGCATCGTGTTCGTATGAAGTTAGCAGCAACGCTATCCTTTTAGTTTCTTGCCTCTTATTTGAAGACTCTTTTAGGTAAGTTTGAACCTTGTGATAGTAACTATCGCCTGGCTTTAGGCTCTTCCGATCTTTTGAATGTTGCGAATTTGCACCGACTTAGCCAGCGGGCGATAAGGCTTAAGATATTCCCCTGGATGTTGCCTTTCAGAATCCGTGTTCCCTCAGCTGCCCACCCCACACATTTTTTTTTAACAAACCTACCTCGAGCTGTTGCTACCTGCGTCATTTTATTTTCTCTACTTGCTGCGATTATTAGGCTTTTCCAAAAATTAGACCATTTTCACATACGGCGTATATTTTTCACACAAGGACACCGGAAGAGAAAATGTTCAACTTTGGCATTTCTCCATTGCATTCATGGATTACAGCATTTGAGTATCTATAGACATCAGCGACAAGCTGAACATAAGGAAGGGGCAAGTAAGATCGGAAGAAGTCGCTTACAGTCACAATTCCGTGAACGAATGGGGCTATTAGTCGACATGCCAAAACAAATGGCCGGGAATATCAACACAGTCCATAAGAGGACAGTTTCGAAACGCTGAAATAACCTCAGTGATAACAGGTATTAACATTGACCTCATCAAACATTTCCGAATTTTACTCGAAGTAATATCTGGTGAATCTGTAATTGATGCAGACAAGTTTGGAAGTTATGCCACTGAAAGGAAGACTATTTATCTTCGGGCCTCATGACTGGTATTATCTGCCTGCAGGCATAAACAAACTTTTGGCTTACACAAAATAAATAATTCAAGCTTGCATATTACCGCTAGGGCAAGACAAACTGTCCGAAGAGGTCCAAGAATACGGCAGTAAGGAGTACAGACGTTTTGTCTTCAAGACAAAATTCGAATAGAGATGTCCTTAACTGATTCTTACTGCCCTCGGATCCATATTAATCCCACAGAAGTGTATTGCCCTGTTAAAGACTCTCGAAGCATCAAGTAGCAGCTGAGAAGAAGACGAGCATGAGAGCGAATAATTTCAGATTAAGAAAATTAAGAAATAAATAAAATAACGTAAATCTGATGAAATTCCTGATCTTTTATTTACGTTTTACTCAGAAATGATGAAGATGATGATTGACGTCAAATGAGTTAGTTTGATCAAAATATATTGGGAGTCACTTGTGCTTGCTGATGACATTGTTTTCCTCTCAGACTCCGTGGACACAATGCATTTAATGATAAGCAGGCTCGACGAATACTGCAGAACTTCAAATCTGACAGTCGACCTATCAAAGTCTAAGATGATGATATTCAGGGATGGTGGAGGTAGATACGCCCGCAATGAAAAGTGGAAGCTTCAGGGGGAGCTTATAGAAATTGTGCGGGAGTACAAGTATCTTGGTGTCTTGATTACGCCTAATTTAAATATGAATAAGCACCTGGAAACCAAATTAACCGAAAAGTGAAAAGAGCTATGTGTTCCTTTTGGGGTAGTAATACATAATTTGGGTGGCGCGACAGTCCGAGGTGGACCTGGGCCTAGCTTCTCTGCAACCACCCGTGTTGTGCATGCTATTGTTCATTCACGAGTGGAAGGGACCTACAGTTTAATGCCGACTCCAAACGGCGAAGTTGAGACGCTTTTTTCTAGACAGGAATATTGTCAGTGACTCGAAAGAGGTGGAGCCGTGAATTATGAAAGGTGGTAAATTCGTGTATCGAACCTGGCACCCTCTGCGTAGGAGTCGACGCACTTACCCACGACGCCGCGGCGACCACCGTTTGGGGTAGTTGTATCAACAATAAAAACATCAGCCACTTCTCGAAACAGAAAATATCTCGTGTCACTGCAATGGCCATCCTCTTTTACGCTCCGCGAGTATGGGGATATAGTTGATTTGAAGCAGTTGAAAGTTGTCTACGCTATTTCATCAAGCGAGTTCTTAAATTACCAAGGGACTCACCCAACTACTTGCTTCACCTGGAAACTGGAGTAGCGCCCCTATTTTTGGAAACCCTCAAACTCCACTTCGACTGTGTGGTAAGAGTCATGGGAATGACTCAAGAAAGGATGCCGAATATAGTGCTTACTCAAATGCTGGTTAACGGTGGAAAATGTGTCCGAGAATGGGAAAAAAACTTAGCATCGCAATGTGATTTTAATCTCCAAGTTACGCCAGACGATCAGCAAAGGCATAAGTTCTGTTGGAGAAAACAAGACATAGAATCTTCAACCAATTTGTAGATGAAGCCAAGTCGTCGCAATACAGGACATATTACAGCAACTTGAACCACAATTTACAAGACAGAACATATTTCGTGGTAAGTTTCACAACGGATATGATAAGCAACATCTTTAAAATAAGAGGTGAGCTGATAAGTTTAAACTTTATACCGCATTGCCCAGAACTCCATCTTTTGTGCAACCTTTGCAACCTTCAGGAGCGAGAAGACGTATACCACTTTATCGCTATATGCCCCATTCTTAAAGAATTCCGATGTCACTTCTTTGGATCACAGGTACTCTTACGCTTGAAGAAGCGATAAACACCTTAAACGATGACCGACGTAGACCGGAAGGCAAAAATCCCTCGACTACACTGGCGCGGCCACAACGAGCTCATGGACACCAATGATACAGCAAAGGTCTTCTAATCCAAGCCGAGGCTGGGTCTATTGTACAAGTATGCAGCATGCTATAGAAAATGCATTATGGAGGAGAACTTTCAGAAGCACATATTTTAAATCTTAATCCAAACCATATAGACCAAGAATTTTTTTTTAACGTTAAAATCCATTCTCTTTTCTTTTGTGAAGTATACTAACTGAACTGGGACTTGTGTCAATGGATTGGCGACATCGATTTTAATGTTCCACTATCTTGTCTGAACACATTGGTGAAGACTTGAAAACAATCGGTCCCGCGTCATTTAGTTAGAGACATTTACATCCATGAGGCTTATGGAGGATAGATTGGGTGGGGTATACGCCCCCTATCTCCAACCACATATGTTCATAGGTCCTAAGAACTTCATTAACTCAAACTTATTCTATTTCCGATCAAACAACAAAACTCTATCATGTCGATAGTACATCGATACCAAGCGCCATAAGAATTAAATTCCGCTAGATTTGCAAAATAACACACTGTGCGGCGCTTGTGCTCGCAAGGAAACATCTTGATCTAATCTAAGCCCGGTCACCATTCCCATATCCTTGTGGGTCGTTTCTTTTGTGCAAAGGTTGCCGGTTGCGTCGAACCCTATGCAATTTAATCTCGCAGCCTGGGTTCGATTCCCGGCCGGCGCGGCCACAATCATTTTCACGGGCTCACCTCTTTCGAGTCACTGACAGTGCTCAAAGTGCTAGAAAAAGCTTCTCAAACTTAGCTGTTCGGAATAGGCATAAGACTGTTGGTCCTTTCCACTCGTGAAAGAACAATAGCGGGTACACCACGAGTGGCTGCTGTAGAAGCTAGAGCCTGGCCCTTTATGGGCTGTACCGCCACCCATATCATTATATTATTATACGTGAAGGTTCATTGACGATGGTCTTCAGCAATCGTTTTGAACAAGCCTACTGTGCGAGACAGTGAAGGAGTTTATTTTCCTGAACTCCACGAAGGACATCTTAGTGAAGATCCGACGTAGAATCGCCCTTGGCAACCGGTGCTACTCCGATTTGTTGAAACAGCTGGGCTCCAAACTTCTGATTCGAAGGACCAAGATGGTGCTCTACAAAACTCCTGTGTTGCTATATGGGGTCGAAAGTTGGACGATAAACAAAACTTCGGAGCTCATTCTTGGTGCCTTCGAAAGAACAATTCTACTTCGGTACATGGTCTCATCTAGGAGGAATGTGAATGGAGGCCACGACAAAATCGCGCCCTCTACGAGCTGTATCAGGATGTGGATGTAGTCCGGAAAGCAAAATCCCTCGACTACACTGGCGCGGCCACATCGAGCTCATAGACACCAATGATTCAGCTAAAAGGGTCTTCTAATCCAGGCCTCTTTGTGCGAGAAGGAGAGGAAGACCGAACTTTCGGTATAAGGACCGAGTCATAGCTAACGCATGACAATCATCTTCGACAGAGACCGTCGAAAGAACCACAGCAACAAGAAGGTTTACAACAAAGCACGCATCATCTCCTTGCAACAATACATGGTGACACTGTTCAGAAGGCAGTTTCAAGACATAAACAGCCATCCTAACGAGGGAGACAGGAGCTTGAGAAACACAAACCCCGCGAGCTAAATCTGCTAAGCTAGCAAAACTTCCCAACGACACCGAACGACGAGCTACACGGCTTCTCCTAGAGCAGCAATGGCAATCATCATCGAAGCTTCATCGGCTAACACTCTAGCTTAGTGTTCTAGCTCTAGCTTAATTGGCTACTCACCACATCCCGGGAGAACCAACAGGGACACACTGATTTCAAAAACCGATGGAAACTCTGGCCATAAAATATAAACAATAATATAATAATAATAATATGGGTGGCGCGACAGTCCGAGGCGGACCTGGGCCTAGCTTTTCAGCAACCACTCGTGTTGTGAGTGCTATTGTTCTTTCACGAGTGAAAGGGGCCTACAGTTTAATGCCGACTCCGAACGGCGAAATTGAGAAGCTCTTTATAGACAGGAATACTCTCTGAGCATTGTCAGTGACTCGAAAGAGGTGGAGCCGTGAATTATGAAAGGTGGTAAATTCGTGTATCGAACCTGGCACCCTCTGCGTAGGAGTCGACGCACTAACACACTACGCCACGGCGACCCAACAAATATAAACAATAAACCGATACGAATTTCGAATGTAAGAATTTAAAAAATTAAATTTCGAATGTGAAAATAATAATTAACTAACTAAATTTAAAAAGCCCACTGATGTAGGGCCCCTACTGTTGAGCCAACACCCTAACTCTTAGTTTTAAGCCCAGTTGTGATCTCAAAAATAATTTCTGTTCAAATAAGATTTTGAAATCACTTTGAAATCAATCGGACGTGGTCGTCCCGACTGGAGGCAGTGTGCCCAGGGCCATCATCAAATGAGGGCAGCTATGTCTGATAGCAGAAAACGATGAGCTTGAAGATAACGTCTTGGTGGGAGCAGGAGATACAGTACTCCATTCACTGCGAATGCAGTTAATGGCTTTGACTCTACGACAGACAGAGCAGTACTAGCTTCAGTTTCGTCATCCTTTTTCGTTGACTTACTTTTCTCAAATGTCAGTTGACACAAAAAACTCTCAATTTCTAAGTGAAGTGTCAGATGAACACAGATCTCTCTCAAAAATGTCCATGTTCGACCAGAGAAATGAAGTATTACAGAGAGTCCCGACTTCTACCTCTCTTGCCCCTTAAAATCTCTGACAACTGTTTTTATATCGTTTTCTCGAACCAATCAGAGGACGGCATTTACGTTATTTCGTGAATAACTGTCAAAAAGGCATGAATAACTGTCCAAAGGCACTTAAATTCGTCGATGGACTAGGGGACAAGCAGCTGTGAAGTTGGCTATCTCTGTAATACTTCATTTCTGTGTTCGACAATACGTCCGCCTTACGTTTGGCATTTTATTACAATATTTATTCTTTTCCCAAATTTTTCAACACACGTAGCCCAACGCATTTCTTCATGTACGTTCATTGACTTGCGTGCGCTTAAAGACGACGAAGCCACACTAGTTCAGCTGACTTAAAAGGCATCTCCTCTAAACCCTAATCAGTGAGAAGACTCACTTGTGTGCATTTACTGCCGCTGACTGTTGTAATGCCACCAGCGGATGTCGTCAAACACCAGCACACGCTCACTAGTCACATACTTAGAGATATGCAGCAACTCAAAAATACTCCAAGCTATGAACAAACTAGAACAGGCTGACATTCACGTTTATCTCGAACAGGCGAGCAATAGTCGATTCGAACTTTGATCGCTTGAGTAACTAGCTGGCAAATTATCAAAGTTTTATCTTTTTCATTTTATTCTGCATTAAAACTGTGGCACGTCAGCATGTTGTCTCGTTGCTAACCACTGCCCGGGCATTTCCGACACTCGTGACACTGTTAATGGGGTTTGCTTTGAAAATCTCCTTAATTACTGAACGCACTCATTGAGATGCACTCATGTGTGCGTCAGTCCGAAAGGTGTGAAAATTATCAAAATTATCAGAAACTGAGATTAGATTTGCCGCGACTGCCACGGCTCCAATCTGACGGACTACCACACTTGGGCGTTGGTTCTCAGAAAAATGCACCGCTGTAATCTGATGACTCATGGAATGTGTGAAGTGTATGCTCTTTTCGATTTGAAATTTTTGCTCATTTATCGGTCGGTGGACGTTAACCTTTAGACACACAACATCGACGTCTTGGACAAAGCGTCACAATATGCAGCTATAACTTCGAGGTAGTCAAGGGCTTCGTCTACCTCGGCTCCGCAGTAAACAGTACAAACAACATCAGTACCGAGATCAAACGCAGAGCAACTCTTGCCGACCGCTGTTTATATGGGCTCAAGAGGCAATTGAGTAGTAGAGCCATCTCTCGAAGGACCAAGCTGACTTTATACAAGACCTTGACCGTCCCAGTCCTTCTGGGACAATCTCAAAAGTGGATGAGGAAGTCCTTGGTCTCTTCGAGAGAAAAGCTCTGCATGCGATCTTTTGTCCTGTTTGCGTTGACGGTTTCTGGAGGACAAGATTCAACCACGAACTGTACGGGCTGTACAGCGACATGAGTCTAGTCAGGCGTCTTCTGATTCAAAGCCTATGATGACTAGGCCATGAAGAGCGTATGGAAAACTCAACTCCGGCCCGAAGAGTCTTCGACTCCGAACCCGAGGGACAACGCAACAGAGGACGCCCGCGTTTAAGGTGGCGCACTCAGGTGGGGAAGGACCTCAACCAACTTGGCGTGCGACACTGGATACAGCCAGAGAGGCTTGTTGGTTAAGGCCCAGGTCCACCCCGGACTTAGCGCCAAATAAAGAAGAAGGACGTTTAGCCTTCACAGAAATTGATTTGATTTTCAACGGCGTTCCACCATTAGTTAAAGTCTATGGCGAAGGATAGCGTTGCCTGGAGATCCCTCGTGAGTGCTTTAACCCCGCGATCCATCTATTGTGCCCCCTTCTTTTGATCTAGGATTTAAGTGCTGCCTTCAGAAAGTCGACAACTTTCCTAGACTCAACTGGTTGGTTAGCGGGATGCCAAGTTCGAATCTCAGTGAATAACCAACAAAGCTTGTCTTGACATGGGTTTAATTTGTTGAGGTGACTTTTCAGACCGCAGTGGCCAGTAAGAGAGCTCGGTAGCATTCTCATACTTTCCTTACTGAGAAAGAGTATTTCCTTGTATGAATAAGGCCTGATGTCCATTGGTCTAGACCCTTTTTTTTCCATTCGTTCATCATGGGTGGGTCGCCGTGGGGTTGTGCGTAAGTGAGTCGACGCCTGCGGAGAGGGTACCAGGTTCGAATCCCCAATTTAACACCTATCATAATTCAAGGCTCAACCTCTTTCGAGTCACTGACAATATTCCTATTTCCTGGACTCTCCCTAAGTCGAAACTCTCTCTAACTCGAACAAATTATGTCATGCCGTGACAATTCGACTTGGGAGTCCACTGTAGATATTGCTCTGACGAGAGCCAGAAAAGCCTTTGCTTCGGCAAGGAGGTTGTTCTTCAGCATCCAACTTGATACCAGAGTGAAGGTAATCTGCTACATGGCCCTAGTACGGCCAATTATGGTCTACGGTTGTCCATTGTGGTTCAACGTGAGTCCTTCCCAGATGGAAAAGATGAGGGTGTTCGAGAGGCAGTGTCTTAGGCGTGGTCTCCGTCTGTATCGCACACCCGAGTCGGAGTACAAGAAGTACTATTCTAACGAGGCCCCGTACAACGAGGCAAACGTGAACAGGGTAGATCATTTGATTATTAAGCTCATCAGAAGGCACACGGCACGAGCTATGACCACTTCCAACAGTCTGATCTATGGGGCTTACTACCCCAATAGTATGTACCATGAAAGGGTGCGCCTAAACGGCTTTATTCCTCCCGAAGCATTCCTCTATCTAGACACAATTGGCCTTATACAGGACCCACAAGGATGTCCTATCATCTTCCATGTCGTACGCCGAACAGTGGATAGGCGACTCCAATACGAACCGAATGTCGTTCGCACCGACGAGAATCTCCCTCGGTTCAGTCTGCCAAAGAACGGCAATTTTACTGGCTGTTACACCAAAACCAGCATCCGCCACCGCTAGCTTTTCTACAGGATCCGGTGGCTGACCACAGTGGCCAGCTTACATTGTTTTTAAGGTAGATTAAGGAATAAGACAAAAATTAAATCCAAAAAAACAAAAATATGAAACAAAAAATCCAAAAAAAGTATATAAAAAAAATCCAAAAAAGAAAAAAATATATATGAAACAAAAGCAAAAAAAAAATTGCATCACGTCCTATAAATTATATACAGTATTTCACAAAATTGAGCATACACTCACAGCTTAAACATATTTTTATCTTTTTCGCCTTGCAAAAAGTAGTTAATTAATAAAACTTCAATGCAGTTCGAATTGACATATTTCAATTGGTAAAAACCATAAACAAAAATATGAAAATTAAAAAAAAACTTCCTATTTCTAAGCAAAATAAAAAAAGGCACTTCATTTTAACACACAAAATTGAGCGTACACTTAAAGTAAATTCGAGTTACGACTAAAACACAAAACAAAAACAGTTATATTCAGCATCTATGACAGCTTGTAACCGCCGTGGCATGGATTTTACAAGTTTTTCAGTAAAAGATGGCTGAATCCCTTCCCAAGCTGCCTGAATTTTAGCTTTTAGCTCCTGCTTATTGGACCAGGTACTTTCTTTAGCCGCACTTTTATTTCGAGCCATAGATGTTCAATAGGGTTAAGATCCGGCGATTGTGGGGGTGTTTTTAGCTGCTTTGGAGCGTTATACAGCAACCATTTGCGTACTAAATAGGAGGTGTGCTTCGGATCATTATCTTGTTGGAAGTAGAAAACCGCAGCCATTTGAAGCCATACAACCCCACAATAGCACAGATCCTCCTCCGTGTTTTATGGTTGACTTTATATTTTCAGCTTTGAGAGCTGTATTTGGTTCCCTCCAAACAATTTGTTTGCCATCAGACCCAAATAAATTTATTTTTGTTTCATCTGAAAACAAAACCCCTTCCCAAAAGCTTTCCGGGTGGTTTACATATTGTCTAGCAAACTCCAATCTTTTCTTCTTATTAACTAGGGAAATGTACGGCTTTCTTCGGGCGATCCTCATTTTCATTTCATTTTAATTCATTTTTATTGTGGAATTCATAACAACTTATATGCTAGACAAAAATGCTTGAAACTAGTTGTACGTACATTGTTACTACTTCTAACTTACTGGCCCTAGGCGGGCACTCTAAGCTATACTTAACCTTATTCTATGTCTTTCGACCTAATCTTACGGAGTAAAATATAAATGAGAATTTAAAAAGAACAACTTGCGATTAAGAAAAGATTTAATGATTGAACGGTTTATATTAAAACTTACAAGCTAACTTACTTAAAATAAACTTAAAATAAAACTTACAAACTAACTTAAGCTAACCTACGTATATATGCATATACACCTGTCTATACCCCTATACACATGTGTATACGCATATATCCTTAATATACACAATGTATACATGTATCGTCATGTATACACATATACATTCTTGCTTTTTATTTATTTTTTTTTTCACATATATACAACTTAAAAAACTACCTTAAAACTACCCTAAGATATATAAGTCGGCCATAGGTTGCGGCTGATAGATTTCCATCTAATCCGCTGCAAGACAGAGACCGACTGCGCCCCGTAAGGGGGAACGCACTACCCTTTCTACCCCGGGTCTAAAGGGTTCGACGCTGTAGTTCCCTCGCTCCCCAGCCACCAGAAATTTTGGTGCAGCCTAGCAACATCCCGAATGTCTCGGCTGGATACCGCCGTACTGAACCGGAGGAGACCCTCCTCAGCTCGTTGTGCGACAGAACGGTCGTGGTTGAGTCGCCCATCCACAATTGATCTGGCGATGTGGTAGATGACGGGACCGCATTTACATCTTGTAACAGGCCGTGCTTATCTAAATGGAGAAAAGCTTCTGGGGGAACGAAGCCACTGTGGCGTACCTTTTCGTGGTATTCTGGATTGGGGTAGTAAGCCCCTGAGATCAAGTTATTGACCGACTTCATCGCTCTAGCAGTGTGACCTCGAACCAACTTCAGCAGGAAATTGTCCACTCTTATCAGGTTTGCCCTGTTGTATAAGACCTCATAAGAATAGAATTTTATGTACTGGGACTCTGGAGTTCGATAAAGACGAAGGCAAGCCCTAAGACAAGCCCTCTCGAACAACCGAATCTTTTCCATTAAGCTTGCACTCACGTTGAACCACACGGGACAGCCATAGGTGAGCATTGGCCGGATGAGGGCTATGTAGCAGATAACCTTCACCCTCGCATCGAGTTGGCTGTTGTAAAACAGTCTCTTTGTAAGGGCAAAAGCTCCTCGGGCCCTGGCCAGAGCAGCATCTACATGTTTGTTAAAATATAGATACTGATCTAGCCAGATCCCCAGGTATCTGACTACAGTCCTTTGCGCCAGAGGTTCCCCGTGTCTTCCAACGATTGAGAACTTTCGCCAATTCTTTTTCGTATCCGCCGAGGCTCTTCGGGCGATCCTACCATTTAAATTATTCTTTCTCAAGACTCTGCGAGCGGTTTCCACTGAAAGAGGCTTATTAATTACGGATGACACCTCAGTCGTCAACTTTGGAACGCTAGATTCTTGATTGGACTTGATTGTCCGAACAATATACCGCTCGTTTTGTTCTGAGAGCATTTTTTTTTCTTCCCCTTCCAGGCCTATTTTTAGTGTCCCTTCATATCTATAGTCCGTTGCATGCGGTCGCCCTACAGTTTCTCCTATTTTTCGCATCGACTTCCCCTCGCAAAATAGCTTAATTATGAGCATTCTCGTAGTCTGTTTTCGCATGTTTTCCATATTTTCGCACAAAGAAGAGAATATCGGTCCTTTCAGTTCAAAAGCGTGTGCGGAAATGATCATCAGGGACATTTGTTGCTTCATTCCTGAACAAATTTGCATGTATCGATTCTGCGAAGCTTGTGTATAGCGCACACATGACATATGTATGCTCGATTTTGTGTGTCGATTTCAGGGACTGTTTCCTTTTTCATGCGAAAAGTACCGGTAGGAAGTCGCCTGTCTGTGAATTTGGCCTATACTCTTGTTTAAGATATGTATTCAGTTATGATTGTATGCCAAAAAAAATAAAACAAAAAAGTGGTCGGCCTTAAAACTGCACGAATATGAAGTAATGATAGGTGTATGCTCAATTTTGTGAGGTACTGTATGTTAGGCATATACACAACATATACGCCCTGGTGCACGTGTCCGTACTGTTACGGACATAGATAATAAGATATTAAGATAATATTAAGTTTTATGTTAGGTTAAGTTAGGATAAGGTAGTTTAAGGGTTTAAGTTAAGCCAAGTTTTTTATAAGTTTTCTTGACAAATGAATAAAGAAGTAAAAGATTGTCTTAATGACTAAAAAAACGCAGATTTAGCCGAAAGGCACATTTAGAAAGTAGCTCAGATTAGCTTAGAGTACCCGCGTAGGGTCAGTAGGTTAGTATTAAGAACATTTGTAAATTCTTGAGTTAGTTAAGCTAGTTGTCTAGCATGTAAGTAAAATTATTCAGAATAAAATAAAATTACATTAAAAGAAAAAAAAGACTGCCTGCGCCTGGTTAGCGGGGTCCCGGGTTCGAATCCCAGTGAAATCAAAGTTAATACGCTTTTATCTGGTTTTCAAATCTGGTCCAGTCACCATTCGCCGTTGCGGGTATCACAATGCACCAATATGGTCTAAGTTTGCTGGTGCATGCACTAGCGGCTCGCTCCTACCTAACCTACCTAAGGTCTGTGGAATAGAAACCTGCTTCTACTCCTTCATCCGTCTTCGACTCGTCTGTGAAAACGCGCAGAGGATCAGCGGGCGTTTAGTTATATTGGGCTTACACTCGGTTCATAACCTGCTTTGGATGTACCATGGTCATATTTTTACATTTCCAGTCTCTTTCAGTAAGACAGTCAGACACGAGACACTTCTGTCAATCTTTGCCAGTGTCAGCGAGATAGAGAAGTAAGAATTTTCACGAGGCCCGAATATTTTGTTCGCCTAGACTGTGACAGTTCTTCGTGAGGTCCTGTGAAAGCTTACCAATTACAGAGTATTTCCCCAGTCGTTCTCAACGCTCCCCATTCGACCACCAGCACCAGAAACCTCTGAAACTCACTCCCCCAAGTTACCTGCGAATTTTACACCCGAAACAACAGACATCCCCCGCCGCCACTAACTTCTGAGAAATGACCCACAAAACCTTCGACTAACCCAGCTCGTGCCACTCCGTTTCAAGTGAACCCCACACGTGCACAGTTCAGAACCTTGGCTCGATTCAAGTTAATTGATTTCATTAAGCATTCAACAATGGAGTACACATCGTTCCATCGGCGGGACCATCTGGGCAAAGCAAAGTTTTCCAATCGATTCCGATGCTCATTTGAATTCAGCGTCGCAGTGAGTGTCACTTCCTTGCAGCGCTGCTGCAGAGAAACTTGCCAGACATTCTCATGGAATTATGAAACCTTCCTGAAGTTATCCACGCCAACAAGACGTTCGTACGTAACTTAATTGCCGGATGAGTGCCGATGATGATTAGAGGCGAACAGCATAAAACAGGGCGATAACGATTCAGTGTCGTTAACTTCAAGTCGAGACCGCCTTGTTTGGTCGGGGGCAGCCGGTATCTGGTCGGACCGTGACAGCAATTAAGGAACCTTGGCCGTTTATGACCGCTCATAAAGATTCGACTAAGCGAGGGGCTTAAGCATGAATTCTGGTCAAACGAATGCGGGAAATTGAATAGAATGGTAACAGCTTTTCCTGGAAACAGAAGGGAGACAGTCAGTGGAGGAGAGCATTTGAGGAAGATTTTGGTCACGCTAAAGTCACGCAAGCGATGCTAGACACCCTCCACACCCTCGTAAGGAATCCTTGAACGGCACCGCTTGTGTTCGCACTTCACTCCGTAATAAAGCCGTCTAATAGCATCCCCCTCCCAAGCTGACTGTATTTTCCAAAGTCAAAGCAAACCGTCTTAAGCGGACAATAGCCAATAAAGAGATCCAACTCGGCAGCGTTGACTCGATGCTCATCGCATCGTCATGCGAGCCGTGTGCTTGGCAGCCGTCGAAAGATGCAGTCCAAGTCGGTGGGAGTGTGTGTGAATGTGGATGCGAATTTTATCCGCAAATATGCGTTTGCGACATTGTGCAGGCCGGCATTGAATAGCGATGCAAATTTGCTTTTTGCTGGAGATGTCGCATAACTCATTAGGGGCGACGTCTTTATAAGACGACGATGTTACTGGATTCAACCAACTGTCGACCGAGCAGTGCACGATTATGGCGACGATGATGTAACGTGGGCCTTGACTCAGTTAAGTTGTGTTTGCTGTTTTGCAACAATAAACCGACGAGATTGTGGTGCGGTGCGAGTGGCGGTGGGCTGTGGGCATGTCTTTCGAAAGAACTGGTGCTGGGAGATGAATCATTTGACAGAAAGGAAAGCCACACTCGAGTGATTTGGAGAAAAAAGGTCCCAGTCCATCGCACGACACTCGATGTGAAATGCACTCTGTGGGACTTGAGGTTCTGATGAACCGCCGCAAGTTTCACGACGTCTGAAAGACAATTTGCTTGGTGCGATTTGCACCTAAGAATAAGACTAAGGAACTGCAGACCAAGAGTACACCACGTATCTGTCCCGTGATACCGTGCCACAGAGTGACCAATATCTTTAAAGTCTAGCGAGTGTGAAAACCATGTCTATTGCACATAAGGTGTGACTTGTTGTGAAGGAAGAGGTGGCTTAAATACTGGGGTCGAATCAGAGCACCCGTGAACGGATCGTCCATTATACGAACAGTCATACGAACGAACGTATAGGGATCATGTAATACGAATGTTGACGGTAAGTTATTATTCTGTGTAGGAAATATTGTAATATAGTGGAACGTACTACGCGGGAAAAAAATAGCCCAAGGTGTAAAACGTATGAAAGCCAGTACAAGAAGTATAGGAACACAGTGAATAAGAACATCGAACTAATGACAGCCAATTATTACAAACAAAAATTCGTAATGGGGTGTCGTTAATGAACTTCTTGGCAGAAAGAATCCTTCAATTGACGAAATCTTCATAAACAATTTTCCAGATGCTGCTGTTGGCTTGAAGGACATTGTGGGGAAACTCGCAAACCAATTTTCCAATCAAGCCGCAAACATCATCCATGCTTGTGACACAAAGACCTCGAACCATGTGAGCAGTCCACTTCAACAAAGCATATATTTAGAGGAAGCAACGGAACCGGAAGTATATAAGATACTGACTCAATTAAACAGTAAAAAAGGTCCTGGAGCAGATAATATTAGACCAATTGATCTCAAATTGAATGCTATGTGTCTCACTCCAGTTATCACCAAAATAATAAACTGTAGTATGTTTCAATGTCATGTGCCGATATTCGCCCAATTTACAAAGGAGGGGTAAAAAACGAAACAGCAAATTGCAATACTGCCGGCTGTTGAAAAATGCCTGGAAGAAGTACTTGTAAATCGTGTTAGTTGTTTTATTTCGAATCACAAAGTGCTATACCCAAATCAGTACGGCTTCCAAAAAGGCAAGAGTACACAATCTCTGCTCTGGGGAGTTTACAAATGTGGTCAATGCAGGACTAAACAAAAACCATAACGTAATTGTGCTATTTATCGATTTTAGCAAGGCATTCGAAACCCTGACACATGAAAAACTTGTGGAAAATCTCAGCAGAATGGGGTTGAGAGGAGTTTTGGCAAACTGGCTCAAAAGCTATCTGACTGATAGAACGATCCAAGTCAAGGTTTCTGACACATTGAGCAATGAAAAAGAATGTGAACATGGTGTGCCACAAGGATCCAAATTAAGTCCCAGTTTATTTATTCTTTTCAGAAACGAATTATGGAGACTATTGAAAAAAAGTACTGCTTATGCCTTTGCCGACGACATGGCAATTGTGGTAAAACACAAACACTTGAATTCGGCTGTGGAGATAATGCAAGACGAATTCAACGCTATATCTGAATGGTGTCATGATAATGACCTAGTCATAAATGCTGCTAAAACAAAAGTGATGCACATTCGAACTCCGTCAAAACCAACTGAAGAGATTCAAATATTCCATCGGAATGACCGCTGTGCGCTAACAAGAAATACCAACGCTATTGAGGTAGTCAGAAGTATTAAATACTTATTAGTCACCATCGACGAGAATTTGCCTTGGCGTGAGCACATCAAAGTCCTGCGCCTACAACTCAAGAGCACCATCTTTGCTATGACGTCCCTTAAACGTTACACAAACGTTGAAGTACTAAGGCAGGTGTATTACTCGTTAGCAGAGTCGCGCATTAGATATGGCATTCTGGCCTGGGGAAACGCAGCAATATCTCACATGGACAAGATATCCAACCTACATCATCGTCGCATCGTATAAATTGTTAGACCTTTTAATTAAAATTTCCAAGTCCTAGAAGAAAGCAATCTTCCAGATGACAACACTGCTACACTACATGAGTGACCCACGATTTCAGCAATCCTTAAGTCACTCGAGAAATACGACAAGAAGACGATCTCAACTGATGCTTGAAGTTCCGGAAGCTTTCAACTTGTATAGAGACCGTGAACTACGATGCACTGTCCCCAAACTAATGAACTCGCTGCCACAGTTTTTAAAAGTCATTCCAAACTTCAAAAAAAGGAAAAAAAGAGTTAAAAAGATTTTTATTGCAATCACATTACGTATCTTAGAGTGTTTAATTCGTACATATTAAACTCACTGAAATAAGCTGGAAATTTAACCAAAAACTTAAGGTTTAAGTTAATGTAAACTTAAGACTAAAGAAAGTAAAGTCACTTCAAAACCTATCACAATGTATTTACGACCACCTGCAGATAAGCATTTAGCTTTGCAGGTAACGAATAACATATGTAATAATAAAAAGAATATTAAAAAAAATAGTTAAACGTCAAATATGTGTCATTTGTGAAATTATGCTTGAAACACAATAAGGCGTTGCCCCAGCCGAATTCACGTTAAGAAGGATTGCATTGACGCACTGCGCTAAATGATTACTCAATTTATCAGCTGTTCTCTTTCTCCTCTTCTTCTTTATTTGGCGCTACAGTCCGGCTTGGACCTGGGCCGCAACCAACAAGCCTTACCAGCTAGCACAGTCTCTGGCTACCTGTCTCCACCTGGGTGCGCCACCTTAAACGCGGGCGTCCCCTGTTACGTTGTCCCACGGGTTCGGAGTCGAAGACTCTTTGAGCCGGAGCTCTACATGGCCTAGCCTAGCCTCTCTCTCTCTCATCTAATAGATGAAAAATATTGCCGCCTTTCTGCGTACACTCATTTGAAATGACTTTTGTCGTTAAATTATTTTTAATCAGCTGTTTTCGTTTCTTAAATGACAGTTGACACAAAATACTCTCAATTTTGAAGAAAACTCTCAATCTGGGAGAAAATCTTTCTCACAGCGTACCCCTCTGTCAAAAAATATCCAACATGTTGAATAATGACGTGCGATGGACTACGTCTTACGTTTTATTACGATCCTCTCAATCTCTCTCATTATTCACTGACGCAGGTCGACGCTGTATTTTGTGCTTAGCCATTGAATTGTGTGTGTTGAAAGCCAACGCCAGTGCAAACGCACCATTGTGTTTCAGGCATTCACGTACACGATAACGTGTTGTATTATCCCAAATACGTTCACTTGTCCTTTAATCCCAAATGCACGATTTTCGATAGCGATTCAGTCGGCCACGGCTGCGATGATTCGCCCCCTGGTACAGTGCAACCTCCCTACAGTGGACATTGGCGGGACCATAATGATTGTCCGTTATGTAGGGGGGTCTGTTCTGAAAGGGTTGAAATGCACCTTCATGCCGGGACCACGACGAACTGTCCATAGAGAGAGGTGTCCCTTATAAGGGGTGTCCGCAAAGAAAATTCTAGTTTTTTTAAGGCGACAATACTTCCAGTTTGTATTGTCTGACAAACGTGGTCGCCGTGGCGTAGTGGGTAAGTGCGTCGACTCCTACGCAGAGGGTGCCAGGTTCGATACCCGAATTTACCACCTTTCATATTTCACGGCTCCACCTCTTTCGAGTCACTGACAATGCTCAAAGAGTACTCCTGTCAAGAAAAAGCTTCTCAAATTCGCCGTTCGGAGTCGGCATTAAACTGTAAGTCCCTTCCACTCGTGAAAGAACAATAGCACGCACAACACGAGTGGTCGCTGAGAAGCTAGGCCCAGGTCCACCTCGGACTGTCCCGCCACCCATATTGTTATTATTATTGTCTGACAAACAGGGCGACTAGATAATAACGAGACCTCCCGGCACCAAGCACCTTCTTTTTAAAGTCGCCCACAAACTTACGGAAGATTTTTTATAAATCAGTAAATACGTGAGATATATAATTGATTCTGGCATTGTTTTGTAGCTACACTCATGCATTTATGTGTGGATTAGGATGTCATTGAAATGGCCGCCTTCCAGCTTCGTTGGCATGGCTTAAAGCGGTCAGTCCATTCATTCATGGTTCGCTCCAGTATAAGTAGCTTTATTCTGGCAATAAGTACTTGACATAGACCAAGGGAAAATAATCGAGAGCCCTCAAGTTGCATAGTCGTACACGCCATTTGATGAACCGTGAGATTGTCCAGTCCAGTTCACTGCTTTTAGGGTCCAAATCTGATGCAAATGATTTTTTTGCAGTTGCTTTCCTTGAGTTAAAAATTTTAGGATTTGAAATGTTGCTTTTATTGAGGAGCTCCACGTATCCAGGGTTGTTTTTATTGAGGTCGCACTGTACTTCGACCCTTCGCCAGGTCCTTCACAATATAGCTCGTATAAGGATCGCATAGCTTTCCGATTGGAAAACCGACGCAAATTTATCTAGCGAGGTGTGCAGTCTAATGTTACCGCCCTCCTGGGCGCCAGCGGCAGATCTGTCAAATGTCTTGGAGCCGTTCGTGAAGATTCGCCTCCAATTCTTTCCTGGCTCAGATTTGTACCAGTCTTGAGCGCAGGGAATGTCGACTGTGTATGTACGTCGCAGCAGGAGTACAGCTGTCCTTGCGTCTATAAGACTCGATTCAAAGAATATGCGGTGCACAAGGTCATCGAGGCTCCCTTGCGAGTTGTACCAAAGAGCACTTCTTGTAAAGCGGAAGATGGCCTTGAGAGAGGTGAAATTCATCAGTGCAACAGGAGCAGAACCAGACGTACTACGAAAGCCCCTCTTCAGTCACAATAGACTGTTCCTTGAAGCTTAGCTAAAGCAGCAGTTTTGCATTTGACGTGACACAATTGGCCTAAGAGTGACTGTTATCTCCTGCCAGCCACTTTAAGATAACTGAATCGAAATTTTGAATGATTATTGGGATGCGGTAAAGGGTGCACCATGAAATGTGAAGTCATAGCGAATATTTTGACAGCTGGACGTCATTGGTAACATTGACAGGTGCTGAAACATTCATTCACCCTTTATTTGATTAGTAGAAGAGACCGCAAAGTGCAGATACCCTGCCCTGAACTCCATCAGCGATGAGTCGAACAAGTCGAGACAAGTCGCTTCAAGTCAAGCCACCGCACATAAACAATGATTGCCTAACCGCAGCCGGCCTAAATAAAGAAGCCACAGAAATGCAGCCAGAAGCCTGAAGCCAAATGGTTTTCTTTCATTTCCTCGTAATTTTACTGCCACTTCATGGCTTGCATCAGACTCCGGCAGCGGTTGTTGCCATCTCCGCGCGGCGCTGTGAAGCGCAGAAAGCGGAAGACACTCGCTCGGCTGCTTTCATTGGAATCCAATTACGGGAAGCACCACATCCCACCGAACTTTATCATCTTGCAAACTGAGAAAGCAGAGAGAGGAAGAAAAAATAAACTCCCAAGAATGTTGGAGCGCTGGTGGTACGAGGTATCTAGATACCGACTCCTTATCGCCACCGGCGTGTTGGCGGTCGCCTCAAATTGAGGGGAGCCGCCCCGGCTCTTGACAGAAGTTTGATTATTTTATTACACCGCAAGTAGGTATTTATTTGTTTTTATCGCGCGACTTAATGCGATACGCGAGGCGAGGGCGCCCGTGTGTGCGTGTAACTGGTTGACGTTGCCGGTGGATTGCATAATCCCAGGCCGGAGGCAAAGTTCAAGTGCAAAGTCCTCCGCCGTTGTCGCCCTTGTAACAGCGGTTGTGTGTGTGTGGCAAGTGCGTTCTTCAGGCTCACCTTTTGACCGTACGATATTGAGATTGCGGCTACACTAATTGTGATTGCGAATTTAATTAATGGATACAAGCTAATTTATCAAAATTGGATGTGGCAACCCGGAACGAGCGGTCCGTTCTCGGGCATGATTCATAATAATTGCGCGTTTCAGTTTTTAATTGAAGCGCAGCTGGGCCGCCGACGACGGAGACGATTGCATTTGACTCGGGGAGTTTGCTTAATGAACAGAGAATTCGAAAAATTGAACACAAGCAATGAGTGAGCGTTCTCCAGGTGAGCAGCGGACGACCGGCGACGATACGATTTAATTGGAAGTGTTTTCAATGTCAGCAGAAATCCGCCGATGACTAATTATGCGTCTAGAAACGAGCGCTTTGAACTCTGAACTGTCATTTAAAACGACTCTCAGTGGCAATAAGTCATGGCGGCGGGTTGGAGTCTTTCTCACTTGAGGGCAGTAATCAGTCTCGACTGCCATGCCAACATATGATGTGCCAGCTGTACGTGAAACGTGATTCTCTCTGATCAACCTCAGCCCTCCGCAGCTGCTGCCCGAAGTTCTTGTGGATCTTCTCAGAGTGTCTGTCATCATCTTTCGGTCTAGTTGCAATTATTCTTATTTCAACATTCCTCAAACGCAAAGTGGGGCACTCATCATCAAACATGTCATCTTCACACGTAACTTGTGAAATCATACGTGAACCACGCGCTGTAAGTGAACGGGAACACGGCGCATAACCTTGACGTTAACAGCAGTCATTTAAAGTTAATGTTTGACTTTCTACGCAAGCATTTAGAATGACTGAGGCCAGAGATTCAGGGAAATTGTTTTCTTTTTGAGAACAAATCGCGATGAATCTGTGGGCTGGCCTATGAACACCGACGACGACTTCTCTGCGGACGTTGCGTTCATTCTTCGCATCGACTCTGAGGTGGATCTGCAATAATAGCTGTGTTTGTTTTTTTGTGCACAAAAAAACGATCATCGGCGCTTAATGATTCATCATAAAATCTTGGCAGCACCGACCACATTTATGACATTTGCTAAGCAGTCAGGGGTGTAGTCGTGGAAGGCGATGGTTGATCTTTGATGGTCACAATCTTCGTTTTGTGACTGTGTAGCGTGACCATCAATTTACAAGCAAAAACACTTAATAATTATAAAATGAAAAAAAAATGTTCATCAAATGAAAAGAACCGTTCACGAAGCCAAAACGAAGCCAAATATAGCCAAGTATACCAAAAATTGCATACTTGTGGATGCCAACAAAATTAAAAATGATCTAATACATCAACCACACCCGCAGATGTAAGCCACATACAGCAACCCAAACAATGAGTGAATGAATTCAGAAATGAATACACAGAAAATAATGTTTGGAAGCATTGTTTTTATCCGCGCTTATTCCTTAAGCGGCGATAGATATGATGAGTAACTTAAGCGGATATAGGATTCGTTGTTAGTGTTTTTTACATGCAAATCGAAATGTAGGCGTTTATACAACCTCATCAGCGTACACAATTGCCGCCGTTCGCGAGTATCTGAGTTTTTCAAGAATTTCATTGATGACTAAAACCCAACTTGAGGGGTACCCCTTGAGGCTACGGCTTTGATAGTCGAGTCACCTAAGGTTGCATTAATGATCCATCCTCTGAGCAGGCTTACTTTGTTGAGCAACATTTACAACAACCAATCTGATCGCCAAAGTTTGATCTGTCGACTTCAGCACTGGTTGTCTAGATTCAATTACTCAGACCAGCTAGACCCAAGCCCTAACCGGACTGTTTTGCCAGTTCGGACCCATAACCATTTTTGATACAACCAAGAGGGTCTTGCACAGTCGGCATTTCGGTTGAATCCGAATTCATTTCAATTCTGGTTACAAGCATGTTGTAAGCCTCATTAAGAAAGGCCGGAGTTAAGCCTCTGACCCACTTGGTCTGATCAGATTTCAAACAGGTTCCACTTAAAATTATGGGTCATGAGTTCGGGTAGACGGAAGTTGCCGTAACAGTACAGTAGTGAGATGAAATACGGAGTAGGTTTTGTGAATCGTCGTTGGTTGTCTTTTTTATGCACATCTGGTCCGTCTTGATTGACGGACGAATGGTCCGGATCCATCCGGAGTCGGTAACTGAGGCCATGAGCGCCCCGACCTGGCCTTGAAAGAAACCTGTTAGACATAAGCTCCGAATATTTCGGAGTAGCTCTAAAAGGGGTGCCCACCAGGTAGCTGCTGCTGCTTGCAGTTCCCGATATTTCCGATGGCCAATCTGTTGATCAGATCCGGCATCGGCATCCATAAAGAGACATGAGCCCTGCTACAGACTAACTCTTTCCCCACCTGTTGTTAGCAGCTAACAATGACACCGGTTGGGGGTTGTGCACCACAACATCAGTCGAAGGTGAGAGTAATTAGTTTAGACGCCTGTGCCTACATGAGACGCCGTGTTAACTTGGATGAAGAAGTCTAAGGCCTATTCGAAAGAAAAAGTCTGATTGCGAACTTTAATCCTGTTTGCCAGAATATGGAACAGATTAAAGTAATCAACGGGAATCCAAATTCTCAGTATCGCCAGTCAACTTTCTACGCAGCAAGATTGACAACTGCAGGCGGACGATACATAGGCAAGTGGAAAGAAAGAGCTTAGGAAGCAGGGAAGGTCGAGCTTCAATAAGCACTTCACTATCTAGAGTAGACGTCCAGTAATAAATAAACCAGACACTTGATGACTGCCCAAAGGCCCCTCCCCAGGAGATAAGTGGCGATGTATCAGTGTCTTGTATAAGATAGGCTTCATCGTTTGAATGAAGGCTCTGTTACTCAATTGCCTCATGACCCCAAAGACACTTGTGCATCTTCCAGTACAGTCCGGGACTTGGGCCTCAACCTGGTGTCTCCAGCCAGCACGATCTTTAGCTAGCTTTCTCTAGTTTCGCACGCGTGTTGGTCGAGGTTCAGATCCACCCCAGACGGCCTCATCTGATCGACGGTTGATTGATCAAGAGATCTCCATGTTCGCTTGTGAATCCCGTGTACTGGCTACCATAACATTTCGTCCACCAGCAGAGTCGATCAGCCTAAATCCTTTATCGGTTGTATCTCCCGACCGTACTACTAACGACCCATAGAAACTGTCTTTAGTGTTTTCATCTTTCTCCTCTGCGGGCGCATGTGTCCATTTAAGGCTCATGTTGGCGAATTTAGCCTTGACGGGAATTGTCGTGGGGCGGTCGTTGAAAGACCTGAACGATTAGACTTCTTGCCGCAGTCCGCCTTTAACGACGACCTAGAGCCTAGATAAAAAAAAAATTGAGCACGCCTTATAATCTGTCTACACGTCTGAACAGACTCAGCGACTCTTTTTGTTGTAGAGGTAGCTTAGGTTAGGTAGAGGGGCTGCCAGTGCATTCACCAGCACACTTGGACCATATTGATACCCATAGTCAGCCTACTACTACTGATTGACTACTCCAATGAATTTGATCCCAACGGCAAATGGTGACTGGACCAGATTTGAAAACCAGATAAAAGCGTATTAACTTTGCTGTCACTGGGATTCGAACCGGAGACCCCGCTGACTTGGGGCAGGCACTCTACCAACTGCGCCATCCAGTCGTCTTGTTGTAGAGGTAAGAAGTAACACTTGCGGACGCAGCCCGAAGAAACAAACTAGTTGGTCCAGGCACCAGAGTTTGAATGCACATGTGCCTTGCACTTGCCACTTTAGCTTCCTCCGCCCAATCTGCCGTCTGCTGTATAACGACTAGTTCTTCGTATGGCTTCCGCTTCCGGCTTCGTATGACACCTTGTAGCACATTCGTTTCGACCTGCTCCCACTCCTCATCGTTAGTCTGAAATTTAAGAAGATTCATCGCCTAAATCGTTCCTTGCTCAACTGGTTCATGACAGTCTCTCTCACCCTGGCGCGAACAAATTCATCTTCAATCACAAATTGCTGTCAAACTGATTAATGTCAGCACCCACACTCTCTCCCTCCGCAGAAGGCACAAATTAATTTATTGCAAATCTATTTCAATTTATTTAAATCACCCCAGAAAGGCGAGAGCAGTTAGATGAGCATAGCCCCACCGCCCTGATGATGCTTCCAACGGACAGTGACAAGTTCTAGTCTTGTTTGCATTGCAAGTGTCATGGCGCCGATACGAATGTTCCGAGTTGCATGCGCGTTTGAATTGACACGACACCCTGTTTGATTTCATGCAAATTACTCATGCGATACGTCCAATTTCAATTGAAACAATGGCCGATTGAATTCGGACAGATATAATTGTCAAAACAGAAATTAAAACTAATTGCGCTTAATAATGACAGACGGATGGAGTCTATGATCTGACGCCGATTGTTGTTCTTTTCGTGTTGCTTGGTTGTCTAATAAGAATGTGAATACATCTGCATAACATATGAATACATGGCGTGCTGGGGTTCGAATTAGGAGTCTCTCTGTGAACTGTGTCGGCGGCTGCACTGTTGGTGGAATGGGAATGTGACAGCTGGCAAAAGGGGGCTTGATGCACATGCACTGGGGTGGTGTGTGTGAGTGGCTGTGGAATGGTTTTTAATGGAACCTAATGACTATGCCATTCTGATGGAAGGGACGCTTGACATATCTCATGGATTTGACAGAGAAAACCGTCAAATTTAATATTCTTTTAACAGTTCGGCTGAGAAGTTTGTATCGTTCCTACGGGAGGGCGCCACTAGAATTAAATTCATGACGTTTTCGTTTATTACCAACTCACAAATTTGACAGCTGACACTCAAATTTGACAGCTGTCGGAGGTTTAGTTTGTGAGATATACATAGCATTTTGAGTGACGCAACTTTTGTCAATTTGAGAAGAATGGATTAAAAGGAATTTCGTGTGTTAATGAAACACTGTTATTTTCTGGAGAAAAAAAATGCTGCTGATACCAAAAAGTGACTTGATGAGTGTCATTCGGACTTTGCGCCATGTTCTGTGCTTTGCTAAACTCCGTACAGGCCAAGTGAGAAACGAAGACGATGAACGTAGTGGACGTCCAAAAGAGACTGTTACGGACGAAGAGATCAAAAATTAGATCGATTTTGGATGGCAGTCAAGTGAAGATAAACCAGATAGCTGCCACTCTAAAGACATCCAGGGAACGTGTTGGACACATTGTTCATGAATATTTGGCTCTGCGAAGGCTCAGTGTAAAGCAGGTGCCGTGCTAGCTCACAATCAAGACAAAGCACCATGTCACAAATCAATGAAAACAATGGCAAAATTGTATTAATTACGCTTCGAATTTCTACCGCATCCACCTTACTCTTCAGATCTGGTCCTTATCGACTTTTCTTGTTGTCGAACCTGATTGGAAAAAAAAATTTAGCGACGATGAAAAGGTATTCGCCGAGGCTGAGTCATATTTTCGAGCAAAAGTACTTCAAAAATGGTAGTAAAGTGGCGATAAAGTTGGAATATCACTACAATCCGTGTCGTGCCCTCGATGGCAACAATGTTGAAAAATAAAATCGAATTTTTCAAAAAGAAAATTTCCAATTTTCTTTTCCTTAAAACGATACCAACTTTTCAGCCGACCTGTTATTCCTGTCTGTTATCACGGTGCTTAGGTTGAGATGGCTGACTGCCGCGCATGCGGACAACAGACACACTTAGGCCAAGCATTGGCCCATTGTGTTACCACGCGGATCTTAGGCCACGTATTCCGCAAACCAAACTGTGCTTTTGATAAAGCGAAGAACAGGGCTGATTCTGACGCTGCTCAGTTCAGCCAGATTAACAAAGAAATGGGCCCCCAGAAGTCCGAATCTACGGGATGATAGAGCATTGCAGTTACATAGCGAGTGTTCGATGTTTTCATCCTCATCCTCGTCCATGCAGCTTTGACAGAAATCATTCTAGGGAAGGCATAGTCTAGAGGCGTGAGTTCCGATGGCACAATGCCCTGTTAAAACGCCAATAAGAGATCTGAGGTGTGGCCTACTTAATCTGATCAAGCTAAGCGATCACTTGGGACCGATCATAGGCCGTAGTTGTTTGGTAATGAGGCATCCTGTGCCAGATATCCATCGGCGTTTTGTTTGAGCAAGCCTTTCAAGCTTTAGCAGATGTTTTATAGTAGCGATAGGCATGGAGGGTGGGTCTGCACCCGGAAAGGGCACGGAGTTTGTGCCATTTCTAGTGAGCTCGTCAGCTTTGCCATTCTCTGGAATGTCACAGTGTCTCGGCACCCACATAAGTTGGATGCTAAAATACTTGGCCATCACGTTAAGAGATAGGCGGCAACTAAGGGAAGTCTTGGAATTAAAGGTGACTCAATCCAGAGATTTGATCGCTGCCTGATCGCACAGATGAAGGTATCTGTGCGCGATATTACATTGTTTTTCAGCCAGGACAGGGCTTCCTTAATCGCTAAAATGCTGAATAACGCTACAGTGATTAGGTAGTCGAAAAGATAGCTGGATAGATTTGGATCCTTGGAATAGACACCAGCACCCTCACCTGCATCCGTCTTCGATCCATCTGTGAAGATTCGCAGTGGACCTTCCAGCGTCTGGCGTTCAGACTACCAGTAAGATTTGGGCGGTATGCTGGTTGAGAAATTCTTCTTGATTAGGAGTTTAGGTAGAGTGTGATCTGTATCTATGGATAAAGAGGCATACCTGCGTAGGATCGTTGAATGTCCAGACTGAAGTTCTTTCCAGCTGCTTAGCGATCTTAATCTAATCGCCGTGCTAGCTTCTGTCTTTCTGTCAATTAGTTCTATCGTTATCGCGGTGAAATGTATGCAAATTCAAAAAAAGACGCTACGTTTTGTATCTTGTGCCATTGCTGAATAATAGTCAAGACTGTCAAAAAAACGACATTTTGAGAATTTGACTAAGTTGCTGTAAAGGATTTGATTCAACACTGCTCCTTGGAAATGATTTCGGATTCTCTGATAGTCCGGCTCTCTGCTGGTAAGGCCATTGGAATATTTCTCTCCGCTTCCTATCTGTACCGAAGCTTTGTGAGCTTAACCTTGATTTTGCAACAATTGTGCCTTAAGTGCTGCCTGACTATCTGAAAGGATTTAAGCTCTAGCGCCGTTAATACCTTGGAGAAGATTATGTCTTGAAACACGGTAGGACTCGATAGCATAAGTACAGAAATCCTTGTGTTGGGTCCAAAGACTCCAGCCCTATCTCCAAAGTCCGTCCTTCATCCGTCTGTGTTTTTTGTGTAATTTAAATACAGCAAAAGAAATTTATCTCTTCCGATGAAATTAGAGAATCTACGTGAACTTAACAATTAACGTAAAGGGTAATTTGTTTGCTGCTTAGTTTTTAAATCTTCTGCTTTTGACATCTCACGTGTGATTTATGACATGTGTCAATGTCAAACATGCTAAGTCAGCGTTGTCACTCCATCACGAGAGGACTTACAGCCAAGTAATGCTTACAAATTTTCAAACTGCGTGCTCGGTGAAAAATGCATCGTCTCTGGTTAAATTTATATGTTAAAAATAAAACTGCTCAATTTTGTTGCCAATATTTGACCAAGATCAGACAACTCAGGAGCTGCCAGTAAACCCGGGAATTTTTCATTGTTTAGTACGGTTTGAAAATGTTTCAAAAATGATTAGCATTACGTTCAATGGCACCCACTATCTGGCAGTAATTTGGATTTTTTTGTACCCACCATGTACCAGCTCTACCTACTCGAGATGTAATTTCATCAAAAGCCGCGCTACATGCCACTTCGCATACAAACCGATCAACCAATTGGGAAATGAGTTCGTTGAGCAATTTATTTCCCGTGGACAAGATCGTCCAAATTGAGGCTCAATCGTATATTATGGGGATACGTGAAATAACTCGTCTTTGGTGTGATGAGCCAGGGCCGATTGCAGCCTTGGAAGAGAGTTCATTACACGTGCTATTAGCCCATGTGCCTCAAAATTGGACTCCGTGCATAATAATTGAATGATACTGATGCCCGTAGAGGGCCAAGACCTAGCGTCCACAGCAACCACTTCTGTTGTACTTAGGTTAGGTTATGTAGGGGGGCTGCTAGTGCATTCACCAGCACACTTAGACCATATAGGTCCATTATGATACCCCTAGTCAGATTACTACCACTGATTGACTTCACCAATGACAGTGCCGTTAATGTGATCCCAACGACAAATGATGACTGGACCAGATTTGAAAACCAGTTAACAGCGTATCTGGGATTCGAACCGAGGACCCCGCTAACCAGGGGGAGGCACTCTACCAACTGTGCCATTCAGTCGTTGTGTTATACTTGCTATTGTTCTCTCACAAGTGTAGGTGATCTACACCTCCATGCCGACTCCAGCCAAGTGCATTTTTATGAAATAATATTTAACCCTCTAACCGACCAATTTTTTTCCGAAGAACAATTTCTGACTAATTTGTAGTTTGTTTGAAAAATTTGGAAGTACATAGTAGTTTTTAGTGATTTACCTTAACCCCGCCTAGAGGCAGTACTGCCGATTAGAGGGTTAGAAAGTAAATGGCAAACACTGATTTATCAACTCAAACAAAAATCAAATGTGTACAATTTTTTGCGAGTTTCCTTTCTTTTTCTGACACATTTAAACCAAACGCTTAGAAAGTCACCCTCCACATGGAATTGTTTAATTTGTAGCATACTTTTAGGTGCGATTGTATTAGCTTGAATTTTCCTGATTGTCATAATATTTGATCCATATACCATGACCATGGGCATACATTTTTGGCCGTTCCCCGAGGGAAATGTTAGCGTTGACGACGTTTTTTTTTTTATAAAAACTAAACTTTCCTTGCAGCTTATTCTAATGTTAAGAGCAGTTGCGAGAGTACACCACTTTGTGTGGTTCCTCTTTTATATACTCAACAGATTTTCACCATGCGTAGAGTATACTCGTCTGGTGGTGAGTTTCTGGTGAATAAGGGGCACAAGAAGCTCTTCGATCCCGAGACTAAGACTTCAGTAGCCTTAAGCTTTCCAGACTCAGAACAAGAATGAGACGAAACCGGACTGAACCTGTGTTGCTCCGTTGGAGATGTCTCAATAGTAACTAATCAATATTGGGTTAACCAATACCTACATCTCACAGTTTATCGTTAACTTTGACTGCAGCCAACCACAAAATGGCGTTGAGTCTGCAGCAACTGCGTCATGCTACTCAAGAACGTGACACGTATGCACTTAAGCCGAACGTATTCCAATAGCAGATCTGTTCACTTGCCTCGCCTTGCGGTCTATTCACTTACAAGTAATTGCCAACATTGAACAACTTTCGATCATCAGCCCATGCTACAGTCAAGCGTGTGCCGCGCGAATCGAAAACAGGAATTCTGACTGTGTCTCTATTCTGGTTCAACGACACCAAGAGACTCCTAATCCCCTCACGCTTCGGTCCTACAACCACGTCCACTTCAAACTGCTCATATCTTACCCGTCATCAGCATCCAATAGATTCTCTACATAGTTGTCACTCTCCATCTCTCACAGCACACAAAAAAGCAAAATGACAAAATTAAATTCCAAAAGGATATCCGTCTCGAGGCGGACTATGCGACGAGAATCCGTGAATCAACAAGTTGCAAGTCACTAGCGCGCACCCACGCGTCGCATTCCCCGTGGTTTCCGATTTTGTTTATCTTTCGTGTTCGCTGCGCACAAAATGAGATTAAAGCCTCGGCAGTTGTTTGGCAGAAGAAAATTGATGAAAAACAAGAACAAGAACGCAAAACTCTCGTGTCGACGCGACGACCACGGCAACGACGACGAATGAAAAACCGCTAATTGCAAGCAAGGCGACGACGACGTACATACAGCGTATACGGGTACGGAAGCGTTTTAGGTTAAGCCCGAGCAGGAGAATAACAAAAAAAATCAAAGCAATAGAAACGAAAACAAAAGGAAATGAGAGAAACGAGGAGAGAGGAGAAAACAGCGATTTTCTCGATGACTATATAGGTACGCGCTAACTAACGGGAAATGAAAGAAATAACGACTTCCACTACGCGAAAAAATAAAGCGCTACCATCCGCCTTGAGCACCGTAACCCAACTAACTGTTTGAGCGAGGAGCAACAGTGAGCCAACTGCTCTGTGCTGCTGCGAGTGAGTTTTGTGTTGATGTTTGACGGAAAATTGTGGCTGGTGGTTGGTGGTTGGTAGTTGCACTCAGCATTTGCCGGAGAGTCCTCTCCGTCGCCAATCGAACATCCCCATGATGGGACGTGATGCGTTACGACGGAGTAGGAGACTCGGGGAATGATCCAAGGTCTCGGTGGCGGGGAAGCAGAAGAGCTTGATAGATGGCCTTTTTCATAATTGAAGGCATGAGTATGAACAACTGGTAGTGTCATTTGGAGAAGTATCAATGCCTTTCTCTCGGATGGGAGGTACACTTGTGAACTTCGTTGGGGAAGAAAAATGATGCCGATGAGTGGAGGGTGTTCAACTTTTTCCTCGAAGGGTCTATAACGGGTAATGGATTCCTTGGAATCTCCGTGGGAAATGTTCTTTGGACCTGTTGGCATTGATGGCATGTGGTGGAGAGGATCAAGATCAAGAACTGTAGGGGCAGCGAGATTAGTCTTGGCAGCCGTCTTGGAATCCAACGCTCAAGGTGGCTGGGAGTTGTACAAAAAGAAGAGATGTCAAGTTGAGGAAGATCCGATTGCAATTTTATCAACGAACGGAAGAAGTTAACAGACTTTCGGAAAAGTAGAGGACCGAAGACAGATCCCTGAGGAACTCCAGCATTTACGGGCGAAGACACCTCGCGACAAGACAGAGTTGGAAAGCCGAATAACAGGCTCTGTAGACAACCTCCTCGAATATCCAGCTGAGACTGATTGACCAGAAGTTCCACTGGTAAGAAAAACTATTCCACCACCACCACTTGTGTGCATACGCACAATGTAGGATATTCTAAACGATTCGTAGACTGCTTGGAGCTCCACTTTCGTTATCAAAGATGTCTATTTATCCGTGATGACATTGTCGTCATTGAACCTAAACGTCTTGGCCTTTTGACAATGCAACCGTGCTGGTCCTTGGGTGGCTAGTGGTTCGTACTACAGCGCTCTGGCTTCTCAGTTTTTGTGCGCTATTAAGGTGGTTTGGTCCATTTAGTGTTGGCATTGTTTGTCACAAGTAAGCCGGCGTATAGAGGTTCGACCGGCGATATCAGCAGAAGCGGCAGTGGTGGCCACTTCTCCCAAATAATATGTTCCACTCGATCTGGACGATGATCGACGAGAATTCCGTCCACCGACTGAAGTCTAACAAAGCAAGTCTGCAGAAATCTCTAAGACAGCTGGAGGTGATCTGGTTGGGCGCATAAGCATGGTCGGAAGAAAGGATGTCCGACGAGGGGAATCACAGTATCGTCAGCCGGATCCACAAGAAAGGAGTCCCGTCTTTAAGATCATCCTGGAGAAGATCGCACGACTTATACGCGAACACTAGAGGCACGATCTTCCAGAAGTCCGAACAACTGATAGCATACGCGGATGACATTGACGTCATTGACGCCAATGAGGAGTTGCTGGCATTGAGACGGAAGCGGCTAAAAGGTAAATGAGGCAAAACGAGGTACATATATATGCTGTCCTCAAAAAAGGATATACAACATCGACGTCTTGGACAGAGCGTCATAATGACGATCCCAAACGATCGCTTAGCTTGATCAGATTAAGCAGGCCCAATCTCAGATTTCTTATTGATGTTCTAACAGGGCATTGTGCCATCGGAACTCACGCCCCTAGACTAGGCCTTTCTTACAATGATTTCTGTAGAAGCTGCTTGGACGAGAATGAGGAAGAAATCATCGAACACTTGCTATGTAGCTGCAGTGCTCTTTCATTCCGTAGATTCAGACGTTCGGGGGCCCATTTCCTTGTTAATTTGGCTGAACTGAGCAGCATTAAAATCAGCCCTCTTCTTTGCTTCATCAAAAGCACTGACTGGTTTGCGGAATAAGTAGCCTAAGATCCACGTGGTAACACAATGGGCCTCTGTTTGGAATAAGTGTGTCTGCTGCTTGTGTGAGCGGCAGTCAGCCACTTCAACCTTACCTAACCTAACTTCGATGTAGCATCTTACTTACTTGTCAGGCCAATGACCCTGAGTCTGAGCTTTAGCTGCCTTCTATCGTTGACGAACCCGGGCAAGCTGCTTCCAGTCAACAAGACCAAGCTGTCTTGTTTCCGCCATGACTTGCTCTTTATAGCGGAGGTTCAGTCTTTCTCTCCTTCTCGAACCAGGAGTCTCGGATTCGAAGACCCTCTTAACTGGATCGTTGGTGTCCCTGCGCTCGATGTGACCAGCCAGTGCAGTCGACTAATTTTTGCCTTCTGGACTACATCCACATCTTGGCTCGCGGTTACGTCTCACCTTCCTCGCAGACGGGACCATATATCCGACGCAGAATTTTTCTTTCGAAGGCACTCATCAGCTCCTCATTTTTGCTTATCGTCCAGCTTCCGTCTCCATATAGCAGGACGGGGAAAATTTAGTTTAATAGAGCATGATCTTGGCCCTTCGAGGCAGGAGTTTAAGGGCTATGCAGGGGTAGGTAAGGACTTCTTCTTTATTGGCCTGGCAGTTAAAAGTACGACCAACATCAGTACCAAGATCAAAGGCAGAGTAACTCTTGTCAACTGCTCTTTCCTTGGGTTCAAGAGACAAGTGAGTAATAGAGTCATCTGTCGAAGGACCATGCAGACTTTATTTAATGCCTTGATCATCCCAGTCCTGCTGGTGACATGGACAATCACAAAAGCGGATGAGGAAGTCCTTGGTATAGAGAAAAGTTCTGCGCGCGATCTTTGGTCCTGTTTGCGTTGACGGTTTCTGGAGGAGAAGATTCAAGCACGAACGGCACGGGCTGTACAGCGACATGAGTCTAGTCAGGCATATACGGATCCAACGTCTAAGGTTTCTGGGTAAGGTAGAGCGTAGAACAACTCAGGTCCGGTCCGGAGAGCCTTCGATTCTGAAACCGTGGACAACGCAACTCAGGACGCCAACCAACTTGGCGTGCGACACTGGACGCAGCTAGCTCAAATTCGTGCCAATTGAAGAGGATTGTTGCTTGAGAGCCATCCCGGTCCGTTGCACCAAAAATAAAAGGAGAAGAATAATTCTGAAATACGATCAAGACTGAGTTAGTTCTTAATCTGAGCCCTCACCAAGGCTGTTCCCCGGCAGGAGTCAACACGTCAATACAATGATCACGGGTGAGGGAATCTGACAAATCCTCATCTTCAGGTTTCATCATGGGGAATCAATTCCCTAGAATCAGCGACCTTATGCCTCAAGTTGTGCAGGCATCTTGGCTTCCTAAGGACCGGTCTTTAGTCGCAGCAGACGTTAAGCTTCATATTACACTGCTGGTGACACAAAAACTCACTTACATGACAAATTACCTAACCGCCTGCATTCTCGAGATGAATACATCAACTGTGCGACACAACCAAGTCCAGCTGTGCCCTGTATGCCTTGTGAATGGCCACACAATTGCATTTAGCATGCATTCCTTCGTCTTTCACTTCCACTGCTGTTGTTTTTCTCCTCTGCACTTCCATCACTGAATCCATCCGTTCACTGATGGGTTACACGTCTTGACGGAGCAGCAAAACTGGTTGCAGTTCGACTGCTGAGTTTGGGGGGATGTACTCGTGTGCTTTGCAGACCGCGCATGTCGCAACATTTAGCACATTGGGCAACCCCAGCAACAAGCGGTCGACGGAACGACGTCATATTCAGCAATTCAAATGTTTCCGCTGAGTTGAGGCGGAACAGTTGAAAGCTTCTCCTGTCACCGCGTTCAGCTTTCGTGTGTTGCTCAGAACGTGAATAATTTGTTGGGAGGCATCTAAATTGGATGTAATGACGCTTGTTGAATGCAATTTCCTCGTCACAAGTGCTCTATTTCGTGGGAAATTCATTGGTAAACACGATTAGTGCGGTGTAAGTGCATAACTGAAGGCTTGACTACATTTCTTGGCGTATGTGCATGCATATATTCATTCAAGTTGGATTTGTAGTGTTTTGTGTTTCATAAAGAGTGGAGGTCAAGTTCGGCCTTAGACTGCTCGCAAGGGCCTGTGGTGCAGTGATTTTGAGAGAAGTCCGAGGAGAGGTAAGGATGCAAGGGCTGATTTAAATCTGTGAACTCAGTCGTGGGAACTATTTATTAACAACTGTTCCCTATCATCCTCCACCTGGGTGCGGGTTGTCCCACGGGTTCGGAGTTGAAGACTCTTCGGACCGGAGCTGAGTTGGCTGGAATTGGCTCAAGTTAAGCGGTGAAAAAACGAAGAGACACGTTCAGTTGAAGAAAAAGTTACTAGGAGGTAGTTGGAGTCCTCAATTGCCAGAGTCATTTGAAGTATCACGGCATGGAAATATAACTAATCAACGATAGGAAATAGAGGAAACCCTTCACTATCCCTGTCATTGCCAGTCGAGCCACAGCAGCTGTTGACTTTGGAAAAGAACAGATGATGGACAGTTGATTTCATGGTCATGACGATTTAAGACACAATGTCTGAGAAATTGCACGTGAAACTATTGGAGGGAATAATCTTTCGGATACAAATAAAACTTCGTACACGCGTCCGTTCGGTTCAACCTTTATTGGAAGAGTGAAGAAAGGATATGATATTTGATTACAGTAGCTGCGTTTTTTTGCAAGCGTATATACGCTTAATTTTCAATTTGCATGTAAAATACACTCACAACGAATCCTATATCCGCTTAAGTTACTCATCATATCTATCGCCGCTTAAGGAATAAGCGCGGATAAAAACAATGCTTCCAAACTTTATCTTCTGTATGTCCATTCCTGAATTTATTCATTCATTGTTTAGGTTGCTGTATGTGGCTTACATTTGCAGATGTGGTTGATGTATTAGATCATTTTAATTGTTTTGGCATCCATAAGTATGCAATTTTTGGTATACCCAGAGTGTCTCTGCTATACATTTCGTTTAGGTTTCGTAAACGATTGAAAATTCATTCGATGAACATATCTTTTATTTTATAATTATTAAGGGTTTTTGCTTTTAAAGTGATGATCACGCTACACAGTCACAAAACGAAGATTGGGACCATCAAAGATCAACCATCACCTTCCACGACTACACCCCTGAGTACTTAGCAAATGTCATAAATGTCGTCGGTGCTGCCAAGATTTTATGATTTTATGAATTATGAAGCGCCGATGATCGTTTTTTTTTTGTGCACTTATAAATTAAGCTTGCAAAATAACACACCTGGTGGGAACAAATAAGAAGGAACCTAAGCAGGAGTTGCACTCCTCTATTTGAGTGATTTTTGGACAACAATCTAAGTGAGCTTAGTTCTAGTAATTATCCACTTCGTCGTATTTACCCACTATGAATTTCCGGTCAATTGAGCGATCTTACAGCTTATCGAACAAAACAATTGCTGTATTTTACTAATAATTAGCTCAATTCCAGTCCAACTACTGAGCGCACCAATCATGTCAAGATAGAATTATGTAATTAAGGATTTCGTCTAGTGACTATTCGACGCATTATAGCTAGCTTAAGAAAGCAAAGGCTTGAGCTTGCAAGCGTCAAGTCAAGTAACAGTGGATGGCAAACAGCGCAGCTGTTCGAATACTTAAGTACCCAAAGAAAGTGTTGTGCCTAATTGTATCTCATTTGTTAACCGATCTCAACTCACAAGGACTTTCTGTCTGCGGTTGCTTGAAGTTAGACGGCCATGTCCATAAAAAGAAAATCTTTGCCAATTCTAATAAAATACCGTTTCCAATGAAAACCTTACCCGTGCCACAGTTGTGATTCCAAGCTTGTGGCATACTTTTAGGAGAATCATCCTCTCCTAGGTTGCGTTGCTGGACAAATATTTTGTGCCACCACTGCGATCAAAAAGTGCCATTTTAAGGCTCAGGTTGACACATATGCAAATGCCAAAATACGGGTAGCAGCGAGTTTAAGTTGCATTGGGCTCCATGCACATACCTAGAACGCCACGGCCACCACAAACGGAAGTGTACCAAAAAATATGTTTCGTGCCGCCGCTCAGTGGTCCGAAAACGGCTTCACTGTCTCAAAAATCTGTACCTTTTTGGTCTCTAAATATAAAATCTTGAAACTTGAAAAAAGCAAACAGGGAACACAAAAAACGCTCATTATTTCAAAAGACTAAATATTAATGATATGTATACAATCTTGAAATAATGAAAGTTTTTTGTGTTTTTTGTTTGCTTTTTTTATAAGCCTTTGAAGGTCTTCCATGCTCTCCAGATGGTACTGGATGGAATTGAATGAGTGAAGGTGGATTCGGATCTCTATTTCCATATGTACCACATCCGTCATTGATGTATGGACCGTTATGAGAATATATTTATTGTCAGCCAGTGACCAAGTGACACTTTTTTGTGTCTCATAAAAGAGGAAAAAAAATATCAAACAAAGTTGAAATTGGAATTTAAAATAAATAAATATTTTAATCAGACAAGTAACTAGGCAGCAACAGGGCTAACCGTCAAATGTCTGTTCGAATATAAAAAAAAAACATCTAAGAATATCTTCTACATTTTCACAACATTTTCTTCTTTTTTTTTTGAACACTTGAAGCTCGGCCCTTTCCAAAAATGTGTAACACTATATATGTACTTCTGAATGAAAGGTTTCCAGGAAAAGTTTTTGAAAAGTCTGTACTTTGGCGGTTCATTTTACTAATCCTTACTAATATTATAAATGCGAAAGTAGCTCTGTCTGTCTGTCTGTTACCCTTTCACGTCTGAAGAAATGAACCGATTTTGATGAAATTTGGTAGAGAGATAGATTTGATCTTGAAGATGTACTTAGTCTACTTATTCCGCGTCTAAGGGGGAAATGGAGGCAAAAACCGCATTTTTTTCATCTTCACACAGTCCTGGCTCATTATGGGTTATCGGATTGAAAAACTAGAAAATTCTTTTTAGTAAATTAATCCCTTATTCACTTGAGCTAACAACCATCCTTTTGCATTGCCCTGAAGCTGAGCAATGCTCAAAAGAATGCAACTAAATATCGTTTAAAACTTTCCATCATTAGAGACCATAGCCAATAGCAGCTACGCTGCTCAATGGGGGACGAGCGTCGCACTCAGTTCTTAAATGGCCTTTGATCTTAGCTCATGAGGAAATGCCAGTTTTTCAAATGTTGTAAGAGTGTGGACTGTTGGTTTGGGATGAATGTACGATGTCTCATAAAAGAGCAATCGAAGCCCTGGTCGCATTATGAAAGATATTAAGAGCAACCAGATAATTGTGGAAGGGATGGTGGTAAGTTTAGCTGGTGACTTTGGACAGACCCTGCCAGTGATTACTAAGGACACACCAGCAGATGAAATAAATGCCTGTTTGATAGCGTCTATATCATGGGTACACGTAAAAAAGTCCCTTTTGACTATAAAAATGCGGGTTCTACTGCACAATGATGCACAATCAGGGCAAGCAAGAGACTGCTCTTCTAAAAATCGGAGACGACCGTAAGGCGACAGACAGTAACGGCATGATTACACTGAGCCGTGAATTCTGTCAAATTGTCGATAATATAGATGATTTGAAAAATAATGTCGATCCCGTTTTGCAAATAAATATGGGCAATCGAGAATGGTTGTGTAACGTGGCAATGTTATGGACACTGAACAAGTAACGTCGTGCCCCTTAGAATTTTTGAACTCCTTAGAATTATCGGGAGTGCCTTCTCATAAGTTGAGGTTAAAAGTTGGTGTTCCGGTCCTGTTAATGAGAAACCTTGACGCACCGAAGCTATGTAATGGTACTCGGCTACAAGTTAATCAATATTATAAATATTATAAAAGCAATAATTATGACTGGAATGGTAAAAGGACAAAATGTTTTAATTCCCCTTATTCCAAAAATTCCGACTGATTTGCCCTTTCAGTTTATAATAGTGCAGTTTCCCCTAAAGCAGCATTTGCGATGACAATAAATAAAGCTCAAGGCCAAATACTGAAAGAAGCAGATATACATTTAGAAAAACAAAAAATGCAGTTTATACGTGTTAAAAATTAAAAATGTGTTAAAATAAGATATTTACAGTTAATCACGGTAGTTTGCAGTGAGTATGTTGTTTTGTATTGTATTATTCGAAAAATTGGTATCCTAAAAATGAAAAAGGCTACCCAAAGTAACTATTTTTATAAATAAGAAAATATTTCCATTTTCAATTTTCATCAAAATAATTCGGGCAACCCTACTATCGTAAGACCCATTTATGAGATGGCTTGGTATTGAGACGTGCCACTGGGAGTCGCACGACTTTTAAGATCAATCATTTCGAGACCATCGTTCGTAACTCAGATGTCAACAATAAATGCACGACTTCGTGCGAGTCCTCGAGGACATTGACACCAACCGAAGAATGCAAGGGACTTCGGAAAGACCAAACAAAGGCTTGTACCGCAAAATCCACTTGGCCTTGAGGACCAGAAACTGCAGATCAGCGCCTTGAGTTTTAGGTAACCTTGAGTTCAGGTAACATTTTAGTTCAACTATTGGAAAATCCCTCTCACTCCATAAAGTTTGATAATAATAATAATAATATGGGTGGCTCGACAGTCCGAAGCGGACCTGGGCCTAGTTTCTCAGCAACCACTCGTATTGTGCGTGCTATTGTTATGTCCCTAGTGGAAGGGACCTACAGTTTAATGCCGATGTAAAGAAGCTTTTTCTAGACAGGAATATTGTCAGTGTTTCGGAAGAGGTGGATCCAGAGTTAACCTATAATAGAGATATCCAACTTCTATCTCCCTTGCCCCTTGATTTCATCTGACAGCGTTTTTTATACGCTTTTTGTCCCCTGTCTGTGAATACGTGTGAGCTCTTGAGAACAGCTGTGGAACAGCTGATACCCTTCCCCACCTTAGTAATGAGGTGAATCAGGGTTCTTATTTGAAAATGCGGTCGTTATTTGAACGTTTTTTTTCAAATTTCGGTGTTAAATTTTCAGCACAGTAAGGAGGCGTAAACGAACGAACATAGCTTATGTTCATGAAGTCGATTCATTAAAACTTTGGAGAACATACAATCTGAGATACTAGGACATAATTAATGAATGCACAACAAAGTGTGCACTTTTTCATATGAATAAAAATTAATAAAACATTCACACGTTCAGTTAACCAATAATAGAAATATTATTGAAGCGTGAATCACAAATACGAAGTTTTGACAACCATTTTTATGCATTAGTAAAAGTTGCAATATCTTGCGATTGTTCTTATCGAATTGTTTAAATTGAATTTATAAGTTTTTCAGAATTCATGAATTAAGCTCATAAAGTGGATCATATTTTGAGTTAATTTGTCAGGTATGGTTTATGAATAGGCTGTATATATACTTAATAATTAATTTGAGGTCAAATAGTTCCAGTTAAATGGGCGTATTGTAATGCCCATTGCAGTTTTATTCACGAAAGTCCATATAACAATGTAAGAAAATTCCCTTCAAAATACTTGTCAACTTTTGAACAACACACCCATGTGTGTTACATGGAAAGTACATGGATTCCCACTAAATTCATGAATCTGCCGCTTTTTTCCCACAAAATTCACGAATCGGCGGCCATATTGTGGTGAATTGACGAGCGTTGTAAATGTATAAGTGAAATACAAGGGATTACCACTACATCTTCGTTGTGGGCTAGGGGTAAAAATGGCCGAAGTTGGATATCTCTATCATCCATTGTCTCTGGTATCGAACCCTCCACCCTCAGGGTAGGAGTCGACGCACTTACCCACTACGCCAAGGCGACCATGAAGTTTGATGCTGACCTTAAAATGTTTTGAAGCTCGCTTTGAGTCGCACACCAAACGACAGTACACCTAAGTCTGTTTTTACACGGTAGATTGGTTCCAGAAGAAGCCGTGTCAAAAAAACCGTGTAAAAAAAGACATTGATCGTATACAAAAATGGGTGATTTTTTCCTAATCTCTAAAACCTATTAAAATTAGTGAAAAACAAGAATTTTTAAGAACAAGAATTCATGTTTATTTTATTAAATCAAATATATAATGCTTATTTTCACAAGCATAGTAATTAATGATAAAATAGATATGCACTCTAATCTTAAAAGTACATAATATAAATTAAATGTATGGCAAGTTCAGGAACTAAACAACTATGTTGTATGGGAATTCCCATTCTATGTGTAAAGGGAATTCCCCTAAATTAGTGCTATTCACATTTGCTTTGACCAGTAAAAATTGCTTGTACGCGCTAAAAGGGAATTCACTTAAATCTTTAAGCTAGTGTTCGCAAACTATCGATAGCACTATCGATACTATCGATGGTTTCAGACTTTTTTCTTTCATAAATACTTTTTTGTGATATGAACATACTTCGCAAAAATTAAATTTGACAACAAAAATTTAAGTACATAAAATTTCAAATCGTGCTAAATGGAATAAAATCGTGTAAAAAAAATTAAAAATATTCAATTTTCAAACCGTGTTATATCAAAACCGTGTAAAAAAAGACCGTGTAAAAACAGACTTAGGTGTATATTCATCTGAAACTAGTATTATTCTCAAACCATCCCCTTGATTTGGGTTCAATACAACAACCTCCAAGACGCTCCCACAAGAGGGACACCACTTTGTCAGGGGTAATCGACCTACCTTGCATACGCCATCTTCGAAGCTTCACAGAAAGGGATGCCTTTCTTAGGAAATAATGCCACTTCCACTCAGTGAACACACTCCCTTCTACGGCACGATCGTGCCACAACGTTGCTCCCAGAGCATTCTTATCGCTGACAGCAATAACAAATAAAACTCACAAGAATGTTATTTTTTATAAATACATTACGTAGTATATTTATGTGGATTAAATAATATCATTATGTATAATAATTAATCATTACATTTATTATATAAATTTAAGTCTAGTTTTATATCTAAATTTCGTAAATCACCAAGCCCTTAAGTATGCTCGCATGCTGCTTTAATAAATTGGATCATTGTTGTTTTTTTTTCATAATTTATAGGTTTTGTTTCACAAGGAAAGAAAAAACCCATTGGTGTGAATTGAAGTTAAAAAAAATGTTTTCTTTTTATCAAATTAGCATACATTTATCGAGGCTCCGGCAAAGAGCTCTTCATCAAAGCCAGGATACTTAAGGAAAATTCCGAAAAAAATTTAAGTCATTAGAGCTGATGATGATTGGTGTAGCATTTTTTTTTAGAAATAATTGAATTTTTTTCCTTGTCACTAATAAATATTATCACGTATCACAAAATGTTTTTTACATATTTTTGTTTTTCTGCTGGATTCTTGTATATGTTCCTCGTGGGGGATGTTGAATGTAATTTTTTGGTTTTTCTTTTGGTTGTGGATACAGCAAAATGAATTTGTTTACATTTATTTATTTATTTTTTTTTTATATAAAATCTGCTTATGCCATTCTAAAGTTGATGGTGAATACATAATTGAATGAGTTGTCATCTCCTTCGTGCCACATACCATCGGCTGTGTGTACAAAATTGTCAGCAATTACCATTGATTAATGTATGTTTTGTTGAATGAAAAATATTTACCCTTAAATATCTATTGAGTATTTTGAGTGAATTATTATTCATTTTAACTTAATTCGAATTATTTTATTTATGAACATCCTTAAGGAATGTGCCTCTACAATTGAGTTGCTCTATTTCCATTTTTCTAATCTACTTCGAATCAATCTCTGTCGGGTTTCTTTTCTATTCGTCTATGATTATGTTGTATTTGTTTAAAATTATGTGATCTTTATTCATTCGTAGATATGCAAGTGGAACTAATAGATGGGGATTGGTGCGTGGTCTTAGTTGGAAAGCGTTTGTTTAAGATGGACGATAAGCTGCGACAGATATTATCAAGGACTTGAAGGGGATATTCCTTTTTTCCCCTATTTTCACTAAAGAGCCATTTACAAAACAGAGGCCCACAGCTGGGACCCGGCATATTTACTGAAAGAAAACTACTTCCAATCCGTCACCGTGGCGTTGTGGGTAAGTGCGTCGACTCCTACACAGGAGGTGCCAGGTTCGAATCCCCAGTTTAGCATCTTTGATAATTCACGGCTCCACCTCTTTCGAGTCAGACAATGCTTAAAGATTCCCCGGCCAAAAAAGGTTTTTAACTTCGCCGTTCGGAGTAGGCATTAAGCTGTAGGTCCCTTCCACTCGTGAAAGAACAATAGCACGTACAATACGAGTGGTTGGTGAGAAGCTAAGCCCAGGTCCGCCTCGGACTGTCGCGTCACCCATGTTATTATTATTAAACTACTTCCAATCCCTACTATCTTTGGACTTTTGGTAGAATGAAATATGCTGGTTCCCTAGTTCCCTAAACGACATGCTGAGGTTTCTTCGAGCGAGACTGGGACTGACCCGGTCTATATTGGTCAAGCCGTGATAGCCACCATAACCTAACCTAACCTTGTCCCGAATTATAAATCAAGAACCAAAGCTTATATGGTGCCCCTTTGAAAGTAAAATTCTTCATCAGATATTTGATCCAAGATACTCTTGGTATTTTCGAAAGAAAAGTTCTGCGCTCGGTTTTTGGATTGCGTTGATTTCATTTGGAGAAGAAGGTTCACCCACGAACTATACGGGCGACATTAGTCTAGCCAGGCATCTAGGGATCTAACGCCTAAGATGGTTACGCCATGTAGATCGTATGGACAACTTAGCTCCGGTTCTAGGAATCTTCGACTTAGAGCCTGTGGGACAACGCAACAGAGGACGTCCACGTACAAGGTGGCGCACACAAGTTGAGGGGGATCTCAGCTGGCTTTGTTTGCGAAACTGGAGACAGATGACCCTCTCTCCAACCGGCTGGAGAAACATGTTGTGTAAGGCCCCTCAACCTCGGACTATAGCGCCCTAAGAAGAATGTGAAGATGTGAGGAAGTCGAATGGAAGAGTTGGCTTATCTTTGTGGACTCCATGGGCTGCTTGAAAACGTGTACCCACATCCAAACAATCTTGGCCACATCGAAAATTTCGAATTGGGGGAGTGGTGGGGGGGGGGGGGAGCTGGAGGGCTGAAACCCAAGCTATCCCAAAAACGCAGAAATTTTGGTGGCTTTTATAAGATACGACACGACCGATAATCAGCTCTCCGATGAGCGTATGGGTCTGGTCAGACCAAATTGTTCGTGAAATGCTGTGTTAATAGGCATGGCCCGTTGTAGGAGTCTGTGTAGACCCTTTACTATAATAGGAGGAAAGTTGATGGGGAGGAAGAGGAATATATATATAACGACCATCGGAGGGATAATGAAACGCTGCCATCGTTCAAGCTCTAACCATTAAGTGATAGCAATTGCATTGCATATCATGACCGTAGTACTTTTTCTTTTTTGCTACGACTCGTATGTAGATAGATTGGGCATGTTTTCGATGTGAACCTCTTATACCTGGTTAACACCCAGAATCCCCAAGAGCAGGTCTTGACACTTAATAACACATATATTAATTCTATTGTACTACCCAAGTGTCAGGACACGTTCAAAGACTGGAGAAGGACAAGAACAAACTGTTTAGCCAACACATGTCATCACAGTGTCTTTTTTTTGTCAATCGATTCCCCATGACTACAAAAGTCGTATCCGACAGGCAAATTCAAATTTCTATTACAAGGCTAGATCTATAAGCCACTCGTATCTAGTTTTCTCCACAAGTTATTTGAACAGCAAAATGAGATCCAGTCCCTCGGCCGATTTATAGACGTACTCGAGTCCTTATTTTTTGCCTACAAGTAAGGCTACACCTGGAGCTTAACAACTTGAGTGCCTGCCCTTGTTAGCGGGGTCCCCGGTTCGAACCCCACGCTTTCATCTGGTTTTCAAATCTTTTCCAGTCACCATTTGCCGTTGGGATCAAATTAATGGACTATCACTGGAGTTGTCAATGAGTGGTAGTAGTCGACTGTGGGTATCACAAAGGACCAACATGGTCTTAGTGTTCTGGTGAATTCACTAGCAGTCCCTCTACCTAACCTAACTTAAGGCTACGCCTCAGTATAACATGTGCATGGTTTCGATAGAATTGATCCTTTCCAAGACTCTGTCTGGACGTTCTGAATCCATCCTTTTCTTGCCATCCAAAAGCTAATCTAGCTCGGGCAGAAGTTTGACTCAAACAACTTCAAACAGTGGGAACGCTGCCTAGTTAGTTGATGGCAATCAGAATGGATTGGGAAATGGGCACTATCTGCCATATCAGGAATGAAAACGCAACTCCCGCTGAAATGCGTTTCGTTGTTGATCTTTAATTTTTGATCTTTGATTTTTGATCTTTTCTCTTTTAGAACGAAAGTAAGAATACAAAACAAGACCTTCTCGTTGCACGTGTAACACAGAGCTTCCACTTAGAGAAGTAGTCACCTCAAAGGGTGCCCCCTTTGAAATACAAACTTTAAGACCCAAACACTAAGAAAATATTGTTTAATTGAATTGCAAATCTATTTCTTATTTTCATACAAAACACTTCCCTTTCTATAATACAGTATAAAATAAGCGTCGGCAGTAATCTTACACATTTCTTTATTTTTTTTTTTGGTTTTATTCTTTTTTTTTCATTCGTATTTTTCATATTTTTCATAATTAAATTAATGGATTAATGAATATGCATGGATATCTTTAAAATAAAAGCAGACACATGTATGTACGTATTTATTTGATTATTTGTCGTTTAATTTACATAAGTGTGTCTGCACTGAGTTTCAAAGAACAAATCCTTCTCAGATGGAAAGATTTTGAAAGGCTCGTTTGGATTAAGCGAGGCTTTATTGGTTTTCAAGCAACGATACGTAATGTAATTTGTTGGTGTTTTGTTTCGAAGAATACTCAGATCGAGCAAAGCTAGATGCATTGTTCTTTTTGTTTGGTGAATTAGCTGCTTAATTGCTGTCATAACCATTCGCGCGAGTGCGATGATGTGTTTCCTTTCCTGGATGCAGAGGATGATTTAACCGAAAGGAACTCAGATTACAGATATTTTGTGGACACCCACACTTTTTTGCCACTAGTTTAAGGATGATTGTGAGACAAACGAACACACATGTAAACAGCTACTACTGTCGTCAAGTAGGTTCTCTAGAGATTGAGCTTGTGAATGTTTGTTGCTGTCAACATTGGGTCCTACTTTTAAGGATTTAAGTTGTTGAGCCCCAGCTAAATATGAACAGGTTGGTCCCTGGATCTTTGAACAGTAGGCTGCGTTCGTAAGAGAGCAATTGAAGTTGAAAAATTTTCATTTCGTCTAACACTTAAGCGACAGAAAAATGAATCAGGGCTACAGCATCTGTATGAATATCTGAATCCGAGTCTGTACACAACTGTCTAATCAAAATGCTTGAACAGTCATCTGCACAAGGATTGCATAGTTTGCGCAACTGAGTGAATTCTTGAAAGCTCCCTGTAAGTGCACTGAAATCGGATTGATTTCACAATCATTGGATTGTAACAACGATTGAATGAGTTGCAATTCCATATTTATTATTTAGACAAGTTCATAAAAGTGGTGAGTCATTTAGATATACGCCTTGATCTTTAACATGGAGAATACAATCTCAAACATTGGCGGACGGGGAAAGAAGTCCCCCGCCCACTCTTTAAGCTTTCATGGATCCAAGGGTCAGGGGAAACATCGGTGGGTATTTGTTGTTATATCTTGTAAGACAAATTGTGAAAAATTCAAACTGCCCAATTCGTAAAATTTGAAATAAGAAAAGTGGCCAAAGAAGGAAACAAAAATGTATAATTAATGTAAACTTCCCCTTTTTGTTTGGACTTCACTTTGCTGGTTGGTCGAACAGTTTCAAATATGAGTAGCTGCGGTGATACGGTTTGGTGACTGTGGAGTATGAGTTTAAATTCGAAACGGGTCCTTATACGAGAGGAATACTGCAAACTTTGAGCGGTCCTCTGATGTCGGGTTGACTATTTGAAAAACAAATTCCTTTGATTAGACATCAAATGCAGAGGGATAGCCAAATTCGAGCGACATTTTGAGTCTTTTTTTTACTCTCGAGTGTTTGAAAGTTATTCCCGAAAGCATGTCAAGACCGTTCCCAGATTGGCCCGCTTGGTTGGAGAAAAATATGGAAAATGCTTTCAAAAATGTTTAAGGGACAAGAGAGGTATAAGTCGGAGGCCTCTTTAGGCTGCGTTTAGAATAAGAACAATAAAGAGCAATAAAGCTATATTTATGTATATAAAGTAGATATATATACAGCCATATTCAAAACTATCCACATACATTCCCACTTCCATAGCTTATCACTTATTTCCCACAATCCATTCTGCACACTCATCACCTTTTGCACAGTCGCCTCCGTATCAATTCCTCCCAAAAACTGAACTCGTATTTCGCCGGAGAATTTTGGCGAGGAAAATTGAAGCAATGGAATCACAATCAATTTTCCCACATTTTCTTGACCTACTATTTGTATATAAACCGCATCAATTTTGGAATAAAGTCACTTGTTCACTACCATTCAGTGTGATCAAATCAGACCATTGCAGATCAAAATAGATCTGTTCAGGCTGCTTCTACATATTTGTGAAATTTTGTACGCACAACTTTACAAACTTCCATTTATGACCCTAAGACATTTCTGCACGTTGAAGTCGCCCAATTTCGGCAGCACTTATTCAGTGGCTCTTTAAAATTTGTTCTACCTTAAAAAAGTGGCACAGACCAGTCTCAGATAGTTCGTCGTTAGATTTTTCGAACAAACCTAGAGTTACGGAGCAGTACAAATTCCATTTGCATTGACAAAGTTTGGTATTAATTATACCTATAATAATAATACAGTCTGTAGAGGGCCAGGGCCTAGCTTCTCAGCAACCACTCGTGTTGTGCGTGCTATTGTTCTCTCACGAGTGGAAGGGACCTACAGTTTAATGCCGACTCCGAACGGCGAATTTGAGAAGCTTTTTCTAGACAGGAAATACTCTTTGCGCATTGTCAGTGACTCGAAAGAGGTGGAGCCGTGAAATATCACAGGTGGTAAATTCGGGTATCGAACCTGACACCCTCTGCGTAGGAGTCGACGCATTTATCCCCTACGCCCCGGCTACCGACATACATAATACAGACAAAATAAGGTGCTTAGAACTATCGTTAATGGACCATAGTATATCAGAAACCATGATATCCACAGAGGTCTTGGAATATTACCAATCCAAGATGAACTTTGCTTCTAAACATAAGCGCCGCCTAGAAGAGCACACAAACTCTGCAGTTTACACGATCCTTGAGGAAACTAATGTCTTTCACCGACTTTAAAGGACTAGACCCCTTGATCTCGTGTGATAGTCTACACCCGCGCATGGATGCGGTGTTAGCAGGAACTTTCATTGGAGAGTAACCTGCCGAGCAGTACCTAAATCATGAAATGCAAGTACTGGTTAAGTGCTTCACTTAGTTGTAGTCTTAATAAATTCAGGGATGTGGTTTAAGTGAGTAATTATCTCACACTTCTATGTGCGAACGTTCGCCATAGAGTCTTGTCGAAGATTTCCACCTTCCCACGAAAAAAAAATGCCAGAGGATTGTTGGCTTCCAAAAACCAACAAGGGAGACTACCACGTAAAAAATCCTCTTATTTCTGTTATAATTGTTGACCACGCAAAAGTTAATTTTGAATATGAACGCCAAGTGGACCAATTTAGTGCTTCTCATTAGAAAAGTTAGTTAAGTCCAGAAAGCGCTCAGTAGTTCCAAGCTTATTTCGGTCTTTTAGGTCATTTAGTTCAATGTAGGTCACAGCTCAGAAAATTTAGTCTCCTTTGGACATCACATCTTAACTATAAAGCAGAAAGCTTGTGTGTCTGACCGACAAAGGCTCCGAAACTACACGTCGCAGATGCTGAATGTGACAATTTTTGAGTCGGTACGACATACGGTACGGAAGTTACGAGCACTTTTTAAACGCGAATAAAATTCTCAAAATAACGGTGGGTGTTGTAACTTCCATATATACACAGACATTTTTCATATTTTGCTTTGGTGCAACCATTCATTTTTTTATACTTCTCTATCGAACATATACGAACGACTGCTTGAGTCACCAAACGAAAAGGAAACAATGAACTTTACGCACTTTTCTTATTTTGTCATACTCAAACTATCTATGCATGTACATATCCACAGCTACACACAAATCATTAAATTTTCATTCAATATTGAACTTCTGAACGGATTAGCCGATTTAGATAAAAATTCATAATGTGTCACAAGATAGGCTAATTTTTTTCATGGTTCATGAAGTTTGACTTCAATTTGCACAACAAGTGAACATCGCGCGCAGGTACATAGATGGGATTTCCAAAGCTTTTTTTTTATGAATCGCTTGATATCCCTCCACGTTGTGTGTAAATGGTTGACAACGCTACTCCTACCAACCACATAATGTAACACACTTAGATGTAGATACACAATGTATTCTTCGATAGTTCTTTCTTCGAAATGACATGACTTTGTGGTGTAAAGCGTCGTCTAATTAATTGTATCCATAAAATACTTTACGTGAGTGATTCGGCAGACAAATGCATCGCTTGCATTTTTACGTCGTGTGCACATCGGGTTTTGTACTGACTGTGTGACAAGTGAATTTCGATGTTCCCACTACGTGTGTCTACCTGATCTACGAGGCGACGCTGTGAACCACCTCTCCCCGTTCTCGAGAGGAAGTAACGTTTTGGCTGTCAACCAAGTAGTTTGATAAACCCACACAACCATTTATTGATTTGGCTTGATTTTTTCGAGATATTCACTGGATTTCGGATCTGTAGTGAAATTCGTCGCGTTGATAGAATCTTGGAGACAAACTTTTCATCTCTTTATTCGAAAACCTCAATCAAATTCAATCTGTCTTGTACAAAATAAAGGACCTTCCAATCCCCATTCATTGGTTCCATTTCCATATCCATTCGCCTTTGTATCTATTCTTTCGTTCTGTCAGACAAAAAATCCAAAGCTTTCACAAAAGTCCCTAACCTTAATTACGAAGTGCACGCTTCCACTTCTATTTAATTTATGAAAAAATATTTATGTTCGAGTACACCACACGGACATTAATTCTTACAAATTATAGAACGGTTCAATTAAATATATTTAAATACTATTTTTCTCTTGTTGGTTTAATTCGAATTCAATTAACATAATTGCTTGAACACATGTGTAATAACTATTATGTATTGTTTTCCTCTTTTCTGATAAAAATAAATACTCGAATAAATTAATTTACCTCTACTCTAGTCTATACTCTTACAATCTCTCGAGAAATAAATATATTTATTATTTTTAATTAAGGACCTTAAGATATTTAAGAGTCCATTCTTAATTTTTGTTTAATTTTTTAAACAAAAAATAAAGTTAAGACAAAAATTATTTCAAAAAATATATAAAATATGATAAAATTATACAAATTATTCCGTGCATTAAGATAAAAGGAAAGTAAGTGAATACATTTTTAAAACTTGCGTCGGGTTACTGGCAGAGATCAACTATAACTTGTGTTTCTCGTCCACAAACCTGATTCCCAATAATTGTAGCTGCCGTCCTTAAGGCCCACATCTACTACTATACTCGTCGTCTTCTCTCCCACACATCTCCCTTAATTAGCCATGAATTGGCTCGTGAAACACAAAAAATTCACAAGGTGCCACAAATGTCTCCGAGCCATCATCAGTTGAACATCTCTATCAGAAATAAACTACAACGAAGTGCCCAACTATTCATCTGATAAGACCTCTCGTCCATCGACGTACTCCACCGAGAGTGAAACATTTGTCTGAACTTAAGCCTTATACGCTTCTCTGTGATCGGTCCGTGAGTGTTTTAGAAAATTGCGTAAGAAATACAGGGACTAAGAGTAGTATGTAGGAAGGTCCTGTGTAGTGGTCCTGAGGACCCAACGGCGTGGTTCACTAAGACTAACCCTTCCAAGGCGATGGGTTACTACCGTGACACCTACCCGCAAGAAGACAAATACCTTTCTAAGAACTGCCTCAATCTTCTTTGCTAAGACTGAGCATTCACAGGGCTGATGTTGGATAAATTCTGTTTCTTCTTCCATCTCTGCCGGCTCTGCGCGAGACTATGTTCAGACTCATTGCATGTATACCTGTGCACCCGCACAGTGCACAGGCAATTTGTTTTCGAATTAGTTCAGCAGCTTGCACACCTGTACCCATGTTCCACCCGCACAGTGCCCGGTAAGGAATCCTATTAGCGTGCGTACGACCTTGCGACTAACTCTTATCAATGGTGATGGTATCTTTTTTGCGTCGGACATACAGCCCTTGCCTTTTTCTTTTAGGAAGAAAGGACACACAACATCGACGTCTTGGACAGAGTGTCACAATGGGCAGCTATAACTTAGAGGTAGTCAAGGACTTCGCCTTCCTCGGCTCCGCAGTAAACAGTACAAACAACATCAGTACCGAGATCAAACGCAGAGTAACTCTTGCCAACCGCTGTTTATATGGGCTCAAGAGGCAATTGAATAGTAGAGCCATCTCTCGGAGGACCAAGCTGACTTTATACAAGACCCTGATCGTCCCAGCCCTGCTGTACGGCGCGGTGGCATGGACAATCTCAAAAGCGAATGAGGAAGTCCTTGGTCTCCTCGAGAGAAAAGCTCTGCGTGCGATCTTTGCTTCTGTTTGCGTTGACGCTTTCCGGAGGAGAAGATTCAACCACGAACTGTACCAGCTGTACAGCGACATGAGTCTAGTCAGGCGTCTTCGGATCGAACGCCTAAGATGGCTAGGCCATGTAGAGCGTATGGACAACTCAGCTCCGGCCCGACTCCGAACTCCGTCAACGCAACAGAGAACGCCCGCGGTTTAGGTGGAGCACCCAAGTGGAGGAGGACCTCAACCAACTTGGAGTGCGACACTAGAGGCAGCTAGTCAGAGACCGTGCTAGTTTTAGGGGCTTGTTGGTTGAGGCCCAGGTCCACCTCGGACTGTAGCGCCAAATAAAGAAAGACGAAGAAGATGAGAAAGAGAACAGCTGATAAATTGAGGATTTATTTCAACGCAGTGCGTCATCGCACTCTCTCCGTAACATGAAGTCGGCTGGCGCAGCGCACTATTGTCTTTCAGGCATTACTTCAATTCGCTATCGATAGCGATGAAAAAAAAAACACCTCTTACATGTCATCGAATGAAGGAAGGGATGACGAAAGGAAGCCATCTCAGACATTTAGCACTGAACGATATGAACGAACGAAACCAATCAAGATATAGGATACTTACAGAAATGTGGTTGACGTGGCGTAGTGGGTAAGTGCGTCGACTCCTACGCAGAGCGTGCCAGGTTCGATACCCTAATTTACCACCTTTGATATTTCACGGCTCCACCTCTTTCGAGTCACTGACAACATTCCCTTCTAGAAAAAGCTTCTCAACTTCGCCGTTCTGAGTCGGCATTAAACTGTAGGTCCCTTCCACTCGTGAGAGAACAATAGCACGCACAACACGAGTGGTTGCTGAGAAGCTAGGCCCAGGTCCACCTCGGACTATCGATCCACCCATACAGAATGAGTCAAATGATCGAGTGAAACGACTAGAACGAACGAAACAAGAATATTGAATTGCTTCGTTCGTTAATATCGAAAGGACGAAAGGAAAGGACTGAGACCCTCAAATCTTCAAAAGCATTGATCATGTGATTGATAAGTTTTTGTTGTGTGATTTCAATCGAAACTAATACTTGTGAGTGAACGTGTCCAAACGAACGAGAGACGCAGCTCTATTTCTGGTTCTAAAAGGAACTTAATAGTATGTTACCATCAAACGACATTGCGAGGTTTCATCAAATTTCTCCTAGGTTGTGTGTGTGTGTCCTAGGTTTTCGCGGTGTTTTGCGGCTTCGCGATTTCGACGAAAACTTGTTGAAATAGCCTTGACTTTATTCGTCCGTGAATACTTGTCAAACCGAACTAGCCTACAGGGTGAACATCAGCTTATTTTCACCATTTTGGTATTCATTTCCTCTCTTTCCCTCTCTCTCTTTTTTCTGGTGTTCTCAAAATTTGCCAACCACTTCTCTCTCTGTCTTTTTTCTGGTGTTCTCAAAATTTCAATCATTTGGATCATCTGGTTTGCCGACCACTTCAAAATTGCCATCTAAAGACATTTGAAATCACTTCAAACTCGATGGAAACGACCTGTTGAGGTTTCAGTAAAAGTTCATCCAAACCTCGCGATTTCGATTGGGCAAAACATCGCAAAATTAAAATTCCACTCTCACTTCATTCAATTCAAAATAAAATAAAAACAAAAATTTATATAAAAAAAACCAAAAAAATATATTTATTAACCAAATCTTACATCTACTCGAAATCATACAGAATGCAAACAAATGAAAAAAAAAACATAAAAATAAACAAAAATGTGTTACTCCACTCGAATCAAGTACAATCAATAAACTTAAGCTAACCCATTCATTGAAGTATTAACTAAACGAATACGAAATGAATGCCTCGCAAGGACAGCGTCTAAATGTAAATTTTCTAATATCATCGTAAAAATATCACCAAATGAAAAGAATAAAAAATAATAAAATAAAATCCATTCATGTTTATGGTTGCGTATGAATAGAAATTTTGTATTGAAATTGTTGTAACTAATATGTTGCACTAAATTAAAATGAACAGCATTTTATCATGTATCAGGTTTGGTGATCGAAATCGAACCAATACTGTAATATCACATAAATAAAAAAAAAATATTTTAATATTAAAATACATGGAGCTCTATCCGGTAGTCGACAACATGATGAGTTTGTGAAATTTGAGTAAAAGGCAGAAAGAGAGAGAGTTTCCCTTTTAATTGTGAGTGGTCATGTGGAAGTTTGGGGTTATTTGGGTCTTCAACTCCGGCGCGGTGGAAGATGGAGGTCCCCTAACTAACTCGAAACGGCTGGCCAGAGCAGCTGCTGGTTCCGATTCAGCCGGACTGTGGGGCGATACGAACAAGAATGTTCGCACGAATGTAACCTAACCTAGAAACCTCTAGTCTAGAGGTTTGGCGATCAAAAACCGGAAGAGACCTAATGCGTTTTAATCAGAAGAACACAAGAGCATAATGTGGAAACAGTCTCTGAAATCGAAGAATTTGAGGACATGGAGAAGGGAACTTCTTGTTTGTCTGAGGAATTCATTGGTTCATCATTGGTTCAGTGGGACCGTGGAGAAGTACATTCAATGGAGTGAGAAAGAGCGTAAGGAAATCTCATCCCTGTACCACCAGTTCTTGCCTTGCATTCCCGCACACAATGCCTGTATACTTTCGACAAATCAAAACTGAAGTGCCATTAGCTCAGATGTGCCTAATGCCCTACATGTGGGTCAGTGAGAACAAATAAGTTAGCACACTCGCCTCGCAACTGTGATTGAAGCTGCATTGCCCCGCTCCACCAGGGCCAGCAGCTCAAATATCAGAACCCCGCAGTTCCATTGCCCGAGCTTCTTGAAACAAAAAGCGACGCACATGTTGGCAAATAATTCCAGTATGTGCAGTTATCATTTTTTGTATTAAGGTAGACTTAAGATTTTTTGGAAAGAATAAAGCAGTCCGAAAACAGCACTTGTCGCGTATTATTTTATACAAGGTTGAATAAACCGTTCAGCACGTGGTGTTTGTTTCAGATTGCATTCAGATTCAGTCGGTTAGGCACGTCTGGGTTAGAGACGAATGGAATGTGATTCCTGGACTTCTCAATCATCTTCTTCGAATGTAGCCAACAGGGTTCTGTATTCATTTGAGAGTTACCAGGATACCTTGATAGGTTGACCATGCAAAGCTGATGTGATTCTAGTGCTTCTCAACCATCTTCTTCGATTGCTGAACACTTATGATTCTCCTGCAAGGCTAGACATTCTTAAGACAACCACTTCTCATTTGATCCGGCAACATCGTTGCTTTAACCAAGCAAAGCCTTGAATTGGATAAGTCACCCACAAATTGTTTTCGAATTTGTTCAGGAGCTTACACACCTTTACCCATGTTCCAGGTGTTTAATGGTTCATGGCCTTAAGCCCCCGTGTAGGCGGCAGTTCAATGTCTGTGACAAGGAAGCTAACAAGAAACTTGTACATTCTGATCTAGACTTTGAAGCTTGAATTGAATTCTCTTTGGGAGCACAGGCATTAGATGCATAAGCACTGTCTACAAATCTCCTTTAGCTCCTACTCCCAAACTGATCTACATTCATCGTAGAATATGCTAGAAATCAGAGGCTTCAAGCTAGAAGTTCAATGTAAGTGAAAGTCTGTGTAGACAAGCGGCAAGTTCGCTGATGAAGGACCGATTTTTACAACCAGTCCGGTGACTTCGCGAAAGAAGAAGGCATATTGATTAATTTTCAATCCAGGAGACGTGATCCGCCTGCGATGTGAAACTGGCTTGGAGGTGATCCCAGTTCATTCCCAGACAATGCCCGAGAATGCTGCGACGATAGAAATGACAAGGTTGTCTCAATAGGCAGAATTAAAAATAAAAGGGACCAATAAAGGGGTCACCGAGACGTGTACTAATTCGAATTATCTGAATTTTTGTACAAAAGTGGTTTCATCTTCTTTAAAATTCTTAAACACCGAGTTTAAGGTGGCACACACAAGGTTAGGGAAGAAAGATCTCATCCAACTTGTCTGGTGCTCTGAAGATATCACTCGCACTCGTTTTGTGGCGCAGAATTGACTGATGGACATGTCAAGCAGGCGTTATTGTTTATGTTTCAGTGTTAAATTAAAGGGAAATTAAGTGGGAGGAATATAAGTCCAACAACTAGCACCAAGGTGTAAGGTATGAGTTGGCTGTGTCACAGATCCAATATCAGCTCATATCACCTTCTCCTAACTTGTCACATCCATGCCCAACATCTCGTTGCCTCTCCCTAATGTTCACATTCCTCCCCACTCACCCTTCCATTCTCAGTCCGACCAGAACCCTCAGCAAAAACGAAGTAAAAAAAAAAGAACACGAACTAAAACAAAGCCATATTCGTAGATTTATGAGTTTCTCTGTTAAACTTCTCCGTCAACTTCAACGCACTCACTCACCAAAAATAGAAAACACAAAAAAGAAACAATTAACATTTGAAAATTCTTACAGTCTAACTTAAACTAATTGATTACTTAGAACTAATCCTTTACAGTTAGATTATCCTTTCAGAACTTAATAGCAAAATAAATCTCGTGGTTTTCTGTATGGTTTTGTATAAGCCTTAAACGTTTAATGGAAATGCTAAGTTTTCATTTTTTTCTTATTTTCTTTTTGTTTTTCTTTTTCTTTTTTGAGATTAACTTCACTTGTATTTCCTTTCTCTTTAAATGAATGATTTGTTTTTTTTTTCTGTTTTCACTAAGAGGTTATCTAATCGCTTTCGTTTCTTGAATATTATCTTCTTTATTGAATCGATTTCTTTTCTTTTTTTTTCTGTTCTTTGTGAAATCCTAGACACGCAAGGACGGAAGCTTGTTTTTTCGTGTTTTCATTTTTTTTCGTGTTAAAGGAAAAGGGTGCAATTTCAGTTTTTTCAGTTCAAAAATGTTAAGTTTCCAAAAATGTTGGTTGGTTTTTTCAAGTGTTGGTGTGTGTGTTCGCTTCCTGATCTTTGCTAAGGCAGGATCTATAAACGGTTTCTTTTTTTGGTTTTCGTTAATCTTTACATTTCCTATTGCTTTTACGTGATCTCTGGCAAGATAAATGCGGACATGATTTACTGGAGTTGGGAGTTTGATCTTTGAGGGAGTTCAATCGATGTCATGGCCTCTTCACGATGTGGTGGGGTTACATGTGACTTGGATTTAAGACAATCACTGGAATCATTGGACGACGGAATAGGGAGTTAAGTTAACTGCCTGCCGGTTGTAAAAACCCTTTCAGTTGCGTCTGCCACCAAAGCACAGCCCACAACAGACGGCAAAATGAACAGCCTCTTGGAAAGATGAAAATATATTTGTCTTGTGCACTATTACCATCCGCTCATGCTTGCGAGCTAGATATGCCATCAAAAGTCGTCAAGAGATGTTACAAAGGTAGGCCTGATTGCTGGCTCTTAAGCCAGAGCAGAGGAATTTTGTCCATAACCTGTCTGTCCAAAAGTCGAACCTATGTGCTCTAGTCGCTCTTCTTTGATTTGATATTTTTCTGGAAAGCCTTCGGAGTGTGAACTTAGGCCGCTTTTATTTGAAGTCAGTTGGTTCAAATTTGAAAGAGAGAATGACTTCGTCTGGCCTTTGCACTAGAACTGCACTAAAAGAGAGACTGACTTCTACTTGCCTCTGGACATGTACACTGGATGAGCTCCTTTTAAAAGTCGTTGTATTCTAAAAGAGAGACTGACTTCTTCTTGCCTCTGGACATGTACAGTGGATGAGCTCCTTTTAAATGTCGTTGTCTTCTAAGAAAGCACCACCAGGCCATAGCAGATCATAGGTCAACAAATTCGTGGCGAGCGACAATGAGACAAGCTCTTCGTGAGGCTATGTTACGACCAAAAGGAACGCCACCGCTTTCGTTCATGGACAGACTGTGCACGTCAAACCTACTCGAAGACCTCAAATTCAAGTTAAATCAAATGAATGGCTGCAGATGATGAAGAGATGAGCTTAAAGAGATCGCAGGCAGCGACTGAAACTGAACACTTGTGTGCTCTTGAGGTCTTGAGGTAATTTTGCTACAAAACCAGTCGACATCGTGTTACTAAATCGACATCTGTGCACTGTTTAATCGCCATCAAACTCAAAGACGTCAAATGTAGTCGTAGTCTAGCAGTAATTGCTGTCACAAGTGCAATATAATAGGAAGAATGTGGTGGCGTTCCAAGTAATAAATCTTCCACAGCGACAACGCTTCCTGAAAGGAATTGCCGACTGAAAACAAATTGAAGGCACAGCATAAAGGATGTGACTGGCACACGTGACTGCCGTGGTGACTGCGTTTCCTTGACTGCATTTCCCGACTGGTAGAATTTAAGGGTCAGTGTCTGGAGAACGTCTAAGAGAGCCTTCGAATCCGAGCCTCCTGTGTGGAGGAGAGGAAGACCGGATGTCCGGTATAAAGACCAAGTAATCGCGGAAGCATGACAGCTTGGTCTTGAAGACTGGAAGCAGAGTGTCAAGATCCCTCAGCAATTGCTCAGGGTCAGACCCTCCATGCGTCGCCGCGGCCTGATAAGTATGCAAGTCTGCAGAACAATGATGGACACAACTGAAAGACCTCGTCCCGACCCACTCAAACTACTGGGAGAAGTCAATTGGAAGGCGAAGACCAAGGCTTAAAATGACATCAGGCGGTTAACCTCATGTGCAACGTATTCAAGCTCGAGTCGATAGAGGTTCGAAATACCCACAAAACGCCTTGTGTCGTCTTACTAAAACGGCTCTCATAACCTGGGTGATTGTTCGTCGGAACGGGGAATCAAAATGACCCCGCCTGCTGCTTAAAACAGTCTCTTCTGCCACCAAGGCCTTCTGCCCCACAACCCAATTCACGGAAAAGGCCATCTCATCCCGAAGAAACTCCCTCCTGCGCAGATCTCCCCAATCTCTCTTGTGTGAAATACTAAAACGATTTGAGAATATTCTTGTTTCTGACTCAAGTCTTTTTGTTCCTCTTGCTGCTGTCCCCCGCTCAAGGGACAACCAAGATCGTGTCGTGCTGCTGTGATATCGATTGATTTATACAATTTGTGTTGCCTAACTTAAGAAACTAAAGTCGAATAATAGGTGCGTCCCATCGGAAACACAAATGAAAATGTCTGTCTTAAAACTATGAATTTCATCTCAAACATCTCTTGTAATCTCTCGCTGCCCTTAACGAATGGAGTGCAGCTTCCATCGCAGCACGAAGTACGCGATGACACGCAGCGCGACAAATGTACCAATCAATGCGACACTGTCGACCCAAAACTCTGCCTCGTCCATTGACATCTCCTCGAGGAATTTCTTCGGACTGCGATAGTGACAGTAGATGTCGGAGCATTTCAGCTTAGCCCGGTCCATGCCATAGATGGAGACCATGGCACCTGGAAGAGTTAGAAACAGTTAGTGAATGACTTTGGCGGGAAGTGCCCGGGTCTTACCTTCGAATCCGTAGCGGACGTAACTCACGTACGTGACCCACTGCAAGTAGCCGGGTATGGTATCGAAATTGACAAAGAAACCTGAAAATAGGATTGTTGGAATCGTGGTGACGGGACCAAGGAATACGCCGGCTTCGATGTTCATGCCGGCTCCGATTAGCAGGCCAAGGCTCTGGGCCACCAACGATGTCAGCACACAGATGAACACAAACATTGATATGCGCTGCAATTCCATCGGCTGTGACGTAAGGTAGTAAACCACGATGACATAGACGCTGGAGAACACAATCTGTGAGGGCAGAGACAGAGGTTAGTTGGATGCGGCCCGGACTCTGCCCACGAACTCACCTGAAAAGGCAGATCAGCCAGTGTCTTGGCGAAGTAGAACGCCTTCAACGAGTACCAGTAGTTGAGGTGCTCCCGCACAAACACCGACATCTCAGTTGGAACTGCAAGGAAACGAGAAGGGGATTAGCCATCATCAGTCACAGAGGGACAACCGTCATTACTCACATGTCAAGATGGTGGGCATCATTGCCGTGAACATGGTGAAGAGCGTCGTGAAGAATATGCAGCCAGCGTTGCTCATCACCTTGGAGGCCTCGTTGCCCACGTCGTAGTAAATCATTCCGATAATGGCGCCGACAATGATGTGCGACGCCAGTCGCATGTGTGTCAACATCTTATCCCGCATGATGGTCACAAATGATCGCTTCAACAGAATCCAGAACTGCGTCCAGCCGCTGGTGGGGAAGCCTGATTTATTGGGCAGGGTGACGACGCTCTCGTGTGAGTCGAGCAGGGATGTGGTGCAGCCCGCTGCACCGGGCGCCGCTTTCGACGACATACTACTGTCGTCCCCGTTGACGGTGGTGTTTGTGGTGGTTGGCATGTTGATAACAGTGCACTCAGACTGTGGCTCGCTTTGCTGTTGCGGTTGTTGCTGTGATTGTGGCTGTGACTGTGCGTCCAGCTTCGGTGGTTTCAGTTCGCAAAGGGCGTCGTTGCCGTTTGCCGGTGCATTGCCCTTTATCAGATCATTGGCAATAGTCTTATTGTTCACCAGATCGATGGCGTAGTCCTTCTGGCTGTACTTCTTGCATTTGCCATTCTTCACGGCCAGCACCAGCTTGTGCACGGCCTCGCCGTACTCGCCGCAGGCCACCTCCATCACGTAATCGGCAGGATTGTGATAGCTGGGGCACTCATAGCCCAGCGAGCCCAGGAACGGCACCAGGCCTCGCACCCTGCCCTCGTAGATGCTCTGGCCCTCGGCCAGCATGTACAGATGGTCGAACTTCTCGAACAGCCTGGCGCTGGGCTGATGGATGGTGCACACAATGGTGCGACCGCCGCGAGCCAGCGACTTGAGCAATGAGATTAATTGGAAGCACGTTGAACTGTCGAGCCCCGACGTGGGCTCGTCGAAGAACATCACTGGCGGATTGTTGACCAACTCCAGGGCAATCGACAGCCTCTTCCGCTGGCCACCGGACAGGTTGTACGTCTTGGTGTTGGCAGATTCTGTCAGGCCGATGGTGTCCAGGATTTCGGCAACCACCACGCGCTTCGCCTCGCGGTTCATGTCCTTGCCCAGCTTCAGGTTCGCCGACACCATCATCGCCTCGTTCACTGTCAGGTTGGCTATGAGCACGTCGTCCTGCATGATGTAGCAGGACAGCTTGCGAAACCGTCGCAGGTTGCGCTCCTTGCCGTTGATGAGCACTGAGCCGCTCAGCTGAGAAGTCCTGAAACGAGAAAGGCGGCACACACATTAAATGAGACCAGGAGTACGACACGATGACAGATGGCATTCCACAGCGAGTGTCAGAAGCCAATTAGCATGCGACCAATTAATTCCGGCAGCGACGAGAGAGAGAGGGTGCAAGAGTGCAAGGGCGATACGATTGCAACAGAGTTTCAGAGACATGGGCAGATGGTCGGAGGAGGGCATAATTCCATTAAAGGTATCCTTTCGACGGTGTCCTGCCTATGGGGCTAATTGAATTCGCTCGATGTGCTACAACGCCCCCAACCACCCACCCTCCGCTGGATGTGCACTCTGAGAGGTTCGCACAACTCGTTTAAATTCACCTCGCATTCGAGAAGGTGAGCCGGGCTCACGGGAAACTGCGACGCCTAATGATGACTGAGTGGAACCTCGTGGACTGCAGGCGGCTTGTTTGCGCAAGGAAAAGCTTCACGTTGAAGGGAATCAATCACAAGCGAGGGTAATGGTGTACAGAGTGGATCGAGAGGTGCATACTTAGCAAGTGACTCCTCCCGAGGTGTCGCCGCCGCTTGGAGGGGTGGCTGTAATTACCACAAAGTGGCGCGGGGAGTGTCGATTGATGGGTATTGTCTTTGGCAAGTGAATCGAATTTCGTTTTCGGAGAAAGCTCTCTAATGGGGTCAGATTAATGCTTAATTAATCAACCGCTCGGCTGTGGAGTGAGTCGACTGCAGTGACATCAGAGGGAGTCTGAGACAAATGATTCGAAAAATTTAATAAGAGGAAAGTACAACGTCTGCGAATGAAATGTGTGCGAACGGAAATAATGACTCTCGATGAATGAGGCATTTGCGAATGATTCTGAAACCGTTTCTCAGATTGATGTTGAAACTGAGTCCGAGATCAAGAGAAATGAACAAAGGTCGGAGGCTTCTTTCGATTGTAGTGAGAAGGGACGTTTTTTTTCTGTTTTGACGTTTAATCTCAAGGCCGAAGAGGGAAGCAGCGTGGAAGACTACATTTGTATGGCAGCCATCTTCAGACCTCTGCAGACCATCTCTTTGTTACATGACCTCGATCGGTGCTAGTTTTTGAAATGAAGATGAACAAGGAAGCTAACACAGTTTACTGATGGATACCTCGGAAAGGAAATCAGAAATGTAGTAGCTTTCGACACACACGTCAAGAAATGGCAGAGTTCTGCAGGAGCCGTAGCGACGAGGAGGAAGAAGAAACTATGCTTCACCACCTCGGCACTTGTCCAGCACTTGGAAAGAACAAGGAAACGCACGCTGGGTAAATAATGATAATAATGTGGGTGGCGCTACAGCCCGTAGAGGGCCAGGGCCTAGCTTCTCAACAACCGCTCGTGTTGTGCGTGCTATTGTTCTCTCACGAGTGAGAAGCTTTTCCTAGACAGGAAATACTCTTTGCGCATTGTCTGACTCGAAAGAGGTGGAGCCGTGAAATATTCGGGTATTGAACCTGGCACTGCGTAGGAGTCTAACCCACTAAGCCACGGCGACCCACGCTGGGTAAAGAGGTTTGGCTAAGAAATGCCCAAACCAAAATCCGCAAACACAAAACCCTCTAGCTTAGAGGCATGGTGGCATTGTTTTCATTTTCATTTCCAAATCAAAATATGGCTAAATTTGATCTGGGAACCTTGAAAAAGAATGTCTGATATATTTAAAGTATGAGGTAGATTGCTCGCTAACAGGATTTCAACCCTTTTTCCTCACTTGACTTCGTCACCCCGCTAAGGGTATGCCAACAACTGTCAAACAGGCGCCTGGAGCTTCAGTTCAATTAGCTTTACTCTAGAGTATTGAATTATGGACTTATAACCCACCCAAGTGTTGCTGTCCATTGAGGACTTATGACCCTGGGCCGGAATTTGTTTGGGGATTTGGTGCTTGGGGATTATAAAATCGTATATTTTTCAATAGTTGGTCTCCCGGTTTAGTATTCATTCATTCACAATGCGGATGTGTTCAAATCAATCTTGACAGGAACTATACCAACTGAGACATATGTAGACAGCTACAATGGCACAAGACTCTTAATACCATCAAATCCAAGCTAGTGTGAGAATGCCTACAGAAGCTTAAAGAGCTGAACAAGAGGAACAGAGTAAAACTCCGCAGGATTCCTGGCCATACAGGAATAGAAGGCAATTGAAACGGACGACTCCCTCGCTAGGAAAGATGCAACAGAACCTTTCACGGGTTTCGAACTATTCTGCGTTGTAGGAGATCATGTCCTCAGAGGGAACGCGAAATAAAGAACCATGGAACAACGGTCAATGCATGAAGCAAGCCAAGAAACTCTTGGGTCATTATAACCGAAAGAGGTTCGAGGCATGAATTAAGGTGAGTAAGAAAAACCTGGAGGGCATGGGCCTGTGCATCCAGGGCAAAGTTATTGACTGCTCTCAACTTGGCGAGGTGCCAGCAACGATCCCTGTTAAATGCACAGGTCAAGTTGACAGGAGGCTGCGCCCTCTGGATAGTCTTTACAGCAACAACAAGTTGACAGAAGGCTGTACTCCTCGCTGCGCCCTCGGGATACCCTTTACAGCAACAGCAAATTGACAGAAGGCTGTACTCCTCGCCGCGCCCTCTGGATAGCCTTTACAGCAACCGCTTAGAGGTGAACCAATATATGCAGTGGCCCCCTTGTCCAGGGGTTTAAACCAGGACCCGGTCCTTCAGGTTCGGGGGTTGCAAGTAGGGTTAACTTCCAAACCGTGAAAAAAAACCAACAGTCAACCAAAAGCCTCGAATACGGATGACCCTACAACTGACGACCATGGACAACGAAATAAGGACAACGATTTTCAGTTCTGCACGTGCAATGTGAGGTCCCTGAACAGACAACGTGTAGCCGATGAACTTGCGGAAGCCAGGCAGATATCGCCGCCATTCTGAAGGGACGGTGGAATGGGCCGAGCAAAAGGAGGATGAAAAACTGCGATATTTACTTCGGCGATTGCTACAAAGAGGGAAGGCAGTGCTTGTTCGGATGCGGGTTTGTTGTTCGAGGCAGACCTAGGCAAGAGGTCTTAAGCTTTAAATACATAAGCCAGCGCCTCATAACAATCCGCATCAAGGCTACATTCGGCAACATCAGCCTGATCTGTGCCCACGCCCCAACGGAGGATAAAGATGACGACAGCAAAGATGACTTTTATGATCTCCTAGAAAGAACATACGATCAAGCTACGACACCAAGATCGTTCTAGGAGATTTCAACGCAAAGCTGAGCAAGGAAGACGTCTTTGCTAGAGTCATCGGGAAGCACAGCCTGCACGACAACACGTCCGAGAACGGACTCAGGCTGTTGGACTTCGTAACGGGGGGAGACCTCTTTGTAGCCAGCACGCGGTTCCCTCACCTCAACATCCACAAAGGGACCTGGCGGTCTCCTGATAAATCAACCGTCAACCAGATTGATCACATTGCGATCGACGTCAGACACTCCTCCAGCATTCTCGATGTCCGAACATTCCAAGGAGCCAACATCGACTCGGATCACTTCCTTGTTGTAGCCAAGGTAAGAACTCGGATATCAAGAGATCAACGGAGTCGAGAAAGGACACCACACAGTTTGATGTCGGAAAGCTACTATCGCAATTGACCGCTCTCTGAGAAACTGAGAAACCCTGCCATGCGAAACAATCGACCAACAATGGAACCGTTGTCATTTCAGCGAAGCAAGGGCGTCCTCTATTAGACGTCGCAAAGAAGGCGACGCTGAACAGAAGGACGAGAGCGGTTCGTGAGATCTACGATTTTATAAGAAGGGAATAGCACTGGCTTCTCAAAAAGAAAAATAAAGAGCATGAGAAGCGCGCGATAGAGGAGGTACGCAGAGGTACGCAGACGAGGTGTTACGGCAGAAATGATGTCCGAAAGTTCAACCAACGGGTAAAACAACTATCCATTGGATACAAAATTCGGACAGAAGCCTGTCGAGGAAGCCTGGCAGAGGGACAACTAGTAGTAGATTCGCAGTCGGTACTGAGAATCTGAAAATAATCACGTCTGTAGACTGTTAGACGGCGATGAGGACCAAAATACCGCTGTCAGGCAGAAAGTTCCAGTCCACGCAACGGACGATGATCGAAGAGAATTCCGTCCCCCCGACCTAGACGAAGTCAAGACAGCGATATCGAGACTAAAGTCGAATAAATCTGCTGGTACAGACCGACAGTCTTTGGAACAGTTTAAGGCAGCTGGAGATGAGCTGGTAAGGTACATGCACCAACTCATTTGTAAGATATGGTCGGAGGAAAGCATGCCCGACGAGTGGAATCTCAGTATCGTTTGCCCGATCCACAAGAAAGGAGACCCCTTATAGGCTGTCTGCCGTTTTGTGTGAGCGCCTGAAACCATCCGTCAACAACCTGATATCCTTATCCGTGCGGTTTCAGGCCAGGGAAGTCCACCATCGATCAGATTTTCACACTACGGCAGATCCTGGAAAAGACCCAAGAAATGCAGATCGACACCCAATACCTTTTCGTCGATTTCAAGGCTGCATATGACAGCGTGCATAGGGACTAGCTATACAACGCCATGTCTAGTTTTGACATTCCTATCAAACTCGTCAACCGATGGAGAACTCTCGCTGCTCCATCAAGGTCGGTAACGAACTCACCGAGACCTTCAATGTCAAAATAGGTTTTAGACAAGGCGACGCGCTGTCATGTGACTTCTTTAACTTCATCCTGGAAAAGATCGTGCAAGACTCACACGGCAACACTAGAGGCACGATCTTCCAGGAGTCCGTACAACTGCTGGCATACGCGGATGACATTGACGTGATTGGCGGAACACAGCGAACCGTCAATGAGGCGTTTGCTGGCAAAACGAAGTATATGCAGTCATCAAGAAAGGACACACAACATCGACGTCTTGATCAGAGCGTCACAATGGTCACCTATAACTTCGAGGTAGTCAAGGACTTCGTCTACCTCGGCTCGTAAATAGTACGAACAACATCAGTACCGAGATTAAACGCAGAGTAACTCTTGCCAAGCGCTGTTTTTAAGGGCTCAAGAGGCAATTGAGTAGTAAAGCCATCTCGAAGGACTAAACTGACTTTATACAAGACCTTGATCATTCCAGTTCTGTTGTACAGCGCGGAGGCATGGACTATCTCGAAAGTGGATGAAGAAGTTCTTGATCTCATCGAGAGAAAAGTTCTGCGTTTAATTTTTGCTCCTGTTCGCGTTGAATTTTTGGAGGAGACGATTCAACTACGAACTGTGCAGCGACATGCGCCTATCTAGGCGTCTTCGGACCCAACGCCTAGGACAGCTGGACCATTTAGAGTGAATGGACAACTCAGCTCGACGCCGAAGAGTCTTTGACTTCGAAACAGTGGGACAAAGCAATAGAGGACGCCCACGAAACCGATGGCGCACACAAGTGGAGTAGGACCTATATCAACTGGGCATGGGAAATTGGAGGCAGCTGGCTAAGGTTCAGCTGGAGAGGTGTTTGCTGACGCCCGGATATACCCCGGACTGTAACATCGGTTGCTCTCCAAAAAGCCAAGACAAGTACTCAAGCCACCTCTTCATTCACAAGGACTCACAGTTTGGGTCAGTTTGGCATGGTTTTTGACCTGGGGTCGTCATTCGGTTTTATTCTTTCAAAATTGATGATCATGCGACATTTTCAGTGAATGGGAAGCGAAAACCCTTATTTTGCCAGTCCTGCTATATGGAGCCGAAGGCTGGAGCTGATTCTTGGTGCCTTCGAAAGAAAAATTCTACGTCGGATATATGGTCCCGTCTGGGAAGGCGAATGGAGGGGAAGACACAACCGCGAACTCTACGAGCTGTACCAGGATGTGGATGTAGTCCGGAAGGCCAAGATCCGTCGACTGCACTGCTCGGCCACATCGAGCGCATGGACAACCATGCTCCAGCTAAGAGGGTCTTCGAATCGGAGCCTCCTAGTTCGAGAAGGAGAGGAAGACCGAACCTCCGGTATAAAGACCAGGTAATCGCGGATGACTGGAAGCAGCGTGCCCAGGACCGTCAAGAATGGATAGCAGCTATCGCTCAGGCTCGGACCCTGCATGGGTCGTCAGCCTGATACGTAAGTAAGTAGGGGAAGCGATAACGAACGATGTTGACTCGTGGAAGGTAGGCAGGGAGCTGCTATTGCATTCGCCAGCACACTTAGATCATGTTGGTCCAATTGATACCCGCAGTCAGTGCCGTTCATTTGAACCTAACGGAAAATTGCGACTGGACGAGATTTGAAAGCCAGATAAAAGCGTATTAACTTTGCTTTTACCGGGAACAGGATGGTATTTACAGGACATGCATTTAGTAGGACAACACATGCCACACTGGTGCTGAAACAATTAATCCATTAGGGTGACAAATCATCTTTCTCTGGACGTGTGATTTGAAGGGAATGGTGGGTGAGCATAATAGGCCTTCAATCTCGTGCGATTTCACATTATTTGACTTTCCTCTTTTGAGCCCTTGAAGCTGTTTGAGAGCATCTCAAGGCTCTACCAAAGACTATTTATTCGCACTGTGGAAGCTTATTGGAATGACTATTCCTAGGCGGTCTCAGAGGCAGGTGGGGAAACTAGGCGTATACCATCATTAACCGCAGCATTTGTACTTCAGATTGACATAAAAACATCGCCACGTTTCACCGAAAATTTTGCGTTTCTGCATTGATTTAAAATGACACCTCTTGTTGGGTGAGGCCTTGGTTTTCGTTTGTATGCTCGCTCTCCGAAAGAAAGGACTCCTCTATATCTTTTATTTGGACTTGTTGTAACACAGTTATTGATTTTGATCGAGTTTCAAGTTGGCAGACGAACGAACGACACCCCTCCCCCCTCCCCCTTCCGCCGACACACCAAAAATAATAAAATCTTCACATCACTTACTTGTATCCCGCTAAAATGTTCATTAGCGTACTCTTGCCCGCCCCCGAGGGTCCCATGATCGCAGTCAGTTCACCATTTCGGAACTTTCCCGTCACGCCCTTCAGAATTGTCTTGAAGCCGCGCCGCCTGCCCTCCGACACCGAGTACGATATGTCCACAAACTCAATATCCACAGGTGGTCGTTGCGGCAGATGTGTCAGCGTCACCGTTCCCTTCTTCTGGCCATTGGGGCTGTTGTTGTGCACCTTTGGCGCGAGAATGTGATTCCCCGAGATGCTGCCATTGCACAAATTGTTCTGTGAGCTGAAACGAAAAAACAAAAAAACAATTCAATTACCCAAGGGGTTCTCAAAAAATAAACGAAAGGAAAACAAAAACATCCTGACATACTTTGAACGTGAATGCGGATGTCCTGCATTCAGGTATCCACTCTTGTTCAGCCTCGCATTCATGAGTGCGAGGTTCTTTGAGCAACTCCCAGCGCCACTGCAGGCGTAGTCGTTGTCACAATCCAGGGCACCGCAGCCGGCAGCGGCAGCATCCGTGGCGCCGCCGCCAGTGACATCGTTCACTATGGCGCCCTCGTAGGCCGAGTTCCTGAAGCCGCACACGGTCGTGCCCTGGAAGCTCTCCAGGGGATTCTTGTAAATGTTCACGACCAAATTGCTGGAGCTGCTGTCGCATCGCTTCATGTGCTGGCCGGTCTCCTGCATCGGCATCGAGCCGAACGAGGATGACATGCAAGCCCGCGCGGCGCTGGCGCCCGGTACAACCGAGAAATTGATGTCCTCCAGGCTGCTACAGCCCGACACACTTTTCATTGTCTCTCTGAATGTTTATCGCTTGTCCACCAAAAAGAACACACAAGACTTAAGTCAACACAAACATCGTTCTAGGAGGAGTCTGCTCTTGCATCTGCCTGCGGTCAAACGAAGCCTCAAACTAAACCCACCGAACAGCTTGCCGACGGCGCAAGCTTGCTTCCATCGCTCGACTGTGCTCTGCGTTGCGCCGCGAGTCGGGTGCATCCCCTCCACTAAGGCTGACCGAGTGACAGCCGCCGTCATCGGCGTCCAGATGACAGAAGTTGAACAAACTTCTGAAGCTGACACGACGGCTACGCTATGGAATGCGACACGAATTTCCATCCAATTGCTTCAATTAAAAAGTTCAAGCGAGTGTGAGAAGGGGAACAAAAATCAAAAAAAGACCGCGCCGATAGTGGCGCAGATCTCAGTGGAGCTTAATTGGTGATTGATTCGATTTGAATCGAAACAAAAGATCGCGGACCGTCTAGAAGACAAAGTACAATTAAAGAGCACCGAGCAGCTCGTATCTTGATTCGCCGAACGGCCGAGGGGGCTGGGGTGGCTTGGGGGTGAATCAGATGAGTGCACTCGGTTGGGGAACCTACCCCAACGCGGGACTCGTAGGGGATGGGCGAGCTTTTGGATTGAGGAACGGAATGGGAAGGAAACGTGTTGTGGCGGCGGGACAACGTGGTGTTTGTGGGAATGCTGGGAGCTTGAATCGGTCTCGAGGGAGGGTGGAGGAGTGTTCAACAAAAATGTAGCGTCGGCCTCGGCTCTGGAGTGACACCACAGGCTGCCCTATCAACCTATACCATATTGCCCTACCCTAATACCAAACAGAAATGTGTTCCCGCCTGGGTTTCCCTGACGACGAGCGAGGTGAGGCCATATCTTCGGCCTTGCTTCCCATTCTTATTCTTCTTTGTGCGACACTACAGTCCAGGGTGGACTTGGGCCCTAATCAACTGGCCTCTCCAGCTAACACTTTCCTGGATCAGTTATCCCCAGTAACGCGCAGCACGTTGGTTGTGGTCCTTCTCCACTTGTATGCACCTCCATAGACGCTAGCGTCCTCTGTTGCGTTGTCCCACAAATTCGGAGTCGACACAATTTCTAAAGGTGATAGCATTAGCAGTCCATTTTCCAGACGCTTCACGAGGTAATGACTTGAGTTATGACCACCAGTATTTAGAGATTCTACGGACGGTTCCGCTGCCTCGGCTGCTTGCCGCTTCCTCGGCTACTTGCCGTTTCCTCTGCTTCTACGGCCAGTGTGTTGACGTTGCTACACTTGGCTCATCGGTATGTATGAGGTTCTTGGGTTTTTCAAGTGCGTACGTGTACTTGACATGTGAGTGAAAATATATGAGGCATATTCACCGTGATTTAATTTCACATACATTGCACGTGAATATAATTACCCGTAAATATAAATTCACGTGAACATAATTGCACGTGAATGTTGCTATAAGTGAATATAAACACACGTGAATATTACTACACGTGAACATAATTACTCGTGAGTAAAGCTACACATGAATCTGATTAAACGTGAATGTAACTATACTTGAATATAAATACACGTGAATATAATTACTCGTGAGTAAAGTCACACATGAATCTGATTACACGTGAATGTAACTATACTTGAATATAAATACACGTGAATATTATTACACGTGAATATAATTACTCGTGAGTATAATTACACGTGAATATAACGTAAATATATAAGTAGAAGTGAATATAATTACACGTGAATCTAATTGTACGTGAATATAACAGCACGTGAATGTTTCTATACGTGACTATAAACACTCGTGAATATTATTACACGTGAATACAATTACTCGTGAGTATAATTACACGTGAATCTAATTTCACGTGAATATTATTACACGTCAATATATTTACACGTGAATATTATTACACGTGGATTTAATTACATGCGAATTTCTTTTATTTTTCAATTTTTGCCAGATTTTAAAGTCCTCATAAAATTGCATAACATCAACTCACATCACGTCATACTTGTTCACGTACTTATGTACATATGCTTAGGATATTCTCGTAATCAAGTGAATTAATTTGACGTGAAAATATTTACGATCCAAAAGCGATTACCTGAACTTGGGGTAGTGCCTTAAGTATGTTCGTGCCACGTGATCACGTGTAATTAGATCTACGCTAAGCGCAACTGGACCTGTCTCAGTGATATCGTCAAACAACACGCACCGTCCTTTTATACCGTCCAGAAATACCATCGTACGTACCAAGTCCGAATGCTGTCACTCATCTCAAAGAATTTCCACATGAATTCTCGAACGTCACGCATTCGTTTCTAGCGTCTTCACCTTCACCCATTCCAAGGCCACTTCCTGTCACTTTCAGGATTCGCTCTTGTGCACTTCTTCATCTTTCTCAGATTCCGATTCAAGTCAATCGGTTCGTTATTTCCTCCCTCCCCCCGCAGCATTTTTTGATCCTTTTCCGCTGTCGAAACATTATACTTCAGGCATACTTGACATCCTTTGGCATGTAATGCCAAGAAGTCATGTGCTGTGCGCCATATCAAAGGATAAAGTCCTTTCCTAGTTGCAGTATCGTAAATGCACTCTCAAGTGTGCACAGTGGAAACATGTGTAATGCCCTCACGTGTGGGCGGGTGTGTTCAGGAAGTGGCAAGAAAGTCGACAAGGATAACGAATGTGTGGGCTGATTTCAACCTCACTTGACCTTGATATCGTTCTATCGAATTCACAGGACGTGCAACACTCGTTTTTCGACGACGAAGCTATCTGATGTTTCTCATTAAATTGGAATTGGTGCGTGCGTTGGTGTGGAACTTGTTGTCGAATTGTGAAGCGACGGCCGGGTGTGGGAGTAGCTATTCAGTTCTGCTGACCTAGAGTGGCGTCAGGTGAATGCACGATGGGTTGACAATTGCGGTGAAGAAGGGGGGAAGCGTAATTTTAACACTTCTGGAAAAGTGGAATGCATTCTGAAGAATTTTTATTCAAAAGAAAATGCAAGGTACACTCAGTGAACACGCCCCAAAACACAATCTCGACCAAGTCAGTGGCTTCCCAGATTGTTGTGACACCCAGGAATCGTGTCAGCGTACATATTTCCGCCAACTATGCCCCATTGCAGTCCAAACTAGCTCAGCGAATGCCAACAAAAGTCGTGCCTTTTATTCCCGCAGTCCCGCATGTCATGCTTCGTTGCCGTTCTTTCGCAATCTTTTCCGTTCCCTTGCGGTGGACAAACGACAAAAAAAAGCCACTTATCCTTGGATTTCCTTTCACTTGCCGTATCCCAAACCACACCACCATCGTTTTTTTAATTCGAAGCAACCCACAAGCAAAGACTCGAAGCAACATGTTGCGCAACGGGCCGGCAACATATCAAAATGAACAACTCTCCACACGAAAGAGAGCACACTTCTCTCGTCTCTCCCACTCATGCGCAGTGGCTATGTTCAATCAGCTGAGCGGCAGAAAGAGACGCCCAAGCAACGAGGCCGAACAAAGGAAATGTTTTCATCCACAACTCAGCATGTTGCGAAAGATTAACAAATACCGGAATTGGAAGGCGACCGTGCTCATTGGTGTCACACTTCCAATCTCGGTGCAAGTGTACCCAGAATGAACAATGAACGAGAAATGAACTCGAGGGTCATCGCAATGCTAGAGGCACAGCACTGAGCACACAAGTGTTCGCTGTTGTGACAGAGACAAAGAACGAACTCAACTTCTGGTCGTGTGGCTGAGATGATGGACTGACACAAAGAGGTTGACAAACAGTGAATCAGAGAATGTCTGTTAAATAATTCAATTCTGGCGGGGCTGAGGACGTGTGAGTCATTATGGTGTCTGATAATGAAGGAGACACGTTGAAGTGCTCTCCTGGTCAACAGTCGCCACGGATTCGTCCAACACCCCAGCAGCAGTTCCCTTTTGGAGGCTGTTTTCATTTTCAAATGTCACACAAATGGCAAGACTGTCGCGTCAACTTCGACGCCCGACTGGCGTGCCATTGTCGTTTGCAGTCACGTTCGGTGAATAGTCAGTCACCTAAGCTCGAGTGTTAATTGTTTAAAGAAATTTCCATTTCAAATCGCGGAATCATTGATTCAACTTCGCATCACTGATGATTCACCTGACACACAATTCACTTGACATTTACGCGAACGACTGGGGCTTATAACACTGCAATTTATGAGCACACAACTTCGGTCGATTAATGGGCACAGAACGGATATCAAATGGCACGTCAACGAGCGAAGTTTTAAAGGTTGAGTTATGAGGCTTTGGATAAAATCACTGATGACACTTGGGGGAATGTCGTTACTGGAGAATTCCATGAGTTAATCATTATTTTATGCGGCAGTGTGAAAGATCGGGAAGTCTCGATCCACCTTCGGCAAGGTGGAAGAGGAGAAGCTACACTTGCCTTGGTGCTCGTTGCGGTCCAAGATGCACCTCTGAAAATAAACGGCTGCCTAGCAGTTTTTGAGGTGACATTATCGACAAAGTCTCACGAGTAATGCTACCAGTCCAAAAAATCGTGGGAAGTTACTAATCTGTATTGTAGAAGCAGACTCGTGAACTGCCAGACTAACGAAAAAAAAGAAAACAGAAGAACAGTCTATTGCCACATACATACAGTGATGGACAAGAAAATAAATACACTTGTAGTTAAAGTACTATAAGTTATATTTCAGCTACAGAAAGCATGTCGCATCGCCAGGCTATAGTTGGAGTTGTTCTTTAAAAATGTAAGATAATCCGAATTTTATGCGGACAAACAAAATAAATATTTGGGGGTGCGACAGTCCGAGGCGGACCTGGGATTAGCTTCTACAGCACCCACTAGTGTTGTGCGTGATTTGTTCTTTCACGAGTGGATGGGACCTAAAGTTTAATGCCGACTCCGAATGGCGAAGTTGAGAAGCTTTTTCTAGACGGGAATATAGTCAGTGACACGAAAGTGTTACCTCAGAATGGACGCCTAAACAACGATTTCTTTTGAAACCACAAACCACCTCCTCTAATCGTGTAGCGCCCCACGAGGTCGTAGTTAAATTCTTGTATTTAGGGGCTACAATTTCAATAATTTCAGCGAGCTACAGAGCCGACTGAACCGCTTTGTTGTAAGCAGCAACTGGTTCCAAGTAAGCAATGAAATAAATTTGAGAGAAGAGAATTTCGTCTGCCCCAAAATAGACGACGTCAAGTTAGCAATATCAAGACGATATAAATACTCTTGTGTAGATGGAGGGTAGACCAAATACAAGTTTATTCTTAACCCTCCGTCGGACATCCGGGTCTGGCCAGACACATTTCTTTGTTAAGCCTTATTTACTGCTATTTCTAATGAAGCTATCGACTTGAAACTCCAGGTAGCTTTAATTTGCCAATTTATGGAAAAATTGTCTGACTTGAAAATTATATCTTGACATTATATCTTGTACAAGCTGCTCTCTGTACAAGCGATTGGATAAATAATATTACTTCGGACAAATTTGATTACCATAAAAAGGCTTATACTGAGTCAGTCTTAAAAGCTGTCACGGACTGTCTTTTAAAACATCTTAAGAGGAGCAATTTCATCATACATGTTTTTTGCGTAACTTAAACCGTTTACACTGCGCACGCAATGGATGTTCTCAAAAGGACTCATTTTTTTCCCGTTTTTGTTTCATTGATATTTCGCTCCTATTGGTCGCAGCTGATGTAAAGCCTAGGTAAGGTTATGTTAGAGTCTAGTCAGGCGTCTTCGTAAGCAAACGCTTAAGATGGCTAGGCCATGTAGACCGTATGGACAACTTAGCTCCGGCCCGAAAAGTCTTCGACTCCGAACCCGTGGCACAACATAACAGAGGACGCCCGCGCTTAAGGTGGCGCACCCAGGTGGAGAAGGACCTCAACCAACTTGGCGTGCGACACTGGAGAGAGCTGGTCAGAGACCGTGCTAGTTGGTGAGGCTTTTTGGTTGAGGCCCAGGTTCACCCCGAACTGTAACGCCAAATAAAGAAGGCTGTGGCGGCTCAGCCTCACATAGACCAGTTGGTCCATAGTGCTACCACTAAAACAGAGTAAACCTAGTTGTAGTCCAGTGTGGCTTTATTTAAGCAGAATTTTCCACTGGTTCTTGCGAAATGTATAATCCACATCATCTAAGGATTTATAGAATGCCTGTCCTGGAATATTATATCGAGTTTCGGCCTAAGCCGGGCAGAGACAAAGAAGTTGATCCAGAGTTTCAGCCACCGCCGTCTATCAGTGGCAATCAGGCCTAGTCTATGAGCATGCTGATCCACTAGGCAGTGGCCTACAAGTATACTTCAGTTAACCCTAGTTAATGAGAGTATTAGTTTTATTTTGTCTACGTTGTATTTAGACCAGAAAGTTTCGGTCTTATGGCATGAATTACTACTAATCCACGCATTGTTTGCTGTAATAAACGACTCGACTTGATTAAGAAAACATTTTATCCCCCCCATAGCAAGTTCATCAGCTCTTTCGATTCTCTGGATGCCCATATGTCCAGGAATCCATATTACGGATATGTTATTACAACAGAGTTCCGAGAGCGCTTCGAAGCAGTTGAGTACCTTTTCGGACTTTGTTTAAGTGCTTTGAGCACTGCCTGACTGTCTACATAGAGATTAATGCGAGTGCGGTTTGCGCTGCATTTCAGGCTCTCCGCGGCTTGTTGGAAGGCTTCAATTTCCCAAATTCTGCGTGTACTTCAAGTTCTTTATAAAGAAGTGTTCCTTTAACCTAGTATAAACAAAATAGTGGTTTTGGTGGGGGAAGGAGGATGGAATTCCTTTGATTTTTTGAACTGAGGAAGAAATTCAACATTTGATTGTATGATGATTTTCTGCAAGCGAGATATTTAGATGTAAATCCGAATCCTCTCAGTTCGACAATAACGACGAAAGCGGCAGTGGTGTAACAGGGAAAGACTTGGTGATAATTGAGGATGATTTGATTCAACCACCTTCGAACGGTTTGGTTGCAAATTCGTTTCTCACTTTGCGTTTATATTAAGAGGCTCATGAAATAGCAAATGATTCTTTGTCCCTATAATAATAATAATATGGGTGGTGCGACTGTCCGAGGTGTGTTGTGCGTGCTATTGTTCTTTCAAGAGTGGATGGGACCTAAAGTTTAATGCCGACTCCGAATGGCGAAGTTGAGAAGCTTTTTCTAGACAGGAATATTGGCAGTGGGTCCCCGTGGCGTAGTGCCAGGTTCGGGTATTGAACCTGGCATTAGGCCACGGCGACCCACACATTCAGTGTACCTACAATGGTTTAGACTCCATTGAAGATTAAAAAAAAAAACAAAACATAACAATCCGCTCTTCAGTCATGTGTAACCGACTATTTTAAATTATAATTATGCTCCGTTTGATGTGTTATATCGCAGATAGATAAACATTTATACGAATTTTGTATTTTACTTGATAACTCGAATTTTGTCTGTGGCAAGTGGTGGTTCGAGTTATCGAAGTTCGACTGTATTTATAAAGTATAAAGTTAGTGATCCTGCGCCGGATCTCCACTGTGATGTCATTCGTGGAGATCACGTTTATTCCGAGGTAGACAGACTCCTTTATCACCTCGAAATTGTAGCTGTCGACTCGAAATTGATCGAGTGCGACGTAATTAGACCAGCAGTGTTAAGACCAGCTCGTTTTGCCTGTTCTTCAATGCCATGAAAGCTTCCACTACAGCAAGTTGGGAACGCGCGACGATGTCGACATAATCTGCGTATCAGAACATTTGGATTGACTTGTGGAAGATAGCGACAGCGCATCTTGTTGCCGAAATGCAGTCTAGGTTTCGAACCGTTCGGAAGTTCTCGATTCATCGCTTATTTTTTAGCGTGGTGCGCGAAAAAACCGGATCAGTTTTCCCGGGATTCAGAATTCTGCCATCGCACCGAATAACTCCTTGCGGCGAATGCTGTCGTATGCGGCTTTAAAATCGACAGAAAGGTGGTGCGTTTCGATTTGAAACTCGCTGTTCTTTTCCAGGATTTGCCTTAGTGTGAAGATTTGGCCTATTGTCGATTTGACGGGCCGAAAGCCGCACTGGTGCCGATTAGTGCGGCGCAAAACGGCTTTAGACGATCACATAGTATACTGGACAGGATCTTATAGGCGATGTTGATTAGGGATATACCTCTATAGTTGTTGCCAGAGGTAGGATCGCCTTTTTTGTGGATGGGGCATATGGAGCTGATACTCCAGTCGTCGGGTATGCTTTCGTCGTGGTGCATGCTCCATACCAGAACATCGCCATCGCCCTTGAAGAGCTCCTCAGAGCCTGAGGCTTTATTGTTCTTCAGCCTTTTAATGACTGTGCCTGTTCTTCAAAGCTGGGTGGGAGGACTACTTCATCGACTGGAGTTGCGATTTCTATCACTTTCTCATGCTCAGGCATGTTAATCATCTGTTGGATGTGCTGCTTAAATACACACACTATTCCTTGCCGGTCAGTAGCAAGGTTACCCTCACAGTTTCGATGAGCGACCTACGACAGCGGCAAGGCTTTTGGCTTTTTTTTTTATTAAATGTCCGTATTTTCTTGTTGTCCCCGGGACTCTTCGATATCCTTGATCTGGGAGAGACCCTTACTCTTCCTGCGCTGCTCTAGTTTTTCGTTGCAGCGGCATTGGGTACGCCTCGTCGGCTGTGCGTTTCTTGTGCTCACACTCGCGGTCCCTACTAGGGGTTACTTGAAGAAGGTGGTAGGTAGTCTAGGGTGGTTTCGGCTGCCTCTTTGATGGCCCATCATGGCTCTATACCGCCCACCGTTGACCGAAGCGTTGTTTCCAGCCTCATTTTCGAAAAAAATGGTTCAATGAGGATTCATTCGTGAATGAATCCTGGTTCTTTCTTAAATACGACATTCTTATGACCGACACATATTGTACGTGAACTCTCTGCGCTTCTGGACGCCTTGGGTGAATGTGCATCGTGACGCCTGAAAGCTTAAAAGGCAGAAGATCACTTTGATCCAAACTAGTGATCTTGATCCTACTCGGGTAATACTTATTTCGAAAATTACCCGAGTACCCGGGTACACAGGCAATGCAGGTAATACCCGAGTTTGGGGGTAACCGGCATTTTCGACTACCGGGCACCCGTCATTATCTCATATGATTATTTACTGGTACTCGCGTTATCACGGGTACCCGGGTATACAGGTATCCAGAGCTCGTTATCACGGGTACCCGGGTATGCGGGTATCCAGAGCTCGTTATCACGGGTACCCGGGCATGCGGGTATCCAGAGTTCGTTATCACGGGTACCCGGGTGTGCGGGTATCCAGAGCTCGTTATCACGGGTACCTGGGCATGCGGGTATCCAGAGCTCGTTATCACGGGTACCCGGGGTATGCGGGTATCCAGAGCTCGTTATCACGGGTACCCGGGCATGCGGGTATCCAGAGTTCGTTATCACGGGTACCCGGGTATGCGGGTATCCAGAGCTCGTTATCACGGGTACCTGGGCATGCTGGTATCCAGAGCTCGTTATCACGGGTACCCGGGTATGCGGGTATCCAGAGCTCGTTATCACGGGTACCCGGGTGTGCGGGTATCCAGACCTCGTTATCACGGGTACCTGGGCATGCGGGTATCCAGAGCTCGTTATCACGGGTACCCGGGTGTGCGGGTATCCAGAGCTCGTTATCACGGGTACCCGGGTGTGCGGGTATCCAGAGCTCGTTATCACGGGTACCCGGGTATGCGGGTATCAAGGACTCGTTATCACGGGTACCCGGGTGTGCGGGTATCCAGAGCTCGTTATCACGGGTACCTGGGCATGCGGGTATCCAGAGCTCGTTATCACGGGTACCCGGGTGTGCGGGTATCCAGAGCTCGTTATCACGGGTACCCGGGTATGCGGGTATCCAGGACTCGTTATCACGGGTACCCGGGTGTGCGGGTATCCAGAGCTCGTTATCACGGGTACCCGGGTGTGCGGGTATCCAGAGCTCGTTATCACGGGTACCCGGGTATGCGGGTATCCAGGACTCGTTATCACGGGTACCTGGGTGTGCGGGTATCCAGAGCTCGTCATCACGGGTACCCGGGTATGCGGGTATCCAGAGCTCGTTATCACGGGTACCCGGGTATGCGGGTATCCAGGACTCGTTATCACGGGTACCTGGGTGTGCGGGTATCCAGAGCTCGTTATCACGGGTACCCGGGTGTGCGGGTATCCAGAGCTCGTTATCACGGGTACCCGGGTATGCGGGTATCAAGGACTCGTTATCACGGGTACCCGGGTGTGCGGGTATCCAGAGCTCGTTATCACGGGTACCTGGGCATGCGGGTATCCAGAGCTCGTTATCACGGGTACCCGGGTGTGCGGGTATCCAGAGCTCGTTATCACGGGTACCCGGGTATGCGGGTATCCAGGACTCGTTATCACGGGTACCCGGGTGTGCGGGTATCCAGAGCTCGTTATCACGGGTACCCGGGTGTGCGGGTATCCAGAGCTCGTTATCACGGGTACCCGGGTATGCGGGTATCCAGAGCTCGTTATCACGGGTACCCGGGTATGAGGGTATCCAGGGCTCGTTATCACGGGTACCCGGGTGTGCGGGTATCCAGAGCTCGTTATCACGGGTACCCGGGCATGCGGGTATCCAGAGCTCGTTATCACGGGTACCCGGGTATGCGGGTATCCAGAGCTCGTTATCACGGGTACCCGGGTATGCGGGTATCCAGAGCTCGTTATCACGGGTACCCGGGCATGCGGGTATCCAGAGCTCGTTATCACGGGTACCCGGGTATGAGGGTATCCACGGCTCGTTATCACGGGTACCCGGGTGTGCGGGTATCCAGAACCGCTTGTACGAATTTGAAATTGGGAAGAGTGGAAATGGATCAAGTTCCTGTGCACGATGACAGAATCTTTTTCATCACCAAGTTCGATGACGACTCCAAGCATTTCCGATACTTGTTAGACTACAAGTAGAGTCTTCTTCTTAAGCTGATTTTTGTCACCTTCTCCCATTTATTCAAACCTTAAAGATGCCCAGGAATAGATTCCGTAATTTTCTTTTAGAAGTCTCTATTCACACAGTGGGCATGAAGGACGACGCCAAATAGTCACTCGCGCGCACATGCAGCACAACACACGCTCAAAATCGACTTCTGTTCGTGACAACAACCGGAGAAGCGAATAAACATGAAATTATTGATGGCGTCGATAATTCCCAATTCAGGCTGTCCGCCTCCAAACCAGCGGCATCATTCCATTGTGTGTGCGGCCAGCGCCACAGACCGGAGTTATTTATCTACACCCACCCAGGCACACACATGACCACCCTCGTTCATGCATCAATGGCCGACGATGAATTCAGAACCCATTGAGGTGGACATGGTTTAGCCGGAGCAGCGCCCCAAAAGAAAAAAAAAATAACATAATCAATTTTTGCGGTCCGGACACACACGAGAGAGCGGGAAGGCACAAAAAAAGCGGTTCGTTAGGTTCGCGGGGTGTCTCATATTCGGCTAGTTAGCCGCCTGAGCACGTCCCATGGGGGTGAGGTGTTGAATTTCAATCAAGCCCCGCGAGGCAGTGGCTGTGACTTTGCTGCGTCTGGGTGTGTGAATGAAACCGGGGTGACCTGACGAAAATTCGGTTCGAGTCTCAAGGCCAATTGGGACTTTGGGGCTTCCTATTAGCGAGTTTGGTCAGCCACCTTGTGTTTATGACTCGAGATAGTGGCAGTTGCTTGAATTCAAAATGGAAATGGAAACGACGCAGTTGATCTTGGCTTCAGCTGATGGGTTGAAGGAGAGTGGCTTACAGAATGATCGAAATCGGCTTGTGACTGTGTTTTTATGGAAAACTACTGGCTTCAGGCACCGTGGATGTTGGTGGAGATGTCCTAGGGCGGCACACTGGGTCTGAGTGTCTCTTCAACTGCCAGCTGCTTTTGAAGATTTCTCGTTGTGCCTCCAAACTGACCCCGAACTGAACTCATTATCACAGCACCTCAGTGTCCAGACCCAAGCTCACCTTCCCTCGGGCAAATGCAAACTAATTCCAACTCCAACGACATCCTGCTGACGCAGTTTCACTTCAGCTTCGCCCTCATCTCCTTCAAAGACATTTTCCACTCCACTTCCACGCGGTAATTGGATCGCCATTCTCCGCCGTTTGACAAGCACCACTCTGCCCTCGGATGGACGTCATTTCTGGAGAATCGCAATTAAAAGCTCGCCGCCACCATCTCCTGTCATTAGTCACCCGCCCATCCTCTGGCTCCTAATTAATTTCGAACTCAACATAAACATTGTCGTCCCTGCTCAAATAAAAAAGAAACACACAATGGGTGCCCTATCTTTACAGCCCGCTGTCAGTCGGAAGTCAGAAGCAATGCGCCATTTAAGAAAACAATTACACATGCCCAGTCAGAGCTGAGTTCGTCAATAGAGATAACTCCGCATGCCGCAGGCCGACCCACGAACACGAAACTCTCGAGCTCAGCACGAATCCGGAACGGAGTGCATGTTTAACTGGGTGCTGCAGCTGTTCGGTGGGAGAGATGACTTCGAATGGGCGGCGCGGGAGTGGTTCCTGCCGAGATTCGAAAGCAATTTCCGGACGCAAAGTTCGGTAGTTTAAACTGCTCCTCGAGGAGTTGTTCGCAAAGAAAACACATGTCTGTTGGTTTAATTAACTTCGCTGTGCAGCGACAGATGTTGGTGACTTTCGATAAACGTCAAACAAATGTCACGAAAGTTCAGCTACACGAACGAATGATTACGTAACGCTGATGCATTAATTGCCAAAAATTCCGAGCTGATGAGTGGAGGCTGTTTAATCTGTCAATTGTCAATTGCTCGCTGTTTCGTGCTGAGCGGTGGCGAGTGACAATTGAAAGATGTCACTTGTGGGAATGATGGATGAGTCGATTGCGGGCGGAATTGATTGTATGCTCAAGGGACGTTTGATGTAATTAATCTTCTGATTTGCATTCCAAGGCTGGGCACTTTCGTGGGAATAGGTGTCTTCCAAATGACAATCGATTTGACAGCTGTCATGTGGTCACGATCACTGAATTTGCCGAGAGTTCGCTAGATCTTCACTCACTCAGTGCGGCGCATTCCATGACACATTCTCACAATGAACAGGATGGCACAGCTCTGATTGAACACGGTTTTGACGAGGGCAAGCTCAAGAAATGTCAGTGGAGACGAAACGAGTTTAGGGACCGTGTGTAAAAATAGACAATCGGAGAAGACAAAATTCAAAAATATGGAATACGAGGGTCTGCTGAAGAAACTGTTTTGGCTTTATCGAGCCTCTCAACGTTTCGAGGAGGCTTGAAGGATCCGTAAAAGTTGCCTCGACTGGAAAATTTTAAAAGTTTCAGGTTGGTCCCTCAAATTGACACTCCCTCTCCCACCACTGCCTTTAAAATTAGAATAAAAAAATAAAACCATTGACGTGTTTGGCACTACTGTGTGTTTAGCGCACGCTATGATTCTGTCACCACCAAAGGGGTGGTCGTATGCCGACTCCTAGCAGCATTTCCAATGTTAAGAGAAGGAGCCGTGAGTTATGAAAGTTGTCGATATCAGGAAATGAAGCCCGACACCTTGTTCAGAAGTCAATGCACTGGCCCTTCATGTTATAAAAGCAACAACCGATTCGTTGATGTCAGGCTGATAAATTTCTTGACGTCACCCAACAAGTCTTCCTGTTGTTGCCAGAAGACGCCAAAAGACGAAACAAAATCGTTTGAAATATTCTTGTGGTTGATCTGTGAAGCAGAAACTTTGCCGAGTTTCTGTCGCAAATTGCTCATGCTGGTGTTGGCAAACTTTCTACTTTCCCCTCCCGGAAGTACACCTTAGTACAGGGCTGTCCAGACTATAGTCGTGCACGGGCCAAAATTTTTCTAAGAATTTGAAATTTTCAATTTTTTCTAAGAATATGAGAGGTTGCTGAGAAGTTAGGCCCAGGTCCTCTTCGGACTGTAGCGCCACCAATATATATATATGAGAGGCCCTGAGAACTGTTTCAAGGTAAACGACTTGGAACTTTGGAACAAAGTGAGGTGTACCTTGGAACATTGACAAAAGGAGCAAATTATGTGATCAATTAAAATGAAAACCACTTATTTATTTTACAAAGTTAGTTAGAAATAAAAATGACAAAAAATAAATGACATCCATGTTTTTTAGAAAATTTAGAGCCTTCTTAAATTAAATTGGATCTATCATCTTGTAGATTTCTTTCACTGTCAACTCGTCTAAATCGTTTTTATTTTACATCTTTCACATGCCGATGTTCGATCATTGGAAGCTCTATAAAACCATTGTCAGAAGACTCTAGCAAAACTCTATTCTTTGACACATTCGTTTGGTTAACATTTTCTCAAGTCTCCTTCAACGTCTTTTCGTTAACACAGGCTCGACTCTAAATCTCCCGCGAGTCATAGTTTGCGTCTTATAAAATCAAAAAGGGATTAGATTCAGAAAATCATATGAGATCCTTGGAACCTTGGGACGTGCCAAAGTACACGAAAAACTTCACGCCGAGGTACAAGACACAGCAATTTTGAGTTCAAACGTTGAAATATTTATTTGTTTGAGCAATTGGAACTCACTTTCCACACAACACAGCCCGGATTGTTCACATTCAGTCGATGATCACACCAGTCGAACTACAGTGGACTCCCCCTGAGCCGAATTGTCACGGAATACCATAAATTGTTTGAGTTGGAGGGAGTTTGACATAGAGAGAGGTTTTTGTATGGAAAATTGGGTGAAATGTTTGTAAAATATGGCGAAAATCTTCGAGTTGGACAGAAATCCGACTTAGGGAGTGTGCACTGTATTTGTATTCGCACAACAGACTTAACAAAAAATAACTTTGAAGACTCAAAATGTGATTTTTACGTAGTTTAGACGTCTGCGTGCAGACTAAAAAAAACTGTCGTTCCAAGGTACAAGCGGTCCAAGGCACACTTTCCCCTACTATTCTTCTTCTTCTTCAGGTGGCGCTACAGTCCGGGGTGGACCTGGGCCTCAACCAGTAACCAGTAACCAGTAGTACACCAATTTTGTTGAGGTCCTTCTCCACCTGGGTGCGCCATCGTTTCCGTGGGCGTCCTCTATTGCGTTGTCCCACTGGTTCGGAGTCGAAGACTCTTCGGGCTGGAGCAGTGTTGTCCATGTAGTCTACATGGCCTAGCCATCTTAGGCGTTGAATCCGTAGACGCCTGACTAGGTTCATGCCGCTGTACAGCCCGTACAGTTCGTGGTTGAATCTTCTTCTCCAATAACTACCAACGCAAACAGGACCAAAGATTGAACGCAAAACTTTTCTCTCGAAAAGACCAAGTGCTTCTTCACCCGCTTTTGAGATTGTCCATGCTTCCGCGCCTTAAAGCAGGACAGGGATGATCAAGGTCTTGTATAAAGTCCTTCGAGAGATGGCTCTACTACTCAATTGCCTCTTGAGCCCAAAGAAACAGCGATTGGAAAGAGTAATTCTGCGTTTGATCTCGGTACTGATGTTGTTCGTACTATTTACGAGCCGAAGTAGACGAAGTCCTTGACTACCTCGAAGTTATAGCTGCCTATGGTGACGTTTTGGCCAAGTCGTCGATGTTGTGCGTCCTTTCTCGATGACAGCATATACTTCGTTTTGCCCTCGTTCACCGCTAAACCCATTTTGGCCGACTCCGCTTCAATACCAGCAAACGCCTCATTGACGGCTCGCTGTGTTATGCCAATCACGTCAATCTCGTCCGCGTATGCTAGCAGTTGTACGGACTTTTCGAAGATCGTGCCTCTAGTGTTAGCGTGTGAGTTCTGCACGATCTTCTCAAGAATAATGTTGAAAAAGTCACATGACAGCGCGTCGCCTTGTCTAAAACCTTTTTTGGCATTGAAGGTCTCGGTGAGTTCGTTACCGGTCTTGATGGAGCAGCGAGAGTTCTCCATAGTCATCCTCCATAACCTGACGAGTTTGACAGGAATGTCAAAACTAGACACGGCGTTGTATAGCTCGTCCCTATGCACTCCGTCATATGCGGCCTTGAAATCGACGAAAAGGTGTTGGGTGTCGATCTGCATTTCTTGGGTCTTTTCCAGGATCTGCCGTAGTGTGAAAATCTGGTCGATGGTGGACTTCCCTGGCCTGAAACCGCACTGATAAGGACCCATCAGGTTGTTGACAAATGGTTTCAGGCGCTCACGCAAAACGGCAGACAGCCTATAAGAGGCGATGTTGAGGAGAGTTAACGGTAGTTGGCGCAGTTGAAGGGGTCTCCTTTCTTGTGGATCGGGCCAACGATACTGAGATTCCACTCGTCGGGCATGCTTTCCTCCGACCATATCTTACAAATGAGTTGGTGCATGTACCTTACCAGCTCATCTCCAGCTGCCTTAAACTGTTCCAAAGACTGTCGGTCTGCACCAGCAGCTTTATTCGACTTTAGTCTCGATATCGCTATCTTGACTTCGTCTAGGTCGGGGGGACGGAATTCTCTTCGATCATCGTCCGTTGCGTGGATTGGAACTTTCTGCCTGACAGCGGTATTTTGGTCCTCATCGCCGTCTAACAGTCTACAGACGTGATTTTTTTCAGATTCTCAGTATCGACTGCGAATCTACTACTAGTTGTCCCTCTGCCAGGCTCCCTCGACAGGCTTCTGTCCGAATTTTGTATCCAACGGATAGTTGTTTTACTCGTTGGTTGAACTTTCGGACATCATTTCTGCCGTAACACCTCTCCGTTTCCTCGATCGCGCGCTTCTCATGCTCTTTATTTTTCTTTTTGAGAAGCCAGTGTTATTCCCTTCTTTTAAAATCGTAGATCTCACGAACCGCTCTCGTCCTTCTGTTCCGCGTCGCCTTCTTTGCGACGTCTAATAGAGGACGCCCTTGCTTCGCTGAAATGACAACGGTTCCATTGTTGGTCGATTGTTTCGCATGGCAGGGTTTCTCAGTTTCTCAGAGAGCGGTCAATTGCGATAGTAGCTTTCCGACGTCAAACTGTTTTGGTCTTGCTCTACTCCGTTGTCCTATCGATATCCATGTTCTTACCTTCGCTACAACAAGGAAGTGATCCGAGTCGATGTTGGCTCCTCGGAATGTTCGGACATCGAGAATGCTGGAGGAGTGTCTGACGTCGATCGTAATGTGATCAATCTGGTTGACGGTTGATTGATCAGGAGACCGCCAGGTCCCTTTGTGGATGTTGAGGTGAGGGAACCGCGTGCTGGCTACAAAGAGGTTTCGCCCCGTTACGAAGTCCAAAAGCCTGAGTCCGTTCTCGGACGTGTTGTCGTGCAGGCTGTGCTTCCCGATGACTCTAGCAAAGACGTCTTCCTTGCCCAGCTTTGTGTTGAAGTCTCCTAGAACGATCTTGGTGTCGTAGCTGGGGCATTGGTCGTACGTTCTTTCTAGGAGATCATAAAAGTCATCTTTGCTGTCGTCATCTTCATCCTCCGTTGGGGCGTGGGCGCAGATCCGGCTGATGTTGCCGAATGTAGCCTTGATATGGATTGTTATGAGGCGCTCGCTTATGTATTTAATGCTTAAGACTTCTTGCCTAAGTCTGCCTCGAACAACAAACCCGCATCCGAACAAGCACTGCCTTCGCTCTTTGTAGCAATCGCCGAAGTAAATATCGCAGTTTTTCATCCTCCTTTTGCCCGGCCCATCCCACCGTACCTCCTTAATGGCGGTGATATCTGCCTCATAAGCTTCGAGGGCTTCCGCAAGTTCATCAGCTGCACGTGGTCTGTTCAGGGACCTCACATTCCACGTGCAGAATCGAAAATCCTTGTCGTTATTTAGTACATGGTCGTCAGCAGTAGGGTCATCCGTATCCGAGGCTTCTCGTCGTTTCGGAACTAGTAGTTTTTACACGGTGAGGAAGTTAACCGAACCTGGAGGATTCCCCTACTAAAAAGCTATTCATATTATTTTAATTCAATTCACACTACATCAGCTCAAAATAACTCCGCTTTAAATATATGGCGGGCTGTTATAGCAAGGATATCGGGTTGCAATCGGCCCGCGGGCCTCGATTTGGTTAGCCCTGCCTTAGTACACTGAACTAAGCAGTAAATTATATTTTTTTTTTGTTGATTTATCTTTCCAGTTGTAGAGAGCGGTGGGAGCTCCAAAAACAAGAAACACTTGTTTGTCAGGCAGCTTTATATTTATTTCGTTACCAAGGGAATACAGCTAAGACTGCATTCTGCAGTCAATAACCTGATCAGATGGCCGGAATTCATTAATAATAATAATATGGGTGGCCCGACAGTCCGAGGTGGACATGGCCTAGCTTCTCAGCAACCACTCGTGTTGTGCGTGCTATTTATTCCTTCACGAGTGGAAGGGACCTACAGTTTAATGCCGACTCCGAACGGCGAAGTTGAGAAGCTTTTCTAGACAGGAATACTCTTTGAGCATTGTCAGTGAGCTGTGAATTATGAAAGGTTGTAAATTCGGGTATCGAGCCTGGCACCCTCTGCGTAGGAGTCGACGCACTTACCCACTACGCCACGGCGACCGGAATTCATTAGGCGAATTAAAAAGAAATCCTTTATTTTTGAACGAAATTTAAGGCTGTATTAACCGTAGTAAAAATGGTTGGTTTTAGGTCAAACATGTGCCGAATTGTTTGTTATTTAGTTGTAAACATTTTGATGGCAATGACTGCCGTCTTGTTTCACTATCTTCTTCCGGCAAAATAGTTCGCCATTGACAGCAACAGGTGGTAAACACTTGGTCCAGGCTATAAGATGGATGCGTATGTACTCAACCATGCTCCCGGAGCTTCTGGTGATTCGCTAACGATGTTTGTGGCCTGCCGTTGTGATGGAACTTGGACATTCCACTTTTTGACGTTATAGTTCCGAATTAAGAGTCTTGGTGAAGATCACCTCATAGTAGACGATTCCCTGCCAATCCCACGGAACACACAACAAGAACTTTTTGACCGGCAAACTCGACATGGCTACCGTTTGCGCCAACACAGCGCGACTCGTTTACGATCGAGTTCGCTTGAGTTGTCGTAAGTGATCCACTTTTCGTCACCAATGGTGATTAGTTATTTGCAGATGTAAATTCCCTTCATGAGGTTGTTTGTCGTTAACTCGTGAGTTGCCTATCATCGAGCTTCTTTTTGTAACCAGCCCCGTCCAAATGGTTTCAACCGATTTTTTGCGCAATGCTTAGCTCGTGGGACATCGAAACAGGTGTTAGACTCGACGTTTTCCATGATTTTATCGACATTTTCGACAATTCACTGTCCAGAGCATGGTGTATGTTTGACATAGAAATTCCGAACGGAATCAATGCAACCAAAACCGTGCATGATTTAAGGTTGCAGTATCATGACCGTAAACCACATTTTCAGACGCCTTTTCGCAGAACTTAAAAAACTTTCTTTTTGCAAAACAGCAATCAAAACAAAACTGAGTCAATCAATCACAAGACTGCCCATACAGTTATGGTACAAAATCGTATATTTCGGTCTTTAGTTTTAACCAGATGGAAAGTATACAATGCGTTTTAGACCTAAAGCCATCTGTTGGGAAAGGAAAGTATTTATTTTTACTACACAAAACCACCACTAGAACTCTTTCTGACTTGTCAGGTTGACATACAACTGCCCAAACCTCTACAAACTCGGTATTGACCGTTCGACCTATACCTCTTGCGGATAATTTTGGTACCGTGTATGCGTGATGGATTCTGAGCTGTCAGAACTGGGATAGGAATTTACGTACAAATGGCGAAATGTAGTGGGATATTAAATTAGAAAAAATATTAAATAATTATATTTTATTCTAATAAATGTTTCAATGCCGAGATAAAATGCAGAAGTTTTGATTTAAGGTGTTGTCAAGTGTCTGTTTGTGATAGTTTTTGAGGAATGCTGCATTGAAAAGTGTAAACTAAGCACCAGTTTGACATGAAATTGTTGTTGTTTTATCATTCTTGAACATAATATACACTGAATAGTGAACAATATTAAGTGTGATTTCGTCATAGTTTGTTAAACAAATTAATTTAAACGTATTCAGTGCAGTGTAAACTGCTGAAAATTCACTCATTCATACATATGTGTGGATGTATGTACATATCCTCCAATATAGCAAAATATTCCATTTGCTTTGTCCAAAATGAAAGAATAATACATTATGTTGGTTGCGTTTATTGCTTGAATTAATTATAAGATATTGTTTATATCATATAATTCACTTATTGCTTTAAGCGGGAACCAATTTTTATGAACTCTTCACTTGCATTACACAAAGAAAGCGCTTTGAAATTGTTGCTATATTAGTAGGCCGTAATATGTATTTCAGTACTTCAGACATTGTTCTATTATAAAACAATGAATATGCAGTAAATCAACACTTAATATTATTCACTATTCACTTAATGATAAAATGCACAATGAATAGTTACTGGTACATAAGTGGTTTGTTTACATTTTTCATTATGCGATTCCAAGTAAAATATCACTTCCAAGAACTTGACAAGCACTAATAACAAAACTGGCACACTTTTTTCCCGGTATTCCACCATTAATATTATTTAAAATCAATTATTTTATATAAGTTTTACCAAATATAGATCTGCACCGAATTTTAAATTCCCATACAAATCCCTCCGAGCGAATGAGCTGACGGAATTCGGGTTCGCAAATGAGGTAGTAAAAAATGCCACCAGGGGGTGCTGAAGTCAAATGACGATAGGTCAATAGGCTCTACTATATATACCGCGAAGAGCTTGTTCAAGATATAATGGTCCAGTCAGGCACCCTGTGTCCGTCCGAAGGTGTCTTCTTTTCTCTTAATTTGTTGCCCGCTTCTAGGAGCTTTCCATAAATCGGTAGAAAATTAGATCTCAGGAAGCTACCTGCAAATATCAGTAAATAACGCTTAAAAAAGAAATATCTTTCCAGACCCGGAGTTACATGTGTCCCTCAACACAACTGCCTAGCAACAGCGAGTTACATGTGTCCCTCAACACAACTGCCTAGCAACAGCGGGAACATGTACAGCGCAATATCAACAATGGGAACAAGTGTCCAAATAAAGTATCACAGCATTGGTAAACATGCTGTTTTCACCAATCGAGCCACTGTCCACATGCTTCCTCGCGAGACAGCATGGTAACAACGAACGCTGTTAGTGAATGGTATCAGCCGCATGCATGTTCTTCGCCAGTTATGGTACAGTCCCAACCTGCAACCACAAGTCCACCTGTTGGCTTGGCTTGATGTGCTGCGCTTGTCGCATGATCGTTTCCTTCTTTTGTTCTCTTTTCGCTTTCTGTTTGTCTACTGTTATATTTTTCTGTACAACGTATGTTAGATGCAAGCTAAAAGCAAGGTGTGCATTCACTTTTGTATTGGCACTCGAAAATAAAACGTTTAATTTTTATATATAAATAATACTCCAGGTGTCCGACGGAGGGTCAAGAACAGACTTGTTTTTGGCCTACCCTAGATCGGACAAAAGACACTGAGTTTCCAAAAGTACTCGAAAATTCATGATGTCCTGAAATGCGCTGCAAAGCTTCGGATTCTGTTGGTACACACACGAACACATCACCAAAGGTGTTTTTAAGTCGTAGGTATGTCTAATAGGGTTGATATGGCAGTTGGAGGATGAGCTCACAAAAGGCTAATAGGGCCGATACGCCAGTTGGAGGATGAGCTGACAAAAGGCTAATAGGGCCGATATGGCAGTTGGAGGATGAGCTGACAAAAGGCTAATAGGGCCGATATGGCAGTTGGAGGATGTCGTCGTCGTGCATGCACCCAACCACATCACCTCCAGCTGCCTTAAAGAGTTTAGCTGACAGTCCATCTACACAAGCGTCTTTATATCGTTTTGATATTGCTAACTCGACTTCGTCTTGTTCGGGGGGACGGAATTTTCTTCTATCAAATTTATTTCATTGCTTACTTGGAACCAGTTGCGGTTTAGTTGGCACGCTGAGATTATTGAAGTTGTGCCTCTAAATGCATGAATTTAACTACGACCTCGTGGGGCGCTACACGATTAGAGGACGTGGTTTGTGGTTTCAACACCCTCTTCATCCATTCAGCTTCTGCTTTGTTTAGGTGTCCATCCTGCGGGTAAGTATGCCGACAGCGCAGTCTCCGGTTATGACGCTGATGAGCGTACCTAGAGAAGGACTCTGAGTCTGCCTAGTCTAAGCAGACTGAGCGGTCGTTTGAGATTAAGTGGAGTGCTTGAGTTGCACAAGTGGAGAAGGATAGAAGACATCCAGGAGAGGTGTGCAAAGTCGAATTTTCAAAAGGCGTAAAGGTTGATGCTCCGAAACCGACATCCTGGAAACGTAGGATAAGGAGGATAAACGACATCCACACGAAAAAGGCAAGGAAAGTCCCGTAAGATAGCAACAAATGATGAGTTACCAGGACAGACATCGTTGAAAAGTGCTTTTAGCATCGACATCGGACAAGTCAAACGTTTCTAAAAGCCACACGTTGTGCCGAACGTCAATTCTCCTTCACAACCCACCCACACTCTTTCGGGCGCCGCCGCAACAGGTCTCACGGGCGATTAATTCTTCCAAGATCATCATAAAGACTCACAAATAAATTGATTAAAATAAATTAATTCCATCAGTCGACCATACTCGGTTGTCAGTTGACGAAGCCCAAGATGGTCGACATTAGTTTTCACGCAATTTCCGACGACACGTCTTGCCGAGCGCTCCTTTCGACCGTCCAAAGGCTAATTACAGTCCTCACGGAATCCGACTCGCAGGGACACCAGCTGACGTCTGCACACCCTTTGAGCAGGACCAAGAAAGGAGAAAAAGAAAAATTTTCAATCCGTTACATACTCGGCACACTCGGCACAGTCGGCCCATCCCCGTAGCGTGAGTAAATACAATTTAATCAAGATATCGAAATTCTGCTTTTTTTTCACTTCCTGGGTCATTAATAATTTCTCCGGCGTTTCCCCACGCAGTAGGCCTGGTCGTTGGCACTGGTTGTGTGTCTTTTCGTCGGCGAGTAACAATTGCGCATAATAAATTATTTTCGATAGCATCTGATGGTCTACGCGTGAAATAAACTCGAACAGAAAAAAATCTGCAGACGTGTGGGTGGCACGGAGTAGGTCCTTGATCTTAGAGGCTTTTGTTTGAGAGATTCCCTCTAATTTCCGGAAATTCTCTTGCCTCTTGTCTAAAAGGTCGTGTACCGTTGTCCTTAATTAGCACATCATTGCCCTGTCATTGCTAATTCACAACCGAACATGCTGTCATTCTGACAAAGGTCCTTCGTTCATTTTAATGAGCATCCCTCCCCGAGGGCGGCCCATGGGAGTTCCCATTCGCACAGATTCGCGGAATAAAGGTCATTCCGTGGAGTTGGTTAACGCCGAGAACGCCTAAGGATCCTCTAGCATGGCGCAGGTCCGATGCTATCAGATAATTGGCTCTGAAATGTCACGACACCGTGGTGCTGTGGTTGATGGGTGGGTTTCTGGAGGTTGGAGGCGTTGACGGCTGACAACGAGGGGAACATGAAGTGTAAACATTGGGAGCGAGGTGCGCCGAAAACGTGTCTCAATCGATTGTATTTTTTTATAAATTCCCAAAATTAATGGGTTTTTTGAAAACAAGGAAGGTGTATCGAAAAGAAAGACCGAAGTGCAATTGGTGTAGTAACTAGATCCAACTCCGCCTCAGACTGCCACTTATGCTGAAAAGGGCAACACAGACGGCCTCCGAAAATTGAGGCAAGCTTTGAAGTTTGAGCCATGTGTACGATAAAGTGCTGACAACGGGTCAAAATGAAACGACGCTTCGTAACTGGCAGGTATAACCTGAAGTCTTATTCAATGATTATTTTTTTATTTTGCGGATAAATAAATGACTATTTGACGGATTGATTAACGGTCAGGAACGTCTTGCTGGTCGCCGACGATGTACGGGAAACTCTTGAATCGCCGAAATAACCCAAGAAGCAGCTAGGTTTTACCATTGTTTGGTGCCGTAAAACACTCCAAAAAGCAACGGCAATTGAGTTGCACAACGAATTGCCTGTCTTGGAATAACAGGCGTAGGCAATGACTCTTTTGAGGGTCTATAGACTCTGAGTGCACGGTGCTAAATTCACAAGCTTCACCGTGTGCGTTGGACTGCGACAAGGGTGCGTCTTGTCACCTCTCCTTTTAATTATAGTGTATGGGCTGGATGTTGCAGCTCAGCTGAGGCAAGCAATGTTTCACACTGGGAGAGTTGAGACCAAGTCACCTTCTTTTTGTAGATGATTTAGTTGTCCTCTAATCCTCCCAGAGGGAGCGACAGTGCGCCGTCGATATGTCCTGTGGCCTCGTATGCTGATGCTGGAACAAAGGCACACGTGGACAAATTGGAGGTTATGGGTATTTCCATAACGCCTGTTCAATACATGGTAGTGGAGACCCCTTGAAGCAAATGGTGGAGTTTGAGTATGTCGGGCACGAGTGGTGGAAGGAATAATGCCAAACTGGGTCAGTTTGGAAACATCATGGAAGATCTCTTTTCAGGAAGGCCGAGCTTAGTGCTAAAGTCACGTAGACTCTCCCCAATGGTCATGAATAGATTTATGACGGCAAGAAAGAAGATCACGAATACAAGCCGATGGGATTAGATCTCTTCAAGCTGTTATGCGAATTTCTCGCAAACCCGACAGTGGAGCGAGGAGCTCAACGTTGAGTAGCTGCTTCTTCAAACGGAAAGGGCTATGCTTCGATGGTTCAGTCACGTAGCACCACCACGAGTTTCGAGGGGGACCTTGAATGCGATTCCATCAGGTAGACGACCACTTGACAGACCCAGGAAGAGATGGTTGGACCAAGTCCGTAAGCTCGCCTTGGGTATAACAACTGATGAGTCGAGTTGAGGCAGAGGATCGAGTTGGTTGGAGATCTCTCGTGGGTGGTTTTAACGTCCGCTCCGTCGGACTTCCTTCTGAACGTCAATAGAGGGTGTAACAACTGATGAGTCGAGTTGAGGCGGAGGATCGAGTTTTTTGGAGATCTCTTGCGGGTGGTTTGAACGTCCGCCCCGTCGGACTTCCTTCTGAACGTCAATAGAGGCTGTAACAACTGATGAGTCGAGTTGAGGCGAAGGATCAAGTTGTTTGGAGATCTCTCGTGGGTGGTTTTCACGTCCGCTCCGTCGGACTTCCTTCTGAACATCGATAGAGGAACCAATGACGCATCTTTCCAAGTCCAGTCGCTACCCCTCATAGCAGGTAGTGACTGTAGGAGATTAGTCTTGTTTCTTTTCATTGACGTTCCATTCAGATTTTTCAGACATTATTGAACAAAAAGTTGGAGGATCTCCAGTCGAGCAAATACGACCACAAAATGTCACTACAGTGAAAGCTCCCAAAGGCGGACAGTGCCTGTCGCAGCACTTTTGTCCGCGGAAGGGACTTGGTCGGCCATGGGAATATATGGAACTTCAATCGAAGATGTGGGTCGCCGTGGCGTAGTGGGTAAGTGCGTCGACTCCTACGCAGAGGGTGCCAGTTTCGAAACCCGAATTTACCACCTTTCATATTTCACGGCTCCACCTCTTTCGAGTCACTGACAACATTCCCGTCTAGAAAAAGCTTCTCAACTTCGCCGTTCGGAGTCGACATTAAACTGTATGTCCCTTCCACTCGTGAAAGAGCACGCACAACACGAGTGGTTGCTGAGAAGTAAGGCCCAGGTCCGCCTCGGACTATTATATCAATCGAAGATCCATGGTCGTCCGCCTAAGAGAGTGTCCGTAATGGGAACTCTCACCGCATTTTTTGATGGATGATCACAAGTCGGTCCCAGTAACTGGTTCATTCGTTTTCCGAATCCAATGTGTGGAGCATTGTCCAACGATTGCTTTGCCCGGAAGACTGTTTAAAAACAGATGGCTGACTACACTCAATGAAAGAACTTACGGACACTCAAAGGCTTCCTATGAACTTCCAAAAATCAATTACCGGACAAACACAGCCCGTAATGCCATGCCGCGCATCGAGATTGACACTCAAATTAGCAATCCCTCGAAGGACACCTCTCTTCCAAGACCACATTTTTCTATTCTACACACCTCCAAGTCAATATTGAAGTGGCTTGCTTCCCCCCCCCCCACCCCCACCACCCTACCCCCCTTTTCACACTCCAGTCAATTCATTTCAAAAGTCAGTCAACTGACCATGATTTTAAACAGCAAGTTAATGTGGAATTGAGGATCGCATTAAAATGGCAGCGGCCGCTGTTTATACATGTAAGAGGATCCTTGGCCTCAAATGGGGACTCAAACCGACAGCCGTTGTCAGATTTAACTCAAACTATGGTATCCTTGTTCGGTGGCCAGGACTGAATAACAAAACCAATCCAATCAATTTTGGTATTGGGTTCCACACCCTTAGCCGCCATGGAAGCAATGCTACAGCTTATTCTAATCGACATCTATGAAAAGCTGGAAGCTACCAAGACAGCGTTAAGACTACGACACAACCTAGGACACACAGAAATAATCAAAAATATACAGCGCCTGCTTTAGACATCGAGTTTGTGTACAAAACTCTTATCCAAGACAGAGAAGACTGGGCAAGGAAACCTGACGACCTGTAATCTACACAGATGGGCCAAAAATAGAGGCGGTCACTGGACAAGGGGTATTCGCGACATCGCTGTCTCCGACTACCCAACCACCGCATTGTATTAAAGGTAGAAGTAAAAGCTAGCCAAGATGCTGCTCGCTTACTGTTGTGGAGACAGCCAGGAAAAAGTGTCACGTCAACACAACGTCAACTAAGAGCTCGAGAGCATAAAAACCGAGGTTTCGTCTTTGACAGGTTCCACGAATCTGTTTCTTTTTCCTTTCCGCCGTTCGACGATACGTAAGCTGCCGCGGTGTAGATTTGGAGTAGAAGTTGAATAAAGATTTTATATAGTAATTAAATTTCTGACTTTTTATTCCCTAACATCTACACTGTCAATGAACCCGATAGACGGGCTATGCACATAGATAGTCAGGCGGCGATTACAGCTCTCGATACACCATCAATTGTATCGAAGATAGTAAAACTTTTCTTTTACGAAGATAGCGGTTAGATGTGACCTTGTCCTATGCTAGGTCTGGTTTTCCAAGCAATGAAAGGGCTGAATGGTGGGCCTGGAATTAAGGGATAAGCAGGACACCCCATATCCCTCAGTTTTAACTGGATACTTGCAGGGCTTCGAGGATTATTTGGAATTCAATAAGGCCAAAAACAAATACGCTCTTAAAACTAAGAAAGGTAAAAGTGAAATAAGAAATGCTGGGGCATTCAAGGGAGTGGCGCGGCAGAAGTAAGAGAACTCCACTACGAGTTCTGCAGTAGCTGTAGAGAGGAAAGCGATCGTCCAGCCCTTGCAAGAACAAGAAATGATATACTAGGCAACTACTTTTTCACCGGTCTAGAGGAAATGTCAAAAAATGTCTTAGACAAGGCGACGCGCTGTCAAGTGATTTCTTTAACATCGTCCTGGAGAAGATCAGAAATGAAGTATCACAGAGATGCCTGACTTCTACCTCTCTTGCCCCTTAAGATTTTTGACAACTGTTTTATTATAACGCGTCCATAAACCAAATTGACCAATTAGAGGACGGCATTTACGTTATTTCGTGAATAACCGTCAAAAACTCATGAATATCTGTCAAAGAGGCGTTCAAATTCGTCGATGGACTAGGGGGCAATCAGCTGTGAAGTCGGCCATCTCTGTAATACTTCATTTCTGGAGAAGATCGAGCAAGACTCACACGCCAACACTAGAGGCACGATCTTCCAGGAGTCCGTACAACTGCTAGCATAAACGGATGACATTGACGTGATTGGCAGAACACAGCGAGCCGTCAATGAGGCGTTTGCTGGCATTCAGGCAGAAGCGGCTAAAATGGGTCTAGCGGTGAATGGGGGCAAAACGAAGTATATGCTGTCATCAAGAAAGGACACACAACATCGACGTCCTGGACAGAGCGTCACAATGGGCAGCGATAACTTTGAGGGAGTCAAGGACTTCGTCTACCTCGGCTCCGCAGTAAACAGTACAGCAGAGTAACTCTTGCCAACCGCTGTTTCTATGGGCTCAAGAGGTAATTGAGTAGTAGAGCCATCTCTCGAAGGACCAAGCTGACTTTATACAAGACCCTGATCATCCCACTCCTGCTGTACGGCGCGGAAGTATGGACAATCTCAGAAGCGGATGAGGAAGTCCTTGGCCTTTTCGAGAGAAAAGCTCTGCGTGCGATCTTTGGTCCTGTTTGCGTTGACGGTTTCTGGAGGAGAAGACTTAACCACGAACTGTACAGCGACATGAGTCTAGTCAGGCGTCTTCGGATCCAACGCCTAAGATGGCTAGGCCATGTAGAGCGGATGGACAACTCAGCTCCGACCCGACTCCGAACTCCGACAACGCAACAGAGGACGCCCGCGTTTAAGGTGGCGCACCCAGGTGGAGAACGACCTCAACCAACTTGACGTGCAACACTGGAAACAGCTGGCCAGAGACCGTGGTAGTTGGAGAGGCTTGTTGGTTGAGGCCCAGGTCCACCCTGGATTGTAGCGCAAGAAGAAGAGGAAATGTCAAATTTTCAGATTCAGGGCATAGTTAGGTTTGTGAGGAAAACAAATTCGCTGTAAGTCAGCACAGGAATGAATTATCTAAGATAGGTCACTAGGATACTATTAGGTAGCAATCAGGTGCTAGTGTAGTTCCTAAAAAAAAACAGAGGAACTGGTGCAAAGCATATAACCTGGGTCTTAGTGGGTCACAACTGCTACAGCTGTGACTCTCCTTAATCGAACCTTACCTATGGCCCGAGACGTACTGTAATGTCAATTGGACAGCAGCTATAATGCTGACTTCGCCTAAATGGTCTTCGGTAATCCAACAAATCTTATTAAAGAAATAATAAGATTGCTAATGACCTTTCTTACCAACCGCTTCGGCCCGTAAGGATACCACCTTAACAAATTAAATCTGTGTCAAGACAAGATATACGGCAGCTTTTCCTGGAAGATGATGAAACTTCCGATCACGTTGTATATGAATGCCCGGCACTAATCTGGTTAAGGAAACGTATCTGGCCTAGGGAAAAACTTACTTTAGAGGAAGTAAAGAGATCCACAACAAATGACCTTCTGTCATTCGTGAGGGAAGTAGTACGTCTTTTGGCTTAACTCCAACCCTTCTGCATAATAGATCTCTCCTAGATACGGTCTCGTTGCCTTCACGGCATGTTTTGAAAATTTGCGAGAGTCATCATAAATTGGCCCTATTTTGGGACTGTTGACTTCCTCTTGCTGTTGGCAAGAGGATAACGCAGAGTACCGCCATTTTCAATCGTCAAGAGGCGAGGATAACTCATGACTCTCTCTATGACATAATCAGATCACCTGAACTTCGATGCGTTCAAATCGCATGTTCCTCCTCAAGAGCCCAGACCTCAAGACCTTCGACGCAATCGCGCTGCATCTCATGGCTCGGCTCCTTGCGACAACAAAGACCTACCTCTCTACTGTGCCTCAGCGGAGGACCTACCTCTCTACTGAGGCACCAGCGGAGGACGTACCAGCTACCGGTAGACAAACAAAAAAGCACACCCCCCTCCGACTATGAAGCTAATGGGTATTACCGGGTCTGTTGTCTATGCTCCCCCACATCACTCAGTCCCTTTGTTTCCTGTTCATTCTCCTTTGTCACGCAATCTTACATTGATGGGCGAGGCGCTCCCTTTGTTGTGGTTGGCGGGGAGAGTCGTCCATTCGACAAATCAGAGGCTACCTAGAGGACACACATGACAGCGCGTCATTATCCGGTTAAACGGTCCGAAAGAACGAACCACAAAACACGACCCATATTCCTCGAAAAGAAAACTGCGTCCACACGACGGCAAGAAAGAAGGTCATCGCCAGAACACACACCAATTAACAGGCGAAAATAATTGCTAGCAATGATTACCGACGCGGTGTCCCTCTGATCCTCGGGGAAGAGCTGAACAGAATTGTACTCGCGTGACGACGCGACGGCTTCAGCAGAGAAAATTACAAAACACTGGCGTCCTTGAGAGTTTCGATTCAACGAAACGAAACACGGGGTTCGCAATAAATTTTCGAGAGGAGTAACTAAAAGGACGAGAAATACCCAATCCTTGCGAGTCCTTCTCATCATCAGCGACCGTAGTTTTTTTTTTTTTTAGGATTCTGACACATTCCCACGGCGGATTGGTGCCATTTTGGCATGAACTCTGCTCCCGCCCACCCCCCATCCTCTCACAAACACAACCACAGACACAGTCGCAGAGCACATGTACGAACGAGTGTCGAACGATGGCAAGCACGTCCGCAGCAGTAACGATCCGAGTCCTTATGCACGAAACTACACTAGAAGTATCCGATTGCACATTGCACGCTGTTGTTGACTTCAGTGCTGGTGCACTGTTGGATGCGTCACAGCTCCACAAACACACACACACACACGCGCAAGTGCACAGGCAGGGAGAAGCCAAAACGAAGCCGAAGCCAACGCGAAAGCCATCCAAAGCCGTAGACAAAGCCGGCACGATGTGGAATTCCATTCATCGACGGAGACGCGTTGCACATCTCTTAGCACTTACGTAACGTTTAAGCGTTTAAACGGATAAGGCCCGCAACACAAAACACACACACCTCCACTCACTTTTTACTGTTTTAATTATTTGGGGTGACACTTGATTTGGAGAAACGAACGAAGGCAGCCCTTAGCCGGCGCGCAGTTCGGGCACTCGCGTTGCACCACACGACACACAGCACAAGAGTTATACTGTGTGTACAACCGACAACCGACCGAAGACTGAACGAACCGAAATCGTTTATCCACGTATCAACCACCAGGCAGTGCCAACGAGCGACAGCCAGCAGGGTAAAGGCAAAGCAGCGAGGAACGGTTTAGAATTTTTGTTCTTTTTTTTTTTTCACCCTCTCCCTCCCGCGCACAACCCGTGTTCGAGTCCCATTTCGTGGCCGTTACGACGACGCCGCACCACAACACGCTCTGGCTGCTGCTGACGCTCGAAACAAAAACCGAAGGAGGTTATGACGACGAACGGGTTGCGGACGGGTTTGGATTAAAATGGGCCAACAGGCAGGCCGGCGAATGAATGCTGGGTTTGTTGCACGAGTCCCCCCACCCTCCCTCTCGGGTGTATGTGCCTTACAACATCGTATGCACACTCCTTCCGTTTTTCTATTAAGGATATAATAACGGAATCGATTTTTTGTTCCCTTCGCTACCTCCCCCTCCCCCTCCCGCCGCCATTCCTTGGAAGGGAATGGAGTGATTTAAAACGTTGCTCCGCTTCGGTGCGCGAGGGCAGATGCGGCGGGCGGTCAAGCCGCAGACGGTGGGACTGGCCGGACGGAGATTCGAATTGGATGAGTGATTGTCGAACATTGATCATCTGTCCAAAAGTCGGGGATGCTCCCGCTCCCGCCGTGGGTGGCGAAATGGATTTTCTTTTTTGTTTGCTATTTTTAGTCGCGGCCAATGTGCGTGCGTGTGTGTGACAGTAAGCACTTTCCGATCCGAAAGGTCAATGAAAAGCAACAACAACGCAGAGTGTCTCACTGTCATTGTTTCCTTCTATTGCCAATGTTGTTGCAGCTGCCAGAGGTGGGACAGTGAATTCTCTGACATTGGATTCAATTGGATTCTGATGATGACATTGATTGCTTGATGGACGAGGAGACGACGAGGGTGGGAGGCAACGAGGAGCGGAGGCAACGAGGGTGGAATGCGCGCTTTAAATTGAAAGACAGGCTGGCGCTTCAGCTCATTCATGGCAGCATATTGCATCGAGCGGGGGGTGGAGGGTGGGTTTTCCAATTGGCACGTTGATTGAATTTGACCAGAACCGCAGAATCCTGTGTGGGCGGCTGTCGGACGAGTATACGAAGATTATCGGTGCGGCCAGTGGTTTTGTCTTCCATTCGAGCGAAGCGTCACGCATTGTAACCACCGACGGCGTTCAGGTTCTGCCGGACGAGACAACGAATCGCATTCGAATGGAATTGCCAGGGGGTTTCTACGAATCGGTCGCACGCGGGGTATGGGGAATTAATCAATTCGGTGAGTGGTGCTGGAGGAATCTTGGAAGTTATTGTTCAATTTGGGGAAGCCTGAGTTCTTCGAAATTCGAGAAATCGATCCTTATAGCCAGAGACTGTGGCGAATGGATGCTGAATTGCTTTGGCAGTCGTGGGAGGAAGGGAGGGAGGAGACCTGTTGCCGCTCGAAGGAGGATATTCGCAAGGGAGGTATGAAATCATAATTTTGAAAAAAGAAGTTTTAGGACTGAAAATGAACAAAATGTCGTCGAGTGTCTGGCGGGTGCCTCGACGGTTGAAGAGATGACAAAAGACCGAGATTTTAAACATAAAACAAAGGCGTTTTTATTATTTTATTCAAATTAAGGGTAAATTTGTAAGCTTTTACAGTGGCGAGCAAAACACTGTGCAAAAATGCTGTTTTTTTTAATTTTCGAAATTGAAATTGTTTCCTTACGACGGATTTGATTGAAATTTTCAGTTTGGAACTATTTAATTTTGACTCGTTTACAGTCTTCTGAAGTTCAGCTTTTATTGTTGTTTGCCTTTTGTTTCCTATATTTTTATATTTTTTTTTTTCGGAAAGTCCTGATTTTTTATTTTTTAATGAGGAGACCAGCAAATTCTATCGAGTGTCATTTCAAAAGTCCTCTCGCGTAATGTAAGCATTTGCTTTTGGTGTTTTGGCACAAGTCTTTGCTATACCGTCTCAATAAGGTGAGGAACAACAATCTTGGGCGTCCACATTTATTACATGCTCATCCCATGATTGAGCATATTTTTGAGACAGAAAAAGCCTGCTGTTCGGGCGTGGATCTTATGTCCTTTTTTTTATGGGTTGCACCTATGGAAGTGGAATCTTCTTCAAGATACTGGTAACCCGTGCTACCACGACGGGATATTATTCTCATTTTTCCTCGCACCTAAACTACACCTCTGCACACTTCTACCCTTCTCGCTGCGAACTGCCGTTAGGTATTACTTCCTGGGCTGGTTATCATATCACGCTATGTGATCTATATTTGCCAGTTCGGCTTCTCTTTCGAGCCTTCTTAGCTCGACCTGCACGCTTGTTACAAAGGAGCAGGTCACCTTTTTGTCAGCTGACTCCGTCATATGGCTAACTGGGAACTCTGGAGTTGGTAGACTTCCTCTCGCCACGGCAAAGCGTCTGCATTGGAATATTGCGTGCTCTGCGTCTTCATCTTCGCCCGCGAATTCTGGACAAGTGGGTGAGCTGTCGTGACCGAATCTGAGGTATTTCCGGTAACCCCCATGGGCCGACAAGAACTGCGTGAGGTGGTAGTTGCAGTTCCCGTGAGTTCTCGTTGTTCTGGCTTCTATTGTGGGTATCAGTTTATGGGTTCATCTGCCTTTGGTTATTGTGTCCCACCTGGCTTGCCACAGTTGCCATTCCTTCCATTCAGACCTCTTGAGCTAGTCTCCGCGTGATTTGCAATTCTCCGTAGGTAGATCCTTTGCATTTCGGTGGCGAGAATGTCGATCGGGACCACATCCGCAATGCTTCGTGCTGCTTCGTACGAAATTGTTCCGAAAACCGCTGATTGCTCCTATCGCGCAGAGCCTGTATGTTGCCGAGAGCTTCCTTGCTGCTTCCGTGGTTGCCCCGCCCATACTGGTGCAGCGCAAAGAAGGATTCAGCTTACCACTGTGGAAAGCAGGATCCTTCTCGCATATCCAGGTCGTCCAATGTAGGGCAGCATTCCGGAGATCGCTGCCTGCTTCCTTGCTGCTTTTCTACTGCAGTACTCGACGTAAGTTTTAAAGCGCAGCCGATTGTCGAGCATTACAAACCAGGCTGACGTCACCGCATTGAGTCTAGATGCGGATTATTGAGAAGCTCTCGCTTCAAACACATGATTGCCCTAAGCTGCCTCGAGCAACAACTGCCCTTTCGGTCTTCGTTTTCATTCCATCGCTCTTTAGAGCTTCAACGGGTTCACAGGCTGCACGTGGCAGTTAAAAGCCCTCACGCTCAGAACCAAAACTCATTGTTTTTCGTTTTCTCGTTGATCTTCCTCGAAGGAGTTTATAGCTCGCAAGATCCCCATTTGGTTAGTCATGTCGTTAAATAGCGTCTAAGGGTGTGCGGATGTACACGGTGTCGGTAGCCTCTTTGAGGTTGTGAGCGACGCTGTTGGTCATAAGAAATAGGGATCATCTGGAGACATCTCTGAGCAAACCGTGCCGACCTTTCCTTCGAAGAATCCTCATAGGATACGTGGGCTTCGAAACAAGGGCTTTATGTAGGACAGGCTGTAAAAGGAGCGGGCGTCTACTGACTGAAATTCTGTTCTCAATCAGCACAAAAAGGCCTCAACTCTAAGAGCGGGGGAAAAGATTGAATCCAAAAAGACTAAAGACTCCTTCGAAAGCGTCCTCTTTCTGTGACGTCATCTACCTGTTTGACTCTTCTCTTCACCCACAGAGAATGTCCTTTCCAACTCCCACTCAAATCCGTCCCATTTCTGGCAAAGCTGATGACGTATTGTGAGCCTGTCACACCGTTGAGCAGATAAGCTGTCTATCCTCGAAATTTGAGCTTCCCCCACTTCGCACACAGCTTCGACCGAGAAGTCCCTTGAGGCGAGCCCCGCACTCGGCACTGGAATTCCCCGCAGTAACCATTATCGACACCACCAGCCAGCGAGCATCGTCGTCGACCGCACACGCATCCCGCAGAACCAATTGATAAGTCATGTGTGAAATCCCATTTGCCGCGCTCTTCAGCCACGACGCACACGCACTTGGAGCGATTCCCTGATGCCCCCGCCAAGGCATGGATCCCACTTGTGTGCACACAGTCCAATAAGTCAGCGACCCAATAATCAAGGATAATGCCATCAGTTTGCAGTCGCAGTCACAGGAGCGGGCCGGGGAGTCGACTGAGAAAAAGATATGACACGCAACAAGGACAAGAGGGAAATTGAAATTTAAAGCGTGTCCTTGGGCGGTGCTCGTGCTCACGAGCGCACAAAGTAAATGACGTAACGGATAGTGGTGCTGTGTGTCAATTAGTCCCGACAATGGCATCACGAGCGTAAAGAGCCTCGCGTGGGCGTACGCCTCGATGTCCCTCTTGGCCACTCGGAGAGGACACACTCGATGGGCGACCAATGTTTGCATTGTCCTTGAAGCATTGTCATCGATTTGCAGCCCCGACTCGGTGTCTTGTGGTTTTGGCATCCGAGTGAGGTGGCGTATACGCAACATTTTTTTTTTTTTTTCGAATTTCTGTTTCGGGGACATTCTATTTCGGTGCCAGAGGGAGTTCGATAAAAATATCTGCGGGCCTTTCCAAATATGGACAAGTTGGGTATTTTTAGACTTTTTAATGGGTTTTCTGATGACGATTATGGACGGGGGCACGATGGAGGCGTCTTTGCGTGGGGGAGAGCATTACCTGCTTGAATTGGTTCCCTCGCAGGCGGATAGACCAAATTGAATTCACTGAGGACACCGCCGGCTAACTAATTTCAGATTCGGTTCGATTACTGCTCAAATGGGAGTATACACAGTGCCTTCGGTTGTATATGAAGGAGAGGTGGAAGGTCGTTCTCCATCTCAGATGCAATAAGCTCTCTATCAAGGTGACTGGCGCCTGAAGAGCTAACGACAGCCAAGAGATACTTCCGGCAATGCGCCTTTTTGTGCTTTTGTCCTTGCAAACTGAGACTGACTGGAGCTATACAGATCCCGCTAGGAATTGAGAAAAGGAAATGACTCGTGAAACAGCTTGCAGTTGCTAATCATTCTTGCAATGCAATCTAATTTACTGTAATATGCAGAAGGCTCAGTGGCTCAGTGGCTCAGGCCCCCGCGACACCCCTTTAGTGGATCATGCGGGACACTGGAGATGAGATGAAATTACATACGTATCCATAAAATTAATGAGACGTGAAATTCGATGACTTAAACGAAACCTTCAATCTTCACTGCACGCCAATTTCAGCGGTCGTCGAGTGTTCCATTCCCGATTTATTTTCCGCTTGGTTAACGGGGAAAGATGATCTTTAAATGGCGGGTTAGACTAGAGAGAAGGCATCGAAATCTGATTTTCAGTTCCACGCGCCTTCCAGAAACTCTCTCTAAGTAAATTCGCTGCCGCCTGCACAAGCAATCGAAGAAGATGTCAATAAGCTGCCATTGATGTGCTGGGTTTTACGACACCACCGACGAAAAATCCAGCACATGTAGTGAAGCCGGAAGCCTTCCAGGTAACGCTGCACCGGACTACGAGTGCTTCTCGTGAGCTCTACGAACTGAGACGAAGGGCAGAAATATGGTTTCTCAGAAAGTAAAAGAAAGAGCACGAGAAGTCGATACTGAGAATCTGCAAAAATCACTTCTGTAGACTATAAGACGACGATAAGACCTCAAATTCCATTGTCAGGCACGTGGAACGTTCCCCATTCAATCTGAACGATTATAGACGAGCATAATATCAATTCTGAAGTCCAACGGGCTGTACAGTCGGGCGTCTTCGGATCCAACGCCAATCCAATGGATAGGCCATGTAGAGCTTATGGACAACTCAGCTCCGGCCCGAAGAGTCTTCGACCGTGGGACAACGCAACAGATGACACCCGTTTTTAAGATGGCGCTCCCAGGTGGAAAGGGACCTCAACCAACTATGTGCGTGAAACTGGAAGCAGCTATACGTTTGTTGTTAGGGACCAGGTTCAGCCCGGGCTGTAGCTCCACCCTAAGTAAGTAAGTAAGAGAATCAGAAAAAGTTCGACACAGGCATCAACTGAAACCTCATTCCCATTAATCCCTGCTTTCTGAGAATCAAAAGACGGCATTGTAAATCAAAACACGCTCTCGCGACATGCCAAATTGGATACAGAAGTCTTAGGTGACAGACTCTAGTGTAACTTGGGTAAGCAACTGAATTTAGTTCAGACCCAGGAAGGTCCTGGAGTGTAAAACCACGTAGAAGAGATGACAACAGCTGCGATTCAATGTTACTAAGCTCATTTTATTGGAGTGTGTTTGCATTGTTTCTGAGCACACGCAGCTGGACATTATTCGCTAAAGGCACTGTAATAAATTATAGCTCCGGTTCAATTTTCTTGTGGCTCAACACAGTCTCCTTTTACCTCGATACACTTGAGCCAGCGATGATTCAACTACTTTCTGAAAAGTACGTTTTCTGGAGGTCTGCAAAAAAGACCTCCATAACGGCTATAACCTCCTTATTCGACTCAAATTTCTGCACGACGAGTGACTTGTTCACGTCTGAAAACAAAAAAGAGTCGCACGGAGCCAAGTTTGGAGAAAACGGTGGATAGGGCAGCAGTTCGTAGCCTGATTCGAACAATTTGTCCTTGGCTACGGCGGGAGGGTGAGCCTGTGCGTTGGCATGAAGGCAAAGAACATCCGCAGATACTGCCGCTTCTACACGACGCGGGTAAAACAAACTACGAGGCCGATAAGGCTGATGACAGTAGCCGTCTATGGGAGTGTACCACGATAGTAAATTTCTCTGGCGATAGTGGTGTCATCAGGCGGTGAGGCTTAAAACTTATCGACCCAACCTAGTATGAGCGTTGTATACACTTCAGCAACCACTGTTCAGCCGCTCTCACTTCAATGCGAATTGTCTAATTTTGATGTTCTTCGTGTTCGTTACTGAGTAACGAGTATTCAATAAAGTACCATATAACGAAACGTTACTCCTCAATGTTTATCGTTGCATTAAAGTATTGTTATCTTTTATGCCTTCATGTACTACGACAACCGTTCACTTTCTCCTCTTCTTCTACATTGTAACTATTCTGTTTTTGATGTGTTTGGTGGTACATGTACTCTTTCCGTCCTGTTAATATGTTTGCGAAGAGCGTATTTAGAATTTGTTGCGTGGAATGTGCTCGTATGTATCTAGTATCCTCGGTTAGGTACATATGTTTCTTCTTCTTCTTCTTCTTTATTTGGCGCTACAATCCAGGGTGGACCTGGGCCTCAACCAACAAGCCCCTCCAACTAGCACCGTTTCTGGCGAGCTGTCTCCAGTGTCGCACGCCAAGTTGGTTGAGGTCCTTTTCCACCTGGGTGCGCCACCTTAAACGCGGGTGTCCTCTATTGCGTTGTCCCACGGGTTCGGAGCCGAAGACTCTCAGGCCGGAGCTGAGTTGTCCATCCGCTCTACATGGCCTAGCCATCTTAGGCGTTGGATCCGAAGACCTCTGACTAGACTCATGTCGCTGTACAGCCCGTACAGTTCGTGGTCGAATCTTCTCCTCCAGAAACCGTCAATGCAAACAGGACCAAAAATCACACGAAAAGCTTTTCTCTCGAAGAGACCAAGGACTTCCTCATCCGCTTTTGAGATTGTCCATACTTCCGCGCCATACAGCAGGACTGGGATGATCAAGGTCTTGTATAAAGTCCTTCGAGAGATGGCTCTACTACTCAATTGCCTCTTGAGCCCAAAGAAACAGCGATTGGCAAGAGTAATTCTGCGTTTGATCTCGGTACTGATGTTGTTCGTACTGCTCACTTGAGAGCCGAGGTAGACGAAGTCCTTGACTACCTCGAAGTTAAAGCTGCCCATTGTGACGCTCTGTCCAAGGCGTCGATGCTGTGTGTCCTTTCTTGATGACAGCATATACTTCGTTTTGCCCCCATTCACCGCGAGTCCCATTTTAGCCGGTTCCGCCTCAATGCCAGCAAACGCCTCATTGACGGCTCGCTGTGTTCCGCCAATCACGTCAATGTCATCCGCGTATGCCAGCAGTTGTACGGACTTCTGGAAGATCGTGCCTCTAGTGTTGGCGTGTGAGTCTTGCACGATCTTTTCCAGGATGAAGTTAAAGAAGTCACATGAAAGCGCGTCGCCTTGTCTAAAACCTTTTTTGACATTGAAGGTCTCGGTGAGTTCGTTACCGACCTTGATGGAGCAGCGAGAATTTTCCATTCCTGCACAACCTGACGAGTTTGACAGGAATGTCAAAACTAGACACGGCATTGTATAGCTCGTCCCTATGCACTTTGTCATATGCGGCCCTGAAATCGATAAAAAGGTGGTGGGTGTCGATCTGCATCTCTTGGGTCTTTTCCAAGATCTGCCGTAGTCTGAAAATCTGGTCGATGGTGGACTTCCCTGGCCTGAAACCGCACGGATAAGGACTATCAGGTTATTTATAAACGGCTTCAGGCGAGTACACAAAACGGCAGAGAGGATCTTATGCGATGTTGAGGAGACTTATCGGTAGTTGGCGCAGTTGAAGGGGTCTCCTTTCTTGTGGATCGGGCAAACGATACTGAGATTCCACTCGTCGGGCATGCTTTCCTCCGACCATGTCGTACAGATGAGCTGGTGCAACTGCGCCCAACCAGATCATATCCAGCTGCCTACATATGCTTAGGATGGTATATTGTCCAGTTTACTTAGTCATATCGGTAGATATCGATGCGGTATAGTAACGTATCTATACATTTTGAAAATGCAAACATTATATTTTTGTACGAATCTTATGATGATGATTATCGTCATCACATTTTGAGTATTTTTTTCTACTTCGCGCCTCGTTGAGTGAGTGCTAGGAGCAAATCACAAAATATTCGCATGTCTTTGTTATATTTTTGTGAGTGTGAATTGATTTGTTCGATATCATTCATTCAGTAGATTGCAACGTTCCTATTTGACGTCCTAGGATTAGAAATCTCAATTTCAACATAAAAATATCAATTTAGAAGAATGAAACGAAAGTAACCAATATTCACATACAAAGTAACGACAACGCACAGGTACTCAATTTCTCGTTACTTTCACAGCCCTATTTTATCGCAATTGAAAATACATTTTCGGTCGAAAGACAACCGCGAGCAGCATCGAACACTATTTGCTGAGACGTCCTTCCATTCAGATGACTTCAGAGGACTTCCATTCGACGATTCAGATTCAGCCTCCATCCACACAACTGTCTCGTCAGCTCATTCAGGCATTGGTTCATATTTGTTTCTGTCTCACCGCCACTTGCGATGTTCATGCTCACCATTCCATGTTCCGTCACCAAGTTCAAAGTCATTCAAGAGCATTTTAGGGAAAAAATTAAAAAAAAAAATTCTGAGAAGATGTAAAAACATTCCCCCCATGCATGCAGCTCGGCATATTCATAATCAACGTGTTTCCGCCACTCACCCATGCAACTGCTTCCCGTGACCCAGTTTCGCAGCACAGCCTCGGCACAAATCAAAAATGCAAACCGGAGCATGTCGAGCCACAGCACCCGCGCCCAGCCGCATGGGAACATTCATTCATAATTGAAAACTGCTTCCTCTCCCTCCTCCCCCCGGGATTCGGTTCGGTTTGAAGAACCCAACTCATTAAGCAGTCACTTCACCCCCGCTTCACCGCCGACATCACACTGATAGCGACACCAAACGCCGCATCAACTGGAGTGAGAGTGCCACTCGAGCCACACCGGGCCGTGTGAATATTCCACTTGCGAGCCAAGTGCTTCCCCAAGTGAGCAACTCTTTTGCTTCCCGTCCTCCTGGCTATTCAGGGGCCGGCGGCGGAGATCCCCATCCGGCCGGTTGATTTGCCGCCGTTATCGGGTATGCAAACCTCCTGGCCGGAAGATCCTGATTGCCTTTTAATCCTTGTGAATTTTCATAAATACTTAACCCGGGACTATCGATTACACCCCCTCGATGGGGGCGGAGATCGATGCAGGCTGCGATACTTACACAGGTCCGTGTCCTAGAATGGCCATTTCCTTAAAGTCCTCCACCACGCCACCCCGCGCCGTGTCGTGTCCAAAGGTCCTTGGGAAATTAATTATCGTTTGTTTGTCTACTCGTTTCTTTTTTTGGCTTTTGGCACAACGCAGGATATGCATATTTATGAGCGGGCGCTGACGAATGTGGGACTCTTCGGACTGTCCGTGATGTTTGGCCGAACGTCCGACTAAGCTGCCGGCGAGGTGGTCTGTAAATACTTGAGGAGTGCAGCTGGCCAAGGAGCCAAAGAATTTCAATTGCCATCGCCGCCGCCCCACGCAATGGTGGGGTTGTAAAATATTTATTCTGTCACGATTACTGTCATTCTGTCAGTTTGACATTTGATGAGAGGGTGAGGTGGTGAAGGAGACAAGGAGAGACGGAGAGACAAGGAAGGCAAGTGTGATTAAGAGAGCTCTAGATGGGCGAGTGAACACGAGTGAACTGTAAGTGCCTGCGAGTGAATCGTGGGTAATCATGTCCTTTATGGCATGTCAGTTGGGTATTATTTGCTGGTGCCACTGCCATGGGAGGTCGTTTGCACTGGAAGTCGTCTGCATCAGGAAGTGAGCGACGGGTTTACGGCGGGATTGGGTATCATCGTGAAGGATCTTTACGCGTCTCGAAAGCACCCCATTTTGTGGGTCATTAAACGCGGATATGTGTGTCGTCTGTCATTAGTTTTGCGTTGTGCAACTTATGGCGATTATGAGGGGGATTTGCGCCAGATGACACCAGCTCGGGAGTGGTTCAGAGTGCGGTATGAATACGATAGTTCATTAAGGTGGATGTTTTTTTTATGGTGTGTGGATAGGTGGGGGATGAGAACAGGACGCGCGGATTGATGTGGAAGGCAATTCTCCTGGAATTATGAGTGGCTTAGGCCTTTTTGAATGTCCGGAATGGTCTTCGTCAAGTGACATCTATTAACATACTATTGTCAAGTTCTGAGCAAGGTGCGTTATTTGGTTTGTGCTTGACAGCCATTGAAAGCAGAGAGAGTCGTGGATTTGACCGAGAGTAGAAAGATGATTGAACACACTGAGTAGACATTGAGTGGATTGAGTAGACATTGATATTGTCGCATAAGTAGCAACCTGTAGTGGCTTTCCTAGTGGAGAGCGGGTCAGTCACAGAGGAGGTGTTGGATTAGTCTTCGTCTAAGCAGCTCCTGCAAAAGTCGTTAGAGAATAGGCCTAGTCTCTTTGCGTGAATGTCTAGTAGGCAGTGTCCATTGTGTGGGATTATTTCCACTGCGGTGATAAGTTTGGATCTCTTTAGAGAGGTCAAGCTATTTAATGTTTTTTTTTTTTTTTTTTCTCGAACAACATACTTTTGCAAAACTGATAATTGTTTAATTTTATTTAAGTGCGTCCCACCCCAGCAGGTAATACCATATTGTAGTCTTGAGTGGAATATTCCAAAGTAGATATCTTTTAGGGTACTTGAAGAACAGTACATGCTTGGCTTATAAATAGATCTCAAGGTGGTTAGTAAATATTGTTACAAAACTAAAACGTGATCATTCCAACTGAGACTTTGGTCTAAGATGCCTCCTAGGTACTCATAACTCCTTACTACTTCAATGGAGAAGCAATGGGCATGTACTTCACGTACTTTCATTGTATTGAATGTTACACCCACAATTAAGTAAGCTAAGATTACGGCGGCTAGCGCGTCAACCTCTGGAGGTTCCATAGCCACTAGCTTGTGCAGCATAAGCTTAGTTTTGCTGCTTACTATTAATTTATGAAGCGCGAACCAGAGCACTTAACAGAGCCTGCAAAAAGGTTAAACAAGTTGTTAGAGCTGTACGCAAGCGCGAAGTCATCAGCGAAAGCTACAATTTTACCTACAAAGGGAAGGCTGAAAATTGAGTTGACATAAATTAAGAACAATACTGGTCCCAGAACGGATCCTTGGGGAACGCCGAGGTTGAGAACCTTAAGAAGAAAACCATTCAAAGACAAAGCCACGAAATCCGACGCGCTGCAAAATGTCCACGAGAATATTGTGATCCGCGTTTCTTTTCAAAATGTATCTACATATATATATATATATTTATCTGGGTTTCTAAACAAAGAAACCACCCGAATACAGAACTCGTTTGTTCGAATCATTATTCTATGATTTTTCATCCACCATGTCAAAGGCTTTGGATATGTCGACGAAGAGGCCGGCACATGCTTTGCTGTCATCAGGTCCCTTGGATATGTGTTGACAGAAATTAAGGAGAGCATCTTCAGTGGAACAATTTTCTCTGAATCCAAATTGGCATTTGCTAAGAAAATTATTTTTTGAAAGAAAATTTAAGACTCTGCTTTTCACGACTTTTTGTCAAATATTTGTGAGAACACGTCAAAGCAAAAAAAAATGGTCTGCAGTTCGTTTTATCTTTTTTGTCACCCTTTTTGAAAATTAGAATCACTAAGGTTTCGGGGAAGATACCCGAGCACATGCTTAAATTGAACAGATACCCTCTTAAGGATAAAATTGGAAATACCGTCTTCACCACTCGCATTAGAATTATTTAATAATAATAATATGGGTCGCGCTACAGCACATAAAGGGCCAGGGCCTATCTTCTCAGCAACCACTCGTGTTGTGCATGCGCTATTGTTCTCTCACGAGCGGAAGGGACCTACAGTTTTATGCCGACTCCGAACGGCCAGGTTTGAGAAGCTTTTTCTACTCTTTGAGCATTGTCAGTGACTCGAAAGAGGTGGGACCGTGAAAAGTATTTTTGGTCGAACCGGCCGGGAATCGAACCCACGCCGCGAGGTTAAGTTGCACAGGGGTCGACGCACATATTCACAACGCCACCGCCACCACAACCAGATTAGAATTATTTAAGGAGTTAATTATTTTTAATAGCTCCAGACCAGAAATGGGGTTTAAAACGAAGCTGGTATTAAGAATTATTCGATCTCCGAATCGAGACAAGTCCAAAATCCAGTGAAGACCAGTTAAAAATCGAAACAAGGTATTCAGTAAGCTCATTCGCAACAACTACAGGGTCGCAGCACGTTAGGTTAGGTTAGGTAGGCGGGCATTCACCAGCACAGGTAAGGTATGCCCGTCAAGGCGACTAAAATACCTCAGCTTGAGTTTAGGATACGTCCCTACTCGAATGAAAAAAATGAAAATATTGGCGGCTAGTCCTGGGATGTTATGCCATCCTACTGGTAGCTTCATCAGAGGCTCGGGAGATCAGCCCCTGAGACCCGCATAGGTCTCAGCCTGATCACTTGAGGTTGGCCCCCAAGGGGGAGAATCGTGGTTTACCACCCATAGCGGGTAGAGGTGGAGATTATACCTACATGGCTTGGAGTTAATCATGTTGCATGCGAGTCCGGAACGCGAAAGGTATATGATCCAAATCTATGTGGAGTTGCAGATCTCAACGGGATGCTGCGACCCAAAGAGCAGCAGAGGTTTTAGATCGGCCATTTTACCAAGGTGGAATGAGTGCCCATAAGCGTGAACTCGATTTGGTATTTGAGATTCCTACTTAAGGCGTATGGTCCAGCGTCGAAAAATGGTCCTAAGGAGTAAAAGAACTCGTGATATTAAGTCTTTTGACAGGAGATCACGTTGATCAATTACTCACTTGTCCATCTAGTCTGTAATTACAGTGCTCTCCCTCGTGCGTCTAAGCCTAGATGCCTTATATTTTAGTAACTTGACGGAAATAAGAAAAATAGCATCAGTCTTCTCTAATGCCTTATAACGAGTGGCAACACAACGAGCCGACTCAGGCCTAATTGTGTCTGCTACCCACCGGCTGTCAGCCACTCTAACCTAACCTAAACGAGCCTAGTCGTCATGGCGTCATGTCGATGTACAGCTCAGACGAGCTTCTTCAAATCGCATATATCTGCTGTGTTGTGTGAACGCCTACAATCGTTCATCAAAAACCTGGACCGACCAGTTTGGCTTTAGGCCACGAAAATCCACCATCGATCATATATTCACACTACAGTAAACATATCGATTCCCATCACCTTTTCATCGGTTTTGAGGGCGTGTATGACAGCATTATAGAGACGAGCTATACAGAGCAGTGTCTAGTTTTGGCATCCATACCAAACTGACTTGCCCTTTGTGTAGGATGACGATGGAAAATGCACGCTGCTCCACCAATATCGGTAAAGACCGAAAGAAACGAGGCCTTTGATGTCTAAAAAGGATAAAGACAAGGCGATGTGATGGCATGCGACGTACTGTCATGCGACGTGCTGTCATGCGACGCGTTGTCATTCGACGCGCTGTCATGCGACGAGCTGTCATGCGAAGCACTGTCATGCGACGCGCTGTCATGCAACTTTTTCAACACCTTTCTTGAAAGAATTGATCAAAACTCTCACGTCTTTCAAAAGTCCGTCCTACTCGCATATCCCGACGATATTGACGAAAGAACCCAGCCTTTTATCAGTGCCACTTGAAGGTGCTCTTCATTGTTTGGGGGGAAAATTCTTCGTCTATAATGGCGAATTGTACGAGCTGTTCAGCAACAAGAGTGAAGATCCAACGATTGAGATGGCTAGGTCATGGAGAGGGGATGGAAACCAATGCTCCGGCCTGGAAGAGAGACGATGCTGTAGAGGAAGACCGCGACTCAGGTGGCGCACGTAAGTGGAAAGGGACCTCACCCAACTATGCGTGCGAAAGTAGAAGCATCTTGCTAAAAATCAAGCTGGCTGGAGACGGTTGTTGGTTGAGGCCAAGGTCCACCCCGGACTGTAGCGCCACCTTAAGTAAGTCAGTGAGGTCACCTAGGCACAGTTGGGGTATATGCGAGGTGATGAACCGAGGTCCTAGAACCGAATAATTTAACATTAACTTTACATTTTATGTCACTATCAACAAATGAGCTAAGATTGTCGACGTCTCCAAAACATTTCCCGCCACAAGGAGCACATTTTAACCACATTCACGTTCAAAAGTACGTCCCAATAATTGAAAAAAAATTGAATTCAAAAAATCTGTATTTCTTTTACTTACCCATGATTCAGAGCACCATTTTTGAGGTTATTCCCAACGAAATCGGTTTGAGCACGTGCCACCGGCGCACCCGACGACGCCATTGCACTGTGTTGGTTCGAGTTCGAATTCGAATTCGAATTTGAATTGGCCGTAGCCTGGAAGCTGACTGTACCGGCGGCTAAAATCATCGCGCTATTTGTATTATCCTTACCGACGAGTGGAAGATTGATCCGCCCGTCATCCATATCTTTGCGCGGCTTTTATCCGATACGAATATCTGTGTTCGATTGAGCTTGCTCTCGTCTATCCCGGGCGATTTTGTTGTATATTTTTAAATGTTTTCTACTTCTTCTTCTTCTTTTCCTTTTCGTCGTTGTTGTGAAATTGTAATTGTGTTCTCCGATTCGTGATGAATCTATCGCATGTTCAATTTGAAGTCATGTTACATTCCACGCACTTGGACACATTTACATTTCGAACACATTGATCGCGAATTGAATTTTAATGAGAAATGGGAAGAAGTCAAATTCTTTTTTTTTTTTTTAACCGTGAACGAATGCTTGTCGCCGTGAGTGTGAGGTTATGCTGATGCCATGCTGCTTGGTAATTCACCTGCGAATAGCTGCTCCTCGGGGATGTGTGCTCACGTGGGAAATCTGAAATGGAGATGAATTTTGAAATAAATTTCTGGTTTGAACGTAAAAAGGGAAAAAAATGATCAACAAAGGCGAAAACTATTCACGACGGATTTGCGTATGCATCTAAAGCAGGCTTGGTTGCCGCAGTCCCCAGAGGGAGCAGGAAGCATTAAACAGAGATCACATTCATGAGCAACCTTCATTGACGCAACGCCGATGCTGACTTGATTTCGATTCCGTTGCGATTGGCTTTCCGCTCTCGACGCTCGTGCGTCACAGTCCTAATACAGACGTCAGAAGTCAGTTTCAGTTCACAGACTGACCGCACTTGACCTGCGTCCCTGTCCTTTCTTTGGTTCCCGGCCACTACGTGAAAGTCATTCAAATTGTGACCGCACTTGAAGTTTACTGCATGTCAGACATTGTTGACAGCCATTAAATTCTTTCATAATCCCATGCGATGCAGCAGTCAATCGACGGAGCTATCATGACGTTACACAACACGCAGCAGCGTAGTGCACCCGGTAATCGTTCACTTATACAACAACTCGCCGCCAAGCAGGAACTGACTGCAAATTAGCGACGCGAATGCGGGAATTAAATCCCTCCTCCCTTGAACGGCTAATTGCTCGAAGCATGAATGGGAAGACATTTTCAATAAACGATGAGAACGACACTGCAAAATGGCCACATGCAACATGAAAGAATCCAGCTTCCCTTCGAGACTGTAAAATCCAATTGCCCGTCGTTTCTTCCTCGTCACACTTTCGACAGCTGAGGCATTTCATTTTAACAGCTCTTCAAATGGCATATGCCACAAGCACCAGATGCCCCAGTATCGATCTGTCACGTCAAATGTTGCTGCAACATCTGGGGAACACAAACTGCCATGGCCACCGAAATGCACTCCCCGGAGACTTTGTACACGCGCATGGTCTCCGCATCGCATTCATTTCCAATTAGCTTCAGTGGCTGATGAGTTATGTCATTCTACCTTGGCAATGAATTTGACATGAGGTTTAAACATGCGGATCAAGTAAATATATGCAAGGATAACGGGGGATACACGCTGGTATTCCCCGCAGAGTGCGGTGAATGGAATGACGTGAGCCGGTTTCGTTGGATACGTGGGGATTTTGTGAATGGAGATGTGACAGGTGACAGATGACAGGTGTCAAACTGTCACACACTTCGGGTTGGTTGTGGATGTGACATTTTCTCAAAAGGCAAATCGAATTGTGGTAATGCAGTTTTGTGCATGGGGACACTGTATAAAATTTGACAAAGTAAGTGACTGAGAATAAATTGCTATGATGCACAGGTGGAATTCATAAATCGTTTGAATAGTTTGGACTACTGTCATCTGTCAGTTTTATAATTAAAGTTTTTTGTTTCTTTGTCAGCTGGTCAAGGAATGCAAATTTTGAATGAGAATCGAGCCATTAGTGCAGAAATAAAGTATTACAGAGATAGCCGACTTCATTACTGTTTGCTCCCTAGTCAATCGACGAATTTTAGTACTTTTTTGACAGATATTCATGAATTTTTGACGGTTATTCACAAAATAACGTAAATGCCGGCCTCTGATTGGTCGATTTGGATTAAGAAAACGTTATAAAAAAAAGCTGTCAACAATTTTAAGGGGCAATAGAGGTAGAAGTTGGGCGTCTCTGTAATACTTCATTTCTGCATTTGTGTCATGAAGTGTCACTTATGACAGATTATCAGCAAAGGCAACTTTGAATTCGAAAGTGACTTCGAAGAACTGCTTCGAACGCAGCATCTGTCTCGTGATGGAAGGGGATCGAGTAATCGGTTTTGTAATCTATATTTGCAAGGACAGATAAATGCGAATAGGAAGAAGACATATGTCAAAAATGTCATTGATGAACTTTCTCACTTTTATTTTTAGTCAGTGAGTCGCCAGTTACAAATCTTTGCGTGAACCTCGACGCAGTCCACTTAATGTCATGTCCAGAAAACGCTTGACAGATGACAGTGGACATGATGACAAGAAACTAGCGTAAAACAACATACGTGAAAAAGGCATAGTTAATAATGGGTAGTCGAAAAAGTCGTTTCGTATTTCTAATCAAACTTTTTTCACAGACAATTCGTGTGATATCCAAACATCGAGCTTCTTTTTGTAGCCAGTCTTTTTTAAATGGTTCAAAACCATTTGATGCGGAATGTTTAGTTCCTTTGCGATGTCATGGCTGCTTATGTGGCGGTCCTGGTCAATCTTTTCCATAATTTCAACGATAGGTCGACCAGAGCGAGGTGCATGTTTCACATCGAAATTTCCAGAACGGAATCGAGCGAACCATTGTTGTGCTATACGAACTGATACAGTATCGTCTCTGTAAACTTGACAAATTTCATTGGTGGCTTGCGTGGCATTCTTCCCTTTTTTACAAAAATTTCAAATTCATAGCGAATTTCTTCATTATTTTCACTCATTTTTGAACAACTAACTGTAACTTTTTTCAACTTCTCCGAATTCAATTTTTGGTTAAATGAAGCTTAAAATGTCACCTTTGCAACACCATATGGTATGTGATTGGTAGCACTGGAGATAGGCGACTCCAACGACATCTATTGACAAACTACGAAAAGACTTTTACGATTACCCATAATTATTGAGGGTCTATGTTTCACAACTCTATGTGCGTTGTCTACGAACGTTGCTTTGGTGTTGTTTAAATGGAATGGTGACTAAAATCTTCATGTTGAAGAAGCTAGGCATAAGGAACGTATATAGACTTAAGTTCTCCCCGTTCATATCGAAGACAGAACTCCAAGCGGTCTTCGAATGATTAAAGGAGAAAAAGTCTGTTGGAATCGACGGGATCTCATGTATGTACACAATCTTGTTTAACAATGCTCTGAATAATGCACATTATCCGGAGCATTGGAAAACGACTATTGTGCAACCCATATCCAAGAGAGGAAAAGATTCTTCGAATCCATGCAACTTCCGGTCAATAAGTCTCCTGCCGAATATCAGCAAGGTATTCGAGAAGGTGATAAATAGAGTTCTGATCAACTGGACTAAGGACACAAATATAATTCCGGATAACCAATTCGGTTTCAAAGCGGGGCATGACACTATTCATGCCGCGTCGAAACTGGTGTCGGATATCCAATGGAACAAGAGCCAGAAACAATGTACGGGTGCCTGCTTGATTGACCTGGAGAAGGCCTTTGACACCGTATGGTTAGAAGGACTTTTCTACAAGCTCAATCGGCTAGGCATTAGCAAACCACTGCTGCACCTACTGTGTAACATGCTTACCGGTAGACGGTTCGTAGTCAAGAATGGCAACGTGACCTCCACAGGTATATTTGAGGTAAAAAATGGTCTCCAACAGGGTGCCGGTAATTCGCCGATCCTGTTCAACATTTACTTGAGCGATCTGTTAAGTTCTCTTCCTCATGCAATTGCGTGAGTCGATGACTTGATCGTGTACAGATCAGGCAACAAGATCGAGGAAATCACTACCCTCACGCAGGGTGACTTCGATTCATTCATGAGGAGTTGCGATGACTGGAAGTTGAGTATTAACTTCCGGAAATCGGAAACCATTCTGTTCAGAACGCGGTTGTATAAGGCCTCGGCGGATACGAAAAAGAATTGGCGAAAATTCTCAATCGTTGGAAGACACGGGGAGCCACTGGCGCAAAAGACTGTAGTCAGATACCTGGGGATCTGGCTAGATCAGTATCTATATTTTAACAAACATGTAGATGCTGCTCTGGCCAGGGCCCGAGGGGCTTTTGCCCTTACAAAAAGACTGTTTTACAACTCGATGCGAGGGTGAAGGTTATCTGCTACATGGCCCTCATCCGGCCAATGCTCACATATGGCTGTCCCGTGTGGTTCAACGTGAATGCAAGCTTGATGGAAAAGATTCGGTTGTTTGAGATTGATTGCCTTCGTTTTTATCGAACTCCAGAGTCCCAGTACATAAAATTCTATTCCTATGAGGTCTTATACAACAGGGCAAACCTGATAAGAGTGGACAATTTCCTGTTGAAGTTGATTCGAGGTCATTCTGCTAGAGCGATGAACTCGTCCAATAACTTGATCTCAGGGGCTTACTACCCCAATCCAGAATACCACGAAAGGGTACGCCACAGTGGCTTCGTCCCCCCAGAAGCTTTTCTCCATTAAATAAGCACGGCCTGTTACAAAATATAAATGCGGTACCGCTCATCTACCACATCGCCAGATCAATTGTGGATGGGCGACTCAACCACGACCGTTCCGTTGCACAACGAGCTGAGGAGGATCTCCTCCGTTTCAGTACGGCGGTATCCAGCCGAGACATTCGGGATGTTGCTAGGCAGCACCAAAATGTTAGCTGGGGAGCGAGGGAAGTACAGCGTCGAACCCTTTAGACCCGGGGTAGAAAGGGTAGTGCGTTCTCCCTTACGGGGCGCAGTCGGTGTCTGTCTTGCAGCGGATTGGAAATATCTATCAGCCGCAACCTATGGCCGACTTATATATCTTAGGGTAGTTTTAAGGTAGTTTTTTAAATTGTATATATGTGAGAAATAAAAATAAAAAATTAAAAAATAAAAATAGAAAAAATGTATATGTGTATACATGACGATACATGTATACATTGTGTATATTAAGGATATATGCGTATACACATGTGTATAGGGGTATAGACAGGTGTATATGCATATATACGTAGGTTAGCTTAAGTTAGTTTGTAAGTTTTATTTTAAGGTAGATTGTAAGTTAGCTTGTAAGTTTTAATATAAACCGTTCAGTCATTAAGTTTTCGAATTTTTTCTTAATAGATTCTCATTTATATTTTACTCCGTAGGATTAGGTCGAAAGACATAGAATAAGGTTAAGTTTAGCTTACCCGCCTAGGGCCAGTAAGTTAGAAGTAGTAACAATGTACGTACAACTAGTTTTAAGCATTTTTGTCTAGTATATAAGTTGTTATGAATTCCACAATAAAAAATGAATTAAAATGAAAAATAGACTTAAGTTAACATCAAAACCAAACGAAAAATGTCGAATTTATATTATTTTTTGTAATCCTAAAGTGGCCAAGTACGTAGAGTTGTTGCATTACACATTGTTCCCATTTGAGAAATTGAAAAAGTTAAAGAACCCCTGGTGGGTCGACGTGGTGTAGTGGGTAAGTGCGTCGACTAATACGCAGAGGGTGCCAGGTTCGATACCCGAATTTACCACCTTTGAAAATTCACGGCCCCGCCTCTGTCGAGTCACTGACAATGCTCAAAGAGTAGGTAGACAGGAGCTAGAAAAGCTTCTCAACTTCGCCGTTCGGAGTCGGCATTAAACTGTAGGTCCCTTCCACCCGTGAAGGAATAAATAGCACGCACAACACGAGTGGTTGCTGAGAAGCTAGGCCTAGGCCTAGGCTAGGTCCGCCTCGGACTGTAGCGCCACCCATATTATTATATTATAAAGAACCCATCGAAACTTAACGAAAGGTTCATTCTGTAAGCATGTTATCATTTCTAAGCATTTTGTCGATTAAGATGACATAAAATGTCCATTATGGTTAAGCTTTCGCTCTTGATCGCATTTAAGTTTGTGGATGCCGATTCCATCAGGTAGGCGACCACTTGGCAGACCCAGGACGAGATGGTTGGACCAAGTCCATAAGCTCGCCTGGTTACGCTTGGGCATAACCCCTGATGAGTTAGAGTCGATGGATCATCAGAAGATAATGATGATGATGATGATGAAAACAGACAGAATCGTGACAGCTGACTGATAGAGGGCTTTTGGTCAAACGGAACTAGTTTGCGGCGACATCGAAGTGGAATGTCAAGTGCAAACTGTTCAAGGAATGGTAAGGCAGTTTTTGTAATTTCTTCTCCACTGAAGGCCAAAGCCCATAGCAGCCGTCGCGCGCATTGCGTCCTGTCAAAAAATTGACAGCTCATAAGGGCTTATGACTTACAAGTGAAATTCACCACGATTGAGTTTTTGAATAATTCCTAATATTTCTTTAAAATTTATATTTTTAGATTTATTCAAGAGTGGATTGTGCACACAACGTACGTCATTGGGAAAACTCTATGCAATCCGACAACTACGATTTTTATGCGGACCTCTCGGCTTCAATCTGTAAACGGAATGGCTTTGCCTGAAGATGGCATAACCAAGCCTCTCGAGACGCCGTTGATTTCTAGGTAAAGGGGGAGAAAACGAGTCTGCATCCGGGTTCAGCTCTCTTTTTGAACTAACTCGCCATGAGGGTCGCCGTTTAGAGATCAAGGCAGCAGAATCCAGCCCGATATAATCAGATAGCTAGAGAACTGTATAAGGCCTCAACTAACTAGACAGTCAACAAAGTGACTCTGCAGTCCGATGTGGACCCGGGTTTAGGCAATTGCGACAACCACTCCATTCTATTGCACGTGGTATTGTTCCTCCAAAAGTAGGTTGGACCTAGAATCTCATTACGACTCCGAACGCCCAAGTTTAAGCATTCTTGACAGTTACATGTCAGTGACTCGAGAAAGAGGTCGAGCCGTGAACTATGAAAATTGTTCGTTCATTGAATAGAGGCGCACTTAGATACAATAGCTGACTGTCTTAGAAAAATGGCGCCCGCATATGGCAGGTAATGTCCGACTGTCAGAACTGTCACAAGTTGTTTGAAAAACTGTAAGAAATAGACTGTGTGTTCAACGATGGGGTACATATTGAAAGAAGAAGAAATAAGAATCTTGTTGTGTTGGAGCTGCTCAATCGAGTCCAAGAAGTCGAGGCTCTAGGCCTAGACGTGACGACTGGACTGAGACCCACGGAAAGTCCTAAGCCTCAAATCGGAAAAACAACCCACAACAGTGAACTTACATCAATAACTTTTGCGCATTTCTAGCAAAAGCAAAATGTTAGCATTTTGTATACATTAAGTACCATATGTGCCCCTCCACGTGCGAAAGAGTTAAAGAAGGAAGGGAACTTACTCTGGACTTGCGAATATCCCAACAATCCATCAGAGCGGCCGAGAGGAAAGCCTTCACAGCACAAACTGGATGAGAACTATCCGGGCGGCACCAGATTTGACTTCAATCACGCGACATTATTCTGGCAGTAGCGCCCGAATGCTGGACTCAAACTCGTCCAAAGTGGGTGGCTTGTTAGCTTCAACTAACGACTTGTCGTAGCCCCAGAGAAAATATTCGACTGACACCAATCGCTGAGTCAATGAACAGCATCACAAGGAAACTTCCTGTTAGCCGAGGTTCTGGTCGGACAAAGCGGAGATGTGCTGTAAGATCTAGCTATGTCCTATCTAGAGAAGGCCCTTTCGAACATCAGCCCTTCGACTCATCTGGCCGGACGAGTTGAAAGGTCTGTGCAGTGACTTGTGCGGAGAATTCTGGCGTCGATTTCATTTGGAATCAAAAATAGAAGCTCTCCCCAAAACCCTGATTTCAATCGATGCGGAGTTGAACCACAACCAGTTGCTGGGACTGCGACATACCTCGTGGAGAAACTGTTCCCAAACATGAGCTCAATTTAAGAACCTGGGAACTCACTTGAGGCGGTGCTTCGGCGGCTTTGGGCAATAAGGTGAATGGACCTCGGGGTGTATGCTAGAATATCCCGTAAATCCAAGCTCCTCCCAAAAGTGGTGCGTCATTCAATCACAAGGCTGATGCACCGAGTCGACTAGAAAAGACCCTGCCCAGGCGCCACTCAAAGAAGAGGAGGAAATGATGGCAAATGTCTAGGTTCATCATGGACTGTAGCGTCACTCAAAGAAAAGATGATTGGAACGTCCTCATCGCTTAAAGATTATGCCAACTCCGTGAATTGCTCTTGCATATCTGGAAGGATGACTACATCATAAAGGTTGATGCACCGTGCCGTGACCATGACTTCGACAATATTCACGCCGCAATGCCATGAAGCAGCTCTGGGATAATGAGGAGGTCATATAAACCCGACTTGCACTTGCCAGAGAGGGCTTGCACTTGCCAGAGAGGACTTGCACTTGCCAGAGAGGGCTTAACTTCCACTGAATACTTAGATCAACGAATACGACTACGTTAAGGCCGTGTGCTGGTGATGATGACAAGTGTCAGAGACGTTTGGCATTTTTTGACAGTGACACATCAGGAATCAAAACAATTTTTTTTTGGTCGCAAAGATAAACTTGAAGTTGAAAGAAAACAACCACTAATCTTTAAGAATCACTAGATCCGGTGTCGATTTATTAAATTTCAAAAAACCCCTGCATCACAAAACCAACGTCAAAGCGAGCGAAAAAAAAACACCCTGTGTGCAACCGAGTTCATTTCTTCGTATCCTTTTCTGCTTCGAAATGCAATTTGCAACCAATTTCGTGGTGGAAACCCATCCAGACGTGACCCAGTCGTCGGCGCACAAAACGTCAGAGATGCATGCATACAGCGAACTTTCGGGCTCCTGCACACACCCTTTAATTACCGTCAGGCCACAATGAAACTCGATTTCCGTTCGGCGCGAGTGTGTGTCTGTGTGCGAAAGTCTGCATCGGCCCAAATGTGATGCATGACTTGCACCTTTGGCTCCTCGGTCGATCTACTAGGGGGCACATGCATTTCCATATTCCAACCCCAGGACACGATTCCCGACCGACGAGGAATGCACCACTCAGGGCCACTGTGTACGTTCGCCCATGAGGTGTCCAAAGTGAAGCGAAGCGTTCCTCCATTTCAGCAACCAGCAATCCCAGCGACGACACAACGTCTGATTGGCAAGTTTCCACGCGATGTGCTGAAAGTTTCCGAGTGCAACTGCACCACGTCTAAATATAAACGTGCAGGACAAACACGTGGCAAGCGATTATTCCTCTGCCACGGACGCCTCAGCGGGCAGACGTGTGCCGGCGAAAATCGAGAGTGGAATCCGAAGCAATTAGGTGCACACTGGTGGTAGTGACAGAGTCTGGTCTTAGCGCACGTAAGACCCACTAATTAATTAAACAAGCCGCAGGGTGTGTGTGTTTTTGTTTTTGTGCTCTCGGAGGTGTAGGCAATTCGAAAATATCTCTGACAACACGACGAATCGAAGTGCGAGGGGACACGAGGCGGATGCGGGCGGGGGTGCATACATAAATTGTGTGAACACACGGGCAGCGTGGTGCTAATTTTGGCTGGGTGTTGACTAAATACGTAGACGGTCCCATGAGAACTTTTAAATTACTCCCCGAGAGCATATTTCTTGCGGGAGAGTGAGAGGGGGTGAATGGGGAGAGATTAATTAGAAGAAGAGCTGCTTGAAGGCGAAGGGCCATGCAATAAGGTGGTGAGATATCCCTCGTCATTGCTGCAGCGGGTAGAGAGGGCCAAACAGATTTATCAGAAGAAACAGGGAAGAGCTTCGTTCCCAGACCACTACTTCATGCTCCATGTTGAAATATCGGATCAAAAGGCATGAAAGCAATGAGCGATCAGAGCCGAGATCTAAAACATTGTGAAATTGTGGCAACGTGTCACGTCACAACGCCAAGTAGGTTAGGTTAGGTTAAGGAAAGGGAGTTGATGATTGAAAGCCGCATACGACAGCATTCATCGCAAAGGGTTATTTGGTGCGATGGCCGAGTTCGGGATCCGGTTACGCATCTACGCACTACGCTAACTGCTGTATTTCGTCACTAGATGGCAATCGAATCTGATGAGATATAGAGAGATTATCCTAATGGCCACCAGGATGAGTTATGAGTTCGCTGCCGCCATCTCTCTCGTGGAATTTCCTGTTTTCCTTGGTCGGCCTCTTCTTGATCTTGATATAGCTTTGATCATGAACTTTTTTGTCTACTAAATGAATTACCTTTTTGTTAATGCATTTTTACTGTCATTAAACAATTAATAAGTTAAAACCCGCGTTCGTATTGATTGGCGACGAGGATGGAGGAGCTATTAAATCAGCAAAAGGAGTGGTTTCATCAGTTGATGAAGCAGAATGCAGAGAGCATGCAGGAGGACACTAAAGGGCTCAGCAACAAAGTATCCAACAGGAACACGAGTTCATCAGGCGACTCGGACACCATCAGCGCACAAAGGAGCATACCGAGGTTTGAATCCTACGATCCAGCCAAGGCGAACTGGGAAAATTACTTCTTCCAACTGAAGCAACATTTCGAAGCACACGCCATTATAGATGAAAATCTTGAAAAAATCGTATTTTTTATCGTCGTGTGGGGATTATCTGCTACACATACTTACATATACTTTTGCTAAGCTAAAAAGGACGGCGATGAGGACCAAAATACTGCTGTCAGGCAGAAAGTTCAAATCCACGCAACGGACGATGATCGAAGAGAATTCCGTCTCCCCGACCTAGATGAAGCCAAGACAGCGATATCGAGATTAAGGTCGAATAAAGCTGCTGGTGCAGACGGACAGTCTGTGGAACAGTTTAATGCGGCTTGAGATGAGCTGGTAAGGTACATACACCAACTCACCTGTAAGATATGGTCGGAGGAAAGCATGCCCGACGAGTGGAATCTCAGTATCGTTTGCCCTATCCACAAGAAAGGAGACCTCTGCAACTGCGCCAACTACCGATAAGTCTCCTCAACATCGCCTCTTATAGGCTGTCTGCCGTTTTGCGTGAGCGCCTGAAACCATTCGTCAACAACCTGATGGGTCCTTATCAGTGCGGTTTCAGGCCAGGGAAGTCCACCATTGACCAGATTTTCACACTACGGCAGATCCTGGAAAAGACCCAAGAAATTCAGATCGACACCCACCACGTATTCGTCCATTTCAAGGCCGCATATGACAGCGTGCATAGGGACGAGCTATACAACGCCGTGTCTAGTTTTGACATTCCTGTCAAACTCGTCAGGTTATGCAGGATGATGATGGAGAATTCTCCCTGCTCCATCAAGGTCGCAAATGAACTCACCGAGACCTTCAATGTCAAAAAACGTTTTAGACAAGGCGACGCGCTGTCATGCGACTTCTTTAACTTCATCCTGGAAAAGATCATGCAAGACTCACACGCCACAAGAGGCACGATCTTCCAAAAGTCCGTACAACTGCTAGCATACGCGGATGACATTGACGTGATTGGCGGAACACAGCGAACCGTCAATGAGGCGTTTGCTGGCATTGAGGCAGAAGCGGCTTATATGGGTCTAGCGGTGAATGGGGGCAAAACGAAGTATATGCTGTCATCGAGAAAGGACGCACAACATCGACGTCCTGGACAGAGCGTCACAATGGGCAGCTATAACTTCGAGGTAGTCAAGGACTTCGTCTACCTCGGCTCCGCACTAAACAGAACAAACAACATCAGTACCGAGATTAAACGCAGAACATCTCTTGCCAATCGCTGTTTCTTTGGCTCAAGAGGCAATTGAGTAGTAGAGCCATCTCTCGAAGGACCAAGCTGACCTTATGCAAGACCTTGATCATCCCAGTCCTGCTGTACGGCGCGGAGGCATGGACAATCTCAAAAGTGGATGAGGAAGTCCTTGCTCTCTTCGAGAAAAAAGCTCCGCGTGCGATCTTTGGTCCTGTTTGCGTTGACGGTTTCTGGGGAAGGAGATTCAACCACGAACTGTACAGCGACATGAGTCTAGACAAGCGTCTTCCGATACAACGCCTAAGATGGCTATTCCATGGACAGCTCAGATCCGGCCCGAAAAGTCGTCAAGCCGTGGGAGACAACGCAATAGAGGCCGCTCACGGAACCGATGGCGCACCCAAGTGAAGAGGGGCCTCAACCAACTTGCCTTGCGCAGTTGGAGACAGCTGGCTAAAGATCGTGCCAGCTGGGGAGGCTTGTTGGTTGGAACCCAGGTCCACCCTGGACTGTAGCGCCACCAGTAGAAAAACAAGAAGATGTTGGACTCAGGGATACTCTTCTTATTGGTAAAGAGGAACTATCCTGTTTTACTTGGGTTGACGTTCACTTCTCGGGTCTGTGTCCATTTATGTTACTATGTTACATTGCTCTTAAGAGACTCGTCTGAATCGCGTCGTTTGTCACGTTGTTTAAGGCAGCCTCTATAGCGTTGGTCTATTCCCTCTGAAGCAGTGGATACGGATACTGTCTTGTGTAGTGCTGTTTCCATAGATTTGCTTTTCAGAGCAGATGTCAGCCGTGTGCCTTCTTGGGGGGTGTCTGTCCGTCCAACGACCTTAAATTCCTAGCGATCCACTTGAAGGAATCCGCCCAAAGGACATCGCCGCAACTGCTTCACACTCCGAAAGCCCCCGAAAATTCAATCCCCTTCGTAGTGTTCAACTCGTGTTTATATGATGAACTGGAACCCCAGCAGGGCTCGTAGTTTCCACTATTCCCACAGCAACACCAAACCCAAACGCAATTCTCATTTCCCCACCAGCAGCGGCCATATTTGAGACAACTAATATCCACACCATTCGAATGCAGCCATTAACAAATCAATTAGAGCGTTCGCCTCTGTAGCCACTGCCACGAGTGGCCCACGCGGTGAAGCACACTCAGAGACTGTATCTGTAATTGCCCACCCCCCCCGGTTTTTCCCGCCCAAATAAAACTAATAACTCAACACGACAAAGTACCTAACCTCATGTCGCTGTCAAAACATCTCTACCGCAACTGACACTCGATACACTCCCCCACCCGGCTGCTGGGCCCAGTGGAGGCAGCGGCTCTGCCGCCTGAAAGCCTACAAGCCTACCCCCCGACCTTGGCTGGCCTACAGCCCGTCCATGTGCAGTGTAAAACATTAACATTTCCTCCCAGTTGACAGCGAAACCAGATACAGAGACCCAGATGCGGGCGTGTGTGAGGTTAACATGTCGTATCCTCCCTCCAGCACACTGATCCGGAGGAGGAACCGAGTGCCGGTTGTGTGCCACTTGACCCAGATCCAGTGGAACGGAGAGCGTTAGGACATTTTGAAAAGTGTGCGCTTGGCACAACTGCCATGCGGTTCCGCTCGGATTTAATGAACCCTCACGAGTCGTGCCGAGTGTGGGTGGTGGCATTTTTCTGAGTCCCCCCAGCGATTTTCAGAAAATTGCCGGAAAAGTTTCCGCCACGGCAGGCGGGAGGAGTGGGTGCTGTAGCTGTAGAGCCGAAATTCATTCTTAGACCCTCCCCCGGGGGGTGGCTGCGATCCGCGGTGTGAGCAGCAAGTTTTCATCGCTCGAAGATGTCCTGCATGCACTGGCATTGTGGTAAGCCATCGCGGATGTGGAAGCGTTTAGGTCCTTAAGTGAACGAAGGGTGCAAAGTTTTTCGCTTGCCAGTGTCGAAGTTTTCGCATCGACTTTCGAATTCCATTCATGGCGGCGATGTGCGCTGCACATGAGCTGACGGTGCTTCTCCGGCAATCGAGTTAAGGAACTTTTACACACTCGTCCTTCGATGGATCCTGTGTGAGCTTGGAGAACTTACGGGGGACTTATGGAATTATCGTGACGTCTTTGGAGTCGCTTTAGAAGGAGCTCCGCTCGTCGGTCGATGGAGTTTTAATCAAGTTCCCTTCTTGGAGGAAGTTTGACCTTTCGATCTTCGGAAATTTCTCTGGAATCAGATAACCTTTAAGTGGTGAACGAGGACTTCGCTTGAAGTTTGCAAAGTTGTGCTCTATCGGGACCCTTTGCCTGTCAAGACATTGAATTCTGTGCCACTTGAGGTAAGCCCCATGGCATGCCCCGTCAAGTGGCATCGTAACAAGTCCTTCCGTGGAACACCCATCATTTCGCACGCCGAACAATTCGAATTGGCAATTTCGTCTTCCTTATGAGGTCGCCTACTCTGCGAGGTGATTCAGACAGTAATCCACGACCGTAAATCGTATGGCCTCCCCCGATAGCGTTTTATGGGCTCCGTTAACGACTGAATGCGGGTGCAAGTAGCAAAACAACCGACAACGAGCCCACTTTACAAGGCACTGTAATTGTGTACTTAGGCGTAATTAGAACCCGTACAAGGCACCCCCCAATCAACTGCTGATTACCTCTTTTGTCTCGAAACTTTCACGTTTTGAATGTACTTTGAAGTTTGTCGAGGCTGCTCGCTGTGGCTTCCATGAACTTGTGCGGCGGTTGATAAGATCCCGATAACCGCCTTGATCGCAGTGGATTTAATCAAATCGAGAAGCTTATCGTTTAACACTTTGTAGCCAAGCGAGCCTCTGTGGCAATCTTTTTTCAGCGGTGGATTAACGCAGCCCTCTCAAGTGGAATTCGTTTTGTTATGATGCTTTTTGACTTCACATTGCCGGAGAGGAGTCTGGGATCAGTTGCATCATCTGGCCGGATGTGAACCAGCCTCTCTGGTCTTAGAGCTCCTTTAGACCGACAAAGTGTGCAAGGACCTTGCAGTTCCTCGCGATTCGTAAGATGTGGTGGCATGCCTATCGAGTTGAATCTCGCCATCGTTTGCACAAGAGGACGCCTTTGGTTACTCCAACTGTCAAGGGATGAGTTCAAGATCGTTTACGAGATCTTCTCTACCTCTTTCTGTAAACGCCTGAGACCCTTTGTCATAACGCGAGTCCTTGTCGATGTGTTTCTAGACCGAAGGAGTTCACGCTGCAAAAAGACGCAGATCGACACTCCCCGATACGACGCTAAAAGGGTCGAGTAGGTGCCCCTTTCAAGACTGCATAGGCACGAGCAAAGACATGGGTGTCCTGGTATTCCACCCAAACTCATCAGGATTGCGATGGAGAACTCTCCCTGTTTCAATAAGATAGGTAACGAAAGCACCGAGATCTTAGAAAAGGTTTTGTCTGAGGCGACAGTCTGTAGCTTCTTCAACATAGATCCTGAGACAATCGATCGTGTGACCAACAACTGAGGTACGATCAACTCCTAGCATTCGCGAATAACATTGACTGGACTGCTGGAACACAGCATGCCGAGGGGCATTGAGCGATAAGATGGGTCTGACAAGCAGCGAGGATAAGACGAAGATTAGGTAGGGGGGCTGCTAGTGAGCACACTCAGACCACATTCGTCCATTGTAATACCCACAGTCAGACAACTACCACTGGCCACTCCCGTGATACCGGCGTTAATTTGATCCCAACGGCAAATGGTGGCTGGACCAGATTTGAAAATCAGATAAAAACGTATTAACTTTGTTTTCACTGGGATTCGAACCGGGGACCCCACTGACCTAGGAAGGGCATTACACCCAAAGCGCTATCCAGTCACTATCCAGGCTAAGCTATATGACTTCATGGCTTCATTTGGATTCATGCTTTTGACAAAACTACATTGACCATGTGAAGAAGTCCACCCACAGGGAGATATACAAGGGCCTGCAATTCAATCTTGGCTCGCTAAACTATTTCATCGACTCTAATAAAATAGGACCCATATCCACGGTTTTTCAAACAAGAGGAGAGTTGTTACGCTTAAACGACGACCTTCCACTTTTGTGCCCCTCGTGTAATGCATCACAAAGAGAAAACATGACCCACCTAGGAATTTGTCCAATCTTTCGTGAAAAGGAAAGGAGGTCCCTTTTTTGGGAAAGCTATGCTTTCAACGGTTGAAATCCAAGAACTGTTAAACGGGTACAACAGGAAAATGCTATCATTCTATTGTGAAATAACATTGGCTTGACGCAAAAGAATTATGGAGGAAGATTTTAAAATTACATTCAAAATATGTTGATAGTCCAGTCGACTTTTAGCCATGTCCTTTACGATAGATTAGGTGTGTTTTTTGCAAGCGTATATACGCATGTAAAATACACTAACAACGAATCCTATATCCGTTTAGGGTACTAGTCATATCTATCGCCGCCTAGGAAATAAGCGCGGATATGAACAATGCTTCCAAACATTATTTTCTGTGTGTTCATTCCTGAATTTATTCATTCATTGGTTAGGTTGCTGTATGTGGCTTGCAATTGCAGGTAAGGTTGATGTATTCGATCATTTATAATTTTCTTGGCATCCATAAGTATGCAATTTTTGGTATACCCAGAGTGTCTCTGCTAGACATTCCGTTTAGGTTTCGTAAACGATTCTTTTCATTTGATGAACATTTTTTTTTATTTTATAATTATTAAGGGTTTTTGCTTTTAAGGTGATGGTCCCGCTACACAGTCACAAAACGATGACTGTGACCATCAAAGATCAACCATCAACTTCCACGACTTCACCAAATGTTGTCGGTGCTGCCAAGATTGTATGATGAATCATTACGCGGCGATGATCGTTTTTTTGTGCACCTAAAAATGAAGCGTATATAGGCTTGCAAAAAAAACACAGCTATTTTTGTTGTAATTGGTTGAAATTAATAAAATCTGATCTAAGGACAAGACGAAAGCGACGCTTCGTCTTCGACGTACACCACTGATGACTTGGCCAGAACGTCAGAGTGCGCAACTAGTACATGTAGTGTATCTGCAAGGAACGGGTGATTCAGTTTGACTTGTGGAGACTGCTTAGGTACTACATGGGTTTGTTGGAATAACTGGGCTCGAAACTGCTGTCACGATGGACCAAGTTCATGCCCTAAAAAACTCTAGTCTTGCCAGTCATGCTATAGTGAGCAGAAAGTTGGACTATAAGCCAAACTGCAGAGCTGCATTCGAACGAAAAAATTATTCCGCAATATGGTCCCGTTTGCGGGCAGGCGAATGGAGGGGAAGACACAACCGCGAACTCTACGAACTGTACCAGGATGTGGATCTAGACCAGAACGCAAAAATCAGTGAGCTACACTGACCAATGTGGCCGTCCATGCGATGACACCATCACTCCAGCAAAGACGGTCTTCGAATCTGAGCCTCCTAGTTCGAAAAGGATATAAAGACGAAGCAAGACGAAGCTTACGCAAGACAGCAGCTTACCCGAGAACTTCAACCATGGAAGACAGCTAGCGCTTAGCCTCAGACCAACTGGGTCGCAGCCCTGAGAATTGTGTAAGTAAGTACACTGGACTCCGCTTTGTTGCGACAGTAAAATTTAGAAGTGCATTAGAACATTAGCGTTGAGTTTTCGTGAGCTTCGGGGAACATATTCTGCGCATCATCGTTTCTGAAGTCGTTGAAAAATCCATTCGACATCAATCTCAACATTTGGGGCAACTTGGTGAACTCTATAAGAGGCTAACTTTCACTACGGAGGTGAGACGCAGAATAAACCACTTTTAATGACTGTGTCTTTGGGTACGAAAGCCAATTGGACACGAAAACCCTCTCGACGGTTTCTTTTCTGAACATCACAGTTACGCCTAACGAGGTAGTGGCTTGGGCACTATTTTTGGGGGAAAAGTTTTGAGTACACTGATACCGCCTTTGGCAACCGGTGTTACTTCGGTTTCTCAAAACAACTGGCGTCGAAACTACTGACTCGAAGGACTAAGGTCATGCTCTTCTTCTTCTTCTGGTGGCGCTACAGTCCGGGGTGGACCCGGGCCTCAACCAGTAAGCCTCTCCAGGCGGCACGATCTTTAGCCAGCTGTCTCCAACTGCGCACACCAAGTCGATTGAGGTCCTTCTCCACCTGGGTGCGCCATCGGTTCCGTGGGCGTCCTCTATTGCGTTGTCCCACTGGTTCGGAGTAGAAGAAGGTCAGGCTCTACAAACCCTTATTTTGCCAGTCCTGCTATATGGAGCCGAAAGCTGGACGATAAGCAAAATTGCGGAACTCATTCTTGGTGCCTTCGAAAGAAAAATTCGACGTCGGATATAAGGTCCCGTCTGCGAGGAAGGCGAATGGAGGAGAAGACACAACCGCGAACTGTACGAGCTGTACCAGGATGTGGATCTAGTCCCGAAGGCAAAGATCCGTCGATTGCATTGGCTCGGCCACATCGAGCGCGTGGACGACAATGCTCTAGCTAAGAGGGTCTTCGAATCGGAGCCTCCTGGTTCGAGAAGGAGAGGAGGACCGAATCTCCGATATGAAGACCATGTAATCGTGAATGCAAGACAGCTTGGTCTTGATGACTGGAAGCAGCGTGCCCAGGACCGTCAAGAATGGAAAGCAGCTATCCCTCAGGCTCGGACTCTGCATGGGTCGCCAGCCTGATAAGTAAGTAAATAGGGGTATCCGTTGTAGGAGGTTAACCCAAGTTAAGAATTTGATAAAAAGGATTTAATTCTACTTTTTGTATTTCCTTAGTTTGCCTTGAAGGCGATTAAAGAAGAAGATTCAACCACAAACTATATGAATTACAAGCCGACTTGAGACTATCTAGACTGACGGCCAATTCCGGTTCCAGCCTGAAGATTCATCGAGGGTAGCCGCGTTTAAGGTGGCGCCGACATGTGGATATGAAACTGAGTCAACGTGCTGTGAAATTGTGGCAATTTGTTGATTTCATCCCAACTTCACCTAAGGGCGAGTCCCCACACGAAAAGGGAGAATTCAAGACGAGTCTTGCTTTAGACCTGGAGTGCTCTCTTTATCCCTATAACTGAGCTCGCTAACCTTTCCTTTTAAATCTCTAATTATTTGGGAGCTGAGACTAATACTCTCGGATGTTTGATTTTACACTCGATGATCTGTGTCTCTAGACCTCAAGGGGCTTCTTCATTAAGCCGGTTCCTCAGTTTCACCATCTGGCTATCAGGCCTCCGATCCAGAGAAGGATCAGAAGAACAGCACGAACACATATTGAACTTGGAGACATTATGCAGCGGAGACAACCACGACATCACGTGAGGTCTGAAGCGCCGGGAGTTAGGGAACAAGGGAGGGAGCTAGTCAATATCTAACTTTGAATCTCTAACAGAATTCCATGCTGCTGGGTGCTGGGTTGACAAGCCCCCAAGCCCACACGGCTCCTTGCCTATATTCCAATAATCACTTTAAAGGCATTTCATTGTGCGCCCGGAATACAGCCACGAGTACACTTTAATGCGCACAAAACCCTTCAAATCGAAACCAAATCTAGCTCGATTCAAAAAGTGTCATTCATCCACTCACCTTCGCATCTTCGGTTCGATCACCTGAATTTATGCGCACGCTATATTTTTAATTAATTTTCCAGTTTTGTGCCTTCGCTCTCGTAAATGTCAACACTTCATCTATTGATTCGGCGTATCTTTTCCGCAGAGCTGAATGAACACTCAAGTGGAATCTGCGGGCAAACAAATTAATGGCCAAGTGACAAAAGCGTCGCAGCTCTCCCGACCCAAAGTGGTTAGCGCCCATCTGCTAATCCGTCGAAAAACGAATCAATTTAGAGCGCCGCTCACGTACTTATGTAGGCATCCACCACACCATCTATCGATGATGAAACGCGACATCAGTCGGCGCTGACAAATTGAATCTCATTCCGCGGCCGGGGGCGGGGGGCCGCCGCATCCTTGAGACGCGACTCCGTCGGCTGGTCACCCGCGCCACCCGCGGTGCAGCCACCGAGGATCGTGGAATGAATATCAAATCGGTCACGGAAGCGAACGAGCGTCTGAACTGTGTTTTATCGAGTGTACATCGATGCTTACTGCCGCGCGACGATGTGTGGCCGTGTGCATGCAAGTGCTTGCTTTGTTGACGTCGTGACGCTGATAACAGTGGGGTGGAGGGGGCGGCGGGATACAGTGTTGGTCACACAGCGCCCACATGGAGCACTATTTTCGGCGTTCTTGACCCTGGTATTTGTTGTTGATTAAACTGCGTCGCTGTGAGTGTGGGGCTCCGTCCGCCAAACACTGCTTCGGTGGGAGAGTGCGAAGAATTTCATCGAATCGTCGCGATATTGCGTGTACGAGGGGTGGGACTTTGTTTAAATGTTTTGTTTTTTTCATGGGACAATAGCTGAACTTTGATTTCAGATAACACGGAATATTGTATCTTCACGCATTTGGAAACTAAATTGGGGTCGCTGCGAGGGCAGCTATTTTATGTATCAATTATGATGTGGTGCAATAGTGGCCTGATTGTGGAGTCTTGTGGTACAACGCAATCTCTGTGGCGTTTCGTGCGTGGAAATGAATTGTGGAGTCTCACTCAGCAAGATCTAGCTTACTGTTTCCGTGGCATAGTGTGAGGGCCTAGGTTCAACCCCGGAACTTAATCTTTAAGTTAGCACCTCTTGAAATATAAACCAGGTTATAGACAAGGAAGCGGCCAAATTGATACCATTGTTGGAAATACCACCAGCTGATGTCACCTTCCCTATTGACTGTCAAGCGGATAAAAGCAATTTCGGCTTTGGAAAGCAAGTTCAAGCTAGTCGCAAGCTATCGCGACGAGCTCAAGGTTCTCGCATTCGATCACTCTGCACTGGATCCCAGGTCATAGGGACATAACCGGCAACGAGGTAGCAGATGAACTTGCCGGGAGTGGGGCCGAATCTGACAAATCCTAGGCAATTCCATGGCTTTCCCCACCTCTGTCTGACATCAAGAGAAAGGTGGACAATAAAATCATGGAGCTGGCTAATGAAAGGTGGAGTTCCTTGCCCACATGTGAGACCGCTCGTAAGATAAGGCCTAAGTTTAACAGCACAAATACCGTAATCCTCCTCCAATGCAGCAGGAAACTGCTGAGGATAATGATCGGATTACCACCTATTACTGGTCATAACCATCTGAGGTACGGCGAACATAAAATGGGACTTACACATGACACCATTTGTAGATGCTGTGGGGACGAAGAGGATACATTCCACTATCTTTGTCAATGCCCCAGTCTATGCAAATTGAGACAGAGCACACTGGGAGAATTTTTCTGCTATGACCTCCATGATATATCAGATAACCCACTAAAATCTCTTTGCAGGTTTATAAGGATCTCTGGTTGGTTTGGAGACATGAGTTTTCAGCATAACACCGACGAGTAAGAAGACAGGAAGGTTTACTCCATGGGCAATCGGTCCATAGGACCTCAGTGTAGCGCGGTCCCACCGCCGTGTCAACCCACGAACCTAACCTAACCTAACAACAAAACAATACTGAGTAAAATTTACTCAGTAATCATAACTGACTACAGCGCGTTGTAGAATCGAAATCACATAACTCACTCCCAACACTATTTGAATTTTACTACAAAATAATACTGAGTAAGGTTTACTCAGTAATCATTACTGACTACAGCGCGTTGTAGAATCGAAATCAAAAAACTCACTCCCAACACTATTTGAATTTTACTACAAAATAATACTGAGTAAAATTTACTCAGTAATCATAACTGACTACAGCGCGTTGTAGAATCGAAATCACAAAACTCACTCCCAACACTATTTGAATTTTACTACAAAATAATACTGAGTAAAATTTACTCAGTAATCATAACTGACTACAGCGCGTTGTAGAATCGAAATCACATAACTCACTCCCAACACTATTTGAATTTTACTACAAAATAGTACTGAGTAAGGTTTACTCAGTAATCATTACTGACTACAGCGCGTTGTAGAATCGAAATCACAAAACTCACTTCCAAAACCATTTGAATTTTACTAGTACAATTACAGCAAAGTCCCGAAGAAAATTTTGACACAAGAAAGTAAAGTGAGTAAAAGCTGAGTATAGATTCTCAATAAAACACGGCTATAGCAACAAAGCGCCAGCTGGCCAGGCACTCCACTTTTATAAGTTAAGGGAAGAATTACACCACATTTTCTAAGAATGGCTTGTCTCGGCATGGTCTCCGCCCTCTTTAGAAGAACCTTAGTGGGTGACAAAGTGTAGCTTCGGCTATGTTGTAGCAATATCTGGCTCGATTGCAACGCACAAGCGATCTTCTTAAGAAGGCTCACATTGATATTTCAGAACAGAAAACAGCCACCATAGGAATGGGAAACTCGGGAGGTGCTGCCTGGGTTATGTGATAATAAGTGAAATTTTACAACATTTTCGTTAGTTTCTGGGCATTTTTTCTTTCAAATTTACTGGTTAGAATTAAGCCTAATTTCGAATCTTCATAAGTGTCCTGTGCCTGGAACCTGCTTTTGTGACAACCTGGACAGGTCAGTTGCCAACCACTGTTTGAATCAAAAATTCTAACCTCTTCATCTGAGACAGTGTCTCCCACAATTTTCAGTGATTAGTCTGTCCTTAGCCGTCGTAGTTCAAGATTTGCTTCTCACCCAACATGCATCCAATCCTGACGCCTGAATCTAAATCATCTCATCAGTTCAGAGTCAACGCCCGGGCGCCAGACAAATGCAATTTTTGGTCCTCAAAATTCAGCAATTATTGACGACTGCCGACTAGTCTCACTGAGACACTCTTTAGTTCATCTCGAGTGATTACTCTCGAAAACAAAAGAAAAATCTCCATAAATTGAACCGCCCAACCAAAAATAATCAACTTACGAAAGAAACAAGAAAAAAGGCAAATCCCCAGCCCAACAGTGGGTATCCTCCTTTCCACACAGGGCACGGAATTTTCCTAACAAATAAACAACTCATCCCCGTCCCTCCCGCCCGTGACTCCATATTCAATTATCCAAACACAAACACACCAACCCGCCCTCCGGCTATCATCTAGTGCGTCGTCCCTTCACTCCTGTCACTCACGTAATGAGGCTAGAATCTCCCACCGTCGTCGCTCAGCACGGCACAGCAACAATATCAACAGCCATTGCATGACAAACCATACTTTCGCGAGATGAGGGTACACTCCAGGGATGGGCCGCCACCCCCCATCTCCAGTAAACAAACGAAAAATTATCGATTCCGTCGGCCCACCTGCCGCTCGTCTTACCGCAGACAAGAACCATTCAACGAATTTTCAGATGAAATCCTCACGAAAGTATTCCGTTATTCGGTCGTGCTTTCCTTTACGATTATTGTGGTATCCTGCTGACTTGACGTTTTTCAAATTCCACCCGAACGACAGAATGAGACTGTAGCTGTGAGCAAGTGGATCCAGTGGTACCGGCAAACTCGGGAAATTGTTACCCACTCACGGGCGGGTGCGGGTGGAGATGTTTGCCGAGGCGACAAAGGCGTCGGATAGATACCCCGCACAAAGCCGCCGAGGGTGCACGGAGGGAGGAGGACGCGCACCATAGGTCAGGGTTGTGGTGCGTCTCCTTTGTCGTATCCAGGAGTTTGAACAGAGACACGCAGTTTCTCACATTCCCGCCGCTGCCTCCGCGCCGGTCGTCGACGACGACAATTCAATGGGGCTTGTGTTAGGTTCAGTTCCAGAGCGCAGCGAGGAGAAAAATGCGAAACCATCCCTCACGACAGTAGTGTTGTGTTGTGTTGTGACCTCTCTCTGTCTCTGTCTCTCTCTCAGTGTCCTTCGTTGTCTCTCTTGCTGTGTGTGTGTGGATGAGTGGAATCCGCGTTGAAATAGTCACTTGTCATGACAGCGCTGTGGAAGTTGTAGCTATTTCTGAAATGCCCCCCGAGTGAGTGGGGGATTTATTTTAATTAGAAGAAGACTTGAACGAGGCAACATGTTCAAAGGACGATCCTGAAGTGCTGGTACTTGGACAATGCGGCGAGGACCATGTTCGTCCTTACTGAGAGTGTGATGGCCTTGTGCGATTCCCGGCCACTGCGTAGTTTTTTGGTGTGGTCCTCGGCTGACAAGGTGAGCGCCGCAATGGGCGATGATTAAGCATGATTTTTACGATCCCTTATAAAGTGCTCGCTGGACTTGCTTGACACATTTTCTTTTTTCTTCTTTTACTGGCCTTGATTACGTTTTATTGGTCAAACGTGCGTGTTTGGATAGGCCGTCCTTTGGTAGTAAACACGCGGTGGCTCTCTCACCAGTCGCTCCACTCTCAAGGTTGGATTCATCATCGGAGGCTTCCGTGTTCTTGTGACTCACAAAATATCACCTCTTGTAGGATGAGCCTTAATTCGGCCTGTTCCGTCATTCACGTGGCCCGATGCCGTATGTTAACCCTTCAATCGCATTCCACTAAACCCTCTAATCACTCTTGTCAATCGTTTTGCTTAAGTCAACAGCAGCTGAACTACTTCCCTGTGGCAACGTTATCGCGCCTATTCCAAGCATCTCCCCTTTCATTTGGTTTATCTGCGAGCACTCACGTTCAATTGTTTATCGTTCGAGTGGCCATTTGGAGGAGAGTTCAAAGGAAATCAACGATCGGTCCGCTGGAATGGGTTAAGCCAGCAGTCAGATTGCATCGAAAAGCAGTTTGACTGAAATCGAGGCCCCTATCGTGATGACCAATTTGTTGGTGGAATCAGTGCGAGACGCGTGATACGCTTATCGACGCAACAGTATCTGACAAACGAGCGTTCATGTGTATCTCGTTTCCTGTTGCCGAGTGCCTGATGTTTGGGTTTCTGATCGGATTTCGAAGGGATCAAGCGAATATTTTAGATCTCAAGCTCTTTGGCAACTCGGGCTTGATGTCATGAAACCAGACTTCTTTTTTTGGACTTGTCATCTCTTTTCTTCCCAAAAGCGCGTCAGAACGCTTGAAGCTTGAAGCCTGAAAAGTATTCGGCGTTGATTCGTTTTGAAAAATGGAAGTAATGCCGAGTCATGGTTAACAACAGCGTCTGCTAATCAAATTAATCCAATAACCGCGTGGCCTTCGCAAATTTCAAGAAAACTGGTTGAGATCGGGTCTTTTGGGCTGCCTTCGGGAAGCGATAGATGACGCGAACGCGGCGCGAAAGCAAGAAGCATAGGTAACATGCACATGCCAATCCTAGAAAAGAAGCCACTGACTGCACCGATCATGAACTTCAAGATAAAATGGGAAGTTTACTCGATTGACGAAAATTCTTTAAGCTGATGGACATATCCGATACGAACATCAGGTGAATCTGGACGGTTTTTCAGAGATGGCAGGACTTCCCGCCGAGATGTCTGCAATGGCAACACACCTTACGTACCTCAACATGGCTCAACGGAGAAGAAATTTGTGTCTAGGGAAATTCATCGACTTAGAGCCCCCCCAACCGGCGAAAGATTTCTTCGACAAAGGTGGTCCATACAAAACGTCGGCACACATCAGGCAAGCCGGCATCTACATACGTGGAGTCAAAAGAACGATTCCAACCGATGCACTTGAAACCTTATTAAACCTCGCACCCCTAGATCACCATGGTAAGCAATTAGCAACCAAAAAAACCCCTGGTTTGACAACGAGTGCAGGCAGGCACATTCAGCGAAGCAAGCAGCATACAAGGTGACGCTGGACAGAAGGACGAGAGCAGTTCGTGAGCTCTACGAACTTAAAAGAAGGGATGAGCACCGGATTCTCAAAAAGAAAAAGAAAGAGCATGAGAAGGGCGCGATCGAGGAAATGGAGAGGTGTTACGGCAGAAATGATGTCCGAAAGTTCAACCAACGAGTAAAACAACTATCCAATGGATACAAAATTCGGACAAAAGCCTGTCGTGACGCAGAGGGACAACTAGTAGTAGATTCGCAGTCGATACTGAGAATCTGAAAATAAACACGTCTGTAGACTATTAGACGGCGATGAGGACCAAAATACCGCTGTCAGGCAGAGAGTTCAAATCCACGCAACGGACGATGATCGAAGAGAATTCCGTCCCCCCGACCTAGACGAAGTCAAGACAGCGATATCGAGATTAAGGTCGAATAAAGCTGCTTGTGCAGACGGACAGTCTGTGGAACAGTTTAAGGCAGCTGGAGATGAGCTGGTGAGGTACATGCACCAACTCATCTGTAAGATATGGTCGGATGAAAGCATGCCTGACGAGAGGGATCTCAGTATCGTTGGCCCGATCCACAAGAAAGGAGACCCCTTCAACTGCGCCGACTACCGATAAGTCTCCTCAACATCGCCTCTTATAGGCTGTCTGCCGTTTTGTGTGAGCGCCTGAAACCATTCGTCAACAACCTGATAGGTCCTTATCAGTGCGGTTTCAGGCCGGAGAAGTCCACCATCGACCAGATTTTCACACTACGGCAGATCCTGGAAAAGACCCAAGAAATGCAAATCGACACCCAACACCTTTTTGTCGATTTCAAGGCCGCATATGTCAGCGTGCATAGGGACGAGCTATACAACGCCGTGTCTAGTTTTGACATTCCTGTCAAACTCGTCAGGTTACGCAGGAATGGAAAATTCTCGCTGCTCCATCAAGGTCGGTAACGAACTCACCGAGACCTTCAATGTCAAAAAACGTTTTAGACAAGGCGACGCGCTGTCATGTGATTTCTTTGACTTCATCCTGGAAAAGATCGTGCAAGACTCACACGCCAACACTAGAGGCACGATCTTCCAGAAGTCCGTACAACTGTTAGCATACGCGGACGAGATTGACGTGATTGGCAGAACACAGCGGGCCGTCAATGCGGCGTTTGGTGGTATTGAAGCGGAACCGGCTAAAATGGGTCTAGCGGTGAATGGGGGCAAAACGAAGTTTATGCTGTCATCAAGAAAGGACGCACAACATCGACGCCTTGGTCAGAGCGTCACAATGGGCAGCTATAACTTCGAGGTAGTCAAGGACTTCGTCTACCTCGGCTCCGCAGTAAACAGTACAAACAACATCAGTACCGAGATCAAACGCAGAACAACTCTTGCCAATCGCTGTTTCTTTTGCTCAAGAAGCAATTGAGAAGTAGAGCCATCTCTCGAAGGACTTTATACAAGACCTTGATCATCCCAGTCCTGCTGTATGGCGCGAAAATATGGACAATCTCAAAAGCGGATGAGGAAGTCCTTGGTCTCTTCGAGTGAAGAGCTTTGCGTGCGATCTTTAGACCTGTTTGCGTCGACTGTTTCTGGATTAGAAGATTCAACCACGAACTGTACGGGCTGTACAGCGACAAGTTTAGTCATGCGTCTTCGGATCCAACACCCAAGATGGCTAGGCCATGTTGAGCGTATGGACAACTCAGCTCCGGCGTGAAGAGTCTTCGACTCGTGGAACGCGTGGGACAAGGCAACAGCGGACGCCCGCGTTTAAGGTGACGCACCCAGGTGGAGAAGGACCTCAACCAACTTGTCGTGCGACACAGGAGACAGCTACCCAGAGACCGTGCTAGCTGGAGAGGCTTGTTGGTTGAGGCCCAGGCGACCCCGGACTGTAGCGCCAAATAAAGACGAAGATTTGGCAAATTTATTTGAAAAATGTGGTAGTGCCATGCCATAGTAGTTTTCAGCGACTTACCAAGTCCACGCCTAAAGGCGGAGCTGCCAGTTAGAGGGTTAAGCAATCTACCCGACTCGCATTTTTGGAACACATCAAAACACGGGCTGAGTGAACGGCACCTAGTGGATAGGTACCATTTATAACACTTCTTTTTACGAACACTCCTCTATGAAGAAGGCCCCTCTATAAGGGACACCCCACTGTAAAGGACACCCCACTGTAAGGGACACCCCACTGTAAGGGACATCCCTCTCTAAAAGACACCCCTCTATAGAGGACATCCCTCTATAAAGGACACCCCACTGTAAAGGACACCCCTCTATAAAGGACACTCCTCTTTACGGACAATTCTTCATGTGCCCGCCATAGAGGTATTCGTGTATTTCCACGCCTTCAGAACGGACACTCTTGATCGTCTCGCTGCTGTCCGCTATAGAGAAGTTTCATTGCATTAAAAAAATTTAAAAACAAGAAAAAGGAAGTCAATCACGAGAGAGTCAGGCGTCGAGAGACCAGCAAACATTGACTACTCCCAAATCGATAGATGAATGTATCTTTCCCTCTTCGATTTTCTAAAGATTCCAGGTACTCCACCTCGAATATTTCGCACACATTTCCGCACTTCCTCCCCATTTCATCTCACTTCGGCTGAGCAAAATCCACGCCGTCACGATGAGATTAGATTAACCAGCAAAATTAAATCGCATTTAATTTGTTTGTGATCACAAATCGTCTGTGATCCGTCTCCTAATCCATTTTCACACAATCCATCCGCATTCAGATGCAAATAGACCCCGATGCTCACTATCAGTGGCACGTCAACAGTTTTGATTAAATCAAAATCCTGAACAAAAGCCTTTTCATCTATCTAATCTTGGGTGGCTGGGTGCTTAGAGTGAAAACATTTAGTTTCCTTTGCTAATCACACGCGATAAGGGGGGTTATCAACCGCCGCCCGCGCCGTGCCAGCCCGACAGACAGCCAGTCAAAATAATGCTTTTTCGGCAGATTTGATGCGAGGCACGTTGGGAGGCGGTGTTGATGTGATGTGACTGAGGTCGGTAAACACAGTTCAAATGCAACTATTTGAGCAACGAGATTAGTTATTTGTGTGAATGGATTTTTCAGTGTAGTTTCATGGTCACAGGGTGCCGTGGACATTAGAGATGAGATTTGCGAATTGATTTTAGTTGATCTTTTAGTAACGGATCTTCCAAAAAGGACTTCTGAACTTTGACAGTCGATTTTGTTGAAGTTACATCTGTCAATTTGGCTGTAATTTTGCACAATCACCATGAATGCAAATAACGTTCAACAACTCGTGCAAAATTGTTTCATCAAAATAGGTATGATGTGCGGTGAACGATACGAGCGCTTCGCCCATTTTAGGGACATTCTACAATTGTAAGAGCACAGGTGTTCCGTCCCCCTTCACAAAATGCAAATACTCAACATGTTCTAAAGAAAACCAGGTCTTACAGGACACCCTTGAGGCACTCCATTAAAATGCAGCTTCCCATACTGAGATGAGGCCCACTTCACGATAGATGGGTACGTCAGCAATCCACATGAAATGCAAGAGTCCCAAATGCATCCCAAAAATTCACTGTTTGAGCTGGAGTTTGGGCTGGCATCGGTCCATATTTCTTTGAGAACGACTTTAGTCGATGATTACTAACTTCTTCTGGCCTGAATTGGATGATATGGACACCAAAGAAATTAGGTTCCAATAGGACGGCGCGATGAGGTACACTGGGGGAAATTAATATAGAGACATAATATATACAGTGGACTCCCCCTAAGTCGAATTGTCACGGGATACCATGATCGTTTCGAGTTAGAGAGAGTATGACTTAGAGAGCGGTTTTCGTATGGGAAATTGGGGGAAATGTATGTAAAATATGGCGAAAAAGTTCGAGTTAGAGAGAGTTTCGACTTAGGGAGAGTTCGAGTTATGGAGAGTCCACTGTAATTAATCCGAATAAAATCTTTTGTTATATTTTAATGTCTGCCCAACGAGAGTACGGAACAAAAATAAATTTGACCGAATACGTTCCGTAAAAACGACCATTTTAAAGAAATTATCGCGAAATTAAGATAGAGGCACAGTAGTTCAGATGGTTTTTGATAATTTTATTTTTAAATTTTTTTTACAAATGTTGTATGTTAATAATGGGTCCTTCCCCCCTTGTTGTTGATGACCTCAAAAATTCTGCTACGCATCGAATTCATAAGAGAATAAAGGTATTCAGCATCCAAGTCCCTCCAACCATCTGGAATGCATTGTTTTAGTTCGTGGACTGTGTTGAACGGCCTCCCATTCATATCAACTTTTTTTGCCATTATTCCCCAGAAATCTTCGATCGGATACAAATCGGGGGATCGCGATGGCCACTCTAAAACAGGTGTATTTGTCTTAAGAAAATACACCTTTGCCACTTTGGCAGAATGAACCGCAGCATTATCTTGTTGAAAGATGAAATTCTCGCCTCCAATTTCATTCGCAAATACATCTAGGACATATTCCAACATAATTTTTGGAGGAACGTAGAGAATAGGAATTTTTCCGTTGTAGCTGAAAGCTTCCCATATCATCACAGTTGCGGCTCATTCTCACTACCGGTTTATCCCGCAAATCATGGTAATAGCTATGAAAACCGTCTGGTCTATCCAAACTGAACTTCTTTTCGTCACTCAAAATCACTTGTCTTCATTCTGTGGTCCACGACATGTGATTTCTAGCGAACAAGAGTCGACTTTGCTTGTGCCCGGGAGTAAGTGCAGGTTTTTTTTCAGTTTTTTGGTGAAAACCAATGTTGCAGTTGCTTGCAATAGCTGTTGGACACGTCGTACACCAATTTTAAGGTCTAATTTCGCCTTTATTTGGAAAGCAGAGTTTGTTCTTGTGTCCTTCTTGAACAATTTGGTTTGTTTTTGGCGGTTTGTCACCTTTTTTGGCGCTCCTTTTGCCTTTTTTGTTCCATAGCTTTCATAATTTATTTATAAAATGGTCTACAACATTAGTGGATCTTCCTATTTTAACAGCATTTTGCCGGTTGGAATAGCCATTTTCTTTTAGGAGCCGGATTTCAATTTTTTCCTCTTGGGTGAGCTTTTTTCCACGTACTACGTTCCTCACAGCATGGTCATCTCTCGTGGAGGTGATGGGAACTGGCCACCGAGATTGTGCGACTTGACCCATTAGGCCTCTTTTCTGAACTGGGGGTTCTCTGAGGAGATCTATAAAAATAAGCCACTAGAACCACCGACCCTCAAAGGGAACATAACCCAAGCCATTGGTCAAATTTAGCATGTTTTATGCGCCAGATTCATGGAAAGTTGGACATATCGGTTCCGCGCCAAGCAGAGAAGCCGTGGCCGATACTTAAACAATGTATACCATTTATTTATTTTTATTTATTTAGGTAAATCGCATCGATAGGCCTTTGGAACGTACAAAAAATGTCGTTTATTTTTATTAATATTATTTTTCACTAACTAACATTGTTTATATTCAAATTTAATAAAATGGGAAGCGCCAAATGGTGGCCCCTTTTCCTGAAAAGTTCAGAACTCCCAAGCATTTCAGGCAGTTAGGCGTAAGTTCAAAAATATTTTCTGCCAATTGGAATTTTGAGTGCAAAACTTAAATATTTTTTTTAAATCCATCGCAAGAAAATCTTTTGAAATTTTCTAACTTTCCACGAGTTTCTAACTATTTGACTGATCAAAAAGTTAAAATCTTCAAAAACCAAAAACGAGTGATGTTCATAATTTTTCTGTAATTTAACAATTTTTTGAAAATGTTTTCACTCAAAAATGTGTTCCTTTGGGTAAAAAAAAAGACATGTTAATTTTATCTTAGAATAAATATACAAAATTTCTATATATAAAAACTTTAATACAAATTTGGATTAAACTTTTTTTTTTTTTAATTTGGACCTTGAAAAATTCACAAATTAAAAGTTCCAGAAAAAACCCAAACAAGGATGTTTGTTGCTCGCGCGCTTTTCCTGACCGAATCTTGTCCATCACCCTCTGCGGCGGCCTTGTTCAGCTCCTCCTCACAGTCAGTCATTTAAAATGTCCATCCTAGTTTAAACCGCTTCATGTTTCCCACAGAAGTGCAATCCTAAGTCAACAAGTAAGCTCGCGTTCAGCGCATAAATTAAACCGACAGCGAGAAGAGACATCTCCCTCCGAGTGATGACTTTTAATTCAATTCAACAGCATGGCACAGATTTCCACTGAAATCTAAAGCCAAACAAGGATACTCATGAAACCGTTTTGCGGAACAAGGTCAACAAGATCCACTCCAGGACACCACCCTGTGCACGCTGATTATGCGAAAACATTTCCATCCGTCCGAGAGGATTTCTCCTCAAAAATTAAATTGTTCTCCTTCAGTCGCTTCAGTCGAAGATTTCATGAAAAATGTATCACCGCGAGGGTGGAGCAGTAAACTTTAAGCTGTTGATGTCCTTCGTGGGGAGATGTAGATGAAGTGTTCGAGTGGATCAACCTGCTCTCAGGGGCACCTCCTTGATTGACGTGAAAATGTGAGTGGAGGCCAAAAATGATATACGCACAAATATCTCAAGGATAATAACAAGCCACACGCGCAAGTCCCCACACCATGCACCCAGAACACCCAGACAAATCCACATGAGTGCGGGTGGATACGGGATGCCTACAATGAAGGCAAACCTCTCGACTATCGGCGGGAGCCGTGTCATGAGCAGTGATGAGGCTAATATCTCATTTCATGGCTAATTTGTCAGGATGGCGATTGCATAGCGGAGGATTTTATGTCTTCTTTCGGCGAGGGAATCTACAAATCAGCGAAAAAGTTCTTGTGGATAGTCTCCTCATTTGGTGCAACCTGAGGGGATGAGGGATGAGGAGAGAGTGGAGGAAGCAAAAGCAGCATTTTATTCGTCCATAATGTGGCATCAGATAGCACTTCAAAGTCGGATGTTATTGAAACTTTCACGAAGGACAACAATTTTTCACGTTCTCGGGTATTTCAAGTCGATATCAGGAGTGGTTGGTCAAGGACTCGTTTAAATAAAAACAGTATTCTCACTTAAGCTGTTGCTCTTCAAGCGAAATATGGTCACGGAGTGATGGCATTCTGCTGACTCGAGAGGGGAACAGCCAACAGTTCAGAGGAATGCACTTCTATCACAGCAACAAGCAGCTTTCGTCCAATTTCGGGGAATTTCATAGGAGGCTCTTTGAAGGAAATCCCTGCATTCATTTGGAGTTATTAATTTCAGTTTACGTTCATAGTTTCCGCGGAAATTAAACGGACGCTCCTCGGAATTTGTTGGTAGACAGCTATTGCTTGTGCATCCTCAGTGGACTCAGTGTGGTTCTAAAGAACATTTCTCTGTGAAAAATGGAAAGCTCGTGCCCTTTCTTAGAACTAGTGAATAGTCCTTCCTCAGACAGTGCTCGCATTCTCGTCGATGACTAGCTAAGCAGTGAATTCAGAATTTAAGGTCGGTTTGCCAGTAAACTGGTGACCGATTCTAGTGGAAAATAGTCGGTACTGGTGCAAGGTGTGGATGAGTAGCCTCTTCCGGTGCTGGGCGTTGTTGATAAAGGGTGGTCCAACCATAATGCACGATGTTAACTGAATCAGCAGGTGGAAGAACCAAATAAATCCATCTTTAAATACATAAATGCTGGTGTACCGCAAGGTAGTGTTTTTGGCCCTCTGCTATACCTACTGTATACTAGTGACTTACCACAAGAAGAATGAGACACTGCCCTAGGCACATTTGCTGACGACACCGCCATTTTGGTAACAGCCAAAACGGTTGAAGAGTCTGCAGCAAAATTAGAACGTTGACTAGATCAGATAAACGAACGGATGAACTTATGGCGAATTGTCCCTAATGAAAGCAAATCAGTCCATATTAACTTCACCTATAGGCACGTCAATTACTTGCCAGTATACCTAAATCGTGTCCAAATACTTGGCTAGGCCATGTAGAGCGTGACGTGAAACTCAAGTGGAAGGAGCACGTCAAGAAAAAACGTGCAGAACTTGACATAAAATATAAAGAGCTGTACTGGCGTAAACAATCCAAGCTAAGTACTGGCAACAAACTGCTTGTATACAAGCAAATCCTAAAACCTCTTTGGATGTATGGCGTACAACCTTGGTTGTAGCAAAGCAGGTAAATTGAAATATATACACCTTTTCAAAAGAAGGTGTTTAGAACGATCGTTAATGCACCATGGTATATGAGAAACGACGATATCCACAGAGATCTTGGCATATTACCACTCCAAGATGAAGTTAAGAACTTTGCTTCTAAACATTACCGTCGCCTAGAAGAGCACACAAACTCTGCAGTTTACCCGATCCTTGAGGGAACTAATGCCTAGACTTCAAAAGACTAGACCCCTTGATCCCGTGCGTTTGTCTACACCCGCGCATGGTTGCGGTGTTAGCAGGAACTTTTATTGGAGAGTAACCTGCCGAGCAGTAGTTAAATCAAGAAATGCAAGCTACTGGTTAAGTGCTTCACTTAGTTGCAGTCTCAATAAATTCTGGGAGGTGGTTTTAGTGAGTAAAAATCTCACACTTCTATGTGCGATCGTTCGCCACAGAGTCTTGTCGAAGATTTCCACCTACCCACGGAAAAAAAAATAAAAATCTGACCTAACTTTTGGAAAAACGCAAAAAACTGAATAACTTCTTTATTTGACTGTTCTCAAATTGATGACATATAGATAAAAGAAGCTTATCAATGTTTTGAGTCGCATGAGATGCATTGTTTTGTTTTGTATCGCTTCCTAATAGCGCGTCAAAAAGCTTGGATTTATTTCCTTCTTCCAACAGATTTTAGACAAATTTCAAAATAAAATAAAAAATTAAGGATAGGTATGTTTTTTAGCAAGCGTATATACGCTTAAATTAATTGTGTATAAATCGGCGCTGAATAATTCATCATAAAATCTTGGCTTCACCGAAGACATGAATGACATTTGTGGCAGTCAAGGGTGGAATCGTTTAAGGTGATCGTTGATCGTTAATTGTCACAATCTTCGCTTTGCGATTGTGTAGCGTGACCATATCTTCAAATGAAAAATAATTAATTATTATCAATTTAAACACATTTTGAAACAATGTTTACGAAACATATGGAACATATGGATGATAAACAATGGAATGTATAGCCCAGACACACTGGGTATACCAAATGTTGCATACTTATGGATGCAAAATCATTTCAAAACTATTTAATACATCAACCACCCCTACAAATGTTCAAAAATACAGGAAAAAATGCTTTTAGGCGCATAGTATTGTGAATATGTACATCAACCCAATGAATGAATTCAGGAATAAATTATCGATAACACACAGAAAATAATGGTTGGAGGCATTGTTTTTATTCGTGCTTATTTCTTAAGCGGCGATTGTCATGAAGAGTAAGTTTAGCGGATTTAGGATTTGTTGTTAGTGTATTTTACATGCACATTGAAATTTAAGCGTATATACTCTTTTTGCAAGAGCAGACCCGAAGAATAGTCCTTTTTATTCAAGAATCTTTCAATAAAACTAAAAAAAAAATAGTAAAAGTTATTGAAAGATGAGAGTTTTTGAATAGCATATGTATTAGTTTGCCCCTTGTTTTAGACATTAACCAGATCGTAAAAGGACAAGTGGGTCGCCGTGACGTAGTGGGTAAGTGCGTCGACTCATCCCAGATGGAAAAGATGAGGTTGTTCGAGAGGCAGTGTCTTAGGCGCTGTCTCCGTCTGTATTGTACACCAGAGTCTGAGTACAAGAAGTACTATACTAACGAGGTCCTGTACAACGAGGCAAACTTGAACAGGATAGATCATTTTATTATTAAGCTGATCAGAAGGCACACTGCACAAGCTATGACTTCTTCGAACAGTCTGATCTTTGGGGCTTACTACCCAAACGCTATGTACCATGAAAGAGTACGCCTCAACGGCCTTATACCACCTGAAGCATTCCTCTATCTCGATCAAATTGGCCTAATACAGGATACGGAGGGATGCCCGCTGATCTTCCATGTCGTACGCCGAACAGTGGACAGGCGACTCCAATACGAGCCGGATGTCGCTCGCAGCCACGAGGATCTCCTCCGATTCAGTAGAGCGATCTCTACTCGGGACAGGAGAGAGTGTGCCAAAGAACGGCACTTTTATTGGTGGTTGCACCAGAACCGGTCTCCGCCGGCGTTGGCTCTTCCAAACGTCGATACAGTTGACCATGGTGGCCAACTTATATAACATTTAAGTTAGTTTAAGAGAAAAAAATTAAAAAAAATCAGAAAAAGGTGCACCACGGCGTATTGATGTATATGTTATGCATATACGTAATATATACGCTCTGGTGCACACTAATTAATTTTAATTATTTAATTTTAAGGTTATGTTAGGTTAAGTTAGGTTAAGTTTTATTTTAGATTAAGTTAGTTTTAAGTTATTTTTTCATAGTTTAGCTAGGTTAAGCCAAGTTTTTCAAGTTTTTTTCGTAATTAAAATTTATAAAATACTGTCTATAAAGACTAAAACAAAACGTTGTTTAAGTCGAAAGGCAAACATGTACATATTAATTAGAATAGCTTAGAGTACTCGCATAAGGTCAGTAAGTTAGGATTAAATACAATAAGTTATTTAAGATATTTAAGCTAGTTTAAAGCATATTTTGTCTAGCAAGTAAGTTTAGTTCATTACAATAAAAACAAAATTACTATGAAAAAAGAAAAAAAAGGGTGTCGACTCCTACGCAGAGCGTGCCAGGTTCGATACCCGAATTTACCACCTTTGATAATTCACGGCTGCGTCTCTTTCGAGTCACTGACAATGCTCAAAGAGTATTTCCTGTCTAGAAAAAGCTTCTCAATTTCGCCGTTCGGAGTCGGCATTAAACTGTAGGTCCCTTCCACTAGTGAAAGAACAATAGCACGCACAACACACGTGGTTGCTGAGAAGCTAGGCCGAGGTCCGCCTCGGACCGTCGCGCCACCCACATTATTATATTATTAAAAGGACAAGTAAAAAAATGTATTACCTATAGTCATTTATTGAGAATTTTAACTTCTTCAATCCCTCTTCCTCTTCCCCCACTTCAGCCGCTTAAGTAGCAGTAGTGGGTCAGGGCAATACGTTCATGTAAAACTCCTTTTCATGGTCCTCTATATACTGACAAATTTTACGAATAAATTCCATTCATTCCTTGTAGTTGAACAGCTACCACAAAAGCATACCCGGATAAGATATCAATTTTGTGGTAGATAGTGCAGTCGTTCGCCAGTCTTCTGGAGCTAGAAAGTAAGTTTAACATGGCCATCCATCAACCAGTTCGTTCTGCGGAAAAAACGTTGCTGGTGTTCGCGATAGTGTGGCAGCAGAACCTCGACGTCGTGCCCAACAATTACAACATCTCTGGAACATCACTGAATGATGTGAATAAAGATTTGAATTAACACGCTTTCAAGTTTCAATTGGCTCAAGAGCTGGGCTCTCATCGCGTAACTTTAAAACGATTGTATTAAACGACGTCGTCAAAAGTTAGCTTCTTATAACACTACAATCGAATCGTCCAGTCGTGTCGTCAATCGTTCAAGTAGTAGGCAGTTTGAGAACTACTAAACACGGAATGTATGCTGTCACTTTTAACATTCGTTGATGATTCGCCTATTCATTTGAAATCGAAATTCGAAAACATGTAAGTATTAGATAACTCTTTGTCAATGAATTGATTTAAATTAACACACTAGATCAGCAACAGAAAGGCAAATGGAAGTTCTCATTCATTACATGGCCGAGCACACTGAAATGGGAAAAAAATTACATGCCAAGAACCACACAAGGCAGTCTATTAGCAAGCTGTGGGTAGATTTGGCTTAAAAACTGAATGCCATTGGGCTACCCAATAAATCTGCACCTGCTTGGGGGAAAAAAGTGCATAATATGAACATCTAAAGTTCGAAGTTAAAAGTTAAATTAATTTATTTTAGGTACATATATATAGATTTCAAATATCAAGCAAAAAAGAAATGCAGCCAAAGTTTGATTTCATTAAAAAAAAAAAAAACAGCGGGTGGGCCATCTGATCAAATTCCAATATCCGAGCTGGAGGAAAAAGTATTTCAGATGTGGCAGGTAGCAGTTCGAATTGCTATGGTCCGGTTAAAGTGCACGGAGAGCCGAACAGAGCGATATGTGAGGCGGATGAAGATGCGAACTATTGGTAGCCACCTCCAGCTAAGACCTCCAAGGTAGCACCAAGTCCAAGGAATATATGTTGACCGCGTGCCGCTCCTTGGGTTTACCGTTTCCAGCACTAGTACAAACGCATCTTTTGATAAGCAAAAACTTTGATAAAACTAAATACAAAATACAGTTTGTTTATTTGTTTAAAAATAATATAACTTTTCTTTTTTGTGGAAAGTGAAAGAGGATCCGATGCATCTCTAAGCCAACAGAATTTTCACTTTCGTCATCGAAAAACAACACATTGTAAGGCCGACGCAATTTTAATTAAAAATTCAAAAACGAAACTAAACAATAACCAACCACGAAGTATGAAACGATTGTAAAATACCAACCGATCAATCACAATCGTTTCATCGTCGGCTTTTGACAGTTCTATGATTTATACCAGAAATGAAGTATTACAGAGATGTCCGACTTATACCTCCTTGCTCTGAAAATGTTTGACAACTGTTTTTTATAACGTGTTCATAAACCAAATTGACCAAACAGACGACAGCGTTGTGAATAACCGTCAAAAATTCATGAATATCTGTCAAAAAAGTATTCAAATTCGTCGATGGACTAGGGAGCAATCAGCTGTGAAGTCGGCTATCTCTGTTATACTTCATTTCTGGTTACAAGGTTCAATTGACTCATGAACTGAAGCCTATTGAACATTTCATCGTGAAGACGCCGAATGGTTGGTTTGACAGACAGAAGTGTATGGAGACTTTACAAGGAATTAGGCCCCACTTTTTACTAAATGCTTTGTTACAAGCATAGAAAGCTGTGTTTGCTTTCTTGATCCGTTGATTTAGGATGATCTTCCAGGTGGGTTTAGGATCCCAGGTGTTGACCGTCTAGAGAGGTTTGTTAGGTTAAAGTCAGGAGGTTAAAGTTTGGCATTACATTTTCTTGCTGAAAAGCATGGTTTCCGTTTTGCACGGGTTATACATTGTGTCAACTTTTTTAAAGCAACTTCCCTGATCTCACTGATCACGGCAGGAAATCTGACAAGTCTTATCAGACGGCTGACAAGTCCCATATTTTTAGACTTTCCATTACTTTCGAGGTAGTCGAAGTAGTGAAGGACTTCGTCTACCTCCACTCGCAAGTAAACAGTACGAACAACTCCAGTAACGAGATTAAACGCAGAATAACTCTTGCCAATCGCTGTTTCTTTGGGATCAAGAGGCAATTGACTAGTAGAGCTCTCTCTCGAAGGACCAAGCTAACATTATATGACACCTTGTTAATCCCTGTCCTGCTCTATGGCGCGGAGGCAAGGACAATCTCAAGAGCGGATGAAGAAGCACTTTCGAGAGAAAAGTTCTGCGTTCAATCTTTGGTCCTGTCTGCGTTGATTGTTTTTTGGGAAGAATATTCAGCCAGGAATTGTACAGGTTGTACAGCGACAAGAGCCTAGCCAGGCGTCTAAGATGGCTAGGCCATGTAGAGCGTATGAACAGCTCAGCTCTGGCCCGAAGAGTCTTCGACTCCGAACCCGTGGGACAGCACAATAGAGGATGACGATGGCGCACACAAGTGGAGAAGGACCTCAATCAACTTGGTGTGCGCAGTTGGAAACAGGTGTCTAAAGATCGTGCCGGCTGGAGAGGCTTGTTGACCCAGGTCCAGCCCGGACTGTGGATTACTTTCTGGGTAGCAATCAATTCCGCTCGGAAAATGCTTCATATTTCGCCCAGTTTATGACCTATTTTAAGGACCTCACGTTGCATTGCATACCCCATAGCTTTCGGACCATTGTTCTGTTTCGAATCAGAAGTTACGGGAGCTCAGCTATAGTTACCGGCACAAACTTGCCACGCATTGGATCGTAATCCAGAGAAGTCTTAGTTTATCCAACGTTTTGTTGACATTCATCGTCCTTATACGGAAGAAAAGAGAACTCGAAGACTATATCGATTCATTCCTCGAAAAAAGCGAGCATCCGAACCATCTTTAAAAATAATCCCCCCACACCTTCCCACTTCACACAGCTACGGAGCATCATCAATCAATCATCATTTGAATCAATTTGCTGGAGGAAAAGTGAAAAACGTCTTAATTAGAATTCACACAGCATCCTCCTCCCTGTCAGGCCAGCAGCCATCAAAGTATCACCAGAGCAAAATCCATTCTCAGGCACTTACATATATTCGACTTTGAACGGAGGACAATGCCCCAAGATTGATGAAATCGAGAGCAGGCGACAACAGAGATGCTACACCTCCTCGATGCCTGCTCAAAAACATCGCAATGATTGATGGAGCGCATGCAGGACCAGCTACTGTTTACTTACCATTTACAGCCACATGTGCCGCTGAGAGATGAGAGAGTATCCTTCCTGCCCGTTCTCGGCCACCAGGCGGTTACATAAAACTCCACAAAAACAACAAAACCTGATGATTTTTTTTTTATCTAGACCACTTCCTTCGGGCACTGAAGGCTTATTTGCGTTGGAATTTTTTTTTTGCTCACTTTCACTCGACGATTTGCGATGATTTCAAATCGATTCGCGGCGCGGGTGGTGGGGGAGATAGCTCTTTTCACTTGGTACGAGTATTTATCAAATAAAGCACTCGCATCTTTATCACAAGATACAAATCACTGTTCGAGATGGAAAGATGGAAAAAGAATTAGATATTTTAATTGACGATTAAGCGCAACCAGAACCGAAGTGAATGCAGGTCGAATCTAAGTACTACTGTACTCGGACAACAATCAGAGGCGCTTCACCACAAGATACATTTTCACTCAGTAAACTTCGTTCTCTCCCGGTCTCGCTCTCACTTGGCCCACGCTGGCTGATGGGAATCTCTCGGCTCTGCTCTGACCCGGAGGACATTCTCAGTCTCGGTTTCGGTCTCTGGCCTATTTGTTGAGGGGGGACCGTTCAGAGTATCTGTGTGCCCAGGCGAAAATCATGAATGAAGAGCGAAAGAGAAAGTATAGAGCGGCGAGAGCTTCAAGGATATGTCCTGGAAACTGGTGGGAAACTAGCGCGTATCCTTCGTGTATCTAGGCGAAAATTTCGTTGTTTTTTTTTTTATTCTGTTTTCAACCATAGTTTCCGTTCCTCTCTCCTTCGCACGTTCGCTCTTGCATCCCTTTCCCTCGTTCAGCGGCATCAATTTGGTGGAAAGTTCTCGCGTTTCATGTATCTATGGGGATTTTATCTTAAATTCTCACGCGGATAATTGCAAAAATTGCATGAATATTTACTGATTGAAAGGAAAATCTGCGAAAGATATCAAAAATGCAGTCCTAGCTAAGTGGTGGCTCAGGGGAAACGATGCTTGTGTTGAGGGAAGTTGACCTCAAACTGTCTGGATTGGATTAGAGTTGATGGAATGGGATCGGGTTAAACTGAACTGAGCGATAAGTGGAAAACGGATGTGTATCTAGTTACTCATCGGATGTATCTGTAACTTCGAATGCAATCCTTTTCGATTCGAAAATGTTATAGAAGATACTCGGAAGAGAGAGAACCGAACAAGAAAACCATTGTATCTTTTCACAAACTGTCGGATTCGCCAGAGAAAATCTTTGCATGTGAGATGAAATGAAACCTCGTCGACAAGTGCATTCTCCACACTCTCAACTCCACGGTCAACTTAAAAAATTCATGTATCTAAAAACATTCACGTTGAAATTTCATCCACCGCCTACCCAAATTTGTGCAAATTTATGCAAATCTACTCAAAATATACCAAAAAGATACAACAAAAAACAAAGTTTTATGATAAGATGCTACTTGACTGGTTCAATGCATACACGAGGCCGAGGCATGTTCTTTCTCAACGAGCTTCTGAAAAGTTCATCAAATAAAATGATTTTTTCAACAGAACTATCTTCGCCCCCTACAGATACAGATACAGATACATTTTGTAATCAATTTTTCTTTCTCTAGTTTCAATCGAAAAATTCCTTGTGAAATCTCATGAATCTTATCAGATTGCTATCTGAATTTTTGCCAGTCACAAATTTGTATCCGTACACAGTTTTCACGTATCTTCAAGTAATTGAGTGGTTATTTTTGTGAGAATTTTCTTCAAAATTGGTTCCTCGTAATAAATCTCATTGGAAAACACCTCAAAGATACACAGAGCTACACAAAGATACACAGATTTTCGTACCTATAATTCAGATACTCAAAGGAGAAAACGATTTCAACCACCCCAGTACGATATAAACAAATGTCAGCTGAATTATTGCATTCACTGGCATAAAATTCACACACTCACACACAACGTATCTCATGGATACATGTTTTCTGGTTTGTCGAATTAAATTTTCGCACAGAAAAACTTAGCAGCAAACTTAGCAGACAAAATCGAAAGAAAACAGCAGAACCGAAAAAAAACTGATTCTCAATTAAAATCGAACGCGTTCTTGTTGTTTAATTGTTTAGTCAACACTTGGTCCGACAATATTTCTGTTTTATCGTCTGCGAGTGCGCAAAACAGCATCTCACACACATCGGGCAACAACAACACAGAGTATCCGGCATTAGATGGAGGAGACCAGACCAGAGACGACCAGAAGCAAAAGAAGTAAATTTTTTTTCGGGTTTCAGGGGAGAGCAGACAGAGCGACGGGGAGATCGAGGAAAAATGTATCTCACAGAACTGGAAATGGATACATGATTGTATCTGTATCTTTTCCTTTGTCCTTCGTTCGAGTTGAAGAACTTTTTTTTTTTTCGGGGTTTGCAGGAATATAATTACATTTGATGTCGAACAATGACCAAAAAGAAAATGTGTATCTCAAAAGTGATTGCAACAAACAAGAACAACAACAAATAATACACGCGCACACAAAACACAACACCAACAACAACACCGCGTGTAGAACACGTCTATCTGTATCTAAATACACAGACTGTGTCAACCGTCGATGCGGAGGTAAACTGAGAGACTGTTCGGAAATAAATTCAAGTTGGTCGGTTGTGTTCACTGTTGGCTGTCGGGTCTGCCCTGCCTTTGGTTTGCACTGCAGACTGGGTGAGCGAGCGGATGAATTTCAAATTAGATTGTGCCTTTGTGTGGCACACGCGAGATTGTGTGCGAGTGTGGGTGTGTGCGTGTGCGTGTGTGCTTCTAATCTTTGCCTAGCTCTGTGCTGTATCTATGAGGAGAGAAATTTACAGAGTATCTCCCCCCCCGCATTGGATCTAATCAACATCTGTTCCGAGAACATCTGTTCTCATTCCACCGACCACAGCACAGATACACACGGGGTTCATTTTGTTTCGTGATGAATTTGCGATGTGTTGTGTGTTGCTGGCGCGGTGTTCATTTGCATTTCCATTCGTTGTAATGAATTTGCGCGACAGCGTTGAATGAATTCGCTGGTCCCACTTTCCAATTGGAAGTGATTATTTGTGTGGGTGCGGTGCGCCGGAAAGAGGGGAGGCGTAGTGAATCTTTTGTTTACTGCATGGACTTCGAACCGAAGCAAATGGCACGAAGTACGTCATTGATTTTTGTGTGCACGGAATAAGCCGAGGGGCACACAAGAAGATGCAGTTCGTTTACTTCGAAGCAGGGGCGCTCAATTTGCGCGGAGGCTGTACCGCGGTCACGTGTGTCGTATAAACAGGATGGAAATTGTTGTTTTAGAAATGTTTGCGTCTACAAGGTTGGAAATGCGATAGTTGATGCTGACGGCGATAGCTGTTTGTTTTCTTATTTTGATCCGAGAGCGCTGACTGAGAATTGTGCGCATTTGGCGGAGTTGTCACGGATTGAGTGTCGGCAAAATTCTCTGGAAATGGATAGTTTAAACCGTATTGAATGGCATTTGTCGTGTTTATGGTTCTTGTGGGGATGAGGACGAGATATTGGCACAAGCAAGTCCATCCAGCTGTTTCGCATGAATTGTGGGAACGCAACGCAGAGAGCGATTGAATGGCGCCCGAGTAAGTGACACAAAGCTACTGAAAAGGTCCAAACCCGTGGAACCCATTGCGTGCGTTGCGTTTGTAATCCACAAAAATCGCTGTTGCCGGACTGGGAAGAGGTCCCCAATGACGTACGTTGCGTGCGCAATTCATTCTTATACAAATCTAAGAAATTCGAAATTTTAAAGTTTTTTTATTTATTTAAAAAGCTAACATACAGTGAACTCTCCCTAAGTCGAACTCTCCTTAAGACGAAACTCTCCCTTACTCGAACTTTCTCGCCATATTTTACATACATTTCCCTCAACTTTCCATACAAAAACCTCTCTCTAAGTCAAACTCTCTCTAACTCGAACAAATTTTGGTATCCCGTGACAATTCGACTTAGGGGGAGTCCACTGTATAATTATTAAAATAAGTTACCTCTAAAGCCAGGGCGATGAAGTCTCAGGCTAAAAGTTCCTTGACTATTAGTAATGATTCAAAACACAAATTTCAAGTAAAACAAAATGGATTAACTCATTCCTAAAATATCTTTAAAGTCATCGCATAAGGAGATCCCGAATGAATTTCCATGGAAACATCAGTCAAACGCACGCAATGTTAAAAGCTGACCAATTCCATCCGTCTTGATGGATTCCACTTGTGGGCTGCATTTGCTTTCTCTCTCTCCCCCTCATAAGGCTTTATGAGTAGTAAATTTTTTTGACAGGGCGCAACGGATTCCATTAGTTTGAGCCTTAAAAAATGAAGTCGAATGAATATAGCAACGTAGCCCCAGAGCGACGAAGTTTTTACTGTGGCCATGATGAAGTGACAGCGTGTCATTCCGCAATAAATGTTTAGCCCATAGCTGAGCGACTTAGAATTTTTATGTTAGGTTAGGTAAGGTTGAGGTGGCTAACTGCTGCGCATACGGACAGCAGACACACTTAGGCCAAGCATAGGCCCATTGTGTTACCACGCGGATCTTAGGCCACCTATTCCGCAAACCAGTCTGTGCTTTTGATTAAACGAAGAAGAGGGCTGTTTCTGATGCTCAGCTAGAAGGCCCCCAGAAGTCTGTATCTACGGGATGAGAGAGCACTGCAGCTACATAGCAAGTGTTCAATGTTTTCTTCCTCATGCTCGTCCATGCAGCTTCTACAGAAATTTATATCGGGAAGGCCTAGTCTAGAGGCATGAGTTCCGATGGCACAATGCCCTGTTAAAACGCCAATAACGATCTGCTTAATCTGATCAAGCTAAGCGATCGCTTGGGACCGACTATAGGCCGCAGTTGTTTGGTAATGATGCATCTTGTGCCAGATATCCATCCGCGGTTTGTTTGAGCAAGCGTTTCAAGCTTTAGCAGATGTTTTATAGAAGCGATAGGCATGGAGGGTGGGTCTCCACCCGGAAAGAGCACGGAGCTTGTGCCCTTTCTAGCGAGTTCGTCCGCTTGGTAATTCTCTGAAATGTCAGTGTCCCGGCACCCACATCAGTTGGATGTTAAAGCACTTGGCCATCTCCTGAAGAGATAGCCGGCAATATGTTGGTATTTAAGTTGTGTAAATCGAAATCTTTTTTCGAATCGTTGCAATAATCGGAAATAGGTAAGTTCATTACATTTTTTGCAAAAATCGAGTTTTGCAGAAATGACTGCGACTACGAACTACCGTCCATGCGATCTAAAACGCTCACGCGACCTGATCAGAATGAGTAGGCCGAATCTTAGAACTCCCATCGGTCACTGTGCCATTGAAATTCACGCCTTCAGACTAGGCATCGTCTATATAATATCTGCAGAATTCGCAGAGATGCAGTGAAGAAACCTTGTCATATCTTCTTTCCAATTGCAGTGCTCTCTCATCACGCAGTCACTTGGATGCCCCATATTTCAACGACTACTTTAAGGTAGTCAGCCACTCTAATCTAGCCTAAGACAGCCTATGACATCATTTATTGAGACGAGCTATACAACGTCATGTCATGTTTTGACATCCTTCCAAACTCATCAGGTTGAGCAAGATGTCGATGGGAAATTCTCGGTGCTTCATCAAGATGGTAACGAACTCACCGAGATCAATGTCAAAAAAAAGATTCAGACAAGGGGACGCGGTGTCACATTATTTTCTTAGACATCCAGGAGAAGATCGTGCAGAACTATCACGCCATCACTAGAGGCACGATCTTTCAAAAACCCGATTAGCTGTTGGCTAAAGACATTAACGTGAAACGCAGTTAGGCGTCAATTCAAAATTGTGTAGGGAAGCTTCTAAGATGGAAGAGAAAACGGAAGAAAACGAGGTATATGCTGCCCTCAAGAAAGCATACACAACATCGTTGTCTTGGGCACAGTGCAACAATTAGCAGCTATAACTTCGAAGTGGTCAGGGACTTTGTCTACTTCGACTACGTGGTGAATAGTACTGACAGGATCAGTATCGATATGTGCGGCGTATACGGACTCATGGTTCTAGCTAAGTCACGTAAGAGAAAACAAACTTTGCCGATCCATCTCCAGTCAGACATCTTTCCCCAAAAGTCCAGCCTCAAGACTGAATCCCCACGTCAAAATTTGAACAAAATCTGAGGAATCTAATTTCACAGAAGACGGCAACTCTGAAAATGGTTGGGAACAACACATTCACGGCATTTTTCGGTTCAATCGCTGATAACAAGTGTGATTCCGTGCTCACAGCAGCATCAAGCAGTCCTTCTTCCGGGGTGGACCTGGGCCTCAACCAGTAAGCCTCTCCAGCCGGCACGATCTTAGCCAGTCTCCAACTGCGCACACCAAGTCGATTGAGGTCCTTTCCACCTGAGTGCGCCATCGGTTCCGTGGGCGTCCTCTATTGCGTTATCCCACTGGCGTCGAAGACTCTTCGGGCTGGAGCAGTGTTGTCCATGCGCTCTACATGACCCAGCCATCTTAGGCGTTGAATCCGTAGACGCCTGTCTAGGCTCATGCCGCTGTACACCCCGTAGAGTTCGTGGTTGAATCTTCTCTTCCAAAAGCCATCAAGGCAGACAGGACTTTCAAAGATTGATCGCAGAACTTTTCTCTCGAAAAGACCAAGTGCTTCTTCATCCGCTTTTGAGATTGTCCATGCCTCCGCACCATAAAGCAGGACAGGGATGATAAAGGTCTTGTATGAAGTCAGCTTGGTCCTTCGAGAGAGGACTTTACTAGTCAATTGCCTCTTGAGCCCAAAGAAACAGCGGTTGGCAAGAGTAATTCTGCGTTCAATGTTGGTACTGGTGTTGTTCGTACTGTTCACTAGTCCTGAAGTCCTTCACTGCCTCGAAGTTATAGCTGGCTATGGTGGTGACGTTTTGGCCGAGTCGTCGATGTTGCGCGTCCTTTCTCGATGACAGCATATACCTACTTCCTTTTGCCCTCGTTCACAGCTAAACCCATTTTGGCAGCATCCGCTTCAATACCAGCAAATGCTTCATTGACAGCTCACTGAGTTCGACCAATCACGTCAATCTCATCCGCGTCAGCTAGCAATTTATGGACTTTTGACAGATCATGCCGCATATGTTGGCGAGTGCGTTTACATGACAGCGCGTCACTTTGACTACGACCTTTTTTGACATTGAAGGTCTCGTTGAGTTCGTCACCGAATGGATTAGCAAGAGTTCTCTATCGGCATCCTTAGTTTGGCAGCACTGACAGAACTGGACATGGTAACTCGTCTCTATGCCCGCTGTCTTTTGCGGCCTTGAAATCAACGAGTAGGTGATGTCATTTGAAGCTACGGACGATCAATGAAGCACGAGCGGCTGAAGGATTGAACGAGAAGCAATTGGGCGACGAGTCGATCTTCATCTCTTAGCATGATCTGACGTAATGTGAAGGATTGGTCGATAGTGGACTACCTCAGTCTGAAACCTCACCGATAAGGACCACACACATTCCGTTGTCTTGCACAATTGCCACACCGTCCATGCCAATCGGCTCACGAGACTTTCTGCGGGAATCGGACAATTTGCATGAGATTTCTACTCGGCAATATTCTCATAGAACTGACCAAGGTTCTCTTTTTGAACTCGAATTGTTCAAGAAATACGGTTGATCGCTATGGAATGAAACCGACGTACTTTACTTAAATCTATTCGATTGGGACTTTCGACGGGTCGCCCCCACATCCCACCAACAACGGGCAAATCGTACGCTCTTGTTCCGATACTCCGGGTTGGATCAAAACGAATTCCCCAAGCGATGAGGCTTAATAAATACACGCGTAAAATAGACGCGTCTCTCAGCAGACTCGTCGTCCTATTGTTCTTCGTTCAATCCTTCAGCCGCTCGTGTTTCATTGATCGTCCGTAGCTTCAAATGACATAAAGGGATCTGAACTCAGTTGAACAAAATACGCATTAGTCAACCCGGTCCTAGGACCTTTGACCCCTTCCAAACACGCACACGATTTCAGCACGATGTGCTGACATGTGACGTGTTTCATCTCACACCGCAGCAGGTAGTGCAAGCAGCAGACACATGTCAACACAGACGGTGCTATCTTCTAACATTCGGTTCAGCTGTGGCGGCACGTCGTTGATATCGACATCATCGCACGTTCCCAGCATGACGCTCTACAGCGTCATTTTGCACTCATTGAGGAGCAGGTGAAATTGACTGACTTTTGAGAGTAGGACGAAGCACGTATTATGACGTCAAGTGAGAAACACACACAACCATCTAGAGCAGAGTATCATAATTTGAGATAGTTCAAGAGTTGCCGTCTTCGGATTAGAGGTGTACACCGAACACAAGCAGGGTGATTCATTTTGTGATTCTGAAACACGTAAGACTTTGTTCAAATTTGTATATCACATTTTGAATGAAATTAAAATATCCTCCACGAGAGTTCCTTCAGGACTCCTCCCTGACAAGGTAATTTTCGATGACTTCCTGACACATTTTTTCTCTCAGTGTTCTGCGTCTCAACTACCAGACTGGGTCAGTGACAAATTTAGTGAGGAGTGTCACATATTTCCCCTTCGTCCCCAAAGTCTCTGGACTTATAATAGTTGCCGAGTCCCATTTCGTTGTTTTTTAGGGGATTTTGGCCAGTCGGTGTCAGTGGTTCAACTAGCAATTTGTCGCTCTGAAGGATTCTGTTGGTTTTTACATCAAACCAAGGGCCTCATCATAACATAACCAATACAATTTATACTCTGTGAACATTGTCTATGACTCGGGGGAGAGATGAATTGTTGTCTTTGCCAGGAATTGCACCTAGACGTGCAAGGTTTATGTGCTTGGGAGTTAGGTTGAGGTGGCTAACTGCCGCGCATACGGACAGCAGACACACTTAGGCCAAGCCTAGGCCCATTTTGTTACCACGCGGATCTTAGGCTACATATTCCGCAAGCCAATTGGCGCTTTTGTTAAAGCGAAGGAGCAAGTGTTCGATGGTCTCTTCCTCATCCTCGTCCAAGCAGCCTAGTCTAGAGGCGTGATCAAGCTAAGCGATCTTTTGGGATCGATCATAGACCAGAGTTATTTGGTAATGAGGCATCCTTTGCCAGATGTCGGTTTGTTTGGGAAAGCGTTTCAAGCTTTAGCAGATGTTTTATAGTAGCGATAGGCATTGAGGGTGGGTCTCCATCCGGAAAGAGCACGGAGCTTGTGCCCTTTCTAGCGAGTTCGTCCGCTTCGTAATTCTCTGAAATGTCACAGTTTCCCGGCACCCACATCAGTTGGATGCTAAAATACTTGGCCATCTCGTTAAGAGTTAGGCGGCAATTAAGGGAAGTCTTGGAAATAAGGGTGACTGAATCCAGAGGTTTGATCGCTGCCTGGCTATCGGAACAGATGACGATATCTGTGCGCGATATTACATTGTTTTTCAGCCAGGACAGGGCTTCCTTTATCGCTATAGTTTCAGCCTGAAAGACGCTACAGCGATTAGGTAGTCGAAGAGATAGCTGGAAATTTAGATCCTTGGAATAGACAGCAGCACCCACACCTGCATCCATCCTCGATATATCTGTTTTCTCTAATTAAACTTTTGACTCTGATCATATTTGTCGTTTGACTGTATTGTTCTTAAATATGAGTGTATTTTTCCGAGCAGGACATTTTTTTAAAATTAGATCTACAAAAAATTATTGTTTCACACTCTCGACTTTGAGATGAGAGCCTCCCTGTGCCTAGAGTTGTTGGGTTATTCTTATATATTTGCCTGTTTTATTTTTTTTTTATCTATTTATTTATTCCATCTACCGAGTTTAACTCCTACAGATTTTGGAACCATATGATAATATTCTTATAATCTAAGTAGACACATTTTGATAATCATAAGTAAATAAATATAGGACAACAAAGTATTAAATAAATATATGAATAAATAGACTTAGTAATAAATAAGTATGCGAACAGTGCATTAAAGTGAATAAATATATTTTTAAATAAATAATTATAGACAGTAAATTAGATTAATTAAGGGAAATATTCAAAGATTTTGGAATAGACTGTTTAAATTTTTGTCTCTCATGACATAGGTCTATTTCTACACAAACGGAATTAAATTGACATACATTTACTTAGCCGTTCATTAAGGCCATAATTATACAGGTGTCTTGGTTGTAATAAGAATTTTCGGGTTCGAAGAATACTTTCCGGTGCGTAAAACCTTACATTTTGAAGGAGCTCAGGGCAAATTACACGATACGAAATTATGCTATGATCACAGCGTCTTCGTTCTAAAGTATCTAAACCTATTAATGTACATCTTGTAAGATATGGTGGCATGATGTCAAGATTCCACCCCATTCTTTTTATAACAAATCTAGTATATGACTTTTGAACTTTTTCTAGACGCACTATAGAGTTCATATATAATGGACACCATATTACTGAACAATACTCAAGATGAGGACCTACAATGGGCATATAGACAGATTTTAGGGCATATTCAGCACATATTCTTTTCAAAAATCCAAGCATTGAAATGGTTTTTGCAACTATGTAGTCAATATGAAATGAAAAGGAGAGTTTCGTATCGAAAATTACACCAAGCCAAGTTCCACCTATCGAATAGTCATACATTACGGGTAACAAGACATGGTAAACAGGAAAGAATGACATTTACTAATATTTAAGCTTAGTCCATTGATATTGCATAGCATATTTAAATCATTTTGAACATACGCGATCTTGACGATTCTTAACACGAAGGTAAATCTTAAGGTCGTCTGCATACATTAAACATTTAACATGAGACAGGATTGAAGGAATCTCATTAATAAATTGAATGAAGAGTAGTGGACCTATATGGCTACCCTGAAGAACACCGGATAATACCTTAATGGTTCTAGATTTATCAATTCTTACCATTTGAGTTATATTTGTTAAGTAACACTCTATCCAGTTAAGTGGTACTGAATGAATACCAAATGATCTTAGTTTGTTTATTTTTTTTTTTTTTTTTGAGAATGCAGAAAATTTTATGCTGTCTACTTAATTTTGGGAGTGACTGAGCATGTGCAGTAAATTTTCAAAAATTTTCAAAAGGCCATTATGCCTACATGAAAAATCAAAACGCTAGTATGAATCTTAAAAACGAAATAACCGCGTTTGCACTTTATTTTGTCGGACAGTGTTTATCAGAAAACTGACTAGGAACCTGGAGACACTACTATAGATACAACACTCAAATTTAAAAACAAAATTTGTTAATTTTTTCTCAAACTATTCTTTATTAAATCTCACTCATTTTTAAACCGTCGAATACGTCCTCGTTCAAAGCTTATGATCAGAGATAACCTATAATAGAGATATCCAACTTCTACCTCCCTTGCCTCTTGATTTCATCTCACAGCGTTTTTTATACGCTTTTTGTCCCCTGTCTGTGAATACGTGTGAGCTCTTGAGAACAGCTGTGAAGACAGCTGATACCCTTCCCCACCTTAGTAATGGGGTGAATTAGAGTTCTTATTTGAAAATTCGCTCGTTATTTGAACGTTTTTTCAAATTTCGGTGTTCAATTTTCAACACAGTATGGTGGGGTAAACGAACGAACAAAGCTTATGTTCATGAAGTCGATTCATTAAAACTTTGAGCAATTTACAATCTGAAATACTTGGACATAATTAATGAATGTATAACATACTGTGAATTTTTTGTGAATAAAAATTAATAATACATTCACACGTTCAGTTAACCAATAGTAAAAATATTATTGAAACGTGAATCACAAATAAGATGTTTTGACAACCATTTTTTAGCATTAGTAAAAGTTGCAATATCTTGCCATTGTTCTTATCAAATTGTTTAAATTGAATTCATGAGTTTTTCAGAATTCATGATTTAAGCGTATAAAGCGGGCTTCATTTTTTGAGTTAATTTGTCAGGTATGGTTTATGCATAGGCTATATATACACTTAAGAATTAATTTTAGGTCAAATAGTTCCTGTTAAATGGACATTGCAATACAATTTTATCCACGAAAGTCCATATAACATTGTAAGAAAATTCCCTTAGAAATACTAGTCAACTTTTGAACACCCTATGAACAACATACCCATGTACGTTACATGGAAAGTACATGGATTCTCACTAAATTCATGAATCTGCCGCTTTTTTTCCCACAAAATTCACGAATCGGCCGCCATATTGTGGTGAATTGACGAGCGTTGTAAATGTATAAGTGAAATACAAGGGATAACCACTACATCTTCGTTGTGGGCTAGGGGTAAAAATGGCCGAAGTTGGATATCTCTATCATCCATTATCTCTGCTTATGATTAACTGCTCGATTGACTCACTCATTCTCTCCAACAATACCATTGTTGAGAAATACTGCTGTAACAAGTAGGATAATTGCTGAAAATTTATTAAGTTAATAAAAAAGGGTATCAAATATCGAACCTGAAAGGTGAACGCTTAGCGTCGTCTCGATGTACACCACGCAGTCAACTAGTCTAAGGGCATTTAAATTCTAACGAACTGACGTTAATTTTTAGGCGGACAGCTGCATAGATCAACAAGTAACGCAAAGCATCATTATAGCTCAAATGTATATATTCGTTACTGAGTAACGCGTTTTCATTTAAGTACCATGTAACGAAAAGTTACTCCTCAATGTATATCGTTACTATTAAGTTATCGTTACCTTTTATGCCTAAATTTACCATCGACAAGGGACATCAATGCGTTCACTTTCTTTTCGTCTCTTCTAGTATACATTAGTTGCGTTTTTTTGCAAGCGTATATGCGCCTAAATTTCACTTTGCATGCAAAATACACTAACAACGAGTCCTATATCCGCTTAATTTACTCATCATATCTATCGCCGCTTAAGGAATAAGCGCGGATAAAAACAATGCATCCAATCTTTATTTTCTGTGTGTTCATTCCTGAATTCATTCATTCATTGTTTAGGTTTCTGTATGTGGCTTACACCTGCAGGCTTGGTTGATGTATTAGATCATTTTTCAATTTTTTGGCATCCATAAGTATGCAATTTTTGGTATATCCAGAGTCTCTGCTATACATTGCGTTTATGTGTCTTAATCGATTCTTTTCATTTGATGGACATTTTTTATTTTATAATTATTAAGTGTTTTTGCTTTTAAAGTGATGGTCACGTACGTGGTTGAAAGTACACAGTCACAAAACGAAGATTGTGACCATCAAAGATCAGAAATCACCTTCCACGACTACACCCCTGAATGCTTAGCAAATGTCATAAATGTCGTCGGTGCTGCCAAGATTTTATGATGAATCATTAAGCGCCGAATACCTACGGGTACTCAATTTGTTGTCATTTTTACAGCCTTACTCAGGACTGCAAACTATTTGACGGTTCAGAGGAGCCTTGATACAGAAAAGTTGGGAATGACGAGCAGCCGTTTGATGAAAAGCTGGAGAGAACTGATGCATATTCCTACGAATGAAACTAGATGTCGCGTGGGTCCAACCCTAAGATCCACAAAGGGATACAATACCTAAAGAAGACAATTCCTTAGCAGACCATGCCGTATACGAAACAATGGCATCCACAGAGGCACAGACATTATGACAAGGACAATATAAGCGCCGCCCACATGAGCACATTAATATAATTCTTCGAAGACGTCGTACGCAGGAACTAAAGGCCTTGACCTAGGACAGTGAAAACAAAGGGAGGATAATCTGTTCAAATTCTAGGAACATCAAGATTAAGGTGCACTTCATGAAACATCTTTCGATTGGCGTTAAAGTCAAAAGAATGTGATGATCCCAACTTCCACATAATCAAAAAGATCGCAGACAAGCCCCCGACTTAATTCCAGCTTAAAGACAACATATGTTCACTAACTGGTAATTGCTTAGTAAGAAATGTTTAATTGAATCAAAGTCGTGTAATCATGAAGAAATGATTATGCTCCCTCGGTTCGGCTATCACATCATCTCATGTAGATGCTCGCTTTATCGCCTGATTCGCTTCAGTTCACAGGTTAAACGACGTCACTTTTATCATTCTCGCTTCATCTAATCAGCATCTGGCGGGCCCGCTTCCCAGCATCCGCTCCCGCACCCGCACCCACACGAGAGATAAATATCAATTTAAGCTAACATGCGAAATAAATTGAGCCACACGCAGTTATGTGTACGTTTTCAATCAGCGACTCAATCGACAATTTCATGGTCTGTTGCCATCGCAAGTCTATCGGAGAGCAATTGTTGCACGAATCTACCTATCGGTGGTGGATATGATTCCGCGCCTCAGGCACAGCAGCTGCTACCGCAATTATCCGCGAACGTTTCACTTGCCAACGTCCCGATAATTTGATGCGTGAACTCTGATCCCAGCACTCGGAGGCATGTACTCACATAGATACGTACGAACTGTTGGGCAACTCGCTCTAATGACTGCTGACTGATCGTAAACTTTAAGAACCGCCGCTCGTTAGGGGGGGCCTTAAAGTCAGATTTCTGAAGAATTATTCATAAGTGGCGATGTAAAGATAGCGCACAACGAGCGATACTGACTGTTCTGAGCTTGCTTTGTGTCGATGGTGGGAGTCGGGGGGGAGCCGCGAGCGACACTGGGTTCACTTGCACTTGGAGGGCGTTGAGTAAAAGTACATTATTCGAACTATCATCTGGCATACTGGCAGAATAGAGAATTTGCAAAATCCGGATCCAAGTGTGAGATCATCTTGATCGTGTGTCATTGAAGGTGACTAAGTGAGGCAAGTCGAAGTTAATGAGCCTGTGAGAGGGGCACTTGGATTGGGAATAGGGAGACTGAGTGAATCGAGGACAACGACGATGACGGCGTTTATTAACAGGTTACCCTTCTTGATGACAAGGTGAAGGATTAATGATTTTTTTTTTTGCTCGGGCTCAAATTTAGGGCGTTGTAGTTGACGAAAAGTGGCTTTAGCAAGACGCTGGCACATCTCAGACAACACGGTCCGTTTTTTCGGTACATCTCGAGTTATTTACAAACCAAGATCGTGTGACTTGTAGCCGTTGGATTAATGCGTGTGAACCTTACCAAGGATCCAACAGACTTTGACAAATATTCGTCAAGGTACGGCGGAGCGCCCGATATGATGGCCGAGAAGTCATCGAAAATAGCCTTGTCAGGACTGAGTCCTGTCAGTAATTTCATGGATGACATTTAAAAGGAAAGATGACACCTTCATAACGGTAAGATCCAAGCAATAAATTGAAACAATAATCTGATCGAAATCTAAGTCAAACAGGGGTTTTATTTAAACTCACTTCTGTAACCCCAAATGGGACAAGATCTAAAATACCACCTCTTGTTGGCTGACATTTCGATGAAGAAGAAGCTTAACAGTCCGACCAGATAGTGTAAACCCAGGACAATAGACGTTCTCTCATGAGTATCTCTATGTTCCGATACACAAAATGCGACAAGTGGACAAGTTTTCGGAAGAAGGTTTGGAAAGGATGACCGCCTGCATTCATTCCCTCTCGGTGATGACATGAAATCGATAAATAGGGTAAGGTTAGGTTAGGATGCACCACTGTAGCAGTTGTGGCCCACTTAGATCCTATCCATAAATAGGTAATGCAGCGTTTAGGCTGAGGGAGTGCTACCGTTGGAACAAAACACACAGTCTACAGAATGCGAGGATTCCAAAGTATACAGATAAAATAGCGATGGGAATTAATTCTATTTTCGATTAATTTAATTAGTATGCTGTTTTTTGAGTCAATGCTAAAGCGTGAAATGCTAACGCTAAATCAGTATTTAAAGTCATTTTTTCGGTTGTTTCGAATGTTCCAAGGCACTAGTTGAAGACTATTGTGTGACACTTCCTTGAGTGGTGGTTGCCCTTGTACAGTGCAACGGGCATATCTGCCGGATCCACACTCCCATGCTTTTTTGTATTATTCTTCTTCTTTTAGCTGGTTGAGCTGGGTGGACATGTGCATCAGAGCCAACACACATTTCCTAGTGAGTGCAAGTTGATTCCTCTTTAAGGTCCTTTCCATCTGTATACGCCACCGGAGGCGTGGTCTTTCTGTTTTTTTTTTTTCATTCACATGTAGAGCCACACAGTTATCTGAGAAGCAAGACCCTAACTCGTTTGACCAAATCCATGTCGCTGTGCAGCCCATACACTTTGTCGCCGTCCCCATCAGCCCATATGGAATCAAAGAGTTAGCGAACGATTTTCCTCTCGAAGCAACTAAAAATTTCTTCGTGTTTCCGGGATTTTTGCAAGACTTCGACTTTCAAGGTCTTGTGAAGTTCACGTTCTATTCATTTAATTAAAATCTCAAAGACAATATTTCGCGAGCTGGAGGGGACACGACGGACTGTGTCGAACGTTAAGTGGAAAACTGTGCTTATCGCTGTAGCGCTTTCAAAAAGTAACGTTGTCAAAAATTTAATAAAATAAGTATTAAGTAATAATTTCATGCTAGTTTAAGTATCGTTAAATATGCAGATAATCTAGGTTTTGAGATAAATATTTTATGTCGCCACACTACTCCCCTCCTAGTTAACAAGTTAACGAATGTGAAAAAACCAAACAGTACATTCAGTCAAACAAATTATTAATTCATAAATTCGATAGCAGTTAGTATCTGCTTGGTATGTGCACGTTTTTTGTCCTGATCAAGTAGTGCGACATGGTTGCTCTTCTGCATGCGTCTTTGATGACACCTTCTTTTCTGATACAGGGTCTTGTAATTGCTTGTTTGAACTCATGGGAGCTGATGTTGATTTGAAAACTTCTTCCTTGTCCAAAAAAGCAGTCTTCAACTGATCGAGTGAAATTTTTGCTGTTCGATTAGGTAGCTTGACTTTAAAATATTTTTCGTATCTCTCTAAAACCTCGTACGGAGGCTCGTAAGGCTGGGGAAGACGTGATTTGACAGCGTCATTACGGATGAATACATGTGCAGCGTGTATTACTGTGAGCACGGAGGAGCCTCGTAAGGCTGGGGAAGACGGAATTTGACAGCGTTATTACGGATGAATACATGTGTAGCGTGTGGTACTGTGAGCAGACATGGTTGCGGAAGCTACTTTTGCCATGGAACGTCGCAGACCCTTGACGAATTCCGACTCTATGTGAGTCGTTTATCGCGAACCAAAGAACTCTCCAGGTAGCCTCAGTGAAGTGGCGTGCAGCATTTCGGCCGGGATTGACTTAGGAACCTCCTTGTATGTTGACCGCAAACCCAACAGCACGGAAGGCAAAGCTTCGCACCAGTCCGTTGAAGCTTGCGTTTGATGACAACGGATGGCCGTTTTAAGAGCGCGATGCCACCGCTCTATTAATCCATTCGGTTGCGGATGATAAGGAGTTATCTTCAAGTGTTGGATTCCTAGAACACGTGTTAATTCTTTGAAAACCGTGCTTTCAAACTGCCTGGCTAAGTCTGTTGTTATCCGTCGTGGAACGCCGAATCGGGATATCCAACCAGATAGGAATGCTTTTGACACGGTTTCGGACGTGATATCCGGTAAAGGGAAAGCCTACGGCCAACGGAAAAATCGGTCGATGCATGTGAGTAAGTAGCGATTGCCCAACGATATCCACATTAATGTGCTCGAATCGACCTTCCGGATGCATATATGTTGTCAGGGGTGCACGGTTGCACGGATGCCGAACTAATCTAGTACCATGCTTTCACAACACTAGCCACACATAACGTCCGCTAATAATTTTTGTTTATGCTCTCGTACCGGGGTTATACAAGGATCTCATCACAACCTGCCGCAAGCTCTTTGGGATAATGGGTCGAACTCGCTAATAATTTTTGTTTATGCTCTCGTACCGGGGTTGTACAAGTATCTCATCACAACCTGCCGCAAGCTCTTTGGGATAATGGGTCGAACTCGTTTCGTTGACACATCACAATAAACAGGTGATTTGGATTCTGCAGGAGTAAGGCGTTTGATTATTAAGGACTTTGAGTCGATTAACCAGTGTGAATTTCATGCTCAAATAGCTTGTCCTTATTTTGTTCAGCAGCTATAGTGTCGAAATCCATATATTGCCAGTAGATCTCTTGTACACGACACAAAGAATCAGCTACACTGTTATCTGAGCCACTTATATAGCGAATGTCGGTGCTAAAATGCGAATTTGGGTATAAAACACTGATCCCAGACAGAGGAGACTGGGCAAAAGGTTTAACCAGGAAATCTGCCAGACGGATCTAAAATGGACGTCGGCAGCAGACTAGGAGTATTCGACAATTATTTCATTATTTCATCTACCGAGTTTGACTCTTACAGATTGCAGATATAAGTATTGTAAGTATTTTTTTAATAATAGTAAATCAACATAATATATATAAACAATAAATAATAAATACAATTAATAATAATAAATAAACGTATGAATTGGACACCCAACAAAATATTAAATAGACAACAGTGTGACTTAAACATATGACACTAAGGTAGCAATACAATTTTAATCAGAGACTTGGAATTGATTTTTTAAATTCAAATCTATCATCACGCAGATCAATTTCAATACAGGCAGAATTAAAATTTAGAATGCATTTTGTAAGCGGCTCATTACAACCATAATTATACAAGTGTCTTGGTTGGTATAATAGGTTTCTTGATCGAAGATTTCTTTCTGGGGCAGTTACAGCTTAACACTTTGAAGCAAATCAGGACAGTTTATACGGTACGAGAATATATCATAAATGATTATAGATTCGAGGGCATGGGCCTGTGTATCTAGGGCCAGGTTGTTGACTGCTCTCAGCTTGGCGAGATGCCAGCAGCATTCCATGTTAAATGTCAGGTCAAGGTGACATACAGCCTCCTCCCTCTGGATAGCATTTACAGCAAACGCTTAGAGGTGAACCAATTTTTGCAGCGGCCCCCTTGTCCACGGGTTTAAACCAGGACCCGGTCCTCCAGGGTCGGGGGTTGCGCGTGGAGTTATCTTCCCCACCGTGTAAAAAAAGTTCAGAAACGACGAGAAGCCTCGGATACGGATGACCCTACTGCTGACGACCATGGCAGCTGGAGATGAGCTGCCGACGAGTGGAATCTCAGCATTGTTCGCCGAATCCACAGGAAAGGAGACCCGTTCAACTGCGCCAACTACCGAGGGATAAGTCTCCTCAACATCGCCTCTAAGATCCGCTCTTCCGCTTTGTGTGAGCGCCTGAAACCATTCGTCAACAACCTGATAGGTTCTTATCAGTGCGGTTTCAGGCCGGGGAAGTTCACCATCGACCAGATTTTCACACTACGGCAGATCCTGGAAAAGACCCAAGAGATGCAGATCGACACCCACAGTGAAGGACTTCAGGACTAGTGAACAGTACGAACAACACCAGTACCGAGATTAAACGCAGAATTACTCTTGCCAATCGCTGTTTCTTCGGGCTCAAGAGGCAATTGAGTAGTAGAGTCCTCTATCGAAGGACCAAGTTAACATTATATAACACCTTGATCATCCCTGTCCGGCTTTATGGTGCGGAGGAAATTCATAAACAGAACGTTTAAGAAACCCAAGCGTTGAGTTTGCTTTAGCAAGTGCGTAGTCAATATGAAATGGGAACGTCAATTTCGTATCAAAAATCATACCAAGGTCTTTAATTTCAGTTTTTCTCAATAGAGTCATCCCACATCTAGTATATTCAATGAGAATTGGCAACAAAATATGGAAAACAGAAAACGAATGACATTTAAATTTAACTTCAGATGGTTGATATCACACAATTTAATTAATGCGACTTAATTTTTTTGAATCTTTATACAGTCTTGGAAGCTTGCAACAGGCAGAAAAATCTTTATATCGTCAGCATACATCGAACAATTGACATACTTAAAAATTTACGGAATATCATTAACAAATAATATAAATAGTAATGGCCCTAAGTGACTGCCTTGGGGAACACCAGACAACACCTTGATCATTCTAGACAACAAGTAACTCGAAATCCAGTTAAGAAATGTAGAATGAATACCAAAGGACTTTAATTTATTTAACAAGACTGTATGACATGCCGTGTCAATGGCTTTTTTAAAGTCTGTCAGAACCAAATACACTTGACATCCTGATTCTACCGAATCCGAGAGATATTTCGGGAATAAAGTCAAGTCAGGAAGATACCTTCCAGACATAAACCCATGTTGTTGTGAACATATTCTTTCTTTAGTTGCAAAGTAATTTTTTTTTGTAACAATTAGTTCAAACTATTTCGAATCGCCGATAATCTTGAGATACCTCTATAGTCCTCAAATTTTTGCCAAGGTCCGGCTTTGTATATAGATGTTATAAATGAGGTTTTCCATTCTTCCAAATATGTTCCAGAGGACAAAGATAAATTAAACAATGTTTTTGATGGAAAAGACATTGATTTAGATTAAATTACACTGTTTAAGACCTAAGGACCTTACATTCTCAGGATCAGCACTTTTTCGCTATATTCTCGGAGATATCCTTCTCCCAGTCCCTTCTCCATCTCCCTCTCCTTCGGTATTCCAGGCAGAAGTAAAAGCAATCCAAAAGTTTATATTGTATATACAGTGGCGACCAAAACTGGTTACATAATCCCAGTTTTTCTAGTTTCTCATTAAGAAAATTGTTCCCTAGAACGTATTTTCAGTTTCTCAAGATTAAGTCGAAAGGAAATTAGTACTGTCGTATGTATTATTATGGCAACTGCCTACTCCCCCCACAACGACTAATGCAGGACCTGCAGGGATGAGGAAGAAAAAGGAACTACGAACTACACCACCTCGGCACCAGTCCATCGCTTACAAGAACAAGGAAACGTTACATTCAGCAGCCTAGAAGATGTGAGGCGTAAAGATCAAAATTCAACGAAAATACAACTTTGCCTTTATGCAGCAAAGGAGTGGATAACCTAGGATAGGCAGGGCGGTTGTTAAATGGACTCCATCAAGATCTAAGAGTGTCACAACTGTTTGAGATGCCACAGTCACTTTAACAACCAAGCGCTCAGCTTTTCTTTTTTAAATTGAAACCATTTTTCTACGCGATTTCAAAGCAAAATCCCATGCAATGTCCCACGACGGTATTCAAAACTGCTAGCCACCGGCATTCGCTAAGAGATTTGACCGCATGCACAGCGAGTATGTGGGGATTACGCTCTGCGGTTTCGATGCACAACACTCATCATTGCACACGACTGGCTGTCGGTGATATCTGCAGTCTGCACTGCAGTTGACACAGATAGCTCACCCACATCCCGACGTTTCTGTCGTTGCACTTAATTTCCTCTCACGCTAGCCGTGCGTCTGTCTGCCCGTTCCACGTAGCCACGCCGCCACAATGCCACAGTATCCGGATGAGAACGAAACAACGTTTCGCTTTTACGCCCGTCATTCGCACGCTTACCTCATCCCCAGCCAGCCGAGCCACCCTCGGGGCCCAGATATCACCGGCAGCACTGCTACTACTTCACAGCCTTGATACATTCACTCGCTTGGCTAGGCGATGGAAGCCAGCTGCCGTCGCGGCTGTGGCGACGGAGGGTGCCAACGCTGGTGTGGACGGGGATGTCTGGTAATCCTATTGTCGCTCATTCAAAACCAAGCTCCGTGTGTGTGCGTGTGGAAGGTGACGCGAAGCTCCCGTCGCCCCTAATGGTTACACCAGCCAGCCCCTGATCGGTGTTGTGTTGCTCTGCCAGCATGCAGCTCGGTGCAGAGTCTAAGTGGATTGACCTCTGAACCCATAAATTAAAGCGACTGTGCGGTGCATTCATGGGAAGTAGCACTTCGAGGTGTCCCACTTGCGCGTCGTTCTAAGCTCCGTGCACTGTATTCGGGGGCGGTCGCGCTGCAGATTCATCAGCACCAAGCGAGAATTAATTACGAGTATCGCTGCCGTTCACATGAACCGGGGGGTGAACTATTTGCTTGACTACACTCGTTTGTGGGGTTGTCTGCTGCCGAGGGGGCGGCGTGTGTTTGTGTGCAACGAAGTCACGTGTCGGAAAGCTATCAAGGAGGGGAATCTCAGAAACACCTTGGCAGAGGGATGGTATTCTACTCGGAGGATTGCCCGTTAAGCCGAAGGCCGGCAAGAGATGTGGGCGATGATGTTTAGATGCTCCTTCGATTTAAGAAAACTGTGGTTATTTGCTCATGTGGAATTCGGGGAAGAGGGAGAAGAGATGACAACGATTTAGCTCCAGACCAAGGAACGGTCTAAGGAGCAGGGATTGACTGACCATTCAGTTTCAGCAAATCATGAATTAACTTCGCTTCGGCACCATCGACGCTGAAGGAGGAGGCCACTTGACTAAGTGCACGTAGCACCCAACAACACGGAATCCCCGCATATCCCAAAGTACACCAATACCACATGCCTTATCGACTCCTCGCCACCTGCTCCTAATCTCTCGATTATTCCGCTCAAGTGGCTGCAAGCCGGCACCCTCGAGATTATCCAATGTCAAGTCCAAGTGTGACCATCTAGCCCTGACTGCGGACATCGCTCCTCGCGTCCTAACCACTTAGAGCCGCTATAAAGTTTGCCCCCACAAGTCCGCACACAATTCGATGAACCAACCGACCCAAACGCAAGGTCGCAATAAATCACCTGTCAAACGGGCTACTTCCACGTACTCAAGCTTAATCTAATCTCCCATCAGCCACCGTAAGCCGGTGGTAAAAGCAAATCCCAGACACGGCCACAATCAGCTGCTAATCGCCGTGAATGCTTGCAAATCGGTTTTAAATTTAAAAATAGAATATATGTCGCGACTTCTCGAGGCGTCCTCTTGCGTCATTCTGACGGTTCTTATCAAAAGTACAGGGAAATGGAGAAACAATGTATCGCACCACAAGGCGCGGATGCTTGCTTCGCTAATGGCTTCGATAAGCGAGTGAGTGTTTCTCGCTCTGGTGCCGTTTGAAAGTGAAAAATTTATCGAAGCATGGGTGCTTCTGTGCACTCGATGCTTAAGGGAGTTCACTTGAGGGGGCTTTGTTTCTCTCTTGGGGAATATGTTGGATTAAGGTTTGTTCTTACTCTAACTGAAGTTAGTTAATAATTGGACACAAGCTCCGGGACTGCACTTTGCCAACAAGAGAATCATTCCTGAGTCTAACTGTCTAAATATAAATGGAGTCGAACTGAAAGACAGCTTTATACCTAGGTGCCATTTATTCCAAACTCGTCTGGAAGGCTAAAACGGAGGATCGTATAAAATAGGAGTAGGTACGTTTGGTGTTATTCATGCAAACGTGCCTTTTAAAAAACCTGGGATCTCAAATCACGGGAGATACACTAGCTATATATACATTTTTTTTTGTTTAATTTGCGCGTGCTCAAGGGATTTGCTAATACCCTTCTGTGTCCGGGGTCAAGCCACAGCGCGGGCCGAAGGTATAGAGGGAGAAAGGGAGAGGAGGTACCTGTGCACATTGGTCTTAAATTTCTGCGGGTTGTAGTCTGTGGGAAATATTAGTTTGGGAAGAGCATTCCATATTCGTGCAGTGCGGCTGAAGAACGAGTCTCTGAATTTAACTGTGCGTCCGAAAGTAGGCTTAAGGGTATACTGATGGGCATTCCTGGCGAGACGAGTATTGCGGGTGAATTCATGGAGAGGAAGAATGCAGTTAGCTAGCTCACTTGAGCATCGTTTGTTGAAATAACGATAAAACACGGACCGAGAAGAGACGGTACGTCGATGTTCGAGCGAGTCTAATGACTCTGCGATATTGTTGTCTCCTGTAAGTGTTATCGCTCGCTTTTGGATTCTATCAAGTAGGTGCAGTGTGGTCTTGGGGGCACCAGACCAGACCAAGCTTGGGGCGGATGTACGCCTTATAAATCAAAGCCAAATCAGAAGGGGTGAAGTATTTCTTGCATCGATTAAGAAAACCTAAACATTTCGCAGCATTTTTGGCGACCTCAAATATGTGATCGTTCCAACTAAGTGTTGTGTTGATACACATACCAAGGATGGAAAGTTTTCCGGTTTCATCGACACAAGCGCCATTCATGGATAATGGCGGATTATCAGGGCTTCGCTTGAGTGACAGCAGACAGCATTGAGTTTTTGAAGCATTGAATTCCACTCTTTTGGTTTTTTTCCCAGCTAGTTATGCTGTCAAGATCGGAATTCAATACGCTGCCATTCCAATTCTACGGCCGAAGGGCGGGGTCGTGAGTCTTGGAACGAATATGAAAAGCTAAGGGTGCTGTCATCAGCGAAGGAGTGGATTGGATCAGAAGTTGCAGACAAGAGATCATTTATAAAAATGAGAAAGAGTGTCGGAGACAGAACTGAGCCTTGGGGAACACCAGCATTTATTTGGTGGATATCACTTGAACCCATCCAACAAAACTTGAATTGAACGGTTCGAAAGGTAATTAAAACAGGCACGCATTTTCGCCAAGAGAGCTTGATGCCAAACTCGGTCAAATGCTTTAGAAATATCAAGCGCAACGATCTTGCTTTCTCCTGCATTGTGCAAAGACTGTGACGGTGAGATAAGACGGTGAGATAAGCTATCAGATCACCAGTGAACCTGTCGCTGCGGAACTCATATTGTCGGTCATTACGAAGCGTCCGCGGTGAAAGCACCCACAGGGACTGTCGCAACACTTTTGTCCGGCTAAGGGAGTTGCGTGGGATCTCAGTATAGTATGCCTGATCCACAAGCAAGGAGAACCCTTTGACTGCGACAGATGTCGAGGGATCTCCTGACCATCGCATATAAGATCTTCTCTGCATTTTGTGTGCCCGCCTGTAGCCGTTTCTAACCAATGTGATAGGTCCATATCGGTGTTTCATTGGGCCGGGGGACGACTGGAGATGATCGTACAAGACTCTTACGAGAGACACGATCCTCCAGAGTTCCGTACAACTGCTAGCATTCGTGACCTTGACGTGATTTGCAGAACGCAGCGAGCAGTCAATGAGGCGTTTGCTGGCGTTGAAATTGAAGCAACTGAGGGCAAAGTGAGTACATGCTGCCCTCAAAAAAATACGTACAACACTGACTTCTTGAACAGAGCGTCACAATGGACAGCTTTAACGAATGAACAACACTGCTCTAGTCGCACCAGTAAAGTCCACGGAATTTAGGGCACTCACGCAACCGATGGCGCACACAAGTGGAAACGGACCTCACCCAATTTGGCGGACGAAACTGACGACAGGTAGTCAGAGATCGCGTTGGTTGGAGAGGCTGATTGGTTGAGACCTAGGTCCACCCCGAACAGTGGCGCCGAATAAGGAAGCAAATGAAGTTTTTTCCCGTCAAGGTAAAAATTACGAACATGCCCTTTGTTGGTTGTTAGGCCTAAGGGCTGTTTTCGTCCAGTTTCAGAATACTATTGTGTTTAGGGTGTAGTGTGTGTCGTAACTTTACGTCAATAGTTTTAGTTAGTTCGATGCTAGTGGTGTTCGTAGGTCTGTGGTTCTAACACTAGCTTGGATCGTTGGGAGTCAGGTTCGAATCCTGTCAGGTAGTGCATCTTATTTTTCGGTTGTTCCAAGCTCCTCCAATTTTAGTTCCATGTCATTGAAGTGGCTGAAGAGGTAAATTGGGAATTAGCGGCTCTGCAGATGGCATGATGTTGTGGAGAGCCGCAACTCTCCAAAGTACAGCCGAAGCAGAGGACAGCTGGACCCATCCACTTCACTCGCATTCTGACTTCATGGATGGAACGTGGTGCACCAATAATAAAAATTGAAGAGAAGTAGAGCAGTTTTCATGACAGTGATCACATCTTAGGTGTAGAACGGGTGAAGAAAGGTAGGAGGGGTTTCTCGTCTGCGGGCGTTTCTCGTCTAAGGCTAGAGGAGTATTCCCGCCCCACCCGGTCATTAAGACAAGGAGTACCAGTAACACGGCACACCCGACAAGTAGTGCATGAGCCCGGCATGAGATCGCGGATTAGCACAAAATAAAAGACCTGAGGTAAAACTAGTCTAAGACCAGGCCATCAATCTTTGTATGTGGTTATAACCGGGTGTGCTTGTGTGCGGTGAAAATCGAAACGGTCGGCGATTCGAGTAGAAGGAAAAAAGAGAGTTACGGTCAATCAGGCGTTGGCGGTGCGCGTTCGTTCTCGCGCAATATTCATTCCAGATCGGAGGGGACAGGGTTCGAGTCCCGAAATCCATTTGATTCTTGCGTTTTGATACATTTTTCTTTTCTTTCTGAAGTATTGCATTTTTTTCCCTTATTTTTTATTTTGGATCTGATGTTAGTTTTGAGTTAGTTTATGAAAAAAAAAATTGTATAAGTTGTAATTAAATAAAATTGCGAAGAAAATTAAAAAGCGGACTACCATCTTATTGCGGAAAGTCAATCGCGTGGCGCCCATTTAAAAATTTAACCAACAACAAGACCACGGCCTTTCTGCACGGCTGCTCAGGCACCCTCCCGGACGAGGTTGCGCGTAGGTCGAAAGATCGGTGTAACATGGTTTTGTACTACCTCCCTTAACCTCAGATTAATGGATGCTCCTTCAGTTTTAATGAGCTCCTCACACAAACCATCTACTGTCAGGTACTCACGTCAAGAAGTTGGCGTTAAAGAATGAATCCATACGCACTTTTCTTCTTTTCTGAATAAGAAGACATAGCTCTGCGTCTACAAATACACAGAATTCTCCCAGCTCCCGTTGTTTCAACTGACACCTAGTAAGACTCAAGCACTGACTTAAGTGAACCTCCCTCTCTCTCTCTCTCTTTCGTCATCCCCTATCCAATCATGATACCCTGGCTCTCAAATATCCACGTTCACGATCGAAGGCCCTCATGCCTAAGACACATTCCCCCCAAATGACTTTACAAAGTTGTATCCATTTCATGCTCAGCAAGTTCGTATCACATTCTGCTTAGTTGCTGGGAATTAGTCACCAGTGTTAGTTGCACTGCACTTTGTCCGCTCGTCGATGCCTGATTAGAACCCACAACAAAGCCTCAGTGCTCGCGATCAGCGCCACAGTCGCTGAACAAACAAAAATCGAACAAAGACACTCCCCGCTAGATACTGAGCGCTTGTGGGAAAACAGCGAGTCGAACAAAAGCAACCCTAGACTCAATCTGCGTCGCATAAAATGCGTCACAAGAGCGCCAAACCAATGCGGGCAAGATTACATCGATTGCGATTGTCGGCTATCGGAGAAGAGGGACGAGAGTTAATTTATTTGATCTGCGTACATAAGCCGAACGCAACGCATCTAGCAAGTAACTCACTGCGTGTGTCTGTGGGAACAAACTAGAGGCTCGTACTTGGGGCAGTGAGTGCGCGTCTGAGTGCAGATGCACGCAGTTTGCACTGGCTGACCGATAAAACCAAATTGAGTGGATCCAGCAGATGGCATCTGCTGCAACAGCCACTTAAGCTCAATGCTGTGCGCTAGTGAGGGAAACGTGTTTGTCTCTCGGAATGCACTGGGTGCGCCGTAGTTTGAGGAACTGGGGGGATGGTGGTGGGGTGAGTGGGAAGGAGGGAGGAGGCAGTCGTGGAAGAGACCGAAGGTAACGAGCACAGACGCTTTATTTGTGTTTAAGGGCGCCCAAGATCTTGCACTGAGGAGATGTATGATTCGAATGGAGTGCAACAAGGGCCTTAATTACGGATGCAATGTAGGTGGAGTTTGCAAGAAGGCAACGAAATCGAACGGAATTGATTCAGAAAAGTGCCGATTGTGAGATCGATAATCCCCGAGAATGCATTCCAAATTCACAGACAATCTGAATACGGACCCCGCGACCCCTTTAGAAGAAGGTCGGAAGTATGTGACGATGACGACTGAATTCGGACACAGTTGAACTTTTAAAGTGTATACAGTGAAAGCTCCAACAGTCGGACAGCGACGGACTGAGTCAATTTTACTCAGCAATAAGTCAGTGTTGTTGCTTCGCATGAAAATTTTTACTGAGCTGAGTATAGATTCTCAATAAAACACGCCTTTAGTTCTTTTATGATTTTCTGAAATTTGTGAACGACTAAATTCGAAGGGGAAATCGAGTAATGCTATAACAATCGACTCAAAATACCAAAATAGCAGTCGACGATCGACACTCGTAATCGGGGCCATATATATTCAGTTTAATGGCGTCTCTAAACATAGGGCAGCAACTTAAGTAAGGCCTGTAGTAGAACGAAACTAAAAGAAGTTCGACTAGAACGCAAGATTGCTGCAATAAAGCGGGGTTCCATTCCAAAAATGAGTAATCAAAAAGAAATGATTGCCAAACATGAGGAATTTAAAAGAGAGCAGCTCTCGAGGTTGTCGCCGTGACGTTGTGGGTATGTGCGTCGACCCCATACGCAGCTTAACCTCGCTGCTTGGATTCGATTTCCGATTCGATCCGTACGACAAAAACTAATTTTCACTGTCCCATCTCTTTCGAGTCACTGACGCTTAAAGAGTGATAACTGTATAACATTTGAATTCCGTGATAAGGGAACTTGAGAGATGTATTTTGGAAGCATTGATGTAGGCTGAGCGGGAAGTCTCAGAGTTGTGAAGGAGGACGGCGGCACGGTCTAGCCGTAACTTATTAAATTGATCATTCAGTCGGGAATTCAAGGTGGGCACCAAGTATGATTCGACTCATATACATATCCGCTCGGCCACGTTGGCCTATTTTTGTTTATGGTAAGAATAAAAAGAAGCATACCCAAGTGGCTCCCTTGGGGGACCCCTTATGTGACCAGCAAACGAATCGAGAGAGCGCAGATCAGAAGCGATCTTCCATGCAGGTTAGGTAAGGTTATTGTGGTGGCTAGCCTGACCTAGACCAGCGGGGCCCATAGGGTCCACCACAAATCATTATTCTTGTTAGAAGAGAATCTTAAAAATACTGATTCGAGGACAAGGCTGTGAAATGTTGTCACTGGTCAAAGGGAAATGTTGTCACGGGCCTAACACCTAAATCCAAAACAAAACCTAGAACTGAGAAAGAGAACTGAGTTCGTTTCATATCTAAACGGTACGCATTTGTTCGTGTAGATATCAAACGCTGTCTTGTGAGTCATATCGTTTACCATCGATTGTGAGTGTCGATGGTCGATTGAGTCGATAGTGGAAAAATCTATCGACTGAAAGCCAATTTGGTATTGTGTAACTCAATCGACTGAAGATCGTATTGAATTAAAAACGTGCATATTACGAATTTGTATAAATCGAACATTTGACGATGTCAAATCTCTTAATTCGTGTTCACATACCTAGGTGTGAGAAGCACATGAATATTAGCTAGAGAGAGAGCTTGTGAAGGCCCATAAGTTGGGGGGAGATATGTGGACTTCGCCGTCGACCACAAATTTGTGAACGAGAATATTTAAAAGGGAAATCGACTAATATCGAACACAATAGCAAAATCAATCGACTGTCGACAAAAGTCGATTGCTAGTCCACAATCGACACTCCCACTTGGGCCCATATAATTCTGGCTTGTACGACCAAACATATTTTTCACGGCCCTACCTCTTTGGAGTCACTGACAATGCTCAAAGAATGATAACCGTCTTGAAGAAGCTTCTCACACTTGGCCGTTCTTAGTCGGCATAAAATTGTAGGTCCCTTACCTTCGTGTGAGAGCAATACAACCACCCATATTATTATTATTAGCTCTCGAGATTAGAGCTCTTGATACACGGGTAACCGGGTACCCGCCTTTTCGGGTATCACTCAGGCACCAAATGGTTACCGGCAATATTTCGGGTACCCGATAATTTGGAGCGTTTGTGTGCCGGGTACCCATTACCCGATAGTGACGGGTACCCGCCAACTTGGGTATTACCCGATATTCGGGTACTCGGGTAATATTAAGAGCACTACCGCATGATGCTTGAATTTCTGGGGTTTTTGGCTACAAAGGCAATTTTTTGTTTTTCTGCGGAATCTCGAAAAAAACCGTGTCGAGAGTTCATCTTACACAAAAGATTCTAGCCCTTTTGTTCCTTTTTTTCAACGAGTCTAGTCATTGTGTTCTGTCTCCTGCTCAAGGATCAGATCAAAGCAGGCGACATAGAGCCACGATTTGAAGCAGACTACACTCGTCACCTTACTCAGTCATTCGAGCATTGTCTTGAAGACTTTCTAGTCTCGATTGGAGGCCAAGAACCTGTCGGACGTCGTAGCACAAGTCTCTCCTTAGGCCGCGTTCCGCAAGAATGAGTTTTGCTGTGCACAGAGCATGACCTTCTTCCGCTGGAGGCAGCCCAGGAATTGGTTTACCCATGAAAAGGCTCTTTTTTCACTCTGCTTGCCTGAAGTTACGTCTATTCACGGTGGAGAACTCACCGTCCACGGACGCAGAGTAGAACCAAGCAGAAGTCAAAGAAATACCTGCATAGACCTCCCCGTCACGTCGCCAGGATCGTCTACATCGTCATCCCCCTCCAATCGCTCCTTAGAATGTGTGCAACCCCTGGTTGCATTTGTTGGCCAAAAAATCCAACACACCCCTGCGCATCGATTTCCAAGCCATTCTGGACACAACTGCGCAACAACAAGCGGAAACAAACAAACAATCGATTGGCGACGCAGAAAAACTCCCAACAAACCCCCTAATCGCGAGCTCGGGACGCGCACGGAGATAAAGGCAAATTGCCAACATGTGTCGAAAGCCGAAATATTAAGATAAATCGTGGCGTCAATCGCCGATAAACTCGAACAAACACGAGACCCTGCCCTACCGCAACATCAGCGGGCGCCTCATGCACCCCCCACACCGACGACGAGCAAACTACGGTTAAGGCAGCCGAACCACGTCCATCGGAGAGAGACAAGACAGCAGCGCGGCGAGGGTTGACTAATCTGTGTGCCAGTTCATTCACATCGAGTTCCTAGTGCTCGTGCACCGAGTCTAGTGCTGGGCCAACAACAACAATGCCGAGTACAAGTTGGGTGCTCGTGCACCGGGGATGAACGCGCCGATGAACCGCTGGATATTCACTGGAACTCTACGAACATCGGCACAAAAGATCTGCGAGAACGTGACTCAGGCGATCGGAGCGCGAACTTTGCTCGCCAGAGTTGCTCGCATCTGGGAACCGAGATGCTGTTACATCATACGATACGCCTTGGCAACATGATGCAGCAGCACGGGCACGTCGTCGCTGACGGGAAACCAGCCTCTGTGGCTGGGAGCAACAACTGAGGGGGTTCTTTGTTCGCGCATGGTTGCGCGGGTTCACTGGCGTTCATCTGGTGTCGACATCGGAAGCAGTGCGGTTACTTCACCGGCCCTCTGGGGGTCTTTGTTTTGGGTTGGGTGTGTGCGACTGTGGTTGTGGTGGTGGTGGTGGTGGTATATTTTGTCGTGGCAGAGGAAGATGAAGAGACGAGCAGTTGATTGATGAGTGCATGAGCAACAGAGATGGCGCGTGAGGGACAAAGAGAGAAACATGGAGTCCGTGGCAAATCAGGTTTGTTTGCTTATTTTAGTGCTCGGCGACAGTGGGAAATTAAATTTCCCTAGAAGTTGGCACCAGATTTATTGTTTTTGAAGATGAGACACGAGCAATGAATTTATTTAGTAGACAAGTTGTTATCTGAGAGAGAAGGGTATTTAGAATAGGCCATTGGAGTATAACTTTGATTTTGATTTAAAAACCCGGTATTTTTAGGTGATTATACAAAAATGTCTGACCAGAGACCGTGCGTAGGCTTACATAGGTTGGTTGGAGTTCGGAAATAGAAGCTAGAAGTCACTGATTCGCTGTCAAAGAGGGGGTTGCGACACAGAGGATATGAGAAAGAGAACATTTAACCCTTTCAGTATTTTCGTCGTTTATTTAGAAGTCCATATGGCATCATGGCTTTTTCGTTTCTCATGCGTCCCACTCACGATTGGATTAAATTTTTTGTTTACTTTTAAATTGTGCACACTCATTGGAAGGGCAGTCAAATAAAAAAAACTCAGCAGCATATCCGGTCGGCTCCGTGCTTTTGAATGAGGAAGGCGAAATATAAGAAATACAAATTCGTAGGGTTTACAAAGCCCCCAACAGAATGTGAAGACCACACCATATTGCTTGAAAAGGTAAGCAAATTGTTTTGTAGATGTGGTGCCAATTTTTCTAAGACCGCTGCTCCATAGGTTGCCACTTGGTATGCCTAAGCGAGATCACATTTAAATGTAAGTCAACTTGTGTAAATCTTAAGTTCTGGCGCAAATGATTCTTGATTCGCTGTACTTGTGGGAACACAATTTCAAAAAAATACAAGGGTGGGGACAGACCAACAAAGAGTTTAGAGGTCCCTAGTATCTGCGGCCAAGGAACTGCTTACGCAGACGTGCACGCTAAAATGAATAAACTAAGTGTCCAAGACAAATAAACGGGGCTAAGTGGAAAAAGGCGAGCTGTCATGTGATTTCTTTAACATCATCCTGGAGATGATCGTGCAAGACTCACACGCCAAAACTAGAGGCACGATCTTCCAGAAGTCCGTACAACTGTTAGCATACGCGGACGACATTGACGTGATTGGCAGAACACAGCGAGCCGTCAATGAGGCGTTTGCTGGCATTGAGGCGGAATCGGCTAAAATGGGTCTAGCGGTGAATGAGGGCAAAACGAAGTATATGCTGCCATCGAGAAAGGACGCACAACATCGCCGTCTTGGACAGAGCGTCACAATGGGCAGCTATAACTTCGAGGGAGTCAAGGGAGTCCACGGCTCCGCAGGAAGCAGTACAAACAACATCAGTACCGAGATTAAACGCAGAGTAACTCTTGCCAACCGCTGTTTCTATGGGCTCAACAGGCAATTGAGTAGTAGAGCCATCTCTCGAAGGACCAAGCGGACTTTATACAAGACCTTGATCATCCCAGTCCTGCTGTACATGTAGAGCGTATGGACAACTCAGCTCCGGCTCGAAGAGTCTTCGACTCAGAACCCGTGTGTTAGGGAGAGAAAAGAGAGAGAGAAACCAATTGTATCTGAAAGCCAGTTGACTGGCTGGACGGCAGTTGGATTTCATCAGTCGAGAGGAACGGAGCACAACACAATCAAGAAACGAAACCAAAATAAAGCAAAAGTAACGAATAAGAATAAACTACAAATTTATAATATTCAGAAAATTAAATATACAAATATTTTAAAAGTTGTCGCCGTCAGTTACACCGTGGGACAGCGCAACAGAGGACGCCCGCATTTAAGGTGGCGCACCCAGGTGGAGAAGGACCACAACCAACTTGGCGTGCGACACTGGAGACAGCTAGCCAGAGACTGCTAGCTGGAGAGGCTTGTTGGTTGAGGTCCAGGTCCAAGCCGGACTGTAGCGCCAAATAAAGAAGAAGAAGAAGAAGTGGAAAAAGGCCTGCATTCCTCCTAAAAAAGTAATGGTTATCGAGTAAGCTAAAGTGAAGGCACTGGAAAGTGGAAGAGGAAACTGCTGTCAGGAGCTGGACATATTAGAGTAAAAACCACCTCCAGAGTCCAAAGATGCTGGAAACTCTGACTGGAAGTCAGAAGAAAGCCTGACATTATTTACAAAAGGCTTGTGTTGGGTATAAAGTGGCGGTTCTAGCCAAAGACGATCCTAATACCAGTCTCCTTACGGCCCAAATGACAATGCTGCTTAAAGTTCTACATGAAAAAGTCCTTGGACAAAAGAAGAGCTGCCTCAAGTTTTAAACCGCGAATTCAAAGCAGGTTTTCTAACTCTTAATTGCTTGACAGAAAATATGGTAGAGTGGTTGAAAATCGCTGCACATCTGCTAAAGCCTTGGGAAGGTGCCGGGCTTGTGGGCTACAAAAGAGGAATCCATTCCTCAATCCTGTACCCTAGTCGGCTACTCTCCCAATTCTGCAGGCACAAGACAGAGAAAATACTCGACCTCGTGCAAACCCAAAATGCCCGAATAAAAGTGGATAGAGTCAACAAGGGTGCCATCCGCCGAGTTCTGTGCCATCCTCCGACGCGTGCACTTGTCTCCGTCCGTGCATTACGCGAGTGCAACATCTAAGAAAATAAAACCCCGTGCTCCCTAGTCACAAAAGCTCCGCCAGTGCTCGGAAAAAAAATTAAATAAAAAAGTGCAAGTGCTAGGGAGAAGTGTTTCGGTGTCGAGTGCGTCCGGTCCGCTCCCTCACGCCCCTTTCCCTCTCAAGCCACTGTTGCGCATTCTCGGTCGCAACTCCCGTTTGCTTTCATCAGTCGTGCTGATGCAATGACTTCACACTCGCTAAGATTCGCGGCGATTCTTTCAAATTCACTTTTGTGATCTCAAGCCACTTTCACACAGGAAATCTTTCAGTCTCTGCAATTGAGATCTCAATTCTGAACCTTTTCTGTTTCCTACCCCCCCTCACACATGCGTCATCACTTTCTCACACATGTACAGCATGCTTGCAATACCCAGTAATGAGAACATAAGAATAAAGTAACCCAAAGAAAAAACGAAGAGAGATAAAAGAGAATAGGAAATCCAAAAGCAAACCCCGAGCACACCAGACGCGGGCTACCCCTAGCACGTCTCACCTCCCTTGCCGACAAGATGGGAAGATCGCCGACAAGAATTTCCTGTGTGAAAGCGGCCTAGCATCTGACATAGCGGATCTTAGAAGTGTGAATTTGGTGGTGGACCAGCTCGGATCGATGTATGGGCATAACACGTACATCGATTGTTGTTGGATTTGCACTTCTCATTTCTGCTTCACCACTCGCAGTCGGAGTTGGTTTCTTTATATCTTCGTTTTGTCCTTTATGGGATGCTTTAGGGTTGATGTGAGCAATGTGCGTGGGCTTATAGCGAATCTCTCCGCTGTGTATGTCCACTTATCCCTTTACAAACCAGATGCCTTGGCGCTGAGTAGGTGAGAATACCGAATTATCGGATTTGAACCTGCCTGGGTATAGCTTGGTGCCGCTCTTCTTTTTACACCGCGGTCTCGCCATTTACCTCCGTAGTGATGTAGCTCACCAAATTCAACCACAATACGGCCGCTGTTCCAATCCGGAAGTGCTTAAGACTCCATGTCCGTAAGCATTTAATCAACTACTGCTTTATTTATAGCAGTCCAAGCTTGGATAGCAATTCAACTTTGAACGAATTTGATGCGCTATCCGATTCCATCTCAATAATTGTATCCCTGTATCCTCGCACTGAAATTGCCATTGCGGGCGATTTCAATGTACACAATTCTAATTGGCTTCCACATTCAGGCCAGACAACATCCGAAGGAAGGTACGTCGAAATCTTTGCTGAGGTAGACAATCTGACCCAGCTAGTAAATGAGCCCACAGGAATACCTGACATTGCAGATCATTCCGACCTCAACCAACTTGGCGTGCGACACTGGAGACAGCTAGCCAGAGACCGTGCTAGCTGGAGAGGCTTGTTGGTTGAGGCCCAGGTCCACACCGGACTGTAGCGCCAAATAAAGAAGAAGAAACAGATCATTCCGCCGACACCCAGGACCTGTTTCTCACCTCTCATCATGATAAATATTCTGTTGACATACTGTCACCTCTAGGCTCGTCGGACCATTGTGTCGTAAAATTCTCGTTATCACCACACACAGTTAGAGAACAAATTCCTAAAAGAACAGGATGGCTGTACGAGAGAGCCGATTGGAACGAACTTAACTTTAACTATCCACTTTGAGGATCTAGAACCCCTCGAACCAGGACCTAGAACTAGAGCGGCTTTCGGCCCGGCAAAACGACAGTAGACCAAATCTTCACACAAAGCCAAATCCTGGAAAAGACCAGCGAGTTTCAAATCGATACGCACCACCTCTTTATCGATTATAAAGCCGCATACAACGGCATTCTTCGCAAGGAGTTATTTGGTGCGATGGCCGAATTCGGGATCCCGGGAAAACTTATCCGGTTGTGTCGCACTACGCTGCACCGTGCAGTTCGGCTCGAGGACTTCCGAGCCATTTGAAACCTGCACCGGACTTCGGCGCTGTCGTGTGATTTCTTCAATTTGGAACTGGAGAAGATAGGACACTATCTTCAGTCAAGTCAGTCCAACTGTTGGGATATGCAGACGCCATCGACATAGTCGCGTGTTCCCAATGGGCCCTAGTGAAGGCATTTACAGCAATTGAAGAAGAGGCGAAGCGAGCTGGTCTTAAGGTCAACGAGGATAAAACTAAGTATATGCTATCGACCAAAAAACCATCCCTCACACACCATCTTGGACAAAATATCACAATCGACAGCTACAATTTCGAGGTAGTAAAGGAATTTGTCTACCTCGGAGCAAACGTAAACTCCACAAACGACATCACAGTGGAGATCCGACGTAGAACCGCCTTTGGCAACCGATGTTACTTCGGTTTGTCAAAACAAATGGCGTCAAACTCATGCTTTTCTTCTTCTTCTGGTGGTGCTACAGTCCGGGTGGATTTGGGCCTCAACCAGTAAGCCTCTCCAGTCGGCACGATCTTAAGCCAGCTGTCTCCAACTGCGCACAGCTAGTCGATTGAGGTCCTTCTCCACCTGGGTGCGCTATCGGTTCGGTGGGCGTCCTCTATTCCATTGTCCCACTGGTTCGGAGTCGAAGAAGGTCATGCTATACAAAACCCTTATTTTGCCAGTCTGGACGCTAAAGAAACTGCGGAGCAGTTGGTGCCTTCGAAAGAAAAATTCTTCATCGGATATATGGTCCCGTCTGCGAGGAAGGGGAATGGAGGAGAAGACACAACTGCGAACTCTACGAGCTGTTCTAGGATGTGGATGTCGTCGACTGCACTGCTCGGCCACATCGAGCGCATGGATAACAATGCTCCAGCTATGAGGGTCTTCGAATCCCAGCCTCCTGGTTCGAGAAGGAGAGGAAGACCGAATCTCCGGTATAAAGACCAAGTAATTGCGGATGCAAGACAGATTGGTCTTGATGACTGGAAGTAGCTTTCCCAGGACTGTCAACAATGAAAAGCAGCTATCGCTCAGGCTCGGACCCTGCATGGGTAGTCAGCTTGATAAGTAAGCAAGAACTCCTCGATGTTACAGGAACGTCCATTAGTGCTGAAGAAAGACGAAAATCCTCCAGGCAACAGTATAATTAGGAGTAACATTAGCGACAACAACACAAGCTGAATCACGTGTCGCATTTTAAACTTACTAGGTATTCCAATTGAATGAAACACAATCTTTGATTAGAACTCGTGTAGTCAATGAAAATACATACATTTGTCAACATTGCTAAACAAGCTCGAGCATATAAAGCTACCGAACACTAAACGGTGTTCAATCTGCTTCTGAAAAGCAAGTCAGTTGGCAAAACCCTTATTCAATCATTGATATGGTAGCTGTATGGACTAATCCACAAGACCTAACCTAATCTAATCACTGCTTTAAGGTGAGTTTGTGAATTCATTGTAGAAACCGTTGCTCACACAAGTGAAAGGGAACATCAACAAACCAATCTTCTCAAAGCTCTGCTATCATTTTTAAAATAAATTTCCTCAATTGCCTTTCCCAGAAAAAAACCTCACAGACCACGTACAAGACTGAACATCTGGCAACGCCCCCAGTGCCCATCACATTAAGCTCAAGATTTGCCTAGACATACACCACTTCATGAATTTAAAAAAGCTTAAAGCTGTGAGCGACTGCTGGTATTCCTATTTTTCTACCGATGGCGCTGCCTTCGGTGGGAACATTGAGCAGTTGGCGGAGAGCTGCTAGAAGTGGTATCCTTCTGTCCGTCTGTCCGTCTGTCCGTCTGTCCGTCTGTCCGTCTGTCCGTCTGTCCGTCTGTCCGTCTCTGTCCGTCTCTGTCCGTCTCTGTCCGTCTCTGTCCGTCTCTGTCCGTCTGTCCGTCTGTCCGTCTGTCCGTCTGTCCGTCTGTCCGTCTGTCCGTCTGTCCGTCTGTCCGTCTCTGTCCGTCTGTCCGTCTGTCCGTCTGTCCGTCTGTCCGTCTGTCCGTCTGTCCGTCTGTCCGTCTGTCCGTCTGTCCGTCTGTCCGTCTGTCCGTCTGTCCGTCTGTCCGTCTCTGTCCGTCTCTGTCCGTCTCTGTCCGTCTCTGTCCGTCTCTGTCCGTCTCTGTCCGTCTCTGTCCGTCTCTGTCCGTCTCTGTCCGTCTCTGTCCGTCTCTGTCCGTCTCTGTCCGTCTCTGTCCGTCTCTGTCCGTCTGTCCGTCTGTCCGTCTGTCCGTCTGTCCGTCTGTCCGTCTGTCCGTCTGTCCGTCTGTCCGTCTGTCCGTCTCTGTCCGTCTGTCCGTCTCTGTCCGTCTGTCCGTCTGTCCGTCTGTCCGTCTGTCCGTCTGTCCGTCTGTCCGTCTGTCCGTCTGTCCGTCTGTCCGTCTGTCCGTCTGTCCGTCTGTCCGTCTGTCCGTCTGTCCGTCTGTCCGTCTCTGTCCGTCTCTGTCCGTCTGTCCGTCTGTCCGTCTGTCCGTCTGTCCGTCTGTCCGTCTGTCCGTCTGTCCGTCTGTCCGTCTGTCCGTCTGTCCGTCTGTCCGTCTCTGTCCGTCTGTCCGTCTGTCCGTCTGTCCGTCTCTGTCCGTCTGTCCGTCTGTCCGTCTGTCCGTCTGTCCGTCTGTCCGTCTGTCCGTCTGTCCGTCTGTCCGTCTGTCCGTCTGTCCGTCTGTCCGTCTGTCCGTCTGTCCGTCTCTGTCTGTCTGTCCGTCTCTGTCCGTCTCTGTCCGTCTTTCCGTCTCTGTCCATCTGTCCGTCTCTGTCCGTCTCTGTCCGTCTGTCCGTCTGTCCGTCTGTCCGTCTGTCCGTCTGTCCGTCTGTCCGTCTGTCCGTCTGTCCGTCTGTCCGTCTGTCCGTCTGTCCGTCTGTCCGTCTCTGTCCGTCTCTGTCCGTCTCTCCGTCTGTTTGAAAAACCTGAATTTTCGCTCCTGAATTATTTTTGCTATTATCTTGGCTAAAGCAGGTAACACGCAAATACCCTTCAAATTTCGCAGAGCAATTTAAATCTTCCTTTTTACGAAGCTTCCGATTATTCCCTTATTTCACTCGGACATCAATTCAAGGTACTAGCTTACCATGGTCTCCCTATAATTGGAAGTAGCAGCTCAGACCTTGGTTCTGCTCGTAGGAGCTCAGCGGGGATGCCCTCAAAACCTAGCGTCTTGTTGCTTTTCAATGCTTTGAAGGCGGAAATTATTTCATTTGTACTGGAGGGAGTGGTGCGGATTTAGACAATTCTTACATCGGACAGATCAGTCGGGTTTGATTGCTGGCAGATACACGGTTCAGAACCGAAATAAAATGCTTTCTCCCCCTTTTGAGTTGACCCTCATCCGAACTCAGGACAGAACTGTCGAGACATTTCACTGGATGATGATTAGAACTACGACCACTAGTCAGCTATCAGAAATAACGTGGACTTTGTTGTCGACCGAAATCGACAGCTCCAGTGGTCAGTGATTTCTGTGATGTCGCGCACATTCATTGCATCGCTAAAAGCACGTAGCAACAAACCCCACACGGTGCGAGTGAGTAGTGATTGTCCTTGATGACAAGGCTATTGATGGAGAGGCAGATGTTCAGCGGAAGTTCTTGTAAATCCTGTAATTTGCCCATCCCTCTGCGCCGCAGAGCAGAACTGTTTTTTGTGCAGAGTCAGTCAGGTCCCTCGAGAGAAACATGTTCAACACTATTGTTCCTTCCAGCAATTGACAAGAGTTGTCTACTTTTCCGTTCCTAGTTACCAGAGGGATATGCACGGCAAAGACCAAATTGACAGGTTTTCAAGTGTCTCTCATTAGAGCTTCCATCATAAATTGCCACGTTGACTCAGTTCAGTGGACCGAGAAGGAAGTCTCCCACTATCCACTCATCTTCCCAGAGACTGCAGCAAAAAAACAAAAACAGTGACTTCACGCCAATTAAAAGCCACCACGCCACCATCGTAAAACCCAACGGCGGCCAAGTCAACACCAGGCCAAGCAGAGTGATTCACACTCACTAAGCACCGAGCAGCTCTCCGAATGACCCGGACATGCGGAGTGAAGAACTTTAAATTTATGTCTCCTTTTACTTCAAACTGCTGGCGCCTTCCCAATCCAATCAGTGCCGCCGCTCCGACCCAGCGCTAACTTCATACGAGCACGCCACGCCACCGAGGAGTATGCCCCAGTGGCCTATTGATTAACTACTGCGTCCATTCCATGCCGAAAGCGAGCAGTGGGGAAAGAGACTTAACGAAAGCCCCAATTTGGGCACATTGCGAGCGTCATAATATCCATCCCTGTCGTCATACGAGGCAAACTCGAACAGCTCAAGACGGTGACGGTAATGCCTCGAGATTTATTAAATTTGCCCCACGACTGGAGGCGAACGCCTGAAGTGGTGTTACCCAACGCCGTTGGACGGTTGTGTCGCTTCGCTGTCGTCAATCATTTTGCAGCGGCCAAGTAAATCAGGCACCGGGCGCTCAAGGCAGCAGCAGCAGCAATGGTCTCCTCCCATCGCATTGGGCACGCCAAGCAGAAGCAGCAAAAAACGGAAGTGGTATGGAATAATGTCACGGTCATCTGCAGAGCACAATAGAAGGGTTCCCCGGGTGGGGTGGGTCTTAAACAATGGCGCTGCTGTCCACGGGCAACCTTGACTTTTTTGCCAGCACACTCCTGCTGGCTGGCGGAAGAACGAGCGCATTCCATGCATTGTGCAGAATGTGTACGGACACCCGGACACATGTTTAGACACACACGCAACCGGGCGGGGCGCCATCGGCATTCGGTGCACATCCATCACCGCGGGGAGCTGTGCGGTCTGATGTGTGGTCCTGATTGCCGCTAATTGACCTTCGGCCCTTCGTCGATTCGCAATGAATTGGACTCATGTTGCTGGGGACTGGGTTGGGAGGCTGCTTTGCGACTTTGCGCACTGGAGGCGATTAATTTGGGGCCAAAGGGACAGTCATAGTGCTGCATTCGTTGGAAATGGAACGTCAAGTGACTTGCAGCAAGGCCGACAGATCGAACGCGTTTTGGGATAAGGAGGAGGGCGGTGACACTGTTTGCCTTGGGACTTGATTGATTTGTGAATCTTTTACGAGCTGTGGTCGCTTAGAGATTCGACAGCTTGTGATGGATGGGCCGGGAGCCGGAATTGAGGGTGCAGTTGATGTCAGCTGGAAGTTAATCCTTGGCGGATTATCAAACTGGCTGGGGGATGTGAATGTGGCGCCGAGGAAGGTGTGGAATCTGTTCTGGAAGGAAGTCGTAGGCAAAATTAAGTCCACTCGGACTTTGTTCGAGGGAAGTGGAACAGATTGATGGATTCCGCCGGGCTGACCAGGAGACGGCCAAGGCATCGTGTTTGGATTTGCAGATTCCATGCTTTTCTTGGCGGGGAGTCGGTTTGGGCAGTTTGGAGGTTAGTCAATCAATCAAATCGGGAAACAAGGGGAGTCCCAGCGTCTGAAGATGAGTGAATATTTGAAAGAAAAATCTCCAGGTCCACTTGAGCTAGTCTACTGCGACGGAGAGGATGTCCGTGAGTCACAACAAAGATCCATAAGAGTGCCTGAAAATTGGAAGATGATTAAACAGGGGAACAATGTTCGTCTTTAATGTTCGATATGCTGGACGTCAAGATCTGCTTTGATGTCAACTGTTTGTTAACTTTTAACGAGATGACTAAGTATTTTAGTATCCAACCTTATGCAATGTTACCAGGACACTGTGACACTCTAGAAAAATGCGAAGCTGAGGAACTCGCGCTGTTTACCGGTGGATTAGCTTGATCAGATTAAGCAGGCCAAATCTGAGATCTCATATTGGCGTTCCAACAGGGCATTGTGCCATCGGAACTCACGCCGCTAGACTAGGCCTTCCTTAAAATGATTTCTGCAGAAGCTGCATGAACGAGGATGAGGAAGAAACCATTGAACACTTGCTATGCAGCTGCCGTGCTCGCTCATACCGTAGATTCAGACTTCTGCGGCCCATTTCTTTGACAATCTGGCTGAACTGAGCAGAATCAGAATCAGCCTTCTTCTTCGGTTTGCGGAATAGATACCCTTGATCCGCGTGGTAACACAATGGTCCTTCACTTGGCCTAAGTGTGCCTGTTATCCTTCTGCACGGCAGGCCGCCACCTCCAACTAACCTAGCCTACTGGTGGAGATCTGTCATTACTTCCTCTCGCTAGGGCAAAGCATCTCTTGATGTTTGAGATATCAAACCGTAGATGGTATAATGGCACAGGGTTAGAAACGATCTCACAACTTGAACAGGGCGGATCTTAGGACTCTCATTGGCGTTATCCCTGGGGGGGCCTCTGCTACGTCTACCCAAAAATGGCTTCTGTAAAGACGAGGATACTCTCATCGGCCTTTCCTCCTGAAAAAAATGTACTCCCAGTGACTTATGTACTTCTCTGATCTTGAGCAGACCAGTGTCAGTTTGCAGAGAAGATTCGATTAGATCCATGTGGTAACACAATGGTCACCAGGCGGTGACTGTTCACTCAGTGAAATAGTTTAGACATAATTTAGTGGCCGACATCGACCGATTTCTTGTAAAAGAACGAAAACCAAAAAGATCGGAAAATTTAGATCCAAGGAACAGATTGAAATAAATGCTTTCCACGTATAAGTTAAATTTTTATTATTTGAAATTTATTAAAAAAAATATTTATTATTATATTTTTCTGAGGCTCTTTATTCGGTTTGAAAGTTCAACTTAAACTAAACTTACAATCTAATTACAAATTGAAGATTACCTACGGGAGCCGCCAGCGTACGTGATGGAATTTGCCTCGCTTCGTATTTCTGTCCGTTGTCCAGACCTGTGTCAGCATTCCTGCATCCGATGTGCAGATGTTGTTCATCATTGCAGGTGTAGGGTGTTAGCGCATGACGAAATATCGTGGGAGAGGAATGTTGTTTACTTGACAACTTATGCGGTGTTAACTTATATACTGAAGCCATTTTAACATAATTCAGGATAGAATATCTACCAACTTCTGGACAGCCCAGGACGAACCAGGACCTTAACCAACAAGGCCCTCCAGCACCCGCTATATCTAGCTAGCTGCTACCAGTTTTTTTTTTGTGGGCGTCACCTATTTTTTGCTTTGTTCCACTTGCTGGAACCTGAAGACCTTTGGGATCGAATCAAAGTTGTGTGTGATGTGTGACTGGACTCACGGCGCACAGTGGTCGCTTTGTATGGGAGAGTTGGAAATAAATCTGTAACTTTTTAACCCCACGAACCGATCTTAATGAAATTTAAAACATAGTGCAAGTACTACGAGATCTTATTAATAATGATAATATGGGTGGCGCTACAGTTCGAGGTGGACCTGGGTCTATCTTCTCAGCAACCACTCCTGTTGTGCGTGTTATTGTTCTCTCACGAGTGGAAGGGACCTACAGTTTAATGCCGACTCCGAACGGCGAATTTGAGAAGCTTTTTCTAGACAGGAATACTCGAAAGAGGTGGAGCCGGGATTCGAACCTGGCACCCTCTGCGTAGGAGTCGACGCACTTACCCACTACGCCACGGGGACCACGAGATCTTATTATGTTTCAAAAATGGTTGATGTATCTCATACGCTAACGGAGTAATCTTAAGTTAAAAAAAACAAAAAAAAAACACTTTTTTTGTTTGAATGCATAAAATAATTATTTATTATTGTCGATGACTCAAAATTGGGACTTAAAGCAAATTTGTAATCACTATTTATATATATAAATTCAATTTTACAAGTTTTGGTAACGTACACTTTATTTGGAATTCAAGAAACTAAGCAATTCAGTATAATAAGGCTTGCGCTTCAGTACTAAGTCAATTTTTGTAATTTTCAAAGTCCCAACTTTGAGCTAACGGTACAGCCAAACGGATGATCCAAAGTCAACAAAATTTTGGCTTTCTAGGTTCTCATATTTGTAGAATCGAAAAACATAAACCATTTGGCCGGGAAAAAATATGTCACTTCGGGTATTTATTTCCACTGCGGGACCACTGTGCGGCGGTGTACACCTAGTGATGATGGTACCTGCATTTTTTGCTCTTTAAATATCTCAAGGAAATATTTTCTCTCCAAGGGATCGAACTGCCGCTTGAATCAGAATACTCTTAAGGCAATGAGTTGTATGACTGTATTGTGTCATTCAGCTGGCCTGGGGATGCGGTGGGACATCTGGTGATTGCCTTTCATGTCAAAAAGGGGGAACAAAAAGTTTGCTTCAACTGCTCTTTTAAGTCTCGCCGGGAAAGTCTACGTTGAGGTGCTTAAGTGCTGTGATTGAGCTCAGGATAGGGGATGAAAAGTCCAGCTTTCGTCCCGGCAGATGCACCGACCAGCTCTTTACTTTAACAATGGTACTTGAGAATGATTGGAATTAGTAGCTGTGATCGGGTTAATGTTGGTAAATCAACTCCTTCCACCGTGCGCCTTGGATTTCGCCAAGGATGCGACTTGTCAGCTCTCCCCTTCATTGTATATATGGACGGGATGCTGCAGCGGAGCTCAGGCCAGGGATGCTTTACATTGGGAGACTTGACTTAGTTGTCCTCACATCTTCCCAGACGGAGCTCCGCACTCGATAAGTTTGTGGCCGTCTGTGCTGTTGAAGGCTAACGTGAACAAATCAGAGGTTATGGTGATTTCCATAACGTCTTAGTTCTACATGTCTAGTGGAGTCCCATTGAAGCAGGTGGAGAAACTTAAGTATCTCGGGGTCTTTTTCACGAGTCTTGGGAGGAGTAAAGCTGAGGTTTTCTGTAGGAATGGTCAAGCTGGGTCAGTTTTGACACAGCTTGGAAGATCTGTTAACAGGAAGGCCGAGCTTTGTGTCAAAGCCCAGTTCTCAGTCTTCAACTCAGTATTTAATGCAACTCCCACCAATGGGCATGGAATTTTGGCAACGACCGAATGAATAGGACCGGACATAAAAGCTAGTCAGATGAGATTATTTGGTGCGGGAATTACTCGCCGGTATGAGATGAGAAACACGGCAGTGCTCGAGGAGCTCGAACTTGAACGGAAAAGGATGTTTCCAAGGTTTCGTCACGTGACACGAACGTCAGCACCATCAAGACATCTGAGGCAGGCGTTCTTGACCGCTTGGCATGACCCAGGACGAGGTGATCGGACTAAGCCTCGACTTGTTGGGCGTGGGATGGAGGAAGATCGAATGGCCTGGAGATCGTTCGTGCGTGCCCTGACCTTATCCTAGGGACTTCTTTAGTGGATCATGGGAATCAGAAGGTGATGATGATGAAGTATAGCATCAGCATAGCCAGGTTACAATGGACAACCAAAATTTAACTATTCTCTCCAAGCGATGCTGGCCATACAGTCTTCCTATTCTTTATTTTGTACTAGAGTCCGGGGAGGATCTAGGCCTCAACCAACAAGCCTCTCCAACGGGCACGATCTTTAGCCAGCTGCATCCAATTTCGCTCGCCAAGTTGGTTCAGGCACTTCTCCACTTGTGTGCACCATCGGTTCCGGTGGAGTCCTTTATTGCGTTGTCCCATGGGTTCGGAGTCGAAGGCTCTTCGGGAAGGAGCTGAGTTGTCCATACCCTCTACCTGGCGCAGCCTTCATAGGCTTTGGACCCGTAGACGCTTGACTAGACTCATGTCGCTGTACAGCCCATAGAGTTCGTGGTTGAATCTGCCCCTCCAAGAACCGTCAACGCTAACAGGACCAAAGATAGCACGCAGAACTTTTCTCTCGAAAAGACCAAGAGCCTCTTCATCCGCTTTGGATATATTCCATGCCTTTACGCCGTAGAGCAGGGTGGGGATGATCGAGGTCTTGAACAAAGTCACCTCAGTCTTCCGGGACTGACGGGCTCTGTTACTCAATTACCTCTTGAGCCCATAGGAACCGCGGTTGGCATGAGTTACTCTGCGTTTGATCATGGCACTAATGTTCTTCGTACCGTTGACTGCGTAGCCGAGATAGAAGAAGTCCTTAATTACCTCGAAGTTATATCAGCCCATTGTGACGCTCTGTCCAAGACGACGTTGTTGTATGTCCTTTAATGATGACAGCATGTAATTTGTTTTGCCCTCATTCATCTTTAGACCCATTTCAGGCTCTAGCACGGAGCTGAGTTAAGTGAGTCACAGACTAGAACTGGCACACCCAAGTGGAGAAGGGCTTCAACCAATCTGGCGCGCGAGACTGGAGATAGCTAGGAAACTGAAACGCAGCTCCGGCTCATGGGTCAGCCACCTAAGGCATTGGATCAATAGACGCCTGGTTATGCTCATGACACTATGCACCCCGTAAAGTTCGTGGTTCATCGCTACTGTTGCTGTTTGTTCTTGTGGACGAAGTCCTTAACTACTTCGATGTTATAGCTGCCCATTGTGGCGCTTTGTTCACGACGACGATGCTGTATGTCCTTTCTTGGCAATCACCTATCTAGACCCATGTTAGCCTCTTCCGTTTCAAGCCAGCAAACGCCTCATTGACGGCTCGCTGTGTTCTGCCAATCACGTCAATGCCATCCACTTATGACAGTGACAGTTGTATGGACTTCTGGAAAATAGTGCTTCTAGTATTGAAATCATATTCAAACATTAATGCCATCAAATTATCTATCAAATAAATTCATTTTTTATTTTTCTCATTTTCACATTTTTCTCAGTCTTAACGTAATGTAACGTTGCAACAACGTAACGCACTTCACGCGAGAAAGCAACCAAGTTTATCGGCTTGCGTCCTGATAAATGTGAAGACTTGTCAAGTCTTCGGCATTCCTGTTGACACTTCTTATCTCAAAGACGAGGAAACAATTGAAGTCAGTTACCAGCCAGTACCCAACATCGGCGACGTTCAAACCTCTTCAATCATAAAAATGTTTCTTATCTAAATTACTGTCGTTAGATCCATGATACTTCAAAGCGGTTTAATCAAATTCACACTCATGTTTGCATTCGAGTTTGGGAATTATTTATGAGCTGAGTGTACATGCGTTGTTTGCTAGATTTGAGCAAGTTCACCTTTCAGAACATATTGCCAAAGCTTAACGCGATTGAAACCATCTGAATGATAGAAGAACTCAGGCTAGCCGATGGCTAATGTATTAGTTGGGTTGTTGTGTATGATTCATCTTAATGCTTAGAGATTGACAGATGTCACAGATTTTCCTTGACTTGACTCAAATTAATCGCAAGAAGAGGGCAGTGAGGTAGTGCGTTTCCGGACTTAGTTACCGACGAACCACCTTCAATGCGACGAAATGTTGCTTGTCATCTTATTTGGAACACTCATCAGTCATGACCGCACTATGTTCATATCCATGCCATCGCCTTCTCCATCAGGACAATCGTATCGAATTTTACGATTCTTCATAAAACTGAGGATCTCCTCCACTCGAGACTGTAGCAGCACCTAAAGAAGAAGACAGTCTCTCTCAAGACGGGTTTAAACAGCGCCACATTTTAAGAACCAAGCCCTCCGACGACCTAATTTTTTTAGGGACACCCTTAGGTTAGGTTAGATAGGGGGTTGCTAGTGCATTCACCAGCACGATTAGACCATATTGGTCCATTGTGATACCCACAGTCAGACTGCTACCACTGATTGACTACTCCAGTGACAGTGTCGTTAATTTGATCCCAACGGCAAATGGTGTCTGGACCAGATTTGAAAACCGGATAAAAGCGTATTAATTTTGCTTTCACTGGAATTCGAACCGGTGACCCCGTTAACCACGGGCAGTGATACCCTTGAATGCTAAAGTCTTTTTACAAAATTTCTATAGACTTCTCCGGCAGTTCTTTGATTATTGTTAAGGCTAGACAGAGACGGACACTGGGGCTTCTACGTTGTTGGTAACATGGCGCTTAATTCATTGAACGCTAATGTGAACCAGCTTAGTTACTGATCCTTTGGGTTGGTTTTTGCTTCTTGCATTGAATTGCAAGTGCCTTTAATTAATTAATTTAAAGATGATAATCTTAACACATTCTTAAAAGGCCTTTCAGCAAAAAAGGATACCAACTACAGCTAACACTGCATACGGCTCCGGAAAAAAACAAAACGAGTGAGAAAAAGAAGAGAAAGCGGATCTCCGGGCAGATCATTTGGAAACAACGTCTAAACCATAAGATGGACAAACACTTTCTGTAAATTGTGACGATTCAGACGTAAAAATTTCTAATTAAACTACAGTGAAACTTCTCTACAGCGGACAGCGACGGGACGACCATGACTGTCCATTATGTAGGGTGGTCTGTTCTGAGGGGGTTAGAGTACACGGATACCTTCATGCCGAGAACATGAGGAACTGTCCATAAACAGAGGTGTCCGTTATGTAGGGGTGCCCTTAAAGAGAAGTTTCACTGTATAAGAAAAGCTACTCGGACGGAACTTAAGGAAGAAGTGGAAATGCTCAATCTGAAAAAAGTTTCTGGTTATGACTTAGTCAGAAGAGATATTCTGCGCTTCTAAGAACTGCTTCTCAAGTTTCTCTATCATATTAATGCGAATTTTACTTCAGACCGATAAAGTTTTTGAAATAGCTCAAATGGCTTGCGTTTTATTAAAAAAAAATGTATAGTCCTTATCCAAACCCTTTATTAGAACATGTCCCTATTCAGTGGAAAGTGGTGGAAATGATAAAACAGAAACAGAAACGTTCAACGTTCAAGCCCGAAAAACGACTTATTTCTAATCAGCATTTTGGATTTAGAAACAAGCACTATATCGAATAACTGATGTTAAAGAAGGTCGTTTGAACAAAAGATGTCTGCTCAGCTGTAATTGTGATGTTTTTTCAATGACCTGCAAAACATCAAAAATACAAACTTCGACGATTTCTTAATTTTATCAAACGATCTGAATATGATTCTTGTGAAACATGGTAAATAACAATCCCTATTTAAATCTATACAAACTGGAGTGCCGCAAGGAAGCGGTCTTGGTCCTCTGCTTTACTAACTCAAGCAGCGATATACCATAAGGCATATGCACCGTTCTAGGCACATTTCTTCTTCTTCTTCTGGTGGCGTTACAGTCCGGGGTGGACCTGGGCCTCAACCAGTAAGCCTCTCCAGCCGGCACGATCTTCAGCCAGCTGTCTCCAACTGCTCACATCAAGTCGCTTGAGGTCCTTCTTCACCTGGGTGCGCCATCGGTTCTGTAGGCGTCCTCTATTGCATTGTCCCACTGGTTCGGAGTCGAAGACTCTTCGGGCTGGTGCAGTGTTGTCCATGCGCTCTATATGGCCCAGACATCTTAGACGTTGAATCCGTAGACGCCTGACTAGGCTCATGCTGCTGTACACAGGCACATTTCAGAGTCAACTAGAAAATTGCAATGTGCTTTAGATCGGATACACGAATGGACAAACACTCGGCGACTTGCAATTAACTAAGCCAAGTCCTTTGGTATTAATTTCACGTGTCAGAACGTAAATGAGTTGACCGGTTACTTATTGAAAAATATCCGAGCCTAAGTATTGACAGCAAATTGTTTATATACAAGCAAGTGCTGAAACCAGTTTGGACCTAAGGTATACCTATTTCTACCAAAGGAAGTAACCAAAATATACTAGCTACAACCTTTCTCAGAACCATCGTCAACAAACCTCGATACTTACAAAACGATGTTATCCACAGAGATCCTGGAATCTCATCAATCCATGAAATTAAGAATTTACCTCGTAAGCCTAGGCGTCGTCTGGAAGTGCACACAAACTCTGCTGCCCTTGCAATTCTCGACGATGGCCGCTGTCTTCAAAGGACTAAACCCCTTGACCTAGTACTTTGAATTCATCCCGCGCTTTTTATTAATTTAGCAGGAACACTCAGTGGAGAATCTACTCCCAAACGTGCCCCGGGATTGCGGGTCTATACGTCTACTCCAACGCACTTGAACCTACGTTGCCTAGGTTCGATTCCCGGTGCGTCCAAAATAATTCTTGACGGTCCACTTTCTCTATCTCTCTTGGCAGAAGCTTCTCAAAAATTGAGAGAACGCACAAGACAAGTGGTTGTTGAAGAAGTTAGTTACCTGACCCTCTGAGGGCTGGATAGTGACGATGTTTCCATTTCCACTCAGTTTTTCTTGACCTTCCAGTGGTACCCATCTCGCGGTACCACTCTCCAGCAATCGAGGATAAAGTTCGCGTTAATTTTTTACGAGTCCATTGACCGATTTGTCGACACGAAAACACTTTAGACTGCCCATCTCCAGCGAGACGGCGACGGATTGTTTACGAAACGCGAACAAATCCGATAGCCTTCCCAGCTCCAGATGCAATCAAAGGCCAAGATTTATGGCATCCAAGTCGTTATCATTAAATTTTCTGGAGGAGAACAAACAGAAGATCGTGACGGGATCGTTTACGATCACGAGCTTTTCGTTCAATGTCCAACCAACACACCAATCGGTGCTGTCCCTGGAACCTGGTCTGGATCTGGATCCAAGTACACGTTCACCGCAGCCAGAGAAGCTTTCACAAGCTCGAGAGGTGGTCGATGGAGCTTCGCTTTGAAGCCCCACGAGTGTTCCCCGCCGACAAGTGGAATTCACATTTCCCATTCCACCGCGATGTCTGTCGGATGTGTCTGGCTGTAAATTGGATTTTTCTGCGTGCTACACCCGTCCGTTCATAAATTTGCGCGATTCCAAGCTGATTGTGGTCCACGACGAGGAGATATCCAGCACAACAGGTCGGTGAGTCGCTTGGTTTTGTTACGTGTCGTGTTAACTGGTGTTCTGTTGATCTGAGATATATATCGATAAGAAACGCTCAGTCTCCGCGGTTGCTCCCTCCCCGTGTGTGTGCCTGCCGAGCTTAGAGACAGTGACCTGGGGTTCTCGTGACTTACTTGTTCCACTTCGCAGATAAATTAAAGTTAATTGCTTCAATTAGAGGCTTCCGTGAGAGGGGAGAGATGTGCCACCGGTTCAGTAGACTCGAGTGGAGAATACAAATCGTTTTTCCAGTTTACTCCGCATGAGCTTTTAAATGGATGTAGAGGGTGTGCTATTTTGTTTCGTAAACGATTCACTGGAAATCCGCGGAAGGCACAATCATGACTTCACTGCTTCACGTGCCGTGGAATTCATTTTAATTGTGAACTTCTCAAAGCAACCTTGCGAGTGGTTGTAAAATGCGTTTGATGTTCTCCCGAAGCGAGCTATAAACCGACTCAGTCACAGTGCGATTTAAACGAACTTCAACTGAATGAGAAGGTACTTAGCTGATTAGTATCTGTCTTGGGAAATGAATTACGACTTCATTATGCCGGCAATTCAGTGGCGGTGGAGGCAGATTTCTGGCAATCACGAGGCTCAACAAGGAGGATGCCGTGGTGGTTTTGAAGATGGTTGGATAGTTGGTTTTCGCCAGTCAGTTGAGTTGAAACCAGTCTCGGGCAATACTTGTGAAAAAGATGTGGACCCCATCGGGAACCTTGTGGCACTCCAGGAGTTTTTAACCGATGCGATTCTAAGTCAACTCTCCACTAAGTTGTCCTTTGGTAGGTTTGCAAAGTAGGCATGGCAGGGAGGAACCTTCCTGAGGGCTGCTAGTGAATTGATCAGCACATTTAGACCATGTTGGTACATTGCTATACCCACAGCCAGACTTCTACCAATGATTGACCACTCCAATGATAGTGCCGTTAATTGGATCTAAACGGAAAATGGTGACTGGGCCAGAATGGAAAACCAAATAAATGCCAATAAACTCTGCTTTCGCTGGGATTCGAACCGGGGACCTCACCCACCAAGGGCAGGCACTTAACAAACTGCTATATCCATCTTCTTCTGAATTTGCCGCTACAGTCCAGGGTGAGCTTGGTGGACCTCAACCAATGAGCCTCTCCAACTAACTCGATTTCTGGCTAGCTGTCTCAAATTTCGCGCGCCAGGTTGGTTAAGGTCGTCTCCACTTCGGTACGCCACATTAAACGCGGACGTCCTCTGTTGAGTTGTCCCACTTGTTCGGAGTCACATACTCTTCGTGCCAGCGCTGAGTTGTCTACACACTCTACCTCGCCCAGCCACCTTAGGTCTTAGATCCGTAGATGTTAGATCCATAGAGTTTGTGGTTGAAATGCCATCAACGCAAGCAAGATCAAAGATCTCACGCAGACTATTTCTCTCGAAAAGACCAAGAGCATTTTCATCCGCTTTGGGTATAGTCCATCCCTCTGCGCCGTAGAGTAGGACGGGGATGATCGAGGTCTTGTACAGAGTCACCTCAGTCTTCCGAGACTGACGGGCTCTATTACTCAATTAGCCATTTGAGGCCATAGGAACCGTGGTTGGCAAGAGTCATTCTGCGTTTGATCTCGATACTGATGTTGTACGTATTGTTTACTGCGGAGCCGAGGTAGAAGAAGTTCTTAACTACCTCGAAGTTATAGCTGCCCATTTTGAAGCTCCAAGACGTAGATGATTCTGTGTCCATTCTTGATGACAGCATATACTTCGTTTTGCCCTCATTCACCACTAGACCCATTTTAGCCGCTTCCGCCTCAATGCCAGCAAACGCCTCATTGACGACTCGATGTCTTCTGCCAATCACGTCGAAGACAGATTCCTTTATTACCTCTGTCGTGTACCCGTTGGTGTGTGATGGAGCGATTTAAGGTCGACAACGTATTTTCGCAAGAACTTGTAGCGAGCACATTTGATCGTCAGTCGGCGTGAAGGCTTCCTCCACGGAACCTTGGCAACGCTCGACGAAGTCGTCATCTGCCTTGGAATAACTTGTGAAATATAGTGCCTTCCGTGTTAATGGCTCTTCTCCAGTATAAATTGAGGAAATCGCACGCGACAGTGCATCTCCTCCTCGAAATTCGGTGCAGATTTCAAACGACTCGGAAGTCTTTGAGGCGAATTACACGGTATTAGTGTGGTGCGACACAGCCAGATGACTTTTGCCTTGAACCCTTATTCGGCCATCGTTTCGAATAGTTCCTTGCGATGAATGCTGTCGTATGCGGCCTTAAAATCGATGAAAAGGTGGTGTGTATCGATTTGAAACTCGCTAGTCTTCTACAGGATCTGCCTTGGTCTGTAGCCGATTTACCGCGATGGAAGCCCCAAGATATGTGTCAATTAGTGCGGTAAGACGGCTTGTGACGGTAGCCTGTCTAATATTGTATAGGCGATGTTGATCAGCGACATACCTCCTCAGTTATTGCAAGATGTAGGATCGCCTCTTTGTGGATAGGACGTGTGGAGCTGATAGTCCAGTCGTCGAGCAAGCTTTCGTCTTCCCGAGTTCTTCTGATGATCTGCATGCTGACTACCAGAACATCGCTACCCGCCTTGAAGAGAGAATTTTTGTTTTCAGTCAAGCCGAAGACAATGAAATTTATACAGTCCGAGGTGGACCTGGGCCTAGCTTATCAGCAAACCACTTGTGCGTGATATTTTTCTTTCACGAGTGGAAGGGCCTACAGTTTAATGCCGACTCCGAACGGCGAATTTGAGAAGCTTTTTCTAGACAGGAATACTCTTTGAGCATTGTCAGTGAGCCGGGAATTATGAAAGGTAGTAAATTCGGGTATCGAACCTGGCACCCTCTGCGTAGGAGTCGACGCACTTACCCACTACGCCACGGCGACCCGATATATGTAGATTAGGTTAGGTTATGTTGAGGTGATTTTCACAGCTGTAACAGGTGTGACCCAATTAGATCCTGGTACACCTCGTAGCTAACTAATGGTATCCTAATGGCCGATCTTGGACAATCCACTCCTGTGCTGTGTTCCTTGTATACTTAGATAGGCCCTAAATCTTTTCTTCTAGGCTGCTGAAAAACTAGTGGCCTAGTATATCATTTCGGCGACAATCGTCTCGCGCTAGTGTTACGACGATAGTTTCGCTTCATGTAAGCATAAAAAATCAATAGCGTTTGAGAGATATCCCAAAGTTGTGTTCAACTTTTGGTGAACAAAATTACCCTTAATATCTCCACCGCTCAACGTTCACAGGCCTTATGTTGTTGCAACCATCCACTTCAATGAAGCCAACGACGACCACTTTGACTGCGGATTTCACTATCTTAGCCCGGCCAAAGCTTCAATTACTCCAACCACCGGCTTCAGCTTGCACGGTATTTATCTTGACATGCAAAGTGAGCTCCATCAGAATGCCAACTAATGAGCGACTTCATCACTCTCTCGGTGATCGTGTCGTAAGGTATTTTCGCAGACTTTCGCAAGAATCTACGATCCCATCGTCTGATAGCCTCACTCCATATCCCACGAGTTCTTCTTCAGTCAGCTAACCGTGATCGAAGACCCAGAAATCATTTATTTTCCTGTCAAAGACGGTTCCAATCCGATTGTCATATTGAACATTTTCAATGGCACACGTTTCCGCTGCGTGTAAGTGCCAGGCTCTACATTTCATTGGCAATCCCAGCGCACTGGCCATGCACCGCCTCGTCCACGGTTCCGGCAACAAAAATAGGCACAATCCACCGAACCCCCAAATCTGACGTAACCCAAACAGATCGCTCGATCCCCCACGGAACAACGGATCAGTTCAATCCACTCGATGTCGCTGTCAGAATCGGCACCGTGGCCACGGCAAAAACAAAATAAACAAATCGCAGCTCACAAGGTCCCGGCGAGTTTAATTAAATCGCCACGTTGCCGCGACATCGGTTCACCGACACCTGGCAGTCGAACATAACTGTGTGCATCACGAGACGAAAGCTTTCGCAAAAAAAAAACAAAAACAAGATTAATCATGATCATTTGCAAACGAGGATGGTTTTTTGGCGAACTATTTTAATTGCATCGGAACGTGTGCGGCTTCGGCATCGGCAGCGTCGTTGTTGTGGCTGTCGAAGAGCAAGGAATCGCCGGCAACGGCCCCCAGACTATCGTCAACGTTGCGGTGAACAGGTGAGTCCTGCCCTCCGCCCCTAGATGCAGAATTTATTCTTAGCTTCAAATAGGCGCACTGCGCTAGTAAACACACACTTTGTCCACTCACGGTGGCCGGCGAGGCGGTCGGAGGGCGGGCAGTCTAAGGTCGGGTTTGTGTTTATTTTGAGACACGACAAACGACAAACAGAATATTTTGGCATTGGAACATGAATGCACGAATGCTAAGGGCTGTGACAGGCCGAAAGGGCACTCAGGAGACTCACATGCTATCGATTTATAGGGGAAACGTGATTCCATTTCAGAGTGCCTACGCCATGCCATACTGGCTGGCTGGCGTACGTGGTGGCCCAGTTAGGGAGGGATTCTCGCTTCTCGGCTCTCGTGTGTGTTTGCGCTTTGCACTTCATCTGGAGGTTATGTGATTGGAATGCGCTAGAACGTTGAGAAAAATTGTCGCGTTGGGGCAGCTTGTTCGAATGGTTGATGGCTTCTGGGTTAGTGGTTGTTGGCTGGCACTTGGGGAAGGCGGTCGGTGAGTGCCTGATGGCCGGGGCGAGAACATTCATTCTCAAGTGAATTACTATCCTGCTGCGACGGGTGTTTTCAGGTAATGAGGTCTCTTGTGTGTGTCCACTGACAGCTGGCCGAATTATGGGACCCGAGTTTGAGTGAAAGTTTTGGCGTACGTGTAAAATGAACAGGGATTGGGGTGTGATTAAGAGCGCAATAGTGTCCTGACATGTGGGTCTCTAGGCTAGTTGGAGAGGCTACTGAATTCATGATTATGGCCGGTGGATGCTCTAGGAACGACGATGACGGTAGTCCCTGTTGCCCGTCGCAGGGACCATTAAATGTAAGCCAAGTGAAACAACTTCCGGCCGGAAACACTTCGCCACTTAAAGGAGCTTCTCGGTAAAAGGGGGCTGGAAAAGTGGAAACCATAAACTCGGAAACTGCCTTTCTTAATCTCAAGATGAGGACGTCGTCGTGGGTCGCCGTGGCGTAGTGGGTGAGTGCGTCGACTCCTACGCAAAGGGTGCCAGGTTCGAATCCCCAATTTACCACCTATCATAATTCACGGCTCCACCTCTTTCGGGTCACTGACAATGCTCAACGAGTATTCCTGTCTAGAAAAAACATCTCAAATTCACCGTTCGGAGTCGGCATTAAACTGTAGGTCCCTACCACGCGTGAAAGAACAAGAGCACGCACAACACGAGTGGTTGCTGAGAAGCTAGGCCCAGGTCCGCCTCGGACTGTCGTGCCACCCATATTATTATTAATATTATAAGCCCGATGAGGACGCTCTGTCTGCCGGCAGAAGATGTCAAGGAGCAGAGTGAGGCTTCTAGTGGTGTCGTGCCCTAAAATCGTCCATCATCAGTTTATGAGTAAGGTGCTCCCTTAGAGTTAGAAGGAATTTCCCCGGTCTGCTTATGAGGCTTATGGGACAACTGTGAGATCATCTCCCTCCAGCGTCTTGATGATCTAACCAATCACAAGGATACAGAGGATCGCAGAGTGAAAACACTCCTTCCTCTCTACTGGTATCCATCTGTCGCAGCTTTGCATGCCAAGGGGCTATTTTTTATTTGATGGGACTTGACCGTAACGTATGAAGAACGCAGAACGCTATATCGACCCTTGCTTTGTTAAAACTTCTTTGAACGGCATCATTGGCTAAAGACTCTGTCGGTAGCAACTCGCTCGAAGGAGTATTCTTATTGATTTAAGGGTGTACATATTAACCATAGTAAAAGTGGACTGATTTAGGTCAAATGTGTGCCGCTTTGTTGGATTTATTTGAGGCGAGCCATATAGTGAACCAGCAACATGTGGTTATCATATAGTGATAGGTATATGAATAAAGACATCCCAACCAAACTCCTGGAGAGTCTGGCGAGTAGCTATCGATGCGTGTGGCTTGGTGTTGTCCTGGTGGATCACAAGTCCTTTCTAATGGGCCAAAGTTAGTAGCTCCGAGCGATTGCTTCCTTCAAACTGTCCAATACCTGGCAAGACTCATAAGGATTAAGAGTTTTGCTGGAGGAGAGCAGCTCAAAAGTAGATGATTCGCTCTTCGCACCCAGCAAGACCTAACCGGTCGCCAATAATGGCTTGGCCATCGTTTGCGTCGACTCATTGCGATTGGATCACATCAATTTTCGCTTGACGTTTTAGTAAGCGTTCCACTTTTCGTCACCACGTGTTTGCTGGCAGCAATGACTTCGAATTAACGAGCGTACGAAAACACAACTTTGCAACTTTGTATATTCATATCCTCTGCCTCTCATAATCCAATAAAGCGGGGGTCGCTGGGTAAAGCACGCACGACAGATCTCCAGGCAACTGGATCCTCCGCCATCGACTCTAACCAACCGTAACCAGTTGAGTTTTTGGACTTCCACCTCATCCTGAGTCTGCCAAGCGGTCGCATACCTGATGGAATCGCAGTCAAGACGCATTCGGAAGTCGTGACGGTGGGACATTCGTGCCACGTGAGCAAACCATCGAAGCATAGCTCTTTCCGTTCGAAAAACGTTGAGTTGTGTTTCTCATCCTATCCCGTCGAGTAATTCCTACAACAGCACGAAGAATTCTCATCTCAGCAGTTGGTCTTCGCGATCTTATTCTTTCGGTCATTACCCAAATTTCATGGCCATAGATGAGAGATTAAACAAATACTGAGTTGAGAACTGCTAACTGCCTTCCTGATTACACATCTTTAAGGCTGTTTCAGAATTGACCCTGCTTCATCCATCCTACAGGAAAGCTCAGCACTACTCTTCCCATCACTCTTGGAGAAGACCTAGAAATACTTGAACTTCTCCATCTGCTTGAATGTGACACCACAAAACTGTAGAGTGAATTAAAATCCAGACGGCCTGGATATTATCATGACTCCTGATTTGTCCACGTTAACCTTCATCACAGTATCTGCATATACGGCCACAAACCTATCGAGAGCGCGCTGGAGTAACGTCTGGGCGGATTGTGAGAATTATCATCTGCAAAAGGAAGATGACTTACCCTTAACACTCCCAAAGTGAATCATTCCAGACCATATATACCATATACAGGAGGGCAGACAAGAAGTAACCTAAGTCTAATGCCTACGGAGAATGGTGTTGATTTGACTCCATTGACCCGAACACAGCCACTTCTGTTTGTGGATAGAGACGAGGCTGAATGGAATTCATAAGAGGACCACCAATCACTGACTCCTGCAGAGTACTCCAGATTTAATGCCTTTCTCACATCTAAAGAATACCACTGCAGATCGGTTTCGTATGCTCATTCTCAGAGCTAGTCGGTTGCACTTCTGCCGGGACGAAAGCCGCACTGTTCATCCCCCATCCTCGGCTCGACCGTTGCCCTAGAGTGCGCTTCAAACACCTTAACGTGCACATTCCCAGGAAGACTTGAAAGAGGTTTGCCTCTGAAGTTGAAGCAAACTCTTCTGTCCCACATTTCTGAAAAGAGGGACAATCACCCTAGTTCGCCAATCGCAAGGTGTCTAACCGCGTTCCCAGGCCAATCAATGGGCAACCTCACTCCTGTCCATTTAAAACCTTAGTGGCGGTTACAGAATGAATATTACTGGCCTAAGAACACTCTAATGTGGAGCTTCAGAACTAATTTGCTATTCCTTGGGCTGCTTGCTTGACGTGAAATAGTCTAGTCGTCTCAGTAAGACGATGGCTCATGATGACGAAGAGTTGTACGAAACGTCTCTAGCTCTTGTAGTGTGTGTCATTATTTTTCATTTCACACAATCTCTAGATTTCACGCAGCAGAAGTCGAATTGTCGTCGAAGGTTGAGTTCAGCAATGGCGCGACATTTAAAAAGACACCTCTTGTAGAATTGGCCTCAATTAGACTGACAGACTTGTATCCAAAGCTCTAGGAACGACGAGACATATTTTCGCGGGAAAAATTGACCCTTGATGTGAATTTCCAACGACGACGAAAATGCCAATCAACTCAGTCACAGTTGCAACAAAAGTCATTGCGTTCAAACGCTCACCGGACTAAAAGCAAAAACTGCAAGCAAACCGGATGTAAATTCCAAAGAAACAACTTCGACACAAAATCGCATCACTCTCACTTGGCAAGCGGCAGCAGCATTCAAACAGTTTCTCATGCCGTGTCCATATGGACTCTCAACTTCGCCTTGTTGCCCTCATTAGCATTTCCTTTAACCGCACGCTCGAAGTCCTCCATCACTGGGCTGCCATACACTGCCACACAATCGGCCTGCTATGGCCCCCCGCACATGGCCCCCACACGTGCTGGGAACGTGCTAACAATGCTGCCGTAGTCCTGGCACAAAAGAACTGACGCATCAAGGACGTTCGCTTACTCATTGCATTAGTTTTGGCCCCAGAACGCCATCCGACTGCGGAACCCTCATACACTCGTGCCAGCGTGTGTCGATGAATGTGGCTCAGGCGCGGTGGTGGTAGGTCTTCTCTTTTATATTCCGTGCTGGAAAATTGCTACTTATGGCCACACAAGCATTACAGCCAGTCAATCCGTATGAATGTGTAACGAGCGAACTGAATGAAGTCATGCGATGCCGAGGATGTGTGCGAGGATACGCTGCTTTCAAACCAGACATCAGGTATTTCTAACATTAACACTTGACTTTATTCGTTTGGGAATACCCTCCCCCGGCCGACAGCTGGGCTAGCCTTTCTATGACGACGGGGCGGGCGAGCGGATGGAGGCTCCTTTACGTGCGTATCACTCCAACGGCGGCGACGAATGACAAACAGCTGCTGGAAGTAGCCATCTTCTTTATGTGCACGACCCATTGTCGACTAATTGGACGCATGGGAATCGTAAAAATTAGGGAAATATCTGTGATGAAATAACGGGATTATTTAGGGATTATCCTGAGCTAGCAATGGTGATTGTGTGTTCCTTCACAACAACATGTTATTTTGTGTCTCAGAAGGATACTGCGTTAGACTGATCATTTGCTGGTGGTAAAGTGGGGGTGATTGCATTTTGTTTTTATGCCTGGTACTAGCAAGACTAGTGGGTCGCCACTAGCCACTAGCCGCAGTGGCTTGGTGGCTGAGGGCGTAGACTCTTACGCAGAGGGTGCCAGGTTCGATACCAAAATGTCCCACTTTTGTTAATTCACGGCTCTACCCCTTTCGAGTCACTGACTATGCTGCAAGAGTATCCCTTTTTAGGAAAAGCTTCTCAACGTCGCCGTGGCGTAGTGGTTAAGTGCGTCGATTCCTACGCAGAGGGTGCCAGGTTCGATACCCGAATGTACCACTTTTGATAATTCACGGCTCCCTCTCTGGAGTCACTGACAATGCTCAAAGAGTATTCCTGTCAAAAAATCGGCTTGAAAAAGTAGGTCCCATCCACACGTGAAATAGCAATAGCACGCAGAACACGAGTGGTTGCTGCAGAAGCTAAGTCCAGGTTCACCTCGGATTATAGCGCAACCCAATTGAACTTAACTGCTGTTCGACCAACTCGCACACTCTCCATGGCAATCGACTTATGGCCAGTCTTACACAAAATTCCACTTTTAGTTTCGACTTCAGTTAAACGATTTATTCGGTTTCACAGTTTCGTTTCATACTTGAACTGAGTTCAATTTGTAGTCAAAGTTGACCGTTAAACCTCAGTTCAGCAACACAGCTGTATTTCGTTTCGCTCTTTTGAGAGCAAGGGCATTTTGCTTTCAATCCAAGAAATCTATACTAGCTGATCTGGTAAACATTATTTTGCCATGTAAGTTACAAGTTTTTACCCGCGCCTTTTTCATTTTTAGGATACTAATTTTTTATTTAAACAAAAACACATTTTTTGTTTTTCCATCCTCTGCTAAAACAGAAAGATTTTGCGGGCAAGATACTCACGAGCGCGCCACATAGAGTTGCCCACGGGGAAAAAAAAACAGGTTTTTCTAAATGTATATCTGCTACTTTAAGCATTTGTCCTTGAGCTTTATTTATTGTCATTACAAATTCTGGCTTTAAGGGAAACTGCACTCTTTTAAACTGAAAGGGCAAATCAGTCGGCATTCTTGCGTCCCAGTTGAGTAACTTGTAGCCGTGCACCATTACATAGCCTCGGTACGTCAAGGTTTCTCATTAACAGGACCGGCACACCATCTTTTAATCTCAAATCTAAAGAATTGAAAAATTCTAAAGGGTACGACGTTACTTGTTCAGTGTCCATAACATTGTCTACCGATACATACTCGACAACATCCCCCTCCACATATGACATAATTTGTCCGTTTATCTGCCATGCTGCCTCATTTGTCGGCGCTAAAATTGCCCTTTCACACAACCATTCTCGATTGCCCATATTTATTTGCAGATCGGGATAGACATTATTTTTCAAATCATCTATATTGTCGACAATTTGACAGAATTCATGGCTCAGTGTAATCATGCCGTTACTGTCTATCGCCATACGATCTTCTCCAATTTTTAGCAGAGCAGTATCATATTGCCCTGATTGTGCATCATTGTGCAGCTGAACTCGCATATTTAAAGTCAGATGGAACTTTTTTATGTGTACGCATAATATAGACACTTTCAAACAGGCATTTATTTCATCTGCTGGCAGGGTCTGTCTAAAGTCACCAGCTTAAAGTACCACCATCCCTCCCATAATACTCTGGTTGCTCATAATCTCTGCTTCGATTGCTCTTTTATGAGACATCGTACATTCATACCAAACCACCACTCATACTGTCTTGCAACATTCGTCCACGCTCACTGTTTTTGCTAATGTTACAAACTGGCATTTTCTCATGAGCTAAGTTCAAAGACAATTTAAGAACTGAGTGCGCCGCGCCGTTTGTCCCCCATTGAGGAGCGTAGCAGCTATTCCAGAGGAAGCTACTGCAACAGCAATTTTTTTTATCTTTCCTGACTTGTGCTAAGACTAAATTTAAAAGAAAGGGTTTGCCAGAACTATCCCCATCCCAAAATCAGCGTCAGCATACAGTCCCGACGAGTGGATGGTGCAGTTGGTAGAGTGCCTGCTCCTGGTTAGCAGGGTCCCCGGTTCGAATCCCAGCGAAAACAAAGTTAATACGCTTTCTTCTGCCTTTCAAATCTGGTCCACTCACCATTTGCCGTTGCTCTAGAGTGTTCAATCAGTAGTAGTAGTCTGACTGTGGGTATCACAATGGACCAATATGGTCTAAATGTTCTGGTGAATGCACTATCAGCCCCTCTAACTAACCTAAGCATACAGTCCCATTGGTTGTCGTCTTTCACCAAGCCTTGTGTAAGGCATGCATCCTTATACGTTGGATATTGTTGTCCATTCACTTTACGTATATCTTGAGTGCCACAAATGTTGCTAGTAAGAACTAATAAATATGACAGCTGCACTTAGAAAATGAAACGACAAGTTAAAAAATATACACATATATAAATACCAAGTCGAAAACGGTTTCGGCTCTAAACTTTACTGAGTGAGGAAGACTGGAGACAGGTTTCGCACTGATGTCGCTATTAAAAAGTGGAGGTTGGTGGTAGAAATGTGAACATTTAAAGTTGCATGCATTTAATGCCAATTATAAAAAAGTTGAAGCAAAAAATGTTGTCCAAAAAATAAAAAACAAACATTTTTCGAGTGGACCACCCTTATCACTTAGGGGTATTTTTTATTCGTGGGTTGGTGTGAATCTTCAATAAGACACTATGATACCTGTGTATTCATAGTAGTGTCAAATTTTTACTGACTAAACACACGCTTCCCATTGTTTTTAGTTGTTTACTCCAACTAGGTTTCCCTATCCAGTAGTCTTAACTTCATTATTTTACGCGTGAGGCAGGTAGATTTTCGATAAAGTCACTTTCTGGAACCGTTTATAGTGGCCTGTACTCAGTGCGCTAAATCGAACGGTTTCATTCGTTGGAGACGGCGCACGAGGTTTCTCATGTCCAGTGTTTGGAGTATGGCATGGTTACAATGACCACGAAGTCGAACCCTCAACTTCCTCGCGAAGTTTTTTATTTCTTCGTCTTCATCTCTTTGTATATCATTATTTCGTAGATACCAGGGAGCATTCACGACAGCCCTTATAACTTTGTTTGGGAATGACTGTTTGAATTCTCTGTTACTTGCTTTAGTGCAGCCCCAAAGTTGTATACCGTAGGTCCACACAGGATTCAGTACTTGCTTATATATAAGCAGTTTGTTATACGCGCTTAACTTGGAATTTCGTCAGAGTAGCCAGTACATTTCTCTATATCAATTCTCAAGTTCGTCACGTTTTTTCCTTACGTGCGCCTTCCACTTAATCATAGCATCCAGCGTCATCCCGAGATATCTGGCTTCATTTGCGTACGGTATTTGTACCGAGTTAATGAACACGGGTATATTTTCTATGTTCTTGTAGGTAAAATTAAAACTTAGGGGTATGAAAAATAGTTTAAGTCCTATTCTCAGACCAACTGAATATACACACAAATTTTCAAAAGAATCGGTCAACCCGTTTCGGAGGAGTTTCGTTACAAACACTGTGACACGAGAATTTTATATATTCGAAGATTATAAAGCTGAAGAGTTTCTTTGGTTGAACTCGCTAATCTCAGGAACTACTGGGCTCTAATCGCGTAAGACGACAATCGTCCCGCGCTAGCGTTTCGACGATAGTTTCGCTTCATGTAAGCATAAAAAACGATAGCGTTTGAGAGATACGGTTTTTCCTGTCATTTTTACGTGAGAGATATTATTTTCAGAGCACTCAAGCTGTAACGACATGCGAGGCGATAGTGATGGTCTTACATGAAGCAAATCATCGACGATATCACCGAAGTGAATCAAAAGGTCGATAGTCGTCCGAAAAGTTACGCGATGAGAGCCCTGGTTTGAATTGAAAAATTATTTTTGTTGGATAGTTCATTAATATCGAGGAAGGCTTTAGGCTTTATAACATCACGGAGTGACCAATAAGAGCGAAGCATCAAGCGGAAAAAAATGATTCCATTTTGAGAGCTTCCGTTGGGTGTGCTGCGTAAACGGTTTAAGTTACGTAAACATCTTGTATGATGGAATTGTTCATCTTTAGAAGTTCTAAAAAAAAGTCCGTGGCAGCATTTTGACATACAGCCTCCTCGCGGCGCCCTCTGGATAGCCTTTAAAGCAACCGCTTAGAGGTGAACTAATGTATGCAGCGGCCCCCTTGTCCAGGGGCTTAAACCAGGACCCGGTCCTCCAGGTTCGGGGGTTGCGCGTGGGGTTAACTTCCCCACAGTGTAAAAAAAAACTTAGTTCAGAAACGACGAGAAGGATACGGATGACCCTACTGCTGACGACCATGGACAACGAAATAAGGACAACGATTTTCGGTTCTGCACGTGGAATGTGTGTCCCTGAACAGACCCCATTCAGCCGATGAACTTGCAGAAACCCTCGAAGCTTATAAGGCAGATATCACCGCCATTCAGGAGGTACGGTGGGATGGGCCGGGCAAAAGAGGATGAAAAACTACGATATTTACTTCGGCGATTGCTACAAAGAGCGAAGGCTGCGCTTATTCGGATGCGGGCTTGTTGTTCGAGGCAGACTTAGGCAAGAAGTCTTAAGCTTTAAATACCTAAGCCAGCGCCTCATTACAATCCGCATCAAGGCTACATTCGGCAACATCAGCCTGATATGCGCCCACGCCCCAACGGAGGATAAAGATGACGACAGCAAAGATGGACACCAAGATCGTTCAAGGAGACTTCAACGCAAAGCTGGGCAAGGAAGACGTCTTTGCTAGAGTCATCGTAAGGCACAGCCTGCACGACAACACGTTCGAGAACGGACTCAGGCCTTTGGACTTTGTAACGGGGCGAAACCTCTTTGTAGCCAGCACGCGGTTCCCTCACCTCAACATCCACAAAGGGACCTTGCGGTCTCCTGATCAATAAACCGTCAACCAGATTGATCACATTGCGATCAACGTCAGACACTCCTCCAGCATTCTCGATGTCCGAACATTCCGAGGAGCCAACATCGACTCGGATCACTTCCTTGTTGTAGCCAAGGTAAGAACATGGATATCGATAGGTAAAAAACAGTTTGACGTCGAAAAGCTAGAATCGCAATAGAGAGCTAGCTACTTTGCCGATCGAGTGTCCTAAAGCTCTCAGAGAGTCCAACCCTGCCAGGCGAAACAATCGACCAACAATGGAACCGTTGTCAAAAAGCCATCAGAGAAGCTGCATCTGATGTGTCTAGGTTTTTAAACGCCACCCCCAAGAAACCCCTGGTTTGACAACGAGTGCAGGCAGGTACATTCAGCGAAGCAAGCAGCATACAAGGCGACGCTGGACAGAAGGATGAGAGCGGTTCGTGAGCTCTACGAACTTAAAAGAAGGGAAGAGCACCGGCTCAAAAAGAAAAATAAAGAGCCTGAGAAGCGCGCGATCGAGGAAATGGAGAGGTGTTACGGCAGAAATGATGTCCGAAGGTTCAACCAACGAGTAAAACAACTATCCATTGAATACAAAATTCGAACAAAAGCCTGTCGTGACGCAGAGGGGCAACAAGTAGTAGATTCGCAATCGATACTGAGAATCTGAAAAAAATCACGTCTGTTGACTAAGAGACGGCGATGAGGACCAAAATACCGCTGTCAGGCAGAAAGTTCCAATCCACGATGATCGAAGAGAATTCCGTCCCCCAAACTAGACGAAGTCAAGACAGCAATATCGAGACTAAAGTCGAATAAAGCATCTAATACGGATGCAGTTGTGGGTGCTGGTGTCTATTCCAAGGATCTAAATTTCTAGCTATCTTTTCGCCTACCTAATCACTGTAGCGTCTTTCAGGCTGAAAGTATAGCGATTAAGGAAGCCCTGTCCTGGCGAAAAACAATGTAATATCGCGCACAGATATCGTCATCTGTTCCGATAGCCAGGCAGCGATCAAACCTCTGGATTCAGTCACCCTTATTTCCAAGACTTCGTTTAATTGCCGCCTATGTCTTAACGAGATGGCCAAGTATTTTAGCATCCAACTGATGTGGATGCCAGGACACTGTGACATTTCAGAGAATTACGAAGCGGAGGGACTCGCTAGAAAGGGCACAAATTCCGGGTGGAGACCCACCCTCAATGCCTATCGCTACTATAAAACATCTGCTAAAGCTTGAAACGCTTGCTCAAACAAACCGCGGATGGATATTTGGCGCAGGATGCCTCATTACCAAACAACTATGGCCTATGATCGATCCTAAACGATCGCTTAGCTTGATCAGATTTGCAGGCCAAATCTCAGATCTCTTATTGGCGTTCTAGCAGGGCATTGTGCAATCGGAACTCCCGCCTCTAGCCTAGGCCTTCACTAATTATTTCTGCAGAAGCTGCATGGACGAGGAGGAGGAAGAAACCATCCAACACTTGCTATTCAGCTGCAGTGCTCGCTTATCCCGTAGATTCAGACTTCTGGGGCCCATTTCTTTGTTAATCTGGCTGAACTGAGCAGCATCAAAATTAGCTCCTTCTTCGCTTGATCAAAAGCACAGATTGGTTTGCGGAATAGGTAGCCTATGATCCGATGATGGTAACACAATGGGCCTATATTTGGCCTAAGTGTGTCTGCTGTTCGTATGCGCGGCAGTCAGTCACCTCAACCTAACCTAACCTAAGTACACACACCAGTTGGGAGGGTTACCCTTTTTTTCGATCGACGAAGTTCAACCGACTTGAAGTTCAAATTTCACTGTGAAACCGGACTAGTTAAGCCAAACTTTTGAACTCGGTTTAAGGTTCGAACTTAAATGATCTCTGTGAAACTGCGCATTAGAATCGAACCTGCTTATACTCGAGCAACTGCAAACACCGATGACTCGAACACGAGCGCTCGTACATAGATCTTCTCTGACCTCTTCGAAAAATCCCTGGCACTAAGGGAGGACTACAGCGTTTTTCAAGCCGAAGTGGCTGCCATAAATGAGGCAGCGCTCTCACTGAAAGACCAAAGCGTTACTGGCTAATGATCACCATAGTTTTGGATAGCGGTGCGGCAATAAAAACCATAGCATTAGGCATTCTGCCATCGAATCTGGTACGACTTTGCACACAAAGCGTCAACGAAGATATCCTTGGAGAATTCAGTGATCCTCTATTGGATACCGGGACGTACTGGAATCCAAGGTAACGGAAGGGCGGACATTCTGGCGAATGAGGGTTCGGAGCTGGGAGAATTCTTGGCAATCACATACGCATATACGCCAGTCAGCTCCATGAAGAAGAACCTAGAAGACGAAGCTCTGGATAGAGGCAGTACTCTCTAACCTGAACTCACTGCACCCATAGCAAGGGCCATATGGCCGAAGCTGAACAAGAAGTGGTCAAAATCATTGATCGACCTTGGTCGCAGAGGCCTACACACGCTAATAGGACTTCTTAGCGGGCACTCCGCCATAGGTACACATGCAATGCGACTGAACACACTGCACAACGACTTTTGCAGAAGCTTGCAATGACGAGAAGGAAACAGAGTTTATCCAAAATCTTCTCTGCGAATGCAATAAAAAGAACACAATTTCTAGTTAAACACTTCTTCTCAGAGCTAGAGGACTTAAGCGGTGTTGGTTTAAAAAGCCTCCTAGCTGGTTCTGCAATTGCAGTAGGTCTCACGGTAGTTTATTACTATTATTAGGTTAGAAATATAGCTATCACGGGTAAACCAACGACCGTATCCTTTCGCGATCCAAAGACTATTGCCCATGCATGTCCTCTCTGATTCACCCGATCGTAGGCCACCCTCTCTCTCACTCAAGAGGGTAGTTTATGTCGATGGTTGAGTCGATTGAGAAAAGGGATCATTTTTATTCCTCGTGCAACACTATGAACGTGGTCACAATGGACTCAACACAACGGCCATCAGGGCAATCAATTTACCAATCAATTTACAGTCTAAGCTTCCTAAATTTGCAAACTAACTGCTTGGTGTCAAAAGTCCACACCGAAAATTCCTACTTCTATTTCTTCTCGAATGAGATCACGATTTTCTAATTGACGCGTCCGACTCAGCGAACTTAAGACGCACACAATTCTCAATTTCTGAAATGGCAAGCAGCTGTCACTTGATTGTCATTGTCAGTCCGACAGGGCGGCCTGTGATATAAAATTGAGAACTACAATATGTATAGCCGCAGCTGTATAAGCTGGTTTGGAATCCAAATAAATAAGGCGATTAGAGGAAACGTCTTTCGACAGTCTAATCAATTGCCCTGGCAACTGAGTCCTCTTTCATCCTACAAGTTGCATCCGTTAATTGTGACCGATTGTCGGATTTAATGGATTAGTCTTGTCATCAGCTTTGCATTTGTTATAATCAATGCACCAGCGCAGCAATGGTGGTGTCTGCCCATTCATCTTATTCTTAAGTCATGAGAATTAACATTAGCGGCACTTGCATGACATTTAAAAAAATTCCACAGGATTTGTAAATTAATTAATTCGACGGACATGTGTCATCTTTCCAGAAGAACATTGACCCACTTATTGAATGAAATCCATGCTGTAGAAACGTTTCATGCATTGAATGAAACTATCAGAGTTTCTGTTACGGAACTTTGCAACAATATTAAAAATAATGATCCGAATGGCGAAGTTGAGAAGCTTTTTTAGACAGGAATACTCTTTGAGCATTCTCAGTGAGTCGAAAGAGTTAAATTATGAAAGGTGGTAAATTCGGGTATCGAACCTGGCACCCTCTGCGTAGGAGTCGACGCACTTACCCACTACGCCACGGCGACCCACTTTGCAACAACACTACGAAAAACATGATGGCAAGTTAATGAAAAGGGTGACAGTAAACAAACCCGAGATTTGACAATTTCTGGGCCATCTAGGGTTTTTTTAATCATATGTTAATTTGCCACTGACAGCTGTTTCTGGCTCGAAATTTTGACAGAAAGTCGGTATCATACCTCGGCGGAATGAAATGAGTCGGAAATATTGAAAGCTTATTTTCAAAGTGAGGACTGTGTGGCCCAATCAGTGCGTTTTTTGAAAATAAGAGTTGGCCCAAGTGAAGCACCCACAGCGACAAGTTTGTGTAAAAAGTTCTTGAGACTGGTATAGTGTTGTATGGTGGTGTCTCTGGTCTCCGTCGTCGTACGGTACGCAAAGGTAAGAATGTGGCTGATGTGTCCGAGAGCCTCATTGGACCCTAAGAACAACGTTTCAGTCAACGGTGGGCATTACAGAGACATGCCAAGCTTTTCTTTTACTGAAATTGGAGACATAAGCCGTGTTTTTTTCATCGCTATCGACAGTGAAGTGAAGTAAGATTCAGAAAAACGATTCGCAGTGGCTTTGATTTTTATCTGTCAAAATATATGAAAAAGAAATTTATTTGTTCGAAATTGATGTCAAAATGTATGAAAAAAAATTCGAAGTCGAATTTTTATCGGCAGCCACTTTTCACAGTAGGTTGTTTGTTGTATGTGCTTTACGTTCAAAATCCTACTTCACTATTTATAGATTTTTGGAAAAAATTTGAACGACTTCTTGTTCATGCAGGATGGACACAGCCCTGACACGATCGATCTTTTGCGCACCAATTCGCATTTAGGCGTCTTGACGATCTCAATTGGCTGTCAAGGGGCTGCGATGTTACCCCATTTTGTGGGGATCTGTAAAGAACAGATGTTATGCCAACAATTCGGAAACGAATCAAGCACTTAAGGCCAATATCATTCAAGCAATCCGTGAGCTACAGCACGAAGCCATCAACAAAGTCTTGGAAAATTCGGGTGACAGAATGCGTTACTGCGAAGCCAGTTGAGGCAGCCACTTCAACGACGTTCTATTTCAGAATTAATAGGAAAGTTTGTGTTTACTAACAAAGCCATGATACATGGAAAACATTTTTATTTTGTCCATTTTATTGCATTCTTAAAAATAAACTTGTATTCGGCCCGCCCTGTATAGTCGTTCGTCGTTCGGTTCGTAGTTAAAAAAAAAATAAGTTAATAAAAAATAAGAATAACACCACCTTTCACGATGAATCGGAGGTCAGAGCAGGGTTCCAAAGAGCGACGAGGCCTTGGTCCTCGTTCTAGATTGAAGAATTATAGGTTGCAGATGATTAAAGGAGAACATCATACGGTGGTCGCCGTGGCGTATTGTGTAGGTGCGTCGATTCCTACGCAGAGCGCGCCAGGTTCGATACCCGAATTTACCACCTATCATAATTCACGGCTCCACCTCTTTCGAGTCACTGACAATGCTCAAAGAGTGTTCCTGTCTAGAAAAAGCTTCTCAATTTTCGCCGTTCGGAGTCGGCATTAAACTGTAGGTCCCTTCCACGCGTGAAAGAACAATAGCACGCACAACACGAGTGGTTGCTGAGAAGCTAGGCCCAGGTCCACCTCGGACTGTCGCGCCACCCATATTATTATTATATATTATCATACGGCTTGGGGTTACAAAAATATCTGCTAGCATTTGCCATGCCCACGGCTTTATGCCTAAGGCGGAACGAATTAATCATCGATCTCAGTAGAGGGCGAAGTAGAAGGGCGTCACATTCATGTTGGTAAATTTAAGCACTGTGGATTATTATTATATACACAGAAGTCAGTGTAAAGGATTGAAACTAAACCAACCGATTTAGGAAGCTCTGTCCTGGAACGTAAATGGTTAATGGGCACAGTATGCCTCATCACCAAACACGTATCGACTCTTAGAACTGTAATCGGCGTTATAACCAATTGGAATTAAAGTCTCTAGATTAGGCTTTCCTCACAATGACAGAACTTGTAACTGCAGGACTCTCTCCTTCCGAAGAAGTAGTCAGCAATACGCTTTATATTATAACAACTTCACGGAACTAAGTAGCATTTATATCAGTCATCTCCATCACTTTATTAAAATGATCCAATAAGAATGATCCATGATCAGTTACATCCACCGGTCGTACTCTGGTCTAAGTGTAACTGCCAGAGATAACCTATAATAGAGATATCCAACTTCTACCTCCCTTGCCCCTTGATTTCATCTGACAGTGTTTTTTATACGCTTTTTGTCCCGTGTCTGTGAACACGTGTGAGCTCCTGAGAATAGCTGTGGAACAGCTGATACCCTTCCCCAGCTTAGTAATGGGGTGAATTAGAGCTCTTATTTGAAAATTCGCTCGTTATTTGAACGTTTGTAGAGGGGTAAACGGACGAACAAAGCTTGAAGAACGAACAAGTCATGAAGTCGATTCATTAAGACTTTGAGCATATTACAATCTGAGATACTAGGACATAATTAATGCATGCACAACATAGTGTGAATTTTTGCATATGAATAAAAATGAATAATACATTCACGCGCTTAGGTAACTAATAATAAAAATATTATTAAAGCACTAATCATTTAAAATAAGAACATTTGACAACCATTTTTATGCATTAGTAATAGTTGCAATATCTTGCCATTGTTCTTATCAAATTGTGTTCAAGATTGAATAATATTCCATCGAATTATATTATTATTGTTCAGTTGCATGCATTAAATTAATTTATTATTATCTACATTATCGGCTCACTGCCTTACCAACAATTATGTACTAAAATAAACTTAACTAAACTAAAGTTAACCAATTATTATAAATGTCAAATGTCAATTAAAGAAGACGCTTCTTCACAAGATCTCGGTGTGATCAGTGCAACAAAGCATCCGCAATTATAACGTTTAGAGCTGCGCGTTTTATTACATATATACCCTTTTCGCTAAGAACAAAGGTTTCTTTGTTCCACCCCCAAATTAACTTATTTCAAATTGTTTAAATTGCATTCATTAGTTTTTCAGAATTCATGAATTAGCGTTTAAGCGGACATAATTTTTTGAGTTAATTTGTCAGGCATGGTTTATGAGTAGGCTGTGTATATACTTAAGAATTAATTTGAGGTGAAATAGTTCCAGTTAAATGTTCATTGCAATACATTTTTTGTTCACGAAAGTCCATATTACAATGTAAGAAAATTCTCTTAAAAATACGAGTCAACATTTGAACACCCTCCGAACAACATACCCATGTATGTTACATTGTGGGCAAATTTAAAAATCTGCCGCCATTTTTCCCTCTAAGTTCACGAATCTGCAGCAATTTCCCACTAAAATCCACGAATCGGCCGCCATTGGGTGGTGGATCCATGGTTTGTGTAAGAGTATTTGTGAAACACAAGGGAATACCAATACTTTTGCGTTTTTCTCCGGAGTGTACAGGGGGAACAAATGGCCGAAGTTGGATATCTCTATTATCCTTCATCGCTGGTAACAGCTACCACAGACAGTGGGTAACAGCATACGCAAACTAAAGATATATTGTTGCTACCCACTGAAATTCAAATACTTAGAGTTAAGCTAAACAGTTCCGACGACGGAACTGGCATGGAACGATTATATTCGCAGTCGGAACTGGTTATCGGAGACATGTCGGCGGAACTATGTAGGTCCATGATTATGCCTGTGTCAAAAATTTCCCGAAACTACAGTGGACTCCACCTAAGTCGAATTGTCACGGGATACCAAAATTTGTTCGAGTTAGAGAGAGTTTGACTTAGAGAGAGGTTTTTGTATGGAAAGTTGAGGGAAATGTATGTAAAATATGGCGAAAAAGTTCGAATTAGAGAGAGTTTCGACTTAAGGAGAGTTCGACTTAGGGAGGGTCCACTATATGTGGTTCCATTCATATATCTTCCCAAAAGGAAATGATATATTGATGGCTACGTTGGTATAGACATCTAAAAACACGTATGGACGTATGAGACGAGACATGCGTTTGTGGCCGCATATAGTTCCGACTCAGTTTCGACTATACAAATTGTGGACATGTTGGCTGGACATGGACATGTTAAGTTTGAGTTTACGGAACGATTGGAAATGTTTTCGTTAGAGAACACAGTTCCGGGAGCTATACATATCCGGAACGATACAAATCTACAGCTACTCTAACCTCATTATGTGCAGTAGCTGCTGGCTGTTCTGTTATTTATTACTAGTGTGTCGCACCGTTTACCAACAGTTTGGGAACTCAAACTCGAGTTGAGTTCTTGAAGAATTCAAACTTTCACGATTACGTGATTTCCGGAACGCAGACGGCCGTTAATTGGAAGAAAAGTTGCACTATTTATCTTGAAATTCGTGCCGTGAAAATATTACAGCATGTATTTGTAAGTTTTGGAGTACATTAGAGCCAGTCAGTGACAAAGTCAAGCTTGATTTAATGAATCCATCCGTGAGTTTAGGATCCTCCTGCAGCTTTGCGGTTAGGTTTCGAACTCGCCAGTGAATCTAACTGAATTCTTCTACGCAATTTATTGAAATTGTATCCTTATCAAATTTTGCATACCATCGTGAAATATTGTCGCGTTCTTTGTAGAAAAATAATTTATGTTATATATTATAAGATTTTAAAGTGTCTTCCGGAATAATAGTCGTACTTTAATTTTCAGATTCATCAGGACTGTCGGTTCATTACCCCGATCCCTCTGACAGAAGAACAAATAAGAAGACATTTGGAGAGGCTCTGTAGGAGTACGAGCATCTGGACCAAAACCATCTAAAAAAACCAAAACCATCTATCCATCATGACACAACCTGAAGTCCCCTAATCATCGTCGATGACATAAGGACTGCGCATGAGTCCACCGAAGGGACAGCCGTTTAGAATGGCCAACCGCGGACTGAGTTATATATGAGCTCCAGAGGCAAGAGGCTACTGATCACCTTCCAAACCATGCATCAGCAGTTTTCCTTCGGCGAAGTAACACTCCTGACGCGTGGATTGGAAGCGTTTGCAAGTGATTCCGCAGTCCTTTGTCCTTTATATCACTCAGTCCTCGATTGGCCATGACTCACGGAAATATTTTTGATGGATTCATACGCAGTTCTTTTGTTTTTTGCTGAAAGGATATGCGCGGGTTTATAAAAGACGGCAAATAAAAGCGTTTTTTTTTAATTTTTTTGTTTTTCTTTGCATGTGACTGTTTTTGACGGGGAATTAATCCTCTAATGTCTTATTTTTTGATTCGATTCAAATGTTTGTAATAAAATTGTACACCTAGGAATCTTCAAAAAAAAATTCAAAAAATTTAGTTTTGAACCTTTTGCAGGTATAAATAGGTCGAAATCTAAAAACTGACTTGAGACCTCCTTTAGTTGTTAAGGGACAAACGACGACACCCGTGTGGCATTTGAAAAGAGCAGACTATTCCTGAAAGCATTGTTCATCATTTTTCTACTATTTTTCCACTTCGATTCATAAAAAAAATCATTTTTGTTTTCGAAAATCCGAAATATTTATTTTCGTCCAAAAAGTGGTTTTCTCGACTTTAAACGAACTTAGCTTGGAAACAAAACGCACTACAGGCATGAAATAAATTGCAACGGAAAGTGCAATATTTAAGCTGGAGGTTGGGTTTTTGAAGTTGCGAAATAAAATTAACTGTTACCTCTTAACATTTGCAAATGTATGCCTCGCCTAGAGGCAGTGGTAGGCATTTGAGGGTTAAGGCTAGGTAGGTGGCTTAAGGTGGACGACTTTCACAAGCAGCACTCACACTTAGACCCAGGATCAGAAGGCAAAATAAAAGTTGACACAACTAGAGGATGCCCACAAGTACGAGTCTTATTCCGTCAGATTCGGAGCCTAGTAGTAGACGAGGTTCTAGAGATACTGACAAACCATGGGATCAGAAGTCGCGGATGACATAGTCATTATAGCCAAGGGTTAGATTGACACGCGACATCATTAAATGGGGGCTATAACTGGAACGACAAAAAAAATAAGTCTGTTGGGCACAACGCTGGCTCTAGTAAATCAAGTTGAATATTTAGGAGGAATTTTTGACAGCAAACTTATGTGGAAAGCACACAGAAGAAGTAACCAGGAATGCTTAGCTTGGCGAGCAAATTCTAGGAATGCAACCCAAGTATCCAAAGATGGATGTGTACAGCTATTGTCAGACCAATTTTACCGATTTCATACTCTGGTCCAAAAGACCACCAAACCTGACCTGATCAGCACAAGAGAGACAATGTTCAAAGGTCGGTATGCCTCTGTATTACAGGACATATGACAACTTGCCGAACTGCTGCAATGAAGGTGCTATTAGAGCTGAATGTGCGAACGAAACAATCACGGCATCAGAAGGGATATTAAAAGACAAGTGCATTACATCGAAACAATTCGATTCACTTGTCAAAAAGCTACAAATCTGGGCCATTCCAAAGGATGAGGGGAATAGAGATCCAATTCCAAAGAAGATCAGCACCAAAAAGGACTGGAGCATGAATCCATAGTCCACAAACTGGGCACCAATACAGTAAAATGGTATACAGATGGATCAAGAACTGATGAAGAAACATGGACAGGAGTGTTTGGACCCCGGACAAACTACTACGAACCCCTGTAACTCAACGCACCAGCATCTCCCAAGCGGAAATTTATTCCATAGACAGATGCGTTCAAATCAGTCTTGACAGGAACTATCCCGGTCGGACAGCCATGTCGCTATTATGGCTCTAGACTCCTATATCATCAAATCCAGGCTTGTGTGGGAATACCTACATCTTAGAGAGTTGAGCAGGAGGAACAGAATAAAAATCTGCTGGATACTTGGCCATATAGGGATAGAAGGCAATGAAATGGGCGACTCCCTAGCGAGGAAAGGACCCATCACAGGCACAGAACCAAGTCAAAAGACCACCAAGTCCTCAAAGAAGAATTCAGAGAACTGGAAAGAATTAACCGGGCAGATACCTGCTCTCATGGCATAAAGCAGTCCACGCAACTCTTGGGTCAACATAACCGGGAGAGGTTTGAGGCATGTATCAGAATGAGCAAGAAAAAGCTAAGCACCTGAACAGGCTTCCTAACCTAAGGGAAATAGTATTAATCATCATCATCATCTTCAGCGACCCTAGTTCGTGGGGATAAAGCGCGCACGAGAGATTTCCAGGCCACTCGATCGTACTCTAACTTATCAGGACATGTGCCAATCAAGTTTTTGGATCAACCACCTCTTCTTGTGTTCCTTCAAGCGGTTGCCAACATGATGGAGTCTCATTCAAAGCCCTTGATGATTAGACATCCACGTGAACGACATGGAAGCACAACCCCTTCCATTGGAGTATTAACACTAAACAGAATTAAATAAAAAATAAATTATAACTTCGGACTGGACAACTTAGTCAGAACACGAACCACGTAATAACAGATGGCGCTACATCGCTGATTCAATCGATTTCAGAGTTCACAGTTAGCGGATATTTTTTTCCAACCGAAACAGTGAAATAGTGTCTAAGTCAGCTATTATGCCAGGAAGGGTTATCTGGAAATCCAGATAACGAACAAATTTGACTACTATACCAAACTGGGTATTCGTATCAATGCTGGGTGACTTGTGTTTAAGGAGACCATCCCGAGGTGGGTACAGATCAGCAGCCAAATGTCGGAGTATAAAGATAGTGCTACCTAACGGTACTGAGATGAAAATGGACAAACAGGTCAAGTATCTTGGCGGTAACTTGACGAATGGTTGAAGTTCAACAGCCTTTCGAGACTGACTCTTAAGAAGGCCAACCTAGGCCTCTAGCGCATCTATACCTTGACGCTCAAGCAAATTGGATTAAGCCAGAGGAGTAAGCTGTTCCTCCACAAGCAACTAATACGACAGATCATAACGTGACACACCATCTCTAAGACCAGCATGAAAAAGCTCGCAATTTTCGAAAGGAAAATACTCCGAGTATGTACCGGTCTCACCTTCGACAGGGACCGTCAAAGACATCACAACAACAAGAAGCTTTACGACCAAGGACGCATCATCCCCTTGCAAGGGTACACTGTTCAGAAAACAGCTTCAAGATATTAACAACCATACTATCAAATTAATCTGGAACCTTAGAAACACAATCCCCGACAACGCTACCTCAACGCGCTAAATCTGCTAAAAGAGCTGAACTTCCCAACGACGTCGAGCAGCGCGCTGCATGGATTTTACCAGAGCAGCGATAGCAATCATCATCGACACTAAATTGGCTACCACTTCACCACCCCGTCCCAAAAGGCCCACCTCGGACAAACGGAATTGAGCAACCCGATGTAAGCACCGGAAACTGTAGGACATTCAAAAACATGCAACAAATCGACAATAATACCAGACTATTGGGCCCCTATTGTTGAACCAACACCCTGACCCTTAGTTAGTAATACTAGTAATAATCTCAATTGTAAAAATGATTTGAATGAATTTTAAAATCAGTCCTTTATTCAGACATCCTTTTGTCTCATTCTGACATTTTTACAAGAACAGATAATCTTTCTGTCACTGAGTACCAATGCTGCCAAATCAGTAATCGAAGACACCCATTCACCAACCCCAAACGATGCCAACTTCCCTTACCAGAAAACCCGAAGTCGTCTTGGTCTGCAAATGTTACTCAAGCCCAAGCCGCATTGCGGGTCTCCTCCCCATTCCTTAAGTGCTGCCAAATTGAGTCAACCCAACCATTCACAAGCAAAAATCTAAGGATTGCTCCCGAAACACATTTCCATTGCATTGTCCTTTCCCCAATAAATGGACAAAAAACTAAGTCCCTCTTCATTTCCGTTCAATTAATTCGACCTCGAGATAAAAGTGCTTCCAAACCAGCTCAACGTCGTATCACATCTGAAAGGCGACATTCTCCTTTTGATTGACTCAACCGTTTCATCCTTAAGCTGACCCCGGCGCACAATAATGAAGCCCGAAAACCCCAATCTCACCGGGATGACATTTTATGTCACCACGTGAAATGCTATCGAACTCGCAGACACCTTCCACCTCCACCGCCGGCACTACGCACAAATGAGCGTATCCTGCTGGAGGATTACATCAACGACATTCGCAATAATGTCAAGGTACTCGCATAAAACCGTATTGCCTCGGCACACAGGAATCCTGGGAATTATACGACTGGTACCTGCTCGGAGAGGTGAGGCAACAGGTCAGCTATAAAACGGAGACAGTGCGCGCACCCCAACCGGCGCAGAGCGACGAAGGAGCAACCAAGAGACGCAAAAACTCCAAAAATAGTTCTGGAACGAGACTGACTAATCGCGGGGTGCCTCCTCAGCGCCGGCTCCCCCGTCACCGAGCGGAACTCTCACCCACGCCGAGGCGACACTACGCGGAACTTCGTCAGATGTCAGCGGGTGCGAGACAGGCGGCCGAACCTACATGAGATGTTTCGCATTCCCTGCCGAGGACCAGGCGCACAGCCGCCGGAGCAGGTGGTGGCCGTACACAGCTCGGAGAACGAGGAAGTTCTCGCACTCCCTGCGGGGGATTCGAAGTACTGCTAGGCATACGTAGGCGTTCCCGCTGGCACCCCCGTCCGACCCGTCTCCCATCGGCCGCGGCGAGGCGATGAACTATGCATTGTGCCGTAGCCATAGGAATCGTTTAATCCGGAGAATGGCGTAGACCCATTACCGAAAACTGAAGTAAATTGGCATAGCCTTGTGCCGGCGGCGGCGGGGTGCGGCTAACGCGCAGACGCCGTCCGGAATGGATTTTCTCTGCCCCTTCGTGGATGGACTCGGATTGTGTCTCCATTCTCCACCGCAACGGCTTCGTTGGTGAAAGTGTTTGGAATTCTGGAGAAGAACAACCACTACCACCACCACCAACGGCACTAGCAGCAGCAGCAGCACGGTGACGAAAATAGGCCGCGTGTCGGCGGCGCGGCGCGGTGAAACTACCAAGAGAGCTGAGGAGGAAGCCATGCGAACCGGAGTTCCTTGAGGAGGGGTGCACTGGTGGAGATGGTAGTCATAGTGGCACTCTGTGTCTGTGTGGGGAATGACTGCAGATTTTGCTGGAGTCGTGCGCAGGTCCAGAATCGCAGTTTTACGTGGAAGGACGTTGGTTGTCGGTTGTTGCCTCTGTGCGGCGATTCATTCTTCTTTTTTCTTCTTCTGCTCTTGTTGTTGCTGTCGTTCTGCCTTGTGCAGTGTGTGCTGTTGAAGGCGGCAGCAGAGGGTGTGCTGACTCGGATATGGATCTGTGGAATTATGTGAGTTCATACGGTGATGTTGGATTTTGACGGCTAGACCAGAAGGAGTGCCGATGGATGACTGTACAAGGCAATTCGATTTGCATAACGGAAGAGGTTGGTTGGTTGGCTTGAGCATGAGCCACGTGAGGAAGTTGTTTTAAGTTTTTGCGACTTTTCTCTGAGATGAATGAACCCAAAGAAAAAACTGCGTCTGCCCCAATTTGACACAAAGGAGGTGGGCTAGCAAAACTTGGCTTCGGTAGAAGGATAAACGATTAAGGAAATGCATTCCATGGAGCCAGACGAAATTGTGTCCCAGGCTAGGTGCGCACGTGTCCTTTTATGTCGCACGACTAATCAGTCGCAAGACATTGCTTTCAATGTTAACAAGCTCACATGACAACTCACAATCGCAGCGATTAAATGTCTGCAATTTTTCGCATTTTTATGTCGCAGCGATTATCGCAAATTAAAACACTGGCAAGAGTATCCACACACTGTAAATGGCTGCGATTAAAAAATCGCTGTCGCAAGAAGATGAGGGTGGGCATGAACCTGCGATTTTCTATCAGATCATAATTCAGTCGCAAAAAATGAGACATATTGTTTCATAACTCATCTGCGACTCAATGCGACAAGGCCCATTTTACAGACGATTTTTGTGCCGCAAATTTAGATGGGACACATGAATTAGCATAGCAGTTGCGATTTTGATGGAAGACTTGTCAGTGTAAGAATGGATTTTACGAGAAACTGATGTCTTGAAGCTCTTTTGTAGCGGTCAAAATCTAGAAGAAAGTAGTATCATCTCTTATAAGCTAACGATTACTTAAAGGACAATTGCAGGCGACTCACTATAATAGCTCTGATGAATTACTTGAACTAATTGGGCCCAAAATATATGCTCTTACATATAATTTTGCGGCGAACCAATGTCAATGCGTCGACCCTTACGCAATTTAACCTTGCTGCCTGGGTTCGACTCCCGACCGGTACGACCAGAAATAATTTTCAAGGTCCCACCTCTTTCGAGTCACTTACAATGCTCAAAGAGTAATAACTGTCTAGAAAAAGCGTCTCAAGCTTGGGCGTTCGAAGCATATAACTGTAGGTCCCTTCAACTCGTGACAGAGCAATAGCATGCACAACACGAGTGCTTGCTGAGAACATAGGCCCTGACTCTCTACACCGCAGCAGCACCGACGACATTTATGTCATTTGCTAAGCAGTCAGGGGTGCAGTCGTGGCAGGTGATGGTTGATCTTTGATGGTCACAATCTTCGTTTTGTGACTGTGTAGCGTGACCAAAAGCAAAAACACTTAATAATTGTAAAATAAAAAAATGTTTATCAAATGAAAAGAATAGTCTACGAAACCGAAACGGAATGTATAGCAGATACACTCTGGGTATACCAAAAATTGCATACTTATGGATGCCAAAAAAATTAGAAATGATCCAATACATCAACCACACCTGCAAATGTAAGCCACATACAGCAACCTAAACAATGAATGAATAAATTCAGGAATGAACACACAGAAAACAATGATTGGAAGCATTGTTTTTATCCGCGCTTATTTCTTAAGCGGCAATTGATATGATCAGTAACTTAAGGGGATATAGGATTCGTTGTTAGTGTATTTTACATGCAAATTGAAATTTAAGCGTATATACGCTTGCAAAAAAAACACAGCTAATGTCTGTCGGCCTATCAGCCCGATAGTCCTTCTTCGCTAAACCTGCTCATTGCTATATGGAGAGGATATAGCATAGCTGCTCATTGAATAACTGGAGAGGACAGATGCAATATAGACCCCTTTGTGATACAACGCGGATGGACTACTCCCAAACATGGGAACCAGTTGGTGCTTATGACGAAGTAGTTTACTGACGCCAGTTCGCTGAGATTAATTCCGCACGGATGAGTTCCACGCTGTAGATGCCCTCGAGCAGACCTCGACAGATCTCTGTACATTCGACAGATCTGTGTACTGTACACTTTCGGCCAGTCGATTGAGTGGCGAGAACAGCGAAGCAAGGATGCTTCAGGGGTTTGTTGTAATAGATTAGGGTTACCTCGACCTTTGCTTCTATTTCTGCCTCAGCTTCAGCTTCAGCCTGTTCTACCTCCTCTTCATCCATGTAGCTTCTGTAGAAATCATTGTGTGGGACACCTATCCTGAGGGCGTGTATGCCAATTGCACAGTGTCCGGCTATGAAGCCGATGAGCGTCCAGAGTGTAGGTCTGCTCGTTTAGGATGTAGTGCTGGCCATATTTGGAGCCATTCAGACACTGGACACTGGTTGGCTCTGCTAATTGTTTGCATCTTAAGAAGACTCAAGCAAACAGCATTGAATGTGGATCTTCTCGGAACGGTTTTTACCGCACCACAGCCGGTTCATTGACTTTGCAATTGCCCGACAAATCACAGTGTCCCGGCGCCCATATGAGATATTTATGTATATGTGAATATAATCTTCTGTTTCTACTCCTCAGTCCGGGGTGGACCTGGGCCTCAGCCAACAAGTGTCTCCAGCTGGCACGATCTTCATCCAGTTGCATTTTCTCTAATTGTGTTCGCTATCGGTTTCAAGGACGTTCTCTACACAGCTACTGAGGTCGGGGAACATCAAGGACAGGGCCAGGTCTTCGTCTGCTCCTTCGTTGTAGACCAACATTTCAGCGAGGACTTTCAACCCGAACTTAATTTTTTTGGAAATTAGCACTTGTGACCATGTTAAGGCCTTGCATGTCTGCATGCGAGGCAGGGAAAAGAATATGTGTGCGTGTGAGACCAAATTTTATATGAGGCCCCTCAGACTATCCTTCTTTCAAAACTCGAGGCACTTTTCAATAACCTTGAACCCGAAAGAGTAATCTCAGCTCTTGCCTCAGTGATACTAGGATATGCAGAGCGGTTGATAAACCATAGGGTGAGAGCGTAACACCCCAGAGTACGCCAACTAAGCTTCTGTGACTTTTTATTTATGTAAGAATGCAATAGAATGCAATTGGGGACTGAAGACGGTCAACAGCCTTTTCCTGCCAGTAGTCAGGTCCTCATTCCCATCAGATTCCAAGCTGTTCTGCCGGTCTTGTTACCAAAGAGATCAATGGTAACCTCCTCATGTGCAACAGGCAGATGTATGCATTCACCTTTAACTTGAAGACTTCCCTGAACTGCCTCCCCAATAAAGACATCCTCACACTAAGCTTACTTAAGAAGATCAGAAGATCTCACAAGTGGAGGAATCATGCCGTTTTATGCCGACTCCGAGTGATTTAGGTATATTTTCTGCGCTTTGTTAGTATCTCGAAAGGGATGGAGTCGTGAATTGTGCTGTGGCTCGCGTCGGGGATTGAACCCACAATTTCAGAATTTTTGCTTTACATGGAAATGCATAGTCCCTTGCATCCGTAATTGTATTCTTTTGCCTTCTTGCAATAATGATGTGACGTCTTTGTAGTTGTTAGAATCACCCGAAGTCCCTAAACGCACTCATTGCATGTATGTTTAAGAGCAGCTTGGTCTATTTGAGCACTCACTTTTGAACCCGTTACACCTTTAGTAAACAACGAAAACGTGTTCCACGAACTAATTATCCACACGATGCAGATGAATATTAGACGTACAACGGTTGCGTAAATCTACTATTAAAGCAGAAGATATAATTGCATACGAATGGCTTAGTTATTCTGTTCCTGATCCGCTGTTAGATGTTGATTCTCCAGCGATGCTTGATATCCGAGATCCATTACGTGATTCAGAGTGATTGACTGGAGTGATGACTTGGAGTTCGCCCAAGTTATAATTTCGAAAATGAGCTTATTTTGAGTATACTGCGGAGCTTTGCCAAGCTCGCTGGGCTTCAGATGCAATCGTCTCATCACAATAACAATCCCTATGAACAAGTCTATGACATCTTCGTAGATGGATATCAATCAGCAGATGGATACCATTTGTAGACAATCTTTACTCATACAGGCCACGTTGAGCTTAAATGGGAAGTGCCTTCAGTTAGCTCCAAGGCCGGTCTCAACCAAATGAGCCTCCTGTGTAAGCCCTATGTTAAGCGGACCTTGTTCAAACTTGGCTTCGGATTGTAGCAGCATGTGTAAATTCCACATTACCTAAAGTCTATTTAGACGGTAGGTCTTATCCACGGCAACCTTTCTGGACTTAGCCTAAGGAAATTCTGTTATAAGCTCACCATGACTCCCTTTCTGTTGACATTATAGACAAGCCTAAAAATTTCGTCCTTTTTCGAGTCATCGTTGTCTTAATTATTTTTATTATCTTGAGTTTAAAAAAACTACGCTAGCTTGAAGCTGATGTGTCTGGCATTATGTTTTAAATTTGGAGGGCAGTAACTACATACATAGGTGTTTTTTTGCATGCGTATGTACGGTTAAATTTCAATTTGCGTGTAAGATACCCTAACAACAAATCCTATACCCGCTTAAGTTACACATCATATCTATCGCCGCTTATGAAATAAGCGCGGATGAAAACAATGCTTCCAAGCATTATTTTCTGTGTGTTCATTCCTTCTCTTTCGACCAAACCTGGAACGTCGAACCGAAGCCAAGTTTTATTAGCCCACCTCCTTTGTGTCAAATTGGGGCAAATGCAGTTTTTTCTTTGGGTTCATTCATCTCAGAGAAAAGTCTCAAAAGCTGAAAACAAAGTACATACATACACACTAAAATACAATGGAATGCATGTATGTAAAGAATACTTACATATTGCGAAATATATATAAATCAAATCATGCATATATGCCTTCCACTTAGCGTTAAGTAGTTTAAGGTAGGCTTAAGTTTTATTTTTAGGTTTAGGTTTAAAACAAAAAAAAAGTTCATATACTAAGTTTTTTGCTTTTTTTCTAAATTTTTCTTAGTTTTCAAATGTCCATAAATGCGTACTAGCAATGTTGTAAGTAGATAGGTTAAGTCGAAAGAAAGAACATAGTTAAGATTTTTAAGTTTAGCTTAGAGTGCTGCAAAGGGTCAGTAAGTTAGATCCAATAAGTTAGTTTTAGTCATTTTTGTCCAGCATGTAAGAGTTTGAAGAAAAAAGAATTTCACGACGGAAGTTTTATGGAATCGAGTCGTTGAAGCTTGTCGATATGCCTTTGCACAGTTCCTCCCTAAGCCGTCGCGTCATAACGAATCCTCGAATCTATGAGTGCATAATAAGCTTGTTTTGATACAAAATATGGAGCGTTTTAAGTAAGTAATTCACTTATTTCCAATTCTCGTTATACATTTGATACATTTTAATTTGAATTTGGAAGCATTGGCTGTGCCGTCAGCTCAATTGACAAAAATTAATAATGTTTAATAACATACAGTCACAAGATATTTCATAAACAGTTTGCATTAAGTGTTATGTCTTATATGAAATATGTTCGAACTCTGTTATTATTAGCATTCTGAACTTAATTATTACTTTCAGGTAATTGGCAAGGGTTTTCCAGTCAGGTCCGTTTAGTATTTTGATTGTCGCCTGCATTGAGAGGGAAGCTTTTACAAAGTACGCGATTCTTTGATGTCTTAAAATTGGACAAACACTCATAAAATGAAAACAATCTTCTTTGGATTTGAAGTTACATAACGAGCAAAATTGATTGAAAGTCCCATTATATGGCCTTCCGTTAGTGTTTAATATTTCACATCTCAGTTTGAAAATGAAAGAGATCTCTTGCCGGGTAAACTCAACACGAAAATAGTTATCATTATGTAGGTTATATGATAGTTGGCTGTATTTGATTCGGCTGTCAGATTTAGGATATTCCGAAAATCTTCCGTCTTCTTGTTTCTCAATAAATCCATATAATTGGGATCTTAGGGTATGAGTGTTGCCATTTTTGCGTCCATTTGTAGGTCTTCGCCAATGTATATCGCGTATTGACGCCATTTTGCAAACCATCAGTTTTTGTTCCTTGTTTCATAAAGCAACAACTTTTTGGTTAGGTTCTGGTTCGGATAATCGAATACTTTAATCAGTCAGCTTGAAGTTTCAACGTAGCAATAAAGCGTTGTATTTCAGACAAGTCAAATAGTTATTCTTTCAACTTGCTACGCAGAGAGTTGATAGGTATCACAAAGGTGGTTTGGGATAAGATCTTCAAACGCTTCCACATCCTATAGTTGGAAACACGCGACGCTGTTGATGTCATCTGCGTAACCCAACAATTGGACTGACTTTCGGGTCCAACTTGCAGGCTTCACCCCATATTGTCCCAACAATTGGACTGACTTGAGATATGCCGCATCCACTCCAAATCGACGTGAATTTTCGAGTCAAACTTGCAAGCTTCACCCCATATTGTCCCAACAATTGGACTGACTTGAGATATGCCGCATCCACTCCAAATCGAAGCGAATTTTCGGGTCAAACTTGCAAGCTTCACCCCATATCGTCCCAACAATTGGACTGACTTGAGATATGCCGCATCCACTCCAAATCGAAGCGAATTTTCGGGTCAAACTTGCAAGCTTCATCCCATATCGTCCCAACAATTGGACTGACTTGAGATATGCCGCATCCACTCCAAATCGACGTGGATTTTCGGGGCAAACATTCAAGTTTCACCCCATATCGTCCAAGTTCCTTACCTGCTAACGAGAGGAAAAAGCAGCGCGTCCCGCATGCTAGGTGGCGTCTCAGGAAAATTGATCAATCATTTTTCACTGTGCAGAGTAGAAGACCATTGCGACATCGTTATTGCCTGTCACGAAGTGTTCATCCATTATTCTTGAAAAATACGAATTCAATAGAGAGCATTGATTAATTGCTGTTAGAGAATTACAGCAGAAGGTCTTACGTGCTCACGAAGGCAGCATGCGGTGCCAACGCCAAGAGTCATATCACAGACGGATTTTGCATCCCAATTCATAATTCGGCTTCTAGCACGCAGCAGTAGGAATCACGTCACTCCAAGTTTGAGGAAGTCACCCAGTTAAAGGTTGGGACACCCTCCGAATGTGGGTTCCAGAGCATTCATCTCCCTTAATCGACAACTGATTCATTCAAGCAGCGAGTCGCTGTCAAAGGGACTGCGAACCACTTCGATGTCGTAACAGAAAGACGAAAGAAAAACATGCAATTCTAAGGAATGTCTACGATGTGAATAGAAACAAAGTCAGCTGGCAAACAGAATTCCGTCCAACCCACCCTACCCCTCGACCTTTAATGTTTAAGAGAAACACCACCCACACCCGATCGAACCGCACTCGCACTCGCACACGCACCTGTGCATCTCTTAGCTACCATCCGTCCCTTGTATTGAAATGCCGCCGCTCTATGCAACCAAATAATTCCCACAATCGCAACATCTACCCTAAGAGAGCACACACAAAAAAAAGCAAAAAAAAGAAAGCAAATTAGAAAAAAAAAATAATCGCAAGCCCAGCACAATCATCAGCAATTCACCAGCACACAAGCATGTGCAATGCAACACGAACGAACACAAGCACAAGCACAAACCAAGCAGGCAAAATGAAATGAAAAATTTCCCCTCAACGTCACCCCTCACTCCAAAGTGCACCGCACAGCACACAGAGCACAGCGCAGTGGTTGTGTCACCATCACAACGACACGTTCACCAACAACCCCAAAGTAGGGGTATCCGCCAAACGCTTCAGCCACTCCGTGCATCATCTGCTCCTTGCCAAACATTCAGTCAGTTCAATTTCAGTCAACGAATCGGTCTCATCCAGCCTTTCTCGGAGCAAAACCCCCAAAATAAGGCCCCAGATACACAACAGTGAACAAGTAAAAGAGAAAAAAAAAAGAAAATTAAAAAAAAAAAAAAAACACCGAACAGATTTTTGAACGAAAGAACATTTTTGAGGTTTTTTGAGAAAATTCGCCACAGATACACCGACACGCGTCCGGTTCGCCGAAAATCAATTTCAATTCGTACATCGTCGCAGAAACACATCTCTCTCTCACCCATCCAAGCAGATTCAAGCCCGAACCAAGCACAGTACCGAAGTTTTGAAATTTTTTTCTCGTGACGAAGAAAAAATTCCGGATATACTCTACGTCTACCCATTCGTCGTCGCTCGTTGTCGTTGTTTTTTTCGTCGTTTCGCATTAATTTCTTGAAAAGTTCCTCACTTTTTTTTTCCGTTCGTTTCGTTCTGTTCTTCTGTTCTTTATTTCCATCCATTCCTCTTCGCTCTCGTCTTCTTCTTCCTTGTCTTTCTTGTCACTCTCCATCTCTCACACTCTCTGCATATGTCCTTTTGTTGAGCAAGAACATACGAAAAAATCAAAAAAAAAAAATCGAAAGAATATAGTTACTCTTGATTTGCTTGAAAAAAAAGAACACCAAAAATAAAAAAAGTATTGGTCCAGCATAGACGACTTTTGCCTCAGCCAGTTCGTTCTCGTTCGTTGTTGTTATTCATTTTGTTGTTGTCGCAGCCTACGCCACACGCATCAAACCGTGGTATCCTTCGGTACATCTTTCATCATCACACTTTTGTTGCTTGCCGCCGCTGCTGTCGCTACCGCTGCCGTCGTACCGCTGCTGCTGCTGCTGCTGAATTCCACCATCGCAACACACACTTACACAATCGGTGCCAAGGACCGAATCTGAGCCCGAGTCCTTTGGAAAGCAAAAAGCATTTAAAAATTCAAAATTAGTGCACAAGCTGTTCGATTCGAAAACACGCTTCGTTTGTATTTTTTGTGAAATTCATTAAAAAAAAAATAATAAAACCAAAATCAAATAGAATTCAGTAACCCAGAGTAAAGACAAATCAAATCGAAAGCAAAATCTCACCTGGGGACGGCCGGTGGAGGTGGTCTGGGGGGAACCGAGGGAACGAGAAAGAACACTTTTCGAAGCCAACCCACAGCCGGAGGAGGCACTTTCTTTGAGAACATTGCCGCTGTTCGAGCCTACATTTTTCAGTCCAGTCAATTCACATCTTGTGCCCACGACCGGCAAGTGTGCATGAAACTCTTCCGCACGAAAAACGCGAATTAAAACACAAAAGAATCCGTTTTTTCCATTTTTTGCACACTTCAAAAAACAATCGTTAAATTAAATTAAAAAAAAAAAATAAAAAAAAAAAATCTTTAAACCGCCTCCCGTCTCCTCCGAAAGGCCTACCCACTACGCTGACTAACTGAGAAACAGAAAAAGAGTTCAATTTTTTTTCACACAAAATTCGATTTTATTTTTTTCAAAAATAAAAAAAATATGTTAATTTTTTGCAAGTGATCATCTGAGAAACCGTAACATTCGTAAAAATAAAATATTTATAAGTATCTGTGATTTTTATCAAAAAAATTAAATTTTTTTGAATAAGTTTTGAAAAAAAAAAAAATAAATAAATAATAATTAATTAAGGGTGCGCTGAGACAAGCATAAACAAGAACCGTTCCGCGTTATATTCTACAAGGTCATCGGCGGATTTTAAATTTTTTGTAAGTACAAAACGAACATATTTTCTCTTAATTTTCCTTCATTTTTGCGTGTGAATGTGTGTGATTTTGAGTTTTTTTTTTGTTTTTTTTTTATTATTATCTGTGTCCTCAGCCCAAGGGGGAGTGTGGCTAAATCCTGGTGGTGGCTAAATTGATTCAGTTCATGTGTTTGTATGCTTAAACTGACACGAAGAAGATGGATTGTGAAAAGATTATATCGCAGGAGGGTGCTCCATAAAGACAACGTGTACCTTCGTGCTTTCGGCTGTAGATACTCGCTCGTAATGAATTTGTGTCTATTCAAACGAGTGAAGGGGTTTTTTTTTTTGTTTCCTTGTGTGTGGCAACACTGGTCGTTGGCTGTATGTAGAGCACCCAGATGTGGGAAATTGCTCTCGTAAGGCTTGGCCGTGTGCGGTCTTGTGTTTTCTTTTCGGGTGAAACGTGGATGGGGAAATGTGCATTTGGGTGGGTGGTTGAAGGATAATGCGGGTAGTTGAGTGGTTGTCTTAGAAGAGCGTTGCCAGGTGGGCGCAGTTATGATATGTCCAGGAGTTGACGCGGTTGGAACTTGAAAGGACTTGACGAACGAGATCGATTAAAAGGGAAGAAGACTTGATTCGAATTGGCGACTGGATGGCGCAGTTGGTCAACTTGGTTAGAGAAGTCCCCGGTTCGAATCCCAGTGAAAGCAAAGTTAATACGCTTTTATCCTATTTTCAAATCTGGTTCAATCACCATTTGTCGATCAGTGGTTGTAGTGGGGGCTGTGGCCATAACCAAATGGTCTGAGCGTGATTTTATTCCATAAACATACGTTAGTTAAGCACATCTTTAGGATTTTTCGCGTGGACTTCTGGTCTTGCTTTCGTTTACTCAAATCTTATGTTTTCAACTTTCAATTTACAACTCGAGAGTTTATCAACTCCTGATTTTCTCAACTTACGGAAATAGCAGAAGTTAAGGGACGAAATCAAAGATCTCGCTCTCATTTTTCTTCCACTCATAATTTTACTTAAGTAGTAAGCAGAAGCTCAGCCACCATTTTAATCGACAACTAAGAAGATAAATAAAAATATCGGGCACAGGTGTCAGCGAATTTCTTAGAGAAAGAAGACAAAAACAGGAAAGAAGTAAATAAAGGGCAACACAAAGTCTAAAATAACCTAAAATATACAATATTTGAGGAAATCTCAAAAAACTTAGATTTAAAAAAAATAGATTCAAAAATTACCTAACAGCACATTGGCAGAATTCTTCGTCAATCAAAATCCGTCATATGGAAGAAAATGCACGGCAAACCAAACCTCACCGCTGCACACAGAAATAAACGATTGTTGTTTGCTAAAAATTACATGTACTGGACTATTGAGTGGCAACACGCTATATGGGTGGCGCGACAGTCCTAGACGAAGCTGGGTCAAGCTTCTACCGCAACCACTCGCGTTGTGCTTGCTATTGTTCTTTCACGGCTAGGTTGAGAAGCTTTTCCTAGACAGGAATACTCCTTGAGCATTGTCAGTGACTCGAAAGTGGTGGAGCCGTGAATTATGAAAGGTGGTAAATTCGGGTATCGAACCTAGCGCCCTCTGCGTAGGAGTTGACGCAATAAGTGAGCTACGGCGACCCATGTTATTTTTTCAGACACAATAAAGGGTTTAATTTAGACGGCCGCTACTGGAATGACCTTTAAGAAAAAAATGTGTCCCGATCAAAGCGCAATTTTGCTGTTTGTAGTGCTGTGGTGTGGGGTGCTTTAGTTTGTGAATTTCAGTTTCCTCCCAATTGACAGTTCCGACACCATTAGCTGAGGGTCAGCCCTTTCAATGTTCCTCGTTTCTTGCAGATGACTCGAAGCTCCGTGTTCGGAACTGTAATGACATAAAACATCATTCGCAGAGCCTATTAGCTACCCTTCAGCGTCTCTGGCCAGCAAGGAGGTTTACACGAGTTAGTTCCACGCTTGAAACGTTTCTCCAGCTGTGCTTGTCAATATTTTTACGGAAATTTTTGTCAAACTCTCTACCTCCTTTGGCGCATTGCTTTAAAGTGCGTCACGATATCTGCAGTGATTGTCACGTTTCTACTCGGCATTATTGGGGTGGAAAATTTTGGCGTTTTAAAACGTAACCATCTTTGTTCATGGTCCTTGCAGGCTCACATTATTCGTTGGACCCATATCCATCGCAAATATGAAAAATCGGTCAGAAGTCAAACATGTGTCCATTGTTACTGAGATTTGCTTGTCATCCTTTAAATGTGAGTGGGTGCCAACGTATGTGCTCTCTTCATTTATTTTGTCGAACCGACAATTGACATGAGTAGCGACAGTGCCTGATTGCCTGTTAAACGGTTGTGAAATACGAACTGAGTAATGGATTTGAGCTTGGTTGTAATTGAATACGTTGCTTGATATTCTTTCTATTCAAAATGATTAGTGGCAGGCGGGTTGATTGGTTTCAAACGGATGACAACGAACGACAAAATTTGATTTGAGAAAATAAACCAATATGTGGCATTTACATTTACAAGATTATTTCATGTAAGCTACATTTTAAGTCGAAACGGACCGAAACCGACACATTCAAGGCAATCCTATGGATTAAGACGAAGTGGATGAGAAGGTGAAAATCTCGGATGCTGTATGCCAGGTTCACCATTGCAAAAGCCCACAAGCCCCCTCTATGCGACAAAAAGTAGCTGATTGAATTGAAATTGGGTCTAACACAGGTAACAACACAGGCACAGGGCAGAGGCTGCGGTGTCTAAGAAGAAAACGAGGCTGCTCCTCACTACCTTTGCCACAGCCCTAGTCCTTGCCATTCATTTTCATTTCATTTATTTATTCATAGGAACGTACATTAAGATATTTATCCTTTTTTGTACTTAGTACATTAACTTACAAAATTCAAATTAAAACTTAAAACTATTATTTATAAGGATTGGAATTGAGGATTATAGTTGATGTGTAGCAAAGTCGTGAAGGATTGCACTTTCAAAATTGTACGGGTTTGAAAATGATCTTATGTGGGATGGCAAAGAATTCCACAGTCTTACAGTGTGAACAAAAAAATAAGCGCGAGGAGCATAAATGATTGCTACGAAAAGGCATAATGTTAGTGGTTCGAAGAGAGCGAGTGAAATTAAGTCTGTTATATAAATACGGCGGACCACGATTATCTATTATTTTGTGTAAAAACATGCAATTCCTTGCGCTGGTGTACTGTAGCATGTTACAGCCCAGCAAATCACGGGAGTACACAGAAATATGTTCGTATCGAGAAATAAAAATAATATAATATGGGTGGCGCGACGGACCGAGGCGGACCTGGGCCTAGCTTCTCAGCAACCACTCGTGCTGTGCGTGCTATTGTTCTCTCACTCGTGGAAGGGACCTACAGTTTAATGCCGACTCCGAACGGCGAAGTTGTGAAGCTTTTTCTGTCAGTGACTCGAAAGTATCGTAACGAGAAATACCCTAGACATAACGCACAGCATCCATGAAAGCTACTTGTAACTTACGTTGAGATAGTGAGTCAGGGCTTCTGTATACTACTTCGGCTTATGTTACAAGTGGTAAAATTAAAGAGAGTACTAACTTCTTACTTGTTGCGAGCGGAGTAAACTAAGCAAGGAGCCAAAATTTTCACATAAATACGGCCGCCAATTTCCATGTTTTGTGGGCTAGTAGCCCGAGAAATCACGACTTACGGCATAACAAAGGCTAGTAGGTATAGAACACTGGAAGATCACTTCTTCCAAGACCTCTAGTATCTAACGAAAGGACCTCTAAGATCCCTTCTTAGATTTATAAGGATTTCAGGATGGCTTTGCAAAAAGAGTAGAAAGGTTCCTCGAATGGGTTCAACAGCGCCTAAGTGAGGCGTGTCGAACGGCGGTGTACCCATCTACCTTAAATAACCTCACCAAAATGGCCCATGTAATGTGATTTACTTTTGCGAAAATATTAGCTGGTGTCTGGCCAATAACCCGTGCAATGTTGTCTTGTAAGACTTCTAAAAATGTGTCTATACTCGTCAAACGCTCGAGCTAGCTTGGGAATCCACCGGTCGTACACAACGTTAACTTGCTCGCTAATTTGATAATGGTTTTGTTATGTGGCATGTGGCACCCTCTTGCTCGAACCACATTGAATTGAATTGAAGAACTTGGTGTGTGTCATAAAAACACTAGCACTGCGACCATAAAGATCTATTGCATACCCTCCTTTAATCTCGGATTGAAGTGCTGCCTTCAGGGAGTTAACAACTTTGGGGATTTCTTGAAAGTCTCTCCCTGTTGCGGATGTTCCATTCATAATTTTGAATCATCCTCGAGCAAGGCTGGGGTAATCGACACAGTCTTTCATGGTTTTTTTTTAAACTGGCCGCAGTGCTAGTACAGATTCCTGTGCTGATAGGACCCATTCTATGAAGGTGGTACTTATACATGCTCTGATACCATTTAGTGCTCCACATAGTATCTTTAGAGCTCAGCTTGTTCATGTTCTAGGGCTTCTTTGGCTAGTTTGTGCTTGCAGGATGCTTTATACCATCCTGGTTGTTCCAAAAGTGTATCATTTGCTTCTTGATCCATTGGTAAAGGTGGAGACTTGTGTCCGTGTTGTTGAATCTATAAAGGAGGAAGACCCAATGAAGGGAATCTGTTTTTGCCTAGCGTGCCAGCTTTTCATGTAATGTCCTGGCTGGCACCCAGATCAGCTTTAGTCTGTTGTTTCCTGCCGGTGTACTTAGTGCCTGGTTACACTCGCGAATGGCCTTAGAGTAAAATGTGTAGTTCTTTAGAGCTTTAAGAACCGCTTGGCTGCATGGATGGGAATATGGTGGATTCCGAGAACATGGAAAGAGAATGATCGCGAATAATACCTGCCGAGATCAGCTTTTGTGGGAATTACCCGGGATAGGATGGGAAAAACAGCAGGAACTCAATGCTAATAAGTTGCTTCTTCGAACGGAAAGGGCAATGTTTCGATGGTTTGGTCACAGGACGATGTAACGCACAAGACCAATAACTCTCCTGGTAGTCGCTTAGACGTAACTCCTGATCAGTTAGAGTCCTTAGCGGAGGATAGTATGTTCTGTAGCTTATTTTGGGGTAGCGTCATTTATATTTCTTCATTTTAATACTAAAACATTATTTTTATTTATTATTATTACTATATTTAATTTTTAAATTTTCTTAGAGGGTCGCCGTAACGTAGTGGGTAAGTGCGTCGACTCCTCCGCAGAGAGTGCCAGGTTCGATACCCGAATTTACCACCTATCATAGTTCACGGCTCCACCTCTTTCGGGTGACTGACAATGCTCAAAGAGTGTTCCTGTCTAGAAAAAGCTTCTCAAATTCGCCGTTCGGAGTCGGCATTAAACTGTAGGTCCCTTCCACGAGTGAGAGAACAAGAGCACGCAAAGCACGAGTGGTTGTTGAGAAGCTAGGCCCAGGTCGACCTCGGACTGTCGCGCCACCCATATTATATTATATATTTAATTTTTAACAATTTTTTTTATTTACATATTTCTAACAAACAATTTACAAACTGGTCCATATTCACTGGAACTATTCTATGTAAAGGACGTTCTCGTATACATACTGGTCTTCTTCTATTCTTTTATAAGGATGTGTAAACTTAAGTGCCCCTGATCTTACCCGGGTAATATTTGATTGTACGAATTCCCGAGTATCCGGGTACCCGGGTAATGCGGGTTATATACAAGTTAGCGGGTACCCGGCATTGGTCGTCTGCCGGGTACCCGGCATTGGTCGTCTGCCGGGTACCCGTCAGCATCCGGCAACGGGTATCCGCGACTACAAATAGTCCGTCGTTATACAACGACAAAATGGAAAACAGTGGTAAAACACAAAATCCATTGGTGGAGTGACCCCCAAAAGTAATAGAAATTAATGTCTTTTTAGCATACATTCACGCAATTCACATTACGAATTGCATTTCAATTCATTTTAAGCAGCTGATTAATTTCGTCTGAATTTCCGGGTACCCGAAATAATGCCGGTACCCGGGTAGCCGGATTTGTTCCCGGGTATCAAGAACTCTAGTAAACATACTTGTTGCCATAAATTTGCTTGTTGACAACTAGGCCAGCGTTGTTTTAAAAATTGAAAGGATCTTGTGTACTTGAATTTCATAATCAGCAAGTGCAGCGTTGTTTTGATTATTTGAAGGATAAACGACTGGATAGCGCAGTGGGTTAAGTGCCTGCCCCTGGTTAGCGGGTTCCCCGGTTCGAAACCAAGTGAAAGCAAAGTAAATACGCTTATATCAGGTTTTCAAATCTGATCCAGTCACCATTTGCCGTTGCTCTAGAGTGTTCAATCAGTAGTAGTAGTCTGACTGTGGGTATCCCAATGGACCAACATGGTCCAAGTGTGCTGGTGAACTCACTAGCAGCCCCCCTACCTAGCCTAACCTATGCAACGCTTTACCCCCGCGATCTAAGTAGTTGCCGTGGATAACGCTGATCAGAATATGATGATGACGACGATGATGTTGAAAGTCAAGGAGACAATATTTTTCAAAGGTCAGGTTTGACTGTGCATTCAGATCATTTGTTTGATGGCACGTTTAACTACATTTTCGCATAACCTCGGAAGGTCTGTTCGTTTAGTTCAAAGCGATCATGGATAAGATCTAAGCGTCTAGTTGAAGTCTCTATTTGCATCAGAGTCATTGTTCAACTAGCAGCGTGGCTTCGTTCATTTCATCCCTCGCTTTTTGGATGACCCTCTCGTCCTTATGATAAGACTTACGGACTCTAGAACATTCAAACACAAGTCAGCAAACATCGGCGTAGAGAACCACCTCGACTATTAAAGCTCGGAATTGTAATGAAATATGTACCAAATTTGATTGATCCCGGTAGACTCCGATGAGCTGAAACTGGAGGAAGCCTCTTCCTGCAATGATGCCGAAGATTTTACATTACATTTTCAAATCCAGTTCCAATTCACGTGTCCTCGCATCTCTTGAAAGAAATTCAATAAAATTAATTATCCAATAAACCACAAAGAGCACACCACAATATCTACGACAATCGTCGCTCCCCAAATCAGGCACACAAACCCAGCCCACGGTAGCGGTTGATATATCGAAGGCAATAACGCCAAGGTAACCTTCGCCATTAGGCCCGGTCTCGCCACGAAAAAGCCACCAGCAATAAATGCTCAAGGCACAAATGAATGGGGCAGTGTCTGTCCTCTGGCATGGGATGCCTATAAATTCACCCTTTTGCGCATTCAAGAAATGTACAGAAATGCTGGACCTATTGTTGGGCGTGAAGGTATGGCGATTTATAGATTTCCCATCTTCTCGTTCAGTCCGACGAAGTGAGTGCTGGTTTTCAAGGACGAATTCAATTAGGATCTTCGTATTCAAGTGTTGGCCTTTGGTGAGCAATCGATAATGAGGTGAAGTTGGGTGGGACTCGTGGATTCTGGAGATAGGGAATGGAGACATCTGTTCGCAACGGCCTTCTATTTTTTGTGTCGATTTGAATTTTGATTCGTTGTGATGACTTTTGAGAATTTTTGCAGGTTATGTGGATTTATAAATTGATAACTAAAAAGATGAAAATGTAGAGGCAAGAGTTCGTAAAGTTCGCACTACTTTAAGTCAATATCAAGCCACGGTCCGTCTGCAACTTCAGTGCAGAAAATGAGGCTTCAACGGCTTGTGCAACACAAAAGAGGAATATCATGGACCATTCTTTAGAATTCTAAAGTTGCACGAAGTCCTCAAGATTTTTATGATAAGCTGAACGCAATATGTCGAGGAGACTAGTGGTATCTAAAACGATCGATAGTTTTTTTTATTACAATCGATAGTGATTTATGAAAGCAATCAATTGTTAAAAATCGGGAAGATTTAATTTCAAATACTAAAGGCTAACCTCATCATCAATTCGCAAATTAAACAGTTTCCATCTCAAGCTGTCAGCAATTTGGATTTAAATGGCTGAATACGCATTTTCAAATGACCAGCAATACACTCTGTTCCATAACTATGTAGCCACACCCAAAAATTCAATTTATGCCGATTGAAGGGATGCCAGTATCCACATATTTCTTCTGAAATCATAAAAAATTAAATAAAACAAAAATTTAAGGCTTACATGTAAGAACATTTTATTGCTATTAGTAAAACTAACAAAAAGTAAGTTCCACCTGTACTACCATAACTCTTTAGCCACTTTTAAAAATAAGATTTAAATTTAGGATCATCATCATCTTCATCTTCAGACCCGCATGATCCACTAAAGAGGTCGCGGGGGTAAACCCCGCACGAGAGATCTCCAGGCAACTCGATCCTCCGCCCTCGACTTTAACCCATCAGAGGTTACGCCCAAGCGTAACCAGGCGAGCTTATGGACTTGGTCAAACCACCTCATCCGAAGTCTGCCAAGTGGTCGCCTACCTGATAGAATCGCATTCAAGGCCCGCCTCGGAAGACGTGATGCTGGGAACATTCGTGCTGACCAAACCAACGAAGCATAGCTCCTTCCGTTCGAAAAAGCAGCTGCTCAACGTTGAGTCAGGATAGGTAACAAAAAATCTAGATCAGTAGTTTGTAGAGCTGTCGCAGTTTTCAACTGGCATGCTGTCTATCAAATTTTGGAGGGTTCGCCAAGGAGTTTCCTCCCAATCTCTAATCACAACTCTTTTAAGTCTTTACTACAGAGGGGCGCTCAGAAATGAAGACCAAATTGAAAGAGCCCACATTTTAATCACAAATGAAGTATTACAGAGGCGCCCAACTTCTACCTCTCACGCCCCTTAAAATTTCATAGAACTGTTTTTATAACTTTTTCTTAGACCAAATTAACCAATCAGAGGACAGCATTTGCGTTATTCCTTGAAAAACTGTAAAAAATTCATGAATATCTGTCAAAAAGTACTTAAATTCTTCGATGGGGGCCAATCAGCTGTGAAGTCGGCTATCTCTGTCGAAAGTGGCCCTAGCCGTCAATCCACAAAAACCGAATCTAGCCCTTTTTACTAGGAAATACAAATTCCCTAACTTCGACCTGCCACACTATGTGAGCGAGCCTTAAATCTAAACGACAGTGCTAAATTCTTGGAGCATAGTACTAACTTAAACATTTAGACAACCGGTATTTATTCGTGTACTTGCAGTACTTAGCAAGAAAGGAGAGAGCAAGAGATGTAATAAAAAGAAAAGCTAGCTCGTTCGTATGGTATTTTTTCCAAAAATCTCCAGATGGCAAATTGGCCAAATGTCCTTTGTGCTGTAAGGAATAGAAGACTAGTGGTAATATCTCTGATCGTTTTTTTGAACGATTTTATCCGAATTCTTATAAGAATTCTGGAATTCCATGTAAGAACTCCAATGCAAGACCTGGTCTCAAGAAAGAAAAGAATTAGAACATACAGCTGGCCTATGAGGGGTCGAAAACGATCGTTCAGCTTGATCGGATTAAGCAGGCAGAAACTCAGATCTCTTATTGGCGTTCTAACAGGGCATTGTGCCATGGGAACCCACGTCTCTCGACTAGGCCCTCCTTACAATGATTTCTGTCGAAGCTGCATGAACGAGGATGAGGAAGAAACCATTGAGCACTTGCTATGCAGCTGCAGTGCTCTTTCATCCCGTAGATTCAGACCTTTGGGGGCCCACTTCTTTGACAACCTGGCTGATCTGAGCAGCACTAGAATCAGCCTTCTCCTTCGCTTTATTAGCAGCACTAATTGGTTTGCAGAATAGGTTTTCTTAGATCCGCGTGGTAACACAATGGGCCTACGCTTGTCCTAAGTGTACCTGCTGTTCTTCTGTGCAGCAGTCAGCCACTGCAACCTAAAGATCAGGAAAGCCATAATGGGCTCTAACTTCGTCAATATAATTGATCAATTCTAGAATTTAGTCTCAAAACTGGCTGGCTGTCAGAATAACCACGCCGACCCAATCCCTTTGTTTTTGCAAACCCACGTGGCAGCACAAAGGGCCCTACGTTGGCCAAAGTGCATATTTTTAAAGCCGCTTACCTAACCTAGCCTACAAGTGGGTAAACAACTAAAAGCTTTCAAATGTATTTGTTCTACTTTATTAACAAGAAAACACGTACATTTTTAATGAAAGAGAAACTATCAAAAAACGATAGATAATTATCGATAGTCTTGCACAAATTATAACTTCGCAGGAAGAGCGACCTTTTGAAGAGTAGCAGGGTGAATCGAGTTTACCGACAGATGGCATCAATTGGCATTGCCACTGGGGACGAGCTTGTGTGGGGGATTAGGGGGAATGGATGGTTATTTGCTTTTGAGACGGATAAACTGAGTTATGGGGCATCATCATTCGCTTTATCTCTAAATTGATGAACAATTTGTTGAGGTCTGTACCAAGGCGTCTGCTTTTCAATACAATAGATCTACCCTGGTCGCAGTGTCGTTGCCTACACGACATTGGTTGTATAAGAAGAAAAATAGGCGTCTTACGACCATTCCTAAGATGAGCCCGAATCCGGAAAAAGGACTGCCAGTATATTTGAAAGAAAGCCCCAACTTAGACAAGACTGAGTTCAGCAAACTAAGCCGAAGTGCAGGGCGTCTATAGACCCTTCGGTGAGTTGGTAAACTAGGTGACTCACTGATAGAGACGGTACTGTAATATAAACCTAAAGAAACTGGATCAACGATCAAAATCTTGAGACACGACTCACAAGACTCCGCAAAATATAGAAAAAGAACGAGTTACTCCACTGGCCCTTCAACAAAGTGTCGAGGGATCGCCTAGTTTAGAGGTTCTCGGACATGACCAACGACGAGGTTGGAATCAGCGAAGAGTGCTCCAAGGCCAGCTGCTCCGATTTCCAATTAGAGTCAAGCCCTTGCTTTTACAACGAACCACAAGACATTCCTTGGCCTTAAGGAAACTGATCACGTTTTTGGCTACATAGTCACCGCTGAACGTACCCTTATTCGACGATCTTCTAGAGATATACTGGGAAAGGGTGTGTTCAGCGGGTATGCGGAGATGTGGTTGAATAAGAGTGTCCTCAGTGGGTGCAATGAGATGTTCTACAATGAGGATGTGTTCAATAAGTAATAGGAGATGTGTTGAAATTAGTGTTTCCAGTGAGGACCCGGAGGTTGCTTAGAGTGAGGGTATGTTCAGTGAGCACCCACAAGTGTGCTAGAAGGAGGACGTGTTCAGATAGTGCCCGGGGATGTGATGGAATTATTGTTTTCAGTGCAGTCGGAGATAAGCTAGCATGAGGGTGTGTTCTGTGGGTTCTTGGACACATGTTATAATGAGGGTGTGTTCAGTAATCTCAGTAAATCCTTACTTAGTGACGAGGATTTGCAATAAATCATTCTCTTTAACGTCCACAGTCCTAAAAGAGGTGCAGTGTCCAGTACAACGCCCTTCATCTGATCTGTCAGTGATCCTCGACTTCGAAGGCCTCATAGAATATTCTTATCCTGGCTCCAGGATTCCATTCAATCAAAGAATCCTCTATTCCATGACCACCCTTCCCCAAAGACCCAACCACAATCAGGAAAAGAACAAGTTCGTCGAAATTTCAAAAAAACCCACCATCTCTGAACGCATCCCTTCGCTGCAGACAGGCACTTCAACTTAAACTCTCACGAGCATTTTTCACTCGTCTAATCTGAAAACAAGCATCCATTAACTTGTTCAAAGGCGCAACCGTCCCCGCTTGCCTCTCGTTTGACTTTGCGACGGATGAGCACACCCGTCCCTCGGTGGCCACTCCGCACCCAGCTCGCTGCCATCCAATTCCATTTGCTTTGTGCATTCATAAGCATCGTCTAACTCATCAAGAGCCTGCTCCAGCTGAAGGCATGCAAATACGGATGTGTACACAAAAAATTCATTCGCTGGCAAGAAGGATGTTTCCTGAAACTAGCACACGCCGCTGAGGAGGAGGGGCAGAGCAGGCATGGGGTTTCCCAGCTGCGGGATGGCCATACGCAAAACTATTGATTTCCCCTCGAAATGGTGATTCACTGACGATTCGGAAGCCAATTCGACATGAACGGCTTCCACGGTGTGACTAACCGCATGGAGGCTTCTGGGCGTTGGCGGCGACGACAGTGGCTGCCTTAAGGACGAGGAAGATGATGAAATCAGTTCGCCACTAAATAATTCCTTGTGTCATAGAGTGGGCTCTGATGTTCGCCACACATGCTCGCGGGCGCGGGCGTCGTCTGGTGTGGGGAGGAGGAGGCGAAAAAATCTCAAGTGGATGTGCTCCTGCTGTGTCCTGTGGACTAATTGAAAAACACACCAGCGAGACACTGCAGGGACCGGTGCTGGTGCATGAAGCTCGTCCTCCATCGCATTAATTGCTAACTGCCTGGCTGGGGGTTCACCTCAATTCAGATGCGCGCCGTTAATTCAAAGTTGCTCGGGTGGCCTTTTCGGGGAAAGTTTGAAATCGAAATCCGACCGCCCGCAGAGCGGGCGCAACGGAATGGAACGGAACTATTGTGAAAAAGTTTTCAATTGTTTGCCTTTTTTTCTGTCAAACAAATGAATCCGATTCGGCAGAAGTTTCGTTCGGATGGCTATCGAAACAATTGCGAAACTTCAAGTGATGATGCAGAGTTTGCGGTTAAGGTCAAGAGCTAACTGCCGCTGGTGGTCGGATGATGATGCACGATGTCAGGGTTTAGCTCTTGATGGGTGAGTTCTTTTTTTCTGATTCGGAAGTTGGCACACATTTCCTAGTATCCGATTTGTGAGTGTGGGCTGTTCAACGGGAGGTTTTAATTTTAAATTGAAGCACTCACCGATTGCCGGTGGGTCTACGATCATTTTCACGACAAAATGCTGCCATTAAAGGACGTGGAAACTAGAAACCGCCACATCTCACCGAAGTCCTTGTGGATGACCACACTCAGTACAGACTTTATAACAAATCCCCGACATAAAACGAAAGTGATACGTTGGTTGCTTTAACAGCCAGCAGATGATAGCACGCTCTCCCAAACAAATTACCATCCATTCCAGCTAATCCCTTACACAAGCTCGTCCAACCCTGGCGCTGTAAAGTGATGCCATCTGCTTGTGGACGCGGGCGGAGATCCATTCCCATTGTTTCTGCACAATGGACACTACAGCATCGTCAGCACAAGTGGCGTGTCCCCAAGACACAACTGAATCCATACAAATCTCTTGGGTTATTGTTTCGCCTTCTTGCAATTATATAATTTCAGTCTTGACTTTGATTTGCACAGTCTTTGGTCGCTCGGTTGTGTGCTGCCTTAATTGTTCCTCGAATGATGTCTCGTTATCTCGAGGCAACGTCGTTGTCATCGACATCGTCGCAGTCATTGTCGAATGCCGCATAATGAGGTCAACTCGGTGGATGCTGCAAGGTACGGTTTTAATTAACGTATTCCCCAGAATCTGAAGACTGAAGCCGAGCTAATAAAGAGCGCAGCAATTAGCCGACACACATACACAAATTGATTTGAGATGTATTCCTCCACTTGTACACATTTGGGTGGTTGGCGGTGGCGACGGGCGGTGCGGCGTTAATTGGCTACGAAAGCATGGTTGGAAGCTCCATGGCTGTGGCCTGACGTCGATCTAATGGGTTTGAAGGTGCAGAGAAGTAGGTCACAACATTCTGCTGAAAATAGTTATGCAGGTGAAGGGATTGCTTTGTAACTCGTCCCCCATCCCGGCGAGAGATTGCTGGCTCACGTGTCTTAAGGAAATGGCTGCTGGCAAATCAAGGAGTTTTCCTGTCCGGGTTTGTTGCAGATGATGATGTAAGCTCATGAAGAAGTTTTTTCGTTTAGAATTTGAGCACACTCAGGCAACTGTTCAAGATCCAATGGTTTCAAGGACCGACCTTCAGTTCGAATAATTTGCAAATTTTGAATTTCACTTCGAGCACAAAATTAAACGCTATCGGACTGCCCTGCACCGAAAGAAAAAAGGACAAGCAAGCAAGGAAAACACGCTTCTGGAAGTGAAAAAAAGGCTCTTTTGGTGGTGGAATTTTGCAGTGAAGTTCTTCAGAAGACAAGAATCACAGTCGGTGCTGAAAGTATGGAAAGACTTCTTCTGCTGATTGTAAATATAACGGCGACCAAGGGCAACATCCCCATGACAGGCAGAATATACCCTTCAACAATAGACGATTATAGTCAAAACTACCGTCCACCTGACCAAAACTACCTCCCACCTGACCAAGTATAGCAATATCCAAACTTAAATCCAACAAGTCTGCCGAACCTGACGACTTACAGGCTGAGCTGTTCAAGGCAGCTGCAGATGTGCCAGTAAAAAGCATACACCAACTCATTTCTAAAATTTGAGTGACGCCCGCGTTTACGTTGGCGCACCCAATTGGCGAAGGACCTCAACCAACTTGGCGTGTAACACTGGAGACACCTAGCCAGGGACCGTGCTAGCTGGAGAGGCTTGTTAGTTGAGGCCCAGGTCCACTCCAGACTGTAGCGCCAAAGAAAGAAGAAGAAGAGTGTATGCCTAATGAATAGAATGCCAGCATCGTTTACCCGATTCACATTCAAGAAGACCCCCTCAACTGCGCAACTTATAGAGGCATCAATCTCTTAAACATAGGTTACAGGATCATATCTCCCATATTGTGCCAACGCCTGAAGCCCTTTGTCAACAATCTCATTGGCCCACATCAGTGTAGTTTAAGGCCAGGAACGATCCTGGATCGATACCCATCATCAGTTTATTGACCGTAAAGCCGCATAAGATAACTTTTATAGAGACGAGCTATACGGAGCCATGCCTAGCTTAGACTGCCAAACTCGCCAGGTTGTACAGAATGACGATAGAGAACGCTCGCTGCTCTTTCACGGTCGGTAACGACCTCTCCGATATATTTGATGTCAAAAGAGGACTTCGATAAGGTGACGCTCTGTCATGTCACTTCTTTAAGATCGTTCTTGAAAGAATTGTGCGAAACTCAAACACTAACACCGGAGGCACATTCTTTCAAAAGTCGGTCCAAAAACTAACGTACGTCGACGATATTGTGCGAATTACGTCAATATCGTCGGCTTACGTTAGTTTTTAGACCGACGTTTAAAAGAATGTGCCTCCGCCGTGTTAGAACACAGCGGGCTACCACTGGTACGTTCACTAGTATCGAAACGGAAGCTGTCACAATGAATTTAGCAGTAAGAGAAACCAAGTGTATGCTCTCAACAAGAAGGGATCGACGAAATGGACAGAACTTCACAATCGACGGCTATTACTTGGAGATAGTAAGGGACTTTGTCTGTCTTGGCTCTGCTACAAACTCTTACATCAACACCTCGGCAGAGATAAAACGAAGAATTAATTGCTGCCAATTGCTGTTTCTTTGGGATGAGAAGGCACTCAATTGTAAGGCCTTACCCCGAACAACTAAGGAGATCCTATATGAGACCTTGATATTCCCAGTCCTACTTTATGGAACTGAAGCATGGACTTTGTCAAAAGCCGATGTGGATATCCCTGGTCGATTCGAGAGAAAAATTCTTCGAAAAATATATGCTCCACCAAGCGTTGGCGGGCTCTGGAGAAGGAGATTCAACGAGGAAGCATTGACCTGGGCACAAGACTGCGCATCAGCTAGGGCATGTAGAGCGAATGGACACCGCAGAGTCTTCGAATCTAACCTGGATGGAATACGAAGTTGAGGAAGACCTCGCCTTAGACGGCGCGGACAAGTTGAAGGGGACCTCAACCGGCTTGGAGTGCGCAACTGGCGGCAGTTAGCTAAGGACTGTCCAGACTCACACCGAACTGTAGCCCCATCTAAGTAAGTAAGGACTTCAGAAAACATGTTTACAACATTTAATTAAAAAAGGTCATGTAATCCGTCAAATTGGCACTAGGTGATACTTACACAACCGTTCGGACCCAACTTTTCTTCTTTAACTCAATTTTTGTTTTCTAATCCTCTACTTTGTGTCAAGAGGTGACCGATTCCTCGAATCGCCACATCCATTAATCCTACGTTGTTAAAGCTGATCTGAACGACTTCAAGCTATGTCTGCAGAAACTCTCTTGAAGGGGTATTTTTTTCGACGACCACCTTGTGTAGTCCAAAACGAAATTTAAGGCTGTAGTTCCTATACTCAACTATACTCAAACAGTGACCTTGTTGCGACTTAGGTCAAACATCAGCCGTTTTCTTTGATTATGTAATACCAATTTGATAGTAATGCCGTTTCCCCTGTCTCGCCTTTTTTCACAAGGCTCTCTTAAGGCCGACTAAGTTCGATCGCTATGGAGAGGAACAGATAGTAAGCAATTGGTGCTATGTCCGGACTATAAGGTGGACTCACAAGGACCTCCCAGCCAAGGTCCCGGAGCTTCTGGCGAGTCATTATCGTTCTGTGATGTCCTGATGGGTGACACTTGGACAAAGATGGCAGCTTCTGAGCGATTACTTCCTTGAAGCGTGAGGGGATCAGTTCATGGTAGATAATTCTGTGCAAATCCGATCAAACAAACACACAGCAAGACCTTTCCGGCCGTCAATCCTGGCCCGGCTATCGTTTGCGCCGACCCACTGCGACTCGATTCTTCTTCTGGTGGCGCTACATTCCGGGGTGGACCTGGGCCTCAACCAACAAGCCTCTCCAGCCAGCACGATCTTTAGCCATCTGTCTCCAACTGCGCACACCAAGTTGATTGAGGTGCTTCATCACCTGGGTGCGCCATCGGTTCCGTGGGCGTCCTCTATTGCGTTGTCCCACTGGTTGAATCTTCTCCTCCAATAACCGTCAACGCAAACAGGACCAAAGATCCCACGCAGAGCTTTTCTCTCGAAGAGACCAAGGACTTCCTCATCCGCTTTTGAGATTGTCCATGCCTCCGCGCCGTTCAGCAGGACTGGGATGATCAAGGTCTTGTATGAAGTGAGTTTGGTCCCTCGAGAGATGGCTCTACTACTCAATTGCCTCTTGAGCCCATAGAAACAGCGATTGGCAAGAGTAATTCTGCGTTTGATCTCGGCACTGATGTTGTTTGTACTGTTTACTGCGGAGCCGAGGTAGACAAAGTCCTTGACTACCTCGAAGTTATAGCTGCCCAATGTGACGCTCTGTCGAAGACGTCGATGTTGTGTGTCCTTTCTTGATGATATATACTTCGTTTTGCCCTCATTCACCGCTAGACCCATTTTGGCCGACTCCGCTTCAATACGAGCAAACGCTTCATTGACGGCTCGCTGTGTTCTGCCAATCACGTCAATGTCATCCGCGTATGCTAGCAGTTGTACGGACTTCTAGAAGATCGTGCCTCTAGTGTTGGCGTGTGAGTCTTGCACGATCATCTCCAGGATGATGTTAAAGAAGTCACATGACAGCGCGTCACCTTGTCTAAATCCGTTTTTGACATTGAAGGTCTCGGTGAGTTCGTTACCGACCTTGATGGAGCAGCGAGAATTCTCCATCGTCATCCTGCACAAGCTGACGAGTTTGGCAGGAATGTCAAAACTAGACATGGCGTTGTATAGCTCGTCCCAATGCACGCTGTCATATGCGGCCTTGAAATCGACGAATAGGTCGTGGGTGTCGATTTGCATTTCTTGGGCCTTTTCCAGGATCTGCCGTGGAGTGAAAATCTGGTCGATGGTGGACACACATTGATATGGACCTATCAGGTTATTTATAAACGGCTTCAGGCGAGTACACAAAACGGCAGAGAAGATCTTGTAAGCGATGTTCAGGAGACTTGTCACTCTATAGTTGGCGCAGTTGAAGGAGTCTCCTTTCTTGTGGATCGGGCAAACGATATTGAGATTCCACTCAACGGGCATGCTTTCCTCCGACCATATCTTACAGATGAGTTGGAGCATGTACCTTACCAGCTGATCTCTAGCTGTCTTAAACAGTTCCACAGACTGTCCGTCTGCACCAGCAGCTTTATTCGACCTTAATCTCGGTATCGCTGTCTCGGGGGGAGCGAATTCTCTTCGATCATCGTCCGTTGCGTGGATTGGAACTTTCTGCCTGACAGCGGTATTTTGGTCCTCATCGCCGTCTAACAGTCTACAGACGTGATTTTTTTCAGATTCTCAGTATCGACTGCGAATCTACTACGAGTTGTCCTTCTGCGTCACGACAGGCTTCTGTCCGAATTTTGTATCCATTGGATGGTTGTCTTACCCTTTGGTAGAACTTTCGGACTTCATTTCTGCCGCAACACCTCTCCATTTCCTTCTTCTCATGCTCTTTCTTTTTCTTTTTGACAAGCCGGTGCTCTGCCCTTCTTTTAAGTTCGTAGAGCTCACGAACCGCTCTCGTCCTTCTGTCCAGCGTCGCCTTGTATGCTGCTTGCTTCGCTGAATGTGCCTGCCTGCACTCGTTGTCAAACCAGGGGTTTTTTGGGGGGTGGCGTTTTAAGACCCAGACACATCAGATGCAGCTTCTCTGATGGCGTTTTGACAACGACATTTTTAGTTCCTTAGGAATTGTCATTTCATCGAGGCTAGCGTTTATTAGTTTTGTTATTACAGGTGCTAGTAGTTCAGCCTTTATACCTTCAGTTCAGCCATCATACCTTTATTTACATCTATGTTTTTAATTATGTTGAAGACTTCTTGTTCATTCGTTCTTTCTAGGAACAGTGAGTTTTGTGTTGGACTTTCTTTGCTGTTTAATGTTTTAATAGGACAATCGTGTAAAAATGGAAACATGGGATCCGTTTTACTTCACGCGTTACAGTTGTGAGATCTATTTCACTGCTCCCTCTTTCTTTTAGGGAACGACTCTGAAACTCATACAATCAAATCCGTCGCGGCGTAATGAAACAATTTTATTGATGAAAAACCACAAGAGCTAAAATGATGTTCACCAGTTTTGCTCGCCACTGTATATTGTCATTTCCCTTCAATTCCATGGTCGATTGCAAAATTTCGACGTAAAACTCCCCAAGTTGACATCTGCTAAAGGACGTTACGTGGAATTGACTGTGTCTGGTTCTCCTACACACTCTCACTCCTCTTTCGTTGGCCGGAACGGATGTTGGCTGACTTGATTCACTGAACTGGTCGACTCGATGAATAATTAGATGGGAAAGGTCGATGCTCTTCGACAACACTCGGCTTTCATCGTTTCCATGTTACTCCCCGCTACTGTAACTTGTCATGGTGATCTGTTTTGAGTGCCTAAAAAATAAAGATCTTGGCATTTAAGAACGCGTAAAACAACAAACTGCCAAAGCGTAAACGTCCCTTGACTGACATGAATCATGCCTGCAGAGGTATACATTCCACGCCTCACATGGGACCTTCGAAGGACCTTCATAAACAGCAAAATAACAGCCATCCACATCCATCCGTGGGAAGTCATAATCATTAATCACCAAATATCGCTGACAACAACCAGAGGACTCCCAAAACTCGAAGAATGTAAAAATAACACTGACTACCACGCGCGCATCCTTGCCGATGTTTATTAGAATTGAATCAGTGGGCGGACCGCCACCCCACCCACGGCCATAAGTTCCACTGCACACTTGACCTTCTGCATTACGTTCTCATTTTCTCGGAACCTAAAATATGCAACAACGAGGCAGTAAAACAAATCGAATTTCGTTCCCAAACCAGGAGGGCTGTGCCGCACTGCAATGCGCGCATATCCTTAAGAATTCATTTTCGCCCAAAAGCTCGCCTGCCCTCGCCACCACCCTTGACTGGGGCTTGCGGTGGCGAGGCCGGAAGAAATCTGATTATGGACACAGCAGCCAGAGGCCACTCCAAAATGAATAACGACCTTCCGATGTCCTGCTGGGATAACAGAAACAAAGCATCCGAGCGGTGGGGTGGCGCCCATTCTCCGTGAGTCCGTGTCATTCCGAAGGCTAATGCATAAATAATTAAACGGGGGCGAAATCATTGTTCGCCGTCGCATTCAAGGTTAATTTGATGGACCTGCTGGAAGTGCGGAGAGGAGCGTCCACGGTTGGCCAGTGATTTATTTGTTCCGAAAATGTGACAGCACCCTAAGAGGGACCTATTTATGTCCGGCCTGAGGGGTGGGAATGGAAAGTGGGCACTCACGCAAGTACCAGCAGCGGCCTGGATTTATGTTCAAATAATTCTTGTTCTCGAGAATGCCGTCGTTTGCATTTGATTATCGCATAAACAGTGTAGCAGTGTAGCTGACAGCTGAGAGGAGCGCCGACAAACGCGGAGGGAGCACTCAGGGATGATCTAAGTGGGGAGTCAAGGACGCTATCGGATGTAATTTTGTTTTAACAACCACGTCCGAGGGGGAATCATTTCTTTTTGACTGTTCAACAAGATGCGGCTTCAGATTTGCTGGAGTTACCTGGACGTGGAAAAGCATGACCTGATGATGGGGACACGTTTCACTGAGTCCGCAACACTTAAAGAAACAGGTGAACAGAGAGGAATGAATGACCTGGTTTCAAAGGAAAAAAAGAAAGCCGATGGTGATAGGTAGAGGGTGCTGTGTACCTGTGCCGAGAGGGTTTTAGGTTTAATCTCTCTCTCTCTCGATAATTCACGGGTCCACCTCTTTTGAGTCACCGACAATGCTCTAAGAGTCTTCCCGTCTAAAAAAGCTTATAACGATGCGCCATTCGGAGTCGCGGTATAGGGGCTCAGGCAAGAATGATTGGAAAAAAAAACTTGAATTTGAAAGAACATAGGTGTGGGCTACACAATTAATTCTAAATTTATTTTGAAGTTGGATTCACGTCGGTACTTATGGAATAGCACAACACTCAAATGGCCGTCTCGGCTTCGCTGCAAGTGCTACAAGATGGCGGTCCAGGTTTGGATGCCTCGATGTATCGTCGTTGGCCTCGAGGTCGTCCAAAATGGCTTAGCCCTCTCTGGGTGTAGCTCCAAAAAAAAATCATCGAGTGCTCTCAAGTAGCACCTCACGCCAAAATTTAACCTTCACAACTCCGAGCGTTGCTGCGCTTACATGGCATGTAGCGCGCTCTTGTTGGAACTTCAGCTCGGATATATCGATGTTGTTTAGCTCTGGTCACAGAAAGTAGCTCCACACCTAAGATCATGGACCGTGTCGATGTCTCCGTCCGTATTTTGGAAGAAATAAGGTCCGATAATGCCGCCATGTCGTAAGCCTCACCAAACAATCAAACTTTGATGTTCGGTCGTCACACTTGTGAATTGTCTTCACTCCAATTTGTTGGATGGCAGTGCAAAAATGGCTCTCATTCAAGAAGATGATTTTTGGATCTGGCCAGCATTTCCAATGATCTCAGGGCGGTGTTGTCTCTGGTCGCCCGGCTTCAATTGTTCCGTCAGCTCAATCTCAATCGGAAAGTAGTTCCAAAACAGATACGGATGTTGTTCTTTCTCATCTTGATACATGCCTCAAACCTCTTTCGGTTATACAGTGAAAGCTCCTATTACGGACAGCTCTCTGATTCGGACAATCCCTTTGAGCAGACCATTTCTCTCGACCGTGGATCTTGAATTGAAGTTGCATACACTTCCATGAACGGCCAACTACCTTAGCTGGATAAAAGTGCGGCGACCGTCACGTCGCTGTCCGCCTATGAGAGCTTTCACCGAAGTTTTTCTTGACCTGCTTCATGCCAGCATTGTTCTAAGCTTCTGTCCATTATTTTTTCCCCCTGACTTCTTCTCTGAGGACATGATCGCCTACAGGGTAAATTGGTTCAGGGTCTATACAGCCATGATGACGAGGGACCTCACGACAAAATGTACGTTGTATGCCTAAAACTGAGCCAGAATTTCTATATTTTTTCAATCAAATCTCCTCACGTTCGGCAAGCATCAAGTGATGCATTATAAAATGGCAAGCTTTGCTGAATATTTTGACAGCAGGATGTCGCTCGGAACTTTTGCAAATGTTGAAATAAACAAAGAAGGAAAAACTATCATTATTATCTGGTCACCGGGGAAAACTCCAGTTCGCAAATAAAATCCACAAATTACCTCCTGAGAGTAAACAAAGAACATTCGAGCATGCCATGCAAAATGCACACTAATAGTAATTAGCAAAATGTGTGTTCAGATTCAAAAACTCGATGACTTCATTCTCCTGCTAGGAATACGAAAGATGTGAAGTTCTATTAAAAAAGAGACAAAAATGTAAATTTAAGAGTTCGGTACAAAAGATAAATCATCAATAGCTCAAAGAAGACCCTCTCATAGGGTGTGGCAATATACCGATTTTTGTGCCGCAAATTGATGTACAAAATCGTCAGTTTGTCGATAAATCGCCAACATCTGACAACCCTGCTCAAGACAACTAACGATCTGTGCCGTGATATTGTACCAAACGACGTTATGCCACTTTTAAAAGGCGTCATTATACCAATTGGGCATAATGTTGTTTGGCACAATGTCACGGCATCGTTTGCTTGTGACACATGTCGATTGGAGAGAAACAGATGAGCTCCCTGCAAGTTGCATTCATCCTTTCTGATCCTCTTCACTTCAGCGATCGTGTTGATCCCATGCGCAGTCACCTTTCTTTGAATAGAAGATCTCCAATTTTGCCGTCGTGAACGAGAAAAGCTTCGTTCCTGATTGTATCAACGAACACATCCCGAGTGTTTTTAACGCCCTTAACTTGGAGATACGTCATTTTTGCGCCCGAGAACTACCATGGTAGTCGTTTTTTATTTAGCTTTCAGATTTTGCGATTTAATCAAAAATCAACGAAGATGGAGTTTACGGACTAACCTCCTCGAGGTAAAACGTCAAGTCAGGAAAAGTGGATCAAATTCCAAGCATTTCCCTCAGCGAAAACTTGCGGAAAATTCCATTTTCAGCGTGCACACGAGTCCCTGTACTCAATCCCCATCCGACAGCAGACTAATCTCAAGCCGCACGTAACCACGAAAATGTTTCGAGTCGACCTTCACCCCTCCGGCCACAGCCGAACGTACGTGACTGGGAGACAACATTCTACAGAACTCAATCATTTCCAGCATCCAGCGTCGTCCTGTGTGAAGCCCCGAGGAACACATGAAATTGCTTCAATTACTGCCGCCATCTCCCACTCCCCCTCTCACTCCCACCCGCATGCACCTGCCGTAAAGCTTTCAATATCAATTTTACGCCATTACCTCGCCGAATCCAGAGACCATTTGATTTTGTACTGATTGTGTGTGTGTGTATGTGTGTGTATCCTTGTGCAGTTTTGTATCGAATTCAGCTTATCGTTTTGTTACTCTCTCTCTCTCTGCTTTCACAGAAATGGAAATCATTCCTGAAGGTAAACACTTCCGTTTGGTGCAAGAATCTGAGCTTCCAGAAATTTTGGAGTATTTGGAGAGATACAAACCGGAATCACTAAAGGTACGTCACTCATGTCACCTGTCACCACCCACCACCCACCACTCACCATCGCCATTACGCCCATTCGACCAAGTTGCATAACTCAGTCACTCACACACATACACACATGCACACTCTCCCACTTACACAGCCATCTCACGTATATCTATGTCATGTGTGTCGGTTTGAAATTCACATCGCCGTCGCTCGTCGCCTAGCCGCTCCTCGGGATATTTATTTTCGAAAACAAAATTCAATTTTGATATTTTCCCTTTAATTTGACGTCAAACACACACATGGGGCGAGGCTGGCGGTGGCGACGGCGACGACAATGGCGAGGAGTATCCTTTTGATGTTCGAATTGCTGTCGAATTGGCCTTGAACTGGGCAGACTCAACGAGGAGGTGAAGGAATCCTTTATTTTTCACTCAGTCGACGAATTGAAAATGTAAATGGATTTCGCATGCGACACAGGAGCCGGCCGGTTCGAAAAGGAGACAAGGACTGCTTCGTCCATCATCTTTCGTTGTTTTTGTTTGATTTCACAAAATTATTACGCCCTTGGGATGAGTGGGGCGGGGAAGTTACTCATGCGACACTGGCGCTGCGTCGTCGTCGTTGGTCAGAGGTTTTTCGACCTTCGTTCACTTGGCTTTTATTTGTGCTCTTGACGTCGGCGACAGCGTCTGGCTGTGATGGGAAATGTGTCAAATGATTTATCGGCCAATTTGTAATTATGGTTCAAGTTGGTGAGCACATTTTTTTGACAGGATATTCAATTACGTGTACCTGTTGATATGTTTACCGAGTTGGATGAAAGGATTCTGGTCGTTTAGCACTTTGTCGAGGAGGTTATGTCGTGTGATTGTTCATGTAGATGTCGATACGGTTGACACTTGGGATGTCTGCTTTAATACCCTACTCTTGGTGGATTAGTTCAGCTGAATGTCGAAGTTTGTACACGATGCTTAGGCTATTTAACAAGATTTGCTCGCCAGACATTGAACATGGCAAACGACGTTTTCCCTTATCAACGTCTTAAAAGTTGTGTTCATTACTAAGCTAACGTTGCAGGGAGGACCTCATCCTGGATTCTCGTTCCAATAAGGTTGACTGGTGTCGGAAGCGGGTGTTAGGCTGCTTTCACGCTCGCTAAGATTCGCGGCGATTCTTTCAAATCCCCTTTTCTGATCTCAAGCCACTTTCACACAGGAAATCTTTCAGTCTCTGCTCTCTGGAAATCTTCTCAGATCTCAATTCTGAACCTTTTCTGTTTCCTACCTCCTCTCACACAAGCGTCATCTCTTTCTCACACATGTACAGCATGCCTCCAATACCCAACATTGAGAAGATAAGAATAAAGCAACTCAAAGGAAAAACGAAGAGAGATAAAAGAGAATAGAAAATCAAAAAGCAAACCCCGAGCACAACAGACTCGGGCTACCCCTAGCACGTCTCACCTCCCTTGTCAATAAGATGGAAAAATCGCCGACAAAATTTTTCTGTGTGAAAGCGGCCTTAGTCTAATCGTCAGTGAGAGAGTCACCTGCCCATCTCCTCGATCACGCGGTTCTTGTGCTCTTTCTTTTTCCTGCTGGCTTCTCAGCTCGTAGTGCTCACGAATAGCTCAAGTTGTTCATTGCAGCGTAGGCTTCCGGTTTCGCTGCATGCGCCCGCCTACACTCGTCGTCAAACCATAACTTTTTCCTTGCTGGTGTCGTAAAGCCCAGAACTTCAGTGGGAGCTTCTTGACATTGCCTCCAATCTTATTCGATTGCTTGCTTCTCTCGGGCAACTCGATCGGCCGATCGGCAATGATCCTCACTCAGTCAGTTGTGACTGTATCTTTCCGACGTCAAACCATGGAGTCCTTTCTCGACTCCGCTGTTCTCTTGATATCCGAGTTCGAAAACGAAGAGTAGGTAGAATTATCGTCAAATGTCAAAGTGGTCACAATTTCTTTTGGAAACCTTCAAAACTGTCAGTTATCCACCTTTAGATTGATTTCGTTAAGTAAACAAAAATTAACGAAACTGAACGAAGCCGATTGAAGTAGTAATTACACATCGTCTCCACTGGACATATTGCTGGTCTGGACAGCCATCGTTTTGCCTCACCGTTGACTGCCAGAAAGTGCTTGTGTGGCCATGCATTTGTTGGTCTCCACTAGATTTTTTCACATCACGTTCATGAACCAGGCGTTGTTCCTGTCCAGTGGAGTCCCCGTGTGAATTTTCACTCAATTGTTAGCTTTTACTTAAATCTGGTCACGAGCGTAATAAGTTCACCGAGTTAAACAACAACAGCCTGGCTGGCAGCAGTGAACTGGTTTTGACATTCGAAAATTTCAGTCACAATAGGCCAATATTGCCTCACATTTAACAGACTTCCATAGAAGCCTAGGTTTTGGGCGATCTGACTTGACGTACAGTGGACTTTCCCGAAGTCGAAACTCTCTCTAACTCGAACTTGTTTGCCATGTTTTACATAAATTTCCCTCAAATTTCTATACAAAGCCCTCTCTCTTAGTCAAACTCTCTCTAATTCTAACTGGATTGACCCAGGCCTGGACTCCAGGACGTTTTTAAATTGTTTTATATAGATTAACTCTTTCTGTTTCTAAACATCTAATATTCAAGTCCGGCCCGTCTAATGATCGTTAGTTCTGTTGGCTGAAATGTACTACAGGGGACTCTCCCTAAGTCGAATTCTCATGGGATACCATAATCTGTTCGAGTTAGAGGGAGTTTGACTTACGGAGAGGGTTTGGAAATTTGTGGGCAATGTGTGTAAAATATGGCGACAAAGTTCAAGTTAGAGAGAGTTTCGAATTAGGGAGAGTTCGACTAAGGGAGAGTCCACTGTATGTGCTTATTCACATGGATAAGGGGAAAGCTTCTTCCAGTTACGGTTTAGTGATAGGCCAAATTCGCGTCTGCCTAACTTGAACTCAGTTATTCCCTGCCAAGAATGTTTTTGTCAGAACAGATGAAATCTATTGTACCCATGGACAGGAAACAGTGGATTCCACTTTATTGCCACACGGCTTTATCGGGACAGCTGCTTTACTGCAACGAGTGAAAAGAACGGAAGCTTAATGGCTGAAACACAAGAGTGCGCTGCGCCAGCCGACTTCATGTTACGATGACGCACTGCGTTGAACAAAATACTCAATTTTTCAGCTGTTCTTTCTCTCTCATCTACTAGATGGAAAATATTGCCGCCTTTCTGCATACACTCATTTGAATGACTTTTGTCGTTAAATTATTCTTAATCAGCTGTTTTCATTTCTTAAATGACAGTTGATACAAAATACTCTCAATTTGAAGGAAAACTCTCAATCTGGGAGAAAATCTCTCTCACAGCGCACCCCCTCTGTCAAAAAATATCCAACATGTTGAATAATGACGTGCGATGGACTACGTTTAACGTTTTATTACGATCCTCTCAATCTCTCTCATTATTCACTGACGCAGGTCGACGCTGTATTTTGTGCTTGGCCACTGAATTGTGTGTGTTGGAAGCCAACGCCAGCGCAAACTCATTATTGTGTTTCAGGCATAATTCGTCTTTCTTCTCGTTTTTTTATTGACACAGTTTTATTGGGATGCCTAATTGGGATGGAAACATTTTGCCTGAAGTGTCCCAATTAAGGGTACTCCACTGTACATCTCACAATGTCGACGACTTTCTGTGGTGTCAGTTGGTTATTTCAGAGTCATCGAAAGACTCCTGTGTTACAAGATGTAATTCGTTATAAGAAAAATGTTCACAAACAAGTGAAATATGTTTAACGGTCTAAGTACCCTCGGTCCTTCTATAGTCCCCAGCGGAAATCCCTTACAAATGCAATGAGATTAGTCGCAGTCAGAAGGGGACCTGTGCCATCATGCTGATCCCGCATACTGGTGAAAGACCAATACGCACGTACCGCAAGCCAATTGCTCCTTCATGTGTATGCGGGCTCTACCGTCTTTTGCCAACTCCAGGCGGTCAATTTTATGCCGAAACAAGTCGTTGCATCAGAAACTGAACTGTAGCTTCACATGGCAAAATTAATTACCACCAAAATCACTCATGTACCGCAGTGTTAAGGTTCCTCCTTCAGATTCGCCGACCTTGCCACCCGATGGTTCTTCTCGGGCCATTAACGATTCCACGAGTCAGCAGGATTTCACGAATCACCAACGGCGGATGTCTCCAATCACCATCGCTAATTCGTGTCCGCTTTAAGCTCGTCGTACTCAAACGAGTTCTGTTTTGACGCGTTCCTCGCGGCCGTGAAGGACATTTCTTGAAACTTCTGACTCGCTCGTTTCGCTTATTTTCACAAGCCCCCCGCGAGCTGTATCCATCAAAGCGCTTCACAATTAAACGCCCAATTCGTGTCCACGCCCGCGTGTACAAACACACGAAATAACGGTGTTTACTCAAACGAGCGCACTGAAGCCCCTTCGGAAACATGGCACCTATACCGAAATGGAAAGTTGTACTCCCTTCAACACACACACGCACCCCAGCGCACGTATACACACCCAGTTGACCAGCGGCATCATTTGTATGCAAATTTATGGATTTATGCACGAGAACAAAAATTAAACAGCGGGGCGAGGTGAGGGGACATCGAGCACTCGCAGTGCAAGCTCCGGATAGACGTCAGCAAAGGAATGACTAACGACTCTGGAGAAAGCCCGGCACGAGCACGTTTTCGTTGTTTTTTTCGCAACACCATAGATGGCGCCAATGCATACGGCTAACCTTGACACGCGACACAGCCCGACTCGAAAATGTGTATTTCGCCGTAACAGTGTACACTTAATTTGGATGACTTTCCGCCAGGGCACTTAAGGATATTCCACGAATGCTAATTCTCTCAACCAACCCCATGGGGAGTGGGGGGTTGCGGCCCTGATATGACATGGCGTGTGAAACAGCGACCGATTGAGTGCGAATGGTCGGGGATGCATGCGGGCGGTGCAAACCCGTTCCCAGGCTGTAATCACTCTGGAGCTTAAAATTAATGCGGTAACCCAACACTCGGTGCGGTTGGCTGAGTGCGCAGACGGTGTTAATTTCCTAATAGTTTTCCACATGACGTGTGTGTGTGGGCTGGTGTCATCGCCATGCGAACTCGGATCGAACGACGGCTGGGGGCTCGGAATGACGGATGCTCTTTATGAGCGCTCTCCTGCGGTCGCTTCGGATCGCCCAATTTTAAACGACCCGAAATTTCTGCGGACAGGCTCGAAATTGTAAAACGAGGTGTCGTCGCACGCACGACCGGTCATCAGGATTCACGGAACTACATCCGAAGTAAATTCGTCAACGAAGCGACGGATAGAGCACTCCTCGAAAGAGCGCCCCATTTCTGGAGTCATTTCGCTGTCGCCGATTACCCCGAATGTCTTGCTCATTTTCCATGGTTATTGTAACCAGGCACGGACTGTGGCACAACACGTGCCTCGTTCTCCAAGCGGCCCGGCGCAGTTTATGGACTAAACAACTCGCTGGCTGCCGTGCCGCGCTGTCGTCGCCCAGGCTGTGGGGTGGTTAATCGCTCCTTTTTCATGCCAAAGTGTGATGTGTATTTAATAACTTTGTTTAACGGTTTCTTTTTCGGAGGCATTTTGTTTTATTTTTTTCAAGCGAATCCGCAATAGACTTGTTCCGATGGGTAATAAAATCGAAGACACGGCAATAAATGCGGGTCGTTGGAGCTGTCACAATGGCAACAGAGCGATAAACAAGCCAGCGGATGCCTCGGATATCGTGCCGGTGGCCAGGAAAGCTGGTGACTGCCATGGTGCATTGCAATCACAAACTATCCTTTCAATCCATTCAATGAATCACGCCCTGTGTTAGGGGGGTTGAGGGATGGAATGAAAAATTGGTGTGACCTAGTTTTCTTAGGGATGACTCCCACGAACAACTGTTTAAATTTTATGCGTGTATCTTGGCACAGTCATCTTCACGTGTCATTTCAGCGAAAACTCACCCCACTTGAGGTGAATCAGCTGAATTCGAGGGGAGTACACAGAAACCCCACAGCTGGGGCATGACACGACACGGGTGTCCTTTTAACAGACATGACATTTGCCTGGAATGTAAGCACTTACGCGGAAATTAATCCAAATGGCGTGGAATGATACAAGGGAAAATTCTTGGCGGTGTCATTGTCAGGAGGGGTGCAGGAGAAGTTAGAGGGAATGCTTATGTCCCAACGAGGCCTAAACTTTTATAAATTTTGTAATTTGTGTCTTCTCACGTCTGCATATGTATTTCTGGCTTCGAGACAAGCAATACAAGTTCCTGTTGCGTTTCATGAATTGCGACAGAGATGCGACCAGCATTAAGTGGAGGCGGATGTGGCACTAACTTACTTCAGTCAGTCTGTTCGTCAGTTCCTAACTTTAAGGACGATGATTGCATGGCTTTGAAGACCGGCTTATACTTGAGGCAATATTTTTGTTGAATCCACTGACACTTTTTAACGGTGAGGCTCTCTGGGATGGCAACACAAGCCTGCATTGCAATTGAAGCACGAAGGAGGAAGCCTACCTACTACAGCCGACAAGAAACCTGCGACGATTGTGAGCAGAGGCATACGCTGCTCTGCATCGCAAGACAAGTGCAGAGCAAGAGGACCATCATTCCTTAAGACGGGAGGGGAAACCTTAAGCTTCGTTAACTTTAATTCCCAATTGTTGTTTTTTTGGAAACTTAACCAATTTGCTTACATGTACCAACATTATCATTTACGTAAAGAGTAATGCCTGAAACACAATAGTGCGCTGCGCAGTCGACTTCATGTTACGGAGAGAGTGCGATGACGCACTGCGTTGTAATAATAACTCAATTTATCAGCATTTCTCTCTCATCTCCTAGATGAATAATATTTCCGCCTTACTGCATACACTCATTTCAAATGGCTTTTGCCGTTAAATTATTTTTAATCACACTTCTCAAATAACAGTTGACACAAAATACTCTCAATTTGGGAGAAAATCTCTCTCTCATCGCACCTCTCTGTCAAAAAATATCCAACATGTTGAATAATGACGTACGATGGACTTAAGGCTCCGTCACATAATAAATACTTTACTAGCGTAGCGTTAAAGCTGCCGTTCACGGTGAAGTACTTGGCGCAAGGGGATGGCACAGTGAATACTTCCAAGCACACCTGATTTCATTTGACACTTTCAAGTTTCAATTGAAAATGCAAGTTGTTTTGCTGATTTATGCAAAATTAAAATATGTTTTATTGTAAATACTCAATAACAAACTTTTACTTGTATTTTTATGTATTTCGGCGAGAACCAACTCCCAGACTCTAACATACAATTCAAATTCTATTGAATATCAAAATGTGACGATTGTCACCGCTGAAGGAGAGAGAAAAGTTAAAAATTGAGTATTTATATGTATCGCGTGAGCGTAGCGTTGGTCTATGTGCCTTCTTCTTCTTCTTTATTTGGCGCTACAGTCCGGGGTGGACCTGGGCCTCAACCAACAAGCCTCTCCAGCTAGCACGGTCCCTGGCTAGGTGTCTCCAGTGTCGCACGCCAAGTTGGTTGAGGTCCTTCTCCACCTGGGTGCGGCGCCTTAAATGCGGGCGTCCTCTGTTACCTTGTCCCACGGATTCGGAGTCGAAGACTCTTCGGCTTCTCTTCAGAGCTGAATTGTCCATACGCTCGACATGGCCTAACCAACTTAGGCGTTGGATCCGAAGACGCCTGACTAGACTTATGTCGCTGTACAGCCCGTACAGTTCGTGGTAGAATCTTCTCCTCCAGAAACCGTCAACGCAAACAGGACCAAAGATCGCACGCAGAGCTTTTCTCTCGAAGATACCAAGGATTTTCTCATCCGCTTTTGAGATTGTCCATGCCTCCACGCCGTTCTGCAGGACTGGGATGATCAAGGTCTTGTATAAAGTCAGCTTGTTCCTGCGAGTGATGGCTCTACTACTCAATTGCCTCTTGAGCCCATAGAAACAGCGGTTGGCAAGAGTAATTCTGCGTTTGATCTCGGCACTGATGTTGTTTGTACTGTTTACTGCGGAGCCGAGGTAGACAAAGTCCTTGACTACCTCGAAGTTATAGCTGCCCATTGTGACGCTCTGTCCAAGACGTAGATGTTGTGTGTCCTTTCTTGATGACAGCATATACTTCGTTTTGCCCTCATTCACCGCTAGACCCATTTTAGCCGCCTCCGCCTCAATTCCAGCAAACGCCTCATTGACGGCTCGTTGTGTTCTGCCAATCACGTCAATGTCATCCGCGTATGCTAGCAGTTGTACGGACTTCTAGAAGATCGTGCCTCTAGTGTTGGCGTGTGAGTCTTGCACGGTCTTCTCCAGGATGAAGTTAAAGAAGTCACATGACAGCGCGTCACCTTGTCTAAATCCTTTTTTGACATTGAAGGTCTCGGTGAGTTCGTTACCGACCTTGATGGAGCAGCGAGAATTCTCCATCGTCATCCTGCACAAGCTGACGAGTTTGGCAGGATTGTCAAAACTAGACATGGCGTTGTATAGCTCGTCCCAATGCACGCTGTCATATGCGGCCTTAAAATCGAGGAATAGGTGGTGGGTGTCGATCTGCATTTCTTGGGTTTTTTCCAGGATCTGCCGTAGTTTGGAAATCTGGTCGATGGTGGACTTCCCTTGCCTGAAGCCACACTGATGAGGACCTATCGGGTTATTTATAAACGGCTTCAGGCGAGTACACAAAACGGCAGAGAAGATCTTGTAGGATGTTCAGGAGACTTACCCCTCTATAGTTGGCGCAGTTGAAGGGGTCTCCTTTCTTGTGGATCGGGCAAACGATACTGAGATTCCACTCATCGGGCATGCTCTCCTCCGACCATATCTTACAGATGAGCTGGTGCATGCGCCCAACCAGATCATCTCCAGCTGCCTTAAAGATTTCAGCGGACAGTTCGTCCGCACCGGCAGCTTTGTTAGACTTCAGTCTTGATATTGCTATCTTGACCTCGTCTAAGTCGAAGACGCCTGCCTGACAGCGGTATTGGTGTCATCATCGCCGTTTAGCAGTCTGCAGAAATGTTTCTTCCAAATTCTCAGTATCGACTGCGACCCTACTACTAGTCGTCCATTCTCGTCCCAGCAGGTTTCTGTCCGAACCTTATATCCACTAAATAATTGTTTCACCCTCTGGTAAAACTTTCGGACATCTTTCCTACCGGTGCTACGGTCGCGCGCTTCTCGTGCTCTTTCTTCTTTCTCCTGAGAAGCCGGGTCTCGTCCCTTCGTCTCTGTTCGTAGAGCTTACGAACAGCTCTTGTCGTTCGTTGCAGCGTTGCTTTGTTGGCTTCGAGCTTCGCTGCATGTGTCAGCCTACACTCGTTGTCAAACCATGGGTTTTTTCTAGGTGGTGCCGTAAAACCCAGCACATCAGTGGCAGCATCTTTGATGGCTTCTTGACAACGCCTCCAATCTTCTTCGATTGTTTGCGCAGGTGGCGACGAACTTAGAGAGATAGATCGGCAAAGATCCTAGCAGTCCGTTGTGATTGGTCTATGTGTCACCTCCCATAAAAGCACACGTATTTTATGTATCTGTCAAAATATTGCTGACGCTCACGCATGTAAAGTATTCTATGTGCCGGAGCCTTTACGTTTTACGTTTTATTACGATCCTCTCATCTCTCTGATTATTCACTAACGCAGATTGACGCTGTATTTTGTGCATGGCCATTTAATTGTGTGCGCTTGTGTTTCAGCCATAATTTCATTGCGATCTTACTGAGGTAAGCAAACTGAACGAACCCAACGAAAGCAAAGAGTTCAGCGTGGTTACAGTGTCAGAGTATAGTAGTAACCAGAAATTAAGTATAATTAAGCCCCTAGTCCATCGCGAATTTGAGTGCCTTTTTGACGGATATTCATGAATTTTTCACGGTTATTCACGAAATAATGTAAATGCCAATCTCTGATTGGCGGTGCCAATCTCTACAATACTTGATTTCTAATCACAGTGCCTGTAAGAATTTCTGGCTACCAACAATGAAAAGAGAGAAACAGCAAATGCGACCCACAAGTGGAATTCATCACAACGGAGGAAGTTGGTCAACTTTCAACATTTTGTGCGTTTGTCAGATGATGTTAGAGTGTATGCATGCCACTACTGTATACATGACACCGCCGTTCCGTTCAGCAGGGACTATCTTCACGGAATTCTACAATGCCATATTTGAACTCCTCCAGATTTGACATTCGTTACAGACGACTTGTTCTGACTGGTTGGTGGTTTCATATTCTGGCTAGTCATTATTAATTAATTCAGTTTGTTAGTTACTTACACGTGGAAATAGACGTTTCATTATACTTTGAAAATATAAAGTATTTACTTTGGCAACATCGTTGCGGCTGAGCTTCACGCAATAAATTATATCGCCAATAGATGCTGCCATGAAAATGTGAATGCTCTTTAAATGTTTGCTTTCACGATATTTTATGAATGAATGAATACGTTTTGTTTCTAAACAACAATCTTTGCTTAATAAATCCTATAATTCAGGAATCTTAAAATTTTGAATTTCTTAGCTTAACGCCAACAATTATATCAACATGTAAATATCAACAAGACACAAGCTCTTATTATATATTTTTTTTATTGCTCAAATATTGAAACAACTATTCACTATAAACGGTCAACAAAGAATGAAATCTGTTCTCCTTTATCTGCAACACTTTTTGAAGCTCTTCTTGGTGCTGTCAAGTCTCGCAAGATGCAAGCGTTACATTATTTTTATTCAAACACGCAACGTACGTTATTTTACATTTCTTCTGCAATCCGGCAACTACGATTTTCGTGGATTTGCAGCGTACGCAACGGATTCTACGGCTTTGAGCCGTTAAAAGGCATCACCGAGTTGTTTGACAAAACGCGAAAGAGTTTCGGTCAGTTGCGCCTAGAAGCAGACTTTATCAACCACCACTTTCATGTTACCTTGTATTAAATATGCTAATCTTTGCATTTAGCTTATCTCCCAGAAATTGTTTAATATTGCGTGCTGATCAGCAGAATAGAACCCCATACCTCAGAATTAGCTTGACCACGTCTGTCCACAACACCCATTCACTATCCTCGGTTGTAGTCCCCATTGGGACATGCGATTAACTCTAGTGATGTCTTCTGGACACGAGCTAGTAAATTCTGTTTCCAGTTTATTCTGCTGTCCAGGATGAGGCCTAAGATTTGTTCATGGCCCGTGAGTGACGGGGGATATCTTGTCTACCCTACTGAATAGGCCAATTCTTCTTCGAGTAGCGCTACAGTCCAGTGTGGACCTGGGCCGCAGCCGACAAGCATTTCCAGCTGGCACGATCTTTGTCCAGGTGCCCCCTATTTCCCACGCCAAGTTAGTTGTGGTCTGGCGAGCACTCCCAAACTCTTGTTGTGATCGATTGTCAACTTCAGCTGGTGGCGAGCTTGCTCTTCTGATACTTACATACTATGTATCACAAGTCTAGTGTGCTTCGTTAAATACTGTCTTCTTAGCCCTTAATGCATAATACTCCCTAAAAATAAGCCATCAAAGCAGTTGGGCATCTTTTTGTGGTTATCATCTCGATTTGAATACAACCTTCAACTCACAGATTTAGATAAAATGTTCGATTCATTCACCAACCCCGTAGGGTCTACACTCCTTATTCTGATAAAACAGTGGCACTTTTGAGAACAGTAGATTCGATGGAAGAAAGGCATGCAAATGAACCTAAACCTTAAAATCAATCGATAAACAAACCAACATCTGCTCTCAGTTCTGAAGGGAATTGCATTCATTGCAACCAGCATAACCTCAACTATTTGTTGAGTAGAAACCTCAATCCTTTCATGCGTTGACAACCAATCCGCCCAGCTACACAACACGTTATGCAGGACCTGACACAGAAACGTGCACCTGCCACAAAAAAAAATAAAACAGCTTCAAATGGACAAACCTTCATTTCATCAAGTCCCCCGCGCCGGATAAGTGCTGCTCACTGCAGTGATGAACATCATACTCAAGCTCCTCAAACTGAAAAGGACTTGCCAGCAATTACTAAAATTAAATGTCTCCGAGGACGACAATGGAGTTCATGGACACCCAAAGTGAAGGACGTATCGCATTCAAATGTATCCCAAGTACATTTCGGATGTGTCTCGTTCCATCGACAGACACGGCTGCCGGTTGGATGCACCAGCGAGCACTTGTCTTATTTGCCTTCTCCTAGTTTGACCTGCATCCTCGTGTTGAATTTCAAAGGATTCTCGTCTCTATTCATGCATGCATTGCTCTCGCTGTTGGCTTTTGCAAATTATGTGCAATTGCAGTGGATCCGCAGCCGCTATCGCGATGTCGCGGAGTCTCATCGATTATATCTGCAACCAAACGAGGAACCGTCACGATAGGAACGCGCACAAAAGCCGAACAAGTTGACAGAGTTCTCTGTCCTGTCCCTGACACTGTCGTCGTGGCGAGGCGCAAATTTAATTAAGCGACAATTAGTCGCTGGCGTAATTGAATTTGTCTGTGGATGTGTGCCGTCGCGGTCAGCAATCGGACAGCATTGAGGGCCAACTTCGAGGACATGCTGCAATGGTTTAGCTGGAAATCGACTGCTCATGACCTATATTCGATTCGAATGGTGGCTGTGGCTGCACACTAGGGGAAGTGCTGAGAATCAGTTTTGTCGCTTACATGGAACCATGTGTGCACTGCGTAAGCTGTAGTCGTTGGCTAATGGAATTGAACGTTGAGAGGATTGGGAAGAGGAGATAATCCCCCGATACTGGTAATCTGCAAGAAATGATGGTGTTGAGAGGGGCGTTTCGTGTGCATTGCAGCCTCATGAGAGTGATTTGCACTTCGTTGGATTGCCTGACTAGGGAAGAGTGTGTGTTGAATAAGCTTGTGACACAGTAGGCACTATCGATCTAGGGAAAGAATTTTAAGATCTAACACAGGAGTCCAATGAGACTGAAAAGGAAACAGAATAGGAAAGCTGTCAACTGACAGAGATTCAAAGCTGGGCACTGGTGATCACATGTTCTATGAGCGGAGCCTAGGCACCTTCGAAAGAAAACAGTCTTGCAAGACCAGCAGTCTTCCATTTCTTGTGTAATGATGAAATCGGCACCAATAGACCACTTCTTCTTTATTTCGCTCTAAAGTTCGGAGTGGATCTGGGCCTCAACCAACCAACTTCTTCAACCGGCCCGATCTCTGGCTAGTTGCCTCCTGTGTCGCACGCCAAGTTGGTTAGGGTCCTTCTCTTCCTGGGTTCGCCACATCAAACGCGGGCGACCTCTGTTGCGTTGTCAGTGCAGAGACTGTGTCCGTAATTACCACTTCGACCAGGTTCGTTAAGTTTCGTTAAAGTTTGCTTGGTGTTAGGAGACAAGTTCGGCCATGCAATTGAGGAAATACTCAGACATGATAGACTGCCCATAAAAACCACTTCGGCCAGTTTCGTTTTAATTTTTGTTTGGAGTTTAAGGAGACAAGTCGGGCCATGCAACCGAGCGAATACTGATAAATGTGCCCACACTTATCACTTTCAATTAAATTTTTTTTCATTTATTGCTTAGTATCGCTGTACATTAAGAATATTCTTTTCTTTAAGATATACAGGGATTAAAATATAAATATAGTGAAATTGAGAAACATACAATTTCCTCCTCCGCACTGAGTCAGAGAGAGGCGGGATTTTGGAAGGAACAACGTGGTCAGGCTGCCATACTAAATAGTTGGAAAGCAGCGCAAAACACAGATGAAAACCGACTGCCTTTTGCCAACGCTGGCCACGGAGAAAAATTATCAGTTTCCGGATAGGGAACAATGGAAGCAACGAGTGGCAATAGCAGGGGGAGAAATCGCCCTATACAGGGGTAGGGATCTTCAGTGAACTCTTCGGGTGCAGCGTTTTCCAGGCCGAAGTGGCTACAATACATGAAGCGATACTCGCGCTGCAATACCAATATGATCAGCGAATCGATCACCATCATTTGTGATAGCCAAGCGGCAATAAAGGCCATGGCATCCTGGAAATTGACATCGAAGCTGGCGCCGCTTTGCAATCAAACAACGAGATATCCTTGGAGAACCTTTGCTGGGTACAGGGACGCACTGAAATCCAAGGTAATGACAAGGCGGCCAAACTCGAGAAAAAAGGCTCGCAGCTGGGAAAATATCTGGCAATTCCGTATGCGCACACGCCACTCAGCTCCATAAAAAAAAATTCTGACAGATGACGCCATGGATAGACACATGGATAGGCACAGCACAGGCTCAGCCGGAACACTCCAACTACAGCAAGGGTCATATGGCCGAAGCTGAGCCAGAAGAGGTCACCATCATTGGTGACAACCGACTGAGTATGTATCCACTGCTCGTACTAAAAAAAGCCATCTTCGTGAGAGACGTTTGTTGTAAGTAAAGGCACGTCGTTAGGGTTAGCCATCGTTAGGTCGTTCATTAGTTTTGGTAAGACCGATATCTCGCACCTGCTTCCTAGATGAGCAGTCACAGTTAAACTTTGCCTTATAAAAATTACTCTTCTGATGTTGAATTTTAATAATAAGCTCCAAGACCAATTGTAGGTCCGTTGAAATTAGCCTATGCTTTCTGCGTAATTTTCGTTCAGTTGTGGTCCCATCAGCTGTTTCAGGTTTACTCAAATCAATTATGGCTGGGCTTCAAGGTTAAGAAAAAACACTTTCAGTCTAGAAGCATATCTCGTTTGTCCCCATTTCAAAGGTGTTCCACTGCAATTTTGTTTTCAAACATTCTATCCTCACATAACAACGTTTTCACTACGAGTTCCCATGGCCACGTTACCCACTTTCATCACCTATCATGACATCAAACGAGACAGACACCAGTCCACACTACATCAACGCAACCTTCTTCCTTCTTCCATTTCCCGTTCAACAAAATCACTCACTCACTTTACCCCATTGACACCATCTTTATCTTCCCAGTTCCGGTCGCAAATTAACAAATCCACTTTTACACTATCCTTTTGCAGTTTCATCAAACAATTAAAACGTACCTGAATGATCGAGTTTGGGATTTCCATTTCTACGTTTCCAAGGATTGGCCAGAGAAACCAATAATTCTACATTTTCCCGGATGCACGCTAACGGTATGTAAACATTTTCATCCACGCCACCATTCAAACGGCAACAATTCAAATCGATTCTCTTTGCAGCCCAACAACAATATTTATCAAAGTTTTGGAATCTTTTGTCCATCGAGCCGCATAGAATGTGTAGATCTGATGCGCACCGAGGACGTGCTGATAGATTGGCAAAAGCCATTGTACCTGAACTTTACGCACAAGGATATTATGAATCGCCTGGATGACTTTTATTCGACATTTGGAATAATGGAAAGACTGGAAGGCGATATATATGTTTGTAAGAATTTAAATACCGAATTGCAGTTGGATGAGTAAGTGCCTCCTGGCAAATGTTTCTGTTGTTGTATTGATTTCCCTCTCTGTTCGGTTTGTTTTTTTTGTTTTAGTTTACCGCCAGAAGAGGCTGAAATGCGTCCGCTTACCACAGACGATGTCAAGGGTATCCATGACCTGTATCCGGCCAGTGAAATTGAATGCGTTGAAGTATTTGAGATTTTAGTGAGAGTGCTGCCCGGCTTGGGCATATTTAGAAAGGATACCGCTGAATTGGCTGCTTGGATGGTGCACTCGTATTACGGTGCTATGTTCTCAATGCAGACACGTCCAGACTACAGGCGGAAGGGGTGAGTACTGAAATGATTTTGTCGGCGTTAAAGTGTTGAGTGCTCCACTACTCCTGGGTGAACAAAAACAATATGAATGCTTGTTGCAGAAACTAGATCCACGTCCATTACAAGTTGTAGCGCCCTTGTATAGTTATAATTGTTAAGACGTCAAACTCAGCAAAAGGAGGAATATCTGAAATGCACTTATTTTCTAAAAAGATTATCAGGGAAATCCTTCAAAGTATGACTAAGTGATTATTTATGAAACGCTCAATGGTGTTCATTTCTTTATAAGCAAACGCATTGAGTATGAAATGCACTGGGGTATTTATTTTCGCATGATCCCCCGACAGCGTCAAAGCCCAGTGTCAAATCTCTTCACAACTAGTGACTACCAGACAACGGCACTTGAGCTACACTATGTTCCCACCAAACAGAAATCGCGAAGTTGGGATGAAACTTTTACACAAACCTCAGTTGGTCATTTCCATCAAATTTAAATGTTTTCAAATGTCATTAGCTGTCAATTTTGAAGTGGCCTGCAAAACAAGTGCTCGTTGACAGGAAATACAGTGCAACTTCTCTTTACGGACACTTCTCCATAAGGGACATCTCCCTTTACATGCCATTCGTCTTGGGTCTGGATACCTTCCAAAAGAGCTTTCTACACAACGGACAATCATGATAGTCCCGCTGCTGACCCCTATAGAAAAGTTTCAGTGCAATAGTTTTGAGAAGAAAAGAGACGGAGCATGTTTAGATACTTTGGCACCTAATAATTGGCACTGAAATAAGCTAAACTTCACTCTAGGCTTGTTCGGTTTCACAACCTCTCATGGACGAATAGAAATACCGAGTTTTCAAAACACGAAAATGTATGGCGAAATCTAGGAGGTTTGCAGATATTTGATAAAACCCCGCGTTTCGTTTGATGAGAACGTTGAATTAGTGAAAATGCTTAGAACTGAAAGCAAAAAAACTTGAAATGAATCTGACTATGGACATACTCTCGCCTCTCAATTTGTTTAAATCTTTTAATGCCTCAAATACTTAGCTTACTGTCTGTCTGAGCATTTAAGGAGAGATTTTGAACAAATCAGTGACCCTTTTCGAAGACTCTGCACTTTTTCTTAGCAACGGTTTGGCTATTCGAATGACATTTGACAGCTGAGAAGTTTAAGCCCCGGATGCCATGTGCTTTCATATTTTACTGTCTAAGACGCCAGACTAACGGGCGTAAAAGTGAGACTTTCAAATTCAATGAGACCAACGCAGTTGTCATTTAATTTATTCATAAACGTCAAAAATATGCCGTAAACATTTCAGCATGTGACAGATTACGAAGCCGAAGTTGAGTAGTTGCAGGAAATCTAACGGGTTTGACTTTAGAAAATGTTTTTAATGAAAGTACAATGCATATTGCTAAGGCCGCCTCACACGGTCAAATTTCGTCGCATCGACCGCCATAAACAATGTCTACACGCAGTCAAATACCAAAATGTTATTTTTCTCTCTCTTTCCCACTCTTTGTCTTTTACACATGCGTTAATGCTTTCGAATTCCGACACCCAACGCTGAGAATAAAAACACAAAAAAGAGAGAAGAAAGATCGAAAACTCACTCGACAACTGATGCGATTTCTGCACTTTTCACTTTCCTTGTCAAACAGTCGTTGCGACGGAAATATGAGCGTGTAAGACCCTCCTCATTGAGACTGCGCTTATTCAGGGCTTTGAAGCAGGAAATATGGACAAATTTGTAGACCGTCGCATAAGAATGACTTCACAGTTGACTGCCATGACAATTATTACCTCACTTCTAAAAATTTGCTGTCGCGTGCATCTTAATAGCATGTAAAAACTACATCTCTTCGTAGGCATAAAGCAGTCACGCAATCTGCCTTTCGCATGTATGAACTTTTTTCTCCGAGTGTCGTTGACTACGTGTCAGATACCATTTCCCGACCAAAAAAGATTGAGGAGAATAAGAATGAAGATGACATCAAGTGCAGTTGAGGTAGAGCAGCCATATCGTCGGTGAAACCTGAAAAGTGTGTAACTCCAATTTTTCTGAAAATGACATTTTAATGCCATCCTGTTGGTTTCAACGCTGTCTACAAGTCCGTATACGGTAGGGTTGACATGACTTTCTAAAGTAGCCTAGGACAACAATTTTTTAAATCCCGTACTTTGGAAGACTTCATCTATTTTAAAAAAGAGGACGAAGTGAAAACAGAATCTAGGTGTGTGAACGCAAACGATAAAGCAGTTTGACATTTATAGGGTTGACACCAGAAATGAAGTATTACCGAGATGCCCTCCTTCTACCTCTCTTTCCCCTTAAGGTGTTTGACAACTGTTTTTTATAACGTGCTCATAAACGAAAGTGAGGACGGTATTTACGTTATTTCGTGAATAACCGTCAAAAATTCATGAATATCTGTCAAAAGAGTACTCAAATTCGTCGAGGGACTAGGGGGCAATCAGCTGTGAAGTCGGCCATCTCTGTAATACTTCATTTCGGGTTGACACATTTATAGGGAGAGTCAAAACCAGATCTTTTTCATTTTAGGTTTTCTATCGGATCTGTATTGCCTCTGTTTTTCTTTTAAATTCAGAGTTCGATGATTTTTCGATGATAAGGGAAAAAAGAGGACAATTTCTTGAAACGTTGTAGGACGTCCCACACAGGGCTTAAAAAGTAAATATGTCCTCCAAAAAGAGAATCCTATTTCAGTGAAAGCTCCCATAGGCAGACGACGGTCGCAACACTTTTGTCTGGCTAAGGGAGTTTTCCGTCCGTCCAGGAAGTTTTAATAGTCTCCTGTAAAATTTGTTAAACCGACGATATGCCATTTAATCGTTGCACTGTATTTTTAAACACACTCAGTGGCCGACAGAAGAGTTACTCAGTAAAGGGCCTTCGAAACCTTGACAATTAATAGCCGATAGCGGCCATGTTTTTGAAGCTTCATCTGTCGAATTGGCTACCAACATTCAGTCTATTTTGCCAAATCATCATAGAGGGACATAGCATTCATTCAACAACACGTGCGAAGGTTTACAAAAAGGGTTTTCTGATCCGATTACTTTACCCAAAATTGTCGAATTAGGCACTTCCAATGCATCCCGATGAAGTAACTGTTTGGCGTAGATTTGGGCTGGCGACGGTGTCATCGGTCCATATTGTTTTCTGAGAACGAACGTTCAATGGCGAGTCGACGATTATCAACTTCTTTTGGCCTGAATTGGAAGATTTGGTGACCAAGGACGAGTTGTTTCAACTGGACAGCAATACGTGCCAAATAAGGGATTCAAGGGCATGGTCAGAAGTGAAATATTACATAATACATTATTACAGATAGCGGACTTCACAGCTAATTGGCCCCTAGTCCATCGACGAATTTGAGTGATTTTTGACAGATATTCATAAATTTTTGACGGTTATTCACGAATAACGTAAATGCCGTCCTCTGATTGGTCAATTTGATTTGAGAAAACGATATGATATATCAGGGGCAAGAGAGATAGAAGTCGGCTATCTCGGTAATACTTCATGTCTGTTCATGGTCTCATCAAGTGGAGGTGATGTCAACTGGACACCGTTTTTGGAAGAAGAAGAAGTGTCACATAACCACATTATAACAGTTCGAGATTTAAGATTTGTGTGAGTGACAGCATTGTAACAAGGGAGTGAATGAGGTTAGAAAGGAGAATTCCATACTTAAGAGTTAACCCTCTAATGCCTAGACGGGGTATAAGTTTGCAAATGTCAAGAAGTAATACTTCAGATTTTTTCGCACCTTTAATACTTTCCGTTGCAATGTAATTCATGACCGTAGTGCATTTTGTTTCCAAGCTACGTTAATTTACGGCTGAAAAAACCACCTATTGAACAAAAATAAATATTTTCATGCAGACAAGATTTTCGACCAAAAAAACAAAAATGAAATTCTTTTATAAACTTAAAGTGAAAAAATGGTAGGAAAATTAAACAGAACTATCAGGAATACTTTACTCCTTTCAAATTGCAAACGTGTCTTTTGTGCATTAACAAGCCAAGGCGGTTTTTGGATTATGACCTATTTTTACTAGTAAAAGGTTAAAATTTCGTTTTTGCAGATAATTTGTTGTTGGGTCCATACGAATTTATGAAAAAAAAAATTTAACCGATGATCCATGCTATAAACTTAAGTCGGTGACCTCGACGTGATGATTGTGCGTCAACTACGCAGAGGATACCAGGATCGATTGCTGGATTTTCCAATTGTCAAAATTCACTGTCCCATCTCTTTCGAGTCACTGACAGTACTCAAAGAGTCCCACTGTCTAGAGAAAGCTTTCGCCAATCATTTAATAATCCGTCGATGATGGTCATCGTTAATCTAAAACTGAGCTAGTGAGCCAAAATACGGCAAATCTATGTGTTTACGTACTTACCTGAATAACAATGCAAAAGAACTTGCATGCACCAGCCGTAGATATTTTGACAATCATTCATTTTCGCACTTCGCTGTGTTTCGTCGGCACACCACCTTAACAAAATATTTCTCAACGTTCTTCAAGTGTAAATGCATCCATTTGTACACTAAGTTGTGTCAATTTTGTGATAATAACAGCTGTCAGCTGTCAGTGTCAAAATGGCATATGTTTCTAATAAGACCGAATTGCCAAACCCTTTATGTAACTCTGAAACGTTGTTTTAAATGCAAATCTCACCAAATATTTTATATTTTTCTTTTCCAGTTACGGCATCCGCTTAGCTAGAACCCTAACACAACTTGTCATCGAACGCGGCTACACTCCATTCGTGGTCATTCGTCCTGAGAACGATGCCTCACGGAATCTCTACACAAAACTGGGCTTCGAGAAAGCCTACGAGACGTGCCGCGTCAAGATGACACCACGCGAAACCAACGGCAAGGCCCTAGACACCGACGAGAATCAAGTTGTCGACGAAGGTATCGAAGACATGCTGGCTGAAAAGTGTGATATCAGCAACGAAAAGGGATCAAAGGAGAAAGTTACTGACGAAGGAATTGAAGAAGATAAATAAAACCAAAAAAAAAGAAAAACGCAGAACAAAAAAGATTAACTTTTTTGAAAAAAAACAACACTTTTTTGATTATTTAAACAAAAAAAAAAGAATATATATTTTAATATGCTAAAAATTGCTTTTACAAAACAAAACCAAAAAAAAACGGGAAAAAACCAAAAAAAAAAACATCAAACTTTTCTCTATCTTTTTTGTGAATCCTTCCAAAACAAAAATTTTACATATACAGACAAGAAAACTAAAAAAATGTTAAGAAAATATTTTTTTTTCGCTTAAGTTTTGACTACATATATGGACAAAACAAAAAAAAAAATAAACAAAAAAAAACAAAAACAACAAGAAGCAACGAGCACAAAGAATAATAAATTTTCATCAAAATTTAAGCGGCTCACTTACAGCCTAGCTAAGAATAGAAATAGATTAAATAAATGAAAGCGTTAAAAACAGTTTTTCCTTCTTTTTGTTTGTTTTTTTTTTCGAAAAATCAAAAACAGAGAAAAACAAAAACAGTTTTAAGATAAAGTTTCTAGATACTCTTGTAACAACACATCAGACACATTGTCGCGCTTTGGTTCTACACACCGAAATTTTGGGTGAAGTAATTTAAGATTTACGTAAACACGTGTGTAAGCTCTAAATTGTTTTTCTTTGTATCGAAATCAAGCTAGTCATGAATATCTATCATATCTGGCAATGCTGCACTAATGCTTCCATTTTATTAGAGATTGCATGCATTGTACATAGCAAAGATCTTTGTTTGTTTTTGTTACTCGTACATTGTTTTTTATTTTTATTTGATTTTGTCATTTGATATGAATAACAGTTAGAGTTACGAAGGTCGATTTTGTTGTGTCAGTTGACAAGTGGAGACGGCTGATGTAATCCTTCTGCGAGAGGAGGAAATGGATTTTACTCTTCAGGCACTGCTTGAAATGATAACGAACTTAACTAATCATTGGCAGATAATTTTCAAATGACATGTAATCGGGAGTGACTGCTTGCTAATGGAGATAAGACTCATTGACGACTGCTGATGATTGTTCTAGACAAACTCAAAGGGGGCCAGTGATGTGAGCATGAGATTGCATTTCAAAGGAAATTTATGGTATTTGCACTCTCATTTAACGACGCCCCTAATTCCAACGCACAAGGTGCCAAGTTTTCTGATTTATTTTCCAATTGGTCTTTAAATAAGAAATCTAAGTGTAAAGCAAACAAATGTAATTTTTGTGACATAATTTAAGGCGCTATAGAAAACTTCTTCATTCGTTATAAGACTGTCCATGCGTTCGCGCCGTACGTCAGGACTGGGCTTGATCCTTCCATAGACGGCTTTATTACGCAATTGCCTGTTGAGCCCATGAAAACAGAGCTACTGATGTCAGGGCAACCTTGTGATCACCGAAAATTCACCCCAAACTTCAAGGTAGAGCTACTCCTACAAACTCGGGCTTTTTGACATTTGTGAACGAATTTTCTTTTATTTACTCGTGATTTTTCATATTTGGCGTGCTGAGGCAACTATTTGCGTGGGTTTCAGAACATTTTAATTATAAAACGCGGGCGATCTATTGTGATTTGGAAAACTGAGAGAGCAGCGCCATGACACAATATTCTCGTAAACTCGATAAAACGAGTACCGGAACCTATCAATGCCTAGCCGCGCGAACGCCACATCGTGATTTCGGCTTCAAACCATAGCTCTCGAAGTAAGCTTACATTCAAAATTATTGACAACTCACAAGATTTGTTCCCGATTTGTTGTCCACTATCGAACAGTGTGGCATACCCCTTACGTTAAGCGGTGTTCAGAAATACATTTGACACCTACCACCGTTTGGTACAGAGACACGCTGAGGAAGCCTTCAAATTTAATTCAATAGACAGCGTTCATCTGATCCGATAAGGGAATGTTCTTGAAAAAAGTCTTCAAGTTCGCGTTGGATCTAGCAAAGATCGATACCCATCGCATCGGCTGAATTCAGAGACTCCAAAGATTTGCTTTTTTAGCAATGCTAACGACATGCTGATTGAACTGTTCGTTGACGTTTCACAACGCATTGCTTATGTTTAAAATTTTGGGGAGAATATGGAAGTTCCTCAAGTAAAATAAAACGAACATGTTTCATACATGTTAGAAGAAGACAATGCTTAAGGTGATGCCCACAATGATAACGAAAATTAAACAAGAGAATGTCGGGATTATATAATCTTAATTGATGACGTCTTCTAAAATTCTTCTACCTTATCCAACACGTTCTGCAAAATTGTTTGGAATTCCCAGTTTGCGCATCTGATGCGCGGTGCCATGCTTAAATCAACGTTTCACGTTTGCAGCGATGTAAAGGTGACACTACATCGTTCCCACAGTGACGCGTTTGTCGTGAAATGCGTCAGCCTTCCTTGAAGTGCGTGCAGTACACGTCAACTGATTTCAGATGCGTCAGTGATGCGTTTGTCGTGAAATGCGTCATCCTTCTTTGAACTGCGTGCAGTACACGACAACCGATTTGACGAAGAGAGATGCATTTCTTTGACATGGCTTCTGAACGACTTTCTGGACGGCTTCAAAAGAAAGAGATGCAGACGTTACGAAAGAGCTTTTCCTGAGAATAAATAAAACCCTTATATGAATATAATTAAATATCTGTAAGAGAAGACGTTTCAATATTTGCAATTCTATTGACGTCAACAGCGTTTGAAACTGCTTTCTGACTAAGACCCTCAACTCGCTGCACTAAATTGGAATTGGTTCTCTTTTAAAATTCTTCTTCTTCTCAAGGTTGTTGTATCAACGATTTTAAAGTAGGTCCTACCCTGTGATTATTTGGCCGTAAACACACTATAAACAAACAAACAAATAATTTCGATAAGCATCTCATTGCCCAACTCGGTTTATTGGATGCATTCTAATAACCCTCATAAATTTGAGTACGAGTACTAGAAGATATAATTTTGTTTAATCTCTGCTTTGATTATTCTGAACGACAAGTGTGCACTGCATTACGGTGTAGGTTTTGCACGAGAATTCCCCGTGTTTACTTAGTCGAAATATTAGGTCTAGTTTTTTTTAGTTTGTTGCAAATTAATAACCAATTTTAAAAGTCCAGCGCTTAAATTTGGAATATATGTGCGACATCATGAAACATTTCTTGATGTCGCACACAACCATGCCACTACAGCCGTCTCAAACAAAATGATGTCTTAGCATTAATCTCAAACCATCCCACTGATTTGGGTTTAATGCACACGACGCACTCAGAAGGAAGGCGCCGCTTTGTCAAGCTGAAACCGGCTTTAAGGGATTTTGACCTACCGTAGTGCAAAAATACAGCATCTGACGAAACTTTTCACTCAAGTGGTATGCATTTCTTAAAGAAAAATGCGATTTTCACTCAATTAACCATAATCCATTAGAAGACTGAGCTTTGCTCACTGAACATACTTCCCTCTACGAACTTTTTGTAATTCAAAATCAAGCCGTGGTACGTCCCTATATCTTAACCACCGGCTCATGTTCGAGGGACGCTTCTTTAAAGAAGATATTTGTTTGTTTTCGAGGAAGTTACGAAAAATGAATGGTGAGTGCCACAGTGCCATTTCTATGAAAAAGAGCCATATTGGCACGATCGTGCCACTTCAGCAATGTTGCTCGTCACGTCACGTCACGTGTTGGTGTGTGCTCTCTTGCTCTTACTCTCTTCCTGTTCAACTTCTGATCGCAGCGCTGCTTTGCTTAATAATCCGAATAGGACATGCATGTGGGTATTAATTTTGGTAAAATTTCCTTAATAAGCGACGTATCTAACGCAAAAAGAGTTTTTCAAATTGTGCCGCTAGGTCCTGAGAAAAAGGGAAACAAGCAAACTCTACAGCTTCTTATATTAGTATAAATTGTACATCGTTCCTTAATACACTAACAAGGTGACAGAAGATGTGCTTATAAATTATTCCTGGAAAAAGAAAGACAGCCGCACGCCTTCTGTTTATGTTCTAGGCTTCAGGCTTCATATCGAAAAGCTGTTCTCTGGTTAGATAGAATGGCATTCTATAAGAAGAGGGTTTGAAAAATCTAAGATTCTCCCTTTCATGTGGAGGAATAATATTTCGAAAGTTTCTACTTAATCAGAAATAAAGCTTTGTCAGGACGAAAGACGTTATTTTAAACAACCTATGTCATTCATAGATTTGATAAATCCCTCCAAACACACATTTTTTTCAGAACTAGATGATTCACTTATTCTTATGGAGCTGATCATAAGAATTGAACGGTTTGGTTTTGAATGTGTCTACAAATTCCCTTAGACTCTAATATTCATTTCAATCCATTCCCTTTTAATATTCGTACCTTAGAAGGCCTCTGAACAACGACGATAAAAAGTGACACACAAAGACGAAGAAAGTAATTCAGATGGTTTTCATTCATACACAACTTCGACTTCGTTTTTGTCCTTTAGAGATCAGGCCTTCGAGCAGGCTCTTTGGACCTGAAAACGTGCCATTTCATAAGATTGCCTTAAGCCGGCTAGTTTAAGATCTATGACGGCTGTGTCCATTATTTGTCATGAAACTGGTTTTAGAGACCAGGCCTTGAGCCAGGATTTTTTGACCTGGAAACGTGCCCGTTCATTAGCTTCTCTTAAACCGGCTAATTTTAGATCTATGACGGCTGTATCCATTACACAGAATTTTCAACTTCCTTTTCTATAACTATTTGGCCAGATTAATACTCTAAGTAGGCTTTCCACTCGTGAGGGAACAATTGCACGCACGACTCTAGTGGTCGCTGTAGAAGCTACGTAGGTAGTATACTCTACCTTGTCAGGAACACACTTTTGGTGTAAGCAGTAATGAATATTCGATGCAAAGGAAGGGAGTTATGGCATCAGTTTCAACCATCGAGCATCTGGAGAAATTGACACTCTCTCTCAGCCTACATAAGTCACACCCTCTCTCCACAGAATAAGTACCATTATACGACTCCACTTGTTGAACATAGCTCCGCTTGAAGTGTTAAAAGCAAAAAAAAAAACGATAAAACATTTTTTTCCGTTTTCAATTCAAAATCTTCCTTAAAATTTCCTATTAGTTAAGTAACAATTAAAATTTAAACAAAATATATATTCACTTTATGAAAAAGAAAACAAAAATTGTATGTGTATGTACTTTTACCGTAGAGTGTACTTTAACCTCTATTAGGGCTTTTGCCATTTGGAATGGGATCTCATTCGAAGGATAACGTGTTTTTCATTTTCTACGATTTTAAGCCACATTTTTTTTAAAGCTACCAAAATGAAACCAGAAAAAAAAAACAAAAACAATTCACAAAGTGACTCAATCAATGGGCGGTTTATCGAGGGCGTCTTTTTTTGGGGGGGACTGTTCTCTCCATGGGATGAGGACCAGCGACTGGAATATTGAACGGAAGGGATACCAAAATACACCAAACTATAGACACTCACACACACACTCACACACACAAACAGGCACACACTGAAAAGACAGAAATCAAATAAACAATTTAAAAGGGAAAAAAATGGAAAACTAATAAGAAATTAAAGAAAAAAGAAAAACTTTATTTTTGTAGCACATTATATATTGAAAAAAAAACTGAGAAAAAAAAAAAGATTATGAATGAAACAATTTTACTTTACCAAATTTCTTTAAGAAACCCACCCCAGTGCTGGGAAATTGTTGAGAAGAAAAAATTTTGCAGAAGGAACTCTTTCAAAGAAAAAGAAAACAGAAATGTTAGCTTTTGTTTGTTTCTCATGATTCTGTTGATTTGTTTTTATGGTCGCATTGTAATCTCATTGAATTATTAAAATGATAATGAAATAATTACCATGTACTTCTATCACTTATATTTATATATATTATATATACTTACAATGAAAAAAAAAACAAAAAAAGTAAGCAAACAAATAAAACATTTATAATAATGTATTTAGGAGGAGATAAAAGAGAAAAGAAACCACAGAAGTAATATATATATATATGTATGTGTATATGTATGTATGTACGAGCAGAGGAAATGAAAGAAGGAAATAAATTGAAAAATAAAAAACAAAAAAGAATATTGTCGTAACGATATAAAATCACACTGGCTTTTGAAAATTAAGTTGAGAATTAATTTAGCTAGAATTAAACAAATTTTTGAAAAACTGTCAAATAAACAAACAAAACAATTGTAGATTTTCTTCTGACAAACAAAATTTGTTTTGATTGTTATTTGCTTTCTTCTATTTTCTGGAGCTTAACGGTAAGGATTCTTGTTGATTCTTGACACGCAACAAAGTCCACAATTCGATGCGATAAAATACAGGTCTAATCTGGTTCGAGATTGCATAAGAGGTGTGCTGACAAACGTAATCGTGCACTCGGAACTAGAAGCGGCAGTGTCTCAACAAAATTATTCAGCGGCACCGCATCTTGTCGAATAAAGGTCTTTTTCTCCTCTGATGTGGATATTGACGATGTCCTTGTACTTAAAGAATAAAGCTGCCTTGGATATGAACCGACAGCTTATGCGGAGCATAAGTATTTGAGAGAGAAGCCCCTGTACAGGCTAGTAAAATAGACGGCCCAGTTGCCTGTCAAAGTTTCCAAGGCAACACGTGTATTGTTCACTGACAACAAACACTACAAAAAATCCTTCTTCATCTCTACTTGACAATCCAGGGTGGATCTGGGCCTCAACCATCGAACCTCTTCGTCTAGCGCGTTGTCTAGTTAGCTGCCCCCAGTTTCGCACGCCAAGTTGATTGCGTTCCTTCTCCGGGATGTGCTACATTAAACTCGGGTGTCCTCTATTGCGTTATCCCACAGGTTCGGAGTTGACGACACAGAGCTGAGTGATTGCGTGAGTCAGAGACTAGAACTGGCTCAACCAAGTGGAGAAGGGCTTCAACCAATTTGGCGTGCGAAACTGGAGATAACTAGTAAACTGGAACACAGCTCCATCTCATTGATTAGCCACCTAAGGCGTTGGATGAATAGACACCTGGTTATGCTCATGACACTATACAGCCCGTAAAGTTCGTGGTTCATCGCTACTATTGTTGTTTGTTCTTGTGAACGAAGTCCTTAACAACGTCGAAAGTATAGCTGCCCATTGTGGCGCTTTGTTCACGACGTCAGCAGTGTTTTTTTGCAAGCGTATATACGCTTAATTTTCAATAAGTTACTCATCATATCTATCGCCGCTTAAGAAACAAGCGCGGATAAAAACAATGCTTCCAATCATTATTTTCTGTGTGTTCATTCCTGAATTTATTCATTCATTGCTTAGGTTGCTGTATTTGGCTTCCATTTGTAGGTGTGGTTGATGTATTAGATCATTTTTAATTGTTTTGGCATCCATAAGTATGCAACTTTTGGTATACCCAGAGAGGCTCTGCTATCATTCCCTTTGGGTTTCGTAAACGATTCTTTTCATTTGATGAACATTTTTTTTATTTTATAATTATTAAAACACTTAAAGTGATGCTTTTAAAGTGATTTTCAGGCTACAAAATCGCAAACCGAAAATTGTAACGAGCAACCATCACCTTAAACGGTTCCACCCTTGACTAACACAAATGTTACAAATGTCGTCAGTGCTGCCATGATTTTATGTTGAATCATTAAGCGCCGATGCCGTTTTTTTGTGCACTTCAAAATTAGGCGTATATACGCTTGCAAAACAACACAGCTGTCGATGTTGTATGTCCTTTCTTGTCAATCACCGCTAGACCCATGTTAGCCTCTTCCGTTTCAAGCCAGCAAACGCCTCATTGTCGGCTCGCTTTGTTCGGTCAGTCACGTCAATGTCATCCGTGCATGCTATCAGTTACGCGGACTTGTGGAATATCGTGCCTCTAGTGTTGGAGTCCAAGTCGTTTGTGATGACTACTGATCTCCACGCTCACGCCTCCCAAGAGGCAAATCTTGGAGCTGTCCAAGATTTCGTTTCGTATTTGCATTACATCAGACACTTAAAGGAGGAGCCCTTCTTGATTCCGCGTCGATCACTGCGGTCTCTAGATCCTCTGTGGGTGTAAACAAGTCGTAAGCAAGATATAGCGAGATGGGATGATCTATCCATGCCCACATGGATCTTTGAGATGACAGGCTCGCCTTATTCTTAACGCTCGGTGTCCCAAATTTCGCCCATGGACTAGAATAATACTGTCCCCGTTTCTGGACAAGTGGATGAGCAGATTCGTGGTGATTGCCTTGAAGCAAGGCTTCTGTTGGTGCCAGGAGAAATCATTCACTCCGCTTGATCCTTTTGGGCTCAGAGGGCGACGCCTTTTGCGGCCGAAATCGAAGTATGTTTTGTTCCAACTTGTTGGGCTTCTTGCCTTCTGTAAATTCATAAAAAAGAGACTATTATCATCCGAAACACAACAGACTGCATCGCATAAAATCATAGGGGGCGCAATGCAGATCCGATTTTAATCTAATTGAATTTTTGTATTCTTGCTAAATATTCAGCGTAGAAAATTCATAAAACGTATCTTATTGAAAACAAGCAAGTTAGATAAATAATATAAATTTGCACCTCTTAAAAAAAAACAGATAGCTGACGTGGTAATAACTTGTTATCTAAGCTATTACAGCATGTTTACGTAGATAGCAGTCGCCTGCATTTCAGTTTTAGTTTTGCAAAGCTCGCTCAACACTGTTGAGTGAGGTGGCGTCCAGTGTGAATTCTAACTGCATAGCTGCTTGTAACTGTAGTCTCCCACCGTCACAGAATGGCAGCACATGGCAGCATTAACGCATGCACTCATTATGAACGCAAGGCTAGATGTAATGGTGTATTATTATGGCGTTACATGTGCACAGACAAAAATGATATGATAGCCGACATGTGTATCTTGTTAAATTACACTCTAAAGTCATACGGAAAGGCTAGAAGGTGGGAACTTTGAGTCCCACAGGTCTGACAAACATCCCTGTCAAGCTGGTCTGTGACGAGGCGTGGGATTAAACTTCCGCGTTGTCGCGGTTTTTTTGGCGGTGACTCTAGCTATTGACCACCTCGTGAAATTCTTAAGCATGCCCTTCGTTATCAATCAAGGTTTGCGCATTTAAAACTGACTAGAAAACCAACCAGATTGACAGATGATCCTTACTTGCGTTTCCGATGTTTCTTCCTGCCTACGATCGATGGGGCTCTGTTACTTTTATCTTGAAAGTTAATACAGAAGAAGCCCGGAAAAGTTGATCGAAATGTCCCAGAGTTAATCAACTTATCCAAAACTTTTCTAGACACTTTAAGTGTAGATAATTAATATTTTGTTCCTAAATGTACATATTTTCTTTGGATTAATTAGTTCTATTTTATTTATTGAAAGCAAAAACTGAAAAAATCGCGATTTTTAACTGGTTTGAAGAAAGAGCGGTCTTACAATATTTGTACGTAAAGCCACCAGCTTTGGTATATGGTGAGTTTCGTATGTTCGGCGCACCATTTGTTCAATTCATTCACCTTTAGGTGATAAACCGAGTCAATCCGAGTTACATCCAAACCGAGTTGAAGTGAGTTAAATTTATGTTAAAATCGAGCCGAGACCAGGCGCCACGGGATTGCTGAGACATACGCATTAAATGTGGCTGCATTTCATTTGTATCTTAACGGTTAATCGTCAATTTGATCGCATTTGGTGTTCAGAAACCCCACGAGTAATTGTTGAGAAAGAAATGCGTCCACAACTCATGTGTTATGTTTATGTTTGGTGAGGGCTTTGGGCTGGATGCATTATCTTATCGGACCATTCGTTTTCGAAAATGCATGCAACAATCGTTATCATGACATGATGTGGTGGCCATTTATCCCATGGGCTATTCCATACATAACCTTAATCTGTATACTGTAGGAATAAAAAAAAGTTCAGCTCACAAATTAAAAAACATTTCGCGTGAATTGTGGGACACTCTTCAGCGAGTTTTTTTGAATCAATTTTCTCAAGTTTGAAAATCAATAAATCAAGTCCAGCCAACTCGAGTTAACTCGGTTTGAGAAATCTTCGGTTTGGCACATCACTATTCACGCTTCCAATGGCGTCTGGATAAACAAATGTTGTCGATGCTGCTGTGGTATTGACATCATTTATTTCTATTTGAGCCATACTCTAAAAATTTGAACAAAAATGAATTGTTTAATGTAACGTGTGGTAGCTAAAATTGGGTCAACTTTTCTGTGTAGTAAACTTTCCTGAGAGTCAACTTTTTCGAACTTCTACTGTTATTCTTATTATTTTTATTTAGTTTTTGTGTTGAAATTGCTAACATAGGAGGTCCCCGAATTTAAGTACCCAGCCAGCCAGTGGTAGCGTCGAATGGTCCTGTGCAGTAGAGTTAGCTTCGGGATCTTTGTAGTACGGAGTGTACTTCACTCTTCGAATTAGTACATCGGTTCAACTTTCCAAGATGGTGCCCTGATATGTAGCGTATTCGGTGAAACTAAGTTTTCAATGTTTTTAGGTTAGGGAAGTAGAAGGCGCTGTTGAATTCATCAGTACACTAGAACATGTTGGTCCATTGATTCCAACGGCAAAAAGTGACTTGACCCGAATTGAAAACCAGATAAAAGCGTATTAACTTTGCCTTTGGAGAATTTCGGGATTCGAACCGGGCAACGCACTAAGAGCAGGCACCTAACCAACTACGCCATCCAGTCGTTTTTTGGTATTTTTTTTTAGCATAGCAGACCTGGTACCTTGAGGGATATCTCTCCTAAACATCGCACGTTTTGTGCGCTCTACTGAAGCCCGTCATAAATAATCTCATAGGTCCACATAAGTGTGGACTCAGGCGGGGAAGTCCACCATCGACCACATCTTCATGCTGCTGCCGATCCTGGAAAAAACGAAGAAGTTCAATTCGACACCGGCTACCCTTTCGTCGATTTCAAGGCTGCATGGAGACGAATTATACAGCGCCATGTGTAGTTGTGGCATTCATGCCAAACTCGTGACGTTGAAGAATTTTTGCTCCATCAAGGTCGTTAACAAACTCACAAAGACCATTAACGTCAAATGATGATGTTGCACCGCAAGCAGAAAACGGGAATAAAAGACAATCGCCGAGGTCACCAAGGGTTCGACTTTTTCAATATCATCCTGGAGAAGATCGTAAAAGACTCAGACGTGACTGTGACATGCATGCTAACAAATGATATCGACATGATTGACAGAACACAGCGAGCCGTCAATGAGAACGAGAAAGGATGCACAACATCGACGACTCGGCCAAAGCATCATCGTAGGCAGGGCGAGTTTTTACCGAGATTAAGCGCAGAGTTACTCTTCCCAGCCGATGTTTTTATGGGTTCAAGAGCTAATTGCGGAATAGAGGCGTCTCTTAGAGGAGCAAGCTTATTTTATAAAAGACACTGATCATCCCAGTTCTGCTTCTATAGAGCAGAGGAATGGACGATCTCAAAAGGGAAACCAAAGAAGTCATTGGCCTCTTCGAGAGAATAGTTCTGCCAACGGTCTTTAATCCTGCTTGCATTGACGACATTTGGAGGAAAATATTCAACCACGAATTGTACAGCGACATGAGCCTAGCCCTACGTCAGGAAATCTGAGTTCCGAAAAGTCATCGACTCCGAACCTGTGGAACAACGCAAAAGACTACGCTTGAGTCTAAAGTGGCGCACCCAAGTTGGTGCGAAACTGGAGGTGTAGCTAGCCAGAGATAGCGCTAGTTGGAGAGGTTTATTGCTTGAGACCCAAGTTCACTCGGACTATATCTTCAAATAAATAAGAACGAAGAAGACATAGAAGCTCAGCAAAAGCTGAAGACAAAGAGTAACTAGATGCTGATGAAAGGAAAAAAGGATTCTGGCTTCCTCTTGGAGCTACATTCAAGACATTTTATATATGGAACACCAAATAATTCAAATGGCCAAAGGAAAGTAACAAGTAACGCCAAGAGTGTACTTACGCTCCTACGTTTCCAGAGTACGACAAATTGGTCACCTTTTCAACGGCTTAAGTCATTTGAGTGGGATGCCCTCTCAGCTTCAGGCTGTGCTCTCTTTCTTCAAAACTTTGGGTGAATTTTGACGTCCCCCATCGAGTGAGTTTTTAATTGTCAACGTTGCGAAACGGAGACATGTTTCACGGAGACGCTCCTTTCATGTTTCCGTATCAAAGTGGCTGAATAGCACATTATTTTCCTGGGTCCAATAGTTGTTAAATTTGATCGAATATGTTGCAGCTACAGCTAGAATCCAATGGGTATTTACTCCTTGAAGAGGTAATTGGTCTAGGTACAAGGTTTTGGACTATGTACAGATAGCTATTAAGGCTTCTCTTATCAAAAAGTGTAGTCCAAAAGATGGTGATGACGAAGAGCACTAGTTATTGTAAACAAGACTTTGATTCAGTACAGGCTAGTACAGAGTGACACCTGATGAACTAAGCATCCGATGTTTATCATTTGTCCCAGTTAAACGGATGTGGAAGCCACTGTTCTTACATTCCATCAGCCACCTCAACCATACACTGTTTGTTATAATGAAGCGCGCCTTTGAATCTACACAACCCCTGATGGCATTCATGCTAAACAAATATCATGCAGCTATAAACACAATCAGAGCCATAAGCATTGCCAGCTGAAAAATCCATTAAAACACGTGCCGTAATATTCTCGGAAACGCCTTCCTTTCGTCACAATTCCATAAAACAAAATAAAAATGAATCTATCTAATCAAAATTTAACAAAGCCTACACGCGACCGAAATAACTACAAACATTGACTTACCACATTCCGATAAGAATAGTTGTCACTGTGCTGTCTCCGAAGCTCGCTCCTCGACGCACCGCATCACTCTCTCGAAGCTTTATCTGAAACGTTACTAAGCATTTTTCGCGTAGTTCGCAGATATCTGCCATCTCCTCTCACTAACTCATCGAACACTAGTTTCAATTAATAGCCTGAGCAGAAGCATGTGCGAATTTATATCGCCTAAGGCCGGCACAGTTCGCTTCAACCTGTTTAGTTGAACGCGAATCACCAGTCCGACGAGTTGTGCGCCGCGCGTCGTGTGTCCCAGCTCTTGTCACAGAGATACAAAATTCGATCCCCAACTGATTGCCGGAAACAGATGTGAGTTGATGGTTGAGTGTCAAATGGAATAATTTCAGCAGTTTAACGATTCTCCGCTTGTTCATTTGTTTCAAAATGATACTGTGTCCCTAATGGTAGTTCGTTTCGCGCGAATATTTGTTTGCAAATTACATTTAAATGAGCGGTGTGGTGTTGTTGATATGTCATTAGTGTCATCTGTGGCTGATTAATTGAAGTCAATTGCTGGCGTGTTGTTTGTGTTTTATTTTTGAAACATCATAGTCACAAGATTATTCAATTATTTCCCTCAATCAACACATACACACTCACGTTTGTTGAATATTACTGAACACATCCGCCGACGGACAGCGATGGGAATTATATAAGTTGTCACAATGACACGCAAATGGAAACTTGAACTTGGCAATGACATCTGTCACAATGACATGAATAATTTAGGAGGATTGTGTACACAACAGTGCAGATCGGTTTTTGAAGATTCGGTTAACCGTAAACGGTCTACGAAAAAAAGGCCGCTTTCATACTCGCTAAATTCGTCCCCGACTTTTCAATGTTGTACGCAAGGAAGGTGAGGCATTTCCGACAGTCCGCGACAGTCCGGGTTGGACCTGGGCCTCAACCAACAAACCTCTTCAACTAGCACGGTCTCTGGCTAGATGTCCCCAGTGTCGCACTCCAAATTAGTTGAGGTCCTTCTCCACCCTGGTGTGCCACCTAAAACGGGGGCGTGCTCTGTTACGTTATCCCACGGGTTCGAAGTCGAAGAATCTTCACACAAAGGAAATCACATTGAAAGAATCTTGCTTAAAAAGTATCTGCTGTGAGAGCAGCTATACTTTGTAACGCAACTTCTGAGAAAGTCTCCACTTTTAGTGGATTTTGGCAAACAACAGAAGGGTTTCCTTCCTTCCTCCAAGAGATGGCCGCAATCTGTTAAAAAAGATTACAGGTTGTGTTGGGATTTGTGTGATCTCCTGCCATTAGGCTTGTACCCCCTAGAGTAGCTCATGCAAGGTCTTCAGTTAGGATCTCAAATACCAATTGAGTTCAAGCACAGTGACAACGTAAATTCCCCTGAGTCTTCTTCCTTAGCCAGTAAACTTAAGCGCCTTCTTTTCGAAGCCACGCATAGGTTCTCACCCGATATCAGAGTCACTAGCAATGTTTGTGAAAACCTTGGAGCCTCGATCAGTCTTGCAGCAGTGACTGGGGTGTCTTGGATTATAAATTAAAAAATCTGATTTACTGTATTCCCTTTTTCATTGTAGAACAGGTTCAGCCGGAACAGCGGTCGATTTCAAGATTGTTGTAAGTGGCGATAATCCTCAAACAATTTAATGCGGGTATTTATTATTATTGTTGAGCGTATACTGACCTATTCTGTCCCTTTTTCATACCCTTGCTCTCTTAAGAGTTAGACGACTGGACGGAGCAGTTGGTTGAGTGCCTGGCTTTCCTTACTAGGGTCCCCAGTTCGAATCCCAGAGGAGGCAAAGTTAATACGCTTTTATCTGGTTTTCAAATCTGGTCCAGTCACTATTTGCCGTTGGGCACTACCACTGGAGTGGTCAGTTAGTGGTAGTAGTCTGACTGTGGGTATCACAATCAACCAACATGGTTTAAGTGTGCTGGAAAGCACTAGCAGCCCCGCCTAACCTTACCTAACCTAACCTCTCTTAAGAGTTTGCCTCTAAAGCAGTTGTTTTCAGAGTTGTGCTTAGGGTTATGGACGCCTGTTGCGTGAACTTGGAAGAGACTTATTCTAGAGTATTCATTCCAAGCCAGTATCTTAAGAATAGGAAGTGGTTCTAGAGACTTCCGTTCTTTCTCTGATTCTTCTGATAGCCTTCTTCTTGGAAGATAAGGAGCAACTTGGTGCTTACCCAGATATCTTTGCCCTTTGTCGGATAGTGGCTCACAAACTCCCAGTATATGTTCCGAAATTTCATTAGATTCTCATCTGAATCTGTTGGAAACTTCTTATGATTTCTTTAATTGCTCCCTGAGTCTGCAATGCCCTGTAAGGAAGCCTGAAAGGATACTCATCTTGATACATGCCCTAGGCCTCTTTCAGTTATACTGACTTTAGAGTTTTTTTTACTTGATCTACTTCATGCCATGAGTGTTGTTCCACATTTGTGTCCGGTTCTAGTTCCTTAATTTCCTCTCTGACGACATTGTCTCCTGCAGGCCTGAATGTGTCGGGACCTGTGAAGAGTTCCGATGCTTCTTTCCTAGCTAGAGAGTTGGTCATTTCATTGCCATCTTTCTCTTTATGGGCACGTGGAGTCTTACTCTATTTCTCCTTGTTATGTTGAATTTCCCAGTCACATCTTATTCCGGAGTGGCCAAGAGTGGTCGTTTTTTGACTAGTTCATTGCTCTGGGTAACTAATTGAATCCAATCAGAATCTGTGCTAGTTAAAGATTCTTGTTGGCGGAGGCTAAGAGCCAAGAACATAAGATAAAGCAACAAACCTATTTTGTTAGTTTCAATCACTACCCTTTTGATAGAACTTTGAATAGAACTTGCAACGGGTTCCCTCACTTGTTGTTCCCCAAAACACTACTTCGTTCGCACTCCAGAAGTTCCTCCAACTTCCTAACTGAAGTTGCTGGTCGCCATGAGCGACCATTCAAAAGGGTGAACGACTTGAAGTCTCCACAAACGTATCTTCAGTATGTTTCTTCATCGGCTAGAGTTCATCGCTGAATCACTGGCAATGTTTTTTGAAAATCTGTTGCCACCACTAAACCGGTTTTGTCTTCTTCAAATCTTGCATCGCGCATTCATCCCAAACGATCAATTTGCTTTGCTGCATCACTTTGGCCGTGGCAGAATTCCTCGAAAGGTTGCAAGTTGGAATTTCTTTAGTTTGTATGTTAAGCGGCAGCTTGAATGCCGAATGAATTCTTCGACCGCCTTCCAACAACGGAACATCTGATGAAACATGTGCAAGTGCAATTCCATTGCCGATTGAATCAATGCCGATAACAATGATCCGTCATTCACTACTTGCATGAGCCTATCGTAGGCACATTTTGGTTCTTTATTTAAAAGAGCAGAGCTGGTGAATGAGTGTCATTTTTCAGCAATAACAAACGTGAATAACCTTCTTGTGCTGTACAATACACCATTAACCTTTCGCAGATATTGGAATGCTGTGGGCCAAGACAATGGGTTAACAGTTGACGCAAAAAAAAAATCACTCGTCTTTAAAAATTTAAATTCACATTTGTCAAACGCGCGAACTGTCAAATGCTCGGTAAAGAGACTAAGAGAGTGACTAAGAGAAAAGTTGATCTCGCTTTATTGGGACACATTCTTCTCCAAATTAAGCGGTTGTCCCAATAATACATAGCGAGCGAAGAACGAAGAAGGGTGAAGGACATTTCCGTTATTTTTTTTTGACCGATGAATTTTTTTGTACCGATTAATCGATGTCCCAATAAAGTGGAATATCCAGTAGACAAATTGGACTTGATAAGCAGATAAGAGATAATGTTTCTCCAATCCCTATACACGTACCTGCTTAGGCCCCTTTCACACTCGCTAAAATTCGTCGGCGTCAAATTCCCTTTTGTGATCTCAAGCCACTTTCACACAGGAAATCTTTCAGTCTCTGCAGTTGAGATCTCAATTCTGAACTTTTTCTGTTTCCTACCCTCTCTCACACATGCGTCATCTCATTCTCATGCATGTACAGCATGCTTCCAATACCCAACATTGAGAACATAGGAATAAAGCAACTCAAAGAAATAACGAAGAGAGATAAAAGAGAATAGAAAATCCAAAAGCAAACCCCGAGCACACCAAACGCGGGTTACCTCTATCACGTCTCACCTCATTTGCCGACAAGATGGAAAAATCGCCGACAGTAGTTTCCTCTGTGTAAGCGGCCTCAGCAGTCGATATCGAATGGAATGCGTACCGCCAAAGCACGATCATTCTTGACAACTCATTTAAGGGTGAGATTTTTAAGGCTTAAAGCAAATGTCTCTTCTCTGTCACACGTCGCACCTATATATCCCATATCTGCAGAGAAATTAAAAACAATTTCAGAAATAGATCATGGCTCGCTCTTAACGAACGGTGACCTCAACGAGATTGACTGTCGTGTGGTTGTGGTTATATGTAGCCACTCCTCCGCTGGTCGTATGTCTACCACTCTCACCACCACAATCACTCCCAATACTCTGGGAGTTTACCCGTCTAGAAGAAGTTTCTATCAAACTTCTTATCAATATAAGGAACCCCCATAAAAGAGTGGATGGCGCAGATGGTAGAGTGCTTAGCGGGGTCCCCGGTTCAAATCCCAGTGAAAGCAAAGTAAATACGCTTTTATCTGGTTTTCGAATCTGGTCCAGTCAACATTTGCCGTGGATCAAATTAACGGCACTATCACTGGAGTAGTCAATCAGTTGTAGTAGTCTGACTGTGGGTATCACAATGGACCAACATGGTATAAGTGTGCTGGTGAATTCACTAGCAGCCCAACTATCTAACCTAACCTAACCTAACCCCCATAAGCTGTAGGTTCCGTTCTATCGTGAAAAAATGTGTCAGGACCGATGGTTAAATAAGCTTAAAGTTAGCATGAGTTGACAGGAAGTGGAACAGTTTAACATCATCCCAGAAGTTGAACAAAAATGTTTACACAATTATGCAACCAACACCATTAACAGAAGAGATAAACATCAGAAGACCAAGATGACTACCTTGAGGTAAGACGCGTCGGTGAGGCTTGAAGCTGAATGGAGCAAGCACAAACCTTTAATTGTTCGATTTTAATAGTATGTGTAAGTTTCTAAGAAAAGTCGTAGTTTGATCATAAATGCTTAAGCGAAGGCCGCCGCAATGCTTCTTAGATGAGATCTTCAGAATACAAGATAATTTACAGATTTATTGGCAGTTGGACATTATTTTCTTTGGCCGGCTATTGTGGTAGGGCTCTTCCGCAGCGTTGAAGACATAAATGAATTCGTGTGATGGTTGTGAGATATTAGCCAACAGTTATTCAGAAATATAAACAAATGGGTTTGGGAAAAAGAATTCGTACCTAAACTTATTTCTACAAGAGAAACGAGTAATTCTGTACTTTGCAGTGAGGATGAATTGGAATTTCTTATCGTTGCTCAACAACAACAATCAGGCAATTTCGGGCGGTGCCTGTCTGAGGGAATCGCTAATCACCAACTCCAAAAACGTACGTACACGTCTCAGGTTCACACTTGAGAGCCCAAACGGTGTTCATCTTCTAGTCAGCGCTAATATCTCGTGTCAATTCCGCCTGGGTACCTTATTCTAAGAGAAACAGAATAGCCTTCCGATCCTGTAGGTGCCATGATCATGAAGAGTTGTAGATCCATAAACACGACTTGGGCATCCTTTACTCTCAATCTTCAGCAACGATTTTCCACTTGTGATTCAAAATAGCAAGATTCACATGGCTCCACAACTCTCTTTATAACTCACGTTCCAATGAAATACAGTATAATCTTAGAAAGATGAACAGATATAAAACATCATGCGTTCGTCTATACAAATTGTTCATCTTTCAGAGAATCAAATTAGAACGTATGTATATCCACCAAAAATATTTAATTTAATTTCAAAAACACAAGCAAGTACACAAGAAACAGTATAAAAGAAAAGCTGTTTGAAAAAGGTATAAAAAGAGACTTATTTAAACGCATTTCTTAAAAAATCTAGCCGAAACGGCCGACAGTCTACTCTCGGAAGAAAGTTGTCTCACATATCCGTTCATCTTTCCGAATTGTTCATCTTACAAAACCGTTCATATTTCCAAGATTCCACTGTACTTATTCTTGTGAAAATTTTTTTTTCTCGTCAACCTTGTCCAGAAATAGTTTCGGTTCTCCTAAAGCTATTTCTGCTCAGGGTGGATAATCTCGGTATTTAAACACCGAAGAAACTGTTATATCATCCGAGTTACTTGATTTACGTGATCACTGTATCTTGAAATCATGCAAAAATGGTAAAGTGGTCAAAGCTTAAACACCATCGCTCCAAATCTACAGCCCGTTGTACTTGTGACTGGTGACTTTCTCCTCGTCGCGCAAGCTTTCATAAAATTAAAATAGAACTGACATTGCAAGTTTCCTATCGCCAAATTATCTACAACCACATACCGCTCCGATAAGTGATTAGAACGTAGTCAGCGAGTTTTACTAAATGTTTTATAACTGATCATGGTGTTTATCTATGGAACCTGTAGCTCCGTTAAGCGTGGCACTTTTCAATGAAACCAAATCGAATCAATCTTGATACGAAACAAATTATCTCTGGTTTTACCATTCAATTGTTCAGTACGAATTTTACAATCTTATCTCTGCTCGACCTTGCTCCTGCCGTCTTATCTGAAAAATGTGCTCAGCTCAGCAAGATTACGACAAACAAGCCGGTGCCTTTGATAAGATTTTTGAAGGCTGTTAAACTATTGATGGAATTTTGACAGTGAGGATCAAAAAGACAAGTTTACTGAAGGAGGTCGAAGGTCACAGTTCATTCACACTTTTAAGAGTCGCTTCAGTCGTACGAAGAACTCAACTGAGCTTAACGACAAACGAGCCCTTGAGGCACAAATATAGAGGACTCTCCCTAAGTCGAACTCTCCTTAAGTCGAACTCTCCTTAAGTCGAACTCTCCTTAAGTCAAACCCTCCTTAAGTCGAACTCTCCTCAAGTCGAACGTTCCCTAAGTCGAACTCTTCTTAAGTCGAACTGTCCTTAAGTCAAACTCTCCTTAAGTCGAACTCTCCTTAAGTCGAACTCTCCTTAAGTCGAGCTCTCCTTAAGTCGAGCTCTCCTTAAGTCGAACTCGCCCCAAAGTCGAACTTTCCTAAAGTCGAACGCTCCCTAAGTCGAGCTCTCCTTAAGTCGAGCTCTCCTTATGTCGAACTCTCCTTAAGTAGAACTCTCCTTAAGTCGAACTCGCCCCAAAGTCGAACTCCCCTTAAGTCAAACCCTCCTTAAGTCGAACTCTCCTCAAGTCGAACTCTTCTTAAGTCGAACTCTTCTTAAGTCGAACTCTCCTTAAGTCGAACTCGCCCCAAAGTCGAACTTTCCTTAAGTCGAAAAGTAGATCTCTAATAGCTTGAATTACCGAGGTAGTACTGTATCCCGTGAAAATTCGACTTAGGAGGAGTCCACTCTAATTGTCCTTCCTGAACTGAGTGTGACACTCCGACTGGGGTCAACCATTCTTAACGAATTCAACTCTTTCCCAACGACACCGATCGCCTTCTACTTTCCAGTCTTTATTGCCTCATTGACGGCTTGCTTTGTTCTGAAAAAGCATCTAGTATTGGCACGTGATTTGAGTGATGATGAAAATGACATACGACAGCCTCGGCCACCTCGTCTAAGACTCGTCACGGTGGGTGAGTCAAACGCGTGAGTCCTTTTCTGTTAAAACGATCCTGAGCTCTCATTCGACTGTCAATCTTACAGAGGAGTAGGTACGTTTGCCGAATATGATGATCCCAAGCTGAAGTTTGTTACGAACAGCTCGTCTTGTTGACTTCTTCCAGATTGGAGTGATGGCATTCGATTCAGCTTGACAGTCATATTTGGGTCCCCACCACCGTGCAACAGTCTGCTGGATTGTGATTCCTTCCGATTCCCAGGACAGACTCAGACTCTACTGCCATTTCCGTCCTGGCTGGTATATCAATTGGTTAATTCTACCAACCTTTGGGAAAACTTTCCCTTCGTATAGCTTACGAAGCTCATGAAGTCTAGTGCTTTTCGAACCAGCAGCGCTCCATGGAGAATCTGGGCTAATGACTCTTTCCTGGTCAGACTCGTCGTGGTTAACTGGCTGATGGATCACCTTAAAGGAAATTTCGAGGATCGCCGTGACCCTGGAATTCTTAGAAGAGCTGTTATTGGCGTTCAAACACAAAATACACTCGTCATGAAACATCAACCTCGTCGCACTTACTTCGCAAGCCTGCGACGCATGAAGACTCTGAGCGTTTCCTTGACCACGCTGCACTGTCGCGCCTGCGTTCAGATTAGTTTTACCTTTACATCTTGAATCTGGAGGCTACTATCCAAGAACCCTCTTTTTTGGAACATCTTGTTGTTCAGTTACGATACATGGATGCTTGGTTTCCGGACTACATCACACGATTTTGTACGGCTCATCAGGGCCGGCCCGAACCAAATAGGTGCCCTCTGCATGGCCTACATTCGGCGCAGCATTCTGAGTGAGAGCAGTTACCCTACACAATTGTGTTATTTGCGATATTAGAAAATAATTCCGTTCTCCTCTGCTTACCTTGAAATATTCATTGCCTCAGTTCTCAGAATTAATCAAGACAGACCATCGAACGCTCTTCATTTGCAGCTGAAGAGTAATCTCTTCTTTTGGACAGCACAACTTAAAAGGTTGCCAACAAGTTCCAATGGTGGTTGCTACAAACCAGCAGAAGCTAAGACAGAATCTTCAAAATCGGCATTCGAACCACACAAGGTTTAGTAGACGAATAAGTTAAGAATTACCTGCAGTGGCTCACGCTGATGGTTGGCCCACCTAAGTCAATATTTATTTTCTGTTGAAATGCTGTACAAATCTTGCACAGAATGCGGTGGTAGGCCATTTTCACTGTGACCCACTGTACTTCCCCGTGAATCATTGAAAGAACACCCAGCACACGACACCACGAAAGAAGGAAGCCCTCAAACGGGTTTTTGCTTACACACAAATTGAATTTTCTAATTCTCGTGCTGTTTCTTCGCCAAATTTGGCAGTCGTTTGATTCGTTCTGAGAAGTCCCAAGCCGTCTTCCACGACGGCGCACGACGCACACAAAAGTCCCAAGGCCACTTCTTGTCAGTCATGATTGTTGGAACAGCTTTCAAAGGTAACACTCTTCAGCCCTCCTCCCCACAACCAAGTCAAGCGTCAGGCTTGACTCATTGGGACGAAGTCAAAATTCGTGGAACTTGCACTTACCTGCCAAAAGACAAGTCACAGCGAATGACTTGTAATTCATGGCAAACACTGCCCCTCACTCACACATCTCTCGAAATAAAAACAAAGCCAAGTCTGTTCGAGACCCACTTACCCAGATGCTGACATGACGCATGCTGAAGCGACTCGCAACCAAGCCAGTCGTTAAAGCCTCAAGACGCTGCCACCGCGGTGTTGCTATCACTAGCTAATCACTGTTCGGAAGATAGCAATTAGTTCGGTTGCCGCTGTGTGCCGTGCCTCGCCGGTCTCGCAGAGAAGTGGCCACCGCACAAGAGCGCTCGCAGTCTGTCACATTTAGCCGGCCGCGATAGATCGTTTCGTTTCGAATTCGTGTTTTGGTGTCAGTTAAACAAATCAAGTAAGTGAGCCAAATTTGGCGTGCAATAACTTAAGCCGGAGTCTGTTATCGCTAAGCGCTTGCGCTTATGTATCCGCGTTCTGGTCGCGGTATGGGTCAAGCGATTCCCGGGGGCAATGGTTATCACTCGTGAGCACGAAAACCCGCAAAACCGCATAATCATCCAACCGCTTAATCATGTTCAGTGATTCACGTGTTTCGTGCGACATTTCGAGTATCTGACGTTATGCCGCTGAATTGTTTATCCAAAGCCGGAAGCGGAAGCCGCATATTTTTCGTACATGCTTTACAATGAATTTTGAATCGGTTAAAGCGCCGCCACGGCCCCGGCGTTTAGGGAAAAGACATTCTCATGTGTTTGCTTATCTTTCAAATGCCGTGGAATAAATCGATAGCTGAGCTATCAGTCAGTGTGATCGCTTGGGATGGTGAATGCGTGCTGACATGGCTCTAGAGGAGATTTAGTGGATGTTTATAGTTAATCAAAAAAAAAATAATAATAATAATTCCCATCGGTTCTCCATTGCCAAGTTAAGACTGCATGAATATTATCTCCCCGCTGAGTTGTCTTATTTCGATTATAATTTCAAATTCCCATTGACACGGTGTTCATTCGAAATTTTTTGGACTGTGAATCTACTTATCACCGCTCTTATCGACGGTAAACTGTCTACGGACCTAGCTCTGTGCATATTTTACTAAATACATAATTGATTAAATTAAATTGACAAAAATCAAGCGACTTGCAGCCAAGCTATCTTCTTCTTCTTCTCCTAAAGGCCAGTCCGGAGTCTCAGCCAACAAGCCTCTCCAGCTGGCTCGAACTTTAGACATCTGCCTCCAATTTCGCACGTCAAGTTGAATGTGGTCCTTCTCCACTTGTGTGCGTCATCGGTTTCTTGGACGTTCTCTAGTGCGTTGTTCCACTGATCCGGACTTCTGAGTCGAAGACTCTTCGAGCTGCAGCAGGGTTGCCCATGCGCTCTACGCGTTGCATTTTGTGGTTGAATCTTCTTCTCCAACCAACCATTAACACAAACTGGACCATAGATTGAATGCAGAATTTTTTTTCGAAGAGACCAAGGGCTTCTTCATCTGCTTTTGACATTGTCCAGGCTTCCGCGCCGTACAGCAGAACTAGAATGATCAAGGTCTTATTTCAAGATCAGCGTGCATTTCCTATTGAACCCAAAGAAACAGCGATTGGCAAGAGTTATGTTAAGTTTAATCTCGGTACTGGTGGTATTCATAATGTATCCGCGTAGTCGAAGTCCTTCACTACCTGCCAATGGTGCCGTGATCTGGACATCGTCGATATTGTGCGTCCTCTCTCGATAAAAGCATGTACATACTTCGTTTTGCCCTCATTCACCGCTAAACACATTTTGGCGGCCTCCGTTTCAATACCAACAAACGCTTCTTTGCCGCCTCACTGTGTTCGACCAATAACATTAATGTCACCTTCTTATGCAAACAATTGTATGGACTTGTGGAACATCAGATCTCTTGTGTTTGCGAGTGATCTCTTCACGACCTTCTCAGAACGATGTTGGAAAAGTCACGTGGCAGGTCTCGGTGAGTTCGTTTCCGACCTTGATGGAGCAGTGAGAATTCTCCGTCGTCATCCTGCAACACCTGAAGAGTTCGGCAGGAACTTCAAAACTGTACATGGCGTTTTATAGCTCTAGTCTCTATGCACGCTGTCATATATAATATATAAAAAAATGTTCATCAAATGAAAAGAATCGATTACGACTCATAAACGCAATGTATAGCAGAGACTCTGGATATACCAAAAATTGCATACTTATGGATGCCAAAAAATTGAATAATGATCTAATACATCAACCACACCTGCAGGTATAAGCCTCATACAGCAACCTAAACAATGAATGAATGAATTCAGGAATGAACACACAGAAATTTATGATTGGGAGCATTGTTTTTATCCGCGCTTATTCCTTAAGCGGCGATAAGATATGATAAGTATGTTAAGCGGATATAGGATTAGTTGTTAGTGTATTTTACATGCAAATCGAAATTTAAGAGTATATACGCTTGCAAAAACACGCAGCTATTGTTCTCGCACGCGTGGAAGGGATCTACAGCTTAATGCCGACTCCGAATGGTGAAATTGAGAAGCTTTTTCTAGACAGGAAATACTCTTTGAGCATTTGTGGTGAATTCAAGGTGGTGAATTCGGCTATCGAACCTGGCACCCTCTGTGTAGGAGTCGACACACTAACTACGCCACGGCACGCTGTCATATGCAGCCTTGAAATCGACGAATAGGTGGTGGGTATCGATTTGCATATCTGGCTTCTTTTTTTTCACGATCTGCCGTAGTGTGAAGATTTGGCGCTGCTGAAGGGGTCTCCTTCCTTTTGTGGATCGGGCAAACAAAGATACACAAGATTCATAATGCTTTCTTCGCCTCCAATGGACATTGTTTAATTATGACGCCGCCGCCGGTAGGAGTTCTGTGATTGGGCCTTCTCAAACTGATCAGGCTGCCTGACTTCCCAGAGTTTGATGTTCAGACTTCAAGTATGATCTGGGGGTATGCTGTTTGAGAAATTCTTCTCGAAGAGGAGTTGATGTATCATGAGGTCGGAACGGGGTTCTTTCCACATAAGCAGCAACTTCAGTCTTATCCCTGCGTATGCCTGCCGAATAGGTCTATCGATGGACGATTAATGATATTAGCCCCCCGCTGTTGCTTGTGTATGTCATGTTGAACCCTTTCCAGCGATTTCCAATTGATGTCTTTATCTAGCGTGCTGCACCAAATCGCGACGCTACGTGTGACCTTACATTAGTATAGAGCCTTGGGCACCGTTTTGACGCGATCCTACATTTGTCCAGAATGAGATTTTTATTCAGTTTGAAGGGTTTCCAATGGTAGCAAGGCCAAAGACAGGGAAGTATGTTTTATTTCCTGGTAAAGAGAACTACTTCAGTTTTCTGAGGATTAAAGGCTAGGTCACATTCATTTTTCACTAATTCAAAGATGGCCGACTGTATAATACGTCTGATCGTGGATATATATTTCCCAGATGGCAACATCATCAGCAGAAGCAATGATCTTGAATCAGTCAGTGGTAAGTTCATTCACTTCTCCATTCCACAAGAGAGAAATACTCGGCCAGTATCACCTGGAAAGGATGGTGACTGGTTGAGAAGATCTTCTTGAATAGGACCTTGATTAGCTGGAGACGATGTGCCTAGATATAGATCTGGACCCTTCCAGAACGAAGTTCTTCCACAATTTGCACCGTTTAGAATATAATCCTCATACTGGTCATTAACTGTCTATAGGCGGAACATTAAGGAGAATGTTCAAAGCTGGGGAGGGAGTTGTCCTTAAAGCTCCTCTGTTACGAGGGTAGGCCATCCATTGCTCCCGATAAAGCGCTTTGAGGTTAATATCCTTATCACGCGGATTCCACCAAGTCTCTTCTCCATAGAATGGTATGAGTCTGACTGCCCATATGAATGGCAAGTTGATCATGTGACAGATCGTATTGCCTTCTTCCAACAATATAAAGACGTGAAGGCTTTTCTGACACGCTCTGGGATTTGGCGTACATAATAAAGGTGAAGCTACAGCGTGTAGAGGGCCTCTTTTCTAGAGCAACCACTCACGTTGGGCGTCCTTTTTGTTCTCACACTTTTATGACGACTCCGTACGGCCAAGTTTGAGAAGATAAGACAGCTGCCATCTTTGAACATTGGCAGTGACTCGAAAGAAGTGGCGCAATTTTTAGTTCCGACTACCGGGAATCAGACCTAGACGCCATAGGTTCAAGTCCATCGACGAAGTGTTGTCCACGGAAATACCCTCCGGAAATACCCACTATGCCACGGTGACTGCAGAACTATACATAAGAATTCTGTTTTAGCACAGTCCCACACATTGAGGGAGGGTCAAAGGCAGGAATCTTGTAGTTGCTGGTTCCTAGTCCGAGTTAACAACTTGACCACATTATCTAGTCCATTTTTCAGTTCATAGAGGGCCGAATAAAACATTGAAAGAAATCTAGTCAAAGTGCAGCTGTCTTCAAGCCCAAATATTTGAACAGTCCGCTGCGCAAACAAAGATGGCACATTGCTCCGTCTGTCTCCAACTCTATTTGCCGACAATTTTATTGAAAGATCTAGTTCTGCGTGTTGAGGATCACTGAGAGGGCTAGAATACGAAATAAAAGACAATTTCTAACAGACTCTTGCATCCATCTTTGTGGCAGTCTCGAACAACAATATTTTTTTTTCGTCTCTAAACTTTACAACGCCTCATTCTTGTCTTATTATCTTATGGCTTTCAAAGTAAACACAAACCGCCTAAGATATGCATGCGCGAGGTGTACACAAGTAAGCCACCACATGACGATCTATCTAAAAAAAACCCGTTTATTTGCGGCAGATTATAAACCTATCAACCAGTTGCGTGTGGCAACTTTTTACATATTTGTGTGGTAAAGCTTTGAACCATAGCAACGTCAAATTGTCTGTCTTACGTTTTGAATGCCAGATCGTTCCACAGTGTGGTATTTGACTAGAAAACTTCACATAAACAGTAATTGACCATAAGCCATTGACAGGAAAAGGTCTAATCACTGGATACACTAAGGTGGATCCATAAGACAAGCTGCCGGAGCGTGTCTTAATGGATCTCCTACGAGCCTTAGCTGGCTGCTGCTGGGGGATTGCTTCGTTCAGACTGTTCAATTGTTGACAACACTCGTCCGAATTTTGCTGTAGGAGATTGATTAGCTCGTAGTAGATGATTCCCTACCAATCCCACCAAGCACACAGCAAGACTTGCAGGTCGTCAATCCTGTCTTGGCCACCGTTTCATGCCGACTCATCGACTCATCATCTAGTCGACGTCGATCGTTTTCGTTTGACGTCATTCACGATCCACTTTTCATCACCTTGATCCACGTTCCATCACCAGCAGGGTTGCCGCTGAAGAATTTGGAAAAGTTGCAAAAAAAAAAAATAAACAAGGAAAGAATGAAATTTTCAACGCCTTGGTCTTGCCACGGTTACCTAAAGCAGAAAAAAAACGTCCGAATAGATCATCGGAAGCTTAAATTGTAAACGAAGAGTTATAGAAATCTAAAGGAATTTTCGAGTCCGATTCAGAGATGGCGGAGTAGACTACATGAAGTGATCTACTTGATTAATTACGAGTAGTTTTTCGAGTAGACTACATGATTAATTACGCATAGTTATTCGAATAAACTACACGCCCCATTTGTTTCAGTGATTATATACATTTGTGACGTGTGGATGTTGTAGTGTTTTTATAATGTTTTCACATTCATAACTTACAAACACAATTAAATTGACATCTCAAGTACATTTTTTGACATTCTTTCTCTATTGTTACTACATTTTCTTACCTATGCTATATTAACTACCACAATGAGTAGCGGAAGTTTGGTTAGGTTAGGTTGGGCGATTGTCACCACTGTAGCAGTTGTGGCCCACTAAGATCCTGGTTGGATCCTTTGTGCCATCACTACCCGGTGCTTTCCACCGGCTCCTTTTAAAAAGGGACTACACTAACGAAAAATGAAACAAACCTAAAAACTGCCTATTGGTATTCTAGTGGCCTACTTTGAGAAGTACACTCCTGTTCTGATTTACAGCCAATTAATTTTTCTGATAAACTTAGCTATGTTTTGTATCGTAGCTATTGTTTTGTGTGAGCTTTTATCCAGATTACTGAAAAAGTAGTTGCCTAGTATATCTTTTCTAGTTTTTACAAGGGCTGGACAAGTGCCAAAGAATCCTCTTCTCTAAAGCTTTTGCAGTAGTCGTTGTGGGGGGGCTCTCATTCTTCTGGCATGGACACCGAGAAGGCAGTGGCCTCTGATGCCCATTACGTTCCTTATTACATTCCTGTTTAGTTTCAGGAGTGGATTTGTTTTGTTTGGATTTAGTGAGGACCACGTAAGCCTCGAAGTCCTACATGTATCTAATTCCATCCATCTCCGATTAGCGGAATCGAAGGTATCTGTAAGTAACATGGTCTTTATTACTTGGAGTGAGGGATATGGGGTGTCCTGATTATTTTTCAGTGGCAGTCCCACCCATATTCTTGCTAACTAGTTGCCGGGAAAACCAATATACCCAGGTACCCAGCATAGGGTTAGGTTGTATCTACCCGCTATCTCCCTAAGATATAGACGTCAACGTTTTACCATCTTCGATTTAATTGATGGTGTATTCAGAGCCGCCGTGGCGTAGTGGGTTAGTGCGTCAAGTCCTACGCAGAGGGTGTCAGGTTCGATACCCGAATGTTATCACCTTTCCATATTTCACTGCTCCACCTCTTTCGAGTCACTTACAATGCTCAAAGAGTATTCCTGTCTAGAAAAAGCTTCTCAACTTCGCCGTTCGGAGTCGGCATTAAACTGTTGGCCCCTTCCACGCGTAGGTCCATATCATGCACAACACGAGTGGTTGCTGAGAAGCTAGGCCCTGGCCCTCTACGGGCTGTAGCGCCACCCATATTATTATATTATATTATCCAGAGCCTTTATGGCCGTCAGACTATCTATGTAAATGGCGATAGATAGTTCGTCTATCGGGTTCATCGACAGTAAGCGGGCAGCCTCTTGGGTAGCTTTAACATCTGCCTGAAATACACTGCAATGGTTAGACAGTCGAAGAGACAGGGAAGAGGATATGTCCGGAGATATCGCGAATACTCCTAGTCCGGTACCCTCAACTGTTTTTGAGCCAACTGCGTAGATCTCCAGATAGCCTGGTTTTCTTACCAGATCTTTTTCCCAATCTTCTCTGCCTGGGATAAGTGTTTTGAACCCAAACTCGAATTCTTAATCGGGTGTTGTTGGTCTGTATGCGTTGATAGTCTCGCATTTCTGATTATCTCTGTATGACCTAATCTGTGTAAACTGCTCCTTCTGCTCCTGCGGTTGCACTTCCGTAGCCTTAGCGCTGCCTTGGTGGCTACCAACTTCCCATAGATGTCCATGAGAAGAACCTGTAGCAATGTTGCCATGGCGACTGTGGGGGTGGATCGCAGTGCCCCTGTGACGTAAGAAATGTAGCGGACGTAAGAAATGTAGTCATTCCAAAAAGTCACATTTCAGCCAACTCTGGCCCGTATATATGGTTGCTTTGCTAAATTCGACACCCAATTAAAGAATTGCTTCTTTTAGGGCATACAAAGACCAGTTTGACTTCTGTATTCTCTCCGTTTCATTAGCAGGGGTAGGAGTAGCGCAGTCTTTTAGTTACATCTTCTTATCTTCTTGGACATTTTTCATATTTGCAAATGTTGTTTGTGCTTTAAATGGTTCCTTGGGCTCAGAAATAATTTTTAATACACATTACAGAATGGTCGCTTTACATGCAGATCTTGTCCGTGAAAATCACATTTGACATCCTTTTCAAACTACATAATTTCAAATATTGTGGCTCTTCATCAGAATCCACAAAGGATACTGATCTGATTCTGACCCGACTCCGAATCTGTGGAATAGATATCTATATCGAATATCTCTCCAAAAGTGGCCAGAAAATATAAAATGTGACAAAATTGAGATATTTTTAAAAAGTCGTTCGACGGTCTCCGGCCGTGTAAAAAAGGTCAAATAGTACAATAGTAGCAACCCTGATCACCAGTCACCTCCATCAGAGGGAAATACGGCAATCCTTTGGCGTCATCTTGTGGGGTACCCATACATCGAGCTTCTATTTGTATCCAGCCCTGTTCAAATGGTTTCAAATGGTTTTTGTGGAACATTTAGCTCCCGGGCAATCGAAACAGTGCTTACATGACTCGACTTACGACGCTTAGGCCGCTTTCACACTCGCTAAAATTCGTCGGCGATTTTTGTCAAAATCCCTTTTGTGATCTCAAGCCAATTTCACACTGGAAATCTTTCAGTCTCTGCAATTGAGATCTCAATTCTGAACTTTTTATTTTTCCTACCCTCTCTCATACATGTACAGCATGCTTCCAATACCCAACATTAGAATAAAGCAACTCAAAGAAAAAACGAAGAGAGATAAAAGTGAAAATCCAAAAGCAAACCCCGACGCGGGCTACCCCTATCACGTCTCACCTCCCTTGCCGACAAGATGGAAAAATCGCCGACAACAGTTTCCTGTGTGTAAGCTGCCTTACTTGTCACTTACTTGTCAGACTCGACGACTTCAATACATTTGATCAACATTTTTGACACTTTACTTTACAGAATATGATGCATGTTTAGCTTAAAAATTACCGGAACGAAAAGTGCACATGATTTACTGTTAAAGTATCAGGACCATAAACATTATTCACATTTTCAGCCGCCTGGCATGAGTGTTCGGTTTTGTCGAAGAAAAATTGTAAAAGATGACGTATATTCTCTTTGCTGGTCTCCATTGTTTGTCGTGCCCTAAAACGAAACTAATTTAATCAATCAAAAAACTTTCGGTGAATTTGTTTTACGACGAAATCTTATACGTCATTTAGTTTGGTTCAATGGGACGTGTACAACACGAGATATAGATTACTAAAGCCATCTATCGGCAAAATGATGGATTTCTTTTCGTACACAATATGTGTGTTTTTTTTTTTTTGCAATACGCTTAAATTTCAATTTGCATGTCAAATACACTAACAACAAATCCTATATGCGCTTAAGTTACTCATCATATCTATCGCCGCTGAAAAAATAAGCGCGGTTAAAAACAATGCTTCCAAACGCTATTTTCTGTGTGTTATTCATTGTTTTTTCTGAATTTCTGAATTTATTCATTCATTGTTTAGGTTGCTGTATGTGGCTTACATTTGCAGGTGTGGTTGATGTATTAGATCATTTTTAAATGTTCTTGCATCCATAAGTACACAACTTTTGATATACTCAGAGTGTCTCTGCTATAAATTCCGTTTAGGTTTCGTAATCAATTCTTTTCATTTGATGAAAATTGTTTTTATTTTATAATTTTTAAGTGTTTTAGCATTTAAAATGATGGTCACGCTACACAATCGGAAAGCGAAGATTGTGCCCATTAACGATCAACTATCACCTTTCACACTTCCACCCCCTGACTGTCACAATTGTTACAAACATCGTCGGTGCTGCCAAGATCTTATGATGAATTATTAAGCGCCGAAGATTGTTTTTTTTGTGCAATTATAATTTAAGCGTATATACGCTTGCAAAAAAACAGACCTAATATTCAAACGTTCAGATTTGTGGACTTTTTTGTGTGATGCGATTTCAAGTAAACGACAGCACTATCAGTGAGATGGCAGGCGATTAAATGTTTTTAGGGCCTAACTGTCAATAGCGGTGAACGAAATGCGCGCTTAAAAGTCATGCGTGCAAACATGTGAATCACAAATCGAAAGATGACTTGCAATAAATCTGAAATGACTTCAACCGTGATTGACGATTTCGGAGTTGAAAAGGGTGCGCAGACAGTAAGCTCATTCATTGCAAACGTCTATTACATCATGTGGGCAGGTTTTTCAACTACATACTTCCATCGTCTCGTGGTGGAGGTCAAATGAACAAAAGCGGCGTTCACACTCAACAATTTGTAGCGACAATTTGTTTGAAAACCGAGGTTGATGTGTCAAATCGTCAATGTGAACGTTCGTTACAACAAAACTGCAGACTTGTTTTGCGGTAGACAACACACTTTAACTTTTCAGCTCGATTGACGCCAAGCAAATCGTCACGATAGATTGTTGTGTGTGAACGCCGCAAATTGAGAAAATCAAAAATAGCAATTGCTAAACTCTCCTCAAACCATTTCCACATTGAACCCTTCTTAATTCAAAACATTTCCCAACAGATGGAGAAGGCACCAGAAATAATTGACTTAGCAAAGGTCGTTGAGCCTCACCTGAACGGCGGCCAACTGGTGTCCTACTCCAGTCGTTACCTCACCAAGCCGGGTGACAACTATGGCAGTGTAATGCTCGCGATCGCAGCCAACATCCGCCGCCCGGACGGAACGATAGAGGAGATGCCGCTGGTGGCAAAGTTGCCTCCAATCACAAACGAAATGTTTTGGAATCTCTTTCAACCGGAGATCACCGCGCTGCGAGAGAATGCCATCTACGAGGTCGTCTCGCCACTGGTGCGACAGCTGCAGCTGGACAACGGAATTCCCGAATCGGAATTGTTTGAGGTGTTCGCCAAGTCCTACGGATGCCGAATCTCGTTGAACGAAAATGCCACGGTCCTCGATCGCGATGCTGTCCTTGTGCTGGAGAACCTTCAGACCAGCGGCTACAGAGCCGGCAAGCGGCAAATACCATTCGACTATGAGCACATAAAGGTGGTCCTCAAGTATGTGGCCAAGTACCACGCCCTGCCGATAGCGCTGCGGATGACAGACCCGGAGAAATTCAAAAGGGAAGTCCTGCCGAAGTTCTTGCGCTACAACATGCAACAGCAAATGGACCCGCAGGTCGAGAAGGAATTCAAAGAGGTAGGTTTTGATCTGGTTCACTCACGTTTGGAGACGGTTTACAGAGGTTTTTCCTTACAGTTGACCATTAAGGAGCTATCCGCCGCACTGGGGACGGACCAGAAGTCATTGAAACGCTACCAAGAACTGGACAAGCTTGCCGACGAGTATATGTCACAGAAGGACCAGGCCGCCGACGGTCTGTTCACGTCAATAGCCCACTTTGACATGTGGACGAATAATGTCATGATATTGTATGGTGAGTGCTCCAATCGAATTGAAAAAAATACTCTTCGTTGTACAGGGACATTTACTTTACTTTTTAAATGCTACAGAAATACTTCGAGGGGCATTTGACACAAGCATTTTTTTTTCGTAAAGCTGCCCATCGACAGCACACTTGTGCGCGCACTTTGGTATGTTCATCGGTATGTACATTTTGATTTTACTCACCCAGTGTGGCACATCGAAACAAGTGCATGCCCAAGTGGCTGTGTGTTTGGGCCGTTTAACATGAATGAAAAATCTGCTAAAACGACGTAGGACAACACAGAGGACAGTCGTGACGAGGCACTGAGCCATAGGCTGTGAAGCCAGCCACCCTTATTATTGATTTCCAGAAAATTGTCTACTTATTTGGCCTGTTTCTTATTAGACAGTACGATGATAGCGTCTATTCTTTCGAGGCCCTTATTTCTAGGGTACTCAATGTTTTGAGAAATAGGCATGAGGTTCCCTAACTGTAACCCGAGTAAGACTTTCCGATTTATTGAACGTATATTATTGAATTCTCTCCACTTTGAGAGTCTTTGACGCTTATCTTCGACTCTTCTGTTAATCTCTTCTTGCATTTATGCATTTGGCACACTGATGCTGACACTTGCAAAAAAAATGGGGATCGAATCATCGAGATTTTTCATCGACTTAAATTCGAGTCACTGACAATGCTCAAAGAGTATTCCTGTCTAGAAAAAGCTTCTCAAACTTTGCCGTTCGGAGTCGGCATAAAACTTGAGGGTCCCTTCCACTCGTGAAAGAACAATACCACGCACAACACGAGTGGTTGCTGAGAAGCTAGGCCCAGGTCCACCTCGTACTGTCGCGCCATCAATATTATTATTATATAAACTCAAAAGTAATTAGTTCAAGTATCTTTATTAACGATTGTAATAATGTTCTCCACGAATCAATCACTTTCTTTGCGAAATGTTAACCTGAGTTCGCAATGCACAAGAGAGGCAAACGCGATCCACAAATTCACGACCAAACAATTCGCGTTGATGTGTATATGCTCAAATTGTACCCATTGCTCTCTACGAATGAGAAAACTCTATGTGAGTGTCAGAGTTTGCGAAGTTCGCAATTCGCGTAGTCAGCTCATATGAATGGCCCTTAAATGAGGGTCCCATTCTTCCTGTGTGTTATCAGACCGACACCTGTTATAACTAGAGCTCGGCTATTTCGTTAGCTGGAATACCATTATGCCACTATACACTGAACGAAACTGCGAGGTTGCATAAAATGTCTCCAAAGCCCCCAAGTGTCATTTTACATGTCATTCGGGGTTTCGAAACACAGCGCTTTCGGCAAAAACTAGTTGAAACCCCGTTGAGTTCATCCCTACATGAGCGGTTGCCAAACCGAACAAGTCTACAGCATAAAATTCAGTTTACTTTGGTAATTTTGTTGTTAATTTTCTCACTTCAAAATGAAATGACATTTGAAAACACATAAAACTCTGTGGGAACAGAGGTTTCAGTAAAAGTTCATCCAAACCTCGGGTTTCGGTTTCGCTGGAAACACAGAATTAGATGGAGGCGATGACAATCAACCGAGTCGTCGAGTTTCTGTGGTAGTGTTAGTTCTTTTCTTTTGTTTCATTCTCTTTATTTCCCTCGACTCGAAAATTTTGCTGCTTGTTTTCGGGCTGAAGTGAGACATTTATCGAGTTCTCTTGAGTTAGTTGTTAGTAGTCATTCGACTGATTTTGAGAATCGGGATGTTGTATGAATCAATTATCACTCGAATAATCATTCCAATGCGCCCATCACTAGTTTGTGTCTTCGTCTTATGGGAATGTTTTTGCGAAAAGCGTCGGAACCTTCACTCATTTATTTTGGTCGTCTTGCAGTAGAATTTTAACCAGAAATCAACTATTATAGAGATATCATAGCTCTGAGGCTCCTGCCTTTTAAACAACCAACATCGGTGGACAAGGACAAGTCGGTTTTAAGAATTTGACTAGTTTAACTTAAACTCTCTCTTTCTCTCTTATTTTTTTAGAATCTGGTGCACCGAGTAAACTTAAAATCGTCGATTTCCAGATAGCACAGTACGAGTCGCTGGTGCATGATTTGACATTCTTACTGCTCACCAGTGTTGACGCGGAGGTCCTTGAAAATCATTACGAGGACATCTTGCAGTTCTACTACAGCGAGTTCATTGACTGCTTGACACAGAACAAATGCGACATCAGCGAGTACAGCTATGAAAAGTAAGTATTTCCTTTAACATATCTTACGCCAGGGGAGTTTAAGATTTCCAAATCTATTGACTTGTGCTGATAATGACCAACTTCCTGAACATCTTTTTAGACGAATTCCTTGCCCTGTCGTATAATACAATTCTCTGGCAGTCGTAAAACATTGGCATTCATAAGCGCTACTTGTTTGAGAGTCTTATGCAATGCAGAGCCATAAATCAATTAGCCGTGACTGTCTTTACAAATCAGTTAGTTTACAGGCAAAGTCACGCTGCTTCATAATTCAATTAACTGGAGTCTCTTGAGGTGTTTAAGTGTTTCGCTGATTTACACCCTTGCAATGACACTTGTCTATCTCGAGGCAAGCACCTCAGATTGTGTGCTTTGCCACTTATCAGTGGTTGTGCTTCACAACGAATTGCGAAACACGGTTCCATTGATAACGAACTGATTCAGGTGAAGACGTATGCGAGGCACGTCAGACGCATTTGCGATTGACGCCTTTTGTCGTCAGTGAGGAGTGCCACTTTAAATGTGCATATTTGCGAGCATTTAACGTCAGCGCTAACAACAAAGTCTTCCGACCCACAAGAGACCGTCAGATGAGGTAAACGAAAACGGGTGATCGGATGAAAGTGTGACAAGGACTTAATGCAATTGTCAAACAAAAAAGAAAATTAATTATTTTTGCACGAGTTTTAAATTCGTATTAACCGTAGTAAAAATAGTCCGGTTTAGGTAAAATATGTGCCGTATTGTTGGATTATTTGTTGCCATGGCTCTCATGGATGCCCCGCCTCTACTGTCGAAATATTGAGAGAGTCATGTTTCAGAAGCCTATCTTGAGGGGAACTTTTCACCAGCAAAAAGAACAGCTGGTAATCAACTGGTGCTGGGTTTAGGCTATAAGACGAATGGACGAAACGAAAAAGGACAACCCAACCAAGCTCCCGGATTTTCTGGCTAGTCGTTATCGATGTGTGTGGCCTGGCGTTGTCCTGATGGAATACAATTTCTCTCCTTTTGGGCAAAGCTGGCCGCTTCTGAACGATTGCTTTCTTCATATAATCCAATTGTTGACAAAACCCGTTCGAATTAGGAGTTTTGCCGGAGTAGATGATTCCCTGCCAATCCCACGCCACACACAGCACAACCTTCGTGGCCGTCAATCCAGCCGTACCGAACCAGCCACCGCGATTCGACCACGTCGCGAGTGACCCTTAATCGAGAAATATGACGTCTTCGTTAACGCAGTATGTGTGTTTTTGTCTATTTTATTTCAAATATGATATCTTGCCCCTTCGAATAAAGTTTAATCTGGTCGTTTAATTTGGAGCAACTTGTTGTTAGAAGATAGGTAGCTAGGTCCGCCTTTACTTCATTCTCCGCTCAGATCATAGTTCGATTATATTATTTCCTCGACATGACACTGCGACCGGAAAATAACTCTTGTGTTGGAGTTGAACCAAAAGACGTACCACTTTATGAGACGGCTGGATGGCGGAATTGGTGAGTGCCTGCCCCTGGATAGCGGGGTCCCCGGTTCGAATCCCAGTGACAGCAAAGTTAATACGCTTTCATCTAGTTCTCAAATCTGGCCCAGGCACCACTTGCCGTTCAAATTAACGGCACTATCACCGGAGTAGTCAATCAGTGGTAGTAGTCTGACTAGGGATATCACAATGGACAAACATGGTCTATGTGTGCTGGTGAATACACCAGCAGGCCCCCTACCTAACCTAACCTAACCTTAATCTGACTGTGCCGGCCATTCACGTCAAATGTGCTTGGATTGGTCATCCTCTTTCAGGCGAAGCCAACAAACCTTGTCTTGGCACAGGTTTATTTTGTAAAGATGGTAATTCAGGCCGCAGTGGCCAGTGATAAAGCTCGATACCAATCTTATGTGTACTATCTTTTTTGAGACAGAGTATTTCCTCATAGGAATAAGGCCTGACTTATCGTTTGGATTGCCTAAGACCGTCATCGTTGGTTCATTGGTCTAAGCGAAGTTTGTTCGTTATCCCTGAGTGTTGTACCGTCTGTCCAGTTGGCATTACAGTACTGTACGGGACGAATGAGGGTAGACTCCCAGCCAGCCCTCGTGAACTCATCTGCAGTTTAACCCCTGTATCCAAGGATACAGCTGAGCAACATTTTGTTGTGTCTGGCAAGGGATTGTACAGTGTCGTAACAAAATTTTACTGTTATGGGGCCAATAGGATGGACGATGGTGCCGTGGTTTCGGCTTGGAAAACTGTAGCACTCGACCCAATAGGTACGGAAATCCTTGTATCGGGTCCAAAGACTCCGGCCCCAACTCCAGAGTCCACGTTCGGTGCGTCTGTGAACCATCAGACTTCTAGGGTCTGGAGACTATTAGTCCAGTCCAATTCTCACGGTCCCATGTTTCAACCTCAAAGCACCTGACGAAACAATGCAGTATCAAGCATTGTACAAAAAACGTCATGGCATATTTGGCAGCTTCCTAACGAAGATTGGTAAGGGAGTTAGCCCAACTACAGCGGTTGTGCGGCACCTGCCGCATGGCACTTGTTATTCCAAGACAAACATTTCGTTGTAACGTCTGCAACCTATTTGCTGTAGTCTGTTGGAGGGTTTTAGGCCACCAAACAATGGCCCGTATGTGATAAGGGTTTCGCCATCATTGTGTACGTACAAGCAATGTATGATTCTCGGAGAAAGACCCCAAGTCCTGCCGTATAGACATCTACTGGCCCAAAGTGCTCTGTAGCGGACTTAATTTTTTTCCCGAGGGTAGGTGAAAATCTTCGACAAGACCTTATGGCGAACGTTCGCACATAGAAATGTGAGATTTTTAGTAACCAAAAACCACCGCCCTGAATTTTTTAAAACAACAACTAAGTTAAGCACTTAACCAGTAGTTTGCATTTTATGATTTAGGAACTGATCGGCAGGTTACTCTCCAATGAAAGCTAATACCGCAACCATACGCGGGTTTAGCCTATCGCAAGAGACCAAGGTTTCTAGTCCTTTGAAGTCGGCGCAAGACATTAGTTTCCGCAAGGATCGGTTAAACTGCAGAGGTTGTGTGCTCTTCTAGGCGGCGCATATGTTTATAAGCAAAGTTCTTAACTTCATCTAAGAGTGGTAATATTCCAAGATCTCTGTGAATATCGTCATTTCTGATATACCATGGTGCATTAATGACGGTTCTAAGCACCTTATTTTGCAAAGTCTGCATTATGCTCATATTACTTGCTCTGGTATAACCCCAAAGTGGTACGCCATATGTACGTCCAAACATGTTTTAGGATTTGCTTGTATACAAGCAGTTTGTTGTTGACAATACTTAGCTTGGATTGTTTACCAATGAGCCAGTGCAGATCTTTATATTTCATTTCAAGTTCTGCTCGTTTCTTCTTAACGTCCTCCTTCCACTTCAGAGTCAAGGGAGTGTCATCCCGAGGTATTTTGCCAAAAGGTATTTGGACACGATTTAGGTAAACTGGCAAGTTATAAACGTGCCTATAAGTGAAGTTAATATGGACTGATTTGCTTTCACTAGAGACAATTCGCCAGAGGTTCATCCATTCGTGTATCCGATCAAGTGAACTTTGCAATTTTGCTGTAGACTCTTCAACCGTTTTGGCTGTTACCAAAATGGCGGTGTCTTCAGCAAAAGTGCCTAGAACAGTGTGCTCTTCTTGTGGTAAATCACAAGTATACAGTAAGTATAGCAGAGGGCCAAGAACACTCCCTTGCGGTACACCAGCATTTATGTTTTTAAAAGCAGAGTATTCATTTCCATGCTTCACGCGGCAGATCCTCTCAGCGAGATAGTTCTCTAAAATGCTAAGCAGTTTCCCCGGTAGAGATCGGCAGAGCTTATTTTTCAGGCCTTCATGTAGCGGACTTGATATGTGAGTTCCAGTTAAGTCGTTTGTCCAGGATAGCTCCAGGATTTTTCACCTGGCTGAAATAGACTAGAGTGGTGTTATTGAACCCATTATAAGATTCAAGGTCGACTCGTATCCTCCATGAGAAGGGCACTAGGACGGTCTTACAGGGACTGATTTAAAATACTTCTATTCTACACTTTTTTCACAGCTTGAAGTAGTGAACCTTGCACTAGATACAGTCGTCGTCGTGCTTCCCCTTATAATAGCGCCAGGTCATCAGCATAAACTATCGTGGTACAGCCAGGTCCATGAAGATCTGCTAACTCAATGTCAATAACTAGTGACCACAGGAAGGGGGAGAGAACCCCGCCTCGTGGCCGCCCCTTGACCACGGTTACAGAAACCGACACTTCTCCAGAAGAGGAAGTCATTTTCAGCATGGCTCTGATCCATCGGTTGATCGATTCCTCGATACTCGTAGCCTAACACTTTTTACGACTCCATCACAAGAGCGATCGAAAGCACCTCCGATGTCGAAGAATGCACACAATTAAATTTCTTATAAATCAAGTGCACCTTCTATCCTTTTAACAAGATAATTAAGGGCACCAATGGTAGATACACTTTTCCTATTAGCAACCACTAGACCGAGAGAGAAGTAGTCATGAAAGAACAGTTAAGATACTTGTCTAATCTACAAGAGCTGATACTGTTATACGGATATTGTAGAAGGGTGGGTCACTGTTAAATGTGAACTTGGGCCTATTTTCTACAGCAATCAATCGAGTTGTGCGTGCTTTTGCAGAACAAAATGTTTGAATCTTTATGGACAAAGATTTTAGCATCCAACTTATGTGGGTGCTAGGACACTGTGACATTCCAGAGAATTACGAAGCAGACGAACTCACTAGAAAGGGCACAAACTCCGTGCTCTTTCCGGGTGGAGACCGACCCTCCATGCCTACCGCTACTATAAAACATCTGCTTAAGCTTGAAACGCTTGCTCAAACAAACAGCGGATGGATATCTGGCAGAGCATGCCTCAATACCAAACAACTATGGCCTATGATCGATCCCAAGCGATCGCATAGCTTGATCAGATTAAGCAGGCCAAACCTCAGCTCTCTTATTTTAACAGGATTATTGTGCCATCGGAACTCACGAATCTAGACTAGGCCTTCCCTATAATGATTTCTGTTAGCTGAGGATGAGGAAGAAACCATCGAACACTTGCTATGCAGCTGCAGTGCTCTCTCATCCCGTAGATTCAAACTTCTGGGGGCCCATTTCTTTGCTAATCTGGCTGAACTGAGCAGCATCAAAATTAGCTCTCTTCTTCGCTTTATCAAAAGCAGAGATTGATTTGCGGAATAGGTAGCCTAAGATCCGCGTGGTAACACAATTTGCCTTCGCTTGTCCTAAGTGTGTCTGCTGTCTGTATGCGCGGCAGTCAGCCACTTCAACCTAACCTAACCTAACCTATGGGCAAAGATGTCTTGTCGAGGATAACACTTTCACAATTTACATATTTACTTCCTTAGAGTGCTTCCACGACAACGGCTTCCCACGCCTTCGGCCACTTCCGGTTTGCAGTGGACCATCCAGCGCTTGGTAGTTAGATATCCAGTGACGTCGTATGGCGATACTGATTGAAGAGATTTTTACAAAGATGAGCTTAAGTAGCTGGAAGTCGATGTGTCTACGATGTGAGTAGAAATCTGGACCTTTTAAGGCTGGTATAGCGCCCAGAAGCTAGTTCCTTCAGTGTTTCTCTCCTTTAGTTATTCTCTCCATCAGCGGCAGATTGGCGTCCTAGGAAAGGGTAGTCTTTTACCATCCTCTGATACATAGGCAGCCCATCCGTTGCACAGGCTAAGAAGTTTACGTTTGATATCCTTTTCGAGAGCTGGAGAGTACTTCATAGTCTGGCTGATGATACGATAGTCAGAGCAGCATGCGAAGCTGTAGTCCCCACGTGGATCCCATTGCCTTCTTTCAGCAATAATTGGACCCGGAGGCTTTACTCCCACGCTCTTGGATGTATCCGGCGTTGAAACTGACAAATTGTTGGTAGGAGTAGGTCCCAAAATCTCCCTACATCTCCTGCATTTCTAATAAGGGCATCATCGGATTGTTGCCAAGCGGCTTCAGACCTTCATATCGAAGGTCTTGTTAGCAAAGTTCTCGTTCGTCAATCTTTCCAAATTAAGTGATCCACTCTTAGGTCAGCTACATCTATCTAAGGTACTGAGTGCGAGGACAGCCACGGAACAAAGAAATCAAAAACTCCTATTCAGTATTTTTGTTAAATTTATTTAACGTATGTTTGTTACACCACGGTGACTGAGATCGAACTGGCCTTACTCATTACCGATCAAGAGAGAGTTAGAGAGACCTAGAGCTATGCTCATACTTACGTCATAGAATATTTTATATATACAGCGGACTCCCCCTAAGTCGAATTGTCACGGGATACCAAAATTTGTTCGAGTTAGAGAGAGTTTGACTTAGAGAGATGTTTTTGTATGGAAAGTTGAGGGAAATGTATGTAAAATATGGCGAAAAAGTTCGAGTAAGGGAGAGTTTCGACTTAAGGAGAGTTCGACTCACTGTATGATCCCCGTCTGGCTACCGCCTAAACTCTTTTATTTTCCATTTAATTACCAAACATATTGCGAAGATTTCACTTTCTTTTTTCTTTCTCATTGCAGATTTATGGATGAGGTAAATCGAATCGCTCCATTTCAGATTCCTCATTCTATATTTATGTCACGTGTCCTGTTCGCCGAGGAAGAACATTTGCCGGACGATTTTAAGGACTACGACATGGAAGTTCTTCAGAAACCCCCATCAGAGGCTTTGCTTAAGAAATTACGCGACATCATAAGGTTGACGCAGAAATTTGGATTATTCTGGTGACGCGTTTACTCTGTTATTGTGATTCCCTAAACAAAATGTATTGTTAAGAATAAAATTAATAATTGACTTTTAATTTGTGTTTTTGATAACGTTTGTGACGTTGACATTGACGTGCTTGGCAGAACACAGAGAACCATCAATGAAACCTGACTAAAATGGGTCTAGCGGTGAATGAGGGCAAAACTAAGTGCTGTCTTCAAGAAAGGACACACAACATCGACGTCTCCGACAGAGCGTCACAGTGGGCAGCTATAACTTCGAGGTAGTCAAGGACTTCGTCTACCTCGGTTCCGCAGTAAACAGTACAAACAACATCAGTACCGAGATCAAACGCAGAGTAACTCTTGCCAACCGCTGTTTCTATGTGCTCAAGAGGCAATTGAGTGGTACAGCCATCTCTCGAAGGACCAAGCTGACTTTATACAAGACCTTGAACACCCCAGTTCTGATGTACGGCACGGAGGCACGGACAATCTCAAAAGCGGATGAGGAAGTACTTGGTCTCTTCGAGACAAAAGCTCTGCGTGTGATCTTTGGTCCAGTTTGCGTTGACGGTTTCTGGAGGAGAAGATTCAACCACGACCTGTACGGGCTATACAGCGACATGAATGTAGTCAGCCGTCTTCAGTTCCAACGCCTAAGATGGTTAGACCATGTAGAGCACATGGACGGACTCAGCTCTGGCCCAAAGAGTCATCGACTCCGAATCCGTGGGACAACGCAACAGAGGACGCCCGCGTTTAAGGTGGGGAACCCCGGTTGAGAAAGACCTCAACCAACTTGGCGTGCCACACTTGAGGCATCTAGCCATAGACCGTGCTAGTTGGAGAGGTTTGTTGGTTGAGGCCCAGGTCCACCCCGGCTGTAGCGCCAAATAAAGAAGAAGAAAGAAAGATAACGTTTGCGTTAATTGTGAATGTCAAAATGATGTCAATCTCTCAGGAGCGGAGCTGGCTATGTACAGCGTTCTTCACATTTCCACATCACTGCAGCTGCAAGGAAAGTCAGAGAAGAAAGACGACATGGCGAAAAAGTCATAACGTACAGCTATCACGGATACAGAAGCATTTCGTCGCGACTTCCTGCTGAACACTGCAAAGAACATCAGTATTAGTGATGGTTCAACTCGAAATGATAAACCGAGTCAACTCGAGTTACATTCAAACCGAGTTGAACCGAGTTAAATTTATGTCAAACCGAGTTGACGAAACTAAACAGCAAAACTGCAAACAATTCTACTGGATTTGAAGTGAACACACATTCCCTTTCGGTTCGTAAAAAAAAACCGAGTGAGTACATTACGAATACACATGAACATTGTTCTTGTACAAATCGATTTGTACTGCCCGGTTCAATACCTAGTTGGAGTTCAATATTGGTTGATTGCTTGTCTACCTACTCTTTTCTCGCTGTCTCTTATGGCACAGACATATCTGTGGTAGGCCTTTGTGGTATGGGTTGTCTGAATCTCAACCAAGTGAATTGAGAGTGTATTCTCGGCATGATGCAGAGAATATACAGTACAAACTCGATATTACGAACCAGATGGGAATTAGATAAAATTATACATATTTTCGTTATACTAAGTAATTTTTTACAATGAGGTTGGGTTGGACTACGATTCCTTTGAATATGGTAACCTCAACATTACGTGGGTATGTACTCATCAGCATACTATTATAGCGAACTATTATAGCAAACGATTTCCACTGATAAATAAAAACACTTTTTAATGAAAAACAAGCAGCTTTCTTTACATTTCTATTTTCTAAGCATCAGACAACATCAACAATTATTTTTGAACGTATCCGATCCTGTTGAGCGATGATTTATGAATTGAGTGCGCTATCGCTAAGAGCTAAGAATCATTATGTAACTGTTATAAGTTCACAAAACTCGTAAGTGAACGTTTTCGGTCATGATTGAAAATTCGTTATAAATTTTTTTTTTTTTTAAATTGAATGTATTCTTCATGTAAAGGTATATTTTGCAATAGCTGTTACTGGTCGTTCGAGGGGATTTCGAAAAAACGTTATATCTAGGAAATCGTTATATTGACGCCCGTTGTATCAAAGCTGCACTGTATTGTGTATGGTGAATGTATTACATTAAGAGTGAACCAGTTTGACAATCAATAAATCATTTTGTTTGAAACCGAATTGCAGAGTGATCTAATTCCAACTCGGGTTAACACGGTTTAAGAAATCACACCGTGGCACATCACACAGTACCGAGATCAGTAACAGAATAATTCTTGTCAATGGCTGTTTCTTTGTCTTCTTCTTCTTCTACATATGGCGTCCGGGGCGGACCTCTCAAGCTGGCACGATCCTTAGCCAGCTGCCTCCTATTTCCCATGCCTCCTAAGCCCAAAAAATCTGCGATTGACAAGGCTGGACACAGAATGTTTTTGATCTCAGTACTGTTCTCCACTGACTGCACTGAATTCCATTGAGGCAATTGCGTAATGGACCCTTCTCTCGAAGTACCAGTCTGACTTCATGCATGACACTGATCATTCCAGTTCTACGTTGGAGAGGCAATATAGAAAGCGACAGAAGAAGCCCATTTCAAGATAGAAGTTCTGAATGAGATCTTGGGTTCTGTGGAGAAGAAGACTGAACTACGAATAACATACAGTTAGGCGCCCACAGGGTCAGTTTTCTACGCCGTTCATGTCGTGCATATTGACAATTGGTCGCCGAGCCGGCGGTAACAGGAGAGTCCTGGAGTTGATCTGGAACTTAGAATGCCATTTGAACATTGCTACCAAGAGTCCATACTAATTGCATTCAATGTCTTGTAGTGGCGGAGTCTTGTTAAATAAGACCCAAGTTAGCCTCGGACTGCAAAGCAAAACAAAGAACAAGTGAGACAATCATACTAACAGACAAATTTTCGGACAAAATGGTAAATAGTAGGTAAATAGATAGGAAGCGCCATTAATGCACTTATGCCAAAGTCAGCCCATTGTACCGCCACGTGGGTGTTCCAAATTACGGAGACTTGCCGTGATTAATGGCAGCCAGTCAGTTTTCCCAACAAATTTTTTGTAGTGACATTCCTAGTTGAGGCAAGACCAGGATAGTTACAGAGGCGGTGTTAGATGCTTTCACCCTCCTCTACGTCTAGACAGTTTCTACAAAACTCGTTGGAGAACAGGCCTAGTCTCTTTGCGTGAAGGCCTAGTAGGCAGTCTCTAGTAATTATTCACACTAAAATGCTAATCTTAGATCTCTTTGGGGAGATCAGGCTATCTGATCTTTTTCGATCGAGAAGAGGCTAAATTTGTTTTGAGATCCGACAAGTGTTGCCTGTCAACCATCTGGCTTATGGTTAATTTTATTTCCGTAGATATGATGGGTACCTATGTTACGAGAGAATCCATTAACTGGTAGTCTAGTGGCGCGTTTAGTGAGCTTTGCAGTTTCCCGGGTTGCCTCTATGGCCTGATACCCAGAACAGGCGAATGTTGAACTATTCGGATACCACGTTAAGAGATGCGTGACAGTCAATTACTATATTAGAGTGTACAGAAAACGATGCCATTACTGCTATACTGGCTATCCATAAAGGTACAGATATCACAGGCGGATATCACGTTCTACCTTATCCAGGACAGAGCTTCGGTAATCGCCATTACTTCTGTTTGGAAGGCTCTGCAGTGATTTGGTAGACGAACGGATTTGTTCAGACTTAGACACTCCGAGAAAAGGCCGCCTCCTTCCTACTCCATTATCCGTCTTGGATCCATCTGTGTAATGCCGTACCACAGGTCTCTGTCAGGTTTTCGAAGTTATTCTCTGTGAAGTGTAATCCAAGTGAATCGAGGTGATGTTTTGTTCGTTATGGATTTTGGTGTGTTCATAGGCGTAATCACACCATTGAGAACAAGCCTTTAAACATCCATTAGTAGGAGTAGTTTTAAGGGCTCCATCTATGCAGATTATTTTTGATTAATTTATTGAAATGGGTGCCGACGTTGAGTATGGGCCAACACATTACTCCGCCGTATAAGAGGATCGGTCTGATGACTGCTATATATAGCCAGTGTGTCATATAAGGTTGAAGACCCCATTTGTGTCCAAAAGCTTTCTTGTTCATACATAAGGCCGCAATGGCCTTCCTTGCTCTTTCTTCTGTGCTGAGCTTCCAGTTTAGTCTACCGTCCAGTATAAGCCCGATATATTACGTCTTATTCGAGGTCGGAATACTGGTGCCATTTAGAGTGTGGAGGTCGATAAAGGAGATTTTATATTTCCCATTGATTTCAGTTTTCTGAGCATTAACACCCAGACTATTTTGAGCCGCCCAGTGTTGATTAGACTGAGACTTTTGTATTAGACCCCAACAGACTTGGGGATATTTTCCGGAGAAGACAATGGCAACATCGTCTGTAGTAGCATTAGTAGCAATTTATTCACCTGCAGCCTCCAGAGGAGCTGATAGTACCACTTCTGTTCTTTTGAGGAGGCATAGTTGGTCTATTGATTCTACGAGACCTGTTTCTATGTTTAGTTCCTCCAGTGCCTGTGTAATTGTATAGGTACGTAACAAAGTATAGAGGGTCAATTCCACGGATCCGCCTTTGTTGTACGCACTTTGAGATACAAAGAGTTTATTTGGATCTGTACTGGATCTCAACTTTAGACCAATGAGTCTGTCAAGTGCTTTTAATAGAAAATATAATATTCGTACATTGAGACAGGAGGAGAGTACCTTCCGATGCTTTCCATGTAGAAGTCCCAGTCTTGAGTCTCCCTTGTTCTCTTCGCTTTATTGAATTTGCTTCCACAGAAGTGCCGAAGATTACTCAGAGGTGACAAAGAACATCCACAAGAGATTGCGAATGCTGCCAATACAACAATATAATTCTTTGGGTGTGGACTCAGTTTGAGGTCAAATTGGATATTTGAGAGAAAGTTCCATAGGCAAGGCAGGAACTTCTGACCCAACATTCAATAAAAACGCATTTTCTTCCACGTGCTTTACGTACTACACGCACTTCAATCAATGCAAGTCCATCGTAGAAGCAACAATTTGTAGGTTGTAATTTAGTTCTTGTGTTTTATTTACACCTCCTAAATATTTTTAAAGTTAACAAAAGTGACATCGGTTGCAGAGCAACACAGAACACAACAAAGGATATACGAGTGAAGGGATTAATTATAAGGTCACATTCCTTAACGTAGTAGCATCCGCAATCACTCTTATTTAAGACCGAAAACCTTAGAACTACACAACCACTCACTTGTATTATTTGCACTGCCGCGAAGTAAACATGATAAAGCGGTGGCAAACATTCGTGCTTCGCAACAGCCACGGTAGAAGCTCCAGATAACGTCACTCATCGCAGAGATAAATACACATTTGACAACAATATTTATTTTCTTTTATTTGTTAAAATAATGAAAATATGTAGAAATAACTGTATTTAAAATGTAGTATAATATTCTTAAATGCTATCAAAGAAAAAAAAATGTTAAAGAATTTTGAACCAAGTCCAACCGATCTAAGGCGCTCCTCCTTCCATTTTCGCTTGCAGGCGTTCAGCGATATATTGCCAGTATTTTCGACGAATGACATCATGTTTCTTGGACATATCATCGCACAGCGAGTAGACTTTCTTTGCGAACGTTTCTCGCTGAGCAAGATCTTCTTCGTTTGTTTGCAAGCACTTCTCCTCGTACAAATCGATGAGGAACGCTAGTAAGTAGGGTGACCGTGATCCATTCTCGTAGATCTCTTCGCTGAACTCGACCACATCGGGATACTGATCCAATGAACCTTCGCCTTGTTTCAGAACACCGCGCAGGAAATTCCAGGCACTCTCGTTGTTCTTAACCACTCGTATGCGATTCATTGTGTAGTGCAGTTCTCGTTGAATGACCTCTGGAGCGAAACCAAAGTGTCGGAGAACGAAGAATCTTTGATTCCATGCGGAATTGTTGCGAATGTCCTCGGCAATCAGACGATCGACATACGTGAGTTCTTCATCAAATAAACTGGGAAAGGAAAGACAGTAAGAGGAATGAAATTGTGTGAAGGGAGAAGACGTTCTTACTCGTAAGTCCGAATAACCCATTGACGATGCTGCCAGGCATGATAGTTCTTGGCATCCATGTTAAGTACACTTTCGGTGAGATCGAGCTCCTTTGAGGGATCCCGAAGTTCCTCCACAATAACCCGTCGGTGATGCCAGACTTGATAGTTCTTCGGATTGTCACGGATCACGTCTTGAATGTAGTCCAGTTCATCGTACAGATTGCAGTTTAGTTCTTTAAGGATTTCTCGCCTAGAACGTAAAAAGGAAACTTAGTTAATCGATGCTATTAATAATACTGTGGATGGACAGGAACTCTGATGCGGAACTAAAGTGCTTCCAATAGGGATTAAACATTCATGAGTTAAGCGATCACTTGGCAGACCCAGGATGAGGTGGTTGGACCAAGTCCATAAAATCGCCTAATTACGCTTGGGCATAACTCCTGATGAGTTAGAGTCAATGACAAAGGATAGAGTGGAGATCTCCCACACGGGATTTACCCTTCGACCTCAGAAAATCATGATAACGACATTCAAAATATTCTGTTGCACGTAAACTTTAAGCGCAATGCAATCTTAGAATAAAAGGCGCTTAGTTTTGACACTTTTGCTAACTCGACGAATGATGAAAACCTTGGTTCTACCCTGTGGAAAATACATACAATATGCAGCTTCTTCTCAAGACACAAGGTGGGCACCAACATATTCATATTTTGTCACTAGTTGGTTTCATGAGTCAACCCCTATTAACCGTCATGTAGGTTCCATTTATTCGCTTCGTCTCGGAATGAACCCCATACCAAGACTTAACACGTAACAGAATCGGATTACAAACCCTGTCGCAATCGCACTGTGTGCATTCCACGTGTGTTTAGCGCAACAAACAACTTTCATATAAAAAAAAAACGTGCCATAAGAAAACCACAATCTCCTTTTACTAAACACAAGATATATTCGTACGTTATTGGCGTTGACATGACTCATTATTCGTCAAGGTTGTACCAACCAGGAAATCACAGAGTTTAATTTCAGACAAAGCTGCACGGCGTAGACTTTTTCTGTTCTCCATTACATTAGAGACAATTTCTTTGAATTCTTGAACATTTCAGCAAATAATGAAGCCACTGGCTGCTATTCAATAACCTACGCTGACAGATATTTCTAGACTTTATTTCTCACTCGAATTGCATCAAAACTACAACGCCCTTCACACCATTTCACTTCTTTTCAAGTCTTACCTATATTGCCAGACAGTATAGTTAGCAGGATTCAATCGGAGGGCATCTTTAGTTAGTTCGAGGGCTCTCAGCGATTTCTCTTTGTTGGCGAGAATGGCACGGAAATAATCATACACTTCACGAACTGCAATACAAAACAACAACACATGAAATTTGCATAGGCAAACAAGTTTACGGAGAAAATCCTTGAGAACGGAATGGCCTTACATTTTGGACTGTAGGCAATGGCAACAACGGGGTAGTCCCCATCGTCTTGGGCAAGTGGCGTCAAATCGGCCCATTCTTTTCGCCGGCTATACGGTATCCAATCGGGGGAAAGATCTTCATCGGAACTATCGCTCATTCTGGTGGAATATCACGTCTGGAAACAAGTGCACCTGTCTCACCCAACACTTGATCGGATATGAATCAAGACAGAAAAAAGAACACAAATTGTAATAAAAATGTTTTCGAGGAATTTTCTTCAAGACAAAAAAAAGTGACGGAAACGAAATGCTAACCAGAGTGAATGTGTCAAAAATTGACAATCCACATCAGCTGATTGGAAATTCCAGATGTGAGTGGGTTCGTTGAGTGGGACTGTTGAGTGGTTAGAAAATTCTGATTTAAGCGCCGGCTACATTTTGTTTTATGGTATTTATTTATACATTATTTTTTTGTTAATGACTATGCTAATCGTTTGCATTAATTTTATATTATTGTCAATGGTATTAAAATAAAAGTATACACAATTTTACGCAGCTATGCTTCATTTTTATTGTTAGATATAAAAGAAGGCTGAAAATACTTAATTTTATTTCATAACGCCAAGTTTAAACAGTAAAGCAATTACAGACTAACAGCATGCTGGTTACAACCATTTTTACCTAACCTAACAACTTGTGCACAGACTTTTTCCAAGGTAACTGGCGGTAAGTTACCGAATTTTGGCGGGCAAATGCAGGGGGTCTGTTGGACCTGGATTAGCAATACCGAGACTCTAACAAAGCTGCTGGTACGGAATCTTTTGAACCAGCAGGAGTTTATTTGCTTTTATACGATTCAGAAGAAAGGATTTCCTTTTTTTTCCTTGGGTTGCAAAGTATGCCGTTTTGTGTCCTTGCCTGGAGCCGTATATCAACAATCAGTTATGTCCTTATCAGCGTAGCTCCAAAGCAAAAAACATCACAATTAACCAAATCTTAGGTTAGGTTACGTGCGTGGGTCCACATCTCAAGTATGGGCATAGTGGATAGGTAACCTCGTCTCCCTTGGGCTTACCATGTTGCTGACCCTGTAATCTTCAGCAATCCCTAAATACTGGTGAAGCTGAAATTAAAGGGAAGTGGGATTTCTGGTAGTTTCTGAAGATTCTGAAAGAAGTGTTCTGTATTAGCAGAGAGACTGGAGCATCCTCTATTTCTTCTTTGTCACCAGAGTCATGGGTCCCTTTTTGTTTCCATGCTCGATACTTCAGATGATTATGGTCAGTTCAGCGAATTTCTTCACTCTTTCACTTATAGTGAGTTTCAAATTAAGTTTACTGTCTAGGTTTAAAACAAGGCATTTGGCAATTCCGTTTTGGGTGAGGGTTGTGCCCTCAATTAATGGTAACAACCGCATCTTAACATTGCGGCAGATTCTGAAAAATATGTTAAAACTTCCGATCGACTGCCACCTATTTGTCGACTTCAAGGTCGCATATGACAACGTGCATAGAGACAATTAGAAATGAAGTATTATAGAGATGTCCGACTTCTACCTCTCTTTCCCCATAAGATTTTTGACAACTGGTTTTTATAACGTGTTCATAAACCAATCAGAGGACGGCACTTACGTTATTTCGTGAATAACCGTCAAAAATTCATGAATATCCGTGAAAAAGGTACTCAAATTCGTCGATGGACTAGGGGCAATCAGCTGTGAAGTCGACTATCTCTGTAATACTTCATTTCTGAGACACAATCTACACAACGTCATGTCTAGTTTTGACATACTTGTGTATGCGCCTCAATTGACACTCAACCTCTCTATTCGCCTGCCGCAGCTCAGATAAGCAAAATATTTATTGACAACACTTTCATAAAGAGCAAGGGCCTGTGCATCCAGGTAAAAGTTATAAATTGCCCTCAACTGGGCAACAGACCAGCAGCGATCCCTGTAAATGCATAGGTCAGACTTCCCGTAGCGCCCTCTGTATAGCCTTAACAGCAACCGCAATAGTCCAGAGACCATACCAAGCCTCTGAAAGGGATGATTCTACTTCTGACTACTATGGACAACGATTTTCGGTTCTGCAGATGGAATATGAGGTCCCTTAGACCAAAACACCTTGATCATCCCTGTCCAGCTCTATGGCGTGAAAGCCTGGACAAGATGTAAAAGGTCATTGGTCTCTGTGAGAGTCAAATTCTGGGTTAAATCTTTGGATATTGAACCACAAACTAGACGGACAGAGAAATGGGCCTAGTAAGGAGTCTATGAATCTACCGCCTAAGATGGCTAGTCCGTGTAAAGCGTAGCGACAACTCAGCTCCGGCCCGAAGTGCAGGACAACGCAATAGAGGATGCTCACGGAACCGATGGCGCACACAAGTGGAGAAGGACCTTAACCAACTTGGCGTGTGAAATTGAAGGCAGCAGGCTAAAAATAGTGCAAGCTGGAGAGACTTGTTGGTTGAGGACCAGGAGCACTGCCGACTGTTGCGTCATTAAAAGATAAACGAAGAAGACGAACTTTTTCAAGTAAGTTGAGTCCTCTCTCGCAGAACCTCTGTGTCTCGCTAGAACTAGGCGACCGCAGAGCAGTTGGGGGACATAGTCTTTCTCTTCCTCGTCCCTGTAACCTTTTCAGTATTTGAAACGAGCGATGAATAAAAGGGCCTTCCGTCCTCACAAATGAAGTTGACCATTGCCGAAGACACACTTTTCTTAAACATCTGCAAGGCCTGTGTCCTGGGAAGTCTTGTTCTCCTCATTTCCAGAAGCGATGTATACTTCTCCTTCTTCTAGTGGCGCTACAGTCCGAGTGGATACTTCTTCTTCTTTATTTGGCGCTGTCTCTGGCAAGCTGTCTCCAGTGTCGCACGCCAAGTTGGCTGAGGTCCTTCTCCACCTGAGTGCGCCACCTTAAACGCGGGCGTCCTCTGTCGCGCTGTCCCACGGGTTCGGAGTCGAAGACTATATGGATACTTACCTCCTCCAATAATATCTTCCATTCTTCGTTCCATCTCCGCCCTCCACCAGGACAAACAATTGAAATCCCCCTAGCTCCCGCAAGCTCTAATGCAACAAATGGAACGGTTGACAAATTCATATGTCCTTGAAACTAGCACCCCCGCATTTACATACACTCGAGCCGGGAAGCCCGTTGGAATTTCAAATCAATTAGCTTCCAAAAGCGTGCTCACCACGGCACAGGCCATAAATAACAAAGTCCATCATTTCGTTATCCTCCTTCGGTGCAATCAATAAACGATTCCACATGGCCCACACCAACGAAGCCACCTGCGCCTCGTAGTGGTCCCCCGTCTGACCCCAGGTCTGCCCCCAAAGAGTGTCGAATAAATAGAAAACTGTTAACGTATTCAGTGTTGACACAATAATGATTAGAGTGGAATGCACAGCGATTACGTGTACATTTGGTGTTCCAGCCAATCAATGCCCGATAATTGTCTATCACCAAGGATACAACCGGATACACACATGACAAGAAATGCATTCCAGGACGAGCACTCGTCCACTGTCCGGCCGTTTGTGCCTTCAGTTCGTGTTGAGTTCCCGAGGAGTTCGCTTTAACGGTCGATCGGTACGCGGTTGCAGTTGAAAACGACTCAAAGTGTGTGTGTTTTTCGGATTTACATATATTTCTCGACAGATGTGGAAATGCGTATCAAACGGAATTTGTTAGGCTTGCTAACGGCTTGTTGGGTCGTCTCCCTTGTCGGCGGACAAACCACGCAGAACATCAATGTGTGTAAGTGCAAGCGAATGATAACTGCGCAATTGGAAGGAATGGTGTCAAGTTGTGAAGGTTAAGCTGGAAGCGTTGGGTGTTCGTTGGACTAGAAGGAGGATTGAGGACGATTTGTTATGCATTTGCTAATTGCGTTTGTTTGAATCTAGTTTTTGGGGTTAAGTCAAGGCCTGTGCCCACTGTACTAAAGTCTTGCTTATAAGTGCGTATTTTCTGGGAACCGGGGAGCTTCTGAATTTTTTTCGAGGTCCTACTAAGATGAAATAGGTACGTCGCAGACTTCAAGATATACTTACTAGACAGGCAATTTTTTTTTTCGCTTTCAACTTGAATAGTCATTGGATTGTCGGTAGAGTAATTTAAAGTATTCGTGGAACAATTTAATTCATGGACTGTCCTTTTAAACGTTTAAAGCACAACACTTTACGTGAAACCGTTGTACAATTAAAATAACAGTTTCGTGCTTCACTTATATCCCAGAGGTAACCAGACTTACTTACTAGGTGACCTACTTACTTATCAGGCCAACGACCCTTGGATGGTCAGAGCCAAAGCTAGAGCTGCCTTCCACCGTTGACGGTCCTGGGCACCCAGCTTCCAGTCATCAATACCAGGCTGCCGTTGCATCCGCGATGACCAGATGCGAACGATAGGAAAATACATTTCAACAAAACAACAACGGTGTGAGAAATAGAATTGATTTCAGTTTTATTTTGAAGCTACACTCATGCCATAATATGCGTAATAGCACATCATTCATGTTGTTGGCAGTGCTTCAGTGTGCGGTCCAATTTTGGAAGAAATTCGAATGTTGACCTTGAGCTCGTCCAGAATGGATTGTAGACCATGGACTTGACGTAACTCCAGAAAAATTAAGCGAGCAGTGTCAAGTCTCATGATCGCGACGCTCGTCGTGAGATGACTTCTTCTTTTCCTTCTTCTAATGGCAGACAGTCTGGGGTGAACCTGTTCCCCAACCAACAAGCCTCTCCAGCTGGCACGATCTTTAAGTTGGTTGTAGTTATTCTGCCCTTGTGTGCCTTATCGGTTTCGTGGGCATCCTCTATTGCGTTGTTGCGTTCCTCGTTGCGTTGTTGGCTGTAGTGGTGTTGTCCATGCGCTCTACATGACATAGCCAGCCGTGAGATGAAAAAAGAGAGCGAGAGATGCCAAATCTCTCTTTCACATCTTCAAGCGTTGCGTCGCTGGTATGGAGTGCAACCCCGTCTTATCGGGACTATAGCTTGGATATATTCCTGTTACCGACCTCTGGCCACAGAAAATTAGTTTATACCGATCTGTACTTAGGTCCACTGACGGTAACGGTGTGTCCTTGTTTATTTCGAAAGACTTTGGCTGCAGAAACCAGAAAGTCAAGAAACCGCTCCAGAAAGTCAATCTTCTGTGGATGCATTCATGCTTTGTGATCACTTTAATGACGTTCTTTTTGCTTGTTTAAATTGTCGTTGAGCTAAAAATAGGCCTCGTCCGAGAGGACGACATTTTGAACAATTCCAGCTCAATTACCGGACTCACTGCAATGTCTACAATCGTCCGGCTTAAATTCTTGCGCCAACAGAATCGTATACGGATATCGGCCCAAGGGAATTAAGACAGATAGGGAGTCATATCTAATTCAGCTGACCGGCGCAGAATCGACACTGATTTTATGGCGGCTGTGTTTTCACCGTCTGATTGATCGCTTAAGGTCCAAAAGAGTGTACTCACGCTCAAACTTTCCCACGGTGCGACGAATTGTCCGTACACTGAAGCCATGATGACGACGAACCTCACAACGAAATCCAAGTTGTTAAATAATTTTCGCAGTTTGTCTAATGTGATCAAAAGTTGAATATTTTGACAGCTGGATGATGTTAACCAGAAATGAAGTACTACAGAGATAGCCAACTTCACAGCTGATTGCCCCCTAGTCTATGGACGAATTTGAGAGCCTTTTTGACAGATATTCATGCATTTTTGACCGTTATTCACGAAATAACGAAAATGCCATCCTCTGATGTTTAATTTGGTTTAAGAACACGTTATAAAAATACTTGTCAAAAATTTTAAGGAGATAGAAGTCGGGCATCTCCGTAATACTTAATTTCTGATGTTAACTTTAATTGAAACATATTACACTGAAACCTATCTAAGTTGGCCACTCGCAGTGCAAACTGTTCTGGCCAAGTTAGACAGGTGGCCACCTGACCAGGTTCCTGTCTGGTCACACTTTAGTAAGAAGTACAAATCTCAGTGTTGTAAATGAAGATCAACACTAAAAGCAATTTGTACCCTCTCTAACGTTACCCTTCTTTAATTCTAACAACAAACAAAGTACTGTAATTACACATACACCATTATTGCACAATCTATACTCAATCTGCGACTTAAACTTACAGTCTGAATAATGCAACAAATATCGATTCAATAATTGAAGCAAAATTAGAGCAACGCATGAGGACATATGTCACAGTGCACGGAATGTTACAGAAAATCTCTCTTATACCGAACAATTTTATAGAGTTAGTGGAATGAGCCAATATTCATACGAACATATATCGGCGTATGACTTACGGGGGGAATGACTTTCTCTTTAAAGACGGTGCATTATTGTTTTGTGGTTTAGGACATGGTAGCATGTCGGTCCATTGGTGAACATATCATCACTTGTAAAAATTATTTTGATATTTTGCAAACCAATTTACCCGAGTTTTTTTAATACAATCCCTTTCCCTCGGGCGGAATTAGGCGTATATACGCTTAAATTTCAATTTGCATGTAAAATACACTAACAACAAGTCCTATATCCGCTTAAGTTACTCATCATATCTATGGCCGCTTATGAAATAAGCGCGGATAAAAACAATGCTTCCAAACATTATTTTCTGTGTGTTCATTCCTGAATTTATTCATTCATTGTTTAGGTTGCTGTATGTGGCTTACATTTGCAGGTGTGGTTGATATATGAGATCATTTTTAATTGTTTTGACATCCATAAGCATGCAACTTTTGGTATACCCAGAGTGTCTCTGCTATACATTCCGTTTGGGTTTCGTAAACGATTCTTTTCATTTGATGAACATTTTTTTTTATTGTATAATTATTAAGCGTTTTTTCTTTGATGTTTGAGTGATGGTCACGCTACATAGTCACAAAACGAAGATTGTGACCATCAAAGATCAACCACCACCTTCCACGACTACACCCCTGACTGCTTAGCAAATGTCATAAATGTCGTCAGTGCTGCCAAGATTTTATGATGAATCATTAAGCGCCGATGATCGGTTTTTTGTACACAAATAAAGAGTATATACGCTTGCAAAAAGACACAGTTATTGTATTGCAACAGGACGAGGACGCCAAGAGCACAGTCAAGATTATCAAATGTTGGTTTCAAACAATAAAAGGATCAGCGTAACTTACTTAATAGCTACTTAATTAGCAGGCCTACTGCCCATGGAGAGTCCGAGTCTGAGATACCGCTGCCTTCCACCGTTGACCACCTGGGCACGATGCTTACAGTCATCAAGAACAAACTGTCTTGCATCCACAATGACTTGGTCTTTATAGCCGAGATTTGGTCTTTCTCTTCTCGAACTAAGTGGCTCGGATTCGACAAATTTGGATGACTCTTCCTATTAGTGGTTAAATAAGCAAACAGCACTGACACGATGGAAAACCACATAACCTGAAATTATGTCTCTAGCTTTTCTCGCCACGGTAAGATGAGAGAGTTCACAATTAAACACATTATATCTTGCTATAAATATACTTATGCTGTTCCCACCGAATAGAAGTCGCGTGATTTGGATGAATTCTTACTAAAACTTCAATAGGCCGTTCCCACCGAGTTTGGAGCGTTTTCTGAATGCCAGCAAAGCACCTGTTTGTTGACATTAAATAATAGTGTTGAGAAGAAAAGGGCAGGAACATGTTCATATATTTTGACATCTAAAAATGAACACCAAAATGAACTGAAATTCATGCTGTAGGCTTGTTTGACTTGACAACCTCTCACGGACGGATGAACTCAAGGGGGTTTCAACAAGCTTTCGCCGAAATGGCGATGCTTTGAAATCCACAAAAGCATAGCAGAGAAAATTGATGAGATCTCGCGATTTTGTTCGGAGGAAGCGTGCTGTTAAGCTATGTTTCAATTCTAGTCGAAAAAAACACACAACAGGTTAAGTATCTAGAAACTAAAATTCCACAAGAACGAGTTTCAGTCAACATAACAACTAAATGTTCATTCCCCTTAAGACTTGCACATAACATTTTTATACAATACTGTTCAGTAACTGATTCCGGAACCCAATTAGGACTATGTGCCGATTTAATGCCACTGGTCTGTTCCCTTATTCATAACGTGCATTTTTCGGATATCTCAAATCCAATCTCAGGTATTTATGAAGGAGATTGACTCCTCAATGTCCTTCGCGGAAGGAAGCAGGAGAAACGAACCTTGGCGTGATTTTTGATCCGAAACTGACGTTCTCCCTACATATTGACTATATATAATTGCTAAAGCTCCTTAAAAGAACGTGTTCAGAATTTTCGAATCCATTTGCCTTTAAATCTGTCTATATGTCTATCGTTCGCCCATATCTTGAATACTGTTCTGTTATATGGTGTCCGACGCATAGGAATTCTGTGCAACGTCTCGAAAAAGTTCAAAAATCATTCACAAGATTTGTTATCAAAAAATGGAATAGAATCTTTACAACATGCCTCCATATCCAACGAGATGTGCATTAGTTGGTTTAGATACTCTGAAAAATAGACGCAGTGTTCAGTGCATAATGTTTATTCATGACATTTTTTCGTATCGTCTTAATTGTCCCCAGTTACTTCAAAATGTAAAGTTTTATGCACCGGAAAGAATTTTCCGTACGCGAAATTTCTTTGTCCAACCAAGACAAGTTCATAATTACGGCTTTAATGAACCGCTTAATAAATATATCAGTAAATTTAATTCTGTATGTTTAGAAATAGACTTGTGTGATGGAAGACAAAAATTTAAACTGTCTATCCCAAATATCTGACAAATTCTATAAATTTTGCTCTCTGTTATTTCATTTGTTATTTTATGTAAATATTATTTATATTATTATTATGTTATTTATTTATTATATTATTCTTAAATTCAATTTTATATTTTTTCTTAATCTATTTATAAAACAATTTGTTAATCAAAAAAATCGTTTGTACAAAATATAGATTATTACTATATTTCCGAAATCTGTAAGAGTTAAACTCGGTAGATGGAATCAATAAATAAATAAATGGAAATAGAGAAAATAGTCCGTCTGAAGAGAGAATTTATAAGAATTCTATTAAGGTTTCTTACTAACAACTACTGCATAATAAACATGTTCCAAGACAAGGTACGGATTAGGCATCCGATCACATTCTATGTTAATGTCCGGCACTACTCTGGTTAGGGAAACGTATCTTCCATAAGGACATGAATTCGTCTACAAAAGTCATACAATTTTTCGAAGTAGTACGTCCTTTGATTAAATTTTAACTCCAACCCTTCGATACAATAAATGTTTTCAGGTAGCGATGTCGACATTGGTTGTCGTGAAGGCCTTCGCCGAGATCTCGTCAAGTTAGTTGAAGTATCTAACAATCGCTCTGGCAAGAGCCGAGCAGGCATAAATGAAATGTTTTAAGGTCTCCCTCTCATTTTGTTTGATGGCAATAATCTCCTATCAGCTCCAGTGTCCTATACAGACCGCCACCAATCTAGCTATATCATGACGGTTACGCCAGAGAAGACCTTTCCTTTTAGATCGATTGTTCTTAGGCCATTTTTTTTTTTTTTATGTAGCACAGTTTGTCCGTCTCGGACATCCGAGGTGGGCTATTTCCCTTCCATTTGTAGGATGGCACTGTGACACGGAATACAGATAAGGGACATTTTGAGCTGGCCTTCTAAAGACGCTACATCAACCCTGCATTCCTGGACTAATTAAGAATACGAAGTAAAGGAGAAGAGGCAATAGCATTGATAGCTGCTTGGTTATCAACGCATGTGTGACCATAGCGATGACTTGGTCTGTATGTCGCAGATCCGGTTATCTTCTCCTTCGTTCAGTTCGGATTCGAAGACACTCCCAACTGGAGCTTGGAGGCTTTCGTGCTCTGGATATGGCCGATGCAGTCCAACCAACGCATTTTTCAAGATGAACCCACTTAAATTCAAATAATTCACTTTTCATTTTATCGTGTACATATCCCCGCATGGCAGGCAGCTCACGTTATAAACAGCAACCGTTTTCTCAGTACAGTTGTACAAAAATTCACATTCTACAGTCCCCTTCGAGGGTTTGCTTCAACTCCCTCGAACAACACCTCTAGAAATAACTAAGCTTACACGAGAAGAAAACTATGGTGCCCCCATCTAACAGTAACACCACAAGCTAGTTCAACATGCCTCCAAGATTCAAGATTTAGGGAAATCCACACCGTTCTTTAACTCCTTTGTTTTCTCCATTTCCAGTGTACATCAACGAAGTGGACAACGAGGCAGCTTCGAAGGCAATTGAAGTCGCCATCACCTACTTGAAAAAGAATCCAAGCTATGGCATATCCGTGCAAGTGGAACAAATAGAAGCCAACCGATCGGACGCCAAGTTCCTGCTGGAAGCGAGTAAGTTCACAGTTCTCACGGTCGTCTCTAATCTAAATTAACTAAACTCGTTTAGTTTGTGCAAAGTACACCGAGAGCATTGACAAGAAACAGTCGCCACACGTTGTACTGGACACCACCAAGAGCGGCGAAGCATCGGAGACCGTGAAGTCCTTCACCCAAGCACTCGGTCTGCCAACCATAACCGCTTCCTATGGCCAAGAGGGCGACTTGCGGCAGTGGAGGAACATCAACGAAGCCCAGATGAAGTACCTCCTCCAGGTTTGCTTTCTAACTTGTGTATGTTCTCCAAATCCTCATCGAGTCAGCGACTTTTTTAGGTTATGCCCCCGGCGGATATCATTCCCGAGGTGATTCGCAGCATCGTCAAGTACATGAACATCAGCAACGCGGCGATCCTCTACGACGACACCTTCGTCATGGACCACAAGTACAAATCGCTGCTGCAGAACATCCAGGCACGCCATGTGATCACGTCGATTGGAAAGGACGGCGAGCGGGAGCAGCAAATCGAGAAGCTGCGGAACCTGGACATCAACAACTTCTTCATCCTGGGCAACCTGCAGTCCATCAAGATGGTCCTGGGTAAGATGCAACCGCGTGACCTCCCTCCCCGCGGGGTAATCAAGTGTTCCCGTTGCAGAGTCAGTGAAGCCGGAGTACTTTGAGCGGAACTTCGCCTGGCACGCCATCACCCAGAGCGAAGGCGAGGTCCGCAGCCAGCGGGACAATGCCACGATCATGTTTCTCAAGCCAATGGCTTATCCCAAGTACCGCGACCGGCTGGGCTTGCTGAAGACTACCTACAATCTAAACGAGGAGCCGCAAATAGCCTCGGCGTTCTACTTTGACTTGGCTCTGCGTACCTTTTTGGCCGTCAAGTGAGTTCGCACGCACGTGCCGCGGCCGAGAACGACCCACAAACGAGAACTTGTCTATTTCCAGAGAAATGCTTCAGTCAGGTGCATGGCCAAAGGACATGGAGTACTTATCCTGCGACGATTTCGACAACAACACACCGAAACGGGAAATCGACTTGCGACAGTACTTCCTCCAGGTATTCAGTTAACTTAACCGCCCAATTATCTTATCAGAGCGTGTGTGTTGTGTCATTACGTATGTAGGTCTCAGAAGCGACGTCGTACGGTACATTCGAGCTTGTCACGCAACCCAATTCACCCTTCAACGGGTACAGCTACATGCAGTTCGAAATGGACATCAGCGTGCTGTCGATTCGTGGGGGCAACTCGGTGAATACGCGATCGATTGGTACCTGGGTCGCTGGCCTCAATTCCAGCCTGAAGGTGAAGGATGAGGCGGTGATGAAGGCCCTAACTGCTGACACAGTTTACCGAGTCTTCACTGTTGTGGTAAGCGGTTTGCCGGTGGTTTGGGGGAGAATGAGCGGACATTTTCTGACCATTTACAGCAAGCCCCGTTCGTCATGAAGGATCCCACCGCGCCCAAGGGCTACAAGGGCTACTGCATCGACCTGATCAACGAAATCGCCGAAATCGTCAAGTTCGACTACACCATCGAGGAGGTGGAGGACAAAAAGTTCGGCAACATGGACGAGAAGGGCGAGTGGAACGGCATCGTGAAGAAGCTGATCGACAAGAAGGCCGACATCGGACTCGGCTCCATGTCGGTGATGGCCGAAAGGGAACTCGTCATCGACTTCACAGTTCCCTACTACGACCTGGTAGGCATCACCATCATGATGCAGCGGCCGAGCACACCAAGTTCGTTGTTCAAATTCCTAACGGTGCTCGAGACGAACGTGTGGCTGTGCATCTTGGCGGCCTACTTCTTCACCAGCTTCCTGATGTGGGTCTTCGACCGCTGGAGCCCGTACAGTTACCAGAACAACCGCGAGAAGTACAAGGACGACGACGAGAAGCGCGAGTTCAACCTGAAGGAGTGCCTCTGGTTCTGCATGACTTCGCTGACTCCACAGGGAGGCGGCGAGGCGCCTAAGAACCTCTCTGGCCGGCTAGTGGCAGCCACTTGGTGGCTTTTCGGGCAAGTACCGTGCACCCAGTGTAGCGGGAGCCTTAAGTGATAACCTGCTTCTTTCAGGTTCATCATCATTGCATCGTACACGGCTAACTTGGCCGCCTTCTTGACCGTGTCCCGATTGGACACCCCGGTCGAATCATTGGACGACTTGGCCAAGCAGTACAAGATCCTGTACGCGCCACTCAACGGTTCCTCGGCCATGACCTACTTCCAGAGGATGGCCGACATCGAGCAGATGTTCTACGAGATCTGGAAGGACATGTCGTTGAACGACTCTCTGACTGCGCTGGAGCGATCAAAGCTGGCCGTCTGGGACTACCCGGTGAGCGACAAGTACACGAAGATGTGGCAGGCCATGCAGGAAGCCGTGCTCCCAACAACCCTGGAAGAGGCCGTGCAGAGAGTCCGAAACTCCACAACCGCAACGGGTTTCGCTTTCCTTGGCGACGCGACTGATATTCGCTACCTAGTCATGACCAACTGCGACCTGCAAGTGGTCGGAGAAGAGTTCTCCCGCAAGCCGTACGCCATCGCTGTGCAGCAAGGCTCCCATCTCAAAGATCAGTTCAATAACGCGTAAGCATTCGAATTAGACACACCTCGTCCTCTCACATTCTCATTGCAGGATCTTGACTTTGCTGAATAAGCGCCAACTGGAGAAGCTCAAGGAGAAGTGGTGGAAGAACGACGACATCCAGGCGAAGTGTGACAAGCCAGAGGACCAGTCCGACGGCATCTCCATACAGAACATCGGCGGAGTGTTCATTGTCATCTTTGTCGGCATCGGAATGGCTTGCATAACGCTCGTCTTCGAGTACTGGTGGTACAAGTACCGCAAGAACCCCCGCATCATCGATGTCACAGAGGCGAACGCCGCCGGAAAGGATCCAGAAGCCAAAATTGGCAAGACCGGGATTATCCTTGGGCAGACGGGCAAAGAGTACGGCAAAAGTAATGCGGCCCTGCGACCGCGGTTCGGCCAGTATCCTGGCAATATAAAGGCTCGTTTCTAGGCTGTGCGCTAGACGCGCTGTTTGATTCCCGCACAATCTTCTACCGGAAATTGTTTCATCTTAGACGCACAATCGATGTTTTTGTATCCTCAATGTTTAAATGGCTAGATAAAGTTTTCATGGAAGGTGGTGGACTTTTTTCCCAGTGTACTGCATGCATTTTTATTTAAAGTACACCTTTGGAGACCTGTCTATTTCGGACCCCTGGCTCAGGAAGAGCAGGACTGCAGATACGAGGGGACGAAATATTTTAATTAGACTTCAACCAACTTGGACTGCAAGGTTGGAATCCAATGACATCTGATCGCGGCAGAATTATGGTCGTAGCCCATTTATGCCTGAAGCACAATAGTGCGTTTGCGCTGGCGTTGGCTTTATATGCACACAATTCAATACAGCGTCGACCTGCGTTAGTGAAAAATGAGAGAGATGAGAGGATCGTAATAAAACGTAAGTCCGTCGCACGTAATTATTCAACATGTTGGATATTTTTTGACAGATAGGTGCGCTGTGATTGCGATTTTCTCCCAGATTGAGAGTTTTATTCCAAATTGAGAGTATTTTGTGTCAACTGTCATTTGAGAAATGAAAACAGCTGATTATAAATAATTTAACGGCAATTGTCAAAGACTATAGAAACAGTAGATTCTGTAGTTCACCTAAATAGTAAGCTGGCGCCAGATTGTATCAGTTCTGGTTACAAGGCCACAAAATTAGTGCGTCTTTGATATTATATGCGACCCATTAGCGACACATCACTGTCGTGTTAGAGTAAGAGAAGAATGAAATTAGTTCCCCATTTTTGGTGGTAAGATTTGTTTTATTTTGTTTAGGTTCAATATGAAACCCTTAACACTAGAAGTAAAGCAACTGCTGGTTGACGACAGTCGAAGTTGTGTGCAATCCAACGAATTCACTGAATATTACGGACTGTTACTCTCTGTAGCTGGTCTGTCCTGTCAAAATGTGCTTCAACTTCCTTACCCGAGAATCATTTGCCAGCTTTAAAAACGATTCCAGAAGAAAATTTTAAGATAAGACTTGCAATTAAATATAATAACAATTGAAGGAACTGACTTAGCCATGTTTTTGCGAAGAAGAGGAAGCTTATGCTTCAACCTTTAGATAAAAGAGGAAGAGTTCACCTTTTTACCGATCCCGCAAACATTCTGGCAAAATGCAATTTCCTCCAACATGTGCAAGTTCGAGTTGAGAAACTCCAAAACAAGGAAGCGAGTGTGATGCAGATCTTCTTGAAGGTTTAACCAAAGGTCCATTCCGAGAACCCTATAACACGGAGAAGGGTCACTTATTGTCTTCGGATGTTTCTCCTTCAGAGACGTATTTCAACATTATACCGTAAAATTTGTTCGAGAACACTTGTGTTTCAACAGGTTAACGACCGAAAGCAAACAAGCAAAGTAGCTAAGGACTGTTTTCCCTAAACAATTTTATTGTATTAGAGTAGGGAGTGGATGAAAGAATTCTAATAGATGAGCGCAATAGCTTCTTTTTGGCAAAGTTTGAAACATGAATAGGAGAAAGCCCCAAACGACATTTCAAAAAAACTGGTTTCAAGCCTGACCAAGCTTGACTTTCTTGTTGCTTTGTTCCACAGGCCCGGTGTAAAAAACTCTTTGGGATGGAGCACACATGAACATGCATTCTGTATTGCACAGCTTGACTCGTGTCGCACGTAGAAAATGGGGACATAAGGGGATTTAAAATTTTGACGATTTTGAATCTGCTGGCAAAAGAACATAAATTATTTTTTAGGCTTGTAACTTTGCGTAAATTTATTTGAAGTCTTAAAAAAGAACATAATTTTTTTGTTTGTTGTTGTTTTTGTGATCAAACAAAAGCCCTTCTTTTCGGCGACGCATGCGATTTCCGCTCACTGAAAAATTCCAACGGGATTAGAAAGGGTACATGTTTGGCTCTGGTGTGAACTTTTATTTCGCACAAAAATTAACAAAATGGCGGACATTTGAAATATTTTTTTTTTGAAAATCACACAATTGTTGAACGACCGATGATCGGTGAAGAAATTCCTCTGCCGAAAAATTTATGAAGATGGCCTTGATGGTTTCCTACACGTTATCGTGTAATTCCGGTGGATGTTTATAATACTGTAATGTCCCAGCGGCTTCAGACTCGAGCCACTTGCACCAAGAGTAAGGTCCAGGAGGGCAATTCATGTGCTGCGGATTTTCATCAGTTTTTTCTCTTCGTTAATTTTATTGAAAAAACTTGTACCCATCTACATATTGATTTTGAATGTACTGCTTTTACAATCGGAATATCTTAAATTAAGCACGCAACAAGCAAGCCCCACCAGCCTTCTTAATCTTGTCTTCAGCCTTCTTTGAGAATTATTTGGCTTAACGGAGATTGGCTGTTTGGGCAGGTGTTCGCGTCCGAGCAGTTTGTAGTAACCGAATTGAACAAAGTCAACAACTGGAGCTTTGGTGCTCTTCTCCTTGACGAGTTCAGTGGACTTCTCGGCACCAACAAGGGACCAGAATTTGTCCAAATTGATGGATGGGCAGAATTAGTGCTGTCTCCTCAAGTGGAAGTTCCTCATACCAACGTTACCGAAGTAACCTGGATGCGGTGGTGGTGCATGCCACCAGCGTTCGTTACCACGACCACCGGGATACTTACGATGCTTGCCAATACGACCATGTCCACGGCTCACATAACCACGCAGCTTTCTGGTCTTCTTGCTCTTTTGGTTCGACATATTGCAATTGTTTGAAATTGTATGATAAAATGAAGCCCAAATTCAATGGAATCGGAATTATGTCGTATCGTATTCTATATCCCTGACCTGATTGCATAAGTTTCATATCTCACGTAGCTGTGTATTCTCTTTCCCAGTCTTTATTTCGGTAAGTAGGGGGGGACTAGAAGCAGATGTTTCAACAAAATATGCCGAAGAGGAACCTATTAAGGTACAGGGGCACTAATGGGAGCTAGGTACCTGCAGGGTGGCCCATGCTGCGTGCGAATTTTTTAATATTTATTATTTTATTGAATTCGATGTAGTATCAAAAATACAAATAAAAACAAGAGAAGGAGAAATTAAATGAAAGAACACACTTGTAAAACTTCTTAAAACATTTATTTTAAAAAAGGGGGTCCCCATTAAAATGAAGAGCAACAAAAAGTGTGAACTTGAGATTGGAGGAATATCAGACCTGAGGCTTGGTGCAGATGTTCATAAGTTTATGGGTACTTAGGCGGCACCGGCTTTAAATAAGATATGAAGGGACAGGGGCACTAATGAGATATTCTCTGAGTTTTATTAGTTCTTACTGATGTTTAACTATGTATTTATTAACTTAAATTTGTTGCAAAGAGCAAGAAAGTACATTGGTTAGGTCAGGAAGTGGAAGTAAGAGAATGCAAGTCGGTTTTAGCATTTAGACGAAACTCCGGAAATGATGTCATTATTTTGTAGGTAAGATGGGGTCGGATAACACTCGTCAATGACCAAATGATACTGTTAACCAACATGAGAGGGACCTTTCTGATCTCTTGAGATTATTGTTGCCTTTTTTTAAGCTCGGAAAAAGATGATAGAGTCTTCTGGCTGGAGGGATAGACATTGGAGAGATTGTAGTCAATCATTTTACTATTTGTCTTAGGAGATAAATCGGATTAATGCAGATCAAATAAGTATTATCGTATGTATCGTATTAGACTGCCACTACACAATTCCAATGTGAAGACCAGCTTCGATATGTGGTTTTGGTTGACCAGGGGTTGACTATCATGTTTATTTGACAAATTTGTTTTAAATTTCCTCTATTTTGTTCTGACTCCTCGTTTTCTGCAGTTTACCTGTTGGCCGGTGGTGGTAAAGATTTACCGTCGAGTAGTGACGAAGAATTTGTACCAGAAGTCGAAACCACTACGCATGATGCAAGTGAATCAGAATGTGCAAATAAATTATCGTCTGTAGATTCAACGAACACCGAACAACAGTAGGTCGATTGTAAGGTTCCAGGAATGGGTGCCTTCTGGCTATCAACTTTGAACTATAATTATTTAAGGTGGTTCACATGAGCTATACAGCATCGTGCCTAGTTTTGACATATCTTCCAAAATCGTCAGGTTGTGCAGGATGGCAGTAGAGAATTCTTGCTGCTTCAAGGTCAGAAAAGAACTCAATGGGACCTACAATGTCAAAAAAGGATTTAGACAATGCGACTTCTTTAACATCATCCTGGAGAAGATCGCGCAAGACTCACATGCCAACACTAGAGGCACGATCTACCAGAAACCCGTACAACTGTTAGCATAAGCGGATGACATTAAAGTGATTGGCAGAACACAGGAATTTGCTGGCATTGAACGTGAAGCGGCAAAAATGGGTTTAGCGGTGAAAGGTACTTCAAAGAAAAAAAATACAACATCGACGTCTTGGACAGATGGTCACGATGGGCAGCTGTAATCTCAAGGTAGTTAAGGACTTCGTCTATCTTGGATCCGCAGTGTTAGTACAACATTAGCACCGAAATCAAATGCAGAGCCACTCTTACCAACCGCTATTTTTATGGCGTCTAGAGGCAATTGAGTAATAGATGCCTCTTTCGACGGAACAAACTGACTCTATATAAGACGTTGATCATCTCTGTCGAAGGCATGGATAATCTCAAAAGCGGATGAGGAAGAACTTGATCTCTTGTAGAGAATAGTTCTGCTTGCGATCTTTGGCCCTGTTTTTATTGACGCTTTTGGGGAAGAAGATTCAACCACGGACTGTACAGCAACATGAACCCAGCCAGGCGTCTTCGGATCCAACGCTTGAGATGGTAAGGTCATCTAGAGCGTATGGACAACACACTCCAGCCTGAAGTCTTCGACTCCGACCTGTAGGACAACGCAACAGAGGGCGTCCGCGTTTGAGGTGGGGCACCAAGGTGGAGAACGACCTCAACCAACTTGGCGTGTGACACTGGAGGCAGTTAAGGATCGTGACAGGTAGAGAGGCTTGTTGTTGAGAAGCAAGTGGACCCGACTTTAGCGCCAAATGAAGAAGCATAATCTATTAACTACTTACGATCAAATTACGATTTTGGTCCCTTGATTCATTTTTTTTTTTATAAAAAAATTTAAGAAATTGTTTTCCGCTGGAAATGGTAAAGAGTTGTTTGATTGCTCACGCTTGATGGACGACAGCTCATAACTGACAAGGCTGAGTGGGAGCATTTGAATACAAAACTGTAGCGTAGAACAAAAGTTGTCAGAATCTTTAGCAAAAAAAATACGTTTTTGACTCTATGGGTCAAAAGTTGAAGACCGCCTTGAGATGGTCTTACCCAATCGACGATTTCCGGATGATGTTTTTAGGAGCCATTTTTCTATAGAGAAGTCCACTTTTCGGATTCCCTACAACAAAACAAAACTCACCGCAAACTGGATCGCAGTTTGACCGTCGCTTAGTTGCAGTTGCCGACTGCCATCGTGCACAGACAATGCAGTCTTTACAATTGTCGCAAATCTTAGCCCGCCGCAGTTTGACGTTTATGAACCTTATTGTAGAGCGCTTCTTCTGGCTTGATTGCCTAAGAGGCAGTGTCCAGTTATTTCACCTACCACTTTACTAATTTGCTTCTTGTCTACCTCTAGGACAGCTTTAGCTTTGTTTCGATTTAGTGAGGTCACGCCGTCTTCGATGTTCTACACGTACATATCTATTTCCATGCACCTCCGATTAGTGTAATTTATGGCGATTGTCAGTAACAATCGTTCTATTGCTTTCAGTGGAGAATGGGATGTCTTGATTCTTGCCAATAGCAAAATACATCGGCTCTTTCGTTGCCCGAAATACAAACTTGTGCCCATGGATAGAACATAGGGTAAGATTGCGTCTATCTAGCTATATATTTTAGAGATGTACTGCACAATTCTACGATCTTGGAGTTAATTGATGGTGTTTCCAGTGGCTTTTATGGCTTCCTTACTGCCTACATATGTATATATATATATATATATATATATAACAATAAATCTAACGTCTTGTCGCAGGTCGCAGAGCTGACTCTTGAACAGCTGTTACTTCTGCTTGGAAAACACTGCAGTGATTCGACAGACGAAGGTTCATAGAAATCATTGGCGATCTAGCGTATACCCCTCAAACTGCGCCTCCTATTTGGATCCAAGGTGTTAGTTTGTGTTAAATTGAAACAAACCGAGTGGGAGCACAGTGGACAAGTGTCATTGAGAACTAATAGCCAAAATGATAACTGTGCCAAAATTGTTATGCAAAGCAAGGATAAACAAGACTTTTTTTGTAATGTAGTCATAGCTTGTCTGAAAGCTGGAAAGAGGATCACTGGATCAAGGACCATTCCATTCACGTGTCTGCAGTAAAACAGCGAATTATTACAATTTTCTAAAATCTTATTTTTAATCAATTTCTACAATACTCAAAGTTTGTTTTCTCGTATTTTCTTGTTTTTGTTTTGTTTTTTCCGTTAATTCCCCCGTATATACACATAAATACATATACTCATACATACGCATACATATGGATATACATAGAAATGCATATATAATATGTATTTTGTTTGTAATTTCATTTTATTCGTGTTTTCTCATTTATTGTTAGTCTACTGTATTTATTACATTACATACTTTTTTTATTTATATATATATATTTTGTTTGTTTTTGTTTATTGTTTAATGCATTTTACTTAAAATGTGTTATTTTTTCTTTCTTTTTCTTCCTCCTTTTGCTGTTGTTTTATTCTTGCTTGCTTTTGTTTTTGTTTCTTTTTGTAATAATAAACCACACGCTTTTTGTTTTGTTTTTATTTTTTATGTTAATGATAGTTCATTTGTTTGCTACTACTACTACTTATTAGTTTAATAGTTTATTACATCAACGCTATGTATAACTGTTATATAATTGTTCATCCTTTTCGTTTCTAAGGTATTCTATTTTTGTTTTTATTGTTTATCGTATCGTATATATATATTTTGATATACTATGTATAATTTGTTCACATTTTATATAACACAATGCATGTGACATTCGAATTATTTTCATTTTTGTTTCACTTGGTGTTTATACATAAGTATGTATATATAATGTATATATATGTTTTATCTTTATATATGTATATATGCAAAAATAAATCCATTTCTTTTCCAGATTTTAGGAATCAATGTTGAGATTGGTTTCGGACATTCTCGCTGCTTTGCTTTACTTAATTTTTTTTCACTTAACCTCTTACGTTTTTTTGTTTTTTTTTTCTTCTTGTTTCTGGTTGCGTTTTTGTTTTTAATTTTTGTTTGCGTTTTTTGCTTTCTGCTTTTGGCCTTAGAGTTTTGTTACAATGAAAATGTTATGTATGTTCGTACGTACGTATGTAGTATGTGTTTGTATGTGCCTCTAACTACACGCTCCAATCCTAACTAAGTTTTGTAAGCAAAGTGTGCTGTGAAGAAGATACAAAGAATAAAACAATTGTTTCGTTTCGTTGATTGATTAATGTCTCATCGTGTGTGTGTGTGTGTACGTGGGTGTGTCTTGCTTATGTAATGTGGTTTCTTGGTTCATTATCAAATGGGGGATACTCCATAAAAACACTCCATAAATGTGTGTACTCTCGTGTGTTGTGAATTAAATTTACCCGCACACAAAAATCGAACAAACAAACTAACAAACAAACAAACAAACAAGTGAATGAACTTTGAGCTAAGAAAAATTAAAACAACTTCGTAATCGTAAGTAGCAATTGTAAAATGATATATAATATATATATATATATATACGTTATATTATAGTGTATGTATAATATTTTTAATATTTAACTTAAGGATTACACAATAATTGCAAATACACACAAGGATTTTATTTGTTTCTTTACTCTTTATTTATTAATAATGATTGAACTTACAAACTAATTTTCTTTCATTTTCTTCATCATTTCCATGCATTTTCTTATGTAATGCCTGCTTTATGGTTTTGTTACAAGAACGCGCTCAATTTTTAATTGTTCCCTGCATCGTAGGTAAATTTTGAAAATTTGTAGTTGTTTACTTTGAATGAACAATCGAGAAAATAATGGTAAAATGCAATAAACAAAATAAGTAAGCATATACGAATTATTTTTTAAAAAATACTCATTTTTTTTGTTTGCTTTTTTCATTTTTTTCTTCTTAATTTTTTTTCATTTTCAGATATCTATCACAATTTTGCTATTGGGAAGTCTTCAGTGATTTAATAATGTTTGTTTAAGTTTTTGTTTTTGTTTTTATTTTGTCGTTTCGTTTTTCTTTGATTTTTGTTTTCTCCGACGATCGTAGTTTCTTTGTAGACTTTTTAATTCGTTAGTTACATACATATAAAAAAGAATTGTATTGCTTATGAAGAATTCGTTAAAGCTTTGTTTACTTTCAGATTCAATACATTTAGATCAGAACTGACTGATGAGGTTTTTGTTTTTTTTTTTCTTTTTTTTTTGTTTTTTGTTTTTCTCTAGACTATGATGTTCCATGATTATTCTTAAATTTCGAATACATGCGAATAGTATACATTTGGTAATCTTCTGATGTTAGGTAAAACACAAAGGCACATGTGGGGAGGGGGGCCCGAGGATGATACACTTGAGGCCTTACACTCTAAATCCAAAGCTTTTAAGAAAGTCTCTTTTTATTCATACAATGCCTATGCAGTAAAAGGTGTTACTTAAAGGAAGACCATCTTTACGAGGTTGGTTATTCATTTTATTCATTAATTGAGTTGGTTAAAGGCAATCCAAAGTTCTTAAATTCAAGACAAAATAGATTACAATTTGTGTACATTTGTGTGCAATTCCTTCTCCTTCCTGTATCCTCCGGTGAAGATCTGTCTCTAGCCGTAAACGATACTGAACGTTCTTACAATATAAGTGAAGAGATTTGGTTTTGTGTGTAGAAGACGTGTCACCTAAACATTTTTTTTAGATATCTGAAATTGTCCAACATAAAATTTGGGTCCAATTTGAACTGAAAAACTCAAAAAATAAAGCTCGCAATGTCAACTGATAGAAAAGTGTACGGAGATGGTGTTAATTGGCGTGTCGCAGGACTATTTGAAAATGGGCCTTAAACAGAATTTAATGGATTTGAGTAGACGCCAGCTGACTGATTGAACAAACGTTCCTACACGTTGCAACAACTGGATTGACTGAGGGACACAAAAGGAATCACGTTTATTACGAATATCACCTATGTCATGTTACTTCAACATGTGTCATTTGTAACATGGACTAACACTAAAATAAGAGTCAATAAGAATCAAATTATGAATTCTGAAGAAGTTGCCTTTAATATTTTGTATGCATTTAACAAGGGTTCACATGTCTGTTTCATAAAATGGAGCTGGTGCTGAATGGTGGCGCTGGAATAGGATTCATTGCGTAAACTGCAGCTTTTGTTTCGCAGCACGTGGAAATGTTTCGCTACTTCAAACGTCATCTGCTTTTGATGAAAAATTCAAGAAGCCCTTTATGCCTAATCTTTGATAGACGATGGTTATTCCCCTAGGCGTTGTGAAGAAACTCAGTAAGGGAACCAGAGGATCACATACAGGGGCGGAGTGAGCGTTTAACTAAGCCATGTCCCAAAAGGAAATGTCGAGGGGTAAGTCAATCACTAAACCGATCGTCAGTGGGACTGGCTGGTGTAAGTCGACTACAATGTGGTACAAGATACCTCTTACAAAAATTAGGCGGAACAACTATTCAACGCGAAAGACGACTAGCTAATTTGCGACTGTTGATTATCGCATTGGTGCTTCTTGTTCTCTGTAATGTTAGCGTCAACTAAATTGATTGATTTTCAAATTTGCGATGGTTTTCATCGTCATCACGTGTTCAATGTTCAAGATTAGTAGAATTTATTTTAACACTGAACCGAACAAAGTACGTATATGATGTTACCAATGATATGCAACAAAGCCATTGACCGTCCGTATATAAAACGATTTTTTATTGAATTTGACAGCCAAAGGTGCTGTTTCTTGGCCACTTTTGTTTCAGTTTAGCCGCTAGCTAGAATTAATGGACATTTTCGCACGGATCAGTAACTTTTCTTTAATTTTCACGTATTTTCGTGTGCCGAGTGGGTTTTTAGGGAATGATGAAGATCAAAGCGAGCCAGCTTTAATATGAGTCGCAAACTGTTTCGTAAATCGCCTCATATAATTCTTATTTAACGAAAAAATGCAGGGAGCTCTGTGGCTTCTAAAATTAACTATCGACTTTTACGAAACTTGTTTGATTTCAGAAATCTACAATCTAAAGATTCAGACGGTGTTTTCCTAGAGTGTCGTGGATCAACCGTGATAGTCGGCCCAAACCTAACCAAACCACTAATCTCCTTCCAAATTTGTCATACTGTTTCCATCATCCGGGCTGTTGTTTGCATCAGGGCTAGGAGTCTCTTTGAAAGGGTTTTCTGACGAAGCTTGACAGTCTACACATAGCCAGCCACACTATAGCCTGGATTTCACTACTAGCACCGCAAGTGGAAGTTTTCACAGTCCGAGGGCCATTAAGTTGAAAATACTGATTTCATTTCGTCAGTACTAGCTGTCATTTGCCGGTCGAGCATAGTCAGATAAAAAATAACAGCATTTACTCGGCTGAGGACTGATTCTACAATCATCAGGATTCCTACGGTTGCAAGAAGGATGAACGGTAAGTGCTTACCGTCATCTATGACAGTCACTGCTCTCCTACCTACCAAATAGAAATTGCATATTTATGCAGACAACGGTAAACAGAACGATTTTAAATCGTGTTGTACCACAGCAAATTCGAATGTACACTCAGCCTCCTAACACCATCCTATCAGTTCAATTTTGCCAACTCAAAGTTTGAATGCAAGCCAAGAACAAATGTATAACCAACTCAATAAATACAAAAGAAAATAAACCATCATTAATTATAACAAAACTCACTTCACACTCCTAATATTCCATCACGTCGAACATTCCCAATTTAATTTCATTTTTTTTTAATTCCATAAAACTATAATACCAGAGAAATTTGTTTTCCTTTTGTCATTATTACTAAAACAAAAAAAATATATAAATTTGCATGAATAACAATACAGAAATCCGCAAAAAAAAAAAAAACACTCACGACTCAAGTAATTGTAAAATATGTATATATAGGTATCAAAACATAAATGAAGTATATGTAAATCCAAACAAAAAAAACAGATATATAGCTACAATATATGCGTGTGTGTGTGGGTGTGTGTACAAACCGAAAAAAAGAAAAATAATAAACTCTAAATAATCATATTTATAAAGTAAAGTAATTCATTGCGTATTGTTATGTTTATGTTGTGTTATTTTAAACGATAAGATTGTGTTATTGTTTTGATTTATTTTCTTGTTAATTAATAGTAGCATTGCATGCATTCTTCTTATATGCGCATTCTAATGCCTAGAGTATACATAATAAGTTTTCTTGTATCATTATATATATATATATATATATATAAAAGATGTGTGTTCATATGTGTAAAGTATATTAGAATATATATATATATGTATAATGTATTCCTAAAACGCCTTTAAAAAGCTTTAATAAATTTATGTATATATATACGTGTGTGTGTATACATATATAGATATACTTATAGTTTTTGTTTTTGTTTTTCTTTCTTTCTCAATTTGTTTTCCTCTTTCGTAGCTATAATTTCCTTCATCTCTCCTTTCTTCCTTTGCCTTGTTATTTGCTGTGTAAAAACGCTTATTTGAAAATACATTTCAAAAATATATTTCCAGCTTTATATTGGTTGTTGCGTTCCATCAAGAGATGATTCTCTTGAATCGACTTGTGTCTTTGAAAGGGAAATCAAGATACATTGTATACGATATGTTAACTTAAACTGAAATGCAAATAATACATAAATAAATCTATGCGGAAAGACGTTGTGTTGTGTTGTGTGTTCGAAATGTTTTTAAGGTCCGCTTAAGTATGCAAGGAAATGGGTGTGCACGGATTTGGTGAAAACTAAACCAATTCGATGCAAGTCTGGGGGGTGTCTCCATTGAGTTTTCGCTTTATAAGTTGCAGTTGAATTCCAATCAGAAGATGGGGCACGTTACTTGTCTCTGACGCAGACCATGCATGTGTTCTGATTTTGAGTGGTTAATCACGTCGGAATTACAGTGAAACTTCTCTATACCGGACAAAAGAGGGACCGTAATAATTGCCCATCATGTAGAGGTGTCCGGTTAAAATACACGAAGACTTTCATGTCGGGACCATGACGAATTGTCCGGAAAGAGAGGTGGCCCTTATAGAGGAGTGTCCTTAAAGAGAAGTTTCACTGTATATCCATGAGAGACTATATAAAGTTGGCAGAGAGACGTGTGATTCTCCAAACTGTGTCCTCTACCTAAAACCAATTCTATAACGGACTATTCTAGACTATAGTGTTATCAAGAACACATGCGTGCTTGACTACTGACTTCATCTATTGAGCACTATAGATGCATCAAGAACAATCACGATCAACGAACTTAGTTAGGGAGAACCCATGCGTTTTCTAGAAGAACTTTCAGTCCATCAACGGCAACACATGCGTTTTCTAGAAAAACATTCAGTCCATCAACGAGAACACATTCATTGTCTGGAAGAACTTTCGGTCCATCAAGGGGAGCACATGCATTTTCTGGAAGAACTTTCAGTCCATCAACGAGAACACGTGTGTTTTCTAGAGATGACAGATTCTTCTCAAAAATGATCACACCAAGTCCAGTCCTGTCACCGTGATCAACTTAGCGGTTGTGGCAGCCTAGTGGATCAGGAGATGGGTCAGAAAACGCGAAGACTAAAGTGCTGTCCGTATGAACACACTAAGAATTGTAAACTTCGCAAACTTTGACGAGTATTTGTGGACCACGTCTCGCCATTTTTCCGTGTTATGTTCTCAGCAAATAGAATGATTGATTCGCAGAGAAACAATTTGAAATAATTATAAATTAGAATGTATAAGCTAAACGAAATGTGGATAATTAAATGCGCAACTTTTGGCATACCAAAAATCTGAACTTCTGAAAATTCGCGTTCGTAGTTCGCGGCTCATGTGGACAGCACTCACGGCCTCGCAGATTTCGATTCTTTAGAATAAATAGAAAACAACTTTCTAAATCTTTGTGGAATAGAGGCGTGTGGGAAAGATAATACATTGACTATGAAAACGTCAACTACAGAGATTATGATGACAGATGGATTATTAAACATTCCCCTCTCGAAATCGGATGCATCCAATTAACCCAATGGGAACATGAATACATAGTTCGCGTAGCATATCACTTGCTCTTGCACAGTCTGCTCCCTTCTACTCGACGCAACAGTGCCATGGCGACAAGACGAGGTGAGTCGTCTAAGCTTGCCTAGCACGTCTCACATCTATGACCATCATATCTCCGACATTATTGCATTGTGTAAATATGCCGCACGTACAATTTAGGGGCAACTTTCCACGTGATGCATACTCTTGACGATATTCATCAGCAACAACATTCAGTACCCAATCAGCACCATGTCAAGATATATCACTACATTGCACATTAACCCACAACACAACCGAAGGAGACTTAAAAAAAAGGGGAAAACTAAACAAATGAAAAGTCAATTCTTAAGACCTTAGCGTCCTGGAGACATTGGTCGGACACCTCGCACGCATTTCAAGCAGACCATTTTTCTACTGACGTGTGTGCAGAACTCTGTATATGCGAGAGTGTGTGCTTGTTGTATACATTTAGTAAGGGGGAGTGTATGTGCTTAAGATATAAATTTAAATATAAACGAGACTTTCTTCGGGAGGTTTTGGTCTCGATCTAACGATAAGTGAACTTATGAGATTTTATTTGTATTTATAGTTTTCATCCGTTTTTTTCTTTTTTCTTTTTTTTTACAAACTAACTAAACATTACAGAATATTTCATTTCATATATATTTTGTTTTTGTTTTGTGTTAAATTTTATCTGTTTTCATTGTTCTTCCAGTGAACTGTGGATGGTGGGAGAGGGCGGGGCAAATGAAGGTTAAATGTGGGACTGGAGGGGAGGGAAGGCGATTATTGAAAGTAGGATTCCTAAGGAATCATTTCACTTATAATGTATCTGCATTATTGGTGATTGCGTTCTCGTGGAGATTATTGCACAAAGCGTACCATCATTTCTAATTTTTGTAGCAGCATTTTGTTGTAATTGAAAACTTTTTGTTTTTGTTGAATTAAACAAATTAAAATACATCTGTGCTGTATTTATGCTTATTTGAAAAACAAAAAAAATGGGAAAAAAGTTTGTGTTTAGATTTGCTTGTTTTTTTTTTTAGATTTGAGCTTTCTGTGTTCAGTGATTCAGTAACCAGGCCCAGCCTAAGGTTGCGAAGCAAAAACAAACTGTTCTATCATACAACTTGTAACTTACTTATGCCTACGTGTTTAATGCGTAACGTTGTAAAATAATTGTAAAATAATATGTTAAAATGTAACTTCCCTTTCCCTCATTCCATTCTCCTTCTCTCCTCGTTCTTCGTTCTGTCTAATTCTCTCCTCTCTCGCGCACGCACTGGTGTGTTGATTGATTGATTGTGTTGTTGGTTGGTGTTGTTGCAGAAGTTTAATATTCCCTTCTTTTATTCATATATCCTTTTTTTGTTTTAATATACCACCGGATGTTGTTCGACGTTTGTTGGCAAATGTTGTAGTTGCATAGCAGCGCGTGCTATCGCTGAGGGATCGGCTCCAATTAGAGCAATCGGCACTGATGGCGGTTGTGGCTGTTGATGTGACTGTTGTGATTGTTGCTGAGCTTGTTGCTGCTGCTGCTGCTGTTGGTGCTGTTGATGACTTTGTTGTTGCTGTTGCTGATGCTGCTGCTGTTGTTGCTGTTGCCGATGTTCGGCTGCTTGTTGATGTTGAGCTGCTTGCTGAATGGATAGCTGCAACAATTGCTGTTGCTGTTGCAGTTGCTGTTGATGTTGGTGCTGTTGCTGCTGCTGCTGTTGATGGGATTGCTGCTTTTGACTTATATGTGAAGTAATTGTAGATGTTACCATTGGTACGAGGCCGGGCGCCAATAATGCTGGATTAACGGGATTATTTGCACTTGAGCTGCCTGCAGTTGAAGTGATCTGCTGTATTGTGTGCATCGTTGGTGGTTGATGAGGAACTATAAGTAAATGTTTAAAAATTTGTTAATTTCTACTGGGTCGTGCCTAGGAAGCACTTTTTAATTAGCTTTGCCTTTAAAATAATATAATGGGGTTAGGTTATGTTAAATGATGTCAAAAAATGTACAAATGTATGTAAGAGTGTGAGATATGAGATATTTTAGAAGATAACAAAATGTATGATATGATACATTAACTCACTTATTATCGGATTGACCTCCTGTTTGATTTGCGTCAGTATACCCGGAATTGGTGTCGGAGGCGGAGGCATAACAGCATCGGGATGATTCATTTTCATGTGACGCTTGAGATTCCCTCTCTCAACAAATGCCTTACTACACATTGTGCACGCATGCGGTTTCTCACCTGAATGCGAACGCATATGTGACACCAAATGACCTGAGGACGATGCAATATGCAAAGGATCTATTAATAAGTTCAGCAGGAAAAAAAAAAACAGAAATACATATATTTTAACAGGCTGGGACACAACTGCCTCAAGTACCTTTGCATATGAAGTTCTTCGGGCATTTCTCACAAGAAAATGGACGTTCACACTCTTGACCCTTGGTGTGACTGCGCTGATGGAAGAGCAAATTGCCTTTGAGCGGAAAACTTTTGCCGCATGTTTCGCATGCGAAGGGCCGATCTCCGGTATGACAACGTGACATATGATTGATCAAATGCTCCTTACGTGTGAACGGTTTGTTGCAAACATTACAGCAATGTGGGTTGTCGCTTGAATGCTGTCGCATGTGGTTGTTCAAGTGCTCCTTACGGGTGAACGTCTTTTGGCAGTATTCGCATTTGTGGGGCGAATCGCCTGTATGCAACCGGATGTGATTTGTTAGGTGTTCCTTGCGTGTAAATGTTTTTTTGCAGTAGGTGCAACGATGAGGCGACTCACCCGTATGTTGGCGCACATGATTGGTCAGATGTTCTTTCCTTGTGAAGGTTTTCGTGCAGTAGGTGCATTTATGCGGTGATTCTCCAGTATGCTGACGGATATGGTTCACCATATGATCTTTCCGTGTAAACGCCTTGGTACAGTAGGTGCACTTGAAGGGGGTCTCGCCTGTGTGTTGACGAATGTGATTCACTAGGTGTTCCTTACGAGTGAAGGTCTTCAAGCAATAGGTGCAGCGATGTGGTGACTCACCCGTATGTTGGCGGACATGGTTCAGTAGGTGCTCCTTCCTGGTGAACGTCTTCGCACAGAAATCACAGCGATGAGGGGTTTCTCCTTTGTAAAACAACAAAATAACACTAAGTACTTGGACAAAGCACAACAATTTTTGCTAACACAAACAAAAACACAGCCTGCAACCTAACGACGCATCAGAAACGGGTAGACGTGTAGTATATAGGGGGAATCGAAGTATGATCGCATTGAATCATTGCAATTGATTATAACAATCAGTTGAGTCAGTTAAGGCAACTCTTACATTGCCAAGAGGAAAAAACAAAAACATTCTGATGATAACAGGAATCTGCCTACGATAAAGTCAGGTCGCCTTTTCGAGAACAAACTCAAAATCAAATAGATCTACGTTCAGTTACCGAATTTCAATTACCTGTGTGCCATAGAATATGATTGGTGAAGTGTTCCTTTCTGCTAAAACTCTTGCCGCATATCTCACACCGGAATGGTGTATCGTTCGTATGGGATCGCATATGATTGGCTAGATGTTCCTTCCTGGTGTACTTCTTCCCACATATATCGCACTGATGCGGTGTCTGACCTGGAAAAGAGGAGAACACGATGCGCTATCTAAACTAACGTTACAGTATGGTTTATGCCTGCCAACCTGTATGCCACATGTAATGGTTTAGATAGTGCTCTTTCCGCGTAAAAGATTTCTTACAAATATCGCAACGATGCGGCGTCTCCCCGGTATGCTTGCGCACATGATTCACCATGTGTTCCTTTCGCGTAAATGTTTTCGCACAATACTGGCAACGGAATGGCGTCTCGCCCGTATGACTGCGAAAGTGGTTGTCCAAATGCTCTTTGCGGGCAAATGTCTTCTGGCATATGGTGCACGCGAATGGCTTATCCGTCGAATGACGTTTCATATGCCTCTCAAGGCTGGCGTTGTTGGCAAATACATTGAAGCAAATGATACACGTAAACATTGGCCCGCCAATATGAATCTTACCATGACGGGTGAGATCTTGCGACGTTGTAAATCCCTGTCCGCATACTTGGCAATTGAATGGCTTACGTTCGCTATGATAGCGACGATGTACAATTAGTTGATAGCGAAATTGGAACATTTTGCCGCATATGTCACAGATATGCGTGCCGCCCATTATGGGTGTTCCATCGGGTGCTAATAATGGTGTATTTTGATCTACACCCATTCCTTGATTTTCCATTTTGGGCAGTATCAGATCACCGGATGCTGAAGGGCCACCACCTGGTGGCGGAGCAGTTTGACCACCCGAACCCGAACTGGTAAGGCTGTTGGTTGACACAATCGAATTGCCATTTGTCGACGGTGGCGGTGGTGGAGGTAGTGAACCAGTAACAGTACCACTCACAGAGGTATTGCCACCAGCATTTGAGGTTGATACATTCGTAGTAGGATGCGTTACCGTGTGCGATGATATCTGTTGTTGATTTATAACTTCACCATGAATCTTACCGAAGACCTCGTGATATGATAGAAATTGACTCAAATCTTCAATATTTACTTTGTACATTTCAACGCCATGCGGCTGCTTACCACTGACCATTTCTTGTTGTTCATTACCTCCACCAGTGCCGCCACCGGAACCGCCGGGAACTCCGCCACCTTGCAGTTTAACCATTTGTCCACCACCGCCACTAGATTCGGCAGATTGCGCATTGTTGCCACCACTGCCAGAATTCATTTTCGATGAAACGGAAGATGCTGGATTTACATGAGCCATGTGATTATTCTGTTTGCCATTTGCGAAAGGTTTCTCCTCCTTTATGTCTTGCATACCGTGTGAGACGTGTCGATTGTCATCGGAGGACATCGTTCCTAAAGAAATATAGCTTTATTTTTATTTCATTGTCGTTTGTGTTGTAGTTTTAATTAAACAAAAAAAAGAAAATCAAAATCATTCAATTCATCCAAATACATAAATTAAACTAATTTAACGCTAGAACTATGCGCTATGCAATGGAAATGCTTCAATTACCATGGACGTGCAGTGAGTCCGGATGACGTGGAGCTGCAATAATTGTGCCATTCGGAAGCTGCTGTTGATTCATCGATGAGTTTGTTAACATTGGATTGGGTATTTGCAACGACGTTGCACCAACTGATGAGACAATGTGTGCCGGTGATTGTGTGTGCGAGTTTGACGATAGTTGATCTTGTTTAGAATTTCCTGATTTTGCTGACGAACTCGAATGAGATGGTATCGGAGGCGGTAGTGTAGGAACTGCTGAGGTTGTTGGCGTTACACCAATATTATATGGCGGCTGACCTGGACCCTGAAATAGATTGGTAACAACCCAGTACTTTCCAAGCTGAAATGTTCAACAAAAGAAATAAATGCAATTAGTATGAGTATTTGAGGAGATCGTGCTGAAAGGGACTTAAATCATATGAAGTATGGATAGAAAGACAGACTTTAGGACTTGATCGATGGGCTTGAAGACCTTCTGTCTCTCACTAGACACAGCAAAGACTGGAAAACAGGTTAATACGAAATTCGTCTCGCAAGAGAAAAGAGGGATTATCAGTTCAAACAGACACTTATTTTCCCAAAAGCAAAAACAGCAGGTTAAAACATGAAAACAAACTTATGTAAGGGTCGAGGTCATCTAGTGATAACAGTTAATCATTCAGATCCAAGAATGTGATTGTAAAAATGATTCGCTTAGACCATTCGGAAACCATTGTGTTTGAAAGATTTAGTCTTCAGTGACGAGAGTCACATCATTTGGTGAATAATATAATAATATTGGTGGTGCGAAAGTCCGAGGCGGACCTGCACCTAGCTTCTCAGCAACCACTCGTGTTGTAAGTGCTATTGTACTTTCACGAGCGGACGGGACCTACAATTTTATGCCGACTCCGAAAGGCAAAGTTGAGTTGAGAAGCTTGGTTGGAATTCGAAAGAGGTCGAAGCCGTGAATTATGAAAGTTGGTACATTGGGGATTCGAACCTGGCACCCTCTGCGTAGCAGTCGACGCACTAACCCACTACGCCACGGCGACTCACTCATTTGGAGAATGCTGTCATGTATTTACGTAAAAGCGGATAGCCGCTCTAAGGTATACTTTCAGAATGAGCATTCTCGTGAACCTCGGTTACATATTCCATAGTTTGTTAGGCTTACTAAAAGCATATGCACATTCCAAGAACTAGTGCACGGATGCTATTGTTCCTCCGTTATGAGTTGTATCTTATGAGTTATGTGTTTAGAGATTAGGCGGTCAAGTTGAAAGTGTGCACAGAAGAAAACTTGAGCGCTTCCAACTAACGAACCTTTTCGTGTATACTCAGTCATTATTAGTAACTTGATAACTTCAATAGCAACGTTCTTCAGTTTTCAGATAAGAAAATGCTTATGTGCTCAATCGAAGCTTCACTTGAAAGAAATATTAATGATGACAACCCACGCCATGCTCGGTAACAACTTGAGGAACAGTACGATTGTCAATGATAATCGTCACCAACCAGCTGAGCTAAGCGATGCTGTAGAGGACAAACATCATTTGCAGATCAAGGAAGACGAAGAGTGAAAGCACCCGAGGACTCGTCTACTCCTTCGATTGGCTAGTTCCTCATCATGTGGCTAATTCTCTAGATGTGGTGACAGGTCCAAACCCCAAAATTACCAATTTTCTTCCTAGACACTGACAATGCTCTAAAAGTATTTTAGTCTACGTTGCCAAACATTGCCGTTCTCAGCCGGCTTAAGACAGCAGCTCTCTTTCAATAATCATAGAATAGAAGCATGCACAACATGTGTGGCTATTCCCGACGCTAAGCCCTTGCTCATCTCGGCATGTTGCACCACAAATATGGATTATACAGTGGACATTCCCGCCGTACTTCTCCCTAACTCGAAGTTTTCCGCCATATTTTAAGTAGAGTTCTTTCAATTGTCCCTACAAAAACCTCTCACTAAGTCAAGCTTCCACTAACACGCACAGATTATGGTGTCCCGCAATAATTCGACTTAGGAAGAGACCACTGTATCATGTTCTGATCTTTACCCATCCCGGGGGGAACACTATTACTACCCTGGAGTGCCTAGACTCGGAGGTTGATATAGACATAAAAAGACTTAAACACACTTGACACTTGAAACTGACACAAGACGAGATGCCTTGTAAATACCAGTACAAAATATTAAGGAACGTTGAGTTTGTGCCATTGTGCTGGAGGGTTTAAGGGTAACGTTCAACTTTAACTTGTAACACCAAGAAAATGGTTCTGTGTAGTCTATAAACCTTGTATACTACTCTAGAGTGTCACTGTTTTGGAGCAGCGTAGCATATCAGTAAAAACTTAAGATACGATTTTTTGAAATATTCTTGGAGGAGAACGCGAACTCTACGATCTTTTCAAGATGTGGGCGAAGTTCAGAGGGCCGTCTGGCTTTGCCACATCGAGCACATGCACATCAACGTTCCAGCTAATAGGGTCTTTGAGTCCGAGGCGCCTGGTTGGAGACCGAATCTCCTTTATAAAGACCAAGTAGTCGCGGATGCAAGACAGCTTGACCTTGATGGCTGGAGCCAGCGTGGCCAGGAACGTCAGCAATGGAAGGCAATTGTTCAAGCTTGGAAACTCCAAGGGTCACCGTCCTGATAAAGACTGAATCTCCTTTATAAAGACCAAGTAATAGCGGAGCAAGACAGCTTGGCCTTAATGACTGGAGGCAGTGTGGCCAGGAACGTCGTGGAAGGCAATTGCTCAGGTTCTGACACTCCACGAGTCTCCGTCCTGATAAGTATAAAAGGAAGATACCTACCGTCTGAATTAAAATCCATCAGTTTGAGCGAGAATCGTGTCCCAGACTCACAAATGACAATATCGAACCTCTGGCACTATATGCACGCTGCATTCAGATTAAAATGGCACCTCATTCGGAACTTCGTTAAAGAATCGAAAAGCTGATGTTGGCAAAACAATATAAAAACCCTTTGCCAAGTCAAGGATTGGTTGAAAATTCTATAAAATAACAAGCTCACGGTCGATAAACCGTCCTCCCTCCCTGGTCGAAGGCTCCCCCGAAAGCCGCAAAATTGATTCATACGTGTAAACAAATCTCATTTTTTCAAAAATAATTCCTCAAAATCCAATCGTAATTTATAGAAATCAAGATTCAATCAAAAAAAAAGAAGAGAGAGCAAAAAAGAAAAATGTCATTAATCCCATTTGTCGATTCCATTCCCAGATAAAGACTTCAAACACAAAACTGACTCTATTCCACTTCCATAAGTCTGACAATAAGCGATTATGTACACTATAAAGCATTTAAATACACATTGGAAAACCATTTACGAAAAGAGGTGTGTACACACAAGAACATTGTCAATCTACCAAGTAACCATCCCCCATCACAAAACGCAAGAGAGAGAGCGAGAACAGGAAGCCGAAACTCTCACAACGAATTCTTTTTTTTTTTTTTTGCTTTTTCATTTTTCATTTTTATATCGTATTTGGTTAAAAAAGAAAATATCACAAGCATTACTGAGGGGGGGCAGCTTACAGACCCTCGAAACTGCATAATATAAAATTTCGCCACGTGGTGAGGATTGAAACACTCGCCTGCACTTCCAATTGAAGTAACGCTTGACAATATTTTCTTTACCCACGGTACATCTAAACATTGCAATTTTTTTTTTTTTGGTTATAATTCTGCTTACATGTGGAGAGCTCGATACGAGCGATGGTTGGTGGTGTTGATGTTGTTGTTTCGATACATCGGAATCGATCCCGCCAACAGGCTGAATAACTCCGCTAATACCAGGATTTTCGTGATGTTGTTGCTGGACATGTTGCTGTAACATTTTTCGTTTTTTGTTTGGTATTTTTTTGTTGTATTTACGTTAAAAATTAGTGCTTGCTTATCAAAGGATACTTAAATACGGGAGGGATTTAGCGTGAAATGTAAGATGAGAATGATGCGCGCCCTACCGTCGCCGTCGCCGCACTTAGTCACACTCTCGCATGCAATTGAACTTGGCGTAATTGGGCATAGCTCTTAACGAATACACAACATAAATGGAATTCCGTCCATAATTTATTGATTTTTCTCTAACTAAATGATGATTATTATTACGATGATGATGATTAAAATTACATTACAAATATATATCTTAAGGGATGAAGAACAGCGGGGAACGAGAAAGAGAGACAGAGAGTGAGAGTGGGTGCTGGCTGACTGGCTGGTTGGTTGGCTCTGGCTGTGTGTCGGGCTGGTAGACAACCAAAAAACGGCTTTGAATCGGGGTGGTAGCATGATGGTGTGGTGGTGTGTTTGCTTAGCTGGAGTTTAGGATTTGAGAGCAATTCAGGGAGAGTAAGATAAATGTGTACATATGCATGGATGTATGCTGTATTCACACATGACAATGAAACGACAGTAGTGGTGTGATACACAATTTAGTGTTGCCAGTCGAGACTACATTCATTAGTAGAACAAGTTAACCGCTTCTAAATGCGATCAAACTTGAATGACCAAGTCATTCATAGAGATCACGGCTTTAGGTATTATCTTCGTTTTTATGCGTTTTATATGTGTCTTCACAGAATTCGGTATCGAATTTCAAATCTCGTGTGAAGATGATGTCTTTTGCATTTGAAGTGATTTTCATTTCGCCTACTCAACGATATTCGATACCCTTCTCTTCGGCCTGAGCGTCTTTTAATCTACACAATCACAATCGTGTTCAATTGTATCTCTTAGGAATCCCAATATGCATTCAATACTTCGTATCAATGAGTTACTTTCATGAATTTGACGATCATCACAAGAAGATAATGCACAAGTCTATGATCTGATCATGCATAGTTAAGCAGTAAAAATGAGAGAAACGTATCACGATATCTGACGTGGGCGGAACTTTGAATTAGCACATGTGTGCTAATGGAGAAGTCGATAGAAGGCGAAGATTCTTAAAAGGAATGACTTCTCATTTCGTGTTATTTTCGTAGAAGCTCAGCATCTTTGTGAGCACATTGAATTGCATGTTTGAAAATATCTATTTCAAGGCCAACAGAAATCGGTGAAATTGAATATTTTGCTCTGTAGGGGGGTTTCAGTTACTAACGCCTGGAAAGGCAAACAATTTGCAGGGTGATAGTTGCGACACATTTGATAGAATTCCGGAAACGAAAATGTTTGTGTTGTGAAATTCTTGGTCACCAAATAATGGAAAAACTGTCATTGGAGATGTTGCTTTAGCTTTGTGTTGGCAGACATGACGCGAAGTTCATACATTCTCCTATTTTTACATACACAGCGGGGAGTCCGCTAAGTTGAATTTTCACCGGATACCACGACCCGTTCGAGTTATAGAGAGTTTCGACTTAAGGAGAGTCCACTGTAGTAAGGGCAGTGTCAATGGAACCAACTGAATTAAGAAAGCTGTGAAAATTCAAGAGAATCCTCTTAACACGCTGTCGTGAGCTGGTGTGGGCAGACACATCGTGCATTACAAGTTCCTAGAAAAGACTATTAGCATTACCGAGACCGAGATAATGCATAGAGGTTCATTTGAAGTTGCCACATATCTATCAACTTCCAGTCATAACGACCCCCCCTATTCTAGATATCTTTATGGCTTTGTTTTCTGATTTCTGCAATAATTCATAGGTCTCTGGTTAGCCTCAATTGGATCGAAGAAAAAGCGATAAACTGATAAAAATGCTACGCTCATACGGCCGCGCAGATCTTCCTATCCTCCTATCAATTGGACACACAACACAGAGACTCACATATCATTCATTATCAAAAGACAAAAATAACTAAGCATATTAAATAAAAAATGATTACGTTTATTTTAGTAAACATTTTACAAGATAAAAAAAAACTCCAGATTTGGAATAGTTTAAGACCTCTCCACCCATCAAGTGGAATAACACACGCCATGACTGTACGGTATTAAGGCACATCATAGCCAGGTGATGAGGTTGATTTTGATTGCACTAGTCATAGTTTGCGCTGCCTTGCGTTCCCTAATCAGCGCTGATTGAGAATGGAAATAAAAATAAATCTAAGTGCCAGAGGTGATAATTTGTGTTTTTCCACCAAACCGCTAAATATTCTGGGGGCGTTTGCAAACGTTTTTTTTTTTTTTTGGAACACCTTTGCCTATGTCCTTGGGGGCTGCACAGTTTAAATATTCTGACTTAGCGGAGAAGATTTGGAAATATAATAATAGATGTGAAAGAAAAAGTGTCCCATCAACGACGGGTTTATTTGAGAACGTCATCTTCTGTGAAGAATAAAATTATATATGTTCTCTCCGACTGTTGATGGGCTGACACATCGCAGCGTCATCTTTCCACGTATTGTCTCGTTCATAAATCTGAAGTGCATATTCTTCATCCCATCAAGGGAAACGTTAAATTTCATACAAATAACGAAAATAGATCATGTATGCGGGTCTATCTTTCAGCACGGGGTTTGATCTACATATACACGATGGGGGTAACGACAGAGTAAAACTGAACTTCGATTGTGAACAGAACATAAGAAAATATTTCCACATGGTAATGGTGGATGCCGTGGCGTAGTGGGCAAGTGCGTCGACTCTTACACACAAAGTGCCAGGTCCGATACCCGAATTCGCTGACAATGCTCAAGGAGTATTCCTGTGTATTGTACCATTTGCCAATAAGACTGGGTCCACGCAAGCAACATCTTCGGAGCTTTCGTCCATCCAAGCCACTGTTGAAAGGCTGCAGTTTGTATGCAATTGACAGTTCAAATCAGCAGACATGAACAGAGTTGCGTTGTAGTGATTTTTACTGACATTTAATTTGCTTTTATTTGATGGCTTACACTAGACATTTGGCGAACTTGAATTGGCCAGGCAGTTACACATTTCCGTTTTTATCGTCTCTGCATGTATGAGAAACAGTGGGCGACACTTTGTATGCCAAAGTAGGTATAGCATATCATGTACCAGTCTGGCGTTCAAATATTCATACAGATGTACCAGCACTGCTTATTCTCAGCAGATTCATTCTCCTGCTCACAGTTCAAAAAACAACAAATGAACTAAAAATCTGCCCTCTCGATTGATGGATTTTGGGGCTCTTCTTTATTTGACGCTACAGTCTGAGTTGAACCCGGGCCTCAGCCGTCAAGCTTCTCCAACTGGCACGACTACTGCCTCCAGTGTCGCACGCAAAGTTGGTTGAGGTCCTTTTCCATATGGGTGCGCCACTTTAACCGCGCCTGTCGCGTTGTCCCACAGTTTTAGAGTCGAAAACTCTGGAGCTCATAATCCAAATAGTCAAATATCAAGTGTGAAAGAAGACATATTAACTGCAGACCTAAAAATGTATTCACAGGCGGGCGCTGCTGTTGCAGCACAGTTGACTGAATCCTTGAAAACAGAATTGCATATTTTTACATATTCCACCTGATCTAAACACTTCTCGGCAGACTATGGAGAAAGCTCCAAGTGTTGCTCATAGTATGAATAAGTGGGTAAAGACCTCAGACTTTCGAGTGACTGCACAAAGGGCATTTGCTTAATCTATGTACGTTTCCTCTTTGTGGGAGACCAGCCACTGTAGTCCTACCTGAGTCAAAATGGAAAGAAAACACCTGCAGAATAGTTCACAAGTGACATACACAATGTCCAAATAGCAACTATGAGACAAAATTCTCTTCACATATTCTCCTCATTTAACCCCTTTAAAGACGCAAACCTTAATTTGCGCAAGACCTTTCATATTTAAACCACAAGTCAACATTTTGGATGCGCCTTAATTCTTCGGTTACATAAATTAAAAGATGAAACAGAATTCATTGATTTTTACATACGCACGAATGTGTGCACGAACAAATCTATGTACAAGGTTTCCCCTATTTAACGACTGACAAAACTCTAATTCAATTGACACATGACGTATCAATGTCATTACTTTCAAGCTGGGATTGGATTTTGTAAACGTTTTAAAGTAAACCGAATGTAAATCGAAACTCGTAGCAACAATGGCATTATGCAATCGTTCAGGTTAAAACATTCATCATCACCGGCAATGTGCATTGGGATATATTCAGCTTTTTGATTGAGGGTAGGTTTGAGGTTAGGCGACGAAGTTGCAGAATGTTCCCTTCTCAGTTGCAACCATCGACGATTATCGTTTGTATATATGCAACGTGTAAATGTTAAATACATAGCTTGACACAAAAATTGAGAAGAATAAGTAAGAGTATTTGTCTAAAGTTGAGTTAATGTCAGTACCTATTGTACAGTGTTACTTATGTTTGGGATCAGGCTACAGTCCGGCATGGACTTGGAGAACGTGATGTTTGCAACGAAACACATTTTTCTCACAATATTACGCGACTTGTTGATTCACATCAACTTTGATAGTATGGCCCATATGGTACATCCACCTGCCTTCACTCAGACATCAATTATCCAACGCAAGTAGATTCGAGATGAATGGATTTCGAAAAGAAGCACAGTTGCATAGGAACGAAGAGACTGCCTTTCAACTATCTACCTCTCACAACATTTGTCGAGATAAACACATCGAACGAATGGACCAGTGTTGTGCTTTACTTTCATGAGAAATGATCGGTAGATCTCTGTCGTGTGAATAATTTCGCATGCACTTGCTAACAACATGTGCATGCGGGAGTTGTCTGCGTGTGTGGTCGTTGTTAAAAAGCAGGTCCTTACAAGGAATACGAGAAGCTTTAGGTGGGACCATCTGAAGGTGGAAGCGCATTTGATTCATGTCTTATATTCTTTCATCAACTGCTGAGCCATGTTGTCAGACGAATTTCTTATAATTTACTCCTCAGTTCCAAAATAACTCTCAACCGGCAAACGAATAAGATTCCGCATCCTCGTGGCACCTTAGAAACTAGACAATGAAACATCTGTCATTTCGAACACGTAAACATCATGCAATCACATGTTCACTGCCATGAATCACTTGTGCTGACGAGTTCGCACTCGATGCTAAACAGTCAACAAGCTTAGCCAAATGCCGAACATCCTCTTTGTCATTTCTAGTTAGAATTCTTCCCGCTTATCCGCAAACAGCAGGTAATGCTCAATCCATAGATTAAGTTTGCAAAAGACTCCAATAGAAAAAAAAATCCAATACGATTGTTTTCAAATAACTCAACCCGCTGTCACAAATCAGCAAACTTTAAAATAACGCACGGTAAAGGATTACGGATTTGTTGAATTTCGCACAATTACCACTGGCAACACCGTGCAACACAATGAAAGGGCGGATGTTGTATGAATATGTGCTCCGACATGATGAGAGGTGGTGCAAACAAATAACTCACGTGGGGATACTAGTCGAAATCTACTTAACAAAAAAGTTTCTTTGAATTTTCTTCAGTTAACAAAATAATGACAATGAAATATATTGTACATCAAAAATTTTCTGCATGAAAACCACTTACTTCGTTCAATTGTTGCGGATGTCGCTGGTGAGCGAGTTGTTGCTGTTGCTGCTGTTGTTGATGTTGATGGTGCTGCTGCTGTTGTTGTTGCTGGGCTTGCTGCGGTGAATGCCGACTTTGTTGAGAGTCATTCGGATTTGATGACGACTCGCCAGGAGCCGATGAATGATCCGAATTCATATTTCTTATGTCCCCTCTTATGTGAATTATTCATATACAAATTAGAAAATGTTTCATCAAATACTCCAACCAAACTATACGGAAAAAAAAAACGTAACTAACGCGCTCTCTTCCACTTTCTTTACTTCCCTCCAATTAGCTTTTTAACAATTATTTTTTTTGTTCTTTTTTTTTTTACAAATTCTTACTGTTTATTCCCAGAGTGTATATATTCTATTTAATATAACAATTCTCTTCCTCTCACTGCTGTGCAAAGAACGAAATTTCTGCTTTTAACAAACAAAAATGTGTAAATACAGAAGTAAAAAAAAAAATAAAAATAAATTCTCCCCTCACAATCGGGACGCCGCCATTTGTGAATACGACGACGGCGACGGTTATGATGGTGGAGAGCACGGCGACGGCGAATGACGCATGCCCACAAAGGTCAATTTCATTTCCAATGGGGTACACCACAATATATTTTCGTTTTTTGTCATTTTTTTCGTTTTTCGTTTTTGGTTTTTCTACTTTTTTTCTTTTTGTTTGAATTTCACATTTTTTTCTGGCTAAAATTCACCGGAAATCTGGTCTATTGGATCGGTTTCACTGTTTTTTTTTTTTTTTTGATTCTTCACACGCTTCTATCAAACGCGGCAAAAAAATTTTTTTCCCATAAAATTTCACGAAAGTGAAAGAAAAAAAAATAACATCTCGCGGTAATGGTGGAGCGGAGTCGGAGTTACACCTTGGTTCCTTCGTCGTCGTCGCCTCTTGTCCTTCTTTTTTAGTCGTAATATGGAGTGGACCCGTTTTATGAAAATGTCATCACATTTTTGTTGGCTGATTTGCAGATGAATTTGTTAACACACTGGCACAATTTATGAATTATATGTTGGGTCGAGTGTTAATACACTCTTGAACATAATAGAAATGTTGAAAATGGAATTTTCCGATAGGAAAATTGTGGTTTTTCTTACGAGAAAACTTTCGTAGTGCAAAAAACGCAAACAAAATGGGCATCACCAATACGTGCGCGCTGAGGAGGGCAAATTGATGGTACGACTGTACAACTAAATGAGTAGTGTATTTATATGGGCCGATGCATTGGTGTGATTTACATTTTCTAAGGGCGCGTGATTGGTAAATTGAATTTATTGCTGATCATGGTTATGCATAATTTATTAAAATAGACATAGATTTTGACCAGCAAAAACAAAGAGATAAATCAGCTTGACCAAATATCTTTTGAAAGTCGAATAAATCCGCTTTGGCTCATGCGTGTCTCGAGGCTTTTTAATGAGAGAACATGTCATATGCAATTAAATAGTAAATAGATCAAAAATTCCTGAATCCGAAATAAATCTTTTCTTTTTCTAAGACATCCTCAAAATAAAGTGTCCTTAAAAATATGTGACAAACAACATAATCTGTTGCTACATATGGTATTACAATTATTATAAAAATACGACCTATTTATTTTACCCTCTAATTTTGTATTGACGTCACGCAAAAAAAAACCAATGCAAAGAGTAATTAACTGCCTTTTCTTATCCACGAAACTGGCTCTTATATCTGAGATCTTTCATCACAAATTAAAAAAAAATAGCAAATTTTTCTGAAGAGCCCTCCTTTAATAAGAAAAAAATATTTCCTGAACTCACCTTGAAACCAATCATTCGCTGAATGCTTTCATGTGTTTCACTGTTTGTCAAGTTGGCTGTCCTGCATAAATTTGCAACAGTGAACTTTGAATTGAAACCGCCATCCATTTTAAAGTATTTCATCCTTGAGCGGCTTCAAATCCTTTTGACTGAACATTTATTCACTTGTTATACAAATTGTGATACACAATACACCTATACAGGGCTGTTAAATATAGACTGCTCAAGTTTTATTTCATTTTATTTGACTCATTTTAAGTTACAAAAAGCAATTCTCTCAAAAAAATGGCACAATTCAATTATTTAAACGAAATCAACAGTGTACTCACCATGGACGGAGAATTGACCCGTGGTCCAGCACCACGATGGCAGAAGAAGCTTGACAATTCAACGGCAAATTTGAGTACAAGCATAAATAATGCATCGCGTTCGGTGCTATCAATGTCGAGTTTGTCAGCTGCTCTGTCGCAGACGAAGACTCCTGGCAAAAATGGTGATGGAAAAGGTAAGATTTAGAGCTTACTCCTTTGGGGTTTCATATCTACAGAGATTGTGTGTGTTGGCAGGAAGAAAAACTCCAACGCCAAGTAAAGGCGCAAAGACACCGTCTGGAGGTGATCGATTTATTCCAAACCGAAGCACAAGCAACTTCGATATCGGACACTACTTGGTAAGTTTCTTTCATTCCGTCCGTGTCGAGCACTATTTAACAACCCTCAATATAGATTAAACAAGAACAAGAGAAGACATCTGACGACGAGAATGAAAAAAACAACAGAATGACTCCATCGAAGAGTGATCATCAGCGATTGATCTCAGAATCGATGCAAGTGGGTGACGTCAAGGGCACTCGCATCCTCTCCTACCAAAACAAAGCCCCTGCCGCCCCAGAATCTCATCAAAACCCCAACAAAGTTGTTTACTCGATAAAGACGCCGATCTCGACGAAAAGTGGATCAAGATACATTCCGACAACTTCAGACCGCATCCTCGACGCACCCGACATAATCAACGATTACTGTGAGTATCATATTCAAACCGCACTTGACAAAGTAGTGAATTCAATTCCGGCCTCTACTGAACAGATCTTAACTTAATGGACTGGAGCTCTGACAATGTCGTCACGGTAGCCTTAGGCAACGCAGTTTACCTCTGGAATGCCGGCACTGGAAACATCGAACAACTGGTCGAATATGAAGACGGTGACCATGCATGCTCCTTGGCATGGATCCAAGAAGGACACATTCTAGCGATCGGCAACAATTCTGGTGTTGTTGAGCTGTGGGACTGTTCAAAGATTAAGCGTCTTCGTGTTATGGATGGACATTCTGCTCGAGTTGGAGCCCTCGGGTGGAATTCTTTCCTAGTCTCTTCAGGCAGCCGCGACGGCACCATTGTCAACCACGACGTTCGACAGAGGGAGCATAAAGTCGCCACACTGAATGGTCACACACAGGAAGTGTGCGGTCTCAAGTGGTCAACCGAATTCAAGTATCTAGCAAGCGGTGGCAACGACAACATGGTCAATGTCTGGCCATCAGCCGGTGGCTCGGGATCTGCAGGCACTGAACCTCTGCATGTACTCAATCAACATCAAGCAGCTGTTCGTGCTCTAGCCTGGTGCCCTTGGCTTCCAAATGTCCTGGCTACTGGCGGTGGAACCGCTGACAGATGCATCAAATTCTGGAACGTCAACAATGGTTCGCTCATCAACTCGGTTGACTCAAAATCTCAAGTGTGTGCGCTCTTGTGGTCGAAGAACTACAAGGAACTGATGTCGGCACATGGATTCGCCAACAATCAGCTGACAATTTGGAAGTATCCCTCGATGGTGAAGCAAGCTGAACTCACTGGGCACACATCGAGAGTTTTGCAAATGGCAATGTCCCCAGATGGAAGCACGGTCATCAGCGCCGGAGCCGATGAGACACTGCGACTATGGAACTGTTTTGCCCCAGATCCGCATCTAGCTAAGAAGACAACAATTGTAAGCAGCAATGTCAAGAAGAGCGTGTTCCGGCAAAGCATTCGGTAAAAGGACATGTTACACGGAATTTTTGACTTAGTTTAGTTTATTTTATCTTATTTTTTTTCGCTGTAACGATGGATGTGCCTGTATTTGTTTTTTTGTTTGCCATAATTTTTTATACAAATATTTAAATAAAATAATCTTTTTTACGAGATTTGGAATTTTGAATGAGCAATTTCTGATGGTACACGAGTAGGATAACCAGTCTCACATGGTTGTTTGGTACTACGTGTTTGAAGAGAGAGCGGATAGTGGCCGACAGCCAATGTGAAACGTTTGTCTCCTATTGCGCGAAGGTGGAAGGGATTTTTCACAGAGTATTCTCTCCAAGCCAGTTTTCCTTCAGGAATTTGGGAATGAGAGATGGTTGTAGTGACTTAATTTCTTCCTCTGGTGTAAGGTGCTTGCCCAGACAACATTGTCTTTTGTGGACTTGTGCCTCATAAAAAATGTTCTGGGATTTCATTAGATTCATCACAGAATTTTCCGATACCCTCTTTTGATACTCTTAATTTCGTTACGGGTTCCCTGAGTCTTGAGTCTGCCCTGTAAGAGTGTTGGGATTCGGAGATTGCTCTAGCTTATCTTGATACATGCCTCAAACCTCTTTCGGTTGTATTGACCTAAGAGTTTCTTGGTTCAAGGTTTCTGTCCGGTCTCTTCTTTCCAGTTCCCTCAATTCTTCTCTGAGGACATGGTCTCCTAAAGCGAAGAGTGATTCGGAGCCTATGAAAGATTTCGAAGCTCTTTTTCTAGCGTGTGAGTCGGTAATTTCATTGCCCTCTTTCCCTTAATGTGCAGGTACTCAGCTGAGTGTTACTCTGTTTCTCCTGCTTAACTCTTTAAGCTTCTGTAGGTCTTCCTTTAGAAGCTTGGATTTGAACAAAGCCTTGCCACATGTAGTCCCTTGAGAAAAAAATGTCCTATCAAACTAGTAACCGAACCCGCATAGCATATTCAACGACATTTTATTGCAAAGTTACTCTAACAATGAAAGTAGGGTTTGCAAAGGATATCGCTTTCAATATTCAACTGTTTTGAAAATTGGACTCTTTATAAATTAGAGCAAAGAATCGTATAATATTACCCCGGCATCAGATTTACCTGTACACCGTCATTTTACCGATTCGTTCAGTGAATACACTCATCCTCACTTGACGCTTGACATCTCACCCCGTCAATCGGTTTGCTGAAACAAGAAAAAGGAATTCGCAAATGTCAGTGGGCTGTTTACTTTTCTCCGTCAACGAGAAAACCAACCAATAATTTCTTATCGAGTTTTTGCTGTGTATTCATCAAATTTTGTTTTTGTTTTCATTTTATTTTCTCACAAACGAGTGTATATGTACAGTAGCAAATAATTACCAACAAAATTTTCGATTCGAAAAAGTAACAGCATAAAGAGCCCATTTCAATTCAAGTGCAAAACAACGACGGCGGAAACCCATTCAAATGTTCCACGCAATTGATGGATCGCAATTGTTGTTGCAACACTTATGATCCGTAGGAGTTTGTCATGAATTTTATTGCAACCTCGTCCACAAAGAGTCCTAGTTCTTCAACAACGCTAATGTAAGCCATCATATCTCATACCTAATAAGCATTTTTCTTTAATGTTGTTTTACTTTAATTATTTGCAAATATCTTACTATGTATATTTACTTAAAGCATTTGAATTTGTTTGTTTATCAAATACAGTATTTAGTTGCCAAGTAGAATCAAAACAGCGAACAGAAAAAAAGCACACATTCTCGTTTTGGACGAAAAAAAAAAAATTAATCTGTATGTACCTAATCCCCCCCATCCGCGAGTTTTCTTTTTAAGGATTTGCAAAAAAGAAAGATATCTTTGGGAGTTGCTGGACGTTGTATGGACTGAGGAGATATGAATGCGAAGTGATACGTGCCTCATTGTGGCCGAACATGCTTCACCGAAGATTGATTTAAAAAAAAAAACTGCGGTGACACTCTCAGCTGTGTGGTTGAATGCAAATTATCGATTTTCCACGTTCTTTCCATCCACCCCCCAGTCAGAAGGCGTTACTATTTTGTTCTGTTTCTTATCTAATTTAATAATAAGTACATATGACAAATACCGTGTTCCTAGGCTATACACTCTGTTCTAGATCATTGATTGTTAATAGTAACTAATTGTATAATTAAGTGTTAAACTTTGATAAGTGGTGTTGAATTTCTGATCAATTCATTTTGAGTTTTCGTTAATGGGTTACTTTTATTCTCTTAAATGCTCCCGTGTTTTGTTGTGTGGCCCAATTTTTTCAACTTTTGTTGAGCGATAAACTTGACGAGCATTGTATAAGTATTCGCCCTAATTCACCTTGCCTATCGGCATTTACTGCGATGCAAGCATTTCTACTTGGCGAAGTTTTCGTAAGTTTTATTTACTTTATTCAGCTCGACTTGACACAAGTGTACACCTCAGCCGTGGACGAATACGTGTTCATTTGAGCATTTATATTCCACCTCCTCCATTGTGTGGCGATTCGTTTGGGGGGAACTTAATTTATTTTAATAGGCAACTTTGACTTCAAATGTGTGCAATTGGGGTGAGTGTTGAGAGTCAATTTGGACTGACATCGTAGTTTGACCTCATGTCGTAACTTAATTTTCATTCTTAGAAATCAGGTTGGGCTTTCCCGGTGTGTCTTTGCACACTAAAACGTTTGAAACATTCTTTAATGAAATTGACTTTCTGTTTAAAACCAAGGCCGTTTGACTGCCCTCTTAATGCGACACTGATAATGTGTATGTTGCTTAAAATGGATTAACCGCGAATTGATTTTGTGCATTGATTAGGTTAGATTGTTGATAGGTCTTTCGATTTATACTGGCCATTGGGTTTAATGTGGCATTATTCTATGCCTCATTTCAGATTAAATGAGATATCATGTGAGGCTTTATTAATGCTCAATAACATTTGGTGAAATGTCAAATTTATAAAATTCAGGAGTTGTTATCGTTTTTGAGTCAAGAACGACGGCTGGTATTCCCATTCTGGTGACTGATACGAAACACAACCGCCATTAGCAACAGCGCATGTACCCACGTTAGCATTGGCACCATACTGTCTGGAATATAATTTACCACCGAATGAGCGATGACATAGCATGAAGTCGGCACACGACGTTTTCTAACCTCACTCCCTTTTGGAGGTTTATCAACACGATTTCCCAACTTCATCGGAAACATCCAATTAAAAAGGCAACGTAAAACAGAAATCATCATTGAAGCGTGACTTACCCTATTATTAGGTTTGATGGAAAATGTCTCAATTAGTGTTTGTTACCGCATTGACAAAAATTTAATGGTGAACCAGTTAGGTCTCAACTGATATCACACCGCGTTGAGTAACTGCAAACGTAAGGTAGAGTATTTCGTTTAACTGGCTGCTTATTCCACATACGTGTTTAAGAGATCAACGTCTGTTTCAATGAACCTGAAAGGTGTTAGACACGTCATGTGTTTGCCGACATGCACGCATTTGCAATGGAGCTTGACTCGTTTCACAAATGAATTTTGGCCCGTATAGTTACTCTGTTCATTATAAGTAGTAATCTTTTACGTTTTAAAAGTTTACAACAGCAAAAGTTCTTCCAAACGGATCCATACTTTCTCAAACTCAAAACATTTACTTACTTACCTTCTTTTCAGGCCGGCGTCCCATGAGGATCAGAGCCTGGGCAATTGGTGCCTTCAATGGCTGATGGTCCTGGGCAGGCTGCTTCCAGTAATCAAGACAATCTTCGCAATGATTTAGTATTTATACCGGAGATTCGTTCTTCCTTTCCTTGAGCGAGGAGGCTCGGATTCGGAGACCCTCGCTGGAGCGTTGGTCGATGTGGCCAATCCAGTACAGTCGACGGATTTTTGCCTTCCGGACTATATTCACATTGTGTAACAACTCGTAGAGTTCGTAGTTATTTCTTCGCCTCTATCCTCGCAGACGGAACCATATATCCGACGTAGAATATTTCTTTCAATGGCGCCAAGAATCAGCTCTGCTCTTTTCCTTTCGTCCAACTTCCCGCTCCATATAGCAGGACTGGCAGAATAAGAGTTTTGTAGAGCATGACTTTGGTCATTCGTGTCAGGAGTTTTGAGCCCAGTCGCGGTACGTGGGATATCCACTGTGATGTCGTTTGTGGAGGCCACGTTTTGCCCCGAGGTAAACAAACTACGTCGAAATTGTAGCTGTCGATCGTTGTATTTTGTCAAGGTGGTGTGCGACGGTTTTTGGTCGACAGCATATACTTGGTTTTATTCTCATTGACCTTGAGACCAGTTCAACTCAAAACCTATAACAGAACATATTTTGTGCTCCAAACAACTAATAAGAAATGGAGAATAATATAATCAAATTAGCGTCTCAATATTTGATGACCTTTCCAGAGCAGTGGCGCCCATTTCCCAATGATCGTTGTTTGGATTGAATTCGACTTGAAGTTAGCGACCATTCAAGTGCCGCTCAAATGCCCCAAAAACATCATAAGTTAGCATTGCAATCAAGCATTTTAGCGTAGCTATCTGCTGAGTACTATAGCGAGCAAACACTTCTGAGTCGTAAGCGTCTGACTAGCTTTATTGTTTGCGATCATAAAGAAAAAGATGTGTTTTGTGCGTTTATAAGCGGGAGTAAACTAGTCCGCGCCGGACAGTTGTGATTTCGGAGTTCAGGGGGAATTCGCTTCATTGGGACAGTCGCTTAATTGGGACAAATGAAAAATACCTGAAACACACCTTTCTCTCCGTTCTTTCCGCACTTCGTTTTATTGCGACAGCTGCTTAATTAGGACAAAACAAAATTAAGCCGAAATGTGGCAATAAAGCGATGATTACTCTTCTGAGACTGGAAGGCTCGGATACTTCCTCGATCTTCCCACAAACAGGTCACCAAGATGTACTTGTTGTACTTGCTGCTGCTTGTACTTCATATTTGAACTACTAAGGGCTCCTTTGTAGGTGTCCCAGTCGGTATCGATTCGTTTTATTAAAAAGTTCCCTAAGTCCCTGGCGGAAGTTATCAAGATCTGCACGTCACCAAGGCGGTTTCCGTTTCCCGCTAATCTTTCAGATGGGACAGGATCTGATAAGAGGATGATTCAAGAAATCAGTGAGTCTCTGAGCTCATAAAACAACCTCCGAAGGAATTAGCAGGTGGGATTTGTCAGTATTCGTGGATGGCCGTGGCGCTGTGGGTATGTGCGTCGACCCCTACGCAACTTTACCTCGCTGCCTGGACTTGATTCCCGGCAGGTACGACAAAAAATAATGAAACACAACCGCCATTAGCAACAGCGCATGTACCCACGTGTCTATGTTCACGATCCCACCTCTTTCGACTCGCTTACAATGCGATGGGCGATATGAGGTCCGAGAAAAGGGTGAGGTCCAAAACTTCTTGTCTATTTCTTGTTATGACGGTGGGATATATATATCCATACAAATTGCCAACATACTACTTGGGTAATTTAGGTTAGAGTGGCTGACTACCTAAAAGGTAGCCACATTTGCTCAGAGTAGGGCTGTTGTAGCTTAGAATATATATATTCTAAATTGTGTTCACCTCTATCATTTATACCCGTTCTCCCCCAGATGGTAGAGTGTGCGTTGGCATCACACGCCAGGATGAGTGCGATTTTAGATATCTCCTCATCCACGATCATTCTTCTCAGTATCAACATGGTTGTGTGCCAATTCCGCCGAAGTGAGCCATAAGCGCTGTGTGCAATTATAAGAAAAACTTTAAAAAATCATGTTTTTGACTAAGATCTCGACTCTTCGATCGAATTTTTTCGTCTGGAAGCGTATCCGTCATTTCGATGTAAAGCAGGACAGAGAGTGTTATTTTGTTGAATATGTGAGGCATTGCCTGAGTCACTAACAGTTACGAATACAATTTAATTAAATGACCGTCTCCCGGGTCACTGCTTCAGTTTGAATGGCAGACTGAAAGCAATTTATGGCCGCTTTCACACTCGCTAAATTCGTTACCGACTATTCAATCTTGTAGGCAAGAGTGGTGAGACGGGCTTGGGGGTAGACCGTGTCTCGTGAGCTTGGGATTTTCCGTATTCTCTTTTATCTTAGTTTTTTCTTCGAATTTCTATATTCATATGTTCTCAATGTTGGATATTGGAAGCATGCTATACATGTGTGAGAAAGAGATAACGCATGTGTGGGAAAGGTTGGGAAACATACAACATTGAGAATTGAAGTCCTAGCCGGCGAGCATGAACAATCTCCTGTGTGAAAGTGGCTTGGGATCACGAAAGGGAATTTGAAAAAAGTCGCGCGACGGATTTATCATATTTGAAAGCGGTCTTAAGGGATCAGACTGCGCTTACTTTTGGTTACGGTAGCTCGTTGTAATCATCGTACACCTTTTGTTGGATAGATGATAGCCTCAAGCTTCGGCTTATCCAAACATCCAATGGTACCACAACTGAAACAACCGCTGTACAATGAAACCGGCTGGTCTATGGCACCATAATCATTGCAGTCCTCTTTGCCGACGCTTTGTCTAGCGATGTATAAAAATGTTATTTGTCAAAAAGCTACGTCTTCGTGACATTGTTATTTCTAGACATTAGATAGCATTGTCAGCCTATAAATACTCCCATAGGCAACGTGATAAACACGACAAAAATTAGATATCACTCGCCATTCATGAATGATGTGACATTTCCTGACTCTGTGTACATAGCCCACACGCCTGTACATGTACTTTAAGCAATTGATGATGGATGTGTCGGTGGTATAGACTGTGTCGTGAGGTGTGTACTAAAGCTGTTTGGACAAGTATTTCTAAAACGAATGTGCTGCAAGCATGTGTAACTCCACGTTGCATGGTCTGGATGGAAAGAAATGCAGGACCTGGAAAAGACATTCAACTTGTTATCTTGTTACTCTTGATAAGAAACATCAACAGCTTACACTTTCTGTTTGCCATCCATTTATGTAAAATGCAGTCTAGTGTCCCATTGACGGCAGAGTAGATAAGTCGACTGTTTTTCCAAAAAATCCATGATTATCAGATGTTTCTCACGTTCCGTGACTGGCATTCGACCTCACCCCACTTGTATTTAGTCTGGTCTAATTATGTAAGTGGCCTGTCTTCAAATGCTGTTCCATTTGTCCTCCAATTCCAAACAATCTAACCATTCCAACCGTAGCATAAAATAACTGTAATGATAATGAAACAAAATTTGAGTACACATTTTATTAATTCATTAAATTATTGCTCGCGCATAAGCATGTCGTTGAATAAGTTTGCATTCGTAATTATTACCGTTGTTTTGAAATTATTATTTAGTTTGTTTTTTTCCTTTCTTTTTGCTTTTTTATTATGTAGGAGTAAAACACAAGTTGATACCCCAATTCAGCAGGAAGGGGGAGACAGTAGTTGCTCGGAAAGGTAGGTTTTTCTATTTTTGCCAAAATACAAATTTCAACATTTTTCATGCTAGAATATTCTGCACGGCTCTATTCTCTTTCTTGCTCCTTTACGCAAGCAATCTGCTTTCATTTTAATCACTTCGATATTCTTATTTAAAGGCAAGAAACTGTGGATGGCTTGCTGAATAATACACAAGAAGTTCTCGGAAATATAACACTGTCAGCATTGAAAAATGTCATACAACCGTTGCCTGCAACTAGTTCGCCAACTGTAGAAACAAGCACAGACGAAGCAGCAGTCTCGACTAGTTGCGAAGTAAACATAAGTGAAGTATTAACATTGCCCGCTTCAAGTCCAATTACTGTCTCACAAAATCCCTCAACACCGAATGAGAATCTCCGAGAGAGTGGCGTAACTGAAGAACAACCGGCAACATCGACTAAAATAAGTGATTCACAAATATCTCTAGGCACCTGCTCTAAGGCAGATTCAACAAATAACGAGGTGAGTAATGGGGCCGGCGTACATACATACGGAGATTAAGAATACTTTTGTTTGTAGCTAAACAGGTAATTGTTGCTAGTGGCTGTTGATGGTTATCTCTTGAACGCGATTGATTGCGATTACTGTGTACGGGTCCTATAAAAAGATTTATCGAAGGTGTTTGCTTTGTTTGCATGAACACTTGATCTCTATCTGAGAGGTGGTCTTGAATCTATTTTTAGGATGTAGTTCTGTCTAAGGAGGGACGCTGTTGACAGTGGTACTTAAGTGTGAAACGATCGTTGATCGTTGAGTGCCGAAGCTTTTAAGAGCTGAGACAGTGTACTGTTATCAGTTATCAGTTCAGAATTTTCAACAAGCAAACAGCATGTGTCACGATGCTCTGATGTCATGTTTCTCTAAGTTCTGTGATTTGAGACAAGACAAAGCGGCTTTAGGGATTACTATTTAATCGCTTGGATGCTTCCATTGGGTCGACTAAATAATTGCTGGAAGCTGTCAATTACACGAAGTTTACATTAATTAGTCGTTTGCCCGACGAAAAAATTAACAATGGGTTAGGAATTTAAGTTTTCTCTGTATCTCATATTAGCGTGGTGTTCATAAGTTTTTTGCTTTTCGGAAGATTTCAGTGAGTGATAAGAAGTGTGAAACGCGATTAAACTAGACTAAATTATCCATCCGTGTGGACAAAAGAGAAGATTGGAGATTAGACTCCATGAAAAATGTTTATCCATTTTACACGGAATGCGATGAATAATCTTATGTAGTTCGTCAAGTACGCGCAACAAACAAGACTAATTCATTGCTTGAGTTGAGTCTATGGTTATTCTGCGTGGTCAGTCTACTTCGACATCTTTTTAAGCAAAACTGTGGAAGGTTCGTAATTGTGTCGTTAGTTATTCGATTTCCCCCGTTGTCAAGGTTCGAACCTTTATAATGGCTCGGTGTGTCTGCCATACTTTAGAGTTATATATGAATTCATGTGCATTAACAATAAAAGGGGTGGAGTCCATTAAACACTGATGGCAAACCATCTTAATCACTTGAGTCATTGCAAAACTGAACTTTCATGAAAGTGATTTTGCGAAACATGAAATCTGGGAAGGAGCAGTATAGATGCTGCACCCTTTCTACTATCTCTTCATGATTGCAGCTTACAGAAGATGTTTGTGATGATGCGTAACATTCGCGCGGGATCTCCCAAGAAACCGTGTGCTATTATGACACCAACCAAGTCGTAAGCGACCACACTCTTCATTTCCTTTACTTCGAAATACCCTTCGGGAGTCATTTCGCGAAAAGGGAGGAGTGGAACTCTAATGAAACCATCAATAACTCAATATCCGTCCACGTCTATATGGATGGTTCGAAGGTGGGAAAGGGCACGGCCGTGGGCATTTTCTTCGAATTGTTATTGTTTGCACTGTTTTCAAGCGGAGTTCTAGGCAGTCAAGGAAGCGGCCCAAATGATATCATTGTTGGAAATACAATCGGCTGATATTATCGTCGTCATTGACATTACGGGCATTACACCAGTCTCGGAAATAGAAGTCAGGTCCAACCTTGTCGTGAACTCCTGCGAAGTGCTTGAGGTTCTTGATTCGCAGCACTCGATTACTCTATGTTGGGCCCCACGTCATAGGGACATAGCTGGCAATGCGACAGCAGATAAACGTGCCAGGGCCGAAACCGACCCAACCCAGGCAATCGCATGCATTAAACGACCTCTTGCAGATATGAAGAAAAAAGTGGATGACAAAATCATAGAGCTAGAAAATGAAAGGTGGAACTCTCTCTCTCTACCAAGCTATGAGACCTCTAAAGACCGCAAAAACCGACAAACTTACAATGCAGCAAAAGGCTGCTTCTGATGGTTTTCGGAGTGCTAAGGGTGCAAAGGCTGTGGGGACGAAGAAGAGATTAGAAGACACTCCTCCAAACATTGGTCAATGCCCAAGTATCTGCCTATTGAGGCATAGAACACTGGGCGAATTATTTTTTCCAGAATATACAAGAACTTGCAGAAACCCCACATGAATATTTCGCACTGTTATGCTTGCCATCCATTTCGTGCTAGTTAGTATGGTTAAAAACATTTTGGTTGAAAAGTTCGTATAGTTTCAAAGAAAAACATTTCAATTTTTTCGATTTCATTATTTACCATACTTGCCATCGAGGGCGATACACAGATTATAGCGATCTTCCTTCTTTTCGATACAATTTATCTTTTGCTTCAAAATAGTCCTCAGTCTCGGCGATTATTTTCTTTCCAGCGAGTATTCTTTTAAGTTATGTGTACAGGGGAAAAGTCGATGAGAGTCATATCTGGAGAATACGGTGGACGCTGAAGCAATTCGAAGTCCAATTCATGCAATTTTGCCATCGTTCATAGCCTTGATTGTGAGCTCGAGCGGCATCCACTTTGCACAGAGCTTTCGCATGTCCATACATTCATGAACGATATGTACAAGACGTTCCTTTGACAGCTTTATAGTGTCAGCTATGGCGATCAACTTGGTGGTGGGCTGGTGGGTCGCCGTGGCTTAGTGGGTAAATGCGTCCACTCGTGAAAGAACAATAGCACGCACAACACAGGTGGTTGCTGAGAAGCTAGGCCCAGGTCCACCTCGGACTGTCGCGCCACCCATATTATTATTATATATTATGGCGATCAACTTCACTTTACAGTCATCCAAAATCATTTTCTGAGTTTATCTTATGCTTTCGTGCTTATGCATCGTCTTCGGGGTATTCATTGCCTGTACGGAATTTAGCAAAAAACACTTATTGGTATTAGCAGCATTTCTTTTAAGAAGCAGTCTTTCATTAACGCACGACATTCCTTTTACCCATCGTTTAAAATAACAAAATTTGCTTCACTCAGAATGCTACATACAAATATCTCACAGCCTAATAGTCCGACAGTTGTCAAATTTGCAAACAACTATATTTTCTGGGTTGATACTAACTAAAAATCATATGGATTTAATTCTAGAGGCGCCCTTCAATGGGCACTTTTCAGCCAAACTGTTATTCTTTCACCAAGAATTTTCAGGGGTCGAGAAGTTCCCTTATTCAGCTTTGTTCATTGGAGTAGGGGCAGAGTTTGGCGTGCTTGGCTAGATTCACCGCTGCGCAGTTGCCTGTCTGTGGCCTGTCATCCTTTACAGGCGGATGTTGAGCTTCTCTTCCAAATATGAACGACAGTTTCATACAGCAGAAGTCACTAGGTTAGGGTAGGTTAGGTTAGTGGGTTGCCGCTATTAGACTCATTGTGATGCCCCAGGGGTAAAACCCTTCCTATCTTCTCACTCGCCGGATGATGAAAAACTCCCGACTTCAAGGTATTGTTTGGTTATCGTCCTCCTCCATCCAGCTATCCAGAGATCCTAATAAACCTGCAGAGAGATTTTAGTGGGATATCTGATATATCATGGAGGTCATGGAAGAAAAATTCTCCCGGGGTTATTTGTCTCAATTTGCATAGACTGGGCCATTGACAAAGATAGTGGGATGTATCCTCAATCTCCTGTTCGTCCCCACAGCCATTACAAATGGTGTCATGGGTAAGTCCCATTTTGTGTCCATGATACCTCAGATGGTTATGACCAGTAATAGCTCCAGAAGTCACTAACTTACAAAACAACACAATTCAGATCAAATCAGATGACCTCTGCAACCTTGTCCCACAGTCTCGGAGTTAAAGATCCTTCAAGTCGAAGTCGATGTTCATGCGCCCAATGCAGCACTCATATTTTGATAATATGGGTCGAGGAACAGTTCCGGGCCTATGGACCTGGGCCTTGCTTCTACAGCCACCACTCGTTTTGTGCGTGCTATTGTTCTCTCACGAATGGATGGTACCTACAGTCTTGTGCCAACTCCGAACGGCAAATTTTGAGAAGCTTTTTCTAGACACGAGTGCTCTTTGAGATTTGTCAGTGTCTCGTAAGACGTGGAACCGGAATCGGACCTGACTTGACGAAACTGACACCCTTTGCATAGAAGTCGATGCACCAAACCACAAAGACCACAAATAACAAATAATGCACTCTTAGGCTCGACATTCCGAAATCCATTAAATCGACTCCTCCCCGTCTATGATGGTTCCTAGATAGAATCAGCAGTTACTCGTACAATTTTTTCGGCACTCAATAAAATTGTTTACACGTTTGAATTGCAAATGAGTTTGCAACTACAAAAGAGTAAACACATATTTAATCTTCGCCTGATTTGAATGGTTTCAAATCATTGAAATTCCCATCACGTTAAATGTCTAGACAAGAGACTAAAATACATCAACACACCCTATGGCCCATGGGAGCGAGCTTTTTCTCTTCCCCATAACGCCGAATCTATTACAAACGTTCGTCGAATTCGCCATGAGCACGAACAAAATGAATCTCTGATTGTATTTCAACTGATTGTTTATAGGAGAGCACCGCGAAACTCTCCGATCGATACGTACTTTCTTTAATATGTCGATGATAACAGTATCAGTTTGGGTTGCCTTGATAATAATTTAACACCTGTCCCCGTACCGAATGTCTAACAACTATTCGTACATTCGTCGGCAATCAGTTCGATATTAGCAGAGCACTAGTATTACGAATCGAACCGCGCGAGAGATGTGTTAATGAAGTGCTGTGCAAAACAAAAACCAGCAAACGGGCATAATATTTAGTGATTTCATTGCTTGTGCGACTTGTGTTTGGGAAAAGGCAATGATTCTCAGTTGAATCGATTGTGCGAGATCACGTGGGCATCAAATTTTGAATTGTGCGTGTGACTTTTGATTGAGCAGTTGAGCACTGAGTGTAGAGTTCTTTGAGTGGTGCTAGCTTATGTTCCTTATCAGAACCAACCAGCAGAGGTTTATACATATATATATCGTGTGGAAATTCAATTTAACAGTTCCGCCGCTGATAAGATATAAAGCGCTGTACAAAATCGAATTCAACCGAAAGAAAGCGAGTATTTAATTGAGTAAATTGAAAAAATCATAACCGAACTGATTAACACAATGCCGATCAATTAAGAGAATCAATCAACAGTCTGCGTGACAAGTGAGTGTATTTTCTTATCATTTGAATTTTGAAACGTCCCTTTGTAGCTAGCTAGCTAACGATATATATATGGGTTGCGCGACACTTCCGAGGTGGACCTGAGCCTATCTTCTCACCAACCAGCCGTGTTGTTCGTGCTCTTGTTCTTTCACGATTGGAAGGGATCTACAGTTTTATGCAGACACCAAACGGCGTTGTTGGGAAGCCTTTCAAGACAGGAATACTCTTTGAGTACTGTCAGTGACTCGTAAGAAGTGACTTATAAAAGATGGTAGATCGGGGATTCGAACCTGGCACCCTCTGCGTAGAAGTCGACGCACTAACTCACTACGCACCGGCGACCCTCCGCTAGTTAACCATCAAATCGTAAAAAATATCTGTCGCCATTGCTTTAATTGCTATCACCTACAAGACTGTAGGTTAATCGCTTCTAGCTGAACGCTGCTGCACCCGACTCCTGCTATCAGCTCTTACATTTCAAGGCTATCTTTCGTGAATCATAACTTTATTACGGGAATTTCCTGTGGTTTCTAAATGATAAGTAGGTTAATGAAATAATCTAGGCAGCAGGAGGCATGTGCTTTGCAAAGAAGGTCTTCTAAGTGTTTCTAAGTGTTACAAATAAAATTCCAAATCGAGCTGGTGTTTGACTGATTCGATCATTTGAAGTTACACATTTGCCTGGTGAACATTGAAAAGTTGAGCTTCTGCGGAACAATTAATTAGATTTGTTTTTGTGGTCTGCATCATGTAAAGTCAAAAAGTCTGTGGTACTCTTGTGATCTTGTATTAACACGCATGGCTGCGACCCAGGTCCACCTTGGACTGTAGCGCCTGTAGTAGAAGAAGATGCGAGACAAACAAAATAAACACTTATTCAGATATGAAAAGCTGATTAAACAGAAGGTGTGACGACAGGAAATGTAGAGATTAACACATTTGTTTAGCTCAGTTTTCACCAGCGACGTGTGATATCACTAAGTTTACTCTCTGTATTAACACAAGTAAGTTTTGGTTTAACTGCATAATTTTACGTTCTTCGAACCTATACCTTAATCATCCCAGTCTTGCTTTACGACGCGGAGGCATGGACAACCCCAAAAGCGGAAGTGGAAGTTCTTGGTCTCTTTGAGAGGAAAGAATTGCGTGCGACGGTGTTCGGGGAAGAAGATTCAACCACGAACTGCACGGGCTGTGTAGCGGCATGAGTGCATATGGTCTAATGTCTAATGTGCATATGGATCTGATCCGAAGAGTCTTCGACTCCGAACCTCAACGCAACAAAGGACGCCTGCGTTTAAGGTGGGCATAGAGAAGGACCTTAACGAACTTGGCGTGCGACACTGGAGCCATCTAGCCAGAGATCGTGCTCGTTGGAGATGCTAGTTGGCTGAGGCCCATGTCCAACCCGCACTGTAGCGCCAAATAAAGAAGAATACCCTATTCCTGTTTTCAACTATACAAAGTTTTGAAGAATTGATTGTGATCTTGAATCGGTATTCCATTTCGAGGGTGCTCCTTTTGGTCGATGGATCTGGGCCTCAATCAAAAGGCTTCACAAGATATAGTGATCTCCGGCTAGCTGCTTGCAGTTTTGCACACTGAGTTGGTTGAGATCCTTCTCCACTTGTTTCTCCTAGCTGATATATTGCTGCGTTGTCCACATGTCAGACGCAAACTAAACCAAACATTGCACGCATTTCTTGCTTCTAAACTAAGAGATCTTCTTCCGCTTTTGAAAACGCAAGACTGGGATGATCAATATCTTGTACAAAGTCAGCTTGATTGTCCGAGAGAGGCTCCATTACTCTATTGTCTCTTGAGATCTTAAGCCACTTGATCCCGGTACTGATGTCCTTCGTATAGTTTACTTCGGAACCGAGGCGACATCGAAGCTATCGCGACCCATTGTGACACTCTGTCAAAGACGTTGGTGCTGTCCATTCTTGGAGACAGCATATACTTCGCGTTTTCCCTCGTGCATCGCTAAACCCATTATAGCCGCTGCCATCTTAATGCCAGGAACACTAGGAGCTATCAGTCTCAATATTGCTATCTTCAACTCATCCAGATCGGGTGTCTTTACATTAATTACTTTCGTCGTTTTCATCTTCGTCCACTACTAATAAAGTTTCACTTTCTTATGACATTTTAGGATTCCACAAGTAAATCTAGCGATAGCTCATCACTCTATGCCTCCGCTGAAGCACTAAAAACCACCCCGCCGCCTGATCCAGTTGAGAAACCGAAGAGTGCGTCGAAAATATCGGAACGTGCTAAAAAGAAATCGTGGTACAACGTCATCTACCCATCGTACAAATCCCGCTCGAAAGACTTTAAAAAGCTCTTCAAAGAAGTACCCAGCGACGAACGATTGATTGTCGGTAAGTTTATCATCTTCCACGTGACTGTTCAGTTTTAAAGCAATTTCCTTCCCCCCCCACTCATAGACTATTCGTGTGCTCTTCAACGTGACATCCTTGTGCACGGGCGTCTTTATGTATCTCAGAACTATCTATGCTTTCATGCGAACATCTTTCGATGGGAAACGTATTTGAGTATCCAATGGAAGGATGTTACGTCGATAACTAAGGAAAAAACCGCTCTAGTTATACCGAATGCAATATCAGTGTGTACAGAAAAAGACAAGCACTTTTTCGCATCGTTTACAACTCGGGACAAGGCGTTTTTGATGCTCTTTCGAGTATGGCAGAATACGTTAATGAACAAGCCTATGCTCCCGCTGGAGATGTGGCAATGGGTGCATAATTGCTACGGCGATGAATTAGGTTTAACGTCAGATGATGAAGACTACATAGATCCATCGAGCGCACAAGATCAAACAAACGAGAACGACAGTGCATTCGATCAGAGCAGCATCGACTTTCAGCAATTGAAAACAGCAAGTCTCAACAATACGAGCAGTTCAGACAAGGCCAGCGACACCAATAGCGGCGGTACCGGAAGCGGTAAAGATAAAGTCAAAATGAGTTCGAAGGAGATCAAACTGATGAGCGCCAAGCCGGACTCAAGTCCAAAATGTGCATCGGGTTCAACCTCAGCATCGGGTGGTGTTGGCACGACTTCCGATCCAGGCGCCGGCGGAGACGGAGCTAAGCGAAAAGTTTCCAAAAATTCCCGACAACGCGACGAGAATTTGAATAAAAATTCTGAATTATTGCCAACGGACATGTCCGACTCTAGTGATTCCGAAGAGAATAATATTCCGTGAGTAGTTCATCTGCCCGGCTTCGGAGGAGTTCCTGAATTTTCAATGTTTTTTTTTTCTTCTTTTGCAGTTTTGTGAGTACAGTTGAGTGTACGTCAACACACGAGGGGCGTCAATTAGTTCATACGATTCTTCCCATTAACATAGATACACTATTCAATTTGTTATTTTCGAAATCGAAATTTCTACTAGAATTCCACGAGAACAGAAAGTCTACTGACCTCGTCCTGGGTGATTGGGTCACGAGTTCGGCTGGCGTCAAGTCACGTACTGTCAATGTGACCGTTATGCTGGCACAATCTGTTGGACCAAAAACTTCTAAGGTAAGTTCCTGTCAAAGATCAAGAGGAATTAACAGATTTAGTTGTGTTATTTGAGGTTCGGATATATTTTAGCAGGGAAAGAATATTTTAGAACTGGGATGCGACTCAAGTGAGATGTGATACAGGGTCGGATTCTTCAGGCGTGTGTCAAATTTCACAGGGATAGGTTCCAGAGGCGTGTGTTTCCTAGGTACACCCCGAAATGCATGCTCAATCATGTTCCGATTCTCCAAGCGCATTAGTGCTCCACATATTTGATTTACGGCATCTAATTTGGACTGTGAGATATGTGTGCACAACTGAGAATTTACGTTTAAAGAATCTAGTCCGACTATACAGGAGAGGTTGAAGAGAAGGTTATTCGCCTGTGTGTTGCAATTGATACAGGTTAAGGTCGCTGGAGGAATGCACTTAGACTTGACTGGTTCATTGTACTGCCACTCAGGTCACATAAGTATGATTCTTTGTTTGAGGATGACAAAGAATCATTGGTTTGCGCTTTTTTCACTTGATTCCTTGAAAAGTGAAACAGACGAGGTTCTGCACGATTTCTGCTTCGCCTTCATCTGTGAAACTTCTGAAATAGTTCACGAAGAGGCCAGAAGGCAGAGTCCTGCAATGATGTTTGCATCATATGTTGTATATTCAAAGAGATCAGTTGTTCGTGACGATTGGCAAGTAGTCGGTTTCAGATCAATTTGGAGGTTTGCTTGCGAGCGATATCGTGTTAGTTAGTTCGGACCTATTATTCTTTGCTGAAGCAATAACACCTCTCCCGTGCTGGGTGGTCTTTGATGGAACTGGTACTTCTATTGCATCTTCCAACAGATCTCTGAGCATTCCTGACTAGAAATAACGATGCAAATGGTTCCATTTCGGTGTTTTCGATGTGAAAAGTCTTACGTCCACATGTATATGCCCACAGTCTAATTAGGGTCTTCTACTAGCGCTACAGTCCGTGGTGGACCTGGACCTCAGCTATGAAACCTCTTCAACTCGCACGATCTTTAGCTAGCTGCATCCACCTTCACATGCCAAGTTGCATGATGTCTTTCTCTACTTCTGTGCGTCATCGTTTTCGTAAGGGTCATCTATTGCGTTGTCCCACTGTTTCCGAGAAGTCTCATCGGGCTGGAGTAGTGTTGTGCATGCGCTCTACATGGTCTAGCCATCTTAGGCGGTGAATCTATAGACGCCTGGATAGACTCATGTCGCTATGCAGCCATAAATCTAATTAGGATCATGCGTTGTTTGGCTCCTGTCAACCGCAGATTGTAGCGCCACACAATGAGAGAGTATTCCATTTTTGTTCATCATTCCGCAGGTCATCAAATGTGAAAAGAGCTCTGATTTGTCTGAGAGCTAGAGGGAGCAGCTCTCTCTCTAATTACATAAGAGTTGATGCTTGAACCATGTTACTGAATCAGGATATAAAAAGCAACGACCTTTTAAGGCTACATCACCCCGTAAGAACAAAGCAATTCTGCCTAGAGAGTAATTAAAGGTTTAAGATACATGGGTTCTTCATTTTCTTTTATGTGTCTTCTGCTTCGTAGCTTAGATTCATCAAGACAATTAATCTGTCGGTAAGAACATAGTGAATGACTGCTTCACTCTGATGTCCATGTGATGATGTCCAGAGTACATGCTTTATTTCTTGGTTTCAATTGCTTAGCTTACCACAATCACAAGGTGTATGTCGTAAAAAAAACTATTTTATGTTCGTTTTTCTTCTTCATTTTGTCTTTTTTCGTATATCTCGTTTTTATTGTATGTCATTTATGGCATTATTATGATACTTTGAAGAGAGGCTTTTCATTCACTTAAGTGAATTCTGAAATATTAATGGTTTCCATTGGCAAGTCTTACGATTTCCAGTGAATCACCTTGGTGACTAATTCAAGTGGTCTGAATAAAATGTCTAACTTCATGTTATCAAATAATTATTTTGCAATCTTATCAGATCAGTTCATGGTTTGAATTTGAGTTCAATCACCTACTTCGGTTACTAGGAGAAATCCCATCGATCATTCTAAAACCACATGATTATCTTTGAAGTTTGCTCTTTGTGTTTGATCAACTTGAAGATCCACGTGATGCTGACATTTAAAAATCACTTTAGAAAATGTTGATAATGGTTGGCCCCTAAGCCCTTGGGAGTTGGCATAAAACTGTAGGTCCCCCGAGACATCATTAGGGTGCACAATGCGAGTGGTTCTTTATATCCATAGCGGATTATTATATACATACATTTCTATACAGTAGACGCTCTATATAGTAAACTAATAAAAACCGGGTCTGTTCACTAAAACGAGCGTGGACACCTTGAAGTAAATTTTATCAAAATGTGTATGCTTTTCCATTCATCAAAAATACATTATAATAATTCAAATGCGTTTGTACTGGTCCTGTTATATAGTTCAGAAGATTAATAACTTCTTCCGAGGCCACTGTGTTAAAATAGTTGCAAAGAATACTGAGAGGTATTCTGTCATCGCCATTCTCAAAATCGGGTAGTCTTCAAAGGAAAGGATGTTTTTTCCAGTACTTCGTAATGACTGAGCTGCTAATTTGTCCCATGCTGCTGCCAAGTTAAAAACAGCGTCAAGTACTTTGTAGTTACACTACAAACAACCCAAAACAGTGTACTATAGACAAGGTTTCAATCAAATTAATCAACCAATTTTGTTTTTATTTCTTTTGTTTTTATATTCGTCAAGTGATTGTCGCCAGTGTTGATACGCATATGTGCCTGTTTTATCGCATTTCCATTTTTCGATGGAATGATTAATTCTGCGCCACCTGTACAGACATAATCGCACAACACAATGAGTAGAACAATCGGTAAATTTGGCCGGTTGTTTGGATAAAGGCGACTGAATAAAACTAATGAGTTTTAGACGTGGTTTTGCCTGCTGAAATGTTAAACGAAAATAAAAAAAGACATAGATTCACTGCGTCGAGATCTTTTTTGTTCTCCATTTAAAATAGCCTGTATAAAATATTGTGTGTTCACTATATTGGATTGTTCACTATTTCGAGTGCTCACTGTATTATTTTTCATGAGTCTAGCCAATCGTCCACGGATCCAATGTCTAAGGTGATTGGTTAGCTCCTGCTCGACTTCAAAAATGTGTGACAACTCAATAAAGGACGCCCGCGTCTAAGGTCTGCCGGGTCGTGAAGGTCCTCATCCAACTCAGAGTGCGAAAATGGAGATTCTAGCAAAAGATCGCGCTAGTTTGAGAGGCTTGTTGGTTGTCGCTCAGGTCCATTGTGGGCTGTAGCGCCAAATAAAGAAGAAGGAGAAGTAGAAGTTTAGCCTTGTTGTGTTGACTGTCGGTCAGGAATCTGTCAACAAATTTATTCGCAAGAATACAGCAGATTGTCACTGAGCCCCATTTTTCTTCTTTTCACAGTCTGTGGATATGAAACTAAAAAAAAAACCAATCCTTTCAGCTCCTCTTTTCTATCGCTTCAGTTGTGCACGTGGAGTTGTCACCTTTTATAGTGGTTCTCTACGTATTGGGTGCCATCAAAAATTCAGCCGTCTGCGCAGACCCTACAGTTTTGGGGCAGTTTACTCTTTAAACATTAATAACTTGAAAACAGCTGAGTCCAGTCCATCGACGAATTTGAGTACCTTTTTGACGGATATTCATGAATTTTTGACGATTATTCACGAAATAACGTGATTGTCGTCCTTGGTCAATCTGGTTTATGAACACGTTATAAAAAACAGTTTTAAAAAATCTTAAGGGGAAAGGAAGTAGAAGTCTGGAATCTCTGTAATACTTCATTTCTGGTTCAAATATTTCGACAGATGCACCATTAAATAATCGTGAAACGGGTATAAAATTTCATCAACCTTGTTTGCTTTTCGTCGTTTAGTGCAGCATTATGTTCATATATTCATTTGCATACTAGTTCATGTGAAAAACTGGCCTATGCCCTGCAGTTACCTTCATTTCAAAATTGTTGGTCCAAAACGGAGTTCTCCAGTCTACCCATCCTTGGCGCTGAAAATGTAAACACGTTGCTAGACCAATGTTACTCTACAACTGTGATTGAATCGTGAATGCAAATAGTACAAATGACCAAACGACAAGACCTATTGTCTTGATCAGATTTGGATCCACTTCTACTGTGCCTTTGATTAGGGACTAGGCAAACTTCCACTCTAAAGACTCATTTTCATTTTCGCTGCACCATCTTCTGGAGCCATTGATCATGCTTGGAGATAATGACTCTCATGGAAGGTTTCTCAGACTGTTGTTGTCTGTATGAATTTGTGGGATATCCTCTATTCGTGGCAGAAAAGAATACAAAAATAAATATGATGCTGATTGAATCCGATCGGAAGAGAATATAGACTTACGATTCCCGTTATTTTTATTCAAATCTATACTTTTATAGAGGGTCTAAATGATAATAAAGAGCACAAAGAGAATGATTGGTATGTTTCCCGGATATTGTGGTCAGGCAGCATTGTTTCGATAGGCTTTTCGAAGTTGAAATATTGGATCGCGAGAGTTGGTCTAATGGTGTACCAAGATTAGACCCTAGAAGTGTGGTATGGTACACAGACGGATCAAATATGGATTCTGGAGTAGGTGCAGGAGTCTTTGTACCACAGTGTTCCAAAATCCATGTCATCGAGACCAGAGAAAAACCTCCATTAAGGTATCAAGGGCGCTAAAATACAGACATTCTCAGACAGTCAAGCAGCACTAAAGGCACTTTTGTCCAATATACTGGACTCCAAAACAGGTGAACGTTGGTGTGACAATCCCTTGCCAATAAAATGAAGACTGGATCCCTGGACACAGAGGGATTGCAGGCAACGAATCTGCAGATGAGGTCGCTATGGCTGGCTCGGAATCTGCGTTTGTCGGACCCGAACCGTACTGTTATGTCAATTGGACAGCAGCTACGACTCTGATTAACGAGTGCGAAACAAACTTCACATATAATCATGGACAATCCACACGATTAATCAGGCCTTATTCACATAAGGAAATTCTCCATCTTAACAAAGAAAGCATAAGTTGCTAACGAGCTTTCTCACTTCCCACTGTGGCCTGAATAATCGCCTTGACAAAATAAACCTGAGACAAGACAGGTTTGTCGGCTTTTCCGAGCCGTGAATGTCCGCCGCTAATCTGGTTAAGGAAACGTACGTAGATCTATCCTGGTCACGGTGTCGTTGCCTTCACGGCATAGGTTGTACAAGAAGAGAAACAAATTGTCAACCTGCACAGAATTGGTTCAATGATCCCTTATGTTGGAACTTTTTACTTAAAGTACAGTCTTGATTTAGCTTTTTTATTTTACATAGCTACAGTCTAAATTTCTTATTGTATTCCTTTGCAGGTAACCGAAGCGCAACTGATGAGAGAGTGCAGTAAACCTGGGGAACTGTATTCCATAGACATTGACAGTACAAATGCTGGTATTCCGTATGCAGATAGTTTTGGTGTTCTCTTACATTACTGCTTAGTGAAGTAAGTTAAAACATTCGCTCATACAAAATGCATTTGTCAACGGTGCGGATCTTTTCTTTTAGAACTGTCGATGACCACACAATGCTGTCAGTGCATGCGCAAATTAAATATAAAAAATCCATTTGGGGCGTCGTAAAGGGCTTCATCGAAAAGAATGCCTGGGCTGGTCTAGAGGATTTCTACACAGCACTTCTGCGTGCATTACAAAGTGAAACGTGTATACCACCGGCCAAAGGAAAAGGACGCCGACCGAGAAGAGGTGAGTCAGAGAGACAAAAAGCCACGTAGAGTCTTTTACATAAAAGTGATTCTTTTTAGGTACAGCTGCAACAATTCGACCACCTGTTGAGGAGAGCATACCCGTTGTTCATATACCAGAAGTTATTCAACCAAGTATTCCTAGCCCAGTACAAGTGTTAAGCAAACCCACTAGCAAATACAAATGGCTGTCGCTGTTTGTTATTATTCTGCTTTGTTTACTAATTTTAATCAATGTGATATTACTACTTAAGTTGTGGAGGCTGGAGGATCGTATACAAACTGATTTCAACAGTCGTCGGATTCCGAATCTCTCTCAAATTAAGTATGTTTTCTGCACACCCGTAATCAATTGTTTTGTTCATGTGTCAATTTCTTTGCAGACATCTGCCAAACAATCATGAAGATTGGATTGCATTGCTGCGACAGCAGGAACTCCTCCACGAGACCGAATTGAAGAAATGGCACACGGTACTGCAAACTGCTATTGAGCTGTTGAAAAAGGTGAGCGTTGTTTGTCAGACGATATATAGGAATGAGAAACTAACTCAGCAAATTGACCAAATTAACGATGAACTGTAAGCTGTAAAGCTAAACAAAACAAAAGAAAAATGAAAACAATTTGTTCAAAGAATTCAGTCCCGCGCAATTGCTTCAGCAAAATAAAAAAAAAAAAAACAAACAAACACTTATTAGAATAAAAGTAGACTTATAAATAATTACATACGTGTGCTCTCTATTGATCTCTACCTTTGTCTCTCCATTAAGCATTTCACCATCATCAAGCGATGATGTCTCTTTGTGAACAAAAACATACGAGATATGGCTATATATGTTTAAGTGTTCGCGTATGCGTGTCATTATTAACATTAACTATTAATAAGAACAAAGAGAAATATCTTGTATCCTTGCATAGGATCTCTTGTGTTGTAGACTGATTTAGCCCTTGTGTAGTCTCTTTTGGATACTCGGGTTGGATACATTTCTTGTCAGTGTATTAAGTTTTTTTTTGCTTTTTTTTCGTCACTTGAACATTTAGCTTATCTTCGACGTTTTTGTGTTGTTTTATGTTAACAAATGCACCGCATGCTATTGTAATTACGTATGAATTGTTGTTAGACTTAGAATCATACCGTCATTTGGCTCATGTACTCACTCATTGACTTAGAGGCTATGCATATTTGATTTAAGTGCTTGGTGTTGGATGTGTGGTGGTTGAGTTCGGACTGATTGATGTTGTGGGCGGTATTTATACTCTGCATTAGGAATTGTTATCGTGTTTTGTTGAATGCTGCTAGTGTCGTTTTGTCTTCTTGATTGCATTTGATTTTCATTTGCGTTAACGCAAATCTGTCCGACATTGAATTCATCTAATTTTCGTGCAGATTGGCTTGAGGATATTTAGGTTAGGTTAAGTTAAGCTGATTGTCACAGCTGTAGCAGTTGTGACCCACTTAGATCCTTTAGTTGTCAGTGATTTGTGTTCCCTCTAAGTGGTCATTCATCTTAATTAATGAATTTTCGACTGCCAGCATTTGGTTGCGATCGTGGTCAACGTTGACTCCTCTCTTGAACGTCCATATTTTGATACAGGGCAAATCAATCCTTTTTTTTTGTTGGAGAAATAGGCCCATTGTTCTGCCAGACAGCAACCTACATTTGCTGTAATTCCTTGGTCTTCCTCTGGAAGAGCAGCAGGTGCTTCTTTGATGGAGAGCCTACATCATCAGCTCTTACCACATCAGCACCAAAAGCCTGCAACATGATCAGAACAAACGAGAGACAGTAGCAGAGGAAGTACTCTGCAGTGTCACCGTCTTCTCCACAGACAGAGGTGTAATGACACGTTATTACGCCGGTAAGTCGTCAGTGAGTCTTTTCTGCCAAGGGATAACAAGAAAGTCGCGGGTTACTTACACACGTATGGGTGCATGCGCTTGGCCTGTCTACAACCTGGAGAGTCATGCCACCTCCGAATGTGTTCTCGAAAGGACCACAGCTATAGATCGATAGCACTATACGATCGATTGCTGTAGAAGCTGATCCCAAGTGCATCGTGAATTGTAGCTCTAACTGCGGACGACAACGCTTAACCATTTTAAAATATGGCGCTGGTAGGAAGAGGTTATGAAGTAACGCATGAACGTTTTCTTACAACCGTGTGATCGTCTTATTCTTTGTGCAGCGCTACAGTCCGCGGTGGTCATGCGACTTTGCTCCAGCTAATGTTCTTCTCCACTTTAGTGTCTTTCTTTACACCCAGGCGTCCTCTACAGCGTATCCTACCGATTAGTAGACGCCTGACTGGTGTTACGTCCTTATCGTCTGTACTTCGGTTAAAAGTAGATTTGAATTTAGATGCGTGAAGTAAACTCAAGGCACAAGACAAGTCTGGAGCCTAAGGAGGTAAACGAGTGCCTTGTCTTCTACGACTTGGATCTTCTGTACATATAATGGGTTTTCTTATTCCTGGAAATAGCCAGATTCATAGATGTATGAATAACCGATTTTTTCAGTTCGATCATCGAACTCTACAAAAATTATTTTCAAAGAATTGGATCGTTCTCGATGTTTTTCAATCTGCAATCCTAGAGGTCACATTCACTACCAACCTTCTATTTAGTGCAGCGGCATGGATTAGGACAAATTGCTCAATAGAAGCGTATTTTCATTCTGAATTCAAGGCAACTCACAGGATGCGACATCGCCGAACAACGCAGGATGCTGGAAATCAAATCTTGCTCAGCGCTGGCCTACGGCCCTCGTCGTTGATCCGATGACCAGATTATTTTTCGACTTCGTGCTCTACGCAAAATTGCGTCTTTTAGTTTTCTTAACTTAAAAATGTATGTTCATAAGTGATCGGTGGAGATTCTGTGATCCTTCAGAGCAAAGAACTATTTGGTTTCATTCAGAGAAAGTCTTTCCGGAGATGGGGTGTTGTGGTAGGTAGTCTGCCTGTGAGGTTAGACGTGTTTCCATAGAGATTGGAAAATTCAACTTCCCTCAGTCTGAGGTCGAAAAACGACTGAATGGCCAGTTGGTTAATTGCCTAACCTTGGTTAGTGGGGTTCTCGGTCCGAATCCAAGTGATAGCAAAGTTAATACGCTTTTGTCTGGTTTTCAAATCGGGTTCAGTCACCATTTGCCGTTGGGAGTGGTCAATCAGTGGTAGTAGTCTAACTGTGCGTATCTCAATAGACCAACTAGACCATGTTTGTCTGCTGGTGAATTCACTAGTAGCCGTCCTCCCTCCAGTCTTAGATTGATGTGGCCTGTGTGCTGCAGAAAATGTCATGTGGAAAGAGGGACGCTCTAGTCTGTGTCACTCTAAGTGATCCTCTTATTCCAGTGCCAGGTGTGTGAGACGATATTTCTTCTCTAGCTACTACCACAATACCAAGATACGAGGGTGGTCCGATAAGTACTCAGCCTACAAAAGAAAAACTAACGTTTTTTGGAAAAGAGGCGATTTATTTCTCAACATAGTCTCCTTTTAGCTTGATACACTTGACCCAGCGATGCTCCAACTACTTTAACCCGTCTGAAGAATACTTTTCTGGGAAAAAATACTTTTGCATATTTCTTCTTGACGAGTAACTTTTTCAAAATGAGAAACAAAAACAACTCGCACGAGGCCAAATCTGAAGAAGACGGTGGTTGGGGCAGCATTTCGCAATCTTTTTCGACTAATTTGGCCGTAGCGATTGCTTTGTTGTCCGGAGTTAGCAAACGCGGCACCCACAGCTTCCTCACGAGAACGCGGTCTTTTTAGATGCATAATTTTGAGATAATAATGTCTCAACTAACTCGCGGACCATCAATCGGCGGTCTGCCAGTACGAGAACCTGGAACCTATCCTCCGTGGTAGCCGTTTTTGGGGCACCTGCTTGTGGTGTGCCTGTTATCAAAAACCGTCGACCGATCACTTAAACTTGTTTAACCAATTTTTTACGATATCCACCGAAGGAGTAAATTCACTACAAAGCACCCAAGCGCTCTTTGATTTCGATGCGCGATATCCATTCCGAAAACAAACTTTTCCGATTTTTCTAAAATTCGCGGACACGCCTGCTTCCACACGCGACCAAACAAAACTACCGGCGGAAATTTTGACAGTAGCCATGATAGTCACGAATTTCCCATGCGACAGTGCCGCAATCGGGCAGTGAGGCTAAGAACTTGTCGGACCCTCTTGTATTTTCAGACCATTGTGTAAAATGATAGCCGAAGACATGATTACAACAAAACTCAAAACCAAACCGGCTGTGGAATGATTGTCTCCGTGAAGTTTAACTGTCAAATAATTGATTCATCATTTCTTATGGATCTGCAACAACGTTAAAAAGCAGTGTTGCCATTCACTTTCTTGATAGGTGATGTTGGAATGGAGCTAGCGTTGTTTGAGTGTAAGCATTAAATCCTAGATGATCACCATCGACACCACGGCTCCACGTCTTTCGAATCACGGTCAAGGTTCGCCGAATATTGCTGTGAAGATATAGCTTCTCAAACTTGACGGTTTCGCAGTCGGTATACAATTGTAGATGCCTTCCACTCGTGAAAGAACAATAGCACGAACAACACGAGTGGTTGCTGAAAAAGCTAGGCCAGACCCTCTACGGCCCGTAGCGCTACCCATATTATATTACATTATGCATGGACTCCTACGCTATGAGCCCCATGGCTCCTCTGTTGAGGCTCAGAGAGTACAGCTGTCAAGAAATAGCTTCTCAGACTTGGACGTTCCGCATTCGGCATTAAACTGTAAGACCTCTTCGCTCGTGACAGAACAATAAGACACGGCAAGTAGTACCGTCCATATCATTATGCTATTTTATTATTATTATCCACCTGTTATGTTAAACAGGGCTACATTCAAATGCATCACTTTTTCATCAGCTTTCTCCTAATTAATTGGCATAATTCAAAAAGCTCACTATTTGTCATTATTAATGCTTCCAAATTCGCCACTTAACACACCAAAGTCACACGTCACGCCACAAAAAGTCATGAAAATCAAATAGCTAGATATCTTAGCTACTAAGTTCGTATTACTCATTGTGATATTCAAATTTGAAATGGTTTATAAATTACATTTTCGACAGCTCTCACTCTTCCACACACATTTGTTCTAACAATGTAACAAATGTCAAAATGTTCCTTGTTCACGTACTTGTCGCCTTGTCGCGGATTGCTAACACATTCCTAAGCCAATCTGTAAACAATCACAAAACCTACAGTATTTGTCCATTTTATATAATAATTATTATTATTTCTTTACTTTCAATAATATCATATATCTATAGTACATTGCTTTGTATTCGTTGTTGCTATTTGTTAACAAACGGCGGTTGGCTTGTTATCATTTCAGACTGAGAAAACGTTGGCCGAACTGTTATATATAAATATATTTCAATCAGCAGGCGTCGTGTAGTGTAGAACTCACATCACTTCCTTCATTCAAAAAGCAAAAAATATAAAACACAAAACAATAACAAAAGAACTCAATAATTAAACGAGTATAATGTAAGGTGCATTTGTTTCTATTACATACATACAAATACATATTTATATATATATTTTTATATTTATAATTTATCTCCTATTTGTTAGTAGCATTTTATTTCGTACAATACCTTCTTTTTCGTCGTCTAAGAAATCATTGTCATGTAACTTTTTTTTTTTATATACAAAAGCCAATTTATATAAAAGAAAAGAAATGCAAAATATATATGTACATAGGAAAAAACATATATTTTCTACAAAAAAAAAAAAAAAAACCGACTTGTTTCGAGTTTCTATCCACTAGATTCTATCTACTCAGTTTGTAATATAATTAAGCAACAAGGTAATACTAGAAAATAGAGTACACACACGCAGCAAATTGGTTAACAAAAATTGAAAGCGAATAATCTATAAGAGATGGTGCATTATTTTTGTATTAGTCAACTTGAAAATGGCTTTCTTCCGCTAAACAGAAATCGTTTATAATTTACTGTAAGGTCTTAAGTTTAGTTCGTGCCTGGAAAAGTTAAGCGTAATGGTGTTAATTCTAGTTTAAGAAATTTTAAAAGAGAGCAACAAAATTTATACACAGAAACTATAGTTTTGACTTACGGCTAAAAAAAAACAAGAACAGTTTTTAACTTATGAAATAAAACTCTTAGCTAAGCGATATGATCGATCTTAAATGTGTATTTTTTTTTTTCGTTTTCATTTGTGATTATATTTTTTAAGATTAATTCAAAAAATGGAATAAGTTTTAAATCAATGTAGATTGGTAAACAAGTGATTGCCAAGAGAGATTATTTTTGGTTTAAATAAAATTATTAATAAAAAGCATTACAATTACATTATTTATACAGTGTAATCACTCTTAACCCTACGTCGGACATACGGGTCTGGCCAGGCACATTCCATTTTTAAGTGTTATGAAACTCCAGATGGCTTCCTAAAATTTTATGTTCTACCGACACATGGTGCCTGGCTGGATTCCATGCATTTTGAGAATTCTACTTATTTTTAACACAACTAATCTAATTAGCGAAACAAATCGGTATGCAAGACAGCCCAAACATTTAATGAACAAAATTCCTAATCTAGAACAAGAATGTGGAATGATTTGACGAGCACTGAATTTGATGCATTTGTTGGAATACTTGGCAGCTGGGGCATCACAAAAATATGCAGAAACCATCAATGTTGTAAGAACTTCATAAAAAATACCTTCTTCCTTCTTATAAAAGTTGGTTTCTAATGTGCCACACAAAATGTTTACATAGAAGGTGATACAGTTCGAGGTGAACCTGGGGTTGATTGAATTGATAAATATCGCATTGAATTTCAATTGATCTTAACGTTGGTACTGCAGTGTGATTTCGATGTTTCCAACATTTCATGTCTCCACACAAATGCATGTAAATTGATAGGGGTCTGGCCAGGTACCATGTGTCCGTTGGAAGGTTTCAAAAGGAATGTCCGACGGAGAGACTTAAATAACTCCGACTGTGGTCTGAACTCGCCATCGATCATTCAACCATTCTTAACGAATACAACTTGCTCCCAAAGGACACCGACCGACCATCTACTACCCACTCTTTAGACCTTTTTCCGAGCAGGTGGAAAATAGCATATGTCTTTCCGAGCAGATGGAAAACAGCATATGTCCAGGTCGTTTCTAAAAAGAGCGAATCTAAGACACCCACCTTGTACTTACCCATAGCACTTACGTTCCTTCCTTCTAATGTCATGAAAACGCTGATGAATCGTCAGCTAATGAAATATCTTAAATTGCATTAACTTCTTAATGACCGGCGGTTCTGTTTCCGCACCAACAGGTTCTCTGGTGATCTGATAGCTTATCGCACCGAAATGTGAAACCAATCTTTCCAGAATGCAGGAGAGAGCAAGACGCTGCGCTATAATGTACGGTGCATTTGTTTCTATTACATACATACAAATCGTGTTTCTATTACAAATACAAATTGAGCAAGATCGTTGCACCTGATGTTTCTAAGGCATTTGATAGAGTTTGGCATCAAGCGCTCTTGTCGAAAAAACGTGCCTATGGCATCGATGAATCCTTGCTATGGATTATAAGTTACCTCTCGAACCGTTCAATTCAAGTTGTTTTGGATGGGTTCAAGTCTGATATCAAGCAAATTAATGCTGGTGTTCCTTCCCCAAGGCTCAGTTCTGTCTCCTACACTCTTCCTCATTTTTATAAATTATCGTTGGCTTGCTACTTCAAATCCTCAGCACCCTCAGCTTTTCATATTCGTTCCGAGACTCACGACCCCACGCTTCGGCCTTAGAATTAGAACGACAGCGTATGTTGAGCACATTGAATTCCATTCTTGACAGCATAATTAAATGACGGAAAAACGATAGAATGGAATTCAATGCTGTCTGTTTTTTGAATTGAATCGAAAGCAGTAGAGAAAGCCACTATAAACAATGTTTTTCGAATTGTTTCCCGGTGCAAAAACAAATAATGAAGACGGTTGCCAACACGCGTGTAAACAACAGGGAAATTCGAGATTAATCCCACAGACTTCCAACGATTAGCCGTGTGATATTTCAGGTGATGCGGAATCCCGCGACATGTTTATGATCGATCCCACCATCAGCTGTAAATTATGCGGCAGAGTTGAAAAATTCCTTCGGATAGTTGGTCGCTTCATCCTCGTCGGTCACGCTGTCAACGGATATGTACGAATGCATTCCTCCACGGATATGACTTTGAATAATGAAACTCCAGCAATCGATGTCCTTATTCTTCACTACGTCGCTGCTAGACGTATACGTCGTCCAAGGCTTGAGCGTCTAATATAAGAAACAACATAGTCGCTTTTCACTAATCCTATTTAAAAGAAAATTTTCTTCACAAACTTACGGAATGAATGTTTAGCAATGAATACCCCCAAACAAATTGGATAACCTCACCTTTATAATTTTTTCACAGGATTTTCCCAACATTTTTCTTTTATATTTCTTCTGTCACCCCTATCATACCATTAATCTCTATCGGAGGACCGAGATCAGAGCACGTTATACATCTTGATCCCAATTCTAAACCAACTGCATTTTATTGATTTTACATAGCTAACATTTACATATACAGCAAAGACTTATCATATATCCCTTTTTAGTACCAGTGAAACAACATTTTCTCACAACGAATCTGCATCCCATTACGTGGAGTCTTTGGAGACATCTGTAATAGATGCCGATTTTTTTTGTCAAATCTTTTTCCTTGTAATATCCCGCATGTTTCTTCAATCACAGTTATATCCGATTTGTCTCTCTAATGTAGAATACCAGTAGTACTTTCAAAAATCGGTGTCCTTTCGTGGGCAGCCGTCGTTGTAGGAAGTTCATCTTCTTACATTGATGGCTTGGTAGACCACCTTACAACCAGTGAACTGTACGGGTTGGAACCAGTCAACAACTTTGCCGTGTTGTCCAAGCATTACGATCAAAGGGCGTAGGCCTGATGAGGACGTAGTATTTGGCACCCATCCTCTATTCAGAAGATTTTGTAAAGGAATTCATTGATAAGCCTTGAGTTGTATTTCCGGAGAAGTGATGAATCCTTGAGGGAGGTTATTCAATTTACAACTGACAGTCGAGTTGCACTTTACTTTAGTAAGCAGTTCCCATAATAACCGCGTTGCTCAATTCCGTTAAGTTTCGTTCACTCTTTCGTACTTCAATGTTGTGACAGAAAACACAAATGACAGCTAAATGTTCCCAAATGCTCAGAAGCAATTATGGAAAATAATAGAAATTGTACTAATCTGCTGACTAGTTTTCGTTCCATTTCGACAAATCATTGACATCTGACATAAGTCAGATTTGTTTGGTTCTTTAGAAACACTTTTGACATTAAAGTCCCATAAGAATTAAAAAAAAAAAGGAGAAAGTATTTAAAACATTGCTTATTCCTTGGTTTCTGCATTTTAAGCTTGTCCCTCTATTAAGCACCGTTGGGCTTCGTTAAGAGATGCTTTGAATGATTAAAAGTTAAAAACTGTTTGACCGTGCAATAAATTCATAACTTCATGGAAAATCCAACCGGTTTTTCCTCACTTTTTCAATGAATTTTTGTTTTAAAAAGTTCTAACGTAGCATTTAGAATTCATTAATTTTTTTCAAATTGTTAAACGACGTGTATTAATGGAAAATTAAGGAAAGTAATGAAAAAGTAATATACTATATTTTTACAGATGTAATAACAATTTGTGATAACAAAAAAGAAGAGATAACAAAATCGACACTAGAAACAGAACAAAAAGAAAAACAATCAGAAAAAGAAAATATGAAACAAATTATTGCTTTTTTTGAAATGAAAATATAATTCTAAGCAGAATTAATAAAAAGTTAAACAATTAAATTATTTGAAATATTGTCATTTGCAAAACATAGTTTTAATACAGAAACAAACAATGAATGTATTAGTATCCTAAAACTGTATGTACGTATTGAATAAGTAGACGATATAATTTGAATGGAAAATAAAAATGAAGAAAAAAAAAAAAAAAGTTTATTGTGTTTAATTATTATTATAATTTTCTCCCTCTAGTTCTCAAATTCTTAATTTTTCACATGTGTAAATGCGATTGCTACTTAAGGCTCTGGCACATTGAATACTTTACATGCGTTGTTGGTTGTTGGTTAGTTGGTTCTCGTCGCAGCAAAGTTAAAAATACATAAAAATATAAATAAATGTTTGTAATTGAGTATTTATAAAAAAATACATATTTTATTTGTCAATAAATAAGCAAAACAACTTGAATTTTCAATGGAAACTTGAAACTGCCAATTGCAATCAGCTGTGCGTTGAAGTATTCATTGTGTCATCTCCTTCCTTCATGTACTTCACCGTGAACGGATACTTTGACGCTACGCATGTAAAGTATTCTATGTGCCATAGCCTTTACTCCAATGCCTCATCCTGGATCACCGTTTTCCAAATGTCATCCTTAGGAAAGAAACAGGTACCAATGCGTGGGAACATAGCATACCTATCAATCGAAATCACGAGGCTTCATCCAATTTTTTCAAACCTCCGATGTTTTACTTTTTCGGGATTTCGAAACCTCGCGCTTTAGACGAATCTCACTGGGAGACGTTGTCAACCCGAACTAGCCTACAGCATGAACTTCAGTTAATTTTGGACATTAGGAGTTAATTTTCTCTCTTTTTCTTCTCTGGTGCTCTAAACACTATTATGCCTGAAACACAATAGTGCGTTTGCGCTGCCGTTGTCTTTCAACGCACACAATTCAATGGCCATGCACAAAATACAGCCTCGACCTGCGTTAGTGAAAAATGCGAGAGATGAGAAGATCGTAATAACGTACGTAGTAAAACGTAAGTCCAGCGCACGTCATTATTGATCATGTTCGAGAGGGATGCGCTGTGAGAGAGATTTTCTTCCTTCGATTCAGTGGGAACATAGCATTAGACTCAGAGACTGACTGCAAAGGAGCTAGAGTACAGCTTACAGCAGACTTATGGAAATAGCCCATACTGAGGAACATATGCAGCCAAACTGCCCACACAGCAATATACAGAGATTACTGGGCACCTGAAATAATGACAAAATCCCATCTTAATTGGAAATGTGCTGCGATCACCGAATTCATTCGTAGAAATAGAACCGTATTGAAAAATCTGTTACGAACTTCGAAGTTCGTGAAAATTGGTATCACTGAATACGAAAGAAATAGACATTTGATATCTTTTTTTCCGACAAGTAATTTACGTCGGAGTTCCGATTCCGTTCAGATTATGTGATAGCATTCTCTCGTAGTTCGTATCGTAACTTCGATTCGTACGAATGGATTCTATGACGTTTATCCATTGTGGTCTTCAAGAGGCTGCAGGTTTACTATCACGAACCAGATAGATCACAGTTCTGACTTTCACGATCGACAATATGCAAGAAAGTTAAAGGCGTTTAGATGACCAGACGATCTCACCTTATGCTATTGGATCGAATTGGGGGTCGGGGCATCCACTAAAAGAACCGATTTTAGGCCACTGTCATAATTTCTGTTCATTTCACAAAGTTTGTCATTTCTAATGTCCGGCAAGCAATAACGTCTGTGTCACTCGGGGCACCAGTGCCCATCGTTCGATTCTTTTTTCGTTAGATACAATTCATCTAGGAAGGTTACTTTCACTTCCCAATTAACATCATCACCCAATTTATCGAGTGAAGAGTCCAATTCGTGGTCTAAATTTGGCCTTCATGTGTCTCTCGCATACGCCAAACAGAACTGTCACAGACTGTATGTGCTGAGTTTTAGGCTTACGACCTACGATCGTGAACTTTTAGAAATAACCATTTTTAGCAAATATAAGAAAAGTAGGTAGAGGGGCTGCTAGTGAATTCACCAGCACACTTAGAGTATGTTGGTCCATTATGATACCCACAGTCAGACTACTACCATTAATTGACCACTCCAGTGACAGTGTCGTTAATTTGATCCCAACGGCAAATGGTGACTGTACCAGATTTGAAAAGTAGATAAAAGCGTATTAACTTTGCTTTCACTTGGATTCGAACCAGGGACCCCGCTAACCAGGGGCAGGCACTCTACCAACAGCCATCCAGGTCAAAATATAAGGAAAAAATGTATAGTTCTTGGTACGACAAGGGTTTCTCATCTAATTATCGAGGATATTCTTTATCGTTTCAAATGAACGATGTTTTTTCCTGCGAATAAATCATTCTATTTGCGATCTATCAATCTGAGATCACAATACATATAGATGCAGATGCGATCCAAAAGACACACGCCCAGAAAACTCGGGATGAAGTGTCAATTTTCTAGAATTCTACCTGTAGCTCTCCACGAATGCGAAAACTCCATATGAATGAAGTGTCAGAGTTTTGGCATTTCTCAATTTGTAGCAGAAATGAAGTATTAAAGAAATAGCCGACTGATTGCCCCCTAGTCCATCGACGAATTTGAGTGCTTTTTTGACAGACATTCATGAATTTTTGACGCTTATTCACGAAATAACGTAAATGTCGCCCTCTGTTTTGTCAATTTGGTTTAAGAAAACGGTATAAAAACAGTTGTCAAACATTTTAACGAGCAAGAGAGGTAGAAGTCGGGCATCTCTGTAATACCAAATTTCTGATATGCAGTGTGATCTTATGAATGTCACTTTATTTGGCGATTCGTCAAAAATGACAGAGTTTTGCGAAGATCGCAGTCGCAGTTCATGTTTACATCAATTTAACGTATTTCCATCTTCGACATCCACGTTCTACAGAAAGTACGGCTGCCGGTAGTCACCAGTTGTTGACGGAGATCCATCAATTTTTTATGGAAGACTTTGGCATATGTTGCATTTGATGTGCACTCTTATAAAATTGACCTCACTCAAGAATTGAAGCCGATTGTGTGCTTTAACATCAGCCTTTAGATAGCCATTTTATCGTATTTCTTTAATGTTAATTATTCTTGCTGTGGAACTGCGTCAATACAGTGACACCCTGTTTTTATTTTTATTGTTGCATATGTGTGCTTACCAGAATTTGCTGCAAAACGGAGTACATCTTGTAGGCGTTGATGCGGTATCTTGCATACCAGTAGGGGCGTCTGGAACGACATTCTGAGTGTTTCATTTTGTTGCTTCGAATCGAATGGTCGGAATCACAATCGCCAATCGTTGGATTTTTATCGAGTGCCTGACATTTGTTGTCGTTTTATAGACGAGAAAACGTTCGAGCACATTGCTTGGATATTAATGTGTGAAAATAGTATACTTTTAGGAGGGAAGTTTCGACGAAGAAGATCACGCACAATTGAGTTTTTTCTACAGGATAAGATTGGCACAAGTCTAGATCTCGGCCGTTTTATGCGTTTGTAGCCATTTATTGTATAAACAAGGTCCTTATCCGTGTAGTTTCAAGCTTCATACTGCTGCAGATACTACAGAAGACTGAAGAAGTGCAGATCGAAAAACACTATTCGCCGATTTCTAGGCCGCGTGCATAGAGAAGGATCATATCCAGATTTGACACTTCTGCCAAGCTCACCAGGTTCTACACAAGATGACGATGGAGAATGTCCGCTGGCTGATCACAGTCGGTAACGACCTCAACGAGACATTCAGCGTTAAAAAAGGTGCTAGACAATGAGACGCATTGTCATGTGACTTCTTCCACTACGTTCTTGAGCGAAAAAGTCACAGACTAACTGAACGGAGGATCTTCTAGTTCCGTTCAGTTGTTAGCATAAGAAGAGATATCTGCGGGCTTGGCAAAACGCAGCGAACCGTCAATGAGAATTATTGGCAATGAGATGTTTGCGGATAAAATTGGTCGAGGGGAACACTATTAATGAACGCTCGCGTCTCCAGCCACCAAAAGTATCCTTTAGGTCGAGCGTATCGTCGTCGCTTGTATTGGATGTAACAACGTCTTGAAGGAAGTCGGTTATATCGTATTGTCGAGCTCTGGTCACAGAAAGTGGGTAAACATCGCTGAGGCCTTTCAAGGCATCGGTGTTTCCTTCCTCATTTCGAAAGAAATACGGTTTGATCTTTGTGGAGACCGAGTCACAGGTAGGTTGTTATTGAGATCTAGGAGTTAGCTACAGCACTGGGTCCAGGTCTTCTGGGCAGCAGGTATAATTTATATGAATGGAAACGCATATTTTCCCATTTATTGGAAGTTAATCTCCTCTTCTGCGCTGCTGGTGGGTAAGTCGTTAAGATAGTAATCAATGTATCCAATTAGATCGAGATAAATCACAAACAAGATGAACAAACATGTTTGCATCAATAAACAGTCCTAGTGGCATTCATTCTGTTAACTAATCTCCAACAATCGCGTGTAAAAGTAGCTGAGTCATCGTCACCGAGTGATTGTACAATATATTGTGCAAACAGACCTAGACTGGGTGCGGCTGTGCAACAAATCTCGACTGTTGTTCGCCTTTTCATTTGAAAAGTCTTAACCTGCGAGGCATTGTTTGAGGAGATTGCGAACTCGTGTGCACTAGCAAACAAGCCCGTGAAATTAATTTCTCGTAACGTCAAGTGAAGCTTTATTGAACAAACAGCAAAGTATTAGTTGGACGGTGGTGAACGACCGGAAAAGACCTTGCAAGTGTTAACCTTAACAGAAATACAGGCCAAGGACTAGGACGAGAGGGCTTTGTTGGATAATTCGGAGGATGACTTCCTGCGCTGCTTTTAGGCTGAGCGAGTAATGAAAGTTTGACAGCAAATTAGATCAGATCCCAAGTCACTGAGGGGGACAGTCATACAGATGACAAACACTAGATGGGTGGAAGGCGCCAGGTAAGAATGCATCTAGAATGGTTTGGACAGAGCTCAAACCTTAGCGCTTCCAAAAGCTACAATCCCCAAAGAGTACTGCTAGGGACCGCTATTATTAAGCACAGCTGTAAGGTTTAGAGCTCAAAAGAAGCGTCTTTTCATCTTGCCTAATGCAACTCACCCCAATGATGCGACATGGGCGATATGGGCCATTTTTCAACCTAAAAGTCACCTTTTCCGCTCCTATGGCGGGCTTATACCAATTGCAGGAAAAAGCTTTCACATTGATGCGAAGGATCTAAGGCCAATCAGTCCTCATCGTTCCTGCTCGAGACTCGGGAAAAAAACTGATGGATTGACACACCAGTAGCACAGGTACGATAAATTAAAAATGTCGATCATGCTGAGAGATCGCCAACAACAAGGTCAATGTTGTCAATGTTCCATGATTGAGTAACATAGTGATTAAGAGGACAGTTCCTTTAAATTGACTTGAGCCATAGGATTGCATTGTCGGGTACTTTCTGTACCATGAGGGGAATAATTCCGTTTAGGCCTGGTGGTTTAAATGGATCGAAACTGCTTTTCCTCACAGCCCATTTAATTTTTGTCCTTATTCTGCCAGTAATCGTACTCGTGCAACGCGGTACATAATTATCTCGCTTTCACGTAAACAGAAGACCGGATGAAATAATCAACAGTCGCAAATTAGGTAGCCTTAGTCGATTCTCCATCCCTGTTGTCGAGTGGCGGACTGTCCCCTCTATAATAATATGCGTGGCGCTACAGTCCGAGGCGGATCTGGGCCTAGCCACTCGTGTTGTGCGTGCTACTGTTCTTTCACCAGTGGAAGGGACCTACAGTTTAAAGCCGACTCCGAACGGCGAAGTTGAGAAGCTTTTTCTAGACAGGAAATACTCTTTGAGCATTGTCAGTGACTCGAAAGAGGTGGAGCCGTGAAAATATGAAAGGTGGTAAATTCGGGTATCGAATCGGGCACCCTCTGCGTAGGAGTCGACGCACTTACCCACTACGCCACGGCGACCACATATATAGACGGTATTATTGTTTCGCTTGGCCATTTTGTAGGTGTGTCGTCAAATTTTTAAAAGTGGCATTCCAGTCAGTCCCACTGACGATCGGTTTAGTGATTGACTTACCCCTCGACATTTCATTTTTGGGGATGGCTTAGTTAAACGTTCCTCTGGATCCCTTACTGAGTTTCTTCATAACGCCTAGGGGAATAACCATCGCAGTGCATCAAAGGTCACGCATAAAGGGCTTCTTAAATTTTTCATCAAAAGGAGAACAAGTTTGAAGTAGCGAAACATTTCGCAGTTGCAATGCAGCCGTGCTTGAACTTTTCGCACTGAAATTCTTTTCAAGCATCAGCTCCATTTTGTGAGACGAACATGTGAACCGTTGTCTAGAGGAAACATTTAAAAGTCGTCACAATTCCAACGTCGTTTTGACTCCCATAGCCGAGTTAGTCCTTGTCACAATTGACGACTTTCGTAATAAACGTGATTCCTTGTGTGTCCCTCAGCCATTCCAGTTGTCACAACATGTAGGAACCTTTGTCCAATCTGTCAAATCAGCTGGCGTCTACTCAAATACATTAAAGGCTGTTTTAGGCCCATTTTGAAATAGTCGTGCGACACGCAAATAAACACCAACTCTGTACACTTTTCTATCAGTTGACCTTGCGAGCTATATTTTTTTGTGTTTTTCATCTCAGTTCAAAATGGACCCGAATGTTATGTTGGACAATTTCAGATATCTAAAAAAAATGTTTAGCTGACACGTCTTCTACACACAAAACCAAATCTCTTCACTTATATTGTAAGAACGTTCAGTATCGTTTACGGCTATAGACAGATCTTCACCGGAGGATACAGGAAGGAGAAGGAATTGCACACAAATGTACACAAATTTTAATCTATTTTGTCTTGAATTAAACAACTTTGGATTGCATTTAACCAACTCAATTAATGAATAAAATGAATAACCAACCTCGTAAAAATGGTCTTCCTTTAAGTAACACCTTCTCCTGCAAAGGCATTGTATGAATAAAAAGAGACATTCTTAAAAGCTTTGGATTTAGAGTGTAAGGCCTCAAGTGTATTATCCTCGGGCCCCAGTCCCCACATGTGCCTTTGTGTTTTACCTAGCATCAGAAGATTACCAAATGTATACTATTCGCATGTATTCGAAATTTAAGAATAATCATGGAACATCAAAACCTCATCAGTCAGTTCTGATCTAAATGTATTGAATCTGAAAGTAAACAAAGCTTTAACGAATTCTTCATAAGCAATACAATTCTTTTCTATATGTATGTAACTAACGAATTAAAAAGTCTACAAAGAAACTACGATCGTCGGAGAAAAAAATCAAAAAAAAACGACATGACAAAAAAACAAAAACAATATAAAACATTGAACACGGCATTGCCCAGGGAATTAGTTGTAGCCATACTGTCCTCACTACAGACGGTGATATCCTTTTTGTTATTGAGCCAGGACAGTGCCTATTTCATGGGAATAGTCAGAGAATAGATAAGTCTTCAAGGAGCTTGATGGAGAGGGTAATTATTATTGAGGAAATACATCTACACCCACCACTTCCTCCGTCTTCGGAGGGGTTCTGGAAGGAATGCTGGTGGAGAACTTCTTGCCTAAGATGGTTGCGGTAGAAGCTGATGGGTCGTTGAGAAGGAAGTTAAATTCGTTACGAATGGTTGAGTGACTGATGGTGAGTTGGGATCACAGTCGGAGTGTTTCGAGTCTCAGAGCTGTTCTGGCTACGCTTGGCTAATACAAACCTTCAAACCTCTCTTCGCAACTATCTTCAGTTCCGTTCTTGGAACTGGTCCTGGCTTTCTATCTTCAGTTCCAATCCTGCCTCACCCCAGATTGTTTGCTCCATAAATTGGGGATGTTATTGACGTTTACTTGACTTATCAGACTGACGGTGTCGCTCCCCCCACAAGCTGCCCCTCTCTGCTGTGACCAAAGTCAACTTAAATTGACATTGACCAATGAACTTGTAAATATTTCCTTGCCTCGTCGAAATGACAAACAGAATACTTCCCTGCAAATATTTATTGTTTGGCGTATTCGGCGATAGGCCTGATCTTCATTTGTTACTGATTATTTTCATTCGAACACAGATAACCATTGACCACGGCCTCTCTTTTTGTGTCGAACAAGAAGAGACCCCAATTTGACACATACACTGCAGACTGAGACAGGAACACAACCACACTTACGTCAGCTCATTCAGTATTGCAACAAAGAACTGCAGGTGTTGTCCGACGAATGTGACAAGCGAGTCCGATCTAAAAGTCAAGTCGAAGACAAAGTCAAACTGGCAATGCGATATGTAGTATCACGTTTAGAGCAAAAATCAACGAGATACACGTCTTCCACCAGTCTTGGATCTCCTTTTAAAACAACCAAAAGGATCATTAGTCTGACTTGAGACTGTTTCTCTTGTATGTTCACTCCCGCAAAAAACAAAACACGATTACTGAAAAGGTAAACATCACAAGCTTAATGCGTCTAAATGACGCACATCCCTGGAGACGCCATGGAATAGAGAAAGTGCGGTAATCAAATGTCAGTCAGGTCTGCAGACATTGCCAAAGACTTGTCTGATTCATCTTGACTATAAAATGTGACATCTTTCGTGTCCCTAGACGTAAGGAACGCGCACACAAATTGCTGATGTAGTGAAAATTATGACCATCACCGAATTTTTTGATTTTGATAATTTGACGTTGTGCCAGGATTCGATGGGTAGGGAAATCATTTCGTCAGAGATCTGCCAAATTTGATTTGTTTACTTTTCTTATTTCAAAACAAGATTCACGCCATGACACGCAGGTACATATTTTCCTCAGTGTCATCAACATTTTGATTGGTCGCCGCGCCGTTGGCCGTTGGTGTGTCGACTCGACGGTGCCAGGTTCGGTCCCCCGAATTCACCAACTTTCATAATTCACGACTCCACCTCTTTCGAGTCACTGACAATGCTCAAAGAGTAATCTTGTCGATTTGTGTGTTACCAATCTATATTGTATAAATAGTCATATCTGACAATCGTTCTTAAACTTCGCCCTTCGAAATCGGCCATTCATGAAAGAGCGATAGCACAGGCCTCTATTCTCTATTGTGAGTGTCGACTATCGACCGAATCGCTTGTCGACAAATTTATCGACTGATATCACTTTTGGTATTGTGAAACTCAGTCGATAGATAGTTCTGTCACCGTGAATGAAAGAATATATTTATTGTGAATATTTTACAATTTGACAGCTAATGAGTGGTGTGAATAAAAACTGAAAAAAGACTCCGAGTAAGAACACATGAGTCGAGTATTTTCATTAAAGGAAATACTCAATTTGGTGTGAATAAAAAATGTCCACAAAGTAGGTACCCTCCCTTAAGTTGACGTTTGAAAACTGGAGTTCTTGGCGTTTAAGGGTGAGTGCAAAGTCGGGTAAAGGTTAATTTAAACATACAAACGCGAAAAACAAAGAATTATAACTCATGTACTTTGGGGGACACAGGGGATAGTTTCAAGAACGTGTATAGATTCTAGTTCGATAACATGGAATGGTTATGTACTCATTTCATTTGATACTGTATACTGTACCTTTGATTGTTTTTTGTTCTTTTAATGTAATGGGAAGATTGCCCGTCATTTTCTTATCGCCTTTTAATTTAGCGCGGGTGTTTAGAAATCTTATTGTTATTTTCTGTTTATTATATTCTTATATTATTTTTGAGTCACTGCATTCACGCTCAAAATTACTCTGAGTCACACGCATCGCGCCACATTTATGCAGTTGCTCTTCTGGATCGGACCATAGTTGCAGTGACCAATTATGGTCTGGCAATTATGGCGTGGGCGGCTAGTCTAATCGGACCATTTACGCACACGCGTTTGGTTTTGGTAGTATGCGGATGGATGGTAGCTGCTGCTGGCCGATTGCAGATGGTCTCGGTCACTTGGATCTCGACCGCAAAACCAGCCACATCGTTTTTTGTTCTTGAATATTGTAATCATTATATCCTTTGTGAATTAGCTATTAGTGTTTAAAATAAAAATATATTAATTTATGTTGTTCAAGTAATTTGTTGTTCAACAGCGGGCTTTCATCAATTTTTTTCTTTATTTGCGAGTTGTTCAAATTAAAGCCACGGATTTGTTATTTCCACGTAGATTGTTTTTATTTTTCATGTCTGGAGCTTGGCTTTTTTTCCAACAAGCACGGAAAATTGCAAACACTTGAAGAAATCGTCAACGTCGATTCCAGATTTCCTTTTATTTTTGAGGATTCAGGTTTAATCCTTCAAAGTATTCCTATTCTGAAGCAGTTTTTTCCATTATTTAAAAATTGTTTTCAATTTTTTCTCTTTTGTAAATGCCGTCCTCTAATTGGTCAATTTGGTTTATGAAAGCGTTATAAAAAACAGTTGTCAAAAATCTTAAGGGGCAAGAAAGGTAGAAGTCGGGCATTTCTGTGATACTTCATTTCTGAGTAAAACACAGTAAAATTCAAAAAAGGAAATATGGTTCGCTTTATTATTCGATCAACTATAAACGAAAACATTTATTCCGTAAAAAGAAAGTTAAAAACTAGAGAACAACTCATTTTCTCGTAAATCTAACACCAGGATGACAAAAGTATACGTACACCAGCTGCAGCTGTTTCCTTTTTGTGTGCTAAAGTTCAGCAATTAAAAATGAACGAAACGCAGGGAAGTCTCCACTGAACTGCATAAACTGACATACAAAGTTCTGAAGGAAACTCATTACGGGAGATTACAAAACTTATTGGAAGATCACACTCTACAGTGCAAACAATAGTAAATAATTATAAAGCGACCGGATCATTTAATCCTTTTCCTGTTTTTAGACGCATTTAACCGAGAAACGCAATTACAAGATTCCCGCTTAATTGGTTAGCGTAAAACGCAATAAAGCCGATTTTAAAAGTTTAAAAACAAAACTATTTTGCATTTTCCAAAACCAAGTGTGAAGAAACTATAGCTCCAGATAACCTTATTTGGTTTAACTAAACTGTAATATCTCCGTCCACTTGAGGAAAAGCTCGACTCATCAATCGTTTGCTACTCGTTACAAGTTCCACTTTTCAAGAGTGGTATCCTGATTCTATATAATCTGTTTCAGCGCCGACCTGCAGCATCCATATTTGGCACACAATCCACTTTTGTTGTTTTCCGTAGCTTCAGCAATTATTCGCAATCTTTGCTTTAAACAATGTATGACATATGTACATTCGTAATATTTCATCCAAACATGTTAAATCAATCCGCATCAATCGCAAAACTTTGTGATTCAAATGTGACAATTGACTTACCAACTCATTGGGATTTTTTTAAGCCGTAAGCACATGTCAATTTGACAATTTTCAACTCTGCTTGATTTCATTTAAGCTGAAAACACAAAAATTTATTTCTTATTGCATGTGTACAATTATCCAGGGGATTTTATTGAAAAACTTTACCTTATTCAATGCAATTAAACGGTTAGCGCAGTTAAGAGGATACGCATTTAAACGGGAAAAGTTATGTACATTTCTTATGGGATATTTGATTTGCTTAGTATTTCGATTAGATAAACGGGGAAATTAAGAGAGCGCCAATTATTCGGGGATTACTATACTTGGATTTTGAGCCTAAAATTCATAGTCGGCAGTCAGCGACCACAAATTTGCAATCGCTAAAAATCTGCTGTCAAGTTGATAAATATCGACTGCGAACTACTTTCGCAATACCAAACTTCGGAATCTATAGTCGATAGTCGACAACGAGCGATTATCAGTCGATAGTCGATACTTGCAAGAGGGGCCACAAATAACACGAGTGGTTGCTGGAGAAGCTAGACCCAGGTCCCCCTGGACGCCTCGCCACTATAACGTAAACACATTATTATTAGAATTGTATTCGAATTGTGCACGCGTGTTTCTGTTGTCCTTAGTAGATAGTTCACATTTTAAAATTTTGTAATTTACTCAAATCGTCTCGCAAGTAAACAGTACGAACAACACCAGTTCCGGGATTAAACGCTTAATTACTCTTGCCAATCGGTGTTTCTTAGGGCTTAAGAGGCAATTGAGTAGTAGAGTCCTCTCTCGAAGGACCAAGATAACATTATATAACACCTTGATCACCCCTGTCCTGATCCATGGGGCGGAGGGCATAGCGGAAGCGGAAGCACTAGGTCTTTTCGAAAGAAAAGTTCTGCGTTCAATCTTTGGTCCTGTCTGCGTTGATCGCTGTTGGAGAAGAGGATTCAACTACGAATTGTACTGCCTGTACAGCGGCATGAGCCTAGTCAGGTGTCTACGGATTCAACGCCTAAGATGACTGGGCCATGTAGAGCGCATGGACAACACAGCTCCAGCCCGAAGAGTCTTCGACTCCGAACCAGTGGAACAACGCAATAGAGGACACCCACGGAACCGATGGCGCAGAAGGAGAAGGACCTCAATCAACTTGATGTGCGAAGTTCAAGGTAGCTAGCTAAAGATCGTGCCTGCTGGAGAGGCTTACTGGTTGAGGCCCAGGTCCACCCCGGACTGTAGCGCCACCAGAACAAGAAGAAAAATTTACTCGAATTTGGGGACCCACGTATTGACCGGCGCAGCAGTTCTGCATTTGCTTGTGACCAATTTTTCATTGGATTCCTTTGATATGAATAAATAAGACAGTTTTTTTTTGAATTGACAGCAATCGTCAAAGTTACCAATTGTAAGAAAATAATGGCAACACTTATCGTATGCAATTACATCCATTATTCTGTTACGTAAATGATAGATTATATTACGTAAGTCCAGCTCTCTCTAACTCTATCTTGATCGATAATAAGTAAGGTCAGTTCGATCTCAGCCGCCGTGGTGTAATATACGTTTTAAATAAATGTAACAAAACACTGAATGTTTCGTGGCTGTCCTCACACAATGACATCCGTTTGGCATTTCATTGTGCGCCTTTTCACGCTTCTCGAAATTATCCAAAAACACGGCTTAGGTTAGGTTGGGTAGAGGGGCTGCTAGTGCATTCACCAACACACTTCGACCATGTTGGTCCATTGTGATACCCACAGTCAGACTACTACCACTGATTGACCACTCGACTGACAGTGCCGTTAATTTGATCCCAACGGCAAATGGTGACTGTACCAGATTTGAAAACCAGATAAAAGCGTATTAACTTTGCTTTCACTGGGATTCGAACCGGGGACCCTGCTAACCAAGGGTTAGGCACTCTACCAATTGCGCCATCCAGTCGTCACGCAACGAATTTCACCGTGAGGTCGATCGTTATCACAGCTTAAAGCATGGGCGATATGTCGCACCGTGTAAAGGCTCAAACAACAAGGTCGGTTACGGAGAAGAAGTGCGTATCACGCAGCTTTCGATTCGGAGATCGCCAGAGCGTCAACCCGGCTTATTTTGCAATTGGATTTGGGCCTTTATACATATACGATTGTGCTAACTCGAGAATTAAAGGTAGATGGCCATGAACAATGGCGTGAGTTCTGTAATTGAACGCTGCTAATGTTGTCCGAAGATCCAAAAAGATCTCTTCTCGGGCGAGGTCTATTTTTTGACTCAGCGGCTATGTCGACTAGCAAAATTGCCATTCTTGGAGCGAACATCCCGTCCTCCACCTCAACCCCAAGTGACCGATCAAGGATCTATGCATTCGCAAGGATAGTCTGGTTGATGGCATAACGCATGTATTACACCGCGTCATCGAAAATTGGACCGACCCTTTGAAGCCCTGTCAACAACGACATCACAGTGTAGTCGTGTGACAGTGTAGTTTCAAAACAAAGCTAGAATCAATTTTATACCTCACACTGTTGTTGATTTATTTAAATTTATTTTCCCATTTTTTATATACCCGCCTTGTCTTTACATTCAGAGAAATGGATGACCCTGTATCAGGTCATGGTCTGGAACTTTTAGTGGTTTAAAAACTTCGTGGAATGAGAAATTGACATTGTAGCCCAACGCATGAATAGTTCTGTTTCCGTGCTGAGCTGAAAAATAAATACCCAATGACCCTCGATTTAATCCAGCTCCTTGATTACAAGCTCAGTTCCTGCTTGTGTCCAAACACCTCTCTTCGGCCGACCTTGCTACCTCACCTTCCTATCTCACTATCAAGTCCTTCGCTCTTAACCTTCACTCAGCTTACCACCAGAACGTCTTTTCTGGTCGTCTTACATCAGCTCCAACTAATACACCGCTAGCTTGTTTGTCTAAGATAGCTTCTAGAGCTAAAGTTCAATTGACGTAACTAAAAACGATGATTCCCAAGTCAACAATTCGCCGGCAAAAAAATCCCCACGAGTGCACGGCAATCTCATCAAATAGACCCTCGCAAGCTTAGACCTCAAGATGAACAGAGAAAGCAAAGGCGCTGAAATCGCCGAGATTTCATTGCATTGCCGAACCCCTCTGTAACAGTGTTTACACGATATACAACGCTTATCACTTGATGACGATGAATCAGCTACTCTTACCAAAGATAGCCGAAGATTATCAGCCCAAAAGTCATTTACCACGAGCTAGGCGAGTCGTTGATCCCACCCCTCATAAAAAATATTCCACCATCCACCAAGGCAGCCCGCCGCCGAGCATATGAACCAGCCAGTATCTTACACAATCAAGCCCCTCAAGACGGATGGATGGGATTTAATGCGGCGCGGTGCGACGCGCCGCGAATACTTGCACACTAGTCTAGAAGTTAAACTATCGCGGCCAAATGCCAACCGACCCCTGTGATGTGATGGAGCGGCGGGCGGCGACATCCACGCCAACGGTACAGCACACAGACGAACAACGGTACATGGCAAATGTTTATTATTCTCTTTATTGTAATTGCAGTGACAGCGCGAAATCGCACAGCTTTGGGGCAAGTTCAATGTTTCGCCTACGCACTGTCGGGGCTAGCGAGGCGCACGCACACACGCATACGCACCCCGAGCAGGGTATTTTTTCGAAGGAATGTCAACAACGATCGCTGGTTGGTTGGCAGATAAGATTTCAACAAGTTTCGGTGCGTGAACGTGAAGTGCGTATCACGCAGCTGTTATCAGCAAGACGCGATGGCGGCACCGACGGGCTACGTCCGTATGGTGCAATAACAATAAAAGCTTACGCACACGCGTGTGTGCATGCGTGCGTGTGTGTTTGCATGGGGCTGTGTGTTCAGCGGGAGATTTGGCTTTCAAGGTCTTGTTTGTTTTCGAAGGAAAACGTTAACGAAAAGAAACCAAAAAACAAAAACGAAAAAAATGAAGAAACTTTTCGAGCTGTCGAGAGATTGACAATGATGATGATGGTGATGATTTCTCAATTCCACTTGTCGGCGGGATACTCCGCGAAACGGTGATGGCGCGTGGAAGGCAGGAGGAGGTGCTGCTGCTGTTACTGGGACCCGATGTAAATTAAATTGACTTGACATTGCCACAACTGCTGCTTCTGCTGGTGCTGCTGTTGGCGACGACGACGAAGACGACGCACACACACACGTACCTAGTGTGTTGGTGTTGTTGGGCATGCGAGGGAGAGAAGTGCGAATGCGTTATCTCGTTAACGCATACGAAGTTGAAGGACTTTTGTTGAACTTATTAAGCGTTTTTCTGTTTTTCTTTCGATCGTTTGCGCTCTCTGGGTGGGAACACGGAGTGAGCGTGTGGGAGAGAGCGAGTGAGCGCGGACCCTCCCAGTGGGGAGGTATGCGAAAGGGAGAGCACCCAATTAAAGTCGATTGTGCGTCTTATGGTTCACTGGAGACGGTTACGCGTTTTTCTTATCAGCTACATGGAAATATGAAATGAATAGGAAAAGAAGGAATTAAGAGAGTCTGGTGATATGCCTAGTGTTGCCGTGGGCTGCCAGTAATGTGTCACGGCGTTGTAACGAGGCGATCACACTTATGACGCGGCGCTGGATATGAGGGATGGTGCGCAATATTGAGGGTGCAATACCCTCCTTGCGTGAGTCATGCTGGGGAGAACCTTTTGTGTCACAAGATTCAGTGGAAACTAGATTGCCCTTGATTCTTGCTAATGTCATTCATATTTTGTTCGAATGATCGCGATTTAAACGCAAATTAATGTACCACATGACTAAGGATACGATCGTTCAGTAATGTGGGGTTTTCGTAGAATTAGCGACTGTATAATACCTCGTGTGGCGTTGCGGTTTTGGTGAGCTTCGTTCGGCTGCTGGTTGCCTACATTTGGTCATTGTCCACTGCTTGAGCTTGTGATCCAGAGAGGGCCTGAGACTGAGTTTAAGTTGCCTTATAACATTGATGATCCCGGGGAAACTTCTTCCAACTTGTCTTGCATTCATACCGAAGGTTCCGTCTCTGCCACTCTTTGAACCAGGGGCTCAGATCCCATGACTAACTTGCTGAAGCATTGGTGTTCAATCACTCGAAGTGATGAGACAGAACAATCGACGAATCCTTGCCTTGGATGGTTGTGTCTAGGTCTACTCCTTCGAGGAGGCACCATCGAAGACATCAACAATCAGCCCTGTCGTTGAAATAATAGCCCTGTTTTTGGCTAAATCTAATATGGCTGTCAAAATAAGAGTTTACTTCAGAATGATGTTCCTTCTTCGAGTTCTAAATCAATCAAGAATCATGTCGCTTGGACAAACAGTTTCGAAAAGAAAATCGTGCGCGTTGATTTGAAAATCCCTAGTCTCTCTTCTATCTCTCTTTGGTCGTTGGGGCTTAGTGGGTTGGTGCGTCGCCTGCTGCCTCGCGAATGCCAGGTTCAATCTCCGAATTTACAAACTTTCATAATCCACGTCTATACCTCTTTCGCGTTACTGAAAATACTCAGAGTTTTCCTGTCTAGGAATTAATTATTTTTATTACGCCTTTCGGAGTCAGAAAAGAACTGCAGGTTTACCATCCTCTAGCGATAGACACCTCTAGCGAACGACACCAGTGATAGTTGGGCTGTTGCCCCACCCATATATGTACATACCTATTATAATTAGTCTCTTCCAAGATTTGTCTTATTGTGAATACAGTGGACTCTTCCTTAGTCGAACTCTCCCTAATTCGAAACTCTCTCTCTAACTCCTACTTTTTTGCCATAATTTATACACATTGCCCACAAATTTCCAAACAAAACCCTCTCCCTAAGTCAAACTCCCTCTAACTCGAACAGATTATGGTATCCCGTGTCAATTCGACTTACGGAGAGTCCACTGTATGTACACCAAAACATTGGTTTGCGTCGTTTCGGAGTTGCGTCGTCTACAAATTATCTTTGTTTTGAAGCTACGTCGTTTTTATTCCAGTTTTCGTCGTTCACAAAATTGTGTGGTTTCGAAGTTGCGTCGACAATCTAGAAATAGTGAAGTAGGATTTTGCACGTAACGCACATACAACAACCTACTGCCTATAAATGCCTATAATATCGGCAGTGAAAAGTGGCTGCTGATAAAAATTCGAGTTCGAATTTTTTTTCTTATATTTTGACAGCTCTGACACTCAGACAGACAAAAATCAAATCCACTGCGAATCGTTTTTTGCATCTTACTTCACTTCACTATCGATAGCGATGAAAAAAAAACACGGCTATTATTTCGGGTTGCGTTTTTGTTACTCCTTTTTTTTTCCTTCTTGTTTGTAAAAAGTGGATTCCCCAAGTTTAAGATTCAACTTTCTGGAAGTCAACATCAAAATTAGCCAAAAGCAAAAACTAAATTAGCTAATTTGGAATTAAAACCGGAAATAAAATTACAGTACGTTCTCGATTAAAGCAACTCGCAGAAGCTATAGTTATTGATGATGGGTAATCACAACTTTTCAAATAGACAGAAACTCTATAGTTTCAACCAGAAATGAAATATTACAGAGATGTCCGACTTCTACCTCTCTTGTCCCTTAAAATGTTTGACAACTGTTTTTTATAACGTGTTCATAAACCAAATTAACCAATCAGTGGAAAGCATTCACATTATTTCGTGAATAACCGTCAAAAATGTGGTCGCCGTGGCGTAGTGGGTAAGTGCGTCGACTCCTACGCAGAGAGTGCCAGGTTCGATACCCGAATTTACCACCTTTCATATTTCACGGCTCCACCTCTTTCGAGTCACTGACAATGCTCAAAGAGTATTTCCTGTCTAGAAAAAGCTTCTCAAATTCGCCGTTGGGAGTGGGCATTAAACTGTAGGTCCCTTCCACGCGTGAAAGAGCAATAGCACGCACAACACAAGTGGTTGCTGAGAAGTTAGGCCCAGGTCCACCTCGGACTGTCGCGCCACCTATATTATTATTATTATTATTATAACCGTCAAAAATTCATTCATCGGCTGTGAAGTCGGCCATCTCTGTAATACTTCATTTCTGGTTTCAACTACCCCAGAGTCTATTAGTTGCCATAATCGAGAATGCACTGTACATGTAATAAACAACATTTTATTCTGCTACCAATTAAACCAAATGAAGTGAAAATACGTGGGAATTTGTAAGAACATTTTCCCGTCGTGTTTTTCTGTTCCCAATTGACGTTTTGGTGAACTTTACATATGACAATATTGTTACAGTTCAAACTTTTGACTTAAGATTCGATAAATTTTCCGACTTAGAATTGGCCAGGCTGCATTAGAAAAATATCTGGTTGAGTTGGATAGGCGGATCACTTCACATCGCATTACATAGACTCCTGGGTTCACCAAGAAAACTAACAAGCATGGTCCTCATAACATTATGGTTTAGGCATGCTCCTCTTGGTATGGAGTTGGTCCCTCAAGGTTTATATATTTTTTTTTTATAATTTGCGCGAGCTCAAGGGATTGTAAATACCCTTATGTGTCCAAGGTCAAGACACAGCACGGGCGGTATAGAAGGAGAAAGTAGTTAGGCATATACACAACATATACGCCCTGGTGCACGTGTCCATACTGTTGCGGACATAGTTAAGATAAGGCTTAAGTTTTATGTTAGGTTAATTTAGTATAAGGTAGTTTAAGTAGTTAGGTTTAGCCAAGTTTTTCACAAGTTTTCTTAGCAAATAAAAAAGTAATAAAAGATTGTCATAAAGAGAAAAGAAAAAAGGTAGATTAAGCCGAAAGGCACATTTAGAAAGTAGATCAGATTAGCTGAGAGTGCCCGCATAGGGTCAGTAGGTTAGTATTAAGAACATTTGTAAATTCTTAAGTTAGTTAAACTAGTTGTAAGTACTTTTGTCTAGCATGTAAGTAACATAATTCAAAATTAAATAAAATTACATTAAAAAAATAGTGGGAGCAAGGGAGAGGAGGTACCTGTGCACATTGGTCTTAAATATCCGCGAATTTTAGTCTGTGGAAAATATTAGGCTGGGAAGAGCATTGGTATAGTGCGGCTGAAGAACGAGTCTCTAAATTTAACTGTGCGTCGGAAAGTAGGCTTAAAAGGGTAAACTGATGGGCATTCCTGGCGAGATGGGTATTGCGAGTGAATTCATGGAGAGGATTAATGCAGTTGGCTTGCTCGCTTGATTTTCAATTGTTAAAATACGAACAACGAAGAGACGGTACGGCGCTGTTCGAGCGAGTCTAATGACTCTGCGAAATTATTGTCTCCTATAAGTTTTATTGCTGGTGATTGGATTGTATCTGGTGCAGGGTGGTCTTGGGGGCATCAGCCCAGATATGAGCGTTGTACTCAAGCTTGGGGCGGATGTAAGCTTTTTAAATTAAAGCCAAGTCAGAGGGGGTGAACTATGTCTTGTATAGATTAAGGAAACCTCAACTTTTCGCAGCATTTTTGGCAGCTTTAAATATGTAATCGTACCAACTAAGTGTTGTGTTGATGCACATGCCAACGGTGGAAAGTTTTCCGGCTTGTTTATCCAAACAAGCGCCATTCATGGATAATGGCTGATTATGAAGGGTTCGCTTAAGTGATAGCATACAGCATTGAGTTTTTGAAGCATTGAATTCTACTCTATTGTTTTTTCCCCAGTTAATAATGCTGTCAATATCGGAATTCAATGTGCTTAACATACGCTGCCGTTCCAATTCCAAGGCCGAAGTGTGGGGTCATGAGTCTCGGAACGAATATGAAAAGCTGAGGGGGCTGAGTATTAGAAGTAGCAGACAAGAGACCATTTATAAAAATGAGAAAGAGTGTCGGAGACATAACTTAGCCTTGGGGAACAGTAGCATCTATTTGGTCAGACTTGAACCCATCCAAAACAACTTGAAGTGAACGGTTCGAAAGGTAATTTTTAACCTAAAAAAGCATTTTCGACAAGAAAGCTTTATGCCAAACTCTGTCAAAGTCCTTAGAAACATCAAACGCAATGATCTTGCTCTCACCAGCATTCTTGAAAGATTGTTTCCACATATCGGTGAGATAAGCTATCAGATAACCAGTGAACCTGTTGCTGCGGAAACAATACCGCCGGTCATTAAGAATCTACCGCGACTCATGATATTTCACAAGCTGACGATTTATCAGCATGACCTTAGAAAGAAGGGACGTAAGTGCTATGGGTCGGTACGAGGTGGGTGACGATGACTCGCTCTTTTTAGGGCTGGACAAGTTCTGCTTTCCATCTGCTCGGCAAGAGACCTAAAGAGTAGGATAGATGAATAGGCTTATGCAGTGGATTTGCCAGCGCAGAATAACACCTTTTCAGAAGTACGGTGGGAATACGATTTGGGCCAGCGGATTTGTGCACGTCGAGATCTTTAAGTACTCTTGCAACTGTACGAGTGCAGAAGTGGTTTTGTCCCATGGTGAAATCAACGCTTTCAAGTACAGATGGAGACGTATTGGAGTCTGGCAGTGTTGACCTGGCTGCAAAAATAAGCCACAAGCAGATTAGCTTTGTCTAAGGAGCTGACAGCTGGAATGTCATCGTAAATGAGCGTGGGAATTGAAGACGAGGTAGAATTCTTTGGTTTTGGGAAGTTCAATAAGCATAAACTTTGGCAGGCAGTGCAGCAGTACAGTCGGCGTGGGTATCTATACCTGCTGAGACATGCCATAAGCTCATCAACTCTATGACGAGATGAATCGCTCAATATCGTCAAATTACAAAATATTGATTATCTTCTACAAAACTATTCCAAACTTTCATTTTTCACCGCCGAAAGGTATGAATAATACAATGAAATATAACAAATTGTGATATAGCTTCAAGTGTGTTTATTTTCTTGCCCATAGGTGTATCTGAGGCAGAGATAAGTAAACAACATTGCCTCGGCAACATTCGTCCAATTCAGATGATTTCGAATCTGACCCGGCTGGTTCAGGAGCCCGAAACAAAGATCAAGTCATAGCGAACTCAAGTAAGTTGGTCTTGTTGATTGGAAGCAGTGTTAGCAGGATCATCAACGACGGAAGGCCGTGGTCAGACCCTTAATGGGTCGCAGACCGAATAAGTCAATAGCTAGGTTCAACTTTAGTAGGAACAAAGTTGGAGCCTCTTCCGAGGTGAACCTGGAAAACACCCTCGAGAGTCGAGGGAACCCATATCTTTCATGTCTACTCCGACCGGCGAAGCTTGTTTTTTCTAGGCATAGACTCTGAGCATTGTCAGTGAGTCTAGAGAGGTGGACTTCGTGACTTCGTGTTAGGAATTGAAACTAGACACCCAGTGTAGACAACTAGTGGATAGTTCTCCATTCCCTTTACGGCGTTCGTTCATTGACCCATGCTTTCCCGCCCGTTCTCATTATAAGCGGAATGCTTTCAACCGATTTTGTTATCCATTTAGTCTAGGTCTAGCCAAGATTACCCTGTGACATGCATTTCCCATCCCCATCCACGCTCAATTAGACCCCCACATAAACCTCAGCTACATCCAACTGCTCTCTCTCTCTCTTTTTGGCGCTGTGCTCAGCATCGGCATACAAAGTTGCCGTCACAGCTCGCCACTGAATCCATCCACAAACTTCCGTAGTTTTTCATTTCGAAAATTTTCGCTTGCTTAGGCTGACAAATTTCACAGCGAATGAGGCAAATTTATCTGCACCAACACATGCTTGGCACACTATCAGAAAGGTCAAGGGCACCAGAGCCGATAAGCCAAACGCTAAATGCCAAACACGAAACACACTCGGCCTATCAATGGCTCAGGGAAGTAGGAGTCGCTTGCCTCCAATCAGGCGACACAATGCCACTTGATTATCTTCTTGGCGATACAGTACGTTCGAGAACTATTCGACTGAACTGAAAACGAAAACGTTGGGTTGAGATAAAAGTTATGTTTCAAAGCTAAGCGCTTGCATGGTGTGGGGAGCATCTTAAGTTTGTGTGCGTTTCTTATCGTAGTTCTGCGTGTGATTGCATGTACACACGAGGGCTACGCACAAAATTGATTTGTTTTTTTTTTGCGAAAATATGTTTGTCAACTGAACAAATTGACGCATTTTAAATTATTTTCGCGTCTTCTTAGTGATGGCAGGAGATAGCTTGCTTAAGTTTAGATTAGATTCAAAAAAAAATTAAATTGAAAAAAAAAAATTGGGATGTGCCTTCAAGGGAAAGAGTCAAATCAGTTGTGTGCCAGGCTGAACGAGAGAACTGAATAAATGTATTTTTATTCACGAATATCCCCAAGACAATGGCTAACGTTATTTTGTATTATTTTCTAGAGGGGTCTTCTTCCAATAGGGACTTCTGAACATTGACAGCTGATAGTGGCCATATTGTTGAAGCTATATCTGTCAAATTGGCTGTCATTGGGTGGTGTGAATACAAACTCAGTGTAAGCATTTCCTTAGCATTTTGGAGGAAATGCTCCAACTGGTGTGAATAACAATGTATTTCGTTAATTTTAACGAATCCTCTCCGCTCACATAATTTGACAGCTGACAGGTCTTACCTCCGTTTTGGTGTGAATAAAGATGGAATGCAGCGTTGCCAAATTTAGCAGTTTCCTGCGATTCTAGCAGGACTTCACCAAAAATATAGTTTAAAAAAAAATCAGTTTTTAGCAGTTTTTAGAAATATTTGGGTTTAAGGGAAAAGGTATTAATGTGGCGAGGCATATTAGTAGACACACTGTAGCACACAATGCAGCGAAGAACACAGCATTCATGCGTCGAATAAAGAAGGTATAAACATTTTCAATGTTTCCATGCATTTCTTATTAAGCTTTGTATATAATACAAGTCCAGATCAACCATTGACAATTTACTAATTCGAGACATTATAGCTGCGTTTTTTTGCAAGCGTATATACGCCTAAATTTCGATTTGCATGTAAAATACACTAACAACGAGTCCTATATCCGCTTAAGTAACTCATCATATCTATCGCCGCTCAAGAAATAAGCGCGGATAAAAACAATGCTTCCAAACATTATTTTCTGTGTGTTCATTCCTGAATTTATTCATTCCTTGTTTGGGTTGCTGTATGTGGCGTACATCTGCAGGTGTGGTTGATGTATTAGATCATTTTTAATTCTTTTGGCATCCATAAGTATACAATTTTTGGTATACTCAGAGTGTCTCTGCTATACATTCCGTTTTGGCTTCGTAAACGATTCTTTTCATTTCACGAAATTTTTTTTTATTTTATAATTATTAAGTGTTTTTGCTTTCAAAGTGCTTTTCACGCTACAAAATCGCAAGCCGAAGATTGTGACCATCAGAGATCAACCATCACCTTCCAAGACTACACCCTTGACTGCTTAGCAAATGTCATAAATGTCCTCGGTGCTGCCAAGATTTTATGATGAATCATTAAGCGCCGATGATCGTTTTGTGGGCAGTTTTTCGTGCTAGCTTTAGCAGGTTTGAAACGAAATTAACGAAAATACTCGACTCATTTGTTCTTACTCGGAGTGTTTTCTCAGTTCTTATTTTTCTTCGTCTTCTGGTGGCGCTACAGTCCGGGGTGGACCTGGGCCTCAACCAGTAAGCCTCTCCAGCCGGCACGATCTTTAGCCAGCTGTCTAAAACTGCGCCCACCAAGTTGATTGAGGTCCTTCTCCACCTGGGTGCGCTATCGGTTCCGTGGGCCTCCTCTATTGCGTTGTCCCACTGGTCCGGAGTCGAAGACTCTTCGAGCTTGATCCGTAGACGCCTGGCTAGGCTCATGCCTCTGTACAGTTCGTAGTTGAATCCTCTTCTCCAACAGCCATCAACGTAGACAGGACCAAAGATTGAACGCAGATCTTTTCTCTCGAAAAGACCAAGTGCTTCTTCATCCGCTTTTGAGATCGTCCATGCCTCCGCACCATAGAGCATGACAGGGATGATCATGGTGTTATATATTGTTAGCTTGGTCCTTCGAGAGAGGACTCTACTACTCAATTGCCTCTTGAGCTCAAAGAAACAGCGATTGGCAAGAGTAATTCTGCGTTTAATCTCGGAACTGGTGTTGTTCGTACTGTTCACTTGCGAGCCGAAGTAGACGAAGTCCTTCACTACCTCGAAGTAATAGCTGCCTATGGCGACGTTTTGGCTAAGTCGTCGATGTTGTGCGTCCTTTCTTTCCTGATGACAGCATATACTTCGTTTTGCCCTCGTTCACCGCTAAACCCATTTTGGCCGCCTCCGCTTTAATGCCAGTATACGCTTCATTGACGGCTCGCTGTGCTCGAGCAATCACGTCAATGTCATCCGCGTAAGCTAGAAATTGTGCGGACTTTTGGAAGATCTTGTGATAGACAGCGCACGGTTGTCTCAAGGCACATAAGCTTGTTGTTAAAATACTTGGCCATCTCGTTAAGAAATAGGCGACTATTAAAGGAAGTGTTGGAGCTGAAAGTGACTCAGCTCAGAGATTTGATCCTTGCCTGGCTATCGGAACAGATTACGCTGCTTGCAGCTGGACAGAGCTTACTTGATCGCTATAGTTTCAGCCTGAAAGACGCTACAGTAACCTCAATCAGAAAGACCGCGTGGATCCTTGGAAAAGACGCCAGCACCCACACCTGCATCCATCTTCGATGCATCTGTGAAGATTCGGAGTGGGCCCTCCAGTGTTTTGCGAGTCTGGATTTGTCATGATGACTCTGTAATCCGCCGTCATTGAAAATATTCAGCCCAATAGTCAGTCATCTTCCTTCCTTTTCATCTGCTCGATTTGTCCTTCTTGTACATCAAAACCCGCCGTATTCAGTGATCCGTCGATGGATGGGTTGTTGTGGTTTTGGAGAGAGTACTTAAGTATTTTTGATTTAAATTTCCAATAAGTTAAAAGATATCCTGTGTTGCCGTGTGCGCCGAAAGTTTAATACGGCTTTTCCACCGAACGAAATCGCGTGGTTTCATAATTTTTCTCCGAAACTACCAGGTTCCGTCATACATTTTCAGGTTCGGCAAACCTCGCGGTTTCTAATAAACTTCATTGCAGCCCCCTTGAATGAAGAGGTTGCCCCGAACAAGCCCACAGCGTGAATTTCTGTCTCTCTATTTCTTGGTATCATCACTCTATTATTTTTTGTCAACAGACAGCTGGTTTGGCTGGGGTACATTAGTTTTGACGGGCACTTATACACAGAGAGTTAGTGACTCGAAAATAGAGATCGAAACCACTTCAATCTCGGTGAGAACGGCCTATTGAGGTTTCATTAAAAGTTCATCCGAACCTCACGGCGGTCTCGTTTCCACGAAAACGTGGTATAATATCGTTTAAAAGAATTGCTTAAGACCAAAAGTCATTGACTGGATTGCGCAGTGGGGTAAGTGCCTGCTCTTGGCTAGTGAGGTCCCCGGTTCGAATCCTTGTGAAAGCAAAATGAGACGCTTTTCAAATATGGTCCAGTGACCATTTGTCGGTGGAATCAAATTAACGCCACTATCTCTGGAGTGGTCAATCAGTGGTAGTAGTCTGACTGTGGGTGTCACAATGGACCAGCATGGTCTAAGTGTGCCCTCCTACCTAACCTAACCTCAAAATCATTGACTATTTTTTTCGATTACAAAAATGCACTGTCGAAACTCTGTCTAACTCGAACAAATTATGGTATCCCGTGACATTTCGACTTAGGAGAGTCCACTGTATTTTTATGCACCACAAAGTGCATTTTTGTAATCGAAAAAAAAAATGTCAATGAAGCCGATAGGATCCAAGTGATAATAAAGCAAACTCCACGATTACATGATTAAAAAAGTCGACTCCCCTCATTGGCAACACTATTTTCCCCATACGCCGTACGCACCAAAAAAGTCCCTTCCAAGAGAGGGACTGTCCCACTCTCTAAGAGAGTCACTGCATTCCCCATCACCGAAGAGAGCACTCACAACCGAATTCCATTCGCAATTCCAGTGCACAGTGGCTCTCTCTCACGAGGCGCAACGATCTTACCCCCACATAACATTGTCGACGGTTTCCTCTGTTTTTCTTTTCGTTTTCGTGGGGATCTCTCCGCACACACACACACAGCCAGAGAGTGCCTGTGCCACAAAACACTGATCGTGCAACGTACAGCTGAACAGTCAGGCAGCGCAGCCAGCAGCGCAGCCAGCAGCGCCCCAGTCGTCGTACGAATTTTTGAATTTTTTCATACGTTCAGCGGTCATCGTCATCGTCGGACGTGTAGTATCTCGTGTCGTGTCGCATTCGAACACACGCCGTCGGCGGGTTGTGAAACGAATTTTCTCTATTTTCTCCATCCCTGAGTGTATCACACACACACAGACTGAGTTGGACTCGCACACACAGCAGTTCATTAAGAATAATAATCCGAGAAGTCAAAGAGATTTCTTTGTGCGCCCCCCGTTCGCCTGCGGTGAGGCTTCTCAATATCGGTTAGTGATCTTGTTTGCGATATTTACTCGCTGTCGTTGGCTGTGGGAAAACATCGGTTCGGTTTGGTCACCATCATCCGCCCACCGCGCTACAAGCAGAGCGAGGAGCGAGAGTCCAATGTGTGTTCCTGTGTCATAACGACATAACGACACTCGCAGCTGATCTTACGCGCGCGCGTATACCCCCCCATCCGCCCCTAACAAACACTCACACACACATAAACAGAGATATACTGCCGGCCAGTGGCTTAGATCATTCAGCGGGGCCGCAGACGGAGGAGGTAGCCATTTTCACTTCATCGACACCGAGAGAGCTACTTCTAGCGATCGTCATCCCAGACACTGACTGTGCGAGAGAGGGACTAAGCTAGAGCGACGCAGGGGAGTGAAAATCCGAAGAAAACAAAAAGGAAAAGGAGAAGACTCCAAAGGAGAGCGAGACAGAGAGGGTGAAGAGACCAGAACAAGAGACAACAAACCAACGAAAAAAAAAAATCAAAAAAAAAAACATGAATCTTTATGGAAATTTATTAGAGCGGAAATAACACACAGTGATCTTCGCGATCGTAGTCTCTGCTCTGGAATATCATTATTCTTTCTCCGGTCGCTGCTTGAGACGCACCTAGTCGCTGTCGCAGTCGTCGTTGTCGTTGTCGCTCTCGGAAAAATCGGGCCGCTTCGTGTCTTCTTGTCAGTCTTAACTGTCTGATTGTCCACCAAAGACAAGGAGAAAAAAAAAAAATAGAAAATAATTTGAAATTCAATTGTTTTTTGCCGCGTAACGGTGTTTCTTCATTTTTATTTTTTTTTGTTTCGGTCAAAAATAAGCGCCGTGCTTCGTTACGTCACCACATTTGTTTTGTTTTTCCTCGACATCTGGCTCGATAATATTTTGTTTTTCCATGAAGAATAAGTGACAGGAGCAAGGTCTCCTTGTGCCATGATCATATCGAAAGATCTCTTCATTTTTAGTGAACAACTCTTGGCGTCATTGATCGAGAACGGTAGTGTCGGCAGTGTTGGCAGTAGTGGAAGTGGTGGAAGTACATCAAGTGATTCAAATCGTAGCCTTCGTGCGGAGAGTGAAGGTTTCAAGGAAATTCCATTGCCATTGGCTGACTTAAGGGCGGCATTAGACGAGGCAGAAATCGGTGAACAAAACGACTACACACTGGCGGTGATCACTGAAGTAAACGATCCAACTAAGCAGCATTTGCTGTCGGAGACGGCCTTGCCGACAACTGTTCACACACCTGAGGAGGAAGGTGCACCCTCGAAGGGGGCAATTGCCAGCGACATGGGACCATACACAAGGTTTGTACTCAGATGGGATTAAACGAGATCAGTTAAGTGCGATCAGTTAGAGGCTTGAAGACTGTTCGGACGGGCTGTTATTGCGAGCGGTTTTTTTTGTTTTTCTTTTCCAGTGATCGTGGGGGCGATCTTAAAATCGACGGAATTACCTTGATGATAATTGCAGTTTGTCTCTGACCGCGGACTGATACGTTCCGTGAATTCTGATCGTGTCGTGCGCTGGTTATTTCTGTATTTCACTGGAAAGTGAATGCATTTGCATTGCTCTGCGTACACTCTGTGCGATTTTTTCTCTTTTTGTGGGACATAATTAGTCAGTTACTGATCGCATGTGATTGAATGGGAATTCCGTGGCGATCGTGGCAGGGTCTGTAGAATGGAGGCTTTTCTCAAGTCAGTCACTTCTCGACACTGAGTAGAACGTTTGAGAAGAATTTCATCAGATTTAGAATGAAGCACGATCACTGATCGCTGATCACATACGTCTGTGGATGTTAGCTTTTTCTGCATTGCAGGATTTTCTAAATGCTACCGATCATGAGTTGATTTCTTCATAAGTGGACAATGGAGAGAATTTGTTGCCGATCGTAAATATAGCCGAAGAATGCTTTGTTCAAAATCAGCAAGCATGTAAATAGGGTTTCTGTTGTTCTGTTTCTCAGTGGTTTATTGCAGACAGTAGAACCTCATATCAATCAATTTGGTATAGAAACCTGGCTGATGGCCAAACAGCAAATGACGAGCCTTTGGCTAGGTTCTTTGACAACGACTCGGATGGTGCGTGCTTTGGTTCTTTTATACAAACCGAGAGATCATCTAGAATTTCATGTGAATGCTGAACTGTAAAAGGTGCTTCCTTTTGGAGCTTTGCCAGTCGAAGGCACTTTCGTGAAATGAAAGGTATCCAACCTGAGACCTTCTACAATCGACACCGCAACACAATGCCCCACGCGACAATACTGCCAAATCGCACACGTTTATCATCAAAATTATTCATGATCATATTTTGGAAATGTGTCCGTGTTTCGTTTCAACGGCATTAACTCACTCAAGTGTGTCATGCTATGTATGTTCCCACCGAATCGAAATCGCGAGGTTTGAATGAAGATTTACTGAAACCTTGAAGTGTTTTCAAATGTCATTAGCTGTTAAGCGGAAAAACAGCTGTTTGTTGACAGTGAATAAAAATAGATTTGAGAAAACCAGACAAGAGAGACAGAAAATGAGAAAATTAACACCAAAATGACCAAAAATAAACTGAAGTTCACGCAGTGGGCTTGTTCGGCCAAAGCTGTTCGAAATCCCTTTGCAATCATCTGTCTATCAAGAACAGATAGATCATCGTGATATACAGATGATTTCAAAGGGGTTTCGACCAGCTTTGACCGAAAGCGTGAGGTTTCGAAATCCAGAATATGTACGGGGAAGTCCTTGAGTTTTGGAGAAATCGGATGAAAGCTCGCAAATTCGTTTATTGGTAACTAAGCATAAGACCCAAACTGCAAGAACAACAATAAAAAATTAACAACAGCTTAAACCCGCGAGGAGGTTGATTATGACCAAGTCTGATAAGAAACAGACTAGGAGACGACTTGATTTGTTCGTGGGTTGTGGCACGTGGAGATACAATTATTTCAAAAGAATAGTTGAACAGATCTCGATATGTCCCTTTCTTGAACACGGTACCGTAATTTTGTTCGTGGGAACGACTCTCACGAATTTCTCCGATGTCTTACGTTGCATGACTTGTCGAACGACGATCAGACACTCCCAGATCTACACTTTATTCAGACTTCCTGAATCTTTTAAGTAATCTTCTCACATTTCCTTAAAAGTATTTTACACGAAAACTGGCAACACCAGTGGTTGAAACGTCATTTAAAAAAAAATTATATTGCTTAACAACAAGCTCTTTCGTGTTATTATGAAAATTTTGAACTGAACTGTCAGCTGTCATTTTTTACTTGCTGCACCACATTGCAAATTAGCGCCAGATTGTCATCTTCTGTAAATTAATAGGATTTTATTTTTTTAAGATTTTTCTGGACTACATGTAAGCTTAGCAAATTTTGGTTAATAGAATATCTTTCAGTTAATACTTGCGAAGAAGACAGAAATTGCAAGGAAAATAAATATTGAGTACAGGGCTCTCATCGTGTAACTTTTCAGACGACTATCGTTCTTTTGATTCAATTCGATGATGTCGTCGATGATTTGTTTCATGTAAGACACTCACTATCGTCTCGCCTATCGTTACAGTTTGAGTGCTCTGAAAATTATATCTCTCACGTAAAAATGACATCTGTGCTCTAATTCCTCTCAAATCAACACATTCTCGTTTCAGTTAGCGAACAGAACTAATACAAATGGGACCTATCATTCTAAATATGTCTCAAAAGCGTAGAACAAGATACGTATACGCAATTTGTTCTCAGTTAATCGGAAACGATACTGAAATTGGTATCGCCAAAAATCAGTAGTCGAGACGATAGTCAATGACAGTTTTCAGTCTACGCGAAGCAGGCAAAATGATGTCTCTCAGACGCTATCGTTTTTTTGATTGCCCCCTAGTCGATGAATTTTAGTACTTTTTTGACAGATATTCATGAATTTTTGACGGTTATTCACGAAATAACGTAGATGCCATCCTCTGATTGGTCAATTTGGTTTAAGAACACGTTATAAAAAACAGTTGTCAAATATTGTAAGGGTCAAGAGAGGTAGAAGTCGGACATCTCTGTAATACTTCATTTCCGGTTTTTTTATGCTTACATGAAGCCAAACTATCGTCGATTCGCTAGCGCGAGACGATTGTCCCCTTACGCGTCTAGAGTCCAGTTCAAGACCGAGGACAAAATTTCCAGGATGAGGCGGGCAAGCAGTGCCGGGCAAAAGAAGCCATAACGATAAGGTAGTGTACACTTAGGGAAAGTCAATTATATAAACGATGTAACCCGAATCTGTGATTCCAAACATAGACGAATAGGTCTTGTTAACTCTGAAATTCTTTACGGGGAAAACTCGTACCCCAGGCGTTTTTAAAATTCAGCACCAACAAGAAATATGAGTGTCCAACTTGGGCTAAATAATTAAATTTTATTGTTGTGACAAAAAATTATTACTGAATTATAATTGAAGTTTTTTTGGCATTTTGGAAAATAAGTAAGGTTTTACCACAATGTACCATAGTACGTTTTGCAAAAGAGTGTATCATTCCATGTTTAAAGGGACGACGCTCAAAAGTGCCCGGATGTGGTAAGGGGATAGTGAATCTGAGTCGACGTGCGAGTAAATGCGTTGGTCCTTGTTTTTTGTCGATTACCTTGTATTTCATTAAGAATGCTGCGACTATTTGGTGGCGTAAGAAAGAGAGCATGTTCAATACAATGGACAATTGAATATCTTAACTTTGGGGGAATGAGTTTCGGATCTATCGTGTGGAGGGGTATTAATTGCTTTCGTATGTTACTTGATTGTGACGATTGCTGTCGCTTGAGATCGCGACGCTCATTTTTGCAGCTATTTTGAACGAAATTTTCGCTAAATTCTATGAAAGCCTTGTGTAAACCAGGTTTCACAGATTTGAGAACACTTTCTTCTTCTAAACAAAATTGAACAATTTAAGTGGTTTCTGAACTTTGCTAAGTTGAATCTTGACGCCTAGGATGGCTCGCCTCTTAAGATGTATTTGCTGCAGTTTCTGACACGATAGGTAGGTAGGTAGTAAGTGGCTTAGATGAACTTAGCCCGAAATAGGCTCGTTGTACTGTCACGTGGGTTTGGCTTAAAAAAGAGGGGGTAGGGCCGGCTTCGTTATTACAACAGCCAGCCAGATCTTTTCTGACACGAACAACATTCACATTTCACGGCATCTCGAGTCACTGTCATTGCATATTCTTATCAAATTTCGCCCCCTTCTGAGTTGGCATAGAACCCCTCCACTCGTGGTTTCTGTAAAAGCTTGGGGTCTTTATTTAAAGTTTTTGATCAAGGGAGTTCATTTTTTCTACAAGTCATCTTCCTGGTTATCCTAGAAGGATTTTGATATCTATGTCAATGATGTGCCAAAAATACAAATTATTGTTCGCTTATTTATTGCTCCAAGGCAACCTTAATACTATGTTCCCATCGGACTGAAATCGCCTGAACTGAAATCTCGTGATTTGGATGAATTCGTACTGAAACTTAAATATGCTGTTTCCACCGATTTAGAGTGATTTCAAATGCCATTAGCTTTCAATTTTCAATTCATTAGCTCTCAATTTATAAATGTCCCAAAAACTGCAGTCTGTCGACAAGAAATAATAGTGTGAGAACACCAGAAAAAAAGAGATGGTTAAAAAAGCCTTGTTCGGTTTGATAAGCTCTTACAGACGGATGAACTCGAGGGGTTTTCCACTAGATTTCAACGAAATCGTGAGGAAAACGAGACCCCGATTATGTATCCGGAAAATTTGGAGATTTGGATAATTTTGATGAAACCTCGCGATTTCGTTCGTTGAAAACATGGTATAATTCTAATTCATTATGTTCATCGACAACAAAAACTGCTCGGCGCTTATGATACCAAATGATTCATAGATCGTGGCCGTGTTTAGGGTTGAGTCTGTAGGTGAGACTCCATTTGATTGCATTTATTTCCTGTCTGAAATTCAAAGAACTCCCTACCTCATTTGGCAATTTTCTTTCCAATTTAGCGCTTCCTTCCCATCGAGCTGCGAGTAAAATCGAGACTCATGCCATGAGCTTGTACTAGATTCCATCAATTACCGTGCATGTGAATGCATTCAACCACCTTTTGGCATCATTTCCCAACCAACCAAGCAAGATGAGGCTCTCGCAGTGAACACATTCATGCGATTGGCTTTCGCGTCCGGGAAATTCCGTGTCATTTCGAAGATGTTCACCGCACATTTTGACATTTCCACTCGTTGACACTGACACATCGACTGACTTTCTTTTCGCAAAAAAAAAAACCTGCCAATGTCGTTCCCGTAACCCAGTAACAGTTGTCTGACACAAGGTAAATTAGCAACTGTTGCCATAGACCACGTGAGCTCTGCTGGCTGCGCCATCCTTCAGTCAAGGCTCCGACTGACTGACTTTAACCGAAAACCTTCAATTAGCGTACCGACTTAAGTCACACAAAACAAACAGACCTTAATCGCCGGCGAATATCGTAAAACTCAGTCCCAGCTGCCAGTCGACACTTTGCCCGCACAGCCGCGTAACCTTTTGGGATTTTTCTTCGTTTTGTTTTTGAGTGTGTTATGTTGCTGCTCCTCAAGTACGAGTTGTCCCGCACATGGGCATTTCTCCCGCTCCAGCTCCGGCTGCCACAGCCGCTGCTGCTCCGAGAGACCTAAATTCCACTTCCAAAGCCTGTTTCCGAGAGTAGTGCGTTGTGAATATTTTATTTTCTTCTTTTGGTCTTTTTTATTTTTTTTTTTCTTCAGTTTGTGTTGTTTTCGTCAGTTTCGACTGGTTTCAATTCTTGTTGTACGCTCGGGCTGACGCGATTGAAGTGCTGAACATGTCGCACTGGTTCAGGCGGCGATAAGGCACTTGATGCACCACTTCTGGGGCAACAATGAGGAGCATTCAATTCTGCCACCAAAAAGCCAATTGAACGCGAAGCCTACATAATAATTTTGAATTTATTTGTCGGTTTTGAGGCTCGTTTTTGTTCGTTTTTCTTTTTCGGCTGTGATTTCGCTGCCCGGAGGGGTGGGGGGTTGACGGAAATATTATGCACACGAAATTGTTGTATAATGCCGCAGCGGCTGTTGAATGGGACACGGGCGGGAAGCGAGCATTTCACATGACATGCATTGTCACTGGCGTGCACCCGTGTCCTTTTTGGGGTTGGAATTTCTTCCATCGTGGGCGACGCCGACAACGCAGCGCGGCAGCACAACAAAACGCTGCAATTGATGGTAAAGTAGGTCAATTTGCATTTTATGCAACTCTTTGTCCAGTGGGTCTGTTGGTCAAAATTTGTGCAGCAGACGCTGTCAATCTTAGTTAGGTTGGGCGAGGCGTGTGTGTGCACGCTTGCAAAGATGGGCCATGGGGGCAAAGTCTTAACTCGATCAGCGAGGGCGGATTGACTGATTGAGTGCGTAATTGGTGCGATGATTGGACGGGGAACTGCTGAACACCGAGGGGGATCGCCTTTGTGAATGTTGATCGTTTAACAAGGTTGCCCCCTGCAACTTTGTTGCGTACTTGATTGAGGACAGGAAAGTGATATGAGATTCGGGGCAGATTTGTCATCGGTTGTAGAGTGATTGGTTGAACTACTTGTTAAACTGTGTGAATTTTGAATTTTCACGTTTGTTGGTTGAGAATTGACATTGACTTCCTGATACGATTTTATGCATGTTTTGGACTTGTTTTCGAGTTTCCTCTAATAGAACTAACAGCTCGTCCATTTATTCGTTCATCTTAGATCTTTGCGCGATACATTGCAATTGTTCTGATTGTTCGGTCATCGTCTAGTGCAGATGGCAATCTTACCGCGAGATGATGCCTTTAAGAACTCAGCGAGCAGTATGGACGCCATGTAGAGTGTGCGCACTTGACTGTTCAAATATTCAGACTTGAGGAGGCGTAGGCTTGCCTTCAAATGCTTAGATGGATTCAACACCCCTGGCTGGACAAAGAAACACTTGCTTCTTCCTATTGGCAGCAATCGTCAAAAATGTATTTGGAGATAGGTAACTGCTGCAGAGCAGTTGGCTAATTTTTCGAAAACACAGAAATGTTCTCATCGCTTACAAGTTTCACGATAAGGTCTCCAATTTGCACACCTGCCAGTATGAGCACACTTGTCAGTGAGTTGCAAACAAATACCTATCAACTCTCTGTTGCTTGTCGAGCAAAAATGCGTTACTTCTTTAACTAAATTTGGAGCTTCCGTTGTGGGCAACCGTGCTCATTCCCTGCCGATCTTATCATCTGACATTTCGTGGCGCGTTATGAAACTTCTCTGGGCGATCAATTCAATACAATGTTTTTAAAGGAGAGCTAATTATTGATGGATTTCAATCATCAAACCAACGCCAAATGAACACTGAGGGCGAGTGTCGACCTGGTGAGTTTTGTTGCAGTTATTTGAGTTCTTTGCTCGGTGCATCGTGATATCTTGAGAACCTGGAGCCGTCTAGAGGTTTGAATCCGTGAATTATAAAAGTTGCAGAAGTTGCGTATTGAAACTCAGCGTAGAAGTCCACGCGCTATGCGACGGCACCTACTTGATGCTTATAGCCTTTGCAAATGTTTCCGTTGGAAAGTCCCATTTTCATCTCATCCCACTTGAGATAAATGTGAACAGTGAGTGTTCCAACTCCCATCGCTGTCAACTGTTTGTTGCCGCTGAAGGAGCAGTTTGATTCTTATCTTATTAAACTTAAAAAAAATCTACAAAACTTCGGAAGTGGCTAAAGAGGACTTCATTCTGATTGCCCTACTCTAATACCGTAATCGAACTTTGCAGTTTCAAGTGGTGGTGGGATCCAGAGACTTATCAAAATCGCACATCGGCGGTTATGTTCCTGTGACTCCGAAATTTGACTTTTTCATTGGCGGTAGGATGTGAATAGCTTGGACTTGATTTCGACTGCCGAAAGTGCTACTTGACTCTCAATGAGCATGTTACCATCAACAGCTAAACAGATATCATTTTGACACTTTCTTTCACTGCCGGGACATCCTTATTAAGCGTATAACAGTTAAGAGTGCCCGTCGACTGTCAGCCTATTAGAATAATAATAATAAAATAGTAATAATAAAAAAATAAATATTGTTCATCCAACAGAAAACCAGTTAGATCAAATTGTATAAGAGAAATTAATTACAGAAATTAAAACCCATTTAAATTGAAACGTGCCTAAGCGGAATCACGGTGTATCATTCCATTCATATCAATTTGTTTCAGTTCTCTCCAACTTTTCTGCACCTGTTAAACGTATATACGGTTGTATTTTATGGCATTCAGAATAACAGTTGTGTGATGCGGAAATAAATTACTAGATAGATATCCTACTTCACAGCTTATTGTCCCCTTGTCTACTGACAAACTTAACTATTAATGACAAATCAACGCCAAGTTGCCAAATCAAATGTTTGACAAGACAAATGTTCTGAGACACATTTACAAAAAAACAAAAATGTATTTCCTATAAATACATCACAATCAGAAATGAAGTATTACAGAGATAGCCGACTCCACAGCTGATTTCCCCCTAGTTCATCGACGAATTTGAGCGCTTTTATGACAGATATTCATGAATTTTTGACGGTTATTCATGAAATAATGTGAATGCTCTCCTCTGATTGGTCAATTTTATTTAAGAACACGTAATATAAAAAACAGTTGCCAACAATTTCAAGCTGCAAGAGAGGTAGAAGTCTGGCGTCTCTGTAATACTTCATTTCTGGGGCCTATTTCACAGAACATACATCTCATACATTCTATGATTCTGACACTTCTGCTGTATGATTTCTGTTTCTCAGAATTGTTGTATGAGCCGCTGTAATACCGCTGTAATGTATCACGTAAAGTTTAAACTGGAAATATGAGAAAGTTGTATGATTCTGTTTCACAGAAAAATATCGTACACATCATAGAACAGTTTTATTACAAATTTGTCATACCCTTCATACAGCACTTCAAACTGCTGTAGCCACTACAAAAATGAGAAAATACACAAAAATAAGCATTTTTGGGGCTTATGATTTTTGAATAATGAATGATTGTTTATTTTTTTTTTATTAGACATGTAGGAACAAGCAATAGTAGTTCTTCAAGAAATTTTTATTAAAATGCATATCCTGTTTGGAAATACAGTTGAATGATATCTCTCTTCATTCCTGAGGTACTCCGTTAGTTAGTTTTTTGTGATTGCAATCCACTGATATGGTGTCTGGGTTTCATTCACGACAGTATTTAGTTTTCAATTAATTTTGTCATTCATAATTAAATGTCAAAATTATACGCAATCATACAACAAGGAAGATATCATACAATACTTCCAGTAGAGAAAGTAGAATGATGTATGACAGTTTTGTATTTTGTATGAAATGTATGTGATGTATGATCTGTGAAATAGGCCCCTGGTCACAATAATAATTGAATTACTTAGATAAATACCGCCTCCGTCTGCCAAAAATTCAAACTAGCGATGAAATAAAAGAAAACTGTCTCACAACTGTCAAAAAGTAAGTGTGAGTAGACGTAGTTTTACTTTTTATTATGGCTTATCCAAGGATTTACGTGTATCATACTTAAAATGATAAAGTCCGACTGATGTGATATAAGTGTTATGTCTGAAACACAGTAGTGCTACTTGACGTACTGCGTTGAAATGAACTCAATTTATCATCTGTTTTTATTTGAAATTCATTTTTATTTTAAAAATTCATAACAAACTTACATTCTAGACAAAAATGCTTAAAACTAGTTGGACAAACATTGTTAGGTACTGCTTCTAACTTACTGGCCCTAGGCGGGCACCCTAAGCTAAACTTAATCTTATTCTATGTCTTTCAACGTAACCTTTATCAGCTGTTTTCGCTCTCAAATACCAGATGAAAAATATTGCGTTAATTTTAGTCACCTGTTTCCATTTCTCAAATGTCAGTTGACACAAAAAAAAACTCTCAGTTTGTAAAACAAGCGGCAGATGAACCCGACATATTCGATAAAGACTCAGGTTCGCCTTACCTTCTATTACGATCCTCTCATTTCTCTCATATTTTACAGCAATGCACTATTGTGTCTTAGGTATTATGCAGGAATTTTTGGCAGTTAATCATGAATGTTAAAAAATGCTGTCAAAAAGGACAAGTTGAATGAGGATTTCCCCAACTTATCGATCGATTTACCCGAGTTCAATTTAAGAAAAATGTCAAGATTATTTAATGTATAAACATTTTCTTGTGATTCAACTGTATGCACTCTTTTTGATACGATGTCCGAAATAAAGGTTTTAAGACCACCTCGAAAAACAACGAAATGGAAACATCTGAAATTAAGCCAAGATACTGTCAACCAATGATAGCAGCTGATTTCTCCTCTTTTATTGCGCCTTTCTACTTTCAGTTAAAATCCAGAATGTAGACTGATGTTGGATTATCGTAGTTTTGCATGTTTGATTTATTTTTGTCCCGAAATGTCAAACATTAATGACACCGTCCGTCAAATCATCCCTATGAGATAATGTACAGACCTTTAAATCATGGAAATCCTGGAGTCCTTGACTAGCGGCTTTCGCGTATTAATGACTTCAGAAAGACTGTTTTTATTATTATTATTATTATTTTTATAGTGACATTAAGTAAGTCGGTTTATTGGTTCCCTAACAGCCTACGGCTGTGGCTTGCTTCGTCCAACGAATTGGGTCTGATCTGCCCTTGATGTTGACATAAATATTGCATTTAAATAAGACTTATTATTTCAAGTCCCCATCAATGCCAAAGGCATTTATCTGTCAGTCAGTCAGTCATGAGCTAGTATTCGTGCTCAAAAAGTAGGCAGACTTAAGCTTCGAGAAAAAAATGTGTCCCACACAAACTTTATAGATTTTATGAGTCATTAATCTTGCTGTTTTATTTTGACAAACTCACCACCGGTGTTAACTTTTGCCACTTATTCGGAAAAACTCGAACTGAACCATCAGTCGGAAAGGTGGGATGAAGACGATTACTAAATCAGTGATTTCATATTTACGACTCCACTCATTCGCTGCTAAAAGTTTGACAGTTCACCAAAAATTCACCACTCTGTCAGTGGTGTGTGTGTGTGTGGGAAAGACCAAAAACCACGTGAGTGAGATCAAGAGTTAACAACCTTCGACCTAGTAAATGTCATCTCACGGTCATTGACACTGGCCGCCACACCTAGTCCATTCAGTGACACAGTTTCCACTAAAATATGGCAAAAAAAACACATGCGCCTTTTTATGGTAAGACCTCTTCGCACGCGAGACCCTTGGCAGCTTTCTTCTATGAATAATTTCCGATTTCCCCATGTCATCTCTCGAGATGACTCGACTCGTGACATTTGTTCCACAATCTCAGCGTCAATTATCATCGATCCAGCTCACACACAAACCGCAACGTCAGACGTCACTTGTGTGTTTGTTCTCTTGTGAAAGTTTAAGGCAATGCACATTGCTGCACAGCACACACATTTCCTACTCTCTATCAGAAGAAATTTTACCACTCGCGCCACACCGCCACACCGTTGCGCTGTGGTGTACTACTTTTTCAGATGGGCTCTCTGAGAAATGAAATTTGTCATCCTTTCCTTCCGAAATCCGCCACAGCTGCTACAACTCAGTTATGTATATGCTCGATGTGTGTACCGCGTCTCATGCAAGTATGTATGCAGATCACTGTCATTATCGGCTGATCCTTTTGCGCACATTTTCACCATTCTATCTAATTGCTATCATTCCTAAATGATTCACCGAACGATCGGCAGATCAACTCCCCAGAGCCGAAGACCGGCTGACTGAGTTAACTGACGTAGTAAATAAGACGATCGCGGTTGCTCGTGTGGTTGTGGGGAGCTGCTGCCGCGCATGATCTGTCGGTGGATGTGTGCATCGTTTTCGTTTTCGTATCTTTACGACAGGAAGCTCTTTAACATCTCTCCTCGGCTGCTCTTTTTGTTTTTTCCACGTTACAGCATCTTTTTTTTTCTTCTGCTCCTCCGCCGAAATGAGTTTATTGTCCTTTTTAGCGCGGAGGGAGAAGAAGAGGGAAACCCCTTGCAGCTCCTGCTTGAGACCCCATTTCCTTTCCGAGAAGCAGATGGTGAGCAGAGAGATAACGCAAAAAAAAACGAAGGAGAAGATAGAACGCAACCAAAGACCTCGGGCGTGCCATAGAGACAAGACACACAAAACTTGCGCGGTGTTCCTCTTCCGATCTGCTCTACCTGACACACGGAGAATTGTGCTCCTATCCTACCAACCTACCTACCTAGATGTGAAAGAAGTCAACAAATTGCCTGAAACTCTGGCCCCCGCTGCCACCGTCGCCGCGCCGACCCACCGCGGGCCAAGTAAGGCAGCGTCACATCGCAACCCTTCTTAGCATATCTTCCTCTGCCTCTGTCTCGGCCACCTCTTCGCTGAGTAGGTCTGTTGCTTCTGCTGCGGTCTCTTTCTGTTCCTTGGTGGCTTGCCTTTCAGACCTCGGCGCCCGCGTCTCATCTCCGCCAGCGTCTTCGGCGTCGTCGTGTGTCTGTTCTTTCTTTTGCTGTGTTTTTCCTTTGAATGGGGCTTTTTGTTTTATTTCTCTTCTGGTGGTGTGCTCTGCTGTGCTGTACTATGCTGTGGTGTGGTGTTGTTTTTGTTTTTGTTGTTGTTGTTGTATTATCACCACAAATCTTGACCTACATTTGAGTTTATTAACCGGTTCGGGCCAATACACATTTTTTTCTCTTCGCTCCTCCTCTGTCGCCGCTCGCCGCGCGTGTGCATGTGGATGGATACGAGTGTGGCTGTGGACTTGTGGATACATTGTTGTTGCTGTGATGCTGTATGCATCTTTTCTCTTCTCGATGCATGCACATTACGGAAAGAAATCTGCGCCTCGATGCAATGCCTGCTGAACACACACCTACAGACATTTCGTATCGTAAGCACTCGTAAATTCAGAAATCAAAACAAAAAGATACATCGCGCCATACACCAACACACACACGCACACACAGACGCTCTCCCTCAGTGTGAAAGAGCTTGTGCCACTGAGTCTGCCTGCCTGCGAGTGTGTGTGTGTGTGAGTGAGTGAGTTGTGGGTATGTGCCGAAAGGTCGTTAAACTCGGCCAGCAAACATTTTTCTTATCACTCTCTCGAAAGTCTAGAGAAGCGAAAACGCTTTGCTGGGTTATTGGTGTAAGAAGCCATCGCGGCGAATGGCAATCGCAACTGGCCACCAGCCTGGGCCGACTTACACGATGGCGAAGACGGGTTGACGAGTTTCAGTTTGATGCTGCTGCTGTTGCGTTGTTGTTGCTTCTACTTCTACTGTTTGTTTGGTGAAGTGGGTTCTCTGTCCTGATGCACAGATGGCTGTTCTGGTTGTGTCTGTGATTCGATTGAATTTCTGTCGGTTGACTTGCTTTCGGATGAGAGGAGATGAGAATGAATTCTGAGACATAAGCAGCTGCTGGGCTTTTTTTTGGTCCTTCGAGCAGCATTCAAGTGAATTTTTTTGGGATTTTAAGGTTATGAAGGTCTGTGGAACCTTTTCCTTCGGAGACATGATCTTTAGCCCGGGCGTCGGTGTCCGGGATGAACCTTGGCCTGAACCCACAACTCTCTACAGCTGGCACAAATTTAAGCCAGCTCTCAAGCCAAGTTCGCCGAGATCATTCTCGACCTGCGCGAGCCATCGGTTCTGATGTCCCGTGTGGACCCTGGCCTTAACCAGCAAGCCTCTACAGCTGGCATAAACTTACTGCGTCCTTCAAGACAAGCTCGCCGAGGTCCTTCTCGACTTGTGGGAGCCATCGGTTCTGATGGCCCGTGTGGACCTTGGCCTTAACCGGCAAGCCTCTACAGCTGGCATAAACTTAAGGCGACCATCAAGAGAAGCTCGCCGAAGTCCTTCTCGACTTGTGGGAGTTAAGGGCCCGAAGAGTCTCCGGGCTGGAGCAGTGCAGTCTATGCATCTTGCCATAGTCGCTGTTGGATAGTAGATGCTAGACTCCTGTCGCTGTACATTCTATACAGTGTCGTCTTCTTGGAATCTTCCTCCCCAATCTGCTACTGAGATTGTCCATTTCTCCGTAGAGCAGGACAAGGATGATCAACTTCCCGTTTAAAATCAGTTGGGTCCCTCGAGAGAGTCCTTTTCTACTCAGCCCAGAGAACCAGCCAATATATAGAGTTATTCTCCGTTTAATCTCGGTTATAATGGTATTCGTTCTGTTTCCTTGTGACCAGAGGTAAACGAAGCCTTCAACAATCTCAAAAAATGTCTGTCTATGGGACGTTGTGGCCAATGGCTTGGCTTCTTGTGAACAAAGCGCCCTCTACAATGCACTTGTACATTTAAGAAAGGTTGAATTAATTAGGAACCAGGGCCATAATATTCCGTCCAATTGCATAACTCCCCCGGAAATCAAAAACGAAACAATCCACTTTTACGAAACGTCAAACTGAGTCGAAAATATGTCGGTTACCCTAAGAGCCAATGTACCCCGCTGCAATTACTCGCAATAAAGCGAACAAACACGAAGGCAATAAAGTCCAGATCCCATAAAACTTGGATATTTGTAAGTCTTTAGAAGCCAGAGCCAGTCTTGGGTTACAGTCATTACATTACATTGACTTGTTACATTGAGTGTACACGCAATCACTCAGGTGGCAAGATACGCACTAGTTGGCCCTTGTTTTTCCTAAGCGCCCCTCGTTCCGGTTTTATCACTTGAATGACTTCTATTAACAATTGAACAGATACAATGAGCATTGAGTAATGATATATCCCTTACTCCACTTAAATCGGTGGAGTTTCAGATTTCACGGCGAACAGATGTCACGGCAGCATTGATCTTGATTTGGAGTAAGGCTATGGAAAAAAAAGCAAACTAATTCTGTCACTCTGACTGTTTAACGGTTTAGTTTAACGTTTACAAATGTGAACGGGGATTCAGACATGACCTCGTCTTTTGTAAGTAAAACTGCCGCTGATCAATAACTCACTGATGTCATTCCACACAAAACATAAACGAACAAACCCAGGCAAGTGACACCAAACAAATATGACATTTGGCAGATCTGTGAAACTCCATCTCCGGCAAATGGCTGAGCATTCAACATCAGCGAATAATCAAATAACTTCTTGCATCATCGATAAGAGCTTCCTTGGAGATTTTTGCTTTGAACCAACAACCACGACCATGACATCACCGTCCTTACACGGACTGACGTACCACCGGTTTATGCGGTCATTGGAATACATAGCGTCAATGGCGTTACTAAGCATAATAGCCAACTGCAATATATCACGAATTAATGGCTCATAAAAACTGAAACTAACCTCAAATATGAATCACTTTTGTCGCGGCGGCGGCGACAGTAAAATGCATTTGCAACTATTAAACTGTAAAGCCAAACATTAATCAGATTGACTTTGACTTGAAATGATTTTTGAAAGTTTGTCGATAACGCGGCCATTGACATGAAGTAAGACGACCTTCAAACGTCCGCAGAACAGAGTGTTCAATAAAAGGGAGCAAGTTAAGTCTACTTCTTTTGAGTCTCCTTCTTGACACAAATTTTATGGTTATAGGTTTTTGCATAACCAATTTGACAGCCCCATGCAACAAAAGAGTTGGCGGCTTCTCTAATTTTTATTGCACACTTAGTGGTTTCATTTTGTTTTTTTTTTTGTTCAGATGAGCACTAGAAGAGGTTAAGGCACTTGCACTTTTTACCACATCCATACGGTTAATATTTGCTTTGAAATTCCCACAATATTCTGTGTCACTGACAACCGAAAGTGACAGTTTTGACACTTTGTTGCGGTTATGTTCTAGATTCTTGTCCGCCTTGTGTAATTCCATGGCAATGGGGAGTGTGAACTGGGGTTTTTTTTGTTTGCTTTGACAGTAACAGAATGGAGGTTGACATCTGCCGTGACATTTGGAGGTTTTTAAATGTTTTGGAATGAGTGTAGGCAACATTTTAGTCACAAGGGTATTATGGTCCCACAGAAAAATGAGAAAATAGATGAAGATCAATGACAGCTGTCAGGTATAGATTGAAGGCCCTCTGGAGGACTGTCAAAACAATTAGAAAAAAATGCACAGCAAGGAAGAGGTGCTTGCTGATCCTAATAACGAAAAAAACAACAATGGGTTGGTGCTACCGTCGAATGATGTGTATTTTAAAAAAGAAAGGTCAATGACAGATGTCAAATTTCTTGCAAATTAAAAACCCTCTTGGAAGTTTTTTTTAGACTTTTTATCTTACAAATTCTCTGGTGGACAATGACAACTGTCAAATCTGAGCAAAATGTCTGTTCGATTTTTTTTCTTGTCCACAATTGCTTCGGAGAACGTGCCCAAAATTTCAAGACTTAAACCCTTTCAAATCGCAAACACATTTCGTCCGATTCCGTCGCATCAACTGCGAGGTTTTTTTGGCAATGCTATCGCAAACAACGTGAGTTTCCCGCATTTCTGCAGGAATCGTGTCAATTTTCGAGTGAGCCATCGCACTTTTCGTCACTGTTTTGTCTTGTTATTCTAGGAAAGAGAGAGAAACACAAAAAATCGTATGTTATCGAAATTTGATTACTTGGCCGTGTGAAAGCATGGTACGATTGGTGTTTGATGAGACAAAATGTAATCGTGTAAAAGCGGCCTGTAACTTACGCGATTGGTTTCGCTCAACGAAATTGGGGGAAGTTGTTATGGTCACAGTATAACATGTCACTGTGGGTTCTCTCGATTGCTTAAGTTGACTAAAGCATCCTTACGTCCATTATGGGTGAACGTTTAGTGAAAGAACTTATACACCACCGCGCTTGTCTTTTTCGAAAAAAAACACGGTGACTATCGCAGCCAGGAGAATCGAATCCCCAAATTGTCGATTGCGGGTAATAGAGTTAGATCACGTGTCATGTGTCACATTCGATCACAGCGAATCTCGTTCCATATTCGCAGCCTTGTTTTCTTACGAGGTTAAGTGTCTGTCTGACCAAATTACCACTCGTCGACTAAACCCAACCGAAGAATACCAAATTATTTGAAAGCCGTTGCTGTTCCCAAAATAGCGCGCTCCAGACCGCTGATATGTAGAGTAGATTAAGAGCAACGAACATACCCAACTGGCGCATCTGTCTTAAATAAAATCAGTTCACCTTTCACTCCGATTTCGCCCCGCCGCGACGCTGTTCAGTTAAATCCAAGACGGCCACCACCACTTGAGTGGGCTGACGTCAAATGAGTATCGCATTGTCACCTTCTAATGATCTGATGTGCCGATGACATTTTGTCGCGTCATACGTACATACAACCCGCTCACGTACATTGCCTTTGAAGCTACATAACTCTCTCATAAACATGTCAAATCTGTAGCTACAAACGTGATTTAGGGTGCCATCAACAAGCCGAAGGCCGAGCGCACACCGCACAAACGACAGCGAACAGATCAAATTAAACACATCTAGTACATCGCTCCTGACTCGCCTCTCCGGCTAGAGATTGTTCCTTTTCTAGTTCCGTTTGATTGTGCTTGGCGCGCTCGCTGTCTGCCCGCTCTCCGTAGTGTGTATTATTTATTTATTTTATTTTTTTTTTTTGTTCAATCTATTTTAACTAAATCGAGAGTACGAGACCGGCGACAATTACATTACAGCAGCAGGAGGAGGAGATGGAGAAGCAACTGAATCAGAAGCAGTATAGCAACACAGAGTGAGAGAGAGAGAGAGAGCTCTAAACTAAACAACAGCTCGACTAAAAGTGTTTTGGTTCATTGAACTTGAAGTTCTGATGAACTCGTGCTGCTTTGCTTACAGCACACAAGCGCACGCACGAGGAAATTAAATGAATTGATACCGCGGAATCGGAGGCCTACGTCGCCCGTCAATTCCACCGTCCCGCCGCCGTCAGCCCGCAGCACCGGCCATAAGTCACCAGCGATCCAATCCCCAACCCAGCGACTGGCTCCGCTAACTATATTTGATTTGATTTTATTCAAACAAAGTAACCGAATGCAAAAAAAAATAAGAGAAAAACAGAAAAAGAAAATCAACCGGACCGAAGAGAAAGACGTTTTAAAAATAAAAATACTTAGCTGTCACAATGCTTCTGGTCGCTTCTGTTGCGCTAAACGCGCAGCGCAGCAGCAGCAGCGCCTAACCACACGACGGAATAGTTGCTGCTGCCACTGCTAGTGCTGCGGCCGGCCGCGGCGCTGTGACGGCTGACGGTTGTGTGCGCTGCTGGTACACTGCGAGCGCTGTTGCATTGTTTCGTGCGTTATTATACGCGAGAGTTTTGGTTTTGATTGATACCCGGCTCGCGAGGCGGCAGGGGCGACAATGGCAAGGCGAAGAAAGAAGGCGCGGCATGGCGCGGTGGCGGGTCGTCGGCACGTACATATTCTACATGCGCGGAGTTCAAGAGCGACGACAAGTGAATTGAACTTGTGAGGTTATGGCTTTATCCGCAGAGAGATTCTTGTTTTTGTATTGAAATTGAATGGTCCGTAGGAAAAGGGACTGGCCGAGAGTGCGCGAGCGATCGAGAGACGCGTGACGGGGGACGCTGAGAAGGGTTGCTTAGTTTAGTTGGTTGCATGCTTGGTTGGTTTATCTTTAAGATGTAGGATGCTGATGAGAGAGCATCAAACACATCCGATTACGGGTCTCATTCATTCATTTCTTCGCGAGAGGCGATACAGTATTGCAATTGGAATTGTTTCTAAGAATGCCTTGGCATAGTTGGCAGAGATTCGCGATGATCGTTTGCATGTTTAGGTGGAGTGGGAGATTCAAATCGGACAGCTGTCATATCAATCTGTTGAGAGAGTTGAGACGAGTGGAAAGGGAATGTCATTCTCTAACTGAGATCTCGAGGTTTGGAAGAAGTTTTACCGAAACCTCAATAGGCTGTTCCCTACGAGTTTAAAGTGTTCTCAGATGTCATTAGCTGTCAATTTTGAAGTCGCCAGGAAAACAGCTGTTTGTAGACAAGAAGTAATTGTGTTGAGAGCACCAGAAAAGAGAAAGAAAATTAACACCAAAATAACATGATGTGAACGATGAAGGCTTGTTCGATTTAAGAACTCCTCAAGGACGGATGATCTCAAGGGAGATTCAACTAGCTGTCGCTAAAGCGCGAGGTTTGTTGTAAATTCGATGAAACATCGCAGTTTTTTTCGGTGGGAACAAACCATTAAGCACTCTAACTACACTACCGACAATGTGACAAGTTCTGTCCACGAACTTCGGTAGGCGAAGCGAACGGTCCTACAGTTTCAAGTAGAAATTAAGTATTACAGAGATGCCCGTAGAAGTCTCTTTCCTCTTATGATTTTTGACTGTTTTTTATTACGTGTTCATGAAACAAATTAACCAATCAGAGGACGGCATTTACGTTATTTCGTATCTGTCGTTATTTAACGTTATTTAATATCTGTCAAATAAGTACTAAAATTCATCGATGGACTAGGGGGCAATCAGCTGTGAAGATGGCTATCTATGTAATACTTCATTTCAGGTTTCAAGATTCTCATGATTCCAAAATTCATCCTTCATCTGTCACACTCGGCCATCAGTTTTTTTCCTTTAGCTTGTGAAAGCGAAAGTGAACGAAACTTAACGAAAAATGGTGTTCATTTATTTGTTTTCGCTCGATTGCAGGAGTTGAGTAAAGTCTGCCTACGTGAATTAAGGCAATGCAACAGAAATGAGACGGCGAACAGCTTAAGATCTGTTGACACATCTGGAAGCTGAACTTAAACCAACCGACACTTCAATGTGCCAAGAGATTGACAGGCAGATTGACGTCCGAATGAATATTCATGCTTCACAATCCGATCAAGCTCCAGACACTTTCATCTGCACCACCTGCTCTAGTTCTGACAGTTAATCAGAAGCACACCACAAATGTCATTTGTCAAACCATCAAGTGCACATACAGGGGGGGCCATCTAGTGGTATTTTTTTTGATATTGACAGCAGTTTCCGATCCACAAGAAAGGAGACCCCTTCAATTCCCCCAACTACCGAGGGAAAAGTCTCCTCAACATAGCCTATAAGATCCTCTCTGCCGTTTTGTGTGAGCGCCTGAAACCATTCGTCAACAACCTGATAGATCCTTATCAGTGCGGTTTCAGGCCGGGGAAGTTCACCATCGAGCAAAACTTTACATTATGGCAGATCCTGGAAAAAATCCAAGACATGCAGATCGTCGTCGATTTCAAGGCCTCATATGACAGCGTGCATAGAGACGAGCTATACAACGCCATGTCTAGTTTTGACATTCCTGCCAAACTCGTCAGGTTGTGCAGGATGACGCTGGGGAATTCTCGCTGCTCCATCAGGGTCGGTAACGAACTCACCGAGACCTTCAATGTCAAAAAAGGTTTTAGACAAGGCGACGCGCTGTCATGTGACTTTTTTAACATTATTCTAGAGAAGATCGTGCAGAACTCCCACCCTATCACAAGAGGCACGATCTTCAAAAAGTCCGTACAACTGCTAGCATACGCGGATGACGTTGACGTGATTGGCAAAACACAGCGAGCCGTCAATGAGGCGTTTGCTGGCTAAAATGGGTCTAGCGGTGAATGAGGGCAAAACGAAGTATATGCTGTCATCGAGAAAGGACGCACAACATCGACGACTTAGACAAAACGTCACCATAGGCAGCTATAACTTCGACGTATTGAAGGACTTCGTCTACCCCAGCTCGCAAGTAGTACAGTACGAACAACACCAGTACCGAGATTAAACGCAGAATTACTCTTGCCAATCGCTGTTTCTTTGGGCTCAAGAGGCAATTGAGTAGTAGAGTCCTCTCTCGAAGGACCAAGCTAACATTATATAACACCTTGATCATCCCTGTCATGCTCTGTGGTGCGGAGGCATGGACGATCTCAAAAGCAGATGAAGAAGCACTTGGTCTTTTCGAGAGAAAAGATCTGCGTTCAATCGTTGGTCCTGTCTGCGTTGATGGCTGTTGGAGAAGAAGATTCAACCACGATCTGTACGGGCTGTACAGCGGCATAATCCTAGCCAGGCGTCTACGGATCCAACGCCTAAGATGACTGGGCCATGTAGAGTGCATGGACAACACAGCTCCAGCCCGAAGAGTCTTCGACTCCGAACCCGTGGGACAACGCAGTAGAGGACGCCCACGGAGCCGATGGCGCACTCAGGTGAAGAAGGACCTCAATCGGCTTGGTGTGCGCAGTTGGAGACAGCTGGCTAAAGATCGTGCCGGCTGAAGAGACTTGTTGGTTGAGGCCCAGGTCCACCCTGGACTGTAGCGCCACCAGAAGAAGAAGAAGAAGGCACGCCATGCCACATTCAAAATGTTTTTAATTTTTTTTAATTTAATTTTTGTTTATCAATTTATTACATATATGCATACATACTAGACAAAAATGCTTAAACTAGTTGGGGCATTCGCACTACCCTTTCTGCCGGTCTAAAGGGTTCGACGAAGAAGTCCCTTCCCTCCCCAGCATTGCAACAGCCCGTATATCCCGCCTTGAGACCGCCATACTGAATCGGAGGAGGCCTTCCTCAGCTCGTTGTGCGGCGGAGCAGTCGTGGTTGAGTCGCCCATCAGTCGCCCACAGTTGAACGGGCGGCATGAAAGAGGAGCGGTACCGCTATTATGTCTTGTATGAGACAGTTCGTGTCAAAATAGAGGAATGCTTCTGGGAGGACGAACCCATGGTGACGTACTCTTTCGAAGTTCTTAGTTTAAGTCGAAAGACTTAAGTTTAGCTTAGAGTGCTCGCCGAGGGCCAGCAAGTTATATATAAAGTAATACTGTTCGTCCAACTGATTTTAAGCATTTGTGTCTAGTACGTGAGTATGTCATGAATTTTGAAATAAAAATGAATAAAAAAAATAAAACTCTTTCGTGGTACTGGTGTAGTAAGCCCCCGAATTCATCGCTCTGGAAGTATGACCTCGAATAAACTTCACCAGGAAATTGTCCACTCTTTTCGGGTTTGCCCTGTTTGGACCTCATTGGAATAGAATTTTATGTACTGGGACTCTGGAGTTCGATAAAGACGAAGGCAAGCCCTAAGACAAGCCCTCTCCAACAACCGAATGTTCTCCATCAAGCTTGCGATCACGTTGAACCACACGGGACAGCCATAGATGAGCACTGGACGGTTGGCTGTTGTAAAACAGTCTCTTTGTAAGCGCAAAAGCGCCTCGGGCCCTGGCCAGAGCAAAATATAAATATTGATCTACCCAGATCGAGAGCTATCTGACTACAGTCCTTTGCGCCAGTGGTTGCCCATGTCGCCCAACGATTGAGAACTTTCGCCAATTCTTCTTCGTATCCCCCGAGGCCTTACAGAAAAGCGTCCTGAACAGAATGGTTTCCGACTTCTCAAAGTTAATTTTCAAAAGACATGTCAAATTCGAAACGTGTGCACCGTGCTATCAGGCGTCTTGGCAATGTCGGTTGGCCGCCGCGGAGCTGCGATTTGACCTCTTTCTACCCTTTTTTGTGGGAAGCCTTGACGAACTGATGTCATGCCAAACAATATAGATTCTGGTGTTTGGAAAGACATCAGTTCTTCACGGCTTCCCACAAAAAAGAGTCGAAAGAGCTCAAATCATCCAAGAAATCCGTGAGCTACCGCCCGAAACCATCAACAAGGTCTTGGAAAATTGGGGTGACAGGATGTGCGAGGCAGCCACTTGAACGACGTTGTATTTCATAATTAATGGGCATGTTTGTTCTTACTAATAAAACCATAATCCATGGAAAACATTTAATTTTGTTAATTTTATTGCGTTTTTAAAAAGAAACTTTTATTTGCTCCCGTCTGTTCAAAACAAAGAAACTTCTCTTTAGCGGACACTCACGTGACCATGGCTGTCCGTCACGTAGAGGTGTCCGTTCTAAAGAGGTTGAAATTTACATGAAGACATTCGTGTACCTCCATGCCGGGACCATGACGAAGTGTCCGTAAAGAGAGGTGTCCCTTATAGAGGGGTGTCCGTTAAGAGAAGTTTCACTGTAAATGACTGATTGAATGAATGTCAGTGATGTGTAGCCTAGCCACAGACAAAGGTCCCTTGTTGTACATTCCCTGGCCAGGCAGTCGTCCATTTTCTTGGCTGATGGGGGATCCTGTGATGGGGCTCACCTGCAGAGACACACAAGCCGCTATCAAGCTAAGAAAGTTAACCAGGCCCAGTTAATAATTCAAGCAACGAATGCTTATGAATATCATTCCCTTTAAAAATGAATTAAATTATTTCTACGGAATGTCAAATGGCATTTCCTCAAGGCAGTGTTGCCCAAAGCAACTGCCGACGAGTTTAAAATACACCTTCACATTCTTCCCTCACCGTTCACACACCAGTTCAGTGCAAGGTACTTTGAATACATTTCAATTTCACAGAGCACACACACGTGGTTCTTTGACAAATATGCTTTTAACAAGCACATCCCCTAACGACAGCACACATGCCATCGGCAAGGGCCCTCACAACGCGTCTCCCACAAGGTGTCTTGTCGCTTTCCTTCGATACACCGAGCATCCGCGCACACAACGCAAGACTAACCGAATAACACACATTGCCGGAGAGGAGAAAAAAAAAAAAAAAAAAACAGCCAAGAATTCCTTTTACTTTCCACACGACTCCGGAGGGAGAGCTCCCTTGGATGGGCATGCCGTGGCTCGCGGAGGATTTTATGTGTTCGCCCCAAATTCAAACACAAACAAGCCAACCGTCCCGAGTGTGGGTAAGTGAGTTAAGACGTCTTCGGCTTACCAAAATAAACCTCGACCAATGTGTGGCTGTGTGCGATTAGAAGACGCCTGCCTGGCCCCCCACCCTCACTCCCTTTTCGAAGCAACACCATCGGCAGCACCTGCATCGGGAGCCGTTCCTTGGTGCCGAGCATGGATTCCACGAATTTCTATTTTTATGGATTCCTTCTCTTCGCTGGATGGGTGCTTGGCACGACCATCGTGCTGCAGTGCCTTCAAGCAGTGCGAATGCACCCACTTAACACTTAACCTCATCATCATCGGCGTATTGCTGTTGCTGGTTGCTGTTGGTGCACCAGTCGGCCGGGCTTCGATGCGTGTGGGTGTTTGTTTTTGGATTCGCCGAGAGTGCCTAACCTCAAGTAGGGTATGTTGATGTTGTTCCTGCGCTTGTGGCACACTGAATTGATGATGGTCTGATTGGAGGTCGTAAAATGTAATGTGATTGACTCGGGGACTGTACATCCTTTGAAGTCTGTTGTGAGCGTCGGTTTAACTTTGGCATGTGCGTCATGTTGTGATTTGCGAGCTCATTAGAGTCGTAATTAATTCGGGTCAGAGTAAATTACTGGATAGAGGGTTAAAGGAACTTAATGTTCAAGACCTCGCTGGATTTTTGATGTGGCGTTGTGGTCATGATTGCGGAGGAGGTCGTGAGGAGGAACTGGTCGTGGTCAAAAATGGCATCGCATAGTGATCCCGAATTCTCTCGATTTCGTCTTGAATAAGTTTTTAAGGATGAGGAGCTTCTACAGAAACATTCACCGACTAGTGGACTCTAAACTAGACGAGGAATGGCTCAAAGTAGTTGGGTAAGCCGATGATATGGTGATTTTGTGATCACGGAAGTTTCCAGCTGTGGTCAGTGAGATCATGGAGGGCGCTTTGAGTAAAGTATGTCCTCGGCCAACATAGTGTGGCCTAGGTATCAACTCAAGCAAAACTGATCCTGTTCACCACTGTTTGTTCGACAAGGTAATAATCTGAATTAAGGGGATCATAACCCTCCCACTTTACTGCATACCTGGTCTGAGATTTGGTCCGCCTGTGGGATTTGACGATTCGACCTTAAAAATGATCGGCATCATCACTGAGGACGATCAAATGCTGGAGTTCTTGCATTTATGTGATCCAGGAGTTTTTAGGCCCGCCTCTCCTTGACACTTGCGTTGGTACGTTGATTGACATTGCCTTTTTAACGGGGTTCGGAGAAACTTTTACTTTGAACATGACAATTACAACTGAGTCGGTCATGCTTAAATGCAAAATACCCAACTTCCCCGTCTGAACGATCAACCCCGTCTGAACGATCCCTATCTACCAGCTTTAAGTACCTTGGCGTTGCCATAGATCCCAAACTCCAAGCTGAACGCAGACTAGCCAGTTTAGGCGTGTATAGCTTTGTCAAAAAATCGGGCCTCTAATTTTGACCCTATATATTCTAACATGTGAATCACCAGTATGGTGGTTGGCCCTTACCCCAGCAAGGTAAAAAGACCAGCATACATTGGCAGAACATGCGGTCTACGGTCGACTCCGTCAGACACTCTGACGGTAATGCTTCATCTCCTATCTTTGGACTTACACATTAAAACTACACCGGATTATAAGTGGCAACATCTCTGATGACTGTCACACGACAAGATAAACGTGGCCAGAGTTTAAGAACGGCAGAATAAAGAAGCTTCTGGTGTTGGACCGTCGGAATTATCTCAGGACACTGTCCCATCGGCGCAATGACATGGAAAAGGAATGCGGAGTCCAGCGATCTCTGAGACGGGGAACATACCGAGATTATCCAAAATCTGCTTTGCCACTGCCCAAATCTCCAGAATCGGCGCCTAGCTTCACTGGGGCAAAGGTTCTTGCCAAAGACTGCGGATTTAGTGCATGCAGATATGTACATATTTGTAAGCACAGAGAAGAAGATAGAATGTACAGTGGCGAGCAAAACTGGTCGGATGACTGTCAAACCTAAGTTCACATTGCTGTTAAACTTGTAAAAATTACTCAATTTGCTTCCGGTTTTCAATTATTAATTCTTTATTTATTAGTCTCATCAGTGAATAACATAAAATGTAATAAAACAAACATAAAACAGAAATTTCTTAGAAAAAACAAAAGAAGTCAATGCGTCCAGTTTTGCACGCCACTGTATACTCCTCAAATGAAGGGATTCCTTAAAGCGAGTGGAGTGGAAGTGATGTTCTGACATCACACTCCCCTTCCAACACCTAACCTACATTTAAGAACACCACATCGCGTAACGCCATTAGGCTCAGAGAGTCTAGGCGCTGGACAAAAATACCCTATGGCCATAGCACCATCCTAGGTCTTTTACCGAGAAATCTCGGAACAACCTTCACAGATAATATGTGCATTTCACTGAATTTCGGAGAATTTCTAAAGCTTACAGACAGCCAGGCAATTCTAGTGTCTTGCAAGCGGAACTATATGCAATTCGGGAGCGGTGTCGTCAAATCATCTGCCAAGGCAGTTGTCTGCCAAGGCAGATGTCTGCCAAGGCTGATGTCTGCCAAGGCAAGATCAAAGCTTCTGCCTCATCTATCTATTGCCTAGAGCTAGCATCATTAGAAGACCAGCTCAAAATCTCCCTTATCTGGGTTCCAGATCACAATGACTTCCCAGTGCCTTAACTTCTTTCTAAGCTCATGCCTCTGTTAAGTCGTCAGCATATGGAATATCTTGAATCACGGTAGCTTTTTAATGACCGGCAGTACAGTTACCGTAGCAACACGCCCACTAGTGATTTGATTGATAGCACATCTCACTGAAAAGTGGAACCAATTTCTTTGCACAATGCATGCGGGAGCAATATCGTTGCGCTTAATGTTTCTAAGGCAGTTGACAGAGTTTGGCGTCAAGCTCTTTGGTTACGATGAATCTCTTCTTCTATGGATTAGAAGTTACCTTTCGAACCGTTCAATTCAAGTTGCTTGGATGGGTTCAAGTCTGACATCCTCCTAGTAAATGCTGGTGTTCCCCAAGGCTCAGTCCTGTCTCCGACACTATTTCTCACTTTTATAAACAATCTCCTGTCCGCTATTTCTCGTCCACTCCAGTCAATCGCTCATGGCAGCGAGCTCAACTTGTCATAGGCTCATTCTAAGACTCAGGACACTATGTTAAGAACTTCATTTCTTCAAAACATCAATGCTGTCTTACTTACTTCTAAGGCCAACGGCACTTGGGGGATAAGAGCCTGAGATGAAGCTGCCTTCCATCGTTGGTGGTACTTGGCACACTGCTTCCAGTCATCAAGAAAAAGCTGCATTGTGTCCGAGGATTTTGTCCTTATACCAAAGGTTCGGTCTTCCTCACCTTCTCGCACCAGGAGGCTCGGATTAGAAGACCCTCCTAGCTGAAGGATGGTTTTCCATGCGCTCGATGTGGTCGAGCCAGTTCAGTCGACGAATTTTTTTCCTCTGGACTACATCCACATCCTGGTACAGCGGTTGTGTCTTCTCCTCCATTCGCCCTTCTCGCAGACGAGACCATAATTTTCCTTTCGAAGGCACCAAGAATCAGGTCTGCAGTTTTATTTATCTTCCAACTCAATGCTGTCTGCTGTCACTTAAGTGAATCCTTAATAATCGGCCATTATCCATGGCGCTTGTGTCGATGAAACCGGAAAACTTTCCAACTTGGGTACGTGCATCCACAGGTCGCCAAACATCCTGCCAACTGTTTAAGTTTCCTTAATCGATGCAAGAAATATTTCACCCCCTGTGATTTGGCATAGATCCGTCCTCGCTCATGTCTTGGCTGGTGTCCCCTAGACAAGCCTGCATCTACTAGATATTAATGAATTCACCCGCAATACCCATTTCGCCAGGAAAACCAATCAGTTCACCCTTAAGTCTACTTTCGCGTTCTACACACAGTTGGCATATGAAATCCTTTTCCTAGCCTAAAATTTCCCACAGATATTTAAGACCAATGTACACAGGTACGTCATCTCTCTTTCATCCTCTGTTACTACGGCCTGTGCTGTCTCCCTTGAGCACTCGCAAATTTAAGAAAAAAAACATCTAATGTCTCAGAATCCATGTCATACTAGGCACTGCCTTACCGACATTCATATTCCGGCACAGAAATTACTACATTTTGTGGCATTACCTTGTCAACGTCCTCCCCACTCATCGAATATTCGAAAAGACATCTTTACCGCTACGAAATGCATTAGACAGACGTTCTTTTCCAATTATATTTACAACACATGCTTCCATACAGCCACCCCTCATTTATTCCAAAATCTATGAAGCATATATTCCCCCTACGTCTACTTCCGAACCAGTCACACAACCCAATCCAAAGTAGACTTCAAATCAATTATCTTCCGCCATTGAAGATGCTAAAATGAGACCCGCTTTAGTACGTTCATTATTCCACCGTGACCTAGTTTCCTCGCGAAAAAAAATGAGAAACACATCTCTCAGCAAACACAGCCGCAAACATTAACATCAACATCGTCTAGTTTTTGTTCCACTTCCTGATTGCGATGCCTTGACACATCATTTGACGCCACTTGACATCTAGATTTCTTCAAACGGAATGACTCAAAATTATCAAACGACTTTCGCGTGCTCCCACCGAGACGCACTAAAATTAAAACCGCACGAAGCGGAAAAAAATGAATTTTGTTTTTTCTCAGTTTCAACGACCGTATGGGAGGACCTAATCGCAGCGATAACGCCCAACTGAGTTATTGTCACCATGACCCAAATATTTTATCAAATTCGAGCAAAAAATGAAAAAAAACAGAGCAACAAGCAGAAAATTAGTTTGTGCTATTCATCAGCGACGCGGCGGCAGTGTTCGAGTCTCGCTCTGTGATCATCGGAAATTTTCACACGCTCTGCGTGTTCCGGAAGAGCACTAGGTGCACTGACACGTACTGAGCTCGTATCTCTCGCCGGCATACCGCACGACTGATGTCATAACCTGCGGCGACTGGTTGACATTTAAAAATCACGTTTCACATTACAGCCATCCCCACCTGGGGAGCAGCTTTCACCGATTTCACGGGTTCGCATCCCCTTCGTGGTGCATGCTGTTTGACTCCTAACCACTTTGTTGCATCGAATTTCCATTTTCCTTGTTACTCGGTTGACTTCACGGCACACGGGCAAACACTCGTTCGAGTACTTTCGCCTTGCGCGGGCAACGGGCATGCCAGAGCGGCTCCTGTCACATGGTGCTCATCAATCACGCTCCACCGAGTGAAACTATTCACGGCTGTATGGCGGATAAAATTATTCCAACCCTCAAGGCGCACGGGTATTGCGAGACACCGCCTCCGGCGCTTATGAGTGGCATCTCACTTCGCAGCCGATGACATACTCAATGAGTGCGATGAAGTGCAAACAAAAAAAAACAACCAAACGGAGAATGAGTTATGATCTAACGGTGCAGCGCGGCGCGGCGTGGCGCCAGACGCAGGAGGAATGTTTGTGGATCGCAAATGTCGCGATGTGAACTAGTTGGGGTTAGTTTATGACATGGAATCGATGTCTCTTTAGCAGGAGTGGTGAATCTCTTTGGAAAATTGCAAGTTGGAAGGTCCCTTAAACAGTGTGATCAAGCAAGTCATTAAGCGTTTGTTTGTCCCGCCTGCCCGTCGAGGAATTAAAATGGTGTAGTGTCTTTTTCATCAAATCGGAGTTCAGCTTCCCCTGGCTAGGTGGTGGTAGAGTAGGGATGCTCATTATACATCGATGCATCGCAAGCATCGATGTTTGCTATTCGATGTATTGATTCAAGCCGATGCATCACATGATTTCGATGTTTGACGATGCGTCGAATGAAAGCAAGCACTGTGTGAAGTTATATTTGTACTTAAATATTCTCGACAAAATTCACATAGACATCTAGGATGTCTTCCAAAGGACACACTACGGTATACGACTTAGACAGATAAACACAAATCATATATATTCCCGAATCTATTAGAACTAGATGGAAACTAAAAATGTAAACAATGAGAAGGAGAGGTGGCAAGACGCACACTTGGCGAAGTCCAACGTCCACGGTGAAATTGTTTTGTATGGATTGGATGTTGCATCGCAACCGAGGCGAGGAATGTTTCACATTGGGACAGACTTAGTTATCGTCACATCTTCCCAGACGGAAGTGCAGCGCGCTCTCGATAGGTTTGTGGCCGTATTTTCTGATTCTGGGATGAAGGTTAACGTGAAGAAATCAGACGTTATCCTAATTTTCAGAACGCCTGTTCAATGCACTCTAAATCTTAGTGGAGTTCCATTGAAGCAGGTGGAGAAGTTTAAGTATCTCGGAGTATTCTTTACGAGTGATGGGAGGAGTAATACTGGCAGTTTTGACACAGCTTGGGAGATCTGTAATCAGGAAGGCCGAGCTTGGAACCAAAGCCAAGTTAGCTGCTTTCAACTCAGTATTTGTTCCAACTCGCACCTATGGTCATGAAAATTGGGTAATGACCGAAAGAATATGATGTCGAATTCAAGCAGTTGAGATAAGATTTCTTCCAGCTGTTGTGGGAATTACTCGCCGGGATAGGGTGACAAACACGACAGTGCGCGAGGAACTCAACGCTGAGCAGCTGCTTCTTCGAACGGAAAGAGCTATGCTTCGTTGGTTTGGTCACGCAGCACGAATGTCCCCACCATCACGACTTCCGAGGCGGTCCTTGAATACGATTCCATCAGATAGGCGACCACTTGGCAGACCCAGGATGAGATGGTTGGACCAAGTCCATAAGCTCGCCTGGTTGCGCTTGGGCATAACCCCTGATGAGCTAGAGTCGATGTCGGAGGATCGTGTTGACTGGAGATCTCTAGTGCGTAGTTTAGCCCCGCGACCCATTTAGTGGATCATGCGGGTCAGAGGTGATGATGATGATGAAAAAAAAATGGATTCAAATTTGTGATATCCAGGTACATCAACAATATAATATATAATATGGTTGGCGCCACAGTCCGAGGCGGACCTGGGCCTAGCTTCTTAGCAACCACTCGTGTTGTGCGTGCTATTGTTCTCTCAATCGTGGAAGGGAGCTACAGTTTAATGCCGACTCCGAACGGCGAAGTTGAGAGAAGCTTTTTCTAGACAGGAATACTCTTTGAGAATTGTCAGTGACACGAAAGAGGTGGAGCCGTGAATTATCAAAGGTGGTGAATTCGGGTATCGAACCTGGCACCCTCTGCGTAGGAGTCGACGCACTAACCCACTACGCCACGGCGACCAGGTACATCAACAAAGGACCTTAAAATCCATTCAAAGTTAAATGTCCTTTTAATAAAATCCCAAGAAGAGCCACCGTGACACGTTGGCTTGATGACAATCTCGAGCGTGAGCGTGTGTCTTTAATGAAAAGCAAATAGAATATTCTTCAGATAGTTCGAACAAAGCATCGGAAGATTTCAATCTTTGTAGCGACGATCACAGACAATTTCACCGAAATTGGAAATCATAGAAAAGTGAAGAAAATGTTTATTTTGGTAACGATGTACTCGAGCTTTCGGTGCACTTAACATCGGTCTTTTGGATATGGCCGGATTTGAAATAACCATTTCCAAAATTATGCAAATTGCATAAAAGTTTTCAACATTGATAGACAGCTCAGTGCCATCAGAAAGACTTTTTTTTCCGAGGAAAGGAAGATAATAGAATTTTATTCCTGTAAGACTTTAATATAATATCTCGTTTTCTTATTCACTACATTTTTACAAATACGTCGAGGTATCGAAAAAATCGATGCATCGTTATGTATCGATAAAAAACATCATTGTATTTTTTGTATGAACATCTCTACTGTAGAGTACTACCCTGGCTTCACTCTACAGCGTCAACTCGATCCCTTTAACTTCTGTGCGTCACCCTCACTGTGGTCGATCTCTGTGACCTACGAATTCCCACATGGGAACATCTAACAATGATAAAGTAGCCGGGGCTATAGCCTCGAGTGGGTCAAGCCTCCTCAACAGCCACCCGCGATGTATGGTTCTGCCACGAGTGGAGGGGACCTACAGTGTCTATACATCTAATTCCTCCTAGTCGCCAAACCTTTTTAGACATTTGATCAATAGATTCCTGGTCAAACAGATGTCGCTGTACAGTCGACGCGTAGTTGGGTCCCCCTCCTGGTTCCTCGGACTTGCATCTAAAATTTTAAGGAATAGATCGCGATGTAAGAGGAGGCCTATGCTTTTATGTCGAATGCGAGCGGTGAAGTCTGAGAAGATGTTGACGAGAGTCCAGTGTCAATAACGCGAGAGTGGCGGCGTGAATACGGATGTTTTTGTATCCGAGATTGAACCATGACGACGCACAGTGTGTTAAATTGCGAATCTAGCTGATCTTAATTCGAAAATCAAAGTCGTCCGAATGACAAAAGTTTGGTATCAAACGACAGGTAAGACCTCAGGTCTTAAAGTTCTGCACACCAAAATTTCCTGGAAACGGTATTAACCGCTATGTGACATCGCAAAAAGCTACAAATTTTTAGCAAGAGAAATGTAAAACATCAGTTGCTGTTGGTATGAAGTAAGTATCAACACTGTCCTTCTAATTTTTTTCATGATGTGTAATTAGTTTTTTAGGTAAGCTTGAATCTTATGCAACCTCAGTAGTAAACAAAGGCGTAATTATCACTTGGTTTGAAGGTCTTAGGCTTATCCATTTTTTTTCTGTGATTTTGCTTAGGCTTTCAAAAATCTACCCGAATGTACCCACGGGGTGATAAGGTTTAACATGCTCTCCTGGATGTTGCCCTTCAGAATCCGTTTTCACTTCCCAACTGATACATTTTTATTGTTGAGTTTATTTCGCTCAGATTAATTACGACTTTTTATCTATCTACGACCAAAACAACTCCCCTGCTGGGATCTGGCGCCGAATTAGGCAAATTTGGTCCACATTATGGAAGGTTTGTTATTTTGGAAATTCCTAGAGTGCTACAGACATATCTAGGCTCTATGTGGTACAAGATACATGCTAGATGGGATTGTAGTAAGCTTGAAAAGCTTAGGTTTCGCAACGATGATGTGAAATGATTGCATCAGGAAATTGGATTGCCGATAGAGTTCTATGATCCAAGCTCAACATCAAGCATGACAACGAATCCTTTACGACCTTCGAAAGCAATTAACGAATGTACACCCAAAGTTCAAAAACAAAAAATAAAATAACGTGTATGCAATAAAACGACAAGAGAACTTGCTCTTGCCGCAGAAATGTCTTTAAGTTTGATTGTAAAGAAGCTTCCACCAATCCGAAAAAACGTCTGTCAAATCAAGGAAAGCAGGAGTCCCCCTATCCACTTATGGTTACAGTCCAAAAACTCCATTGATTCAAATTTGTACTACAGTAAAACCAAATCAAGTTTGCCACTCTAGTAAGTTGGCCAGGATATAGTAGCACCAAGAATATTCCATACAAATATTCCTCAAAATACATCTGTATGTAGGCCACCTGCCTATCTTCCAACTTGGCCGCAATTCATCTTTCGCACTAAATAACCTCAAAAAGTTGGCCAGAAGCATAGTCGTCTGCTGGTCGCCATTGTAGCGTTTGCATTTTGTTGTGTGTGTATATAAATGTAATGAATGAAATGTACAGACAGAATATTACCGCTTTATATTAATAATAATAATATGGGTGGCGCGACAGTCCGAGGCGGACCTGGGCCTAGCTTCTTAGCAACCACTCGTGTTGTGCGTGCTATTGTTCTCTCACTCGTGGAAGGGAGCTACAGTTTAAAGCCGACTCCGAACGGCGCGAAGTTGAGAAGCTTTTTCTAGACAGGAATACTCTTTGAGCATTGTCAGTGACTCGAAAGAGGTGGAGCCGTGAATTATCAAAGGTGGTGAATTCGGATATCGAACCTGGCACCCTCTGCGTAGGAGTCGACGTACTTACCCACTACGCCACGGCGACCCACACCGCTTTATATAATGTTCGTGCTTAATTTTGTTGGGATATACTATGTAGATGATTTTATATCTGCAATTTGTGTTTCTCTGACTTTCATGGAGAAAAAAAAAGAGGAACCCTTATAAGTTAGCCAACTGTCCAAGTTGACTAAAAATTCTTGCACCGCCGGTGGCCAACTTTCGCAGGTTTCACTGTATTTCCGAACAAAAAAAAAAACCATATCATGTCGAAAGTACAACGATATCAAGTGCCACAGCGGAACTGGAATAAAGTTCCGCTAAATTCGCAAAATAACACACTGTGCGACGGTCGGAGTTACATTTAAAGTTGGCCCTTAATTCAAAGCATATTCCTTAGAAAGGCTTCAAGTCGAACTGACACCTTGATCAAGGGGGAATTTAATCCAATTCTGTCAAAATGAATCCAGGCCTTGACCTTCCCACGAGGAGACTCGACGAAGTCAAACCCATCCCCTCACATCAATCCGCCCAACTAGCCAAGCTATTTCCTTCAAAAACTACATTCTTGGCATTTCCAGTTGCGCGTTCATTTGCCCGATCTCGCGTGCGTCAAGAGATGAGACGAAATATTTTGTGCACACATGCAACAACACCTGCGATCTATAAAAATCGAATTTAGGAGGAAGACGATTTGCATTTTACGAGAAAAACGGTTCGTTCGGTTGAAAATTGATTGCCTTCAATTGAGATTTGTTTTGTCTATTTATTTTATTCTCATCGCGGGAAGAAGAACGTTTTGTGGTGACGTTAACGAAATGAGTTAGGTTCCGGAGTGGCGATTCCCACGTTACTGGGCTTTCAATCAAGCTCATTTCTAGATGGAATCAGACAAGTTTACACTCACCCGGAAGGTGACCAGATAGCAATGATAGTATTTTCAATTGTTATACTTCAGCAGCTGTCAAAGCTACAAATGACATCCAGCTGTCAAAATTTTCTGCTTGTCATTTTATACTACATCGCTTAGTTGACGTAAGATTTGTCCCTACATTAATAATTGATGTCGCAGGAATTGAAGACGGAAGACCGTGGACAAGGGTCTGAGTTCGATAGTTGGTCGTTGATCGGAGATCCGGATTTTAGCCAAAAAGGCTTTTCTCGTCATCAAGTGTCATCAATGCATGCGCAAGATGTAAGTTTTGTGGCATTATTGGACCTTTTTCTTTCCATATCAGGAAGAAGACACCGTTAGTGCGAACAGGCTGAGGTGTAGAGCGATGTTAACCGAACCTATGACAAGATGTATGGAATATCCATCTATTCGAGTTGTAGTTCCAATAAGACATGTCATACAAGCGACGCAACTCACGAAGCTGTGAAGTAGAAATTCGGCGATTAGGCCACTTCTCGTCGTGCGTCCATCAATTGGTTCCCGATTTTTCACCACTTGATTATTTTCTCTGGGGCTATGTCAAGTCCTTACTTTGGTCTAAGGCCGTCAGGGCACGTAATTACCTGAGTACATCTCTAAGGCACGGCAAGTTTCGCCAAGTGAACCACGATTTTCGCCCGCTACATTTGCATAATTTGCAAGCAATGCCTTTACGAGAGCCTATTTTTGGTAAAGGGACAAATGATATTCAGAGCCAACCCTCTCTTAGCTCGTAAATAAGTTGGCTCTTCGAACTAAATTGATTTTTTGATATTTCTGGGAATCCCTTCCACATACCCCGAGCTCGAAGTCCACTGTCACAGGCTCGCACTGTCTTCTGATGTAATTTCGAACTCGGTTGATTTCGAACTTCGAACTGATGTAATTTCGAACTGTCACCTAGTCACAGACAGCATAGACCGCATTGCCAACTGCGCTGGCAAACACTTTTCCAACCACATCTCATTTCGAAAGTCTGATTTCACTCGTTGCTCGTTGGAACTGGAAGCAGAAAAAGAACTCCAAATTGCCAAACTGCCATTTGATCAGCTCCGGAACTACAGTCGCCGCGCAGTCTATTGTTCCCCCATCCACTCGGACCCAGACAGCTTACACCTTTCCGAGGAAAGAAGAAAAATGCAATTACACAGCATTCATGGAATCGGCGCGGCGAAGAATGAACCGTCTCTGTTTCAGAACAATCCACTTCCGAAGTAAAAAGATCCACAAAAGATCCAATCGCAGACAGACCATCAGCCATTATGCTGAGCCAACAACGACGCTCGACGTTAGACGTCCGACGTCCGACGTGCGACCACCGCCCACAAGATTCCGTCGAGTTTCTCGCCCAGACATCATTGCTCAGCACTTCTCAGTATTTCTTCCTAAAGCCAGCGTGTGGGTGTGTTCGTGAATCTGGAGCAAATTGGTAGCACGCCGCCGCCGCGCTGCCGCGCCGTCAGACGTCTTCGATTACACAGCAAAAAAGTGTCACGTATCAGTCGATCGCTCGTATCGGTCGTATCTAAGTGGCTTATCTCCCTCATTTGGTTTCATCGCTTTGCTTGCTAATGACTTAAGCATCTTCCCTGCCGTGCCCTCATGCCGCCGCCGCCGAATTGGAGAAGGCGAAGAGAAAGAGGGGGCCGTGAGGCCAGTGAGTTCAATAACCACTTAAATGGCCGCAATCACCATTCGAGATCGTATCTGTTTCTGTTTTTGTTTCACATCTATCGGCATAGATGTCGCCGTGATGTAATCGTGACTCCCTCGCGCACATCACGCATGCATCACTCATCTGCGTCTGGCTTCACGGTTCTGGAGATCTATTTATAAGCTCGGTGCTGGCCGCAGATCGGCCTGTACTCGGCGACGGTACTCGCTCGAGTTGAATTATTCAAATCGTCCGAAATCCAGGCGCACTAATCCGAGCACTCGGATTCAATCAAAGCACCACCGCTCGCCAGTTATGCGACAACGAACGCGATCCTCTGCGATCGATTGACGACCAGCGGCCGGCCGTATAAAACATTCCTCAAGACAAACCCGAAGATTGCTTCATCTAATGGATTTGCCTCCCGAAAAAAAGAGCGTAAAACCGCCGAGGCCCCGACGATTGATATGGCCGCACAAACGATCGCAGCGGCTGCGGGTCGCGGGTTGCGGGTGGACGCCAGCGGGCCAAGACAAAACGGCTGAAAAAAAAGCTCGTTTATTTCTCCTTTTTGTTTCGCGTTCGTTCGATAGTTCGTTTTTTTGGTTTTGGTTTTTTTATGGCCATATACAGTTGAGGAACCTACATACCTACATTTTAAACAAATTACGCTTTTTGCGCTTTTCGTGGGCTTTGATGGAGTGGCGGTGGAGAGGGCCACGATCGCGATAGAGCGCGCGCGTAGCATGCTGCCTGCTGATCGCGGCTGCAACTTCCATCACTTTCCCCAGCGCGAGTTGTTTCTGTTGTTGTTGGTTGGTTGGATGGTGGATGGACTGTGTGTGCTTTACTGTGTGCGCTTTGCTGCTGGCTTGTTGGCTCACTGACTGACTGACTGACGCTGGCGATCGCGCAGTGATCGTGGCTGCGTTCGGTTGTAGTGGTTCGGTGTACGGAAGGTGGCTTGCTTGGTGGCTGTTGCTGTAGCGATAGTGTGATGGCGTTGACGGCGGCGTCGGGTGGCGGTGGCGGTGGCGTGCAGTTCAATGCCCTCCGAGGAACTTGTGTTGTTTTAGGCTTTGCTCTTTAGTCATGTTCGTTTGTATGTACAAACGTGCGTGCTGTCGCGTCGAGAATGTGTGTTGAATGCGATTAGAGTTGTTCGATGGAATGTATTTTTTTTTCCTTCGTCGTCGTCATTTTTTTCTTTTTTCATTGTGATTTTGTTCTTGTTGTTTAACAATGGCAAAGGGCAGTTTAGGTGCGGTGTGCGGAGGCGGAGGATGGCAGTAGATTATTAGCACATGTGTAGATACTTTGTTGTGGGAGTAAAGTCTGTTTTCTTGGGAAACGTTCAGTTAGGGGGGTTGTTAAGGGCATGGTTTTGGAAATAGACGTCGGGGATGACCAGGCTGACCTGGAGATCAGTTTGGACTCTTAAAAAGGCTATAGTCACTTTAGATCAAAGTTCCAGATCCTTGAATTGACAGACGACATCGACGAATGTTCCCAGAGCATTGGTAACTTTATGGGGATTCACAGGATTCGAAAAGGGAGGTCGATGATAAATTGATTCGGGTGCTTACAAATGAATGGTACCAGTAGGGAGAAGACCAAAGAAATTGTCTTCTTTACTGGCGGACAAGTTACTATTAATGCCCAGTTCCACAGTGCAAGTTTAAACTTTAGTTTCGGTTTTTACTTCAGTTCAATGATTTGTTTAAACGATTTGAGCTCAAGTTGTTATTTTAAGTTAAACGAGAATTTGCAACCGATTAACCCTCACTTCCGAAACACAGGTGCATTTTGTTTCGCTCGTTTGAGAGCAAGAGCATTTTGCTCTTCGGTTCGTGTGCATCCCTTCCTCATTTTGTCACATTACTTGTCCCGACTAGGTAGTTTCTTACTCCCATTTTTTTAAATTATTTGTCTTTCACTGGTATGTCTCAGGAACGGTTTGTCTGGCGTGATTTTGTGATTATATTTGTTTATTAACTCAGTGGGTTCCAAAGGACTGAACCAAAAGAATTTTAAAACTTCAAACCATAGCTAATACACAAACATTTCAATAAGAATGGCAGCAAGTACACGAACCAGTTTGGAAGGTTTGCCATATTTTTTCGATCGCATTACACAGACGGACTTCAACTGAACTGAAGTTCAGATTTCATTGTGAAACCGAAAATTTGAATCTTATGATCGTAAGTCTACCTGTAAAATTAGCCATAAGCCTGGCTGCATATTTGCCATTGTTGGGAACAGTAACTTATTCTCAGTAAAACGGAAATGTACCATGCAAGCATGTTTGTATAGAAAAAATTATTCAGTGAACGAGATCGACCTGGAAAATGACGCGGACAAAATAATAAGACCGTTTACATGTTTTTGATTTGGTTTATGGCTAGTTATGTTTTGTTTTATTTCTGATGTATTCAATCTAAGAATAAGATACAATATCCGTAAACAGTGACAGCTCCCATAGGCGGACAGCGACGCTCGCAGGACTTTTGTACGGCAAAGGGAGCTGTCCTTCCATGGAATGTACGGAACTTCAATTCAAGGTCTTCGGTCATAAGAAATTGTCCGTACAAGAGGGTTTGTCCGCACTAAGATGCACAGAATCATTTATGAAAACAAAGAACATGGTCCATGGCGAGCACTGCTCTGTGGCCAAAAGAGATTTCTCGCAGCGAGACGTTTCTAGACTCACTCTAGGACCAAAAATACATGTTTCTCACGCCCTACATCAATAAAAATCTCACATGTCATGAGGTCGACCGCGATAAGAGTATCTAAAAGATGATGTCCAAATTAAAGGTCTGTCCTAGAAAGGCCCATTAGGCCAGCTAAAGGGATTATGGTTAAATTAGACTTCCTAGTCGACTCTCGAACACAAGAAGAAGTCCTAGAGTAGGGCCGGACCTTAACAAAAATCACAGGAAAACCTGTGTGAAGTTCGCAGAAGTCCTCCTGCGTTTAACAGCCAGAGAAATAGAAACGAAATACTCATTAGTCCGATGAAACAAAGGTGAATTTCAAGAGAGAGAAAGAGAAACCCGAAAATGCAACATACGGACTAGAGGTGTGCCAGCCCGAAAGTCTTACAAACCGCGTTAACCCGGGTTGAAATAGAAGCAGGCCGAGTTGTAACCCAGGTTGACGAACTACTCGGTTTGATGATGAACCGAAAGCAAACAAAATGGATTAGTGAATTGGGCAAGTCGAGTTGTATTGTCCAATTCTATTTTGTTTCGGGTTCGTTTCGGTGTTCTATGTATGTCCTAAGACGGGATAGCCAAGCCAGTACCGGCTGTGTGTGTGCAAATTGTTTCAATTTTTCTCTATTTTATCTCTCTTCGTATTTTCTTCAACGCGCACGTCACAACGCAATTTATTTGCTTTGACATGTCACATAAGAAAAAAGAGGGAATATTATGTCTACATACAAAGCACACAATACGCGAGAAGTTACCGAAATGCTGCACGACCCGAACCAATATGGAATGAGGCAAATCGATTTGTATTGTCTAATTAGATTTGGGGTTGGTTTAGGTTCGGCATTGGTAACACCGGGTTCTACCGTCTACAGTTCATTTCATCGGTTTTCCTAACTTGGTTAGAAATAAATGTTACTCGGTTTGAGTCGGTTTAGGTGTATCCCGGGTTAACTCGGTTTTTTAACCCGGGTTGACACACCACTGATACAGACCTCCGCGTTTTGAAATGAAATCAAAAATAGGTATTCAGTGGTCCTATTTTTTTGTCCGTAACTATATGTATGCATTTGAATGGGGAAAACATCCCTTTACTGAAACCCCTTATTGCGTACAGCCTTTCGTAGAAGGCTAAACTACAGGATACATCTTTGCTGAGTGGCTTGACCATTTCTTCATCAAACCTGCATTTCATCCTTTAACAGAACCGCGAAGCTCATTTCTTCCTCGAGGACTACTTCTTTTGTGTTCAGGATAATTTGTCCTTTAAAAGCGCCCTGAGCTTCAGAAGTGGTGCTCATTTTACGGATACTTCTGAACTACATAAGGGAAAGTCAAGGAAATTAAATCCTCTAACTTGTTCGCAATAGATCGAGTCAGACTGATCCTCAAAATTGTCAGCTAAATATCTTCCAAGTTTCAGTGCACTTTACCCCAGTCAAATGCGACTTAGGTAAACTTACACTTACGTAAGAGCTGCATCACCTGTCGTGCACGTACGTCCTTTAACTTCCCCTTGTTTAAACAAAATTTAACGAAACGGAACAAGGTGGTTATTGTGATCACAGTATTAACTAGAATTTGTAATTTGACTTGAGCTTGACCAAAGGTCCCTTGCGTTCACAATAAACATAAATACAGGGTGGGCCAAATACAAGATAGATTTTAAAAATGCAATAAAAGGAACCAAAACTACATTTTTTCGATGTATTACGACTTTATTAGTAAGAACAAACATTCTCATTAATTATGAAACACTACGTCGTTCAAGTGGTTGCCTCGCACATTCACCCAAATTTTTCAAGACCTTGTTGATGGTCTTGGGCTGTAGCTCACGCATTGCTTGGATGATATTGGCCTTAAGTGATTGAATCGTTTCAGTCCTTCACGGTTCCCAAAAAAAAAGTCCGAAGGGGTAAAAAAAAACAAGCTCCGAGGCGGCCAATTCACACAGTAAAAAACAACGTCGGTTAAGCGAAAAGCTACTCATTTCGTTCCGCGGAAGTATGAGCGGACAGCTGTCAGTGTCAAAACCTATGATTTAAACCAAAAACCTCTAGATGGCCCACCCTGTATGAGAATGTAGACAAATTATCCTCCTTTATTCTGCTGCTATTCTAAATGTCCAACTCAACATTTTCACCAAGAATTCTTTTTTTTGTTTAAACGAGACATAATTTCATGTTCCCTGTAAACACTGACAGAAGTGACAGAGTATAAAAATGTGAATTTGCATTTGTATTGAAAAACTAAATTCGTATGCCTCCCTCTTTCCAGTAAGCTGAAAAGTGACAGCGTAACCAATCTTGACAAGAGTCAAAACTAAATCGTGGGCATCACTCTAACCCAACCAAACCAAATACATTCCTCTTCCGTGACTCATTGGCAACACTGTTTAAGTCATAATTCACATCGCTGAAAAAAAGAAAAAGAAGAATATAAAATCTGAAACACAGAAACGCCTGTGTGCCCTGTTTGCAGAAATACTCACGATTGCATCGCAAATCAAAGCCTGGTTTGTGTGCGCAGCGCGATCGCCGATTGTTCGATGATCGAACTGCCGGCTGTATGCGAACATTTTGCGTTCAGTGTGGTGGGCTGGGGAGACTGCTTGATGTGGAATTCGCACTTGAGGTTCATTGGTGTCGGATCGACTTAGGAACTTAGGAGACTTACGAGAATGATGTTGAGATTCTCGGCGAATTGCATCTGCTGACCCAAATCGCAAGTGACTGAAACGATGATGTTGGACAGGAATCTGTCAAGAGGCTGGAAGGCTGTTCAGATTATTTTCGATTGCATGGGAAGTCAATCAGTTCTTGGATGGAAGTTGCAGGAATTTGGAGAAGTCTTGCGAACAAAGTTTGGCAACGCTTGACTGTCAACATTCTGACAGAGTTCAGCTTTCAATCAATCAAAGGATTGTGTTTCTGCCCTTTGACAAGCGTATGGACGGAATAGAAAAGTCTTCAATTTGAAGTTTTGTCGGTTCTGAATAGACACAAGTTGCTAATGGAGCTCCAAAGCTCGTTAAAACAAGTCTGTATTGGGGACTTATGTAAGATTTTGACAAGAGACGTCAAGAAACAGAGACGGGATCTTATCAAAATCTAAAAAAATGTTTCCAAAAATGAAATATGTAAAAGGTTTTATATTAGAGAAGAAGCTAAGCTGAAAGCTCAACGTAAAGAAATGTGTCAAAAAGACCTCCACGGCTCTCTACTGCTGTAAAAGGAAAATAGTAGGGACTACACCCGCGCATGGTCCGTCCACTGCCTATTTGTTTCAGTAGTCAGACCCATACTACTATACGTTGTCCGAATTTGGTGGACTGGGGTCGAAGAGAACATCTACATAATACCACCCGTCAGGGCGCAGCTCTTTCGTCATTTGTCAAGTTTTCCGAAACAATGGTTGACACAACAGGTAACCCAGCAACAGCTCCTGCCAAGGCGGCTCAGCCAGCTAAAACTCAGAAGGTTGTAGACATGGATTCAAAACATGTTCGTCCACTGAGGCGACGCTGGACTGCTCTTCCAAAGCTGTCATCACTGGATATAAGCGTGGTTTGAGGAATCAAAACGAGAACCAGACCATCCTGAAGATCGAGGGATGGCGCAGGAAAGAACACGGTGGTTTCTATGTTGGCTTGCGGAATTATCAATAGATCCGCACGGTAGCACTATGGACCCATGCTGGTCTAAGTGTGGCTGCTGTCTTTTCGTACAGCAGTCAGCCACTTCTACTCAACCCAACCTTACCTAGGGTCAAATCCCCACAAGCAATTCGCCAAGTTAATGTCTACGACGCTGAATCTTTCTCCGAGATGCGGAATTAGCACGAAGACTCTCATGATTTAGCGTTTCGTTGCCTGTTTGCCGAGCCGAACAACTCGCATTTTGTCGCCAGACATGGAGTGTACCAAAAACCTTTTTCCTCACAAGTCCTTACAGTTTCAACGGCTCACAAAAGAAATCTAAGGATGATATGAATTGGAACTAGGAATACGGGTGCTCTAGCGGTCATAAATCCGCAGCAGACTTAGGCCAACGAGTTCTCTCTATCGCATCTCTGTTGGGTGACCTATTTTCAAACCTTCCTTTTCTAAACCCAACCAGATCCAGAGACGACCTTCAGAAAACTTCTCACTTGGATCCTATTGAAATCCCGCCCAGAATCTGCATCCTCATCCACCCTCGCACTGCCGAACAGAGTGTATTACTTGCTCGGTTGCGAGTGACTATTGGTTGACGTTGACTTTCCAAGACGACAGTCGCCGCGGTTGTCACATTTCCCACTTAAAATTGAGTACGACCGAAGAAATATCTTCCTCTCAACGCGGACGTAATCAAAACCCAAACAATTACACACGATGACCCCCGTAAGACTCCACTGTTTAAGTTTCATCCCAGCTGTCAAGCACAGTGCGTTTGTTCAGCTCTGCTGTCATCGCAGTGTCACTTTGTGTCGGTGGCTTTGTCTCTTACAATTTCTTATCCTATTTAGCTTTTGATGTTGTTTTTGTTGAATTTTCTTATATCTTTTATTTATTTTTGACATGTTAACAAATTAAAAGAAATAATTTATGTAAGCAGAAAAACAAAACAAAACAATAACGAAAACAAACAAAGAACGAATGTAAACACTCGCAGTCTCGTTCGTAACTCTGATGCACGCGTTTCTCGTGTGCACGCGTGCGCATGTGTGCGTGTGTTGCTGTGCCGAGTGTTAACGCTGCAACCGACATGATGACTAAAATGCGTGTCTCGTACGTAATTTGTACATTTATCTCGTTTATCTCGTGGAGACGGTGGTATATACTGGTACGTTGATTACCATGGAGGGCAGTGGCTTTATGCCTTATGGCATGGTGGGTCCTACACTGTTCTCTGTTGGTCTGGCCGATGATGACTGAAACAACAACGGTGCCGTTGACAACGAGCACAGCGACGACTGAGCACACGTTGATGACACGATCATGCGAGAGTTGACAGATATTTACTTTGAGGAACATGCGTACACACTCGATGGATATTTCGTTACGTGAACACTTGACGGATAAATGGAGAGTTTCGCTGTCTTCTTGTTCAAATTCCACGGCGACTTAGGAATGCTCGACGAAATGTCATTGAGGTTATGTTTGCGATTGCGATTTTTGAAAAGTCGTATTTTTAGAAATCCATCTCTGCGCTGATGTCAATGAATTAAAGACTGAGGTCGGATGACGTAATAGTGACAGCTCATGGTGGACTTTCGTCAATGTTTACGCCAATTTGACGCTCGGCAAGTCGCAAGCTGAGCATGAGTACGTTACTTGCCTTGCCGTGGAATTTGTGGAAATTCTGGCAAGTAAGCAACCTTGCATGCTTGCGTCGCAGTTAGTGGCGCAAACCATGGCCATGTCTTGTTAACTGAAAGTGTAAACACGCGCTTATGGAGTCCAATGTTTTTTTTTCCCGTGGCTTGACAGCAGCAACTTTTGCATTCGTTGAACTTCAACTTTGCCGATGAGAGGGAGGCAAGGAATTACTTTTCTCTTTTTGACTTTTAGTGGATTCGAAGCAGAAATGAAGTATTACAGAGATCACAGCTGATTGCCCCCTAGTCCATCGACGAATTTGAGTGCTTTTTTGACAGATATTCATGAATTTTTGACGGTTATTCACGAAATAAAGTGAATGCTGTCCTCTGATTGGTCGATTTGGTTTATGAACACGTTATAAAAAACATTTGTCAAACATTTTAACGAGCAAGAGAGGTAGAAGTCGGCCATCTCTGTAATATTTCTTTTCTGATTCGAAGGCGGAGTGGCACATGTCTCGAAACGTCTTAAAGGGTGTTTGCCCGATGGATCAGTAATCAACTGTCATCTTTACAATTGTGTGTAAATTAATTTGTAAATCACAAACCTTTGTTTATGTTTTCATGTGTTTTGAATTTCGCTTCGACGATAACCAACTCTCAGACGTAAATTTAAGATTCGAATTCTATTGAAATGTCAATTTGACGATTGTCAACGCTGAAGGAAGAGATGTCATGTTCTTTGTCAGTCCGACGTTTATGCAAACACCTTTTACTTACCTCTCTCATTCTTTTTTAGTAGAGTCTTAGAAAGATGAACAGATATAAAACATGCTCTGTTCATCTTTTCGAAAATCAAATTTGAACGTATGCAGATCCAGCAAAATATAGTTAATCTACATTTAATTCTTCTAAAAGAAAAACAAAACAAACAAAAATTATAAGTTGTTTATAAAATGTAGAAAAACAGACTTATTTAGACGTTTTTCTTAAAAAACTGCTTTATGGTAGTCTCTCGCCCGGAACAGAGTTGTCATAAAAAATCCGTTCATATTTCCGAATTGTTCATCTTATGGAAGCGTTCATGTTGCCGCGATTCTACTGTATGTCAATGAGTCTTACTGTTTTTAGTTATGCTTCAGAATGCGCCCTTAAGTGTTTAACGCCCTGTGTATTTGCATATCCTGCACTTAGAGTGGGCCACAACCTATTTACTCACGAACTTCGCAGGCCCTTAAGCTGCCGTCAATCTTTGACGATCCAATGCCCGCTGTATGGAGTCTTAAGGACCAATTTGCCCTGCGTCATGGCTTGATCGTTACACTGAGCATTCAGTCTTCCCCTCCTTCTCGAACTAGCAATCTCGTATTCGTAAACCATTTTAGCCGATTGCATTTTGCATTCTTAATTCTTAATTCTTCGCACATACAGTCAAATCATTGTAAATCGATCAACATTTTTGTTTTGTTTTAGAACTTGGATTTAAATTGTCCCAGATTTTACACTCCATAAATCGAACATTGCATACATCGAATATTCAACTTATGGAGGTTCCACGGCAGTTTCTTTCAACTAAACCGAAGGTTAGCTAGGTTAGGTTAGATAGTTGGGCTGCTAGCTAGCACACTTAGACCATATTGGTCCATTGTGAGATCCATAGTCAGACTAAAACTACTGATTGACTACTCCAGTGACAGTGCCGTTAATTTGATCCCAACGGCATATGGTGACTGGACTAGATTTGAAAACCAGATAAAAGCGTATTAACTTAGCTTTCACTGGTATTCGAACCGGGAACCCTGCTAACCAGAGGCAGGCACTCTACCAACTGCGCCATCCAGTCGTCCAAGGTTAGCTATGTTCGTTATATGTATTTATCGTGCGTCCTTCAGCTCCATATTACAAGACTGGTGGCAGAATAAGTCTTATGCCGGCAAACTGTACGGGCTGGTCAATAAAACCACATGACTCTGGCCGAGTGTATATGGATCTAGAGCCTAATTTGGTTGGGTGATGAAACCCAAGTTGGCTACGACACGAAAAGTCGACTCTTCCTCGACTCCCAGCCTATTGGACAACGAATCGGAAGCCGCCCTTGTTTAGCGTTAGAGGAGAAGTACACAACAACAAAATCTTACTGAATTTGTGACGCGAGCAATATCCGGAAAACGGTAAAGCAGTCGATGTAATTGCCGCCGACTTTAGTAAAACATTTGAATAAAGTTAACATAGAGTCATTATACTTTAACTATCGACTCTAGGTTTCCAACCACTCTTAGTCAAATGGGTTGAATCCTACTTGGCACACAGAGAATGCTCAGATCATCTGAGTCCACACCCATCAAAGCCACGCCGGGCGTATCTCAAGGGAGCCACCTCGGGCCTTTGATTTTCGTACTTACTCTCCGTCCGTCTCTCAACTCTCCATCTACGCAGATGACTTGAAAATATATTCGGTCGTATACTCTTCTTCTGACTACTACTCTCTTCAAAGCGCCCACAATAGATATTCTGTCTTGTGTCAGAAAAATGATCTTGATCTTTACGTCAGTAAATGCCGATTCATTACATACTCCCATAAACGCCCACTAGAATCGCGTGGAATTTATTCTCTTTACAACGAACCAGTGTCCTCAATTTCATCTCTCGTTCCAATGTTGACAATATTATATGTGTTGGGTGATGCCTAGGCCCGGCTCTGTCAGTGGCGTCACACATAGAAGCAGAATACCTCTCCACGAGCGTTCTGGCTGTCAAACGCTGGTGAAAAAAGTTGTCGAATCCCTATATCACAAAATCATAGGCCTTCTTCAGACCAGTTCTCGCAGTTCTCGAAGACGCCAGCCAAGTCTGGTCATCTCACTTCTCGGTCCACACTCGCCGCATCTAAGCTGTCCATCGTAGGTTCTTACGTTTCGCTCGTCGCCATCTTGCCTGGACTGATAGAAACAACTTGCCTCCAGACCCCGACCGGCTTACTCTTATTCGCCTTGAGTCACTCGGAAAACCGTGGCAAAACACCGATTTGCTCTTTCTCCAATATGGACTGTACCGGGCTTCTAGAATTGGTGTCGCACCGATCTCCATAACCTTAGGGCTTCAGACCTCTTCTGTATCACCCTTCCTAACTTACTTATCAGGCATGCGACCCCTGGCGGGTCTGAGCCTGAGCAATCGCTGCCTTCCATCGCTGACGGATCTGGGTACGCTGCTTCCAGTCATCAAGGCGAAGCTGTCTTGCATCCGCGATTACTTGGTCTTTATACCGGAGATTCGGTCTTCCTCTCTCCTTCTCGAACCTTTTCCGTGTCACACCATATCACAAGGTTGGGTAACACATTTTTCCTTCGACATCCATCTCAGCAAAGCCTCTCTGTTCGTGAGCTCCTTCAATTCTGCCCTGTCCCACTCTAGCCCTGGCCATCTTTCTCGCTTCCTATCACCAGGTCTTCATTTCAGTTTAGATTGTTAAAGTTCACTGCTTGCAATAAACTGCATTAAATGGGGTATTGGACCACTTTTGTTACAAGACTGTGGGCAGATAGCCACACATCGCTCAAGTTTGAGGGGCTTGTTGGGTGATGCCTAGGCCCGCCTCTGTCAGTGGCGTCACACATAGAAGGAGAAAATCTTCACGAGTGTCCCCGCTCTTCAGGGAAATGGCCAAATCTTTCGAGGGTTTAAAAGGATCGCATCGTATCCCCTTCATCATCGGACCACCTCCCAAACATTACATCTCATGCCGTAGGCCTAGTAAAAATCCGGCGTCTTCAACTTAAACTCGTCCAAATCCCAGACAAAATTACCATTCACTTAAGCAGTTCGTTAGCAACTTTGTAAGCCGTTGACCTCTTACAGTCTCGTGTCAAAATTCAATTGTAAATGACATGCTAATTCCCACCATCTCGCAGTCATTTCGTGCGATATCTGTCTACACATCAAAACGCCTCACTTCCTTGAAGGCGTTCCCTCCCGTCGCCACGGCCCTCCCCCTCCCCCGCAACTCATCAATGGATGAGTGTATTCAGATCCCACACACAAGATTTCCTTAAACCCACAATCATTTAGAAATCACTTTCGGCATCGTTTCACTGTCGCAAGACGTCAACTCAACGTTTTGTTTTTTTGGCGGAGTTCAACGATCGCTCTAATTATTCAAAGACCCAATGAATAACCAACCGGCCAATGACTTTATCAAAGCAACCAACAAAAATGGAAAAGAAAGAAGAAACACACTCGCCGAGAAAAAAAGAAACACTTCTCCGACCGAAATAGATTTATGTGCTTCTTTTTTATTTGAAAATTAATCTCCGCCAGGTCCAAACTTAATTAGTATCCCATGCGATAATATTTTTGAGCGCTCGCTTTCGTTTTCACTCTCCTCCATCAGACATCCGACAGATAACCCGACAAATGGCTTTCGAAAGCAATCTCTGAGTCATTTCCATCCGTCGTGCCGCGGCGCCCTCCGTCTAGTCGGACATGGCTGGAGGAGACTTTTGTGTCTTAGATGTCATCACATCACCCCGACTGTCAGCCACTTGAAGTGGATCCCCATCATCGTCTGGCGTCTTAGCGGACGGACGGACGGACGGATGTTACACAAAACCTAGTCGTAAACAAAAGAGGGTCGTCTAACCGTCCAACCGGCCGACAGATCGACAGACCTCGTACGACGAAATTATTACGCGTTATCTAAGGCGGGGAATTTTCAAAATGACAATTCAGAAATTCTCTCCACTCTCTGTCCGCAGCTGTCAATCTGTCGCAAGTGAGTTGGCGCAAAACTTTCGGCAATCCAACAGATGGCCCTGGATGACAGTGACAGGTGACGACGACGACGCCACCGTCGCGTCGCCGCCAGATAATGATCGAGTTCAACGACTAAGATCATATTTTTGTTTGTTTGCAATGTGACAAGCTGAGTTGTTAACGCATAGATACACGGTAAACAGCGCTCTCCGTCATGACGGCACTTTCGCCTGACATGCATGATGTGCGGCGTGCCGTGAGTGTACTCGTACTCGTGCTCGTACGCCTTCTGTGTTTCTGCGCTCGTTTTGTTGTGTTTCATAACCAAGTGCTTTTGTTTAATTTCGTGATTTATACGTTTTTTGACTTCGGCCTCCCTCCACTTATGAAATGGACTTGCCCCTTTGTCGGTGTTTGTATGTCATTTCATTTTTATCTAATCTCCGTCGCACAGACAGGCGCACAGGGGGAACAAAAATTGAAACTTTCATCGTGACCCCTAGACGGTTCATTGGACTTTTTATTTACTCTCGGCTTGATAAGTAGGATTTTCATCTTCTTCTTGTTTCTCATTCCGTCATCGTGCTCTGTTGCTCTGCCGCATGCGTCTTCTACCAATTTATCTCTTCGGTGGCGCGACGGTGGGACCCTGTAGCCAACCGAATGATGGGTGCATTCACGCAGCAGCTACATAAATGCTGCACATTCCGTCCCGCGTCCATCCCGTCGGGCCGTCGTGTGGCAAAACAATTCAACGCCTCTCAAGAATGCGTCGTATTCGGGAGATACCATGTGCGACTGGCGGAGAAACGTAAATAATAGGCACGGCGCACGGGTTATTTTCGGTGGAAGAGGTCAATCGGAAGTGGCTGCGCTGGACAGGGTGCGGGGATGGTTATATATATACATTTTTTTTCCTGAAAAATAATTGATTCATAGTGCATAGTGGAGAGTTGTTTATTTGTCGGCTCCGTTGATGGATGGCAACCGATCGCGGAGGGAGAGAGGAAACAATTTCTTGGGTCGACGCCAAGGTTGTAATTATTGCATTTCCAGTGCGCTTGCATCCATGGATAACTGTTGCGTGAGAGTGGAGAGTGTGTTCAGGGATTTTCTGGTGAAAGGTGGCACCGCGGATTGTTAACCTTTCCGATCAAGTGCTAAATGTTACTTGATGACATTTAAAAGGAGACATGTCGCTGATGACTCTCGGGTTTATGATGTCTTCGCTGAAAGCTAGCGGCTGACGGTCTACGAAACTGACCAGTTTGTGGCATCAATCGTGGGTATTCAAACTTGATCTGACGTTTATGAGATTTTGATCTTAGTCTTTTGAAGTTTGTCTTGTGGGCTGATGTTCAGACGAGACTTTCGTCGGTGTCTGCTCACGAGTGTCATTCTTTAGAAAATCATGGCACCACTTTCAAGCTTTGAGTGCGCAAAATAGTCTCGTGTGGTTCGTCTTGAGGGCCTTTGGGCATAGTCACAAATTGGTTATCTGAGGTACAGGGTATTTTTCTTGCTTTTGTTTGATTTGGATAACATTGGTCAGCTGGCATTTGACAGCCATAGACAGAGTAGAAAACATTAGGTAATCTCCACGATTAATTCTTCGACGTTGGGTAAAAAGGTCTTAAGTCAAGAACTTGAGTTTGGTTTTTTGATTGGTTTAAACTTAGTTTTATCTCTCGAAAATCGTTCCTTTGTTATCAACGTCTTAATATTAGCACAACTGCTTCCCGTTTTCGATTCGAGTGGCGGATTAGCGAGAGAGTACTGTGCTGTACAATACATCACTTTGAGGCGTGGTCACATTTACAAAGAATACGACCCAAATTGAAACGATGCAAAGCGAATTATGATTTTCTATAGTAAACCATGTAAAGATCGAAGATAGGTTCGAGGGTTACGAAAATACTACTTTTTAAAAAGAAAATTGAAATTGATTGAATTGAAACATTTAAAAAACAGAAATAGTATACAATTTTATTACATACATAAAAAAAAAACAAATTCAATTAAAGCACAATTAAAAAAAAATGCACTTAACTTACAAATTCCATAAATACAAAAAAACAAAAAGAAACAAAATAAAATACATATTCAATTATGTAATTTATAAGAAACAAAACAAAAATAAATCGTTGTCTGAAACGTTGTCAAAACAATTGGTCCAATATTTTCTGAATAGTTTTGTTTTTCAACGTAAAATAAATGTCCTTGTAACATTTGATATTCTTAGCTACCGCATGGGATCCTTTAAAACTCCTACCGATGTCAGGATCGTTTTAAAAAAAAAACTCCATAGCTTCGTCACTCAAACACATCGCTTTGGAAATTTGTTGGAGGTTCAATTTTGTTCTTCGGAGGTTTCTATTGAACTGTCACTGTCATCTTCTTCATTAGCAAATTGCAATTCCAGTTGCAATAGTTGCAATATGACCAGGGACCCAGCATAAGGTAAGGTGGCTTCTGATCGCTATCTCCCTAGACGGCAGAGATAGACGGCACAGTTTTACCATCTCTGATTTGATTGATGGTGTATCCAGACCCTTGATGACCGCCTGACTGTCTATCTATTTAACGACAGATAGCTCGTCTATTGGGTTCATTGACAGTAAGCGGGCAGACTCTTCGTTACCTTTCACTTCTACCTGGAATATACTACAGTGGTTGGACAATCGACGGGCCAGAGAAAAGGATATTTCTTGCGATGACGCAAATACTCCTAGTCCTAGTTGGCATCTTCTTGGCCACGCTGTTTCTCAGAACTGCCTTTGGCAACCGGTGTTACTTCGGTTTGTAAAAACTCCTGACTCGAAGGACTAAGATCATGCTCTAAAAAACCCTTATTTTACCAGTCCTGCTGTATGGAGCCGAAAGCTGGACGATAAGCAAAACTGCGAAGCTGATTCTTGGTGCCTTCGAAAGAAAAATTCTACGTCGTATGGTCCCGTCTGCGAGGAAGGCGGAGGAGACACAACCGCGAACTCTACGACTTGTACTAGGATGTGGATGTAGTCCGGGAGGCAAAGATCCGTCGTCTGTACTGGCTCGGCCACTTCGAGCGCATGGACAACAATGCTCCAGCTAAGAGGGTCTTCGAATCCGAGACTCATGGTTCGAGAAGGAGAAAAAAAACGGAACCTCCAGTATAAAGACCCAAAGGCAATGGTGGCTGTACCAGATTTGAAAACCAGATAAAAGCGTATTAACTTTGCTTGCACTGGGATTCGAACCGGGGACCCCGCTAACCAGGAGCAGGTACTCTGCCAACTGCGCCATCCAGTCGTTAAGTAAGTAAGTAAGTTCCTCGTTTTACAACTCCACCTGTGTAAAATGCCTGGCTGTTATCCCCTCTATAGTACTTCATCATCAAATAAACAAAATGTGATGTTCTGGTTTCTTAGAAAACAAAAAAACAAACACTTTCGGTATGTTTCGTTAAGCGAGCTGAAAGACACACAGAAACAGGAAAAAATCAAACATCAGCTGATATTGATTTGGAATTCGTATAAAATCTGTAAAAAGTTGGAACAAAATATGGCCGTTGTCTGTGGCTATTCAAGCGATTTTTGCAAATACGACGAAACATATCGTTCTTATTTGACACCAGCTTCTGTCTCGTTTATGGTTGCATAGTTACTCTTTACTCTTGGAGTTGTTTTTCTGAAATTCCTTGCCAATCCACCAATCCATCAGCCATTTAAAGAATTTCCTCTTTAAATCGCCACGTCGACGGTTTCAGTTGACTATTCGCAAACACAAATGTTTGCTGCTGTTTATTTGGGTCATTTATTAGTACATCCACTCCGGCGCTGTTTACATTCATAAAAATCGTTCGCATGAATTTTTATGAGACATTTCGTGGTAGGATCAAAGTGAGGACAGGAGAAAAAAAATCACATACCTAACTTTGAGTATCTTGTGTCAATTGTACGATTTGATTGCGTCGTTTGATGATGCCATGTTGTTTTGGGTTTAGTTTGTTTTGTCGAACGAAATTGTTTTTTGCCCAAATTGATCATAAAACATCACGCGACTTGTCATTTGGATTGGGGGCATTCTTAGTATATTTCATTGTTAATTGTGTGTTAATGGACAATGTTCAAAACGTGGTTAAAATGTGCTGTCGTTTTGAACCGAAATTGCGGGATTTTTATTGAACTTTTACTGAAACCCCATTGAGTTTGAAGGGTTTTTAAATGTCATTAGATGTTAATATTAAAGTGGCCTGCAAAACAGCTGTTTTTCGATAAGAATTAATAATGCTGAGAACATGAGAATATAGGGAGAGAGAGATAGAGAGAGAGAAATTGAACAAATGAACACCAAAATGACTGAAATGAACTGAATTTTTAGTTTGACGTCTTACGGACGCATAAAATCAAGGAGTTTCAACAACCTTGCACCGAAAGGGCGATGTTTCGAAACCCCGAGAATGCACGGCGAAACCTCCCAGGTTTGAAGAAATCTTATGAAACCTCGTGGTTTCGTTCGGGGGGAATGAAGCCGCGTCGTTCAGTTTTGTCTCTGTTCATAGGAATTATAGAAGATTTTTAATATTGTAAAATTATACTGACATTATAAATTAGAAGGTACATATGTGTGCTTTTGGAGCTTCAATTCCTAAACTGTTGTTAAAATTTGTTTAAATCTTGACAGATAAACTGTTTATGTTTTGATTAGGATACAGACTCCTTTTTTTATTTAAATAAAGCGAACCTCTTGTCATCATAACCCGTTAATCGAACATCGTCAACACAAATCGAACAATATTCTAAGACTCCGGGAATGAAGTCGGGGTCACTAGTCGCTAGATGTTGCTCCTGCTCGCTGTCTGACGAGATTAGTGCACAGTTAGTAGTAGAGTCGGAGTCAATACAGGAATTTCGGGCAAATCATTTCTAGAGACCGTCGCAGCAGCAACGTCGCTCACAGACAGGATCCACTGTGTTGTGGATCATGTTGGTTGAGAATTTTGAGAAAAACCGCTGTACAATTATGCGAGTGGAATCAACGTTCAATCCACCCCAGTCCAATCGCATAATTGTACAATAAGCTGACTGGGCGGACTGGGGGTTGAATGAATCCAGTCCACTCGTATAATTGTACAGCAGTTTTTCTCAAAATTCTCAACTAATTGTACAGCGGTTTTTCATGACCAAGATTTAACATCTGACCAAGTGCTTTTGGTTGAGAAGAAGAAAGGAACTAAGCCACTGATCGAGAGTCGCAATTAGGTTAAGGCTTTGTTTTCTTGCAGTGATCCTTTGCAAGATGTCTGTAGACACATTTGCATGTTTTCCTCTCTATCGCTAGGACTTGGATATGTTGTCTTTCTTGCCCGACTCTCGTGGAACTATCCCGCTTGTCTCTCTGGAAATGTAGACATCTCCGAAGCCCATCAGGCGAGAGTTAATCAAGTCAGTACTCTGTACGTTGTGTGGTCAAATGTCTTGCGGGAACCTCAGTCTTTGCTGTCTCCTCTGAGACTCTGATGTTTGAGAACTTTTTTCCCACTTGCTTTGAATGGCCACGATGAAGCACCTTTCTCGTTTGACATCCATCCACACGACATGTCCAAAGTCGGGTCTTCACTCGCGTCAAGGTTGACTTGATTACCGCTTCATCAACTTGCCCTTAGACTACTTTACGCCAATCTTCCGATCTTCCAATCTTCGACAAGCGACCAGTGACCAAACCTACATCAAGAACTCTCCTATTGACACCATTAAAGCCAATTTGGGTCAGCTACTGTGTCTCTAAACCGGCCGGCCGGTCAATTCACCCAAGGACTCATTAATTTATCGGCCTTGCTGCTTGTTTTTTTTTTTCGACTACGAGTCAATTAAAATTCGCTTCATAGGCAAAAACAAAAAAATTAGGTTACGGCTCGTAAATTTGGGGCGGCACTGTGCTTCTGTGCCAAAAATTGTTCGCTTGACACAACACGACCCCCGTAAGTGCTTCCAAATTGTGTGCTCCGTTCACCACCACCACCACCAGCCCCGTCACCACCACCAATCAGTGATTTGTCGCTTAGCTGCAGTCGATTGGCGTCGACATAGAATCGAATCGGGCTCCGGGTGCGGCGGCGGAGCCCGCATAAATTGAATTCTATCGCCTTTGGATGATGATCAGATGACCGCGTCGAATCGGATTACTCGTTCGTTTGTTTGTTTGGGGATTTTATGCGTTTCAGTGGTCAACTTTCACGGATTTTGATAGCTTTGTCTCGCGCAAATAGCCAGCTTTGCGGAAGAGAGCGCATGGAATGGAATGGTGACGAACAGACAAAGACAAAAAACAAAACACTTTCGCTGTTTTCTAGCAAATTAATGTATTTCACTGACGTTTGTCTTTGAAATGGTAAACATTTGCAAATCGCGCCGCCGCCCGTCCGTCCGTCAAGTGTCAATGGCCTCGCTGAGACGACGGCGGCTGGCTCTTATTATTTTTGTTTTTGGAAAGTTTTTTGTTTGGGTTTTGCTTTGGCATTTGCTGCTTGTACGCTGTCCCGTATCTTTTGTTAGCTTATGCATCTAGTTTACCTGGATAGTGCGGATTTGTTGAGGTCTTTTTTTTTTGTTGTGTTGTTTTGTTATGCAGACTATCAAGAGTTCGAGTGAAATCTTATTGATATTCTTTGGCAAAGAGGCGAGGTAAAGCCTTCGCTGCGATGGTGCCGTGCGATTGATTGGAAAGGCCTTTCGGACGAATCCTCGGTTTTTTGTTTCTCAATTTTGAGTCTTCTGACGCCTCGCTGGCGTTGTCGTCGTAGTCGTTGTCGTCGTCACGCCCCAACCAGACCGGTGTCCCATATTTGACAGTCACTCGGTGGCACGGTGAATGTTTAACGCGTCCGATGACCAAAGGCAATCACTTCTGTTCCAATTTTTGTTCGTTGAGACATAAAAAATACAACAAGGCATGGAAGACCTGATTGGCATTCCGCATTCCTGTTGGTTTTAGGAGGAGCTTCAAAACCTGGGCATTTCGGCGAATAATTGAGGAGACCCTAATATTCATAATCATCTTTTTTCTGTGGCTTTTAATGGCTAATAACTTTATTTTACGGCCTGTTCGGTTATTGGCTTCTAATCAAAGAACACCTGTTAAGCGGGCGTTCTTGTGATTCTGACACGGTGGGGCCGTGGCATTTGCATATTTATAGACCTAATGCGAGACCAGACCGAATGGAGGGAGAAGTGAAGTGAATCGACTAAGTTATGGCCTGTATACTGGGCGTAGGTTGGGAGTCGGTCTAGAATAAGGGCCAGTTGGCGCTTTCGTTGTATTCACGCCTGAGTTTAAATTCTCTCGACAAGACTAGACATCATGTTTCTGTGTGCTGGGCATTATCTTGGCATTCTGAATAGATGACCCGTAAGCAATAATGCCCTTTTCATCCACAAATGTGTGACTGGAAGTCTCAACTCTTGGACGCACTAATCTTCTTAAGAAAAACCGAATATCCTCCTTTGCTGCAGTTGCATATCATACCTCATCTGTTTCAGGAATCCTGCCAAAATCAAAGCTTGTCGTAGCATCTCCTCATTGAATTGAATTTCCATGCTTTCACAACCCCTCCCCATTCCTTCCCACTCACAATCTCTCTCCAAGCACCTTGCAACAAGTGTTCCTTTATCCAAAGAGATAGCAAAGCACTCAAATGGATTCACATTTTCATTACATTTCTCGGAACCTCATCGATTTGGCCAACGTCCGATAAAGATGTCCGTGTGCTTGTGTGTGTGAGTGCGGTGAAATCACTTTTAATGTGCCGGAGTCCTTTAAGGCCAGTTTACATTTAAATGAAATGTTCAAGTGATTTGCATTCATCCGTGAAGGGCACGTTTCGACTGTTAAACTACGGAAATCCCGTTGGTGGTGACATTTCGGTATTATGACAGCCTTTGTGCTGGACAGTGGGGGACAAAAGGCATTGGCGGAGGGGGAGCGTGTTCAACAAGTGTGTTTGAATAGACAGAAGTTTCTTTTTTAAATGGGTATTAAGGGGGATGGTAGACTCTTGACAGACAACAAAAAACAAGAAAATGTGATTGGGAGGCGGGTTGACGGACACTTGCCACATGTCACTAAAGTCCAGCTGGAACCATTGTGTTGTCCAAATTCTCTTGCAGTAAGAAGGGAGAAATTTATTTAGAACTGTTAAAATGGTATTTCGTTTTGGTCGATAACTTGTGAAAAAGCTAGCTCAGTCGATTTTCAGAAGCCTCTCTTAAGCGATTTTTTTCCCCAAAATTGTGCGTCATTGACACGAAAAGGTAGAGATCACATGGTGCTTGTTAAAGATTTAGGTGGAGCATTAGAGGCTCTCGGAGATTCTGGCGAGATACCACAGATGTGTTCTGATGGAACACCATTCCCCTTCTATTGAGCGCTACTGGGCGATTGCTTATGTCAGACGGTCCAACTGTTGACGGTGCAAGCTTCAATTAAATTGCCGTAGCTGAGCCGCTCATTGTAGATGATTTCCAGTCAATCCCGCCAAACACCTTCTTGGCCGTCAATCCTGGCTTGGGTTCTTTTAATTCACTGCGATTCGTCTGAGACAGTTTTCGCTTTAAGTTGTGGTAATTGAATCCCTTTTCATCACTAGTTATCTTCCGCCGCAGAAATGGGTTGATTTTGTTGCGAATCGAAGATGGTTCAATCGGTCTATAAGTTTTTTTTTTGTGTTAATGCACCCATCAATCGGGCTTGTTCTTGTATCAATTTTGGCAATTCTTAGCTTCTGGGTTATCGACGGACAAACTAGAGGATTTTCATGATTTTATCGACATTCTAGATAGTATATTTTATATCGAAATCGCCGAAACAGAATCGATGGAACCGATGGTGCTAGGCTGTTACAGTATCAGGACTAGGGCTGTAAGTACTAAAGAATTTGATTAGTCCTACGTATGCGTTGCTTTGAATCTGAAAAGTCGTTACTTTAATATCGTTACTTTCGTTACTTTCTTCAACATTTACTTTTTTATGTTAAAATTGATACTTCTGATATTAGGACCTCAAATAAGAACCTTGTATTCAACTGTATCTACTTTCTAGTTAATTACATGAAACAAACACCCATAACGGCAGTATGATCATATCAAAGATCACAAAATTCGCACAAAAATTAACCATACCATACCATAGTTTTTGCTTTGAGAACACTTTTCATTATACCTACCTCTTTAAAAAGCACAATGGAAGTACTCTGCTAAATCAAAACAACCGTCCACATAATATTCTCATTTTCAAGAGTAGAGTATACCCAACAAAAGTACAGAAACGTTATTATATCGCATCGATATCCACCGATACGAATAAATAAATCCTTCTGTATACCATCCCAAACATACTTGACAGAGGATACAAGATACATGACGATACAACTCCACATAAAAACTTCTTTATACGCTCTTCGAATTCAAGAGAGGTATAAAATACACAAAGGACGGAAAGGGTATACCATCAAACCATATCGATGGATGATGTTGCTCAATAGTATAGAGACAATGAATACTAGTTGTTGAACGATGCATTACGTGAGGAGTAACGTTTCGTTATTTGGTACTTTATTGAATACTCCTTACTAAGTAACGAATACATACGTTTTGCTACAGTACTAATCAGGACCAAAAACGACGGATGGCGCAGTTGGTAGAGTACCTGCCCCTGGTTAGCGGGGTCCCCGGTTCGAATACCAGTGAAAGCAAAGTTAATACGCTTTTATCTGATTTTCAAATCTATTTCAATGTCCATTTGCCGTTGGGATCAAACGCCACTATCACTGGGGTGGTCAATCAGTGGTGGTAGTCTGACTATGGGTATCAAAATGGACCAATATGGTCTAAGAGTGCTGGTGAATGCACTAGCAGCCCCCCTACCTAACCTTACCTAACCTAATTAGGACCATAAACACTGTTCACATTCTTAGGCGCTTGTATTGCCTTCTTCGAGAAAAAAAAGATATTGCGTATTTTCTCATTGAAGGTGTTCATCCTTAAAGTGCGCTAAAACAAAAGCGAGTCAACCAATCACAAAACTGTGAAAGATGTTTTTTTAATCTCGTTTTAACGCCATTTATTGCATGGCCTATAACTAGTTTCAGCTCACTGAAATATGTCCACCCACCCAGAAGCTTTGACAACCAACTTATACACCCTCAAACATTTGTCACTTTTCGTTGCCACTGTACCAGCGGTTCAGTTTTAAGAGATTAAAATTTACAATACATATTACAAGACATTAAAACAAATCAGAGTTCCGTAAGGATAATTTTAGACTTCGGATTTAGTTTGCATATGAATTCATTTGATAACAGAATTGCTCATTACTTGTGGCCGACTGCGGGTAACTGGAATTAATTAATACCAGTCATGCCCCAATTTCAAGGGGTTTAAGGGAGATGAGTTGTAGTTCATGTCGGTGCTTTCATTAGGGGTGCTTGCACTTAGGATTGATGGACGATTTGATTTGGTTAAGCCATCGGATTCATTTTAGTTTTGAAATTATGTTTATTTTTAATTCATTTTAATGTGAAATCCATGTTTATGAAATGACATACACAGATATGTTATTGGGGAGTGCTAGGAAATCGAAATTTGTGTCATTTATAATTGCATTGAATAATTTCGGCCTTCGGCTCCATGCCGCGCGAGGCTCTGTTTTACAAATTGTACAACATTGGCTTCTCAACGAAAACAAGTAATGTGGCGTATGTATTAAATGGGGAGCCCATATTTGGAGAGTTTACAACGATGATGGCTGGGAGGCATATCAGTTGACGCAGTGGTCGACTCCTACGCAGAGGGTGCCAGGTTCGAATCCCCAATCTACCAACTCTCTTCCATCTCTTTCGAGTCACTGACAATGTTCAAGGAGTTTTCCTGTCCAGAAAAAGCGTCTAAACTGGGTCGTTCGGAGTCGGCTTAAAACTGTATGTCCCTTCCACTCGTGAAAGAACAATAGCACGCACAACGCGAGTGGTAGCTGAAGAGTTATGCTCAGGTCCGCCTCGGACTGTCGTGCAACCAATATTATTATTATTAATGAGAGGGTCGTAAATAAATACAAACGTAAGTTCAATGCACGTCATTATCGAACATGTCGGAAGGAAGGATGCAATAATTTTCATCTGGGATTCGAGAGAGAAAACAGCTGGATCAGCCCAGCGATCTCATAGTCCATTCTGTTCGAAGAAACAGCTGTTCTCATTGCCATGATACCAGTTAAGGATTAATTGTTCACGTGAGCAACGAAATTTTCCAATTGCAGGCCGATTTCTATGAAAAGACACTTTTCTCAAGCAGCGTGCAACAATTAAGTAGAATCATATCTGAAAGTGTCGGGGCGACGAGGATTTGTTGATATTTTTCTAACTCTCATCTGTGGGTGTGAAATTTGGATAGAGCCCAATTTATACGATTACGCACATAAGCATGAGGGTCTTCGATCTGGTATAAAGACCCACTCATCGCGGACGCAAGGCTGGGTCTTGATGACTGGAAGCAGCGTGGAGGGGTCACAGGAAGATGGAAGACAGCTTTAGTTCAGTCTCTGACCCTCCAAGGGTCGTTGGCCTGATGTAAGTAAGTAAGGATTCTTCTAGAGCCATTTTAAATTCGAGCTCAGGCACGTAACAAAGGTTGACAATGGCTGCTTAACCCTTTAGCCAGTTCCAGGATAGCTCAGGAATGCAAATCTTCTCTGAATTTGATCGGCAGTCAAAATTTACTAAAAGTAGTCTGGGTCCCGGCTCACCACGGGATGGATGGAAGTGAGATCACCGATGGGTTGACCAGACAAGGATCAGAGGAAACATTCTCAGGAGCTGAACCTGCACTGGGACTACTTGCGTCCTTAGTTAGAGCTTCCATCGATAGTTGGGCCTCTCGAGGGGTGACATGACTCTCCAGAATGCAGGCTGACCAAGCGTATGCTCCCAAACGTCCGTAGGATTTCCACGGCGTTCCTGTTATGACTCGACAGAAAATACTGCAGACGGCTTCCCGACGTAATAACGCCAAACACCTAAGTGTGCTTAGCTTACACAACAAAATTCTTTTGCAACGCCTGTGGAGAAGACGACGACGACACTGCAGATCCTTTCCTGTGTCGCTGTCCCTCCTTTGCTCGGATTAGGTGCCCGGTATTTGGTGCTGACGTGGTGAGAGCTAATAATGTAGCTCCCCCTCACAGCAGCGGCTGCTGGTTAGAAATTGGTAAGAAATAACAGCCGAAGTAGGTTGCCGCCTGGCAGGCTGGTACTCTGGGCCCTCCCCGGCGGCACAACGCCATGAGAACTCACGCCTTCAGACCAGCGCTCCCTCCCTTTTGGTAAGCCAGAGCACTCATTGCGTTGAAAAAACGTCCTCAAATGCATGCAAAGGCAGCACGTTTTATTATGCACTATGAACCACCTCTTTAGCAAACATTATGTGGTTAACCGTGACTACTTCCAGCTTAAACCACGATGCGTCTTTAGTTTATATTTTAGCATCCACATGTATAACTTTGTCTCAAGGGGGTTGAATACCCTTTAAAAGTTAAACATAGTACGAGTGTTGAGAAAGTAGGAATGACATTAATTTTAAATTTCGAACGAAATCATAATGAGAGGGAAAAAATAGAGTTGGGTAATACAATCCACATCCGTGTGGTACGGCTGGAACAAATATCTATTGTGTTCGATTTGTGGAATATTGGAGTTATGGAGCATCTGATAATGTACATACTTCGAGGAATGGCAAGGGTCGTGGCAACATTCGACTTTTGGCAACTTAAGCTCTTTCGATTTCGCCGATGACAAGTTTTTTTTTAATTTTTCGCCGACATTTTACTGAACGTGTCCAAAATTTACTGACGTCAAATGAATGATTCTTCGACTCCTCCGTACATTTGCATATGCTTTGTTTTTAATTACGAACACAATGTTACGCCTATGGATTTGTAACCAATTTCGCTTGTCCGTTTTTTTTTTTATTCTTATTTCCTCTTTTCTTTTTACATGCTTTGAATAGGTCTTGGATTATGGGATATGTAGGCTAAAGTAAAAAAATCCTAATCAAATTCAAAAGAAATATTAAAGAGCACCCTGTGCAAAACTAACGAAAAAAGGCTTTCGACTATCCAGTCAACGACATCTATTAACAAAACTAATAATATTCGGACCATCTGATCAGGTTGTTGACCCGAAGTTCGCTTCGCTATAAATAGAAGCAGAATGCAGTTTTCCCGCTTCTCTTCGTCGCGTAATAAAGATAACATCGCCTGTCAATCAAGTGTTCCATTTTTTTTTGGCGCCCACACCCACCCGCTCTACAGATATAGAGCGATTATTCTACGAAAAGTGACACAAGTGAACATGTAGCAAAGCTCGTTTTAAGGAGGTTTCGACTTAAGGCTCCGGCACATAGAATACTTTACTTGCGTAGCGTCAGAGCATATGTACACCCTGAAGTATCTGACGCAAGGAGATGACACAATGAATACTTCAACGCACAGCTTGTTTCATTTGACAGTTCCAAGTTTTTATTGAAAATTCAAGTTGTTTTACTTATTTATGCACAGTTAAAAAATGTATCTTAATATAAATACTCAATTATAAACATTTTTATCTATTTTGAACGTCGCTTCAACGAGAACCAACTCCCAAACTTTAACATAAAATATGAATTCTCTTGAAATTGAAATCGATTGTCAACGCTGAAGGAGAGAGAAAAGTTAAAAGTTGAGTAACTATATCCGTCGCGTGAGCGTCAGCGTTGGTCTATGTGTCACCTCCCATAAGGCCAAATGTATTTTATGTATCTGTCAAAGTATTGCTGAAGCTCAAACACGTAAAGTATTCTATGTGCCGGAGCCTTTTCCGAGAGTCGAAGAGTGTAAAATAAAGGGAAATTTAAGTCTTGGATTGGAGTTCTGAAACATTTGTTCCACCTCACATGTCAGCACAAGCAATTATTGTTTTTAAAACGGTAGTACTCGTGGCTTTGTCGTACTACCGTCCTCAGCCTGCAAAAATGTACTCAAAAAGTACAATTGTAGCACGGGATGGAACGCTGCATCAGACAGGGTCCGCTCTACAGTGACTTCTGCAGAAGTTGCAAAACTAGAAAAAGCAGGCAATCACCGACCATTGTTGTTTCACCTGCAGTGCTCTCCCCTCCCAAAGAACACGTCACCTTCTTCGATAACCTGCCCGAACTAAGCAAAGTTAGTATATCCATCTTCCTCTGTTTTGTTAAAAGCAGCTGGTTTACGGAGTAGAGCTGAATAGTAACGCACGAGAGATACTCGACACTGGCTTAAGTGTGACTGCCGTATGTTGGCATCTAGACACCTTGACAAGTTGCATACCCCTGGTATGGTAACCGTCGTTATTTTTTATTTTGCTGAGGCTTATTGTGTCGACTTTGTCTCCTCAGAAAACTGATCATGCCTCGTCTGATTGATCGCAAACCTCAGCCTCTTCTAGAAACTTGACAAAGTTCCCCACAAGCACCTCGATTGCGAAATGACTGACCAACTGCGCAAGATTAGCTTGATAACGATCTCTGAGCCAACCACGATCGGCCATTCATCTCTTGATCTGCATAAACGTTAGACTTAATCAGCGCACCTGAGGCAACTTTCTTCGCACACTCTCGGCTGCCTAAACGACGGGGGTATCTCTTCCGAGGGATCGCCAATCTCGGCAGCGCCATCTAATTGGAGTTATTCTTCGACGGCATCTGCGAATCTGATCAGATCCCGCCGAGAGGTGTGCCTGTCCGTACAGCCTTCACCCAAATTCCCTGACAGGGGGACGGCCTTATCCAAGCCCCCATCACCTTCACTCAACATCACGTCCAGCGCCTCGAGACAATGGCAAAAAGGCGCGACTCTGCGAAAAGTAAAAGTCTTTGTGAAAAGCGGGCCGCCATTGACGTCATGCGTGTCTTTTTGCGGACTGGACGCAACGAAGGGCCGTTGCATAGTCAATGCGAAGCCTAACGAAACCCTCTGGATCACGTTCCTCACGGGTACGTGCCTGAAAGTGCCTTCGGATGCACTTTGTTCCCCCGGCAGTGGGCCATAAAAACTCATGCGCTGCTCGTGTCGGGAATGCCGGCGCGTGTCTTGTGGGCCCGCCGATGTTCTGGGAAGGGCTACGTGTGCACATTTAATACAAGGTAATCCCATTGGGTAGCCGTGCGCTTTGGACTTTGGAAAGTGACGTTCTTGCTTCGTCAACGTCATGGCGAGCGGCACGTAGGCCCAGCGCAGAGAAGTTCGAACGGAGAGACGCTTGCACACGACGGATGTGTGACCTAAAAACAAACAAACTGTGCACTCCAACAGATGGGAGGCGAATGCATTTGGACTCGCTTACGAACGCTTGCTGAGCGCCGGGGGAGATGACTCATGAATTCTTGAGCTCCAGAATGGCCTGCTTTGTTTCGGGCATGCCTAGGTGCGGCGTTTGCGGCTGGGAATGAGCGGGTTTATCTCGTTGCGAGTCGAATTCCTCGATTTTCTAATTAACGGCTAGATGCGCACTGATCTCGGTGGATGGAGAGAGGCGCATTACGTAAGCTTCAAGTTTGCGGTGCTTGATCAATTGAAAATGAGGCGATGGATGGTTGAAGGGAGGGTTTTGTCTTGCTGACACGAGCTCGGAGCAATTTCTTTCGTTTTCTAAATGAAATTCGGGGGTTTTCCTTAAAAAATACGTTCATTCTTCTTAACCTCAAATAAGTAATTCCTCGTGTTAAACGGATATTCCACGTACTGCGAGTGATAACACGTAGATCTGCAGGTGAACTCAGGTAAACATTTTCAGACTATTTTAATTTTTACTTATAAGGGCGGCGACCCATGGAGGGTCCGAGCCTGACAGTCCTCTGGGCGCTCCAGGCTTGCAGTCAAGACAAAGTTGACTTGTGTCCCCGGTCTTTCTCTCCGCCTCCATATTGATGGTTAGCACTTATCCGTCTAAACACACGGACCAACTGAAGTTAACGTCGTGCTTTGACATTGTTGACATTTCGGTTTTGAAGGCCTCCTTGATCTTAACTCAATTGTTCCCGGCATGGAACAAGAATAAGAAAAGCTTCCGCCGACGATTGTTTTGTTGATTTGATGCTAGCTGTTGTGCCTTAACTCTCTGTCTCTTAACTCTCTCTCAGCTCCCAGCTCTGTCAGCACTCGACAACTGGATGAGATGACTTTACCCTGCTCGAACCCACCGGCTCTCGAATGACTCTATCACCACCCTTGAGTAGCAAAGCCACTTCGCCAAATGAAATTCGTCTCACGAGCGAGTGTATTTGGGACTCAGTTGTAACCCTAAGACACGCGAAATAAGATGAACGCATATAAACTGAGGTTCGAAACCAACTATTTGACATTCCCTGAAAAAGAAAATCAACAATTTTGTCAGTTCCACAAGATGGATCAAGACTAAAAAGCCTCCTCATCTCAGACACTGACCTTCTCAATTTTGTTTCCATCTTTCAGAAGTGATCACACAGCGGTCACCATCCCGTTCATGACCGAACAGCATCCGACGCTACAGCTGACGTTCCAGGGCATCGATGTGCTGCACAACGAGAAAAAGATTCTGACAGATGTCAATGGAATCGTAAGGTAAGAAAGGTAAACAAGACTGTTCAGCATCGCAGTGGCCTATAAAAAATGTTTTCTTTTCCCCAACCCCCCCTTCACCGACCATCAACAGTCCGGGCGAGGTGCTGGCAATCATGGGTCCATCGGGCTGCGGCAAGACCACGCTGCTGGACTGCCTCAGCGGACAGCGACACGTGGACAAGGGGAAGATATGCCTGAATCGTGAGCCCATATCGAAGAAGTGGCGTCGGAAGATATGCTATGTCCTGCAGGAGGAGGTGTTCTTTCCCGGTCTCACACTGCGCGAGACGATTGTGTACACAGCGCTGCTGCGGCTACCTGAGAAAATGCCCTACAAAGAGAAAATCATGTCCGTGGACAGAATATTGGACGCGCTGGAGCTCACAAATTGCCAACAGACCAAGTTCGGGGACTACCTGAATCGAGGCCTCTCCGGGGGAGAGAAGAAGCGGGCGAATATCGCCTGCGAGCTGCTTACCAATCCGCTCCTGATGCTGTTGGACGTGAGTAGAGGCGGACCAGCGCCCGCTGTCCAATCGTACTAATGCGTGCTTTTGTTTGCAGGAACCCACATCGGGTTTGGACAGCCATTCGGCCATCTCCCTGATGAAGGTCCTCAAGAGGTATGCCATTCAGGAGCACAAAACCGTTGTTATCTCAGTTCATCAGCCCTCGTCACAGATGTTCCACATGTTCGACAAGTTGCTGCTGTTGTACAACGGCCGCACGGCCTACTTCGGCGAGGTGAATCACATCTACAACTACTTCGAGGACATCGGTGTTGCCATCAAGCAGCACTACAATCCCGCGGACTTCATTCGTAAGCATCCTCAACTCACAATCCGTTCATCCTCAGTTTTAACGTTCTCGTCCTTTCAGTGGAACAAATCAAATCGTATCCAGACATCAGGGAGAAGCTATTCAAAGCCGCCAGAGAATCTCATGGGAACTTCCTGAATCGGAACTGCATCAGGGTCAAGAGTGAATTCACGAGCAACTCCACAAAAGACACATTCAACAACATCTACGATTACTACAACGACATCAAAAGCCACTGTGAAGACCTGAATCCAGAGGATGGCCAGCAGTTGTGCAAAACCGACTCACAGTCGCACTGGCTGGACTGGCTGGACTATCCCACGAAGTTCCACACGCAGTTCCGGGTACTGTCCCGGCGCAACTTCAAGGAGGCCAAGCCGCGGATGCTGTCCACGTTGAATTGGCTGCAAACCATTGGCCTCGGCCTGATGGCCGGCGCCATTTGGTTTCAGATTCCCAGAACCGAGGAGTTCCTGCACGACCTGCAGGGATGGATGTTCTTCTCGCAGACCTACTGGATGTTGTTTGCTCTGTTCGGGGCGCTTAATTCATGTGAGTAGGTCGGAGTTATTGCATGTGACTCCTCGAAGGCAAGCTTGCCGGGCTCAGCTCGTTCACTCTCAGATATCGAATACACCCACCTTCCATTTTCAACGCATACCATCTCTTTTCCATTGCATACTTTTGGGCAGAAATTTGAAATTTGTTCCATTACTTGCAGTCCCATCAGAACGTGAAGTCATATCGAAGGAGAGACGTTCCGGTGCGTACAGACTATCTGCCTACTACCTCGCAAAGATGTTCGGTGAGCTACCGTTAATCGTAACCCTCCCCACGGTGTACCTCATGATAAGCTACCCCATGCTTGGTTGCTGTAGGTACGTATTAGCCATGCCTCTGAAATTTGTTTCCTCTATCTCTAATTTAATTGTTTTAATTTTTTTCATGTTCCCCTTCTACTTCTACTCTCTTTAAACCTCCACCACCCGCTCCCACTCCATTCGTCCCAAACAACTGCCACCACCCATAATCCACAAACACACACATAGTTTCAAGCTTTTCTTCTTGATGTTGGTATTCCTACTGCTCAATACGATAGTGGCTCAAAGCGTTGGATTTTTCATAGGTGCTTGCTGCATGGACATGAACGTCAGCATAACTCTGAGCGCGCTGTACACGCTGGCCACCCAGCTCTTTGGCGGCTATTTGTCGACACGAATACCGCCGGGGCTCAGCTGGATACGCTACACATCGATGATCCACTATGCATATCAGAATATGCAAATCCTCGAATTTCGTGAGGGTCCTGCGATAAGGTATGCCTTCTTTCCCCCATTTCCCAGTCTGTCTGCGACTAATGAACGTTCCATTTCAGATGCGGCAATCCGAGCAGTTACGAGGTGTGCAAGCACAACGGCACCGAGTTCATACCGTACGAGGATGTGCTGAATGCCCAGAACTCCACCTGCCCGCTGTGGCTGAACACAATGATCCTGATCGTGTTCCTCTTGGTATTCCGCATGCTTGGCTATTTGGTCCTGCGCTATGTTCGATGCCCGAAGGCGTGATAGTCCTCCTTCTCCTTCTCCACCCGGTCGAATGCGATCTGAGCGCAGGGGCAAACACACGAAGATGAATACTGTTATTTTATCGCCATTATGTCTAGATTGTTGTTGTAGTTATTTTATGATTATTTTTTTTTTTTTTTTCATTCTTTTTTAAATTTTAGTCTAAATTAGCTTTTATTTTCTTTTAAAATGTACGCAGCAAGTCTGCACTCTTCCTCTTTTTATTTTGGTGTAAGTTGAAGTTCCGTTATTCTAACATATGCCAAAATAATCAATTCTCTTTTAAAAGAATACTTTTTTTTTTAAATGCATGTTTTCCTTTTTTTTTAGTTTAATCAAAGAAAGATTTTATGGATATTTTCGTGAAAAAAACAAATGCAATGAAATGAATGTTAATTCTGTTTTGTCGCAGCGGGATATCCAGTATCTTTCGTTCGTTTTGCTATACATTTTCCAAGAGAAAAAAAAACAAAAGAAATCCAAATCAAAATCAAATATACATATATATATATTTTTAATAGATTATAGTACTTTAAGCGAAAAAAAGAAAGAAAAAAAAATACTGTCTACATGGCGTGTCTACAAAAAAATCAGTTCATTTACTCTACTTGTACAGATTGAAGTTATAAATTATTTAAGGATGCACTAAAAAAAAGTTCTGTGATGTAGTATTCTAGTTTTTTTTTTTTAAACTTATTACAATTAATTAATAAATAATATAAAATTATATGTTATATAGATACAAACGTATATGTAATGTGTGCACAAATGATAAATAGAAAACAACAAATACAAGTAGCTAAAACTGCAATAATAAACATCCTTTTTTATTTCCATTCACATTGGAGTTTGTTCCATGTTTTCATTCGAAATTTTTGTCATTGTTTTTGAATTTGTGTTGAATGCATTTGTATTGGAAACTGTGGATCTCTGGGAGCCAGGCTTCATCATCTGACTCATCCAAGGATCTCAGTGCTGTCATCACAAATCCTAAACTCATCTAACTTATCTCTTGTGGGGAAACAACGATCAAAAGCCTTCTCAGATCCAGAAAGGCTAGTATTCCCAAGAAATGATGTGGAAGGCGGCATGTTTAAAGTATGTGCCGTAAAAAATAAGGGTGATTCGCCACGAAAAATGCAACAAATCCGTGCGTTTTTAAAGACCAAGGCGGCCGATCCCTGGATTCAGCACGAACATGGCGGCAGATTCGTGAATTTTCCCACGATCACGTCTTGTTGAATTCTCATTTTGTATTTTATTACTAAAGTTCAATTAGTTACATACGAGCCACGAATGTTCGATATCGCTCCAAGTGGAAATTTTGTTAAAACCATTCACGTGAAACAGTCAAACTCCACAGATTCACCCCATGTCTGAAGATATTTTTATCACCTTGGATCTGCCTCTATAATAATAATAATAATAATAATAATATGGGTGGCGCTACAGTCCGAGGCGGACCTGGGCCTAGGTTCTTAGCAACCACTCGAGTTGTGCGTGCTATTGTAGGGAAGGGACCTACTGTTTAATGCCGACTCCGAACGGCGAAGTTGAGAAGCTTTTTCTAGACAGGAATACTCTTTGAGCATTGCCAGTGACTCGAAAGAGGCGGAGCAGTGAATTATCAAAAGTGGTGAATTCGGGTATCGAACTTGAAACCTTCTGCGTAAGACTCGACGCCACGGCGACTCCTTTGCCTCTTATACATTTAGTTCCTCGTTTAAGTCATCATTTTAATTTTCGCCATTTACTACAAACATTATATAATACCTTATATATAACATAAGCCGTTCACACCCGAAAGAGGAAGAAATTTTTGAGTGGTTTTGAAAAAAAGTTTTGTCGTAGTTCTGTGCTGTCGAAGAATAAAGTTAAATGGAAAAACCCAAAAAGAGGATAAATTGCATGTTTTTCTAAAAAAAAAAGTTACCCGAAATAGAGGACATGTCCTCTTAAAAGAAGACGCCTGGTCAGCCTCGGCATGAGTGAATAAAAATGTTATTCATCCCTATCCGCCGGAGGGGGGGATCGTCCACCACCGATATCGAAAATTTTCGATTCCGAAATCCTTTCGAAGTGAATCGTCCGCATGTCGGTAATGTGAATTGAGGTTCACTGCATTCTTAATGCCTGAAACACAATAGTGCGCTGCGTCAGCCAACTTCATGTTACGATGACGCACTGCGTTGAAATAAATATTCAATTCATCAGCTGTTCTCTCTCTCATCTACTAGATGAAAAATATTGCCGCCTATCTGCATACACGCATTTGAAATGACTTTTGTCGTTAAATTATTTTTAATCAGCTGTTTTCGTTTCTTAAATGACAGTTGATACAAAATACTCTCAATCTGGGAGAAAATCTCTCTCACAGAGCACCCCTCTGTCAAAAAATATCCAACATGTTGAATAATGACGTGCGATGGACTACGTTTTATTACGATCCTGTCAATCTCTCTCATTATTCACTGACGCAGGTCAACGCTGTATTTTGTGCTTGGCCAATGAATTATGTGTGTTGAAAGCCAACGCCAGCGCAAACGCACTATTGTGTTTCAGGCATCAATCCGATCGAATCGAATCAGTCCATAAAAACAGATCCGCATGAAAATCGTTGCGGGTTCCTTTGAGTTTAAGTAGATTGCTGGTAAAAAAATAGGTTAGTTGTATTCTGTTTTTTTATTTAGCATTATTTTAATAAATGAAATTCTAGGAAGAAAACTACAAATAGGGAACAGCTCAAAGGGCAGGGAAGGAAAAAATCCTGACAGCGAAAAACATGCCAAAAATACGCCATGAAGAAGTAAAAGATTTTTGAGAAAATTTGCAATGAAGTTTGAACGAAAAATCCTGAATCAGTATTTTTATCATGAAATACAATTTTATTTATTCTACTACGTATGTATGTATGTATGTATCCAACTTGCTTCATATGAGTCAGCTTGCTCACTTAGTTACTGGCTGGCCAGCAGTTCTCCTTGGACATGGTCGCTATTGTTTTGTGGCATCAAAAAAGCGAGCAATACTATCCATTATGTTAATTAAACAAACAATTTGGAAAGAAAAACTCAAATTTCACTCAAATCAGACGTCAGATCTCTGAACAGCTAACTTCGAAAAAGAGAGAAGTGATGTCGATAATGGATACAAAACTCGGAACAGAAGCCTGTCGTGACGCAGAGGGACAACTGGTAGTAGATTCGCGGGCGATACTGAGAATCTGGAAGGATCATTTCTGTAGTCTGTTAAACGGCGAGAAAGACTCCAATACCGCTGTCAGGCAGAATGTTCCACTCAACGCAATTGACGATGATCGACGAGAATTCCATTCCCCCGACCTAGACGAAGTCAAGATCGAGACTAAAGTCGAACAAAGCTGCTGGTGCAGACGGACTGTCGGCGGAACTGCTTAAGGCAGCTGGAGATGAGCTGGTAAGGTACATGCACTAACTCATCTGTAAGATATGGTCGGAGGAAAGCATGCCCGACGAGTGGAACCTCAGTATCGTTTGTCCGATCCACAAGAAAGGAGACCCCTTTGACTGCACCAACTATAGAGGGATAAGTCTCCTTAACATCGCCTATAGGATCCTCTCTGCCGTTTTGTGTGAGCGCCTGAAACCATTCGACCAAGTTAACATTATATAACACCTTGACCATCCCTGTCCCGCTCTATGGTGCGGAGGCATGGACAGTCTCAAGAGCGGATGAAGAAGCATTTGGTCTTTTTGAGAGAAAAGTTCTGCGTTCAATCTTTGGTCCTGTTTGCGTTGATGGTTATTGGAGAAGAAGATTCAACCACGAACTGTACGGGCTGTACAGCGGCATGAGCCTAGTCAGGCGTCTACGGATTCAACGCCTATGATGGCTGGGTCATGTAGAGCGCATGGACAACACTGCTCCAGCCCGAAGAGTCTTCGACTCCGAACCAGTGGGACAACGCAATAGAGGACGCCCACGGAACCGATGCCGCGTCCAGGTGGAGAAGGACCTCAACCAACTTGGTGTGCGCAGTTGGAGACAGCTGGCAAAAGATCGTGCCGGCTGGAGAGGCTTACTGGTTTAGGCCCAGGTCCACCCCGGACTGTAGCGCCACCTGAAGAAGAAGATGTCGATAATATAGTGCATCCGACGGATTAAATGATAGTGCGAATCCGTTCACGTGAATCGAACGAGTGAAGGGAATGTCCAATCCGTCGGATTTGAGAATAGAGGTTATTGTACTGTCTGTGGTGCATGTTTACAGAACAGTGTATAAGCCTTGTTCGTTTGTTTACACCTCCTTACTGTGTTGAAAATTTGAGACGAAAATTTGAAAAAAACAAAACAGAAAAACATGCTTTTGTTTGAAATTTCTTTGCAGGCGGACCCTCTCCATCCGCTTGAGTACTCTGGGCCAAACAACAGTTTCCGGATGGGATTACCCTTGTCAAGCTAAATACAAACTGGGTGCTTGTCATAAACTGTCGTACATTCCTCAAAACTGGAGGCATGGTCAGCCAGAAGGCGTAAGATCCACCAGTCTCTCGTCGTTTCTGCCGAAGTTATTGCTTAAACTAACTGATATACATCTTTGCGATTGTACTGAACGATCCAAGTCATAAGGGGTGTTCTCAACCTTTTCTGGAACCCAGTGGTCAACGATTTACGGGGAAAGTCAAGGGTAGGTGGTGATTGCCGGATGACATCCAGAGGTAAACATCCCAGTGGCTGGGAGTTCTCAAGAAAAATACTCTCTCTCCACTCTTACGACTGATGCCCCAGAAACAAAAAATTCATTCTTTCACAATATCCCACAAATTAACCAACTATAAGCTCTCGGACACAGCCACATGCCTGGAACTTATTTAAAATTCAGTGAGCTCACCTGGAAACCTAACCTAACCGATCGCATAAAGAAGACAGCACTTGTCCTTACACACAGCTTTAGAAGAGTACAACCATGTGTCGGCGGTGCACTCATAACGACCCCTTCAGATGCACTTGATTTTCTTGGACGTGAAATGTACGCTAAAGCCGCCCATTGGCTAAAATCCCTCTTGCAGCGACATACCGTCAATAGACACACAAAGATCCAAACATAATTCGACAACAAACATCGTGTGCAAGAGCTCTGGTTTTAAGACGAAGGTTATGGCAATTTGAGAGATTTGCAGGAGCTCTGGTTTTAAGACGAAGGTTATGGCAATTTGAGAAGCGCAGCTATCAGGGCCCTCGAGTCGAGCTCGCTTAACTCAAAACTGGTCGTTGGTAGGATTTCAGTGTCAGCTGGCTGTCATCGTCATAGACGTTGGTGAGATATCCAATGATTTGTGATGGACTTGAGAGCAAGCACACCACTCTCCACACACATGCAAATGTTCCGTCACACGTGTGGGCGTATATTTGACGTTCCCGAAAACTAATTGAGATAAACTTGCTATCGGAGATCCACTAATCGTTTTACGACCAGTTTCCTGAATAGCGCAAGTATCAGTAGCTTCACGATGGGGGGCCAGTCCCATTCACTTCCTCACTAAACAAAAAATTCGCAAAGAATCCGATTCAAAGTGGATAATCTAAGCAATTTGATCCATCACACGATCAATATCCATTAGTCTTTATTCTAAACCCGTTCCCCTCAAAACCTGGTGATCTGCTATCTCATCCAAATGAAACTGAACTTGCTTTAGAATTGTTGCCATGATACGCGTGGGCTGTGCTTCTACGTCTCATAACACAAAACGAATACAGGCGACGCGTCGCAAGGCGATTAAGCGTTCCAGAGCTTGACTTTATCAATTAACTTCGTTTGACGTGTGGAAGGTATCCACTTCCTGATTAGGTTACAGTCCTATGACAGGTATTATCTATTTGAGATGGCTCAAGTGATAGTTCACGAGAGAATGCCGCAAAAACGGCTGTATACTGTCTGTAAATATTTTAATTTTAAACTGCAGACTCGTTAATTCATTGATTTGAGGTCATTGCACCAAAATGAAAGCTCTTTGAAGTGTCACGGCATCGGGACGAGCTTATGTTAAGTAGCCGGGTAGATGTGCAGCTGACGGGCCTTACTGATTGTGATGAAGACATTACCGAGCTCAGTTTTTCAGTTAAACGGATATCGAAGAAGTCTCATATATTCAATTAGGCATTTTGAAGAATGGCCTACGGCAGATGTCTTTGACAAAGCATCACGATCCAGAGCTATAACTTTGAGTTTATTTACCTTGCGGGAACTCGAACTCGACAAACGGCGTCCTAGTGGCGAACACGACGTAGAATCGCTATTTCTAAGTTCTTCCTCGAAGGAAACGGATCATGCTCCCCAAATCTCTTGTTTGCCGAATTCTGGCCAATTAACAAAACTTCAGAGCTGATTCTTGGTGCCATAGAAAGAAAAATTCTAGATATATGTTTCCGTCTGACAGGAAGGTCAAAAAGGACCAAGAACCGTGGTTTGGATGTAATCCGGAAGGCAGAAATCCGTCGATTACTCGCCATATCGAGCGCATGGACACCAATTTTACACCTAAGGTAAGGTAAGGGGGCTGCTAGTGCATTCACCAGCACACTTAGACCATATCGGTCCATTGTGGTACCCCTAGTCGGACTACTACCACTGACTAACTACTCCGTTAATTTAATAAATGGTAAATGGTGACTGGACCAGTTTTGAAAACCAGATAAAAGCGTATTAACTTCGCTTTCACTGGGATTCGAACCGGGGACTCCGCTAACCAGGGGCAGGCACTTTACGACCTGCGCCATCCAGTCGTTAATTTTCCACCTAAATGGGTATTTGAATCCGATTCAGGATGTTAGAGACGAGAAGAAGAGGAAGACAGAACCTCCGGTATAAAACTCGAGTTATCGTGGACTGAAGAAAGCTTGGCCTTAATGACTTGGGGCAGCGTGCGCATGACCGTTAGCGATGGGACCCAGCTATTAGTGTCCTATGCTACTCGGGCTCAGAAGTTCAATGGGTCGCTGGCCTGATAAGTAAAGAAGACTACGGAAGAAAGTCTGAGCGACGATGCTGAAAATGGTGTCCGACTAAGAATTTTTGAATCCGAGCTTATTCAAGACTGTCTGTGACGAGAAAAACCATCAAAGTACCGCAGAAGTTGAAGAGGACTTCTGTGGCGATACAATCCGAGGTGTCCAAGGGATAGCTACTACAACAATCACGTCTGTTGTCCTTTACGACATGGGAAGACGTGCAGTTACCTCTGTTTCCATTAGAGTATGACTGGGGTCGAGATGTCGTGAATTATGAAAATTGGTCTTATAGAGGATTGAAAATAGAACCCTCAACGCAGGAGTCGACCATTAAAAAGTTAAAAATTAATGAAATAGTTGCAAAGTGTAGCCGTCGAAGAGCGACTACCGCAGGAGTGTATTCTTGGACCCGTACTTTTTTAGTTGTATGTCATATGTACGCTGTCGGCATAGAAATCCATTTGTTGTGCGCCATACGAAAAGCAGCTGGCTCTTGATGTCATAAATAAAAGATTTGACAAATTCTTAAAAGTGGTTCAACAAGAAAAAGCTGCGATTAATTTTCAGAAAACAAATTGATATCGCCATTTTAACGAACGACGGGGCGTTCCCCCGACGGAGTCGGTAACTCAGAAGGCTAATTTTTAATTTGTCTCTACTATTCTCGGCAACGTTTATGGCACACTCCGCCCCGTCTCTCTGAAGATTTTATTTCTCTCAATATTTGATTGTGACGACCGTGGCGTTGTGGTTTGGCACTTCGAAGTCGACATTTGCTTTCGGTGTCTGGGTTGGGTTCCCCACATGCGATTTATTCCTTCGTAGATGATTATGAACCACGAATGGAAAAAAAAAAGTGGAGACAGGGACGGCCACATCATTGGGCAATAAGGGCAAACATCATGGTCCTTGGAGCTGTCAGTCACAACAGGAACACATAGCATAAAAAACAGACAGATAAAATGGTGTAGGAAATATTTAGCGTGTGAGGAATAAAGGGATATTTATTTATTGTCCATCAAGTTTGTTTACATTTAAGCATACAGGCTTTGTCGTTGCTTGTGGGAGTGAGGTGTAGAGCGAAGTACCCGGGAGACGTGGAGCACCACATTCTGTTATACAAGTACTCTCAGGCCCCCCTGAATCGCCCAATCTGACATTTTTGTTGAAAGGAATTGACTGTTTACCCATGGACTTTTCTTATCAACATCTGAACAATCAATCAATTTTCAATCAAGAGTTTAAAATTGAAGAAAACGTGTAAATGATAGCTGGGGCCATGGTATTGCTTTATTATACTAGTTCGATTCAGGGGAGCCTGAGAGTACTTGTATAACAGACTGTGGTGCTCCACGTCTCCCGGGTACTTCGCTCTACACACACACACAACCGCACCAACGGCATTTTAAAACTTCAAAACATAGCAAATACATCAAACATCCAATAAAAATTGAAGCAAGTACAAGCACCAATTGGAAGGGTTCCCATTTTTTTACGATCGCATTACAATGATCGTTCAAATTTCACCGTAAAACCGGACGAGTTAAACCAAAAATTTTAACTCGTACAATGGACAAGTTTTGAGTCTGATTTTGAGCCAAATTTTAATAAAACTTAAGGTTCAGCTGAACTTAAGCTTAAACCTTTACAGTGAAACGGGTTTTAAGGCCCGGGTCCACCCCCGTCAACGGTCCTATGTGAACCTAATGACTTTACGAACCCCGTAAAGTTTTCCCACATCTCGTTCTGCTGTCTGCAGGCATGTGATTTTCACACAATTCCATTCAGATACACGTGCAATAACCACAAACACTCGCACCCTCACCCGATAAGCAGGTAAGCACAGATGAATGAATGAAAAAAAGTCCATCCTTCACTTACGTAACGTTCAAATCACCTCCTGAAGTCACGCTACACATTTTATTGACACACACCCACAGCCAGGCGCAGCCTCCTCGTGCGTCACAAAAATCTAATTTTTTTTTTAGAATTTTTTCAACTTATCTGTTGCCTAGCTCAAGTGGAGATTAGCCAGGCTAAGCACAGTGAGCCGGCAATCAATCAAAATTCAGTCAAGGCACACCATCCAGCGTCTCGTCAAACAGGTCTTCCCTGATCTGAAGGTCTGTATCAAAATGCAGCGCTCTCGGTTCTAAGCCGTTATCGCTTTTGTTTGCACTGCGCGCTGTAAACACAGATTGCCTTAGGGGGATTTCAGCCGATTTAGGGCTGTCCGATAGTCACTCTTAAAGCACACGACATTCGGCGGCAGACTACTGTTCAAGTCGGTGCATTGTCGCGTCCTGGTGGTGATAACGTGTTAACGTGATAATCGTTCTTGGTTTTTTCTTTCGAATCTCATTGTTTGCCGCGCTTTCAATGTGAGTGCGTTTCGATTGCTAGCGGAAATTAGCTAAACTCATCAAGATGACTGTGAATACTGTGAAGTATCAGTATTACGCTTCCATATGTGGTCAGTATAGTTTTTTCTTAAATTTGTTCGATATGATCTTGTGAAGTGTCAAGTGATCGGTAGAGTCTTGGGATTCCGCCTCGATCGGCGACGGGATCTGATTCGTGCGTTGTAAAGTGATTCTGGCGAGAGTCAAAGGAAGATGGTACTAGGACGAGAGGAATGGTTTTCTTTGGGAGGACTCCGACTTTTGAGGCTCACCCCTGACTTGTGGTTATCGAAATTGAATTTCCTTGAGTTGAACCGTGTAATCAATTTTTTCGGTTTGCTGATGGCAGTCATCTTCGATAAGGACGGTTCATTCGAGGTTTCATATTTGCTGCTGACAGTCCTTATGAGGGCACGCTTTTTTGATTGAACCAAGGAGGCTATCTGCGTCGGGTGACAGATAAGACAGGCAATTAGTTCCTGCTGTCATTGACTCAATCGATTTTGCATATATCTGTGCTATCTGCGGTTGTTCTGATCGCTGTTGCTGGTCGTTGACATTCTGCGAGATAAGTTGTTCGTGTTCGTAAGAAGCTTGCGCGTGACGGTAGCCTCTGACTCTGAGTGCAGGCGTCTAGCTTACCCTAGAGCTCAATTTTGGAGGAACGGATAAGAATAGAGATTCTTTTGTTTAACAACTTTATTTTCCCTCTCATCAAATGTGCATCAGTATGTCCTTTCTAACCCTTTCATATTGTAGCTCGTAATATTAATAGGTATTCAAAATCCCTTCAATGCGTGCAAATTATAAAAAGAAAATTGGTTCCTCCGGAAATCGAAGGGTTGTCAAAAATTGTCGATGAGAATGCTGTATTTGGTTGCTATTAGTTGGTCCCTAGACATTTTGGGGCAACGTGATTCGGCATTTTTTTTTGTCGAAACTAGTTGACTTGTTGTCTCAGGACGTACCGAAATATAATAAAAGTGGGATAAGGGCACCCAACTTCTGTCAAAATAGATACATTTTTTCTTTTTAGCGGGTGCTTAGTCTTATAGGTTGAATCTTGAAAGTGGGTGGCAACTTAACCTCGCTGCCCGAGTTCGATTCCCACCCGGTATGACCATAAATTAATTTCATTGACCCACCTCTTTCGATTTACTGACAATGCTCAAAGAGTTATAAATGTCTAGAAAAGCTTTTATTCCGGAGACGGCATAAAATAGTAAGTCACTTCCACTCGTGAGAGAACAATAGCACGCACAGCACGAGTGGTTGCTGAAAAGATAGGCCCTGGCCCTCTACCGGCTGTAGCGCCACCCATATAATTAATATAAGTTGAATCTAAGAAAGAAACAAGCGAGGAGTTTTCTATGCAATGAAGAATAGTTACACGTCTTGCGATACTGGTGTGCCAGTGTGGAGTGATTAATAATACAGTAGACGCTCGATTTAGTGAAGTAATAAAAACGTGACCTGTTCACTGGAGCGAGACTCTTCATTGAAACGAGCGTGGACTCCTTGAAGCAAATATAATTATTTTCTTAATTTAAAAATATAATATAACTAAAATTCTTCGCCTAAAAGGTAAAACATTTTAAGTCGACTTAAGCTGTGTATAAATACATTCTCCCTGCTTTACATTTTAAACCAATCTACTTACCAATCTCTCTCCACGAAATTCTCTGACTCGTTCATCAGAGGATTCTCTAGCTCTCTGAACTATTTGTCTATCGCGATCACGATTAAGGCGCGCCTTACGCTATATTGTCAATTCGGTTGCTCTTGTTAGACGTCGTCCAACTATGTTTGACGCCATGTTTTCCAGACATGGCCTGAATCGATAACAAACGACGACGATCATCAATAACGAAAGATGCTCAGGACTTTTCTGAACTCAAATAACCTTAAAGTTATGACAATTTAAAAAATGTTAATTTTCTTTAAACTATTCTTGTCTTAGTATGTTCGATAGTTAAAAGTTATCCTAGTAAAATACTTACACACTGTTCGAAACACATGTAATCAACAAGAAAAAGCAAATTATTACCAACAACGTTATTCAGGGTGTGTGAGTTTCTTTGATATCATACAAAGCCATAGGGCAGTACGCGAACCGGCTCACAGTGGGGTTTTGACCGAAAAACAAGGCAAACCTCCAGTCCGAGCTGGGCAGCTGCTTATGGCTTCTAAAATGCTGTGCATGCAACTGCAAATAAATTTGTTGATTTTCTGGGCAGATGGGAAGTTGTGGGTGTGTGGTGGGCGTTTCTTGTTTGTTTTTATTCGCAATTCCTTATAAAATAGCACAGAATCAGCAATCACTATAAAAAGGTAATGCATCTAATTCGAACTAATTTGAATATACAGTACAGACTCCATTTTCACAACACCAAAATATCCATATTCTTAAAATAATATTTTTGCTGCAAACTTTCGTTTTCGGATCTGAAGAAACTGTGTTCAACGATTTCTTTTAAATATATGTTCTTTTAAACAGATTGTCATTTTTACTATAGAAACGTAACCATTTTGACTATAATTTCTTTTTAAAAAAAGATGTGACCCGGTAAGTGCAACAACCTCGGTTATTGCAATTGCCTTAATTTCTATTAGTTGCGGAAATTGAGTTTGTACTGTATGCCCTTATTCTCTCGTAACACGGGCTACTGTTACTGTGCGTACTGCTACTTCACCAAAATATGATATTCCGAAGGGCAAAACACATCAATAGCTATGTGGAGAAAACTTATGACATATATTTGTTGCCTATAGAATTACATGACAAACAGGACTCACTCACAAAACAGGACATCTTAAGGTACAACTTAGACAAAAAAAATAAATCTGGGACTAATCGGAAACATACAAATCGTCCAGTTTACTTTGTGCTTGAGGGAGAAAAGCGACTTACTTGAGAGGTACCACAACCTTTGTTAGTGAAAACACAATCAGCCTTATCATGAATCTCGCCCGAACAGCTTTTCCACCCGAAATATCTCACTTTTTTTTTTCTTTTCGCCTATTATGCATATCGCGTAAGGAAAGTGCCATGTTCGAACAAAATCCCTGGTCGCGAACAGCAATCCCTAGCTTTTTACAGGAGAACATGAGGCGAATCGTCATGCATTCACGAATAAACACAAAAATAGAAAAAAAAACAAAGCAATTTGGAGGCAATAAAATTAGCATATCAGACGGCCATAAATATAGGACCGGCGCCCGTCTAAAAAACAGCGTCGCTGAAAAAACCCTTATCAAATATAAGGACGATCAAGCAGAGCTACCAATGACTGGATGGCACAGTTGGTTGTGTGCCTAGCCACTAGTTACCGGGGTCCCCGGTTCGAATCCCAGTGAAAGTTGTGGTAGTAGCCTGACTGTGCGTATCAGAACGGACCAACATGGTCTAAGTGCGCTGGTGAATGCAACAGCAGCCCCTCTACCTAACCTAACCTAAGAAGAGCCGCCCACAACAATGAACATTTGCAACCCAAACGAGTCAGAAGTTCAGCATTGGCTAACCAACGTGATGGCACAGTATTGTACATCGACTACTACTGCCAAACATAAGAGGATAAAGTGTTACTCATACAAGCCGCGAACTTTCAGAAACAACCAATTTCCAGCAAATATAAACAAAAAGGAATTCTTATTGGTATACAAAAAGATGAGGATTGAATTATCGATTAAAATTCCACAATAATTCGTTGAAGTATCCCTATTAACGATTTTAATTTTGTTACTCCACGAATGAAATTTCAAAATGCCACTTATTCGAAATAACACAGCTGATTCGAAGTGAAATTTTGTTCCGACGAAATTCATGACAACCTTTTTGTAGTTCGGCCGAAAAACTAGTATTTCGGGCGAACAAAAATAACACGAGTGAAATGCTGTTCGGGCGAGATTCATTTCATCGCACGCTATTATATTATTAATTTTTGTTCAGCACAAACTTTCAGGGACCGATTTCATTAACTTTCCAATCAAACAAACCACGCAAAAATGTGACACGTGATATGCGAAAAACATTCAACTTAGCAATGTCACTGCGGTCAACTGGTTTGACCGATTCACATGGTGTTTTGTTTTTCTAATAGTTACGTCTATCTTTTTGCATACTTTTATAAGAAATAAATATGAGCTTATGCCATGTTTTTGGGTCAAATACCCCACAGTGCGTCTGTCCGGCATTTATTTGTTTGATTTTGAACATAAATACCAATACACCATGAGTCCAGTTACGCGTAATCTATTGATAGTTTAAATCCTATTGAAAAAAAAAGCGAAGTCTAAATGTATCACCCGTCAGTTCTTCCAAACAGACGCCCGAACCTTCTGACGACATCGCTTGGGGAAAATAACCACATTGGAGACGTGTTTTCTTATAAATGAAAAGGTGTTGCCTAAATCAATCACCCCAGTTTGCCAATCGCCAATTCTCGATGATTCATAGTTCATCACCGTGGTGATACGTCGAGTCAAATGCTGGATCGATTATCGCCTCTGCACCTACGGCAGTGAATAATTTGCATGTTTCTATATTGCTCCACATCGATTAAGTAACTTGTTGCTTTTCAATCTCCTCCGTTTGTTGTCTACATAATACTGTGGACGTCCGCATTCTTGAGAATCCGAGCCAATAGGACAAGCCCTTACTGAAGAATTTAACCAAAATTACAGCATCACTAGTGTTGTGCGGGCTCTTGTTCTTTCACGAGTAGAGAGGACCATTATACCGACATCGAAAGGCAAAGTTTCAGTTTTTTTGTTTCTGAATTTTTTTTCTCGATAAGAATACTCAGATATTTAAAAGAGCCAGCGATGTAAAAATTATTTTTTCCTACCGGGAATCGAACCCACTCTAGGTGGGTGCCCGTGGCGTTGTGGGTGTGTGCGTCGATCCCTACTCGATTCGATTTCCGGATGTTATGACCAAAAATAATTTTCGATTTACTGAAAATGCTCAAAGAGTAATAATCGAATTTCTCGAATTTGGCCATTCGGAGTCGGCATAGAACCGTAGGTACATTCCACTCGTGAGAGAACGCACAACACAAGTGGTTGCTGTGAAGCTAGGCTTTGGCCCTCTATGGGCGTAGCGCCACTCATACTGTTATTATTATAATCGAACCTAGACGCCACAGGTTCAAGTGCGTAGGAGTCGGTCAGCTCATGTGCATAGTACCTTAAAGTGGAAGTGGTAGATTTGACAACTTAGAGAAATGTAAGCAGATCTACCACCATTGTGATAAAGTCCAAACACAGCTAACAACCCTTTGCTCCAGCTGCTGAAAGGGCTTAACAAAAACCAGACATTTGAATTATTCGATTAGTTCAACAGCCTGATTGAGGCTAATAATACAAATATTATGAATGAGGTCAAGGCAATTTGATGTGAACTTGAGCTTAATTCTGTGTCGCCGTTTATTGATACACATATGGCAACAGAATCGTTTGGCTGGATTTATGGCGTCCGGGTCATCACCTCCATCACAAGCAATGCCTTGACACTTTTTAGACTCTGATTGCAATGAAATTCCCTCAGAGCGTTTGTAAATCACATTGGATCCAGTCAGGATGCAAGTGGGTCACAGTTGCAGTCTATAATCTATTTATAAAATAGTATAAGGATCAGCATTCGAAAGAAGTCTATATTTTCACAGACGAGTACACTACGTATCAATATTGGTTAGTTAACTACTTCAAGTTATTCCTAAGATCGACTTAAGCAACAACAAAAGAATAAACTTGAGTTGAGTTATAAGTTTTAGTTCAAAAACGAGTGGGTGTGCTTCCCGTTGAACAAGGTTTTTTTTCGATTTTAACGGCATATCGTCACATTCCAAGCACCGCCAAATTAAGAGATCCATTTGGATGCATAAAGCAAGCGAATGACAAAGTGGTTGAACGGGTTTAAAGTATTCTGCATGCAGAAATGTCCATTATCACTGTTTGATGTTTGATACGCGAACTGCAAACTTGTGGACGCTGTTGACGGCAATGTGTCTAATGAGAACAGTCGATTACAAATGCAAATTCAAACACGATTCAGTCGACACGAGTGGCGTTGCTTGATGAAATGAAATTATTTCGAGTGGTAACTTACTTGGAACGTTACACTTTAACTCTTTCCTTATTTTATTTACGTTCTTTGAGGGAAAACAGAAGATTTCGACTTACAGGACTTGCTACCAATGCAGTCAAAATGTAATGTATTTGCTTAGGTGTGGAATTCATTGAAACAGGATTTTATCTCTCAAATGCACAGTGGAACATTGCAAGAACGCATGCATTAGTATCCTGGGCTCTCAGACGACTATCGTCCTTTTGATCCACTTCGATGATATCTGCGATGATTTGCTTCATGTAAGACCATCACTCACGTCTCGTCTATCGTTACAGTTCGAGTGCTCTGAAAATAATAACATAATAATATAATAATAATATGGGTGGCGCGACAGTCCGAGGTGGACCTGGGCCTAGCTTCTCAGCAACCACTCGAGTTGTGAGGGACCTACTGTATAATGCCGACTCCGAACGGCGAATTTGAGAAGCTTTTTCAAGACAGGAGTACTCGAAACAGGTGGAGCTGTGAATTATGAAAGGTGGTAAATTCGGGTATCGAACCTGGCACCTTCTGCGTGGGAGTCGACGCACTTACCCACTACGCCACGGCGACCCACAATAATAACTCTCAAGTAAAAATGACATCTGTGCTCTAATTCAAAGCTTTCTGCAATCCCAATCATTGTTAGAAAGCCCTGTTAAAGATAAGCTTTTTTTTCTCGCTGTAAGAAATTATTTCTAGCGATCAGCATGGCTTTGTTCGCGGTAAGTCGTGTTCTACAAATTAACTTTATTAACAAACGATATATTTGATTGTTTTGAAAATCGATTACAAGTTGATACAATCTACATTGACTTTTCGAAAACTTTCGATAGAGTACATCATACTTTACCTTTTGCTTAAATCATTAGGTTTCCCCTCATCTATTCTGATGTGGATTACGAATTATTTATGTAATAGGAAACAATTGGTAAAGATCGAAAAATTTATATCGCGCGTAATAGAGGTAACTTCTGGCATTATCAGACTTCCCAAAATTGCCAAGTTGGCACACTGCGATTTTTGCAGATGATACCGCCATATTTTCTTCACACGAATTAGCTCTCAATATTGAGAGCAAATTCTCAAATGTGATCAAAATTGTGGAAAAATATTTCAGCAAATGGAACATCAAGTTGAATGAGGAAAAGACGCAGGCTATCTTTTTTACACGAAAAAAAAAAGCCCTGCTAGCAGGGGGGGTAGTAACAAAAATGTTATACCCATTTATAAATAGGAAATCGTTACTTTCACTTGAAAATAAAATGATTATTTATAAGGTGATTTTTCAAGCCATTATGCTATATGGATGTCAAGTATGGGGTAACAGTGCGTAATGTCACATAAAATTGCAAGTATCTCAAAATAAACTTCATAAAATGATGTTAAACTTGCCTTGGCATCACTCAACTAAAGACATACACAAAAGAGCGAATGTTGAATTGATTTCTGATAGGATACAGAAACTGAAATTAAATTATTACTATTTCTATATTAATATTTCTTATTAATATTCTAAGTGATACTTAATCTCTATTGTTTATTCAATGTTACTGTGTTATATTTATTTATTTATTTATTTATTTATTTATTTATTTATTTACTTATTTACTTATTTATTTATTAATTTATTTATTATTTATTTTACTTTTTACATAACTTGTTTCTTTACTAAAATTGTATTGTTCACTTATTTATATACTTTTGTTTTTGTTTTTTTTTTCACATTGGAGGTTTTTTTTTCGTATTTTCCTCCAAAGTATAATCATATTATTTTGAAAAACATAATTTTGCATAATTACATGTAAAATATTATAGAAGAAAGATATTATAATATCATATCTCTAATCTGTAAAATGTGCGGTAACAATACTTACGTCATCAATACAATGCGAAATAAAAGATCTATCTATCTATCTATCTATCTTCTGGCATTCCTCAAGGTAGTCATCTCGGCCCGCTGCTGTTTATGAATGATGTTCATGAAATATTTAGATTTTGCAGAGTTTTAACATTCGCGGATGACTTAAACATATTTGCAAGCATCAAACATTTCAATGATTGTATTCGTTTCCAAATGGATATATGTAAATTATTAGAATGGTGTTAACATAATGGATTGGAATATAATATTTCTAAATGTAAGATATTTACAGCGTAATGATCTTCTGCTTCATCATCTTGAAGAAGTTAAAGATTTAGAGGTCATATTTGACTCAAAATTAAATTTTTCACTACAATATGATTATGCCATATCTAAATCTAACTCATTGTTAGGATATCTAAAGCGGAATAGTAAAGACTTCCAAGATGCTTATAGCCTTAAAACTATATACTGCTCGTTGGTCAGGCCTCATTTAGAATATTCTTCCATTATTTGGGACCCCCCATATAGTGTTCAAGAACAAAGATTCGAAAGAGTTCAGAAAAACTTTACGAGGTATGCCATACGTAAATTAAACATGTTTGACGAACTTCCTCCTTATGACGAAAGATGCAAGATCATTGGCTTGCAAACCTTAAGTTTCAGGCGGAAGGCATTTTCAGTAATGTTTATTCGTGACATAATTAACTATCGTATAAATTCACCAGAATTGGTTTTGCTTATAAATATATATGCTCCTCAAAGATCTCTTCGGGTTAGAAATATACTTTTTGATAGAATGCATAGAAAAACTTATGGTTGCAATGAACCTATGACTAGGTGCATAAAAGCATTTAATGAACTTTGCAACGATCTATTGATCTAAGCTTATCTCGATTGGAATTTAAAAATTGTGTTTTTTCTTTGGTTTTGGATTAATAATATTATTGTTTATTGAAGTAATCTGTGAGATGCAGTCCTAAGTCGCTCAACTTTGTGTAAAGCGCTACTGAGGGCATGCACTAAGAGAACGTAGTGTTTTGTGCTTGCCCTGTGATGGTAAAAAAAAGATGATGGTAATTCCTCTCAAATTTCACTAATACATTCTCATTTCAGTTTGCGAATACAACTAATACAAAGGTGACCACTGATCACTTTAAAAATGTCTCAAAAGTGTACACAATCTGTTCTCATTTAATAGGAGACGATACTGAAATTGGTATAGCCACAAATCAGCCGTCGAGACGATAGTTACTGACAGTTTTCAGTCCACGCGAAGCAGGCAAAACGAGATCTCTCAGACGCTATCGTTTTTTTGATTGCCCCCTAGTCCATAGAAATTTAGTACTTTTTTGACAGATATTCATGAATTTTTGACGGTTATTCACGAAATAACGTAAATGGCGTCTTCTGATTGGTCAATTTGGATTAAGAATACGTTATAAAAAACAGTTGTCAAATATCAAGAAAGAGGTAGAAGTCGGGCATCTCTGTAATACTTCATTTCTGATTTGTTTTTATGCTTACATGAACCTAAACTATCGTCGATACGCTAGCGCGAGATGATTGTCACCTTACGCGATTAGAGCCCTGTCTTGCTGTAGTGCAATAAGATTCTTATGGATTGATGGGACTAACAGAAATGAAGGGTTTTCTTGTCAACAAAAGGCTTTTAAATTAGTTTTCCTTTGGTTGTAAGGGGTTTTTAAATAGGAACCTGATCAGTGATGGGACTTCTACCACTTAAGTCGTATTTCTAACACTTTTGCCAGTGTTGAAAAACCTACCAACCTAAACCCTAAATCTACCACATTTTACCCATTGCTCATCATATTCCTAGCATTGTTCTGATTATGTATTAAGACTCGAGCAAATATTTGGTCTGTTAGACGCTAAAATTAAAATTTTAAAATACCGAGACCCAAAAAGATTGTAGCTTGAACAATGCCACCAGTTGTGGGACTTATTAGATTTGTCAAGATAGCGTTGAATCGAAAGAATAAATAACACGTCCACACAGTTTTACTATCACAAACCAACTGCCCTTTTTTTAAACCAATTCGCAGAAATTTCAGGGTGTCCATTTTTGTTACATTTCGTTGGTATCCCTCAGGGATGTTCATCGGTTGACAGATTTGTTTCCACACAGTGAATATTGACTATACACATATCTTAATGTATAATCGATGAAATTTTTGCCGAATGAAAGATACTAGAAACGACTGATGCCTGGCGGTGCCTTAATGGAACTTATTTCGAATTGTTAAAGACGGTGTGGAAAACAATCCCTACAATCTCAGCAATGTGTTGCATCAAAAATGTTGCAAATTTGACTTGTTGTCAGCAAAAAGCATGAATGTCATCTAAGCATGAATGGACAGTACACTCGATCGACCAACAAAATGGCGCCGACAAAATAATGAGACCGGGTTACTTGTTTTTAATTTTTGGTTTGTGTCGGGTTATTTTTTATTTTGTTTTTGAACTAATTTTGAATGCCCTCCTTCTTCTTCTTCTTCTGGTGGCGCCACAGTCCGGGGTGGACCTGGGCCTCAACCAGTAAGCCTCTCCAGCCGGCACCATCTTTAGCCAGCTGTCTCCAACTGCGCACACCAAGTCGATTGATGTCCGTCTCCACCTGGGTGCGCCATTGGTTCCGTGGGCGTCTCTTTTGCGTTGTCTCACAGGTTCAGAGTCGAAGACTCTTCGGGCTGGAGCTGTGTTGTCCATGCGCTCTACATGACCCAGTCATCTTAGGCGTTGAGTCCGTAGATGCCTGACTAGGCTCATGTCGCTATATAGCCCGTACAGTTCGTGGTTGAATCTTCTTCTCCAACAGCCATCAACGCAGACAGGACCAAAGATTGAACGCAGAACTTTTCTCTCGAAAAGACCAAGTGCTTATTCATCCGCTTTTGAGATTGTACATGCCCTCCGCACCATAGAGCAGGACTGGGATGATCAAGGTGTTATATAATGTTAGCTTGGTCCTTCGAGAGAGGGCTCTACTACTCTTGAGCCCAAAGAAACAGCGATTGGCAAGAGTAATTCTTGCGAGCCGAGGAAGACGAAGTCCTTCACTACCTCGAAGTTATAGCTGCCCATTGTGACACTCTGTCCAAGACGTCAATGTTGTGTGTCCTTTCTTGATGACAGCATATACTTCGTTTTGCCCTCATTCACCGCTAGACCCATTTTAGCCAGCAAAGGCCTCATTGACGGCTCGCTGTGTTCTGCCAATCACGTCAATGTCATCCGCGTATGCTAGCAGTTGTACGGACTTCTGGAAGATCGTGCCTCTAGTGTTGGCGTGTGAGTCTTGCACGATCTTCTCCAGGATGATGTTAATGAAATCACATGACAGCGCGTCGCCTTGTCTAAAACCTTTTTTGACATTGAAGGTCTCAGTGAGTTCGTTACAGACCTTGATGAAGCAGCGAGAATTCTCCATCGTCATCCTGCACAACCTGACGAGTTTGGCAGGAATGTCAAAACTAGACATGGCGTTGTATAGCTCGTCCCCAAGCACGCTGTCATATGCGGCCTTGAAATCGACGAATAGGTGGTGGGTGTCGATTTGCATTTCTTGGGTCTTTTCGAGGATCTGCCGTAGTGTGAAAATCTGGTCGATGGTGGACTTTCCTGGGCTGGAGCCACACTGATAAGGACCTATCAGGTTATTTATAAACGGCTTCAGGCGAGTAGACAAAACAGCAGATAAGATCTTGTATGCGATGTTCACGAGACTTATCCCTCTATAGTTGGTGCAGTCAAAGGGGTCTCCTTTCTTGTGGATCGTGAAAACGATACTGAGGTTCCACTCGTCGGGCATGCTTTCCTCCGACCATGTCTTACAGATGAGTTGGTGCATGTACCTTACCATATCATCTCCAGCTGCCTTAAACAGTTCCGCAGACAGTCCGTCTTGAATGCCCTACAGCCATAAAAATATTAAATGCCATAAGGTGGATAACCAAATTAAAGGTCTTTCCATGAAAATCCGCTACAGGGATTATGGTTGAATTAAACTTACTAGTCTAATCCCCAATAATACAAAAAAGACTTGAAGAACAAAATTTCTTCGGAAGATGTAGTAGAGTAGGCAGATATAGCCCAGAGTAGCGCCGGTCCTTACCAAAAGCACATCTTTAATTCGCAGACCACTTAAGTTTCAAAAAGCAAAAAAAATAAAAAATATTCATTAGTCCGTATTGATCTCCACGCATGAGTATGACACGCCGCAGAAGGATAATCAGTCTATTAAGGGGGAAGGGTAAAATGAAAAGTTAGGGGGAGGTAATTTCTTTATGTTACCACCGACTCATCGAATGACATTGTGTGCTCTTAGACGACATGTTGCTGGAGCTTGTTGGCACCTTTTTTTCATTACGGGCCAAATAGTATTCCGTAAAGAATTCTTGCTCTTGGCGAACTCGATCGTTTTCTGCTTGTTGCCCTTCCAGCATCTCGTCATCATCATCTTCTACCCCCAATAATCCCCTTGCTACCATCGTCCTCATCGTCATCGCCACTAAAATCTTATACTTCAAAGCCGGTCTCTCGTACTTCTTCGGTAAACCTGCATCCTCATGGTTCCAGTAGCCTCGCGGCTACAACGAACTATATATCTCCCTGCAACGACTTCTCCCTCAAAATACCAAATCTGTTTCCGGAAAGGTCCTGACAGGGACAAGTGGCTATCAACGACCACAAGATTGCCCTTTCCACTGTCGGATCAAAAATGGACACATGTGCTGGGGCCGGATTCTACTCGGATACCCTACACAAGCAAGAATCCTTTAGACTCCCTGATATGTGGAAAAAAATCCCACCACCAGATATCAACGTCCTCGTTGACAGCCAGGCTGCACTGAAATCAATAGGATCCAGCACGAGGAGATCAAGGGCTGTTATGAGCTGCCGCGACTCACCAAAGTTCATTAGTCACGTCAAGTTGAAACTCTGCTGGGTCCCGGGCCACAGCTCAATAGCAGGGAATGAGAGAGCGGACGAATTGACCAGACCAGGGTCTGAAATGGACATCAGCGAAGCGGACACATACTCTATAAGTGCACTATTCCGAACTATAAGTTACACCATTCTCAAAGCAGCCAACTCGTCTTGGCTCCCAAGTGATGACTGTCACATGACAGGATCAACATGGCAAGAGCTCGACCGCAACCCAATCCGTGTGCTCGTCGGTGTGATCAGAGGACACTGCCCCCTCGGAGCAATGCTCCGGAAATGGAATGCGGAATCCAGCTATCTCTGCCGGAGCTGCGAGGATGAGGAAGAGACCGAAACGATCCAACATCTGGTTTGTCACCTGGTCCTCGCTGGGCCAAAGATTCTTTGCAGAGACTGCGGACCTAGCGAATGCGGATATATCGAATCTTATCAGATTTGTAAAGAGCACAGGGTGGTTCAAGCCGTTACCTGACACAGGATAGGTTTATCAAAATGTGTACTCCACAGATGAAAGGATTCACTATGGGCCCTAAGGCCTTCGAGTGGAACTGATGTTCTACCATCACACTCCGCTTCCTTAACTTAACCTAACCTAACCTAAGCCTGCATCCTCGCTCATGCGAGTTCAGTTGAATGTGTGTTTATTTCGTCAGCCATAATAATTTACTCACTAAAAAAACTAATTACTTGAAGGACAAATTTCTGATGAAATTTGGGAAAAAAGTTATAAAAATACCGTCCTCCATACAGGTCTGGCCACACCTAATCCATTTATTCTAGGGATTTTTGTAGAAAAAAACGTATTTCTTGGGTAAATATTGCTAAAGATAGCTAGACAAATAATTAGGAAAAAATGGTTTCGAAGATGGACAACGTCTGGCCTGACCTACTCATTGACAGAAGGGTTTGGGGTTGTTTTTTGACGAGCCCGTTTCAAAACCAGTTTGTATTAAGACAGTTTCTCTCCCACATCCATTCTCAAATCAAATTGCACGGTAAGCTCCTAGCTGAATAGAAACTGAAACATCAAACATTTGTGGATACCCAAGAGAGTCATCGCATCCCTCACCATTTTCCCATAAATTCTGATCCAAACTGCGTCATATAATCGGAATAACTCGTTGTCCTGCTCCCACAAAAAACAATTCCAAATAGATTGACAGTGACAGTTTGATGATTAGTAAAAGAATGCGTTCACCGATTAAATTCAAAGTTGTCAAGTCTCTATTGGAAAACACTTTACAACCAAATCACATCTGATTCAACGTTCAGATATATATCGGGTTTTTATAAGATTTTTAAAGAGCACAAGGTGGTTTCACTGGATTGCCTGCCCCTGGTAAGCGGGGTCTCCGGTTCGAATCCCAGTGAAAGCAAAGTTAATGCGCTTTTATCTGGTTTTCAAATCCTGTCCAGTCACCATTTGCCGTTCCAATTAACGGCACATCAGTGGTAGTAGTCTGACTAAGAGCATCATAATGGATCAATATGGTCTAAGTGTGCTGGTGAATGCACTAGCACCCCGCCTGCCTAAAATCGTTAAGCTGGATTGAAGTCGGGCTGAAACAAGGTTTTTATTGATTCAACCCTAGGATCTGATTAGAAGGTAGGCCCAGATTTATGTCTACTCCGAATGGCCAAGTTTAAGAAACTTTTTCTAAACAGGATCCCACTTTGAGCATTTGTCAGTGATTGGGACAAATGTTCAAAGTGGAATCCTGTTTAGAAAAAGCTTTTAAAACTGAAATAGGTGGTTCCACGAAAATGTTTGGTCGTACCTGTGAATCAAACCTAGATACCGGAGTCGGAGTCGGCGCACCCACTACGCCACAAGTGTGGTCAATAATGTGATCTAACCCGCACGCTGTTAAATACTCTATATCGCATGAAACCTATCTCATCTGCAGTGAATATTGCAAAAAGGTCAGGGATCTAACTTCCCTTCTTTCAAAAACCTCATAACGTCGCAACTTTTCTCAGCAAACTTTCTGCCCTAGATCATGTTCCGTAAAGATGCTCAATCTGGCCAACATGAGGGAAGGGCTCCCTGGCCATACGCAACATATAGTCACAGTATCTTCAATTAGATGCAAAAATGGAAATCATTGCGACGCAATACGGCCTCCTTCGTAGTAGTAATGACCTACAGACGTAATTTCGTCCCCAGATAAAGGTTCTCCGATTAGAATTCCCCCGATTAAGCAGCATCTTATCTTGAATGCATGACCTAGCTGCACATCTGTATTATTCTCGTCGCGGTGTCACCGGAATAATGCAATTATTCGCGAATTTATTATCGAATCGAGTTGAGATTGAGAGAGCGCCTTATCGCCTCAGCGATTTATTTTAATTAAAACGTTTTCCGTCATGACAAATCGGATCACGTTGCAAGTGCAAAACACAATGATCTGTAAAGAATATATTCGTGCACCGCACTGCGAGCACGTTTTCACGCATAGATTTATGCGAACTGCATACCCTTCATTGCCTTCTCTGTCAATGACTGTTATGGAGAATGTGCTTGTGTTTATTAGATTTGGTGTGTCGCATACACCTAAACGTGAGTTAATTGGTCCTCGCCGTAGCATTTGGGTGACATTTGACCACTCCCTGACATGAACACAAGAAGCACCCTCACGGACTTTGGTTAGGAAACAATAAGAGAGACGTAATGCACTGCAGCCAAAGTCTAAAGATCTTATCGTGGCTTGCTGCTACGGCACCCATGGTAAGTCCTCATGACACATCGGTGGTTCGAGACACAATAATGGTGGCGGGACTTTTTTTTTCCTCTCATACAACCCATGCCATAAAGGCAAAGCAGATCTATTGTATCGAAGGGTTGGAGTCTTTATTTATGAAAACAGTTATGTATTTTGTAGTGGAAGTCTTTAATTCGACTGAAGTTAGTATCTATACTATCCTAGGGAAGATACGTATTCTTAACCAGAGTGCCGGAATATAACATGAAGTGTGCTAGGAGGTCACATCCTCCTCCAGTCAAAGCCGACGTACCCTGTCTTGGCACAGGCAAGTAGTATTTCAGGACGCAGTGGCCATTAAGAAAGCTCGATAGCAATCTTATACTTATTTCGTTGAGACAGAGTATTTCTTGAGAGAGACCTTCACCTTTGGTTTTGAGAGCGGAAATAAGATGAGAGAGCGGAAATAAGATCTTTGGAGAAAGTAATCGGTAGCCTTTTTAGTTTTACGTCTAACTAGCTGTTCCCTGCCACTTCGTTAGCGTGAATATCAGTTATCGCGGGTGGGTAAATAATATTACTATTTGATTACCATAAATAGCGCATCAATATTAAAGATGTGTGCCGTAATTGACTGTTTTTTACAAATTCTAAAGAGGAACAGTTGCATCATGCAACATTTTTGCGTAACTTAAACATTTTACGCAGCGCAACCAAACGGGAACTCTAAAAAAATATGTTTTTTTTTCCCGGTTTTGCAACATTTTTCATTGCTTCTTCGCTCTTATTGGTGGCAGCGTGTTGTTATAAAGATTAAAGCCATCTTCGATAAATGAACTATACAACACATAAAGAATTTTTCAATTCAAATCAGAAGTTCCAGATTAGAGCGTTGAACTAAACAAACTCTTCAACTTTATTATAGTAATTTATATATATTGCTCCTTATAGGTAGTTGGACTGCTAGTGCATTCTCCAGCACACTTTGACCAGGTTGGTCCATTGTGGTACCCACAGTCAGACTATTACCACTGATTGACCACTCGAGTGACAGTGCCGTTAATTTGATCCCAACGGCAAATGGTGACTGGACCAGATTTGAAAACCAGATAAAAGCGTATTAACTTTGCTTTTACTGGGATTCGAACCGAGGACCCCGCTAACCAGGGGTAGGCACTCTACCAACAGCGCCATCCAGTCATCCATACTCTTAATAACCCGGGCATATGTTTCAAAGTGTTTTTAAATATATATTTTTACTATGCCCTTATTTACAAGCCGTCAAAGTTAACAAAGGCTTTATTCAATTTGGGAACCATATTTTTAACAAAAGCTTACAAGTCTTTTTCTCAAGCTTCTTAAAAGAAATTCTGTATCCTGATATCTTACTAGTAGAAAAGCCCTTTATTTTATAAATTAACATTCTCGTTATATTCATTGCTTCGTGAAACAGAATATGAAATGTTTAATTATACAGAACAAAACACAATAATGGTATTCCCTAAGAAAAAGAAAAAAAAAATAATAGCTCCAGCCAGATTTGAACACAGAACCTGAAAAAAGCGTGACCAACCAGACCCATCCATAGGGCTGTAATATTAGAAAATAATATTGGTCTATTTTTTTTTTTTTAAATTCATTTTTATTTCTCAATTCATAACGTATATTCTTACATACTAGACAAAAATGCTTAAACTAGTTGGACGAACAAAGATTCTATTTTAACTTACTGGCCCTCGGCGGGCTTTCTAAGCTAAACTTAATATTATACTATGTCTTTCGACTTAACCTAACTGCTTGTTTAACGAAATGAAAATCAATTTAAATGAACAACTTTGTATTAAGAAAAAATGTCAAAAAAAACTTAATAAATGAACTGTTTTATTAAAAAATTTATATACTAACTTACATACTACCTTAAAAATAACTTACACTAACTTAAGCTAAACTACATACATATGCATATGTATATATATGAAGATATATACAAATGCATACCCATATACTAAAATATATACATTGTATACACATGGGTACACACTCGTATACGCATGTGTATACTTTATTTTTTTTTTTTTTTTTTTTTTTATATATTTTATCTTAAAATCTACCTTACACTACACTAGACTATGTAGGTCGGCCGTAGGTTGCTGCTACTAGATCTGCATCTAATTCGCTGCAAGACAGTGACCGACTGCTCCCACACGGAGATCCGCAATACCCTTTCTACCCAGGGTCTAAAGGGTTCGACGAGGGAGTTCCTTCGCTCCCCAGCCACCAGAATTTTCGATGCTGCGTTGCAACATCCCGTATATCCCGCCTTGAGACCGCCATACTGAACCGGAGGAGGCCTTCCTCAGCTCGTTGTGTGACGGAGCGGTCGTGGTTGAGTCGCCCATCCACAGTTGAACGGGCGGTATGAAAGAGGAGCGGTACCGCATTTATGTCTTCTATCAGACCGTTCATGTCAAAATAGAGGAATGCTTCTGGGCGGACAAAGCCATTGTGCCGTACCCTTTCGTGGTATTGGGGATTGGGGTAGTGAGCCCCAGAGATCAGATTATTGACCGAGTTCATCGCTCTAGCAGTATGACCTCGAGTCAACTTCACCAGGAAATTATCCACTCTTATCAGGTTTGCCCTGTTGTATAAGACCTCATTGGAATAGAATTTTATGTATTGGGACTCTGGAGTTCTATAAAGGCGAAGGCAAGCCCTAAGACAAGCCCTCTCGAACAACCGAATCTTTTCCATCAAGCTTGCACTCACGTTGAACCACACGGGACAGCCATAGGTGAGCATTGGCCGGAATAATATTGGTCTATTCTCGTTTAACTATGGTTATTATTAAATATTCGTGGCGTAGAGGGTTAGTGCGTCGACTCCTACGCAGAGGGTGCCAGGTTCGTATCTTCAATTTACCAACTTTCATAATTCCCGGCTCCCCCTCTTTCGAGTCACTGACAATGCTCAAGGAGTCTTCCTGTCTAGAAAAAAGCTTCTCAACTTCGCCGTTCGGAGACGGCATTAAGCTGTAGGTCCCAGCCACTCGTGGAAGAACAATAGCACGCACAGCACGAGTAGTTGCTGAGAAGCTAGGCCTAGGTCCAGAACTCGGACTGTCGCGCCAACCATACGTGTATATTCCCGTGACCTCTGTATGCATATACATATATTCAAAGCTACTCATCACTCTGAAAGTTCAACAATGAAAGCTCTCTTCTCTTCTTCTGTAACACTTTGAAAGGCTCTTTTATTAACTGCTGCCGTGATGCTCCGGATTGAGTCGTTATACTTGACTATCTAAATAAATAAAAAAAATGTTCAAAGAGGACTTCGATAAGTAGCTTCAAACATATGAAGATATAAAAAAATGTCGTGATGAATACCACGCCAAGCTGCACATAGTGATTTATATCAGTGTGTGCTTCCATTGCGTAGGAAGGTTAATAAGGTGTGGTGGGCAGTTTTATTGAAGCCCTCCGCGACGTCATCAACAGAAACTTAAAAGTGGAAACAAATGAACAATTTTCACAAACTTAAAAACAAAACCGGTGGTTGCTTTTCAACATTTTACACTCATTACGCCACTGCACATAATGGCATTTTTCTATACATTAATATACCTATAAATAAATATAATATTACAATAAATTATAAATAAATTCTTTCATTTCATCGATTTTCGTGTCATTCATTTTGTGATGTAAGCTTAGGCAACACATCTGTCCAATGTTAAAAACGGACCCTGTGGGACGTCACAAAACAAAAAGATGGCGGTTTTAACAAGCTGTCCAGCACACTTTCACATTACATCACAGACAATCTGCTGCGTATTCTTGAATCTTCTGAATTCTGAAGTTCAAACTTGTTTCGCCCTATCGGGTTTAAAAACACGGGTTTGACTTTGGTCATGGTACAAAAGTCATCATTTCGTGGCTGGAAAGAGTACAGCTAGGACTTTATTTTTTAAAAGAAATATAAATCATTCAAATCTGTTGACGGAGCTCTTCTTCTTCTTCATTTGGCGCTACAGTCCGGGGTGGACCTGGGCCTCAACCAACAAGCCTCTCCAGCTAGCACGGTCTTTGGCTAGCTGTCTCCAGTGTCGCACGCCAAGTTGGTTGAGGTCCTTCTCCACCTGCGCCACCTTAAACGCGGGCGTCCTCTGTTGCGTTGTCCCACGGGTTCGGAGTCGAAGACTCTCCGGGCCGGAGCTGAGTTGTCCATATGCTCTACATGGACTAGCCATCTTAGGCGTTGGATCCGAAGACGGATGACTAGACTCATGTCGCTGTACAGCCCGTACAGTTCGTGGTTGAATCTTCTCCTCCAGAAACCGTCAACGCAGACAGGACCAAAGATCGCATGCAGAACTTTTCTCTCCAAGAGACCAAGGATATCCTCCTCCGTTTTGAGATTGTCCATGCCTCCGCGCCGTACAGCAGGACTGGGATGATCAAGGTCTTGTATAAGGTCAACTTGGTCCTTCTACTACTCAATTGCCTCTTGAGCCCATAGAAACAGCGATTGGCAAGAGTTACTCTGCGTTTGATCTCGGTACTGATGTTGTTTGTACTGTTTACTGCGGAGCCGAGGTAGACGAAGTCCTTGACTACCTCGAAGTTATAGCTGCCCATTGTGACGCTCTGTCCAAGACGTCGATGTTGTGTGTCCTTTCTTGATGACAGCATATACTTCGTTTTGCCCTCATTCATCGCTAGACCCATTTTAGCCGCCTCCGCCTCAATGCCAGCAAACGCCTCATTGACGGCTCGCTGTGTTCTGCCAATCACGTCAATGTCATCCGCGTATGCTAGCAGTTGTACGGACTTCTGGAAGATCGTGCCTCTAGTGTTGGCGTGTGAGTCTTGCACGATCTTCTCCAGAATGATGTTAAAGAAATCACATGACAGCGCGTCACCTTGTCTAAATCCTTTTTTGACATTGACGGAGCTCTAAAATATTCAATTTCTTATGTTACGATCTTAATTAAGCACACCTTTGCGATGAGTGTGTTTGACTAATTTTGGGACTGTAGATATAAAGCTCCAAGAGACTCCAAGGGGAGTCCTAGTTTATCTGAATGCTGGGAGCGTGCTATAATCATGATGTTGATGTTTTGTTGATGTCTTGTCTTAAGAATAATAGGTGCCATGCGCACCTAGCATTGTAACTTCTGCAACTTATTTGCTATAGTTTCCTGGAGAGTTTTAGGCAACCAAACGATGTCCGTGCATGTGCCGCCATCATTGTGTACAACCAATTTATGATTTTGATAGAAGTCTTGCCGTATAGACGTCTACTGACTCTAATAGCATGCTCTGTGGCGGACTTGATATGTGAATTCCATTTAAGTTGTTTGCCCAGGATTAAATAGCTTCAAGGTTGACTCGTATTCTCCTTGAGAATGACACTAGAACGGTCTTCCACGGATAGACTGGTATAGACTGATGACCATTCCACGACTTCTTGTTGTAAACTTTGCGATCCAAGGCAACGAGCCAGTGGATCGCGTGAGGTAGTCTGAGGCCTATGAAGAGTCAAAGAAAGAAAGTGTCACCTTTGAAGTGCAGTGTTCTAAAATGGTCATCATGATTTTTCCTCCTTCGTCTACGCCCTTTCCAGCTGTCCGACGGAGGACATAACCTTCTGTCCAGTAACGAAAAGCCGAACAAGAAAAGTCAGGCTTCAGGTAGTCAAGACCGCAGCTCCATCCAATTCCAAACGACTTGCTGGTTCATAACTGGTTCAGACTGCCTTGGCATTGTTAGTTACTGAAATTATCATGCAACCAGTTTCTATTCTTAGCTCGCATAATCTTTGTGACATCGCAAATATTTTTAATATCATCCTCAGAACACACTTCATTTGCTTGACTCTGTTCACAAACTTAATCTCATTTCACACATAAATTAACTTGCGACGTATGCACTAAGCGACAGACATCTGAAGGAAAATCTAATTTTATTTTTCTTGATTAATTTGTACGACTTGTATTTACTTTGAAAGATGTCAGAAGAGAAATTTGACAGGAACATATGACAGTCAATTTACTAGGAATCGTTTGAGCAATAGTTGAACTGTCAACTGTAGAGTGACACACAACTGAATGAGGTGACACTAATGACGTCTGTCAGTTGGGTGGAAATCTTATCTAGAGAATAGATTTTTGACGTTTCTATCGAATTGAATAAAATTTTGAACAGTAAATACCTCCTTCATTCTTCTACCAATCAGAGAGCGGTATTCTGATTATTTCGTGAATAGACGTCAAGGGCTCATGAATATCTGTCAAAAAGTCACTTAAGTTCGTCGATGGACTAGGCAATCAGCTGTGAAGTCGACCATCTCTGTAATACTTCATTTCTGATCGTTCAACTATCAACTGTCAGAGTGACACAACTGTCATCTGTCATCTGTCAACTGCCCACCAACGACAGAACTGGTTTGAAGTTGAACTCAGCAGAACGAGAACAATCTGAAAAACTCCTGTCGAGTGACATTTGAATTGTCAACTCTAAGCCTATCAATCAAGAACCAGCTGTCAAAGTAACACAACGAATATGACACTGTCACAAAATCATGTCACCCGGCGACTGCTAGCTAACAATACACTTAAGACTAAACGAAACTGAACGAAAAAAAATATTCTAATTGGACAAAATTTATAACATCTCGTCACAATTTCAATGACAGCTCCGACAGAGAAAGATCTGCTTCCCGCCAAACTTTTAAACCGTATCACTCTTCTTTATCCAACAGTTAACATCGTGTCGGTGTCCTATGGAGCGTTTTGTGGATGGCCATCAGCCAGCTTTCTGATCCTCCAGTCAGAGGAGGACACGCCCCTAACGAATGGACCAATGACGAACGAGCAAGCTTCATGGGTCGGAGCAATGCTCTGTGTCGGCGGCCTGATTGGCAGTATTTTCTTCTCGTGGTTGGCAGAGAAATTCGGAAGGAAAACCGCTCTTCTTTTGGTAGCAGTCCCCGGTCTGGTGAGTATCCCGGTCGACGATTCAAAAGCTCCCTCATGACAGTCTTCCCGCTTTAGTTGAGCTGGCTGCTAATAGTCTTCGCAACGAATGTGAACTTACTGCTGATGTCCAGATTCTTCGGCGGCCTCCAGGGAGGTGGGATATTCTCACTCGTGCCCATTTACGTGACGGAAATCACCGAGGACAGGTAAGAAACGCCTGACACTGACTGAAGAGGAGCGACTCATTGCAGCGACTGTTTTCCGTAGCGTCCGAGGAAAGATGGGATCGTACTTGGTGCTGTCGTGCAACATTGGCATTCTCTTGGCATTCGTTCTGGGCAACTTTTTGTCCTTCAAAGCAGTGCCGCTCGTCTTGGGTCTCCTGCCGCTCATGTTCTTGGTTGGCTTTAGTTTTCTGCCCGAGACTCCACAGCACTTGCTGAAGAACAACAAGGTTAAGGTGAGGATGGAATGATCTGGATTGTAGCACAGTTCAGACTAATGGTACCTGCTGCTTCTGTTTTTCTTTCGAAGGAAGCCGAGAAGGCGCTGAGATTTTTCCGCAACTACCGGCGGATATCACAGGAGCCACCGGTCAAATTCAAAAGCGAAATGGACACCCTCAAGATCAACTTCATTGGAAACGAAAAGTTGGGCGATCAGGACAGCAGCCCGATCACGTGGAGTGATTTTAGTAAGTATGAGTTAAGGGATTGTGGGTGCGTTTGAGGAAAGACCGGTGATCGGATTGGATTTTCTTGGGATTTGGGTTTAAAATGGGTCGGATTTTTCAGTGCGGCCCCAATTTAGGTGGATCGCAGGATCTCTACCGTGAATGTTCTTTTTCTTACACTCGAGAATAAATTGAAATAAATCCACTAAAGGGACGCACTAATTTGGCGCTTCTGGAAACAGACCACCACATTCTTCTACTGTGGATAGGAAAAACCACTCTAGCGTACCACAATGTTTTAAATATTCATCAGGGAATTCAAGAGGTTGGATGAGCTCTCTACCCACTTTTGTGCACACCAATGTGATCGTACTGTCAAGCGTCTTCGCTCCACCCGCTATACCAAACGGAAGAGTGCCTGGCCAACTGTGGAGAATGGCAGTGGGTGTGTTGAAAAAAATGGACGCCATGGGGAAAATCGCGATCCACCCGCAATAGTCGCAAAAACAGACAAATTTCTCTTACTGACTAATACAATGTTAAGCTTATACCTCCACTAATTTAAACACCAAAAAACACCTTCTTCTTTTTTATTTGGCGCTACAGTCCGGGGTGGACCTCGGCCTCAACCAACAAGCCTCTCTAGCTAGCACGGTCTCTAGCTAGCTGTCTTCAGTGTCGCACGCCAAGTTAGTTGAAGTCTTTCTCCACCTGTGTGCGCCACCTTAAGTGCGGGCGTCCTCTGTTGCGTTGTCCCACGGGTTCGGAGTCGAAGACTCTCCGGGCCGGAGCTGAGTTGTCCATATGCTCTACATGGACTAGCCATCTTAGGCGTTGGATCCGAAGACGCCTGACTAGACTCATGTCGCTGTACAGCCCGTACAGTTCGTGGTTGAATCTTCTCCTCCAGAAACCGTCAACGCAGACAGGACCAAAGATCGCATGCAGAACTTTTCTCTCCAAGAGACCAAGGATATCCTCCTCCGTTTTGAGATTGTCCATGCCTCCGCGCCGTACAGCAGGACTGGGACGATCAAGGTCTTGTATAAGGTCAACTTGGTCCTTCTACTACTCAATTGCCTCTTGAGCCCATAGAAACAGCGGTTGGCAAGAGTTACTCTGCGTTTGATCTCGGTACTGATGTTGTTTGTACTGTTTACTGCGGAGCCGAGGTAGACGAAGTCCTTGACTACCTCGAAGTTATAGCTGCCCATTGTGACGCTCTGTCCAAGACGTCGATGTTGTGTGTCCTTTCTTGATGACAGCATATCACTCCAACTCCAATTCACCCGTACTAAAAAAATAATAATCAACTGATGCCATGTCCCCGACAGGTATCGAGAGCTACCGACTATTTTCTATGAGATCGACCTTTCTTATTCTTATTACACGGATTACCTATCCGTCCGCGGTGCCTGTCAATATATATAAAAGCTCCCGTGCAGATCATTCCAACAGGGGCAACGCTATTTTGCACGGTGTTCGAGGATTGCCTTTACCTCGCTCAAGGAATGAGGTTTGTTTGAATGAGATTATGTTGCCGCACCCAATTTTGTAGCATGCTACATAAGGATTCGCGCTTCAGCTACCATCTGCGACGCTTACTATTGCTCAACTTGCCAGAAAACTGGGAATTGATCAACTTCGGAGTTGGTCTCAAATCATAATTTAACCGAAGAGTTGAAGATTGGTTTTGTTCACTATTAGAAGTTGTCCAACAAGGGCAACCCTACCCTACGCTTACTATTGCTCAACTTGCCAGAAAACTGGGAGTTGATCAACTTCGGAGTTCGTCTCAACTCATAATTTACCGAAGAGTTTGGTGGATTGGTTTTGTTCACTATTAGAAGTTGTCCAACTATCAGTTTTTAAATTTCCTCTAGGATAGTTTTGACAATTCACACATTCATTGTCATTTTCAACTTTGAATTTACGGTGTGTGCTGTTCGTGTGCGCTGACAAGGAGAATTGAATGCGAAAGTATTCAGCAGACATAGTGTCTGGATATCCCTATCCTCCATTATATCTGGTTTTCAGTTGCTGCTGGCTATATTATGCAGGACATCCCATGCAGGACACTAACAAAGTCGAGTTCGAGCACATAACACGATTGGTCAATGTATAATTGTCCTCAATTCAATTCTGTTAACAAATGAAAAATAATCCAAAAACTCCGCTTAAACGAAACTTTCGGTTATATGCAACAAGAATTTATCACGGTGCAACGAAGTTTCCTATATCCGAACATCGTTTATATGAAAACGCCGCTTTTTTGCAACACATTTTCGGAGCCGACTGTACTTCATTATTTAAAATCAAATCGAGGACCAGTTTCTTTTCTGGTTGCACGGCAATGAATCCTGTATGACTTCTGTAGCCATTATTTTTGTCCGCTTTGAGAGACGTAAGCAATAAATGACACTCACAATCATCCCAGGCAGGCAACTACGAGAATGCAAGAAAAGAGAAAGAGAGAGAGAGAGCAATATCCCTGATTTCATCCCTTCTTCTTCTGCTATTTCCGTAGTTTGAAGAAATGAGGAGTTGACAAACTCACGAGTTGTAAATTGAAAGTTGAAACAATAAAATTTGAGCGAAGGAAATCAAATCCAGAAGTTGAATAGAAAAATCAGAAAGTTGAGTTTAGGTTATGTTAGGTTAGGTTGAAGTGGCTGACTGCAGCAGACACACTTAGGCCAAACATAGGCCCATTGTGTTACCACGCGGATCTTAGGCTACCTATTCCGCAAACCAATTTGTGCTCTTGTTAAAGCGAAGAAGAGGGCTGATTTTAATGCTGTTCAGTTCAGCCAGATTTGAAAAGAAAAGGGCCCTCAGAAGTCTGAATCTGCGGGATGAGAGAGCATTGCAATTACATAGCGAGTGTTCGATGGCTTCTTTCTCATCCTCCTCCAAGCAGCTTCTACAGAAATCATTACCGGGAAGGCCTAGTCTAGAGGCGTGAGTTCCGATGGCACAATGCCCTGTTAGAACGCCAATAAGAGATCTGAGCGGGCCTGCTTAATCTGATCAAGCTAAGCAATCGCTTGGGACCGATCTTAGGCCGTAGTTGCTTGGAAATGAGGCATCCTGTGCCAGATATCCATCTTCGGTTTGTTTGAACAAGGGTTTCAAGCATTAGCAGATGTTTTATAGTAGCGATAGGCATGGAGGGTGGGTCTCCACGCAGAAAGAGCACGGAGTTTATGCCCTTTCTAGAGAGTTCGTCCGCTTTGCAATTCTCTGGAATGTCACGGTGTCCCGGCACCCACATCAGTTGGATGCTAAAATACTTGGCCATCTCGTTAAGAGATAGGCGGCAATTAAGGGAAATCTTGGAATTAAAGGTGACTGAATTCAGAGATTTGATCGCTGTCTGGCACAGCGATGACGAACAGATGACGATATCTGTGCGCGATATTACATTTTTTTCAGACAGGACAGGGCTTCCATAATCTCTTTAGTTTCAGCCTGAAAGATGCTACAGTAATTAGATAGTCGGAAAGATAGCTGTATACTTAGATCCTTGGAATAGACACCAGCACCCACACCTACATCCATCTTCGATCCATCTGTGAGTCGCAGTGGACCTTCCAGCGTCTGGTGTTCAGACACCCAGTAGGATCTGGGCAGTATGCTGGTTGAGAAATTCTTTTCGAAGAGGAAGAGGTAGAGTGAGGTCTGTATCTATGGGCATAGAGGCATACCTGCGTAGGATCATTGAATGTCCAGACTGCAGTTTTTCCAGCTGCTCAGCGATCTTAATCTAATCGCCGTGCTAGCTGCTGTCTGTCTGCCAATTAGTTCTATTGGTGGCAGGTTGAGGAGTATGTTTAATGCTTCGGAGGAGGTAGTCCTTAGCGCTCCGCTAATGCATACGCATCCCATCCTCTGCACTCTATCGAGTGGGGTGATGTTGATTCTCTTGTCGAGTGCGGTCCACCAGTATGGGTCTGCCTACCGATATAAATAGCCAGTGAACCATTCGGGGTTGCAGTCCCCGTTAGCACGCAATGGCCCTTTTACAGAAGTAGAGAGCCGTTGAGGCCTTTTTGACACCTCTTCTTCTTTATTTATTTGGCGCTACAATCCGGGGTGGACCTGTGCGTCAACCAACAAGCCTCTCCAGCTAGCACAGTCTCTGGCTAGCTGTCTCCAGTGTCGCACGCCAAGTTGGTTGAGGTCCTTCTCCACCTGGGTGCGTCACCTTCGGGCGTCCTCTGTTGCGTTGTCCCACGGGTTCGGAGTCGAAGACTCTTCGGGCCGGAGCTGAGTTGTCCATACGCTCTACATGGCCTAGCCATCTTAGGCGTTGGATCCGAAGCCTTCTTGACACGTTCCTGGATATTTAGCTTCCAGCTTAAATTCGTGTCTAGTATAAGGCCTAAGAATTTAAGGGGTCCCGCATAGTGTGGGAGGGTCAAAGTTTTGAATTTTATACTTCCTAGTAAAGAGGACTAGATCTGTTTTTTGCGGATTGACACCTAGGCCGCATTCGCTAGTCCATTTCACTAGCTTGGATAGGGCAGATTGCATAATATCCCTGATCGAGGATAAATATTTCCCAGATACAGCTATGGCAATGTCATCTGCATAGGCAATCTCCTTACACCCAGACCCTTCTAGTTTCACAAGTAGTTCGTTGGCCACAATGTTCCACAGTAGAGGGGAGAGTACACCACCCTGCGGTGTACCTCTGTTCACAGATTTACGGATCACCAAGCTTTGAGCTTATCACTCTGTTATTGAGAAGCCGGTGGATGAAAGTCACTATAGGCTTTTCGATCCAAAGTCTGTTGACTGCTGAGGTTATAGCGTGAGGTTCTGTGTTATTAAAGGCTCCCTCGATATCGACACAGGCAGTGAGAGTAAATTCCTTGAAATCGAGAGCTCTTCTATAGTGCCAACAAGTGAGTGCAGGGCTGTTTCCAAAGGTTTGCCCACTTGTTGTAAGCATATTGAGAGATCGAAAGTTTGTCTGTGACTAAGTGTCGGATGAATACATCGAGACATTTTTCCAAGGTCTTTATAAGAAAGGAGGATAGCCTTATAGGCCTAAAATTCTTTGGGTTGACATGTGAGCATTTTCCAGTTTTGGGTATGAAGACGACAGTGGTCGTGCGCCAAGTTGCGGGTACGTGGCGTAGATCTAAACACCCTTGAAAGATTTTGACCAGCCAGGTCGAGATTAGGTCTGCAACTTGTTGCAGTTCTGCCGGAAAAAATGCCATCAGGTCCTGCCATCTTGTAGGGCTTAAAGGAGTCGATGGCCCACAGGACTGTGTTTTTGGTCACCTTCAGGGAGCTGAGCTGGGGGTGGTGTTGACTGTTGAGTGTGAACAAAATTACCCTAAGGACTTCTTCATCCGCTTTTGAGATTGTCCATGCCTCCGCGCGGTACAGCAGGCCATGGATAATCAGTGCTTTATATAAGCTGGGTCCTTCGAGAAACGGCTCTATTACTCAATTGCCTCTTGAGCCCATAAAAACAACGGTTGGCAAGAGCTACTCTTGCGTTTGATCTCGGTACTGATGTTGTTTCTCCCGTCCAGGATCTAAGTGGGCAACAACTGCTACAGTGGTGGCCAGAAATGAAGTATTACTGAGATGCCCGTCTTTTACCTCTCTTGTCCCTTAACATTTTTGACAACTGTTTTTTATAACGTGTTCATAAACCACAAAGACCAGAGGACGGCATTTACGTTATTTCGTGAATAACCGTCAAAAATTCATGAATATCTGTCAAAAGAGCACTCAAATTCGTCGATGGACTAGGGGGCAATCAGCTGTGAAGTCGGCTATCTCTGCAATACACCTAATTCTGTTCTTACACGGTGGATTGGTTGCAGGAAAAACCGTGTAAAAAAAGACATTGATCGTATGCAAAAATAGGTGATTGGTTCCTAATCTCTAAAACCTATTAAAATTAGTGAAAAACGAGGATTTTTTAAGAACAAGTATTCATGTTTATTTTATTAAATCACATATATAATGTTTATTTTTACAAGCATAATTATTAGGGATAAAAAAGATTTGCACTCTAATCTTAAAAATAATATAAATTAAATGTATGGCAAGTTCAGGAACTAAAAATAATTATGTTAAACAGCTATGTTGTTAACGAAAAGAATTTTAAAAGCAAAAAAATAAAAAAATAAAAGTGATAATCATAAATACAGGAACATAAATTTATTTGCGATTCGAAGCAAGCGAATGCGAATATTTTTCCCCTAAATTTGTACTATTTACATTTGCTTTGACCAGTAAATTTGCTTGTACGCGGAAAAGGGGAATTCCCTTAAATTTGTGATATGAACATACACATCCTCACAAAATTATTCGCACAAAGACTTTACAGCCGAATTTATTTAATATTTTCTATGTACAACTTAAAAAGTAACTATTTTTTTGAATTATACATCTGCTCTATATATTCAGTAGTCATATTCAAGGTTCAAACTGATGTTATCAACCCTAAGGGTAAAGAAAGCAGACACAAAACTATCCACACAAACTCAAGCGTTGTGTTATAATAACCGCTCATTCTGTTGAATGCTGTGATCGAGGCAACAGCAGAAGGATAAAGGATATTTCTGAGAAAATAAAATAAAAAAAACGAAAAAGGAGCAAAATGGGACGAAAAAAATTTCTATAGAAGAGCGAAAGGTTATTTTAAAGTTAGTTTGCGAAGGCAAAACGTACCGAAAGACTGGTGAACTTGTTGGAAGATTCTATACCGTAGTTAGGGATGTTGTCCATAAGTTCAGAAATGAGGGTTGTTTAGAAAATAAGAAAGGTAGGGGTCGAACAAAAATATTATCGGAGGCAAATGAGAGTCATATTGTCAAGAAAATCAAGAAAAACCCTAAGACGCCAGTCAAATTATTGACCGCAGAGATGTCAGGAGTCATTTAGAAACCACTCTCTGTGAAACAGTAAGGCGGACTTTAAGGTCAAATAAGGGTTTGCACGTCGCAAACCCTTTATTTGCAAAGTTAACAAAGAAAAAAGACTCGCGTTCGCCAAAGAGTATGTTAACAAGACTCTAAACTTTTGGAACACCGTTATTTTTAGTGACGAAAGCAAGTTTAACTTGTTTGGCAATGGTGAGAAGCAAAGAATTTGGCGAAAACCAAATACTGAGCTGAATGGATTAGCTTCATTCAGCTCAGTATTTGGTTTTCAAGCGACGGTGAAACATGGCGGTGGTAATATCATGACGTGGGGGTGTAAGTCTGCGCGGGGAGTTGGTCAAATGGAGTTCATCGACTATTGAATGAACCAATAAGACCACCTCGACATCCTAAAAAGAAATTTGCATCAAAGCGCTACTAAAATGGGTCTAGGGTCAAATTATGTCTTTCAACAAGACAACGACCCAAAGCGCACTGCTCACAATGTCAAAATGTGGCTGCTTTTCAATGATCGCTCGCAGCCTCCACAGTCACCCGACGTCAACCCCATTGAACATTTGTGGGCTGAGCTTGAAAAAAATATTCGAAATCGAGCTATCAGCAGCAAAGCTTCTCTTAGAGATGCTCTACAACGAGAATGGGAACTTTTACGCCCAGATTTTTGCAAGTCGGGAGTATGTCAAAACGACTAAGAGCCGTTATTGATGCTAAGGGTGGTGCAACAAGATACTGATGTGCCACTCACCCACTTTATTTTATGTATTTTTTCATATTTTTATTCTTGTGCGAATAATTTTGTGTTAAGTTTAATTGAAGTCAATTTCCTTATTTTCGTTTTTGCCTACTTGGATTTATTAATATTTGATATTTTTGTATTAATTTTTAATCTTTTACTAATTCCATTTTTTTTTTAATTTTATTGAATTAATTTTTCACGACTAAGCTAGTGGAATTTAGCTCATTTCGTTAAATGAAGTCTTGTGCGAATAATTTTGTGAGGATGTGTACTTCGCAAAAATTAAATTTGACAAAAAAAATTTAAGCACATGTAAGCTACGTTATTAAAACAACTTTCCTTTATTTTAAATTATAATTTATTTATTTACAAATTAGGTGCACTCCTTGTGACTTCCTACTTTACAATGAATCAATTCTATCTAACCTTTTACTGGCAGCATTTTTTTCTCTCTTTTGATTTCTGTGTATTGTGTTTATTTCATTTTTTTTTTATTTATTTATCTAAAATCTACAAATTACATATGTATTAACAGATTTTGTGAAGTGTTTTATAATTGTACAATATATTAAATATAAGTTAATACTTTATTTCAAAACTCAATACATTTTAAAAAGTAAAAAGGCTTAAAAGGTTGCTTTTAAAGTGCTGTCTAGTATGGGAGAGGTCCAAATGTTGTGAATGTTCGTTAAAAAGACGAATTATTCTTGTTAATGGTTCGTTTTAACCATAGTCTGTGCTATGAAACCTTTCAAATAAAAAATCCCAAGTACGGAGTGACCTTGAAGGCATATGAAATTGAATCTCAGATACGACACATGAACATTTTATATGATTGCAGAGTATATCCCTGACAAATATAACATCGTGGATAATGCGTCTAGTTGATAGAGACTTAATACCAAGCAGTTGGCACTAGCTTTGTAGCTAGGATGAAAATTCCAGTGCATTTTAAAGAAGATTTACTTGGTGAATCGCTTTATATAGCATATTCAAGGAAAGATCGGACTAGGGAAATATACAGTGCTAATAAGGCAAATGGATCAGTAAATCCTTTAGTATTACGTTTGATGAAGCCGACTGCTGAGTTGGCTTTTGCTAAAATATGAGAGATATGATTGAAATCTTTGACACTGCTTACAGTCGAAAGATATGAATTACCAATTGAATAATTACAAACAAGTAACAAGTTGGCTGGGTCCTTCTCCACCTGGGTGTGCCACCTTAAACGCGGGCGTCCTCTGTTGCGTTGTCCCACGGGATCGGAGTCGAAGACTCTTCGGGCCGGAGCTGAGTTGTCCATACGCTCTACTTGGCCTAGCCGTCTTAGGCGTTGGATCCGAAGACGTCTGACTAGACTCACGTCGCTGTACAGCTCGCACAGTTCGTGGTTGAATCTTCTCCTCCAGAAACCGTCAACGCAAACAGGACCAAAGATCGCACGCAAAGCTTTTCTCTCACAGAAACCAAGGACTTCCTCATCCGCATTTGAGATTGTCCATGCCTCCGCGCCGTACAGCGGGACTGAGATGATCAGGGTCTTGTATAAAGTCAGCTTGGACCTTCGAGAGATGGCTCTACTGCTCAATCGCCTCTAGAGATCATAGAAACAGCGATTGGCAAGAGTAAGTCTGCGTTTAATCTCGGTACTGGTGTTGTTCGTACTGTTCACTTGCGAGCCGAGGTAGACGAAGTCCTTCACTACCTCGAAGTTAGAGCAGCCTATGGTGACGTTTTGGCCAAGTCGTCGATGTTGTCCGATGCGTCCTTTCTCGATGAAATTGGATTTGAAAAGCTGATTTCGTAAAAGAGATATAATTGCATTTACTTAAGTTAAGACCAAGTTCATTATTTACACACCAATCAAAGAGGTTGTTTACATCTGATTGAAGCATGATACAGTCATTAACATTTCGAATTGTTTTGAATATTTTCATGTCGTTAGCATATAGCAAACATCTACTGTGTTTAACTGAGGGAGTAATATCGTTAATGAATATTATAAATAATAAAGGGCCAAAGTGACTACCTTGCGGTACACCCGCCAAACATTGAATTAGCTTTGATAAGGAATTACCAATCTTAACTCTTAGGGTTCTATTTTGGACGAAGGAAGATATCCAATTTAGAAAATTGGAATGGAACCCAAACGCTGTGAGTTTGTTTATTAAAAGCGAGTGGTTGACGGAATCAAACGCTTTACTGAAATCAGTGTAAATTGCATCAAACTGTTTCTTGTTTTCAATCTCATTTATCACGAAAGAAGAATAAATTGATAGGTTAGTAGAAGTCGATCGTCCAGATATGAAACCGTGCTGCGCTTCCTCCGCTTCCTTCCGCTCTTTGATTAAGAATTCAGTCTTATTCTTGACTATACATTCAAATAATTTTGGAATTGCCGAGAGTTTGCAATTTTATGTTTAGAATTATTATAAGCTATATTTTGTACATTGTTCCTAGAATTGCCACACACAAAAAAATTTAAATCGTGCTAAATGGAATAAAATCGTGTACAAAAATTAACAAACCGTGTTATATCAAAACCGTGTAAAAACAGAATTAGGTGTACTACATTTCTGATTCATAAGTCCAGATTTTCGAACAGACCCCATTCTTTTCTTTCAAATGCCAGGTTCTCTTTATAATTCAACTGTTTTGCTGTTAACTTTAAGTTCTATTGCGATTTTTATATACGTCCATCCTGGGTACAATAAGTGACACTAGATAATATTTTTTCCTTACAACAGAAATGATATTAGATTTAAAAATAACAGAAACATGGCCAGCATTAAAAACAAATTGATTTTTCTTTAACTCTTGGAAAGTAAATACAAGGGCTCCTCCGGTAGTTTATTTCCTTTTCTTTAAAAATACCAACCGTTGGTAATTCCATTGTTCCGGAAATATTCCCTCGCTTAAACAAGGATTTAATGTGCCAACGAAAATGTCTAGCTGGACCTTCATCGCTGTATTTGAACCCCGATTTGGTACGCCCCCAGGACCAGAGCCTTTTTGATCTTCTTCCTCTCCACTGCAAATGTCTATCCCTGTCACGCCTAACTCCGTTGGTATTTTCTTCGTCCCTTATGACGAGCTGATCGAAGTTCCTTAGAGTCGTCGCTTCACCAAAATGTTGGTTTTGTGTCCCCGTAGGAGCTTTTGATATGTCACAGGGAGCGTGCAGTGAAGACTGAAGACCCTGATTAGGGGTGATCTTTACGCATCTCCTCTCCCTCCATTAAACGACATGCATGCAGTGACTTTCAGTTTCAGACGCAAGTTCAGTTTAATTCGATTATTCTTACAGACTTTACTAAATTAACTAAATAACATTGTGAACTAGTTCACTTAGTTCACCGGTTAGAGATGGTCCGCCATTTGCTTTAAACAACCTTTTCCGAATGACACGCTCACCATCACAAGGTCTCCTCGAACAGAGCTCCCTTCTAACCAAAACATAATTTCCACTTGCAGATAATCGCATCGCCCGCAAGGCCTTCATAATTGGCATCGCCTTGATGGCATTGAATCAGTTCTGCGGCTGCTTCGCCATGATCAACTACACCGCCTCCATCTTCAAGCAGTCCGGGTCCAGTTTGTCGCCCAATCTCTCAGCCATCATCATCGGTGTCATCCAACTGCTGGGAGCCTACATATCCACAGCGCTCGTGGAGCGAGCTGGACGCAAGGTAAATACAAATCCCTATCCGGTCCATTTTCCACCCAGTCACCAACGTTCTCCGAACAGCTCCTCATCACAGTGTCAGCAATCGGAACTGGAATCGGTCTGTTTTGCCTCGGACTGTACACCTATCTCAACGACCAGGGCTACAACTTGGAGGGCTTCAGCTGGGTGCCGTTGGTGAGCTTCTCGTTCGCCATATGCATTGCCTCCGTGGGCGTGCTGACGCTTCCATTCCTGGTGACGTCCGAAATTATGCCGCCGAAGATCCGGAACCTCGGATGCATGATTTGCATGCTGATCCTCTGGATATTTGCGTTTCTTATGCTTAAGGTAAGCAGGGGGCGGGGATAGGGTCTGGGGTGGTGGAGAGGTGTTCATGCGTTTCTTTCACAGTATCTGCCGGTGTTGACGCACACCTTTGGAATGCACGGCGCAATGTTTTTCTTCGCAACTTGCTGCTTTGCCGGAGCTGTGTTCGTCGCAGCGGTTGTGCCCGAGACGAAGGGCAAGAGCATAGAGGCTATCATGCGGATGCTGTGAGAGAAGGAGAGAGCTTCAGTCGACTTTTGTGTATATACGATATGATATATATATTTTTATACATTTAATAAATAATAAACGAATCTCGAAGATAATCTAGGGGCTTTTGATTTGTATGGTTGTTCGGGGACAAGGCCAAGGAGGCTCCTAAAGGGGGTTCGTCCCAGCTTCCAACGAATGGTTTTAGATCTTATAAGGAGACTGCGAAAAACATTGCCATATCCTGGGGCAAGGGTGGAAGCCTTGAAGACCTGGACTATGCGGACGACATCTGCCTACTGTCCAACAAACATACCCGTTCAGCTTTCCAAATAAAGGCAGTTAGTCACTGCAGGACAAGCTGGCCTAAGAATCAACGTCGCGAATACAAAGATGATGTATATCGACACCAACGTTTGTCCCAACTCTTAGATCTGCGGCTCTAACGTCGGAGGAGTGGACGTTTGCATGATCACTTTAAATGGCAACTCAGCAGCTGATACACGAAACTGAATATTAAGTGGGTGGCTTATGCATGAAAGAGCGAAAGGGCCCAGAGGGCGCTCAGTTTAGTTCACACCTGTTTATTGAACTAGTTCGTTCTTTTAGTTCATTTCGTTCAATGTATTTCACTTCTTCTTCTTTATTTGGCGCTACAGTCCGGGGTGGACCTAGGCCTCAACCAAAATGCCTCTCCAGCTAGCACGGTTTCTGGCTAGCTGTCTCCAACTGCGCACACCAAGTGGTTGAGGTCCTTTTCCATTTGGGTGCGCCACCTTAAACGCGGGCGTCCTCTGTTGCGTTGTCGCACGGGTTCGGAGTCCAAGACTCTTCGGGCCGGAGCTGAGTTGTCCATACGCTCTACATGGCCTAGCCATTTAAGGCGTTGTATCCGAAGACGCCTGACTAGACTCATGTCGATCTACAGCCCGTACAGTTCGTGGTTGAATCTTCTCCTCCAGAAACCGTCAACGCAAACAGGACCAAAGATCGCACGCAGAGCTTTTCTCTCGAGGATACCAAGGACTTCCTCATCCGCTTTTGAGATTATCCATGCCTCCGCGCCGTACAGCGGGACTGAGATGATCTGGGTCTTGTATAAAGTCAGCTTGGACCTTCGAGAGATGGCTAGAGATCATAGAAACAGCGATTGGCAAGAGTAAGTCTGCGTTTAATCTCGGTACTGGTGTCGTTCGTACTGTTCACTTGCGAGCCAAGGTAGACGAAGTCCTTCACTACCTCGAAGTTATAGCTGCCTATGGTGACGTTTTGGCCAAGTCGTCGATGTTGTGCGTCCTTTCTCGATGACAGCATATACTTCGTTTTGCCCTCGTTCACCGTTAAACCCATTTTTGCCAGCAAACGCTCGCTGTGTTCTGCCAATCACGTCAATGTCATCCGCGTATGCTAGCAGTTGTACGGACTTCTGGAAGTTCGTGCCTCTAGTGTTGGCGTGTGAGTCTTGCACGATCTTCTCCAGGATGAAGAGAAGTGACATGACAGCGCCTCAACTTGTCTAAAACCTTTTTTGACATTGAAGGTCTCAGTGAGTTCGTTACAGACCTTGATGAAGCAGTGAGAATTCTCCATCGTCATCCTGCACAACTTGACGAGTTTGACAGGAATGTCAAAACTAGACATGGCGTTGTATAGTTCGTCCCTATGCACGCTGTCATATGCGGCCTTGAAATCGACGAATAGGTGGTGGGTGTCGATTTGCATTTCTTGGGTCTTTTCGAGGATCTGTCGTAGTGTGAAAATCTGGTCGATGGTGGACTTCCCTGGCCTGGAGCCACACTGATATGGACCTATCAGGTTATTTATAAACGGCTTCAGGCGAGTAGACAAAACAGCAGATAAGATCTTGTATGCGATGTTCAGGAGACTTATCCCTCGGTAGTTGGCGCAGTTGAAGGGGTCTCCTTTCTTGTGGATCGGGCAAACGATACTGAGGTTCCACTCGTAGGGCGTGCTTTCCTCCGACCAGATCTTACAGATGAGCTGGTGCATGCGCCCGAGTAGATCATCTCCAGCTGCCTTAAAGATTTCAGCGGACAATCCGTCCGCACCGGCAGCTTTGTTGGACTTCAGTCTTGATATTGCTATTTTGGCCTCGTCTAAGTCGGGGGGACGGAATTCTCGTCGATTATACGATATAAGTGGAATACTTTGCCTGACAGCGGTATTGGTGACAACATCACCGTTTAGCAGTCAGTCTATTGTCGTATCTACCCTAGGTGACATAATGTCGTTGTAGACCTCAGTTCATTTCCTTTTAGACCTGTAATCTGAGTAAGATTGGAAGCAGCAGGGTTTTTGACAAGATCATTTTTTTTGTGGGACTGAATGTACATGAAGCTCAGGGAAGACGGAGCAAAACATAGACCTTTCCTTGGGCCAGCCTTGTGCTACATAGCAAGTGTTCAATGGTTTTTTCCTCAGCTACTTACTACTACGTATCAGGCTAACGACCCATGCAGGGTCCGAGTCTGAGCGATAGCTGCTTTCCATTCCTGACGGTCATGGGCACGCTGCTTCCAGTCATCATGACCAAGCTGTCTTGCATCCGCGATTACTTGGTCTTTATACCGGAGATTTGGTCTTCCCCTCCTTCTCGAACCAGGAGGCTCGGATTCGAAGGCCCTCTTATCTAGAGCATCGTTGTCCATGCGCTCAGTTTGGCCGGACCAGTGCAGTCGACGGATCTTTGCCTTCCGGACTACATCCCCATCCTGGTACAGCTCGTAGAGTTTGCGGTTGGGTCTTCTCCTCCATTCGCCTTCCTCGCAGACGGGACCATATATCCAAGGTAGAATTTTCTTTCGAAGGCACCAAGAATCAGTTCCGCAGTTTTGCTTATCGTCCAGCTTTCGGCCCCATATAGCAGGACTGGCAGAATAAGGGTTTTGCAGAGCATGACCTTAGTCCTTCGAGTCAGGAGTTTTGACAAACCGAAGTAACACCGGTTGCCAAAGGCGGTTCTACGTCGGATCTCCACAGTGATGGCGTTTGTGGAGTTTACGTTTGCCCCGAGGTAGACAAACTCCTTTAATACCTCGAAATTGTAGCTCGTTTTTTGGTCGACAGCATAGACTTAGTTTTATCTTCATTGACCTTATGACCAGCTAGCTTCGCCTCTTCTTCAATTGCCGTAAATGCCTCCACTACGGCACTTTAGGAACGCGCGGTGATGTCGATGTTGTCTGCATATCCCAGCCAACTGCTGGGACTGACTTGTAGAATATAGTGCCTTCCGTGTTTACAGGCGCCCGCTGCACTATCTTCTCCAGTACCGAATGGAAAAAATCACACGACAGTGCATCTCCTTGCCGAAATCCGGTGCAGGGTTCAGACGGCTCGGAAGTCCTCTAGCCGAACTGCACGGTGCATCACACACAACCGGATCAGTTTTCCCGGGATCCCGAATTCGGCCATCGCACCAAATAACTCCTTGCGATGAATGCTGTCGTATACGGCTGTAAAATCGATAAGGAGGTGGTGCGTATCGATTTGAAACTCGCTGGTCTTTTACAGGATTTGCCTTAGTGTGAAGATTTGGTCTGTTGCCGATTTGCTGGTCCGATTTGTGCGGTGCAAAACGACTTTAGACGTTCACACAGTACGCTGGAGAGAATCTTGTAGGCGACGTTGAACAGGGATATACCTCAAAAGTTGTTGCGGGAGGTAGGATCGCCTGTTTTGTGGATGGGGCATATGGAGCTGGTATTCCAGTCGTCGGGCAAATTCTACAGATGATCTGGTGCATGCTCTTTACCAGAACATCGCCACCGACCTTGAAGAGCTCTGATGTTGGGCCATCTGAGCCTGCGACTTTGTTGTTCTTCAGCTTTTTAGAAGCCTAGTCTAGAGGCGTGAATTCCAATGCCACATTGCCCTGTAGCAACGCCAGTGAGAGTTCTAAGATATGTCCTGCTCAATCTATTCTAGGTAAGCTATCGCCTAGGGTCGAGCGTAGGCCAGAGTTATTTGGTTATGAAGCATCCTTTGCCAGTTAATCATCTGCGATTCATTTGAGTTAGTGTTCCTAGCTTTAGCAGATGTTTAAAAGCAACAGAGCTTGTACCCTTTCTAGTGATTTCGTCTCTCCTCCACGCCACCTTGTACGTGGGCGCCCTCTGTTGCGTTGCCCCACGGAGCTAAGTTGTCTAAGCCTTTGTGTACATTGTTGCAGACTCTTTTGTGTGTTTTCCTGCTTATATACGTGTAAGGCCGTAATGGCCTTCCTTACTTCTTCTTCTGTGTTGAACTTCCAGTTTAGTCTATTGTCCAGCTAAACGCCGAGCCATTGCGTAATTTTCATTGATGATCTATGGATGGATACGAATACAACAATATAGCGTCGTACAAGCTTTGCTGACGCGGTCCTGGATGTTCGGTTTTTAGCTTTCGTCTAAAATGAGGCCAGGAATTTGGCACTGTTGCTTGGTTTTAGGGCTCCGTTACTAAATTTCCTTTTGAGCCGAAGAAAAAGACAGCGATTGACAAGACTTGTTCTGCGCTTGACGTTTAGAAAATTTGGAGCTGAGGTAGACGAAGTCCTTCACTACCTTGAAGTTATAGCTAAATACAGTGTCGGCGATGTTCTGCGCCCTGTCTTGATGGACGTTTTACCGCCAGACCCACTTCAGCCGCTTCCATTGGAATGCCAACAAACGCCTTATTGACGGATCGCTGTGTTCGGCACGTCACGTCAAAGTCGTCCGTGTGGAACTGTGTAAGGTTCTGCAAGATCGTGTTTAACATTCCATCAAATCTTGATAAAACCCTCGTTCCACTCAGCTTGCCTTGTTATCCTTACTCATTGTTTCCACATCATTTTGTTCATTTCAACAGTATTCCAAATCTTGCATCAGTCTTCACCTTGACCTTTGGGAAATTTCCGTTCGCTCTATTCAAGCACTCGCTGCACTCGTTTCCACTCGGATTTTGCTTGTAACTGTGCTTGACAATGGGCTTTCATTGTATTTCATGTTTGTTTAGAAAAAGATTTCGAGAGCAAACACAGACCTGAGCTGCTGCTTAAGCGATAAGGCAAGGTACCTTTATTGTCGTAGTTATTGTGTTGACAGGAAATTTGAGAATAACTGCCAGTGGTTGTCTCCCAGTTCATTCAGAGGCCAACTGTCTACTGACTTCTGTCTAACCACCAAAAAGTTTCATTTGGCAACAACTGTAAAATAAAATCATATCTGCCGCGAATATGCTCAAGCAGCTGCTGAACATTGACCGACACATCCCACACGGGGAATGCTTACAGTTCCGTATCTGCGAGATGCTCATTGAACCGAGTCAACAACCGTTGGACGCGCTATTCACACACAACACAAATGGCACCGCGTCACACGATTTGCAAATCAAACTGAAAACCCGCCCGTCATCAGGCCAACTTAGACGGATGCTCTGTTCGCCGTAAATCATATCTACCTCAACACACGCCGAGTCGATCTAAATGAGAGTAGATTAGCGACGACTGTATCCCCCAACGGGTTGCGTCCACAATGATGCTCCCAAAAAAGATTTACGAGCGCGGTGTTTGCAATTAGGCGAGAGATTGTTTCAGCCGCACGCTAAACTCAGTTACAGTTGTTAGACAGACACTTCGTGCTGGCGAAGGCACACTTTGCCCGGGCGACAAGTTGAGTTTTTGTAGTTCAGCCTTGTGACAAGTGCAAAGATGTTCGGTCTGAGGATTCGCAATCCCAACAGCGTCTTCCACGAGAGCAATCTGCGCCAGCTGGCCGCTACACTGACAGGTAAGCGCGATCGTGGTCGCATTCGTTTGATTCGATCTTAGAAGATGTCCATTTTGCAGTCAACATAATCGCGTATACTCATGGCATCGCTCTGGGATGGGTGGCGCCGCTGCTGTTGAAGCTTCAGTCGACGGACTCGCCGTTGATGTTTGACGTGTCCGTGGAGGAAGTCTCTTGGATTGGGTCGCTGCTCAGCGTGGGAGGCATGATCGGAAACGTGAGCTTTGGCATTCTGCTGGACATGATCGGACGGAAGAAGTGCATTTATCTGCTGGCTCTGCCTCATATCGTAAGTTAGACGTTTGGTTTGTTCGTGTTATCGCGCGAGAGAGTGATTAGCTGGCAAATAGTTGTGGTGAAACAGTGGCATTGGTAAACACCTATCACGCCACTTAGCTGAGGCAGTGAATGGCGTTGTAGTTATCTTCAAGGCAATCGCTGTAAGTTCTGCCTTCTTTTGGCGCGTGGCTTTCCTTTTTTGTGATGTAGCGGGTGTCTGACTGACCTTTAAGTGGTGGGAGTCTGTAGTTGCGGCGGGATTCAATGCTTTCTGTTCCTTAAAAATTTAAGTCCTTGCGGTGATATGTATCGGGCTGGGGATCACCGTGCAACCTTCAATCGCAACCAGATCAGAGGTCCTTTATTTTCTTAAATTCGAATTTCGCTTGGTTCACATTGACACTCTGGTGGTTGCGGTTATAAAGGGCGCATAAATTACGGACTCCAGATACAAATCCTTCGAAATACTTGCATTGAATGGAATAGGAAAAAAAAGGACGAACTGCTTTCTGTCCCATGAACAACAGTTCGTCCTTGAATGGAAATTCGGGACGAACTGGCCCATGAACAGCAGTTCGTCCTGATTTTCCATTTAATACACTTTCCAATCAATGGTCCATTGACCAAGTAAATAGGGTTTTATTTTACAGACTTGTCAGGATGACAGCTTCATCTAGTCGGTGCGGCTACCTACTCCTGTTGCATCAACATTTCGTAGCCATAGAGCTGTTAACACAGATACACAAAGAAAACAAAAACATCGCGGAGGCTTCTAAATGACTGGCAATGTAGTTTCCATAGCAACCACTGCTCTCTTCACGGTGATACATGACCAAAAAGTTGAACCAATCTCGACACAATGCAAGCGAAAGCAAGATCGTTTCGCTTGACATTTTTTAACGGATTTTTACAGAGTTTGGTGTTAAGGTCAAAAATGCTTGTTGTTTTGGGTGGGTTCAAATCATGAAACTAGTCAATAAACTCAGTCACTCCTCCAAGGCTTTGTTACGTCCCAGAGACTCCTTCTCATTCCAAAGTCTGTTTTCCTGTAAAATTCTGTCAACTCTTGCTGGTGACAGTGATCACCCCGATTACGTATGTCGATTAAGTAAACCGACACAACACGTTTTGAGAGTCGAGTCGCTTTTTAGGCGCTTATGCATTGGTAATACGAACCTACATCCACTCGGGCTTATGTTCCACGTCCTTTCCAAAGCTGTCATTCAAAAGCTGGCTGTCACTTTGAAAGTTCAACTTTTCATTCGGGGTGGTTTTCATAATGGGTAGTCGAAAAAGTCTTTTCGTATTTCTAATCAAACTATTTTCACTGACAATTCATGTGGAACCCAGACATCGAGCTTCTTTTTGTAGCCAGCCTTTTTTAATTGGTTCAAAAAAAATGTTTAGTTCCTTGGCTGCTTATGTGACTGGTCCTTGTCAATCTTTTCCATAATTTCATCGACTTTTTCAACGATAGGTGTGTTTTTTTTTTACAAGCGTGTATACGCTTAAATTCCAATTTGCATGTAAAATACACTGACAACAAATCCTATATCAGCTTAAGTTACTCATCATATCTATCGTCGCTTATTTATTCATTCATTGTTGAGGTTGCTGTATGTGGCTTACATTTGCAGGTGTGGTTGATGTATTAGATCATTTTTAATTCTTTTGGCATCCATAAGTATGCAATTCTTGGTATACCCAGAGTGTCTCTGCTATACATTCCGTTTAGGTTTCGTAAACGATTCTTTTCATTTAGGGAACATTTTTTTTATTTTATAACTATCCAGTGTTTTTTTTAACCCATTTAGAACGACAAGGATTTACCGGGAATTTTTGGGAAAACATTTTTTTTCAGGAGTGAATACTAATAACCTTAGCAGATAATTTTGACAATTTCTTATTTGGCCCACTGATCATTTAGCCGATCGAGGCTGTTACCATATGGTCACCGTCGTCCACACCGCATATATATGCGATTTTGCATAAAGTAAGAAATAAAAAACCAATTTGCGAAGTAAAATATTTATTGGTTCGTTGAAATTAAATGATAACGCTCAAAACATGGTTATAACATGCTTCAAATAAGTTAGAATAGGAATTCCAGTAAAGAGATTATCGAAGTAGAAGCAATATGGAAGAGCCTGTAATTCCGGGGGTATGGCATGAATCATTTCCAATAGTGGAGCTACACATTTCCCGAATTTGGTTTCCAAAACAGGGCTGATGCGGGGGTTTTTGCCTAGGTATATCTCAAAATTTACCAGGTATCCTAGTGGTGTATTCAAACACCAAACTTTGTACCCAAAATGTGCTGGTTTTCCGCGAATAAACTGCTTGCATCCATGGCGACTATAGTATGCTTTCTTGGACTCGTCGTAAGATAAATCTTGTACAGGATGAACGTTTTTCTGACAGTTGCTAATGAGCCGGTCGGATACTGATCGTAATTTCCACATTTTGTCCTTCGGATTCATGGATGTAGGAGAAGCAAAATTAATATATTTTGAGATTGTGGTAAAGCGATTACGGGTCATTGCCGACGCAATCATCTGATTCTACAAGACACCGTCTGTGAACCAATATGTCTTCGTGTCCCCAACTTGCGAATATCCGGTCACTAACATTATGCCAATGAAAACCCTCAAGTCATTTGGAGTTATCTCTGGATTGCAATTTTCTTGATGAATTCCATATTCATAGCTTTTTTCGGCAATCATTTGCAATTTCTCATCGTTGAAAAATTGTTCGAACACCTGCCTTCTGCAATCTCTATTATCTCTCTCCTGCCTTCCTCCCAGCTTCCTGCCATCTGCAATCTCTATTATCTGGAGCCGGAAATATTGGTCTAGTAGCTCCTTTGGTATCAGCTTCCCATTGAAATGCATCGCCCAAATGTGGTCTTTTTTTGGAACTTTGCTTTAAGATGAATCAGTTGACACATTTTCGTTTATTTCACCAATGAATTCTGCAGATGTGCCAAGCTCCGCTGAGACCGACGCAACGCATCCCAACCTCTTCATACGCTTGGGTTGAGGAGCTTCCAACTCCCTATAGAACAAGGCCATTTTACTATGAATCATATTTGGAAGAAGTAAGAAGTCAATGGCGTACGTTCAATAAACTGCTCACGTTTGAAATAACATCAGAGATATCCTCATAGGCACTAAGGTTTGGGAGGTTATCATCATCTTCGCATTTCACATTTTCCCTCCGAAGTTCGCATAGCGGTAGTAACAGTGGACGGTGAAGATCATCACCGGTACCTGCTTCATCTTCTTCAGCATCATCATTTCCAGACATTGTCTGCCCGAATTCGGCGTCTCTAGAAAGAGTGTGCTTGGAAAAATATTGTCGTCAACAACCGAATTCGACATATACTCCAAATACTCCAGAGCATCTTTGGCAGTTTTAAATTTGTTATATTTAGTCTCACATAATCATTGTACACTGAAATCAAGTGTTGAAACCGCTTCTCTCTTCCCCCTGCGGATTTGTTTTGTTTTAATGAAGGTTTTTAGTGGCTTTTCCTTCGAATTCCATATTAATCTGTGATATTATCTTTAATAAAAATTGTACAAATATTTTGGTAGTAAGGTACCAAACCAAATCTCTGTACCCCTAAAATTGTATCCAAAAATGTAACTTCTTGCCACAATAAAATATCTATCCATCTCTATCTAAATTTGTTATATCTATTAAGAATAATAAGCTATACTGTATTATGATTCTCACACCAAAAAAGGAGAAATTAGCTGTGTTTTTTTGCAAGCGTATATACGCTTAACTTATAAGTGCACAAAAAAACGATCATCGGTGCTTAATGATTCATCATAACATCTTGGCAGCACCGACGACATTTATGACATTTGCTAAGCAGTCAGGGGTGTAGTCGTGGAAGGTGATGGTTGATGTTTGATGGTCACAATTTTCGTTTTGCGACTGTGTAGCATGACCATCACCTTAAAAGCAAAAACACTTAATAATTATAAAATAAAAAAAATGTTCATCAAATGAAAAGAATCGTCTACGAAACCTAAACGGAATGTATAGCAGAGACACTCTGGGTATACCAAAAATTGCATACTTATGGAGGCCAAAACAATTAAAAATTATCTGATACATCAACCACACCTGCAAATGTAAGCCACATACAGCAACCTTAACAATGAATGAATAAATTCAGGAATGAACACACAGAAAACAATGTTTGTTTTTATAGGACTTGTTGTTAGTGTATTTTACATGCAAATTGAAAATTTATTTATTTATTCCATCTACCGAGTTTAACTCTTACAGATTTCGGAACCTTGTGATAATATTCGTATAATCTAAGTACATGATAGGAACATTTTGATAATTATAAGTAAATAAATATAGGACAACAAAGTATTAAGTAAATATTTCAATAAAAAGATTTAGTAATAAATAAGTATGTAAACAGTACATTAAATTGAATGAATATATTTTGTAATAAATACTTATAGATTTTAAATTAGATTAATTGAGCGAAATTGTTAAAGATTTTGGAATATATATATATATCTATATATATATAGGGGTGGTGCGACACTTCGAGGCGGACCTGGGCCTAGCTTCTCAGCAACCACTCGTGTTGTGCGTGCTATTGTTCTTTCACGAGTGGAAGGGACCTACAGTTTTACGCCGACTCCGAACGGCTAAGTTGAGAAGCTTTTTCTAGAGAGGAATACTCTTTGAGCATTGTCGGTGACTCGAAAGAGGTGGAGCCGTGAATTATGATAGGTGGTAAATTCGGGTATCGAACCTGGCACCCTCTGCGTAGGAGTCGACACACTTACCCACTACGCCACGGCGACCCACAAAGATTTTGGAATAGACTGTTTAAATTTTTGTCTCTCATCTCATAGGTCTACTTCTACACAAACGGAATTAAATTGACTTATACATTTACTTAGCCGTTCATTAAAGCCATAATTATACAGGTGTTTTGGTTGTAATAAGAATTTTAGGGTTCGAAGAATTCTTTCCGGTGCGTAAAACCTTAAATTTTGCAGGAGCTCAGGGCAAATTACACGATACGAAAGAATTTCATAAATTAACATTATACTATGATCACCTCGTCTTCGTTCTAAAGTATCTAAACCTATTAACGCACATCTTGTAGGATATGGTGACATGATGTCAAGATTCCACCCCATTCTTTTTATAACAAATCTGGTAAATGACTTTTTGAACTTTTTCTAGGCGCACTATAGAGTTCTTATATAAAGGACACCATATTACTGAGCAATACTCGAGATGAGGACGTACAATGGACATATAGACAGATTTTAGGGCATATGGATTCGAAAATTCAGCACATGTTCTTTTCAAAAATCCAAGCATTGAATTAGCTTTTGCAACTATGTAGTCGATATGAAATGAAAAGGAAAGTTTCGTATCAAAAATTACACCAAGGTCTTTTATTTCCGTTTTCCTAGTAAGGCAAGTTCCACCTATCGAATAGTCATATATTACGGGTGACAATACATGGTTAACAGAAAAAGAATGACATTTAGTAATATTTGAGCTTAGTTCATTGAGATCGCACCTATTACATAACATATTTAAGTCATTTTGAACATACATACAATCTTGACGATCCTTAACACGAAGGTAAATCTTAAGGTCGTCTGCGTACATTAGACATTTAACTTGAGACAGGATTGAAGGAATCTCATTAATAAATATAATGAACAGTAGTGGACCTATATGGCTACCTTGGGGAACACCTGATAATACCTTAATGATTCTAGATTTATGATTATCAATTTTTACCATTTGAGTTATATTTGTTAAGTAACTCTCCATCCACTTAAGTAGTACCGAATGAATACCAAATGATCTTACTTTGTTTAATTGAATATTATGGCAAAAATTAAGCGTATATACGCTTGCAAAAAAACACAGCTTATATTAGTCCATGCAGATTATTAATCGCTGTCTTTTCTGGCGCAATGGCGACCACTCTTGACGGGGCAGAATTGGTCTCGACTTATGCAGTGTCTTATATTGTAGAATTTATTCTTCTTTGCCTCCAGCAGGATGTTAGGCACGTATACCGGTGCTGCATGTTGTGCCTTTCGCACACATGCAACAAAAACTTGAATTTCTACCACCGGTAAATCAACGATGGAAGCCTTTCGCGATCCAATGACGATTGCCAATGCATATACTCCCTGATTCACCCGATCGGTGGTCACCCTCTCTTTCGCTCAAGAGAGTAGTGTTTGTTGCTGGTTGAGTCGATTGAGGAAATGGATGGTTTGCATTCCTCGTGCAATGTCGCTCAACACGCCTTTGGGTTATCACACATGGTGCGCTTCAAAGTGGCATGATGATGCTTTCCTGGCAACAGATCCCTGGAATGTCTCTGCAGTCCCTCAGATCAGTTAAATTGTTCCCCTATTTTATTCAGACTTATACCTAGATGGAACAGTGTTTAGTTGCTTGAAGAAGTTTTGTGTGAAGGTCTGAAACCTCTTGTCAGCAATCTGATAAGATCATTATCAGTGAGTCCATCCTTCGACTCATCCTGAAAGCTGTCCAAGAAATGGCGAATGACACCCATTACCGATTTAAGGGTGCCTACACTCTATAAGGATCCGAGCTCCTCACTTTCGGGTTCAGATTTGACTTTAAGACCCGTCAGTTTGTGCAGAATGACGATCGGGAAAGCCTGCTGCTCCATCTTTAAGATCCACGCTCGATAGAGAGGCTTGTTGGTTAAGACCCAGGTTAGCACGGAACAACAGCACCTCACAATCGTCCAATGAATCGCTGCTACACTTTGTCCACCACAAATTCTTTTAACAGATCTCCTCTTCCGCCCAGGTTTGTATCCATTTGAATGCCTCAAGCTCCTTGTTGGCCTTGGACGCAGTGGCTACAAGGACGAGCCGGTTTTTATATATTCCCGTCTCTTCTCCAGAATCGAAGTTAGCGTTACCCGTAGACTTTGCCGAGGCCTTCTCATGTTCCTTCTCATTTTTCGAAAAACAACTAACTCATCCTTTTCCACAGTTCCTCTGGGTTATGGTATACTTCGCTGGCAGCGTGACGCACCTCTACCTCTGTCGCATATTTGGTGGCATCACGGGCGGCGGCATCTTCGTCGTGATTCCCATCTACGTCTCGGAGATCTCCAATTGCCAGTAAGCTCAACACGAACACGGAATCTGTCCACTTAATCAACTCTCGCCCCAAACAGAATTCGAGGCACGCTGGGATCGCTGCTCTGCTTCTCCATCAACATCGGCATCTTGTCTGGATTCATCATCTCCTCGTGGGTGCCGTACGCGGTGATTCCGTGCACGGTTGTGGTCCTGCCAGTGCTCTACATGCTCCTGTGGACGCAGTTTCCCGAGACGCCGCACTACTTGCTGCGACAGGGTCTCAGCGACAAGGCGGAGAGTGCGATGAAGTTCTACAAGAACTACAAGAACGTCAGCAAAGAGGAGTACCAGCAGTTCAACAAGGACTTTAGTGACCTCAAGCTGTCCATTCAGACGTCTAAGGACGAGCCGCAGGTTTCCCTCAAGGATTTCTGTAAGTAAACCGCCGCGATCGTCCCTCGAAGCATTTTTAAGGGTCTCTGCTCTCTTCCAGGCACGAAGAGGTCCTTGAAAGCGATCTTCAGCGGGATCGCGCTCATTTTCGTGAACATGTTCTCGGGCGGCTTTCCCATCATCAACTACTCGTCAATGATCTTCGCGGAGAGCGGCTCCTCCATCGACCCCAACACGAACACGATCATCATTGGCACCGTGCAGATCGTCGGATCGTACTGCGCCACCGTTCTGGTGGACCGGTTCGGCCGGAAGCTCCTCATGCTGACGTCCACGGGTGGAATGTGCCTGGGACTGACTGTGATCGGGGTGTTCTCGTACCTCAGCCACGCGATGGACATGACGAAGCTGTCGTGGGTGCCCGTGGTGCTGATGTCCGTGGTCATCTTCGCAGCCAACATTGGGGTCATCTCCGTCACGTTCGTGCTGCTGGTCGAGATCCTCCCGCCAAAGGTTGCTCTGTCAGTGGGGCTCTTGTGCCAGAGGCTAATCTAGTGATGGTTTCCTTTCAGATACGGTCGCTGGGGTCGACGATTTGCCTCTTCATGTTGAGCGTGTTCGCGTTCGTCGTCCTCAAGGTCTTCCCCGTTTTGATGGCCTTCATTGGACTGTCCGGCGTGATGTGGTGCTGTGCCTTCGTCTGCGGATTTGGCTTCTTCTTCGTGCTCCTGTGTCTCAAGGAAACCAAGGGCAAGGTCCTGGACAACGACGCTGGCTATGACTGAGAGCGAGGAGAGAGAGAGAGAGAGGAGGTAATAAAGGCAACATGTGATACTTGAGGTACAAGAATTTATTGCTCTGGTTTCAATTACATCCTCCTCGCGGCCAGAATCGTGTTGCAAGACCTGATGGTGAAGTAGTAGATCACCTCGACGAAGCTGAGCAGGCTGGCGCCCACGAAGAGCCCCGTCGTCCCTCCCATCGACACTGCAAAAGAAAAGCGCTCAGCGAACGGCTGCGTCAGCTCCTGAATACCCACCAACCAAGTCCAGCTTCCCACGTACCACAATCCTCTTGTAGCGCTCAGTCGGCAGCTCCATCAGCGAGATCTGCACTTTCGAGATCGGATTCGGGTGACCGTAGATGCTGGAAAAAAAGACATAAATCCCAGTCAGTCCCCCGCGATGGACCCGAACACCACTCACTTCTCCTTGTTGTCCTGCACCGTGGAGATGTCCACTTCGCTGCACGACGGCAGGCAGTCGCAGACAATCCCCTTTCGTCCATGTGACCACTCGGCGATGACCACCGACACGTCGTCGTAGTACTCGTTCAGGCACTCCAGCCCCGTCATGTTGCAGTACAGCCAGTCGTGGGTGTTGGGCATCAGGTGGTTGGTGCAGTTGCACAGCCGCAGCTGCTTGTCGCGCCGGCACTGCACAATGCACGCACTGTAGCTGTAGTGCCTGTGCACCTCGAGGACGCTTTCGTCGTTGAAGCGGCACATTCGCTGGGCGACACTGGTGCTTCGGGTTTGCTCGTCATTTTGGATGTCACGCTTGGTGATGTAGCGCCTAGGAGTTGGTAGAGGGTTAGCAAATGACCAGCGATGGTTGTGTACTTACGAGTAGGACACGTAGGGCCCCACGGTGAGGATATCCGTTTTGGGTGTGACGAGGTTGGGTACTTCTTCTTCGCCTAGAATGTAAATCTGGACACATTTGGTCAGAGATGGAGATTTTGGAAGGGAATAGCAGACCAGGTTCTGATTTTAAACTCAGGAGGACAACGCAGTCCATTTCCTTCTGTGTTTTAAGGGTGTGCAGTTGAAAGGACTTCCTTACTTACTTAGCAGGCTAGCGACCCATGTACGGTCCTAGCCAGGGTAATGCTGCCTGCCTTTGATTCCAGTCATCAAGACCAAGCTGGCTTGCATCCGCGATTACTTGGTCTTTATACCGGAGATTCGGTCTTCCCCTCCTTCTGTAACCAGGGGCCTCGGAGTCAAAGACCCCCTTAGCTGGAGCGATGTTGTCTATGCGCTCGTCTCAACCGAGGTGGGAAAGGACCCCAATCCAATCGGTGGATCGATTACACGCTAGACTTCCTAATAGAGGCCGAAGTGAACAAGGATGAACTTTAGTGTCATCAAGGATCAGGTGGACAATGGTGACTGAGGTACGGCGGGCAAGGTGGAATTCGATGCGGCACCATCACCAGCGAGACTCAGATGAGAACGTTGTCAACTTCGACTTGCTAGTGCGTGTTCATCAACCAACAGGAAGTTCCTTTGAATCAGAAGACTATTTGCCTTCGAAGGAGTTTAGTTTGGAAGTGGCTTAAAGATGAACTTAAACTAGGTTCATTGTGGCGCAATATGGATTGACCCGTGGTAAGTTCTAATATGCCCCTTTTGCAATCAATTGGAGATATCGAAGAAGGGCTCTTCACCTCCGCTGGACCTAAAGGAGACTAGGTCCTACCAGGTTCAAAGAACGTATTGGTGGTGGGTACTAGTGGAATCAATGTCCTGTAATGAAGATGGCTGGATGGCGCAGTTGGTAGATTGCCTGCCCGTGGTTATCGGGGTACCCGGTTCGAATCCCAGTGAACGCAAAGTTAATACGCTTTTATCTGGTTTTCAAATCTGTTTCAGCCACCATTTCCCGGGGGATCAAATTAACGGCACTATCACTGGGGTAGTCAATCAGTGGTGGTAGTCTGACTAGGGGTATCACAATGGACCAATATGGTCTAAGTTTGCTGGTGAATGCACAGGCAGCCTCTCTATCTAACCTAACTTATGTCCTGTAATGACTTGTATCCCTCTCGACTAATATCTCTGCTCTGTGCTCTATTGTCTGTCTTTAAAAGGCTCCACTAATTTAGGCATACCATGGGCTCGAACACCAAAAAAAAACAAGACGTCCTCTGTCCCTCTGAATTGGCCCATGACCCAGGTTTGCCATGAGCTCTAAATGGTCTAGCCACCTGAAGCTTTGTACCCGCAAGTGACTGGCTGGCTCGATATCGAATCTTCTTCTCAAACACTTCCCGACAGAAACAAGATGGCGCCTGGTCGAATCCTTTTCTGGAGAAGAGCTCAATGCAAACAGGACCACGCGCAGAACTTTTCTCTGGACCAGGCCAAGTGCTTCTTCATGCGCTCGTGACTTTGCGCCATGGATCACGACGCTGACGATCAGTGTCTTGTAACGTTTCTCAAGAGATGACTCGTCTAATCAATTTCATCTTCAGTCCCGAGAAAGATCGTTCGGCACAACCTATGCAGCGTTTGATTTCAATGCCGACACCGTGATGCCGACTTTGGAAGTCTCAGAATACCTCCAAGAAATTATCGCTTATCGTGACGACTGTGTCGAAGACATCTACACTTACACAGTGGAATCCGCGACAGCCGATGGGACAGATGACATGGACACTTACTTCGCCTTTCTCTTCGTTCTTCTTCACGTCGTATTATTAGGACAGACGGCTAATTGGGAAAAACAAAATTAGACCGAAGTGCCTATTGTTCTATTCGTTCATCTATTGAACACAGCACATACTTCGATTAGTCGTCCTTCGCCCCTAGACTGATTTCAGATAATTTGTTTGACACTGAGTGCCTTTCGTCGCCGAGTTCGTTACCGCCTTCTATAGAACAGCAAGCATACGCCCTGGTCACCCTCTACAATTGGCAAGACTCCTGTATATGATTGAAGAACGAAACGCGATTGAAGTCTATCGGCACTTATGGGGTCGTTTCCCAGGATCTGCTGGAGTGCGAGAATCTGTGTGACATTCTTGTCTGCAACCGCACTGACGGGTTTGCTGGCCTTCACAAAAAACAACACCACAGTCACAGATTTCTCAAACAGAGTCTCGATAGTTGGCAGAGGCAGTGGGATCCCCCGACGAGTCTGAGTGGTCTTATATCAATTAACCGTGATGACATTTCCTCAGGCCGCCCGTGAAGTTAAGAAGGCGGTAATTAAAGGCAGACATCCTTCAACTTGGTGTGCGCCGGCTGGAGAGGCTTACTGGTTGAGGGTCAGGTCCACCCCGGACTGTAAGGCCACCAGAAGATGAAGAAGTCCTTCAACTGACAACCAGTTCTGAACACAGAAGCACTCCAGAGCCAGGTTGATAAAATGATAATTGGAACGAGTAGAAGCAAGTCTGTCAGGTACAACACGGGCTCCAGTAAACGAAGTAAGATATCTAGGGTTTATCCTAGACAGCAAACTCATCTGCATAAAGCACACAGAAGAGGGCCACTTTCCGGGCGCGTGCTTTACTGATTTGTCGAAGCTTGGTGGTCAAGTCCCGGGGATGAAGTCAAAATAGCCTAAGAATGTACAGCATGGTTGCCATAGCATGGTTGAAAAGAGCCAACCTGATCAATGCCAAAGGGACACTCAACAAAGTTCAGATGTTGGCATGCCTCCCTATTTAAGGGGGCTACGAGAACTTACATAACAGCTGCCATGGAGGTGCTGTTCCATCTGACTCCCTTGCATCTAGTGGTTGCATAACATGAAAGTAAAACGATCATGAGAATGGCAAAAGAAGGGATGGAAGTATGCAAGTGCATGGTGCACGTGACGGGCGTGGCGTTGTGGGTCTGTGAGTCGACCCCTGCGCAGCTGAACCTCGCTGCCTGGGTTCGCTTCCCGGTACGACAAAACAAGCACCACTTTGGAGTCACTGACCATCTTCATTCTGTTCAGTAAATGCTTTTCAACCTCGGCTATTCGAAGGCGGTATAAGAAGGTAGGTCCCATTCACTCGTGAGAGAACGCACAATACGACTGTTTGCTGAAGAAGCTGGGCCCTAGCCCTCTACGCTCCGTAGCACCACCCGTGTCATATTATTATATTAAATAACCATCTTAGGCGTTGAATGACGACTGGATGGCGCAGTTGGTAGAGCGCCTGCCCCTGGTTAGCGAGGTCCCCGGTTCGAATCCCAGTGACCGCAAAGTTAATACGCTTTTATCTGGTTTTCAAATCTGGTTCAGTCACCAATTTGGGATCAAATTAACGACACTATCACTGGAGTGGTTGCCGTGGCGTAGTGGGTAAATGCGTCGACTCCTACGCAGTGGGTGCCAGGTTCGATACCCGAATTTACCACCCATCATAATTCACGGCTCCACCTCTTTCGAGTCACCGACAATGCTCAAAGAGTATTCCTCTCTAGAAAAAGCTTCTCAACTTAGCCGTTCGGAGTCGGCGTAAAACTGTAGGTCCCTTCCACTCGTGAAAGAACAATAGCACGCACAACACGAGTGGTTGCTGAGAAGCTAGGCCCAGGTCCGCCTCGAAGTGTCGCACCATCAATATTATATTATTATTATCACTGGAGTGGTCCATCAGTGGTAGTAGTCTGACTGTGTGGATCACAATGGACCAACATGATCTAAATGTGCTGGTGAATGCACTAGCAGCCCACCTACGTTCAATCCTTGAGTCCTGACGGCTGCCTAGACTCATGTCACTGTACAGTTCGCGGCGACCATGCCGTACAGCAGGACTGGGATGATCAGTGGCTTTTTTTAAAGTCAGCTTGGTCTCTCTTCTTACGGCAATTGATGAAGAGACGAAGCGAGCTGGTCATAAGGTCAATGAGGATAAAACTAAGTCTATGCTGTCGACCAAAAAACGATCCGTCACACTCCACCTAGGACAAAATATTACAATCAACAGCTACAATTTGAAGTAAAGGAGTTACCTCGGGGCAAACGTAAGCTCCACAAACGACATCACTTGAGATCCGACGTAGAACCGCCTTTGGCAACCTTTGTTACTTCGGTTTGTCAAAACTCCTGACTCGAAGGACTAAGGTTATGCTCTACAAGCCCCCTATTCTGCCAGTCCTGCCATATGGAGCCGAAAGCTGGACGATAAGCAAAACTGCGGCGCTGATTCTTGGTGCCTTCGAAAGAAAAATTCTACGTTGGATATATGGTCCCGTCTGCGAGGAAGGTGAATATTGGAGAAGAACCAACCGCGAACTCTGCGAGCTCTACCAGGATGTTGATGTAGTCCGGAAGGCAAAGATCCGTCGACTGCACTGGCTCGGCCAAACTGAGCGCATGGACTACAATGCTCCAGCTAAGAGGGTTTTCGAATCCGAGCCTCCTGGTTCGGGAAGGAGGGGAAGACCAAATCTCCGGTATAAAGACCAAGTAATCGCGGATGCAAGACAGTTTGGTCTTGATGAGTGGAAGCAGCGTGCCCAGGACCGTCAAGAAAGGAAAGCAGCTATTGCTTAGGCTCGGACCATGCGTGGGTCGTCAGCCTGATAAGTAAGTGGTCTGCTTCGAGAGACGGGTCTTTTACTCAATTGCCAGCGGTTAGCTTATACTGGTTACTGCGGAGCGAAGGTAGACAAAGTCCCTGACTACAAGCAAGAGATGCTGATCGAGAGTTCTCGCTGCTACATCAAGGTCGATAACGAACTAAGCGAGACCTTCGCTGTCAAAAAAGGTTCTAGTCAAGGCGACGGGCGCACTGTAGGATAAAACATGCCAGAAACCCAACATTTTTACAGCCCAAAAAGAAAACATGCATGAAAGCTTAAAATAAAATGTCGTAGCTATAAAAAAACAACAATAAACTTGGAAACCTTAAGAATAACATCTACAGAATGCAGACGCAGCAGCAAACAGGGAACGCCAGCAGAAGTAGCTCCATTAAGCACTGGAACGAGTATTTTTTTTTATATAATTTGCGCGTGCTCAAGGGATTGCTAATACCCTTATGTGTCCGGGGTCAAGACACAGCACGGGCCGAAGGTATAGAGGGAGAAAGGGAGAGGAGGTACCTGTGCACATTGGTCTTAAATATCTGCGGGTTGTAGTCTGTGGGAAATACTCGCTTGGGAAGAGCATTCCATATTCGTGCAGTGCGGCTGAAGAAGGAGTCTCTGAATTTAACTGTGCGTCCGAAAGTAGGCTTAAGGGTATACTGATGGGCATTCCTGGCGAGACGAGTATTGCGGGTGAATTCATGGAGAGGAGGAATGCAGTTGGCTAGCTCACTTGAGCATCGTTTGTTGAAATAACGATAAAACACGGACAAAGAAGAGGCGGTACGTCGATGTTCGAGCGAGTCTAATGACTCGCCGATATTGTTGTCTCCTATAAGTTTTATCGCTCGCTTTTGGATTCTATCAAGTAGGTGCAGTGTGGTCTTGGGGGCACCAGACCAGATATGAGCGTTATACTCAAGCTTGGGGCGGATGTACGCCTTATGAATCAAAGCCAAATCAGAAGGGGTGAAATATTTCTTGCATCGATTAAGAAAACCTAAACATTTCGCAGCATTTTTGGCGACCTCAAATATGTGATCGTTCCAACTAAGTGTTGTGTCGGTACACATACCAAGGAGGGAAAGTTTTCCGGTTTCATCGACACAAGCGCCATTCATGGATAATGGTTGATTATGAAGGGTTCGCTTGAGTGACAGCAGACAGCATTGAGTTTTTGAAGCATTGAATTCCACTCTATTGTTTTTTCCCCAGTTAATTATGCTGTCAAGATCGGAATTCAACGTGCTTAACATACACTGCCGTTCCAATTTTACGGCCGAAGGGCGGGGTCGTGAGTCTTGGAACGAATATGAAAAGCTAAGGGTGCTGTCATCAGCGAAGGAACGGATTGGATTAGAAGTAGCAGACAAGAGATCATTTATAAAAATGAGAAAGAGTGTCGGAGACAGAACTGAGCCTTGGGGAACACCAGCATTTATTTGGTGGATGTCAGACTTGAACCCATCCAAAACAACTTGAATTGAACGGTTCGAAAGGTAATTTCTAATCCATAGAAGAAGAGATTCATCGATACGTGCCTATGGTATCGATGAAGCATTTTCGACAAGAGAGGTTGATGCCAAACTCTGCCAAATGCCTTAGAAATATCAAGCGCACCGATCTTGCTTTCGCCTGCATTTTGCAAAGACTGGTTCCACTTTTCGGTGAGATAAGCTATCAGATCACCAGTGGACCTGTCGCTGCGGAAACCATATTGTCGGTCATTAAGAAGCTTCCGCGACTCAAGATATTTCATAAGCTGGCGATTTATCAGCGTTTCCATGACCTTAGAAAGAAGGGACGTAAGTACCGTACGAGGTGGGTGACGAAGATTCGCCCTTTTTAGGGACTGGCTGGACAAATGCTGTTTTCCATCTGCTCGGAAAGAGACCTAAAGAGTAGGATAGATGGAAAAGCTTACGCAGTGGTTTTGCCAGCACAGAAGAACACCTCTTCAGAAGTATAGGGGGAATACCATCCGGGCCAGCGGATTCATGCACGTCGAGACCTTTCAGTACTCTTGCAACTGTACGAGTGCGGAAGTGGATTTGTCCCATGGTGAAATCAACGCTCTCAAGTACAGGTGGAGACAAATTGGAATCTGGCAAGCAGATAAGCTTTGTATACGGAGCTGACAGCTGTAATGTCATTGTAAATGAGCGTGGGAATTGAAGACGAGGCGGAATTCTTTACGTTCTTTACGAATGACCAAAAGTTTTTGCTACCCTTGGGACATTGTAGCACTTTTTGCCTCAAGTTTTGCTCACAAGAGAATTTCACACGTCTGATAGTTGCATTGCAGTCATTTCTGGCCCGTTTAAGCTTCTTCCGGTTTTCCGGTATGGCCGAAGACCGTTTAAGCTACCAGTTCTGATGGTGCTCAATGGGCATCCAAACAGAGTTCCTTAATTTACCGAGAAAAGAGACCCGGCCAACACATCATATGGTCGTTCCTTTAAGCATCTTGTCTTCGATCTAGATAATGCCATTGGCCCAGTGCGTTTGCCGCAATCAACTTAAACACCAAAGAATGACAAGAACTGAATTGTTTGACCCTACATCATATTCTCTTTCCTCTTCTTTATTTGGCGCTACAGTTCGGGGTGGACCGGGGCCTCAACCAACAAGCCTCTCCCGCTAGCACGGTCAGATTCTCTTTAACGGAGAGATTTAAAGAATGGATTTCGATTGACAATGGATTCCTATTACAGTCTACGACCTCTCGCCCTGACTTACGTGGGTCTCCTGCACCTATCGTGACGGGAAAACCTCATTTGATCCGAGATTAAAAGATTAACAGCACACAAAAGCACACAGCAAACGGCGCACAGTACTTACATTTGCCTCGGTCGAGACCTGCATGAAAATCGATCCCGGTCCAGTCATCCGGTTGGAGTACATGTTCAGCTTATTGGCGGGAGGCCTGCGGAGATTGTCACTTCAAAAATCACTCACCACACCTCCACCTCCACTTACTCAGTCTGCAGCGAGTTGATTGCGTAGCAGATGCCCAATTCGGTTTCCATTTTCATGAAGTGCTGACAGCAGTCGAACGGGAGGTCATTCCACGAGCACATCGAGATGGTCTCCTCGCAACTGCTCCGCACCAGCTTGGCGTAGTACGAGAAATTCGACGTGAAACAGTTCTCGGCCAGTTCGTTGTTGCCGCACTCGTGGACCGTGTGGTAGGACTCGCCGCGGAAGAAGGCAATCTCGCTGAGCACCTCCTCCAACGTGAAATCGTGCTCCAGGCCCCACAGTCTGTAAGCACATCACCCATCAGCAGAAATAAATCAAAACGAGAACAATGCACTCACTGCTCGGCGATCTCCTGGATCCGGTCCATGTTCTTCAGTTCGCAAATGGCAATAGCCGGGAAATTCGTCTCCCAGTCCTTGTAGGAAGTCTCCGCGACGAAACTGATGGCGTTGTTCCGGAACGCCTCTGAAAATGTGTGTTGGCTGATGAATCTCATCCGCATGGTGGCCGACTGACACTCACCTAGGGAGGCGGAGATGAGGAGGAACGACGCGAACCAGGATGCCACGAGGCACAGCAACCAGAAGAGTTTCTCAAAGCGCGACGCGTCTTCGTCGACAATGAAACGCGCTCCATGGAGGGTGGAATTGCGAAGGTATTCGTTGAGGATGCGGCCGAAGTGCATTGCTGGACAGAGCTCTGAACACTGTTCCCTTCTCGGTGACGAATTTTCGGCCTTCGTGCGAGGATGCAGCTGATGATTCCCACGGGCTGAGTGATATCAGCTTCGTAGATGAATGTCATGTCGTTGTTTGTCTTGTGCGTTGTCAGAGGGAAGGAGAACGACATTGTTGAACGGTCGTTGAAGTGGCGTGAGCACCATGTCTAGGGGTGAGATTGTCATCAAGTTACCGAGGTCCTGTCAGCGTTCTCCTGGGCTTGAAAAATCCACCCACCTTACTGTGTTCTGTTCCACATGGCAACTTCGGTGTAGATGGGGAATGGCGGCGTGTCCGTGGTTGCATGGTTAATCGATATTCAAACCACCTCAGAGAACGGGGCGATTTTTTTTCGTCTTCTTTTGGACCACGTTTACTGGTCCATTTTTGGTGTGCAGTGGACAGTCTTGTGTCCAGGAAACGCCGTAAAAACTCACTCTACTTGCGCTTGATGAATTCGACATTCTGTCTTCACCCGAATTCGTTTTTGGTCCAGGTGTCATCAAACGCGGCTCCCCTTTTCTATCGTGTGACGCTATAGTACGGTGTTGACCTGGGCGTCAACAAACAAACCTTTCCTAGCGCAAGGCATGTTGCCTCCTGTCTTGCACGCCAAGTTGAATTTCAACCATTCAACAACACCGTCTTCACTTGAGTGCGTCATGTGGCATCCAAAGTCGCTTTGTCCCACTGGTTGGGAGTTGAAGTCCTCTGGTCGCAAATACGTTGTCCATGCGCTCAACATGGGCCACCGAACAAAGAAGGTGGCTCTGCCGATGTCCTTTGTAGCATAGGTCTAGGTTTAGTCGTCCCCTCCAGATCCCGTCAACATAAACAGGGCTACAGATCGAACTTTTTTTCTCGAAGATACCATAGACAACTTCATCAGGTTGGTCCATGGAAAGATGGCTCTAGTGCTTAATTGCCTCTAGAACCCGAATAAACAGCAGCTAGCTTGTACTCGTTACTGCAGACCCGAGGTAATCGAAGCCCAGGGGTACATCGGAGTTATGGCTGCCCATTGGAAAGCTCTGCTCAAGACGTCGATAGCATTTGCTTAGTGTTGTCCTCATTCACCGACCTGATAGTCTGTTCCTGTTAAGGTGCTTCTGTTTGTTCTCTATCTAATTAGTGTTGAGCACTCGACGAATTGGTGTTGCATGGTTTCCTGTGATTGCCCATAGTGCCTACTCTTTTCTCAGCTCTTGTCTAACTCCGAATGGTTCACTGGCAATTTATAAATGGAAGGAGGCATGGGACTAGGAGTATTTGCGTCGTCGCAGGAAATATCCTTCTCTCTGTACCGTCGGTTGGACAACCACTGTAGTATATTCTAGGTAGAAGTAAAAGAGGCTGCCCGCTTACTGTCAATGAACCCGATAGACGGGCTATCAACCGTTAAATTCACAGACAGTGAGGCAGCCATCAAGGCTCTGGATTCACCATCAATCAAATCAAAGATGGTCAAACTTTGCCATCTATCTCTTAGGAAGATAGATGCGGTTAGATGCAACCTAACCCTATGCTGGGCATAGTGGTATTCCAGGCAAGTAAAGGGCCGCCGAGCTAGCTAGAACAGGGGTGGGTTTGCCAATTGCAAGTTATCAGGACACCCCATACTCCTCTCTTCAAGTCATAAACACTTTGTTGCTTACAGATGCCACCAACGCCTCCAATCGGAGGTAGATGGAATTAGATACTTCCAGGACTTCAAGGCTATTATGGCCTTCAATAAATCCCAAAAAAACAAGCACACTCCTAAATCTAAATAGAAAGGAAATCAAAAATGTAGTTGGCATTATTACTGGTCATTGCCTATTCGGGACACACGCAAGGAGAGTGGGAACAATGACTTCAGTAGGAGCTGTAGGGACGAAGAGGAAGAAGAAACTATACTTCACTACCTCGGCACTTGCAGCTCAGCACTTGCAAGGACAACGAAATACACGCTAGGCAGCTATTCATTCAATAGCCTTGATGAAATGCCTGGCATTAAAATTCTGGACATAGCAAGATTTATAAAAAATACTAATTGGCTGTAACCCAGCAAAGGAGGGCGTCATCCAGGATATGCCACTAGCATACCAGTAGGAAGCTTCAGGTGTTCCAAAGAGGAACCGGCACGTAAGCTGCCGATCAGTGATATCACAATGGATCCAATCAGGATCTAAGTGCAATCATATTACCTGTCCAGCTACTCTCCACTGCTCCTCTATATTGGCGATAACTTTTGATCTTGCATCGAAATCACTGATTAATTGAACACCCCTCGTATTGAAACCAAATGAAGCTGTCTCATAAGCTGTCACACTTCAGTTTGCCGCCACACTTAACGTGACCACTAACCATGGAAGGGAAAGCACGCCGAGAGATCTTCAGGGCACTCGATCCTCCGCCGTTCTTGGACTTAGCTCTCGGCCAAACAAGCGGTCACCCACCTAAGTCGCATTCAAGGAACGCCTCGGAAGTAGTGAAGAAGGGAACTTTCGCGCTAGTAGACCAAACCATTGAAGCATAGCCCCTTCCGTTTGAATAAACAGCTGCTCAACGTTGAGTTCCTCGCGCACTACCGTGTTTCTCACCCTATCCCGGCGAGTAATTCCCACAACAGCACGAAGAAACCTCATCTCAGCAACTTGTATTCGCGATCTTATTCTTTCGGTCTTTACCCAAACTTCATGATTATGGGGGAGATTTGGAACAAATACTGAGTTGAAAACTGCTAACTTGGCTTTGATTCCAAGCTCGGCCTTCCTGATTACAGATCTCCCAAGCTGCGTCAAAACTGACCCTGTGTCAGACTGACAGTATTACTTATCCCATCACTCGTGAAGAAGACTCCGAGATACTTGAACTTCTCCACCTCCTCCACTAACATGGAGAGTGCATTGAACAGGCGTTCTGGAAATTACCATAACCTCTGATTTGTCCACTTTATCCTTCATCCCAGAATCAGCACATACGGCCACAAACCTATCGAGTGCGCGCTGGAGCTCCGTCTGGGACGATGTGAGGATACCTATGTCAGCTGCAAAATTAAGATGCTTTACCCTTGAATTTCCCACGCCTGCAACATGCACTGCAACATCTCGTCCACAAATAAAATTAACAGGACAGGTGACAAGACACACCCTTGAGTACGTTCAGGGTGCAACGGTGTTTATTTAGCGCGTCCATTTCCCCCGCGACCGTTTTAGTGAATAGCACTGAATGAAAATTCAAATTCCAAAAGCAGTTGTATAAAATCGAATTTATTAAATTAATTAAAACTAAAGAAAAAATAATATTTCAGCCATCATTTTGCGACTGCACTGGACCATCCGCCCAACCGTGAGGATATTTCCGATTGCGACTTGCCCCTCGTCTCGGGCACAAAGCAGATCACGAAAAAGAATTCGAGCACGCAAACACCGCCAAAGATCCACAAAAGTCCTGTGAATCCAATTGTGGCCATCAGTTGGTAGTAGAACTGCAAGAAGAAAAATTAATTGCTTTGGTAAGAAGTCAGGTTTTCAAGCGAGTTCCAAGAGTGATGAAGGGGAATGTAGTCAGTTAATGGGTGGTGTGAATAAAAACCGAGTGTGGGCATTTTGGAGTAAGTGCTCCATCTGGTGGGAATAAATGTGTATTTCGTTAAGTTTAACGAATCCTCTCCGCTCAGATATTTTGACAGCTGAGTCTTTCCTCCGTTTTGGTGTGAATAAAGATGGACTGAATGGAGAGCTCACTTGTGGAAGTTGAGTGTGCATAGGAGGTGACTTCAAGAGAGGTCCTAGGGTCTACAATAATGGGAACTGGCCCTACAAGTTGACGATTGTGCGGTTGGGGTGTCTGCCCAGCGACGCAAAAACTTCCACCTTCACAAAATTGGCTTCATCAGTACAGAAAGTGTTGTGTGGGCACTGTGGCCAGGCGAAAGAAACAATGGAACAACTAATCGCTTGCCCAACCCTTGCACAAGAAAGATTCAAGCTGCTACACGAATATAGTCCTGAGCTAACGTCATTAGAAAGTCAGCTTAAAATCTCCCTCATCTGGGGGGCGGAGGGGTGGTGGGGGGAGGGTACGTGGGGAAGGGGGGGGGGGGGGATAGGAGAAGGATATTGACTGTCAAGCAACGCTACAGGCACTTTCGTCCACACTAATGGACTGAAAAACAGTCCGATGTTGCTATGACCCTCTAAGGTCCCTTGCCAGGCACAACAAAGTGAGTGAAGCTTGACTGGTTCCCTGATGAACGAATGGGAAAAAAAACTCCGTCTAGACCAATGGACATATGGCACAACAAAGTGAGTGAAGCTTGACTGGTTCCCTGGATTCAGGGGGAATGCAAGCAACAGACAGATGAGCTGGCGAGCGTTGGCTTGGAATCTGCTTTCGTCGATCCTGGACGGTACTGTGCTGGACAGCAGTTACAAGCCTGATGAACGAATGGGAAAAAAAACTCCGTCTAGACCAATGGACATATGGCACAACAAAGTGAGTGAAGCTTGACTGGTTCCCTGGATTCAGGGGGAATGCAAGCAACAGACAGATGAGCTGGCGAGCGTTGGCTTGGAATCTGCTTTCGTCGATCCTGGACCGTACTGTGCTGGACAGCAGTTACAAGCCTGATGAACGAATGGGAATAAAACTGCGTCTAGACCAATGGACATATGAAAGCTTAGACGATTAATCAGACCTTCTTCACAGGGAAATACTCCTTCTCAATAAAGAAAGTATACGAATGCTAACAAGCTTTCTTACTGGCCACTGCGGTCTGGAAAATCACCTTCACAAATTAAACCTATGTCAAGACAAGGTTTGTTGGTTTTTCACTGAGATTCGAACCGGGTTTCTCTCTAACCAACAGCAGGCACTTAACCAACTTAACCAACTAAACTAATTCCATCTAGGAAAGGTGTCGATTTTCTGAAGGCTGCACTTAAATCCTAGATCTAGGGAAGGAAGGGAGCGAGGTTAAAGCACACACGAGGGATCTCCAGGCAACGCGATCCTCAGCCAAAGGCTCTAACTCATCAGGATCTATGGTCAAGCGTAAACAGGCGAGATTTTCTTCAAGGCCCGCGTCGGAAAACACACCAATAAACAGCATAAGATGGCTTTAAATATGAGGGGTACTATTTTCAGTGGCAGCAGTGCTTCGAGGAATAATCTTCTGAATAGCCCTTGAAGTATTGTTGTTGTCCCTAGTGGTCTTAGATCTCTTCCAGAGAAAAGTTCAACAATGCGTTGATGGCGTTTGGAGGGAGCAGAAGACTAAAACACGAGCTGTATAGTGTATGGGCTGTACAGCGACTAGGCAGGCCTCTATACAGTCTTCTTCGAAGGGTCTCGAGTCCGAACACGGACGCGCCTGCAATGTGGCGCAGGCAAGTGGAGAAGGACCTCATCAAGTTAGTCAGACGTCGTTTGAGTTGAGGTCCAGGTCCAACATTGACAGTCAGAGTCAGCTGGGAAGTAAAGGTCTCTTCCTCCTGGTCCAAGGAAACATATTTTTGCTACCAAATAAACGAGAACGAAAGAAAGAGAATCAAAACTCCCAGATGGCACATACTCCAATGTTTAGTCTCCCCTTTGTGAAAACCTATCTGTCCCTCTCTGCGCCAGGAATTCCTCACACTAACGTCCGTGCAATCAAAAGACAACTCCAACACACAACCAATTTCAATTGCGTCTTAAGTGAGCTGATGTACATCGTAAATCCATTTAGGGACATGCGACCATTGGACATGTTCCCTTCCCTTTCAAAGGAGGCAACACAGCAGACGACATCAGTTTCAATTGGTGTTCCCATTTCCAAAAGACTGCTCAGATCAACTTACTTCCCCCTGCACGACTCAATTGAACGCAATGTTTGACAAGAGGACGGTATACGGGCGAGGACATGATTCACTCAAATCCTTGAATAGGAAATGAAGCAAGGGTGCAGAATGCGTTCCTTACCTTAACTGTCAGCAGGGCCAGCAGCCACATGACGCACATGGAGAGGGTGGTGACAGCGCCTCTTATCTGCAATTCAAAATCTGTTAATTAAAATCCATTCACTGCACTCCCTTCTTACCTTGGCAGGAGCCAGGTCGCCTATGACCACACTGGTGAGCGGGTAGAAGCCGACGTTCGCAATGAAGATGTGTGCGAGCAAGAATCCAAGCGGGAACCAGTCCAGCTGCGAGGCCTCGAGGCTGAGGAGGTTGTCAAAGCTCAGGAAAACTCCCAAGGCGAACAGGAACAGCCCTGAGAGCAGCGAGGTGATGCACAAGAGGATCTGAAACGAGTCTCCTTAGCCACTGTCACAGTCGCTCATTCGATCCACTTACCCTATGATTGACTCTGCTTTGCAAGAGCGATCCCACCGCCGATCCGAGCCATTGTCCCGCGGCCAAGGCTATCGCTGACCAATGCGCCGGGAGGGGGCTGCTCACCTGGCCGAACAGCGTCTCGCCGTAGGTGAGGATCATGAAGACTCCGCAGAACTGAGAGACCAGGATCAGAACGGCGCTTATGACGAACAGGCGAACCTTGTATCCCCTCGAAATGATCTCGTCGAACTTCATGTGGCCCTTCTGCTGCTCGACAAATTTGTTCACCTCCTCCAGGAACTCGGGCTTGTCGCGATCCTCCAACTGTCGGATTCCCCGGAACCAGCGCAGCGACTTCTCCATCATGGGCACGTCGCCCTTGCGCACGAAGTAGTACGGGCTCTCGGGCATGAACGGGAAGCACATGGTGAATGTGAACGCTGTGACGATGCCGATGATTTGAATGTAATCGTAGGGCGCGTAGGAGGCCAGCACGAATCCGGCGAGCACTCCCAAACTCTTGATCGGATCGATTGTCAGCTCCAGCTGGAGGCGGATGTGTTCTTCGGATATTTCTCGGATGTACATGGGAAGCACGGTGAATGTGCCCCCGGCGGCAAGGCCGCCAATCACACGCGAGCTGTAGATGTGCGTGATGTTGTAACTGAACAGGATGCAGAACCAGCAACACTGAAATGAGAGGGATTTAATTTGAGGTGTGGAGGAAGATGTGTGATAAGGGGTGGAGTGCCCTGACTGATTTGGACCATTTGCCACGGTAAGAACGTAGGTTTACAACGATCTCCTTCCCTTATGCCACGCGATAAATTCACCCAAGGGGTTCAGTCGTTAATTTTCGCAGCCGGGTTCATTTGCGCAAACTGGCGATCTCGACGCCTTGGTGGCGCTTTCAACATTGACCACTGCTTTGTTACGATGAATTCTAATCTTAGAGGCCCTCCCGAGCGAAGGCATCCTGCAGCCAACGTCCATTTAAAAAAGACACAGAGAGTTGAATGAATAAACGCGGTAAAATGATGAACTTGTGACTCATCGTTGTCCAGTCCTTCGAATTCAAGCAGACGAACGATGGCAAAGCTGACTGTGACTCACGAATGCCTTCACACTATCAAGCAAATATTTATGCTGTTTCCCAAACGAAGCACTCAAGAGGAATGTGGAAATGTGTGCGGGAAGGCATAAAAAATATTCCCGAACCAAGCCTTATTTGACAAAAACTCGCCCTTACCCACGCCACACGTACCTTAGCCAGTGAGACATGAAGGCAAACGTGTTGAATTTATTCCAACCACGGTTGTTGCACGCATTACTTGAGGATGACACGAAACGGGAGACACTCAGGCGTATGTGGAACTTTTTTTTTCCTTTTTTTCACGCACATATTCAAAAGTGGTAACTTACCATTTGCAGCAGCCCGCACAGCATCAGCACCGACTTGGGTCCGATGCGCTTCGATGCAAAGCCCCCGATGAGAGAGCCAATGATGCCGCCCACGCAGAGGTACGCGCCCAGCATTGCAGCGCCATCCGCGTCGATCGCTCTGGTCAGGGGTGTGGCGTCAGACTGATACAGCAGCATCTGTGACGAAGTGACGCCAAATAGCAGTCCATAGTTCAGACACAGCAGATTGCCTATAGTTCGACGAGGGGAGGGAGTGGGAAGAGACTGCAAAAAGATTGACTTTGCAAAGAGAACTGAAATTCAAGAATATTTACCAATTCTCGTGGCCACCGCCTGGAACAGAGATCCGTTTGCTTTGCTGGGGAAACACATCGTGTGGCGTCTTCGCAAGACTCCTTCTCGACTGGAAGGTGAATCCGATCACGGTCGGCCTTTTATAAGCGCCTCTCGGCGGTGGTTTCGTAACAGCGTGAGTCTGAAAAGATACGAGATAACGAGATAAGGCAATCTCAACGCATATAGACCGAGCATACGTGAGGACCGCGAGTGTAAACAGGGATGAATGAATAATTCGGCGGTGCTCTGGGGCGAGAAATGTTGGTGTGGATGGTGACAATGATTCAGGCACTCGGCGGCAACCTTCGAGGGCATAGACGTGCCTTTCGAGATCTCCGAAGTCGTAGACGTGAGATCCGCAGATCCGCGATGTGTGTTTGCGCAGGGATTTGAGGTGACTGCCTGCGATATGTGACGCCTAATAAAATCCAATGTGCGGTCTATGAATGATATCACTCGTGGCGCGAAAAAAGCTTTCAATGCTTCGCAAGTGGAAAGAACACTTTTTTTCAGAGAGTGAGTGATCTCGAGTGACTCTGTTGACACTGTCTTCCACCGTCGTCTTGTTTGCTTATCGTCGGTGGCTGCGAAGGCTGAGTTATGCGAATATCTAGAGCCTTGAGTTGTGACGAGTGACGTATAGTTCTTTGCGGCTTTCGAATGCAAAAGCACGGAGGAAATAAGGAAATAAGTTCAAATGACTGTGGAACATCACGCACCGTCGACTGTGGTGAGTCACTTTACTCGTTCTTTGATGTCATTTTAATGTGTCATCGCCGCTCAATCAGCGTCCTACCATGACTTAGTGCGTGACAGGTCACTAATGATGATACCTGGACTTAGACTTTTGAAGAAGAACAAATTGGACCCCTTCTTTTATTTCTTTGATTGCTGCTGTGGCTTCTCTAAGTGGATTGATGATCCCTACAACCTGAACGTGATGCCGAGTCTGTGATCGTCCCCTACAGTTCTTGCTGCTAGCCCCAATACCAGTCACACAGGAGTCCAATAAGCGGAGTAGGAGGCGGTTTAGGAGAGGAATAATCGCTAACACATACTACTGAATAAGCGCCCAAGTCTCGAAAATGGTGCCTCCGACTCAGGACCTTTCTTCTAGACATCGTATAGCTCCACATTCAAGTTGAGAACTCTCCGGGTCAGAGTTGGAAGAGCCTACCACGTACCCAAATGCGTCCTCCTACTTAAGGTCTGTAGATTACAGCCCAGAGCGTTCAAGGTGAAGTTGAATCTTCTCCTTCATTCACTGTTAACGCTAACATCATTGAAGACCAGGAAGGGTGTCGTCAAGGGTTATCGACAAAATCGCCACGTCTGCACAATATGCCCCACGAACAGTATGATAAGGGATTTATATAAAGCCAACTTTGTTCTGCAGAAGAAACACTTCCTGTCATCTGCCTCAGTCGTACCTCTTCTCAAGATTCCATTGCATTCAGGATATGCATCTGAATCAAGAAGGTACCCGAACTCTTAGATGTAATCGTGTGAAAAGCCATACCGGAAATAGATTGGTTCCAATGTGTTTTTAAGGAGTTCCTCTTTTTTCTTTCTGAAGTGGTTAACACAGGAGTCAGCTAAAGTTGAAAAGGATGACTGAAAGGCTGTATAAAATGTTCACTAATGGACGAGAATGGACATGTGATGTGACACTGCTGACACAATGGACTCACTATTGTCTAGGCAAAACTATGTCCGCCACTCAAACCTATCCTGAGATTGTTCGCGACTCCCACGCACGTAAAATGTTGGTGTTTGTCTCACCAACATTTTAGCCTAAAAGTGGGGTTTGCCTTGCCAGACGGTATACTCCGCTGGTATTAAAAAATCGATGAAATATTAACAATATATGTATTTACAGAAATAAAATTATTAGATACAGATAAAAAAATAAATAAAATCTGAATTTTGTAAGCACATGCCTTAAAATCTCATTCCTTGTGTTTCCCACTTTATGCATCAACATTGTGAGCATAACTTTGGTGCTAGGCTTGTCCATGAATTGTTTTGTTTCTGACTGTATTGTACCCTTTGCTGTTTCGAATAGTTTTTTATGGCATTCGCGAGTGTTTTTCAGCATCATCATGACGTTCTGACGCGTATGATCATCTGAGAAGACTTAGCAACCACGCTCGCACGTGGGATCTCCAGGCAACTCTAACCTTCGACAAGGACACTAACTTATCAGGATATATACCCAAACGTAACCAAGCAAGTTCTTGGACTTGATCCAACCATCTCTTCGCAGCAGTCAGCCACTTCAACCTAACCAAACCATCTCGTCCTGGGTGTGCCTACCCGATGGAAACGCATTCATAGCCCGCCTCGGAAGTCGTGATTTCATTACCAGGCGAGTGTTTTTGTAAAATTAACCCTCTAATGACTGATATTTTGATTCAATTGATTTTTTTTTTTAAATCGAATGCAAGCAGCAACGAAAAAAAAATGAATCTTGGACCTTTTACATGTAGAAATATTTCAAAATCCAAGAACAGCCTTAGGTTGTTAAGAGACAAAAGACTTGCACCGTGACCTTAGAAATTTGAAAAGAGCATATATGTGTATATTCCGATAATATTATTAGTAAATGGTCGGAAATATTGGTCGAAAAACTTGTCTGCACAAACAAATATTTATTCCCGTCCGACTATAACAGAAGCTTGGAAGTAAAACCCACTACAACGATGAAATGAATTGAAACAGAAAGAGGAAAGTTTAAATTAGAGGTAGGGCTTTTAAAGTTGCAATACAATGGTAGCCATTAGAGGGTTAAATTGGACAGAAAAAGTTCAAGGAAACGTGGAATAAATTTGTTCAATGACAATTTATAAGAAAACTAAAATTGCATCAATTATACAAACAGAGCAAGTAATAGAAGGTTTGGTATCGAATCACATTTGAAATCGTCAAATCAGCACAATGCTTTGGGTGCCGCGTCGCGTAACAAAATTCCAAAACTTAACCCGATTTGCGTATTGCTGCCTATGGCGGCATTTCTACCGACTTTGCGTTCGAAATTGGACTAGAAAAAGTGTCGCACGCCTGGAAAAAACAAAATCAAGTGCACTGACAACATTCGCACGGACTTCCACCAAAAGTGTGTCGTGTGTTTACAACTTAGTGAATGCACCAACAACTTTGTGCACCATTGGTTCCAATGATGTCTGTATGGTTTGAACTGAGGGTTAGACAAAGTATCTGCCTACTGGCAACGTGAAAATTACTTTTCGTCCTAACGGCCGGGAACCGAACCCAGGCAGCGAGGTTAAGTTGCGTAGCGGTCGACGCACATATCCACAAGGACGCACATACCACGTACCACATCCATGACATATACGAGAAGCTAAAGGCCATGTAGCCAGTCATAAGACTAAGAGAATACCACCTTAGCAGCAACACTCATTTTTTTTCATTTCATTTCATTTATTTATTTTTAATATCTATCGCTGTACTTCAAGAATCATATGTTCTTTTACCAGTACAGGAACATTATAACATAAAATATTATTTTGTGTGACATGATTGAGATTAGTGATTTCAAGTTATTTCAATTATAATTTAAGCGTGTAGATTTCTGATTTTAAAATTTAATGTTATTAGAATACATATGTGTAGAGAAAGCGTTAAGACTGAAGTTAATAGGAATTATTTCAGTTCGAGCGGGAGAAATATGAGAAACAAGCGTTACAAAATTGTCTGTACTTGGTCTTAGACCGTACCTGTGAAGGTAGGTGATTCCATAAATGAACAGCATGAATGAAAAAGTGCCTGCGTGACATTAAACAGGTATGATTGGAGGGTTGCAAGGTAATTTACGACTTGATCCACAGAAGGTGATCTTTTCATATAAATATTTTTTCGGCTGTTTCTTGTGAATAATTTTGAAGAGTAATATACACAACCGGTTGCATGAAAATGCGTCAAATTCGCATCCTAGGAGAATGCGACGTTGTTCCCAGACATGATCAAGTCTGCGGAGGTTTAAAACATACCGTGCAGCCGCGTTGATTAATAATAATAATAATATGGGTGGCGCGACAGTCCGAGGCGAACCTGGGCCTAGCTTCTCAGCAACCACTCGTGTTGTGCTTGCCATTGTTCTTTCACGAGTGGAAGGGACCTACAGTTTAATGCCGACTCCGAACGGCGAAGTTGAGAAGCTTTTTCTTGACAGGAAATACTCTTTGAGCATTGTCAGTGACTCGAAAGAGGCGGAGCCGTGAATTATCAAAGGTGGTAAATTCGGGTACCGCACCTGGAACCCTCTGCTTAGGAGTCGACGCACTTACCCACTACGCCGCGGTGACCACAGCCGCGTTGATTGCTTTTGTCAATTTTAGGAAAAAGGAATAATCACAGTCAGCGAACAACTCAGATCCATGAGTGCTCTGGCAAGTTTTAAATTTACGTTCACAGGGAGTATATATTTGCTGATTGATAAGCCTCTTAGAGATGTATACACCTTTGATACCACGCTTCAATGTGGTCAGTCCACGTCAGTTCACTATTGCACATTATTCCAAGGTTTTCATTTGCCTTCGAGTTCAGTTCTATTAGCGGGAAATTTGACAAGGAAGGCGGTTGTTTCGAGAACGGGATGGCTTTGGTTTTTTTAGGATTGAGCATTAGACCATTTTGTTTAGCCTAATTGGTAATTGGGCCCAAATCCTCGTTTATTTTTGTAACTGAGTCTGAGCAGTAGTGGACTGATCGGTGCTTGCAGTGATGTGTCCCCTTCGCTGATGTCAGATGATTTTAGACCCCTGCCAATTCATCCGCTCTCTCGTTCCCTGCTATTGGGCAGTTTGACTTTGTGGTGACTGATTGACTTTAATGAGTCGCGGCAGTTCATAACAGCCCTTGATCTCGTCCTGCAGGATCCTATTGATTTCAGTGCAGTCTGGCAGTCAACAAAGATGGTGGGATATCGGTTTCTTGTATGTCTTTGGCTGGTTTCTCTGTTGCCAGAATCGCTCTCACAGAGGGGACAATGTGTAATGACACTCTGATACAACCATGTATTAGTACTGACACAGCCACCGCCAAAATGAGTGAGGAGAGTAAAAAAGTCACCTCGGATAGCGCGCACATCTCGTTGCAAAGTGACATTGACAGAATGTCACGAAGGACATTTTACTTTCAATCGGTCTGGCGTCTGGTGGGGTGTGTCCAGTTCAACAAGCGCTAACACATTTATTCAGTTACCTCTCGGTTGCAAAAACTTACCAACTACTCTTCTCTTCAGGGTTCAGAGCTCCTTTGCAGACGCTTATCTCAAATATCCACCCATTCACGGACTTACAAGTGAATGTACACCTTTATAATCACTAATTGATAATACAAGTCTGTGCGTTAATCCAGCAAAACCACACTATCTCAAGAATTTACTCCAAAAAGATATAATTCTCGCGTCAAATTCAAAACCACGATGCCCTCCGTTTCAATCAGAGTAAAATACTAATCACTTAAGCAACCAGCAAGTGAGAAAATAAAGCAACTACCAAGTGTGACTCTTTGTCGACTGCGAAGATTTGTAATCATTCAGGCACTCAAGCGATTTGTGTTTTCATGGATGTGCGTACGTCACGCGAAGATAATTTGATTTTGGGCAAGACGCGATGAACTGGCTACGATTACAGGCGACCCCTAATGGCGCTGTGGCTATTGAAAGACCGAATTTGTGCAAAGACATACACAGTAACTCATGAATGTTTGGAATGGGTCGCAGAGTACCCTATGATGATGTTTTAGAAGGAGTGTATAACAAAATGTGTGCTCCCTATCTGCTTCCACTTAAAAAGTGTGCTTTATGTGCGTCTATCCGAGCGGTTTTGAAAGTCACTTAATGTTCTCTAAAAAGTAAAGCTAGTAAGAAATGGCAGCAGACCCGTGCGCCGCAGCATAAAACACGCATCAACCAACTGTATAACCTTCTGAAAGCAAATGAAATGAAATTAATTCGTTTAAAAATAATACTTTTAATGCCTATTTAACAGGCTTTAACAGATACCAACTACTCACTCTGGAAAGCAGCCAACGGCTTAAGAAAACCCCAACCACATGCGGCCCCAATTTGGAAAAACCAACGCAAAAACCACACCAACACGAAAGCAGATCTCTTCGCAGATCATTGGGAGCCAACGTTTAAATCACGCGACGGACATACACCTCCTGTATACTCCTACTGTTCCGACTCAAATAAGCTAAGGGCCATCGTCAACGTGCCCTGGAATATACGAAGCAACGATATCCACAGAGATCTTGGAATTTCATCAGTCCAAGATGAAGTTACGAATTTTGCTCGTAAACATAAACGTCGCCTGGAAGAGCACATAAACTCCGCTGTCCTTCCAATTCTCGACGAAAGAAACTTTCTTCGCCGTCTTCAAAGACCTAAACCCCTTGATTTAGCACGGTGAATTCAAGCCGCGCTTAGCTACCGTGTTAGCAAGAACTCTTGCCAAATGCGACTAAACCAAGAAAGAAAAACTGCTGGATAAGTGTAAAACTTAGTTGAAGTGGAAATATATTTTATTTGAAGGGAGGTGATTTTACTGAGCATAAATCCCTGTGTGGAAACGGTCGCCATAGTGTCTTTTGAAGATTACCCTCGCACAAATAAATGCTTGAGTCTGAGTAAAAGCTTCTCAAATTTCTCCGTTCAAAACGAGTAAGTAAATTGGAGCTCCCGCACACCCGAGGGAGAAGGATAGCACACGACAGGTGCTTCAAGTATCTCGGTATAATATTTGACCACAATCTCAAATGACACCAACACATCGACTTCAACGAAAACTTCGCAGTACAGCATACATGCTGCAACACATAAGCTACTGCTGTAACTATTATAATATGTAAATATGGGTGGCGCGACAGTCCGAGGTGGACCTGGGCCTAGCTTCTCAGCAACCACTCGGGTTGTGCTTGCCAATGTTCTTTCACGAGTGGAAGGGACCTACAGTTTAAAGCCGACTCCGAACGGCGAAGTTGAGAAGCTTTTTTCTAGACAGGAAGACTCTTTGAGCATTGTCAGTGACTCGAAAGAGGTGGAGCCGTGATTTATGATAGGTGGTAAATTCGGGTATCGAACCAGACACCCTCTTTTTTTTTTTTATATAATTTGCGCGTGCTCAAGGGATTGCTAATACCCTTATGTGTCCGGGGTCAAGACACAGCACGGGCCGAAGGTATAGAGGGAAAAAGGGAGAGGAGGTGCCTGTGCACATTGGTCTTAAATATCTGCGGGTTGTAGTCTGTGGGAAATATTAGTCTGGAAAGACCATTCCATATTCATGCAGTGCGGCTGAAGAACGAGTCTCTGAATTTAACTGTGCGTCCGTAAGTAGGCTTAAGGGTATACTGATGGGCATTCCTGGCGAGACGAGTATTGCGGGTGAATTCATGGAGAGGAGGAATGCAGTTGGCTAGCTCACTTGACCATCGTTTGTTGAAATAACGATAAAACACGGACAAAGAAGAGACGGTGCGTCGATGTTCGAGCGAGTCTAATGACTCGGCGATATTGTTGTCTCCTATAAGTTTTATCGCTCGCTTTTGGATTCTATCAAGTAGGTGCAGTGTGGTCTTGGGGGCACCAGACCAGATATGAGCGTTATACTCAAGCTTGGGGCGGATGTACGCCTTATAAATCAAAGCCAAATCAGAAGGGGTGAAATATTTCTTGCATCGATTAAGAAAACCTAAACATTTCGCAGCATTTTTGGCGACCTCAAATATGTGATCGTTCCAACTAAGTGTTGTGTCGGTACACATACCAAGGAGGGAAAGTTTTCCGGTTTCATCGACACAAGCGCCATTCATGGATAATGGCTGATTATGAAGGGTTCGCTTGTGTGACAGCAGACAGCATTGAGTTTTTGAAGCATTGAATTCCACTCTATTGTTTTTTCCCCAGTTAATTATGCTGTCAAGATCGGAATTCAATGTGCTTAACATACGCTGCCGTTCCAATTCTACGGCCCTCTGCGTAGGAGTCGACGCACTTACCCACTGCGCCACGGCGCCACTGTAACTATGACGTATTAAAACAGGCATACTAAGCACTGAACGAATCATATATACGACACGGGATAACAACCGACGGGGGACATCAAGCTACTGCAATAAACTCCAAAGAATTCAAAACTATTTGCTGAAAATTCTCGACAGAAAGAAAAGTACAACAGTGCAACGATATGCAACCAACTTGAGCTCTTAGACATCGAAGGCATATTTAAATCCACCTCGACAAACGACTTATTCAATGACAGCAGCTTCAGAATACAAAAAGACCACACCCACAACACCCGAAGAAATGCAGAAGGAAGATACAAGACAGCCAGCCAATTCCACAACATCCTTTCCGACATTAATTCCAACAGTGCTGAATGAACTACCAACCGATCTTTTAAATATCCCCCACTTGCCGGAAAGAAAAAAAAATTAATAAAAATGCATTTTACTCATAAAACACCCTTTTAAAATATTCAGAATCTATATTACTATCTATATTAATCTATGTACGCATATACTGATATACCCTCGTCTCGTTTTTCTTTTACAATTTCTCCAATATCAATGTATACAATTTAAATCATATATTGTTTATCATAAATGTTAATGGAGAAAATGAGATGCCTGCAGACAAGCCAAAGGGCTACATACCTACACACGCTTCAGATTCGGACCATAGACCCTACGATTCAAGCTTCATCTTGTGCTTTGCAGCAGTAGTGGTATCCCCGATTACCACGATCTTTTGACGGGGAAGTTGAATACTTTCCATTCCATGTTGTCTACCCATTCACTTATGCTGGTCCTCTAGCTAGGACAACAGCTAGCTTGGAAGAGCCCTGAAATTAGGAAGACGGAGCTTGGTGTCAAAGCCAAGTTAGCTGTGATCAGTGAAATTTTGGGTAATAACCGAACGAATAAGATCGCGAATGCTAGTTGCCGAGATTTCTTCGTACTGTTGTGGGAGCACCTCGCCGGGATAAGGTGAGAAGCACGACAGTGAGCTGGGAACTCAATATTGAGCAGCTGCTTCTTCGAAGGAAACGGGCTATGCTTCGATGGTTTGGTTACGTGGCACGAATGCTCCCATCATTTCGACGTTCGAGGCGTTTAATGGATGCGATTTGACCGCTTGGCAGACCTTAGACAAGGCAGTTTAACCAAGTTCGAAATCTTGCCTATTTGCACTTGAAAATAACTCCTAATGAGCTATCTCCAAATCCCCCACCCCCGGGGGACGACGCAGTAGAGGAAGACCGCGACTCAGGTGGCGCACGCAAGTGGAAGGACATCTGGAGGCAGCTAGTTAAAGATCGAGCTGAAGACGCTTGTTGGTTGACGGCCAGGTCCACCCCGGACTGTAGCGCCACCTTAAGTAAGTAAGAGCTAGAGCCGACGGAAGATCGAGTGGCCTGGAGATGTCTCTTGCGACATAGAGCCCCGCGACCCCTTAAGCGTATAAGATGAGATTAGATCCCGCCAAAATTTTAGATCAGAAGGTTTAGATGTTTCTTAAATGGTCTTCTAGCTCCTAAACGGCTCCTCGGATTTGAGTGAAACTTGGTAGATGGCTTGCTTATGTCCTGCTGAACTAGCACATTGGATAAATATGAATTAATTTTAACTCAAAATATACTGGGGATCGACTCAATTCAACATCCCCACTCGTGTTGTGTGTAAATTGTCTTCATCTCATTCTCCATTCAAACACTGAAGTTAATTCCAATCCAGGCACACCAGGCACCCTGTCCGCGATCTCTGCCAATGCCGAGACACACAATGTGTTTTTCTTTTTACAACTCACACTTGGGCACTCCTTAGGCCGCTTTCACACAAGAAAATTTTGTCGGCGATTTTTCAAGGGAGGTGAGACGTGATAATGGTAGCCCGCGTCTCATGTGCTCGGGGTTTGCTTTTGGATTTTCTATTCTCTTTTATCTCTCTCCGTTTTTTCTTTGAGTTGCTTTATTCTTATGTTCTCGTTGTTCGGTATTGGATGCATGCTGTACATGTGTGAGAGAGGGTAGGAAACAGAAAAAGTTCAGAATTGGGAGCTCAATTGCAGAGACTGGAAGATATCCTGTGTGAAAGTGGCTTGAGATCACAAAGGGGAATTTGAAAAAATCGCCGACGAATCTTAGCGAGTGTGAAAGCAGCCTTAGAAACCACCGACAATATTGTAAGAACGCACAAAAAAAACTTTAACTCACATTCATCCCTTCAAAGCACAAATCGCCATAATGACACACAAATACGACCATGAACTTCGAATTCAACGAGAAGTGATCGAATGACAGTCACACAATTTAACTGAATTACCTGTTTAATACTTTCACACGCCCAAGGTAATCTCGCTACGAATGCTGGCAACTTCAACTGAATGTAAACGATAACGTCGATTTGATTTTTGCAAACTTTATCAAAACAGACAAACACTTCAGCTACATCACCATTTGCACTCGTCACTCACAAGGAAGCACAGTCCATGTTACAGAGCTTATCTTCAAGATTGTCCATTCGAGATACTCGCACTCCGATTAAATGAACGCCAAGCACACACGTCTTCAGCAAACACGCACCGAGCCCCCTGACGACTGATTTCGAATGCGTCTGAAGCCACTTCACAGTCACGCAACCACAATTGCCTGATTTATTGCAAACTAATCAATGGATCAACATTCATGCGTCCGACGATGGCGACTGTACGAATCATAACTCCGAACTGATCGGCATCAGCGTGATGTTGCGCACGAAATTCAGTCGTGTGCCCGGCGGCGACCGCTTGCAGAGATCAATTTATTTGACTCTCCAATTAGAACGCATTTTACAATAGGCATTTTACACAGATCTGCGAAGCTAGGAGGGATCATTCGTCACATGACAGCACTGGTTGCTGGAGATGGCTCTGAAGATTTCGAAGACGTAACAGCGAGATAAGGCTTCGAGTGTGAGGTCAGATGACTCACGAAAGACCTTGCAAACGTGAGATAAGTAAATGTCTCAAGGGCCTCGTCCGAAGGGTAATTTTATTTTGGTCGGCCATCTGAGGGGAGTTAGAACTGCCTCGAACTGGATTTTAGGCGACCTGATTTGTGCTGGGGTGAAATCTTGATTGTCTTCAAGAAATGTTGTGCAAAAATGGTCTTCAAAAGGGACATCCCACCTTTGACAGTTGATAGCGGCCATATTGTTGAAGCTACAGCTGTCAAATCGGCTTTCATTTATTCAGCCCATTTTTGTACGTCCCAATTATAAATGAATGGTTATGTCAACAAACCAAATAGAGGCTTTTTGAGCGACGTATTTATGTAATTATAACCAAGCCTCTTGATCATATAGCCTACGAAGAGCAACTGAGTGAGAGACTCTCCGGTATGCCCACGTCATACACTAACGCCAACGAGATGTGGTTGCATTACCGCTCGGCCATCAAAGAGTTAGCCGAAACCACCTTAGACTACCGACCACCTCCGACAAGGAACCCGTGGTATGATGGCGGGTGTGAGCAGAAGAAACATGCAACTGACGCGGCATACCAAAAGGCGCTGCAATGAAAAACTAGAGCAGCGCAGGTGGAGTACCGGGCTAGAAGAAGGGAGGAGAAAAAGCTTCTACGCCTGAAGAAAATGGCTCTCGCAACCTCCCAGCTCAAGGATATCGAAGAGTCTAGGGACAAGCATAAAATACGGGCCTTCTACAAAAAAGCCAAAAGCCTTGCCGCTGACTTTAGGAAAGGCACCCAGGCTCTTCGAAACTGCGAGGGTAACTTGGTTCCTGACCCGCAGGGAATAATGGAAGTGCCTAAGCAGCACTTCCAACAGCTGCTTAACGGGCCTGACCAGGAGAGAGTGGTAGGGAATCAAGAAATCCCAACTCCAGTCGATAAAGTAGTCCTCCCACCTAGCTTCGAAGAAGTCGGCACAGCCATCAAAAGGCTGAAGAACAACAAAGCCGCAGGCTCAAATGGCCTAACATCAGAGCTCTTCAAGGTCGATGGCGATGTTCCGGTAAGGAGCATGCACCAGATCATCTGTAGAATTTGGGAGGACGAAAGCATGCCCGACGACTGGAAAAAAATATCACCTCCATATGCCCCATCCACAAAAAAGGCGATCCTACCACCTGCAACAACTATAGAGGTATATCTCTGCTCAGCGTCGCGTACAAGATCCTGTCCAGCGTACTGTGTCAACGTCTAAAGCCGGCTCTAAATCGGCACGTACCAGTGCGGCTTCCGGCCCGGCAAATCGACAATAGACCAAATCTGCACACTAAGGCAAATCCTGGAAAAGACCAGCGAGTTTCAAATTGATACGCACCGCCTCTTTATCTATTTTAAAGTCGCTTACGACAGCATTCATCGCAAGGAGTTATTTGGTGACATGGCCGAATTCAGGACCCCGGGAAAACTGATCCGGTTGTGTCCCACTACGCTACCAAACACTCGATGCACAATGCAGTTCGGCTTGAGGACTTCCTAGCCGTTTGAAAGTTGCACCGGATTTCGGCAGGGAGATGCGCTGTCGCGTGATGTCTTCAATTTGGTACTGGAGCAGATAGTGCGGCGGGTAGCTGTAAACACGGAAGGTACTATCTTCAGTCAAGTCAGTCCAACTGCTGCGATATGCAGACGCCATCGACATAGTCGCGTGTTCCCAACGGGCCCTAGTGAAGGCATTTACAGCAATTGATGAAGAGGCGAAGAGAGCTGGTCTTAAGGTAAATGAGGATAAAACTACGTATATGCTGTCGACCAAAAAACCATCCGCCACACACCACCTAGGACAAAATATTACAATTGACAGCTACAAATTTCGAGGTAAGCTCCACAAACGACATCACTGCGGAGATCCGACGAAGAACCGCCTTTGGCAACCTGTGTTACTTCGGTTTGTCAAAACTCCTGACTCGAAGGACTAAGGTCATGTTCTGCAAAACCCTTATTCTGCCATTCCTGCTATATGGGGCCGAAAGCTGGACGATAAGCAAAACTGCGGAGCTGATTCTTGGTGCCTTCGAAAGAAAAATTCTACGTCGGATATATGATTCCGTCTGCGAGGAAGGCGAATGGAGAAGATGAGACAACCGCGAACTCTACGAGCTATACCAGGATTTGCATGAAGGCAAAAATCCGTCGAGTGCACTGACAACAATGCTCCAGCTAAGAGGGTCTTCGAATCCGAGCCTCCTGGTTCGAAAAGGAGAGGAAGACCGAATCTCTGGTATAAAGGCCAAGTAATCGCGGATGCAAGACAGCTTGGTCTTGATGACTGGAAGCAGCGTGCCCAGGATCGTCAGGAATGGAAAGCAGCTATAAGTCAGACTCGGACGCTGCATGGGTCGTCAGCCTGATAAGCAAGTACGATCATATAACTACCTATGGATCTATATATGCATCTATTTGTTTATTTATTTATTTATAATTTATTTATTATAATATATAATATTTATTAAGTTGTGTATTTCTTTAAGTATTTAATTTATTTATTTACTTATTTATTTATTTATTATATACTCAATAAATATTATTAATCAATAAATAGATTAATTAATTCATGTACTTTTTTATATATTATGGTTATTTTTTGTTTTTTTCTTCTTTCTTTTTGCTTTAATTTGAGACTTTTTTATATGATTTTCCTTTTCCTGAAAATAATATATAATGATTAAAATGTTAGACAAAAAGTGTCAAATCACTGCAAATGATGTAAAGTAAATTGGGCGTATCGCAAATAAAAAAGATTCAATCAAATTTCAATCCACATGAGATCTTAGAACGTCTAATGCATGGAGAAAAACTCACTGTTTGGAAATTCTCTACGGCGGATTGGAGGGCATGGTCATCTCACATGGAGGTGATGTGAACTGGCCATCAAGATCGTGCGACTTGACTGCGTTAGAGAGCTGTAACTTCAAGGTAGCGAAGGACTTCGTCTACCTCGGCTCGCAATTAAACAGTACGAACAACACCAGCACCGAGATTAAACGCAGAGTAACTCTTGCCAACCGCTGTTTCTATGGGCTGAAGAGGCAATTGAGTGGTAGAGTCCTCTCGAAGGAGCAAGCTTACATTATATAACACCTTCATCATCCCTGTCATGCTCTATGGTGCGGAGGCATGGACAATCTCAAAAGCGGATGAAGAAGAACTTGGTCTGCGTTGATGGCTATTGGAGAAGAAGAGTCAACCACGAACGTACGGGCTGTACAGCGACATAAGTCTACTCAGGCGTATACGGATTCATTGCCTAAGATGGCTAGTCATGTAGAGCGTATGGACAACTCAGCTCCGGCCCGAAGAGTCTTGGCCTCCGAACACGTGGGACAACGCAAAAAAGGACGCCCGCAGAATGGAAGGTGCACCCACTTGGAGAAGGACCTTAATCAATTTGGTGTGCGCTATTGGAGACAGCTGGCTAAAGATCGTGCCGGCTGGAGAGGCTTACTTTTTGAGGCCCAGGTTCCAGAAGAAGAATTGATAGCTGGACTATGTTTTGATTGTTTTCTTTGAGGTCCATCTTAAATATTAAGTAAAACCCAGAGCACCTATATGCTGTACACTCACTTTTGACGCAGACTGTACATGATAGCAACCCTACCCGTAGTCCAGTCCGCCAGTCACCTGATGTTTGTTTTCTCCTATTTGTTTACACACATGTCAAGTGATTGTCACTTATCGTCCATCATTTCATTGTGTTTTTTGTTTACATAGTACATGTGCCACGGGATCCTTTCTCCTATCGTTCACGTGTCACCTGATTATATCTCCGCCAGATATTCACCCGATCTCTCCTTGGTCTTATATCGCTACTAACCTATCACCTGATAACCTGCTACAGCGGCCGAGCTAAATCAGATCGTACATTTGCTGTCGTTACCAGTTATGGGGCGCAAGCTGCCCTACGCAGCGTGTGTGCGCTCGATGTGGCCGAACCAGTCAGTCGGTGTATCTTTGACTACAGCAACATCTTGATACAACTCGATGCGCCCGTGGTAAGTCTCTTCTCCTCCATTCACCTTTTCATATGAGCTAGAATTTTTCTTCTCAGCTCAAGGAATCAGCTCTGCTGTTTTGCTTATAGCCCTTCATAGATATAGCAGGGCTGGCAAGTACAAACTTTTGACCCCCGTTTGTAAGCAATTCAAGAAGCATCCCACGCCATCATTGATTTTGTAGCACTGTCCATACAACCCAAAAATTGGTATTTCACAATGTGTTCGACTGACGGACTGCCAATCATTGTTTTTCATTTGTTTTTGTGCCCTGATCACAACTGAGTGCGTCATAAACAATAATCCACGCCAGTACAGATTGAAATTCATCGAACGTTTCCGACAAAGAATTGATTGTGACTTCGTCGTGAGCACAGCTCTTCCACATTTTCCACTAATTTCATTCAATTGAAGCACAAACAAGTCGAGCGTCATGGCGCTTCATTAATTGTAAAGGCCGGGGCCTTGGACGTGCTCAACATCCACCTTCCGGATGCATTCCATCCAACAACATGCGGTTGTTTTTTTGTTTTTCAGTGTGATTTGCCCTCCAATTGTTTACCCTTTTGTATGGAATCCTTTTCCGGATTTGGTATCTGCACTTGTTTGTTTTGGTCAACATATTTTTTTTGCGTGATTTCTTGTTTACTTTGTGCAAGTGCATGGATGCCTTTGATTTCGAGCTGTTGATTAAAGACCATGATTGCTTGGAACTTAAACTCCTGCGCTTGTTGTATGTAAATGCAATCCACAATGTTGATGTTTCGGCTGAATTAAGTTTTTCACGCTTTGAGGAGTACGATGCATAAAAATTGGGGCTGTCATTTATTGTGTATGGACTCAGAGGAGTGGGCAGAGTGGACAGGCACAGAGACAGAGACAAGCCTTTCCAGCAGAAAACAAAAGGCCTAAATAAACCTAACCCCAATGTAAATTAGTCCTGACACGATAAAGCTTCATCGGTAGGGTATATTAGGCTGCATTCAGTATTCCTTATTTTTTCCCTTACCTTAACACGGAGCATGTCATAGGAAATCAGGTACACATGGTGATACCTAAGTTTTCTATTTTCAACTTGTAAAAACATGAATATTAGCTTAATAGAAGGCTTGTAACAGAAACGTTCCTACTTCTTTTATAAGCATTATTTAAGAATGATTTATTCCATGTTTTTATTAGCCTAAGCAACCAAACTACCGTTATATAAGTCATATACCTTTGTTATTATTATTTAGATACTCGAGAAAGGTTTAAATAGGAAAAGGTAGGTAGGTAGTCAGTGGCTTAGATGCACTTAGGCCAAAGTAGGCCCATTGTACTTTGCCACGTGGGGTTGTGTGCAAAGAAAGGGAGGGTAGAGGGGGGTGGGTGGGAAGGGCCGGCGTGGTTACTTCGACAGCCACCCAGATCCATCGATGAAGTCTAATAGCAATTTGATTGATGTCTCTCTCAGTTCGCTTAGATTATCGAAGAATCAGGAGCCGAGAGTAGCTTTCCTAGCTGAGGCAAGTGCTGGGCAGTTGCAGAGAAGGCAACTTCTGCAGAAATCGTTAGAAATAGTCTTTGTCTCTTCGCGTGTAATCCCAAAAGGCAGTGTCCGCTGATTATACCCACTGCCGCGATAATTTTGGGTCTTTTTAATGATGTCAGACTAACAGATCTTTTAAGGTCAAGACTGGGCCAGATTTGTTTGGTAATTTGGCACGTGTTTCCTGTGTTCCATCTGGCATTGACTTCTAGTATGCTTTGTTTAGTGAGTTGTAACTTAACGGAAGCTAGAGGAGTACCTAAGTTGCAGAAGGATCCGTCATCTGGCAGTGTTGTGGCGATTTTTGCCGTAAGGACGGCAAACTTTTCGGCACATATATTTATTAATATATAATTCATAGACAAAATAAAGAGTTAATTAACATTAAAAATGTGGTCGCCGTGGCGTAGTGGGTAAGTGCGTCGACTCCTACGCAGAGGGTGCCAGGTTCGATACCCGAATTAACCACATTTGATAATTCACGGCTCCACCTCTTTCGAGTCACTGACAATGCTCAAAGAGTTCCTGTCTAGAAAAAGCTTCTCAAACTTGGCCGTTCGGAGTCGGCATTAAACTGTCTTCCACGCGTGAAAGAACAATAGCACGCACAGCACGAGTGGATGTCGTAGTTGGTTAAATGCCTGCCCCGGGTTAGCGGGGTACCTGGTTCGAATTCCAGTTGCTGAGAAGCTAGGCCCAGGTCCGCCTCGGACTGTAGCGCCACCCATATCATTATTATTATTAACATTAAAAATTCCGCTCAAAAATTTCAATTACAAAAAATGAACATGCAGTATAAAAAGCTTTAATTAAGTATGAAGAACAAAAACAAAACGTTATTATTGGTTATTCTTTTCCGATTTCTCTGTCGTCTTTAGTCCAAGCGTTTTTTTTCTCATTTCGTATTATTTTTTGCATGCATCTTTGACACCCTTTTCATTCCCTGCGCAAAATGTATTGTGACGTGTTATAAATCTAAGCCAAAAAAAAAAAGATATAAAATTAATTAATTGTGTTACATATTTCTATAAACTTACAGTAGAGTGTTGATGAAAAGATTTTAAATTCATTAATCGGTTTCATATTTTTTTCTGCAGTTCAAACTTCGTTAGTTAAAGTTGACGGAATTCTTCCACCAATATTTTTTTCTATTAGCACTTTCTGCAATAAGTAAATCTGTTTAAATAAGGACAATATTTAAAGGTTTGCTTGATACTTGCCAAGTTATTTTCAAAGTGTTGATGTGCCTCTTAGAAAATCCAAGTGCATTCAGCTTACCGATTCTTTTTTACTTTTTCACACTTCGCTTGAATTTTTTTTTTGAAATTTACCACTTTTTTCACTCCACCAAAGTTGAGGCAAAACTGACGAAATTGTGACAATATTTTGAAATACTGACAAAGAATGTAACGTTTTGTACGAAAACCTGCAGATTCCTTATGTATGCATTACTATACATCTTCTTTCACAATTTTTAAGCAATGCTGTACTGATGAGCACGTATATTCGTTATTTATGCCTAGGGCATTTTTTTTACAATTCTTTAGAAATACTGTCCTTATGGTCTGCATGCATGTTGTGCTAGGTTTGTGGTGAATATCTTATTTATACCTTACATTATGGCTTAATTAAAAATGATCATGGATATTCAAAAAGAGAATTACCGTTTTGTGTATGCCTTATTAAACCATTTGCCTGGCCTACCTTATACAAATTTTTTGCTGGGTTACAATTGCACAATATGAACAAGTTGTCGAAAACATAGTTCTTGATGCTAAGGATCATACGCCAACTATTATAGCCGGTGACTTTAACGCGTGGGCAATATTTGCCTGAAACACAATAGTGCGCTGCGCCAGCCGACTTCATGTTACGATGACGCACTGCGTTGAAATAAATACTCAATTTATCAGCCGTTCTCTCTCTCATCTACTAGATGAAAAATATTGCCGTCTTTCTGCGTCACTCATTTGAAATGACTTTTGTCGTTAAACTATTTTTAATCAGCTGTTTTCGTTTCTTAACACCCCTATTCTGGCAAGCCTCAGTGATGTGTTTTAAGTCACAACTACCTCACAAGAGCATGGTGAGTCACAAATTGTGAGGTTTTCGTATTCTGAGCAAAACCTCACAGCTTGTGAGCATCACAAGAACCGTCAAAATTGTGATGTTCTCATGAGCACATCACAAGGAAAAATAGCAACAAAAGAACTGGCACACACAAGGAAAAATAAACAGACGTTGATTTTATTTTGGCGTTTAGCTCATCTGCGAATGCGGCCGAATAATTCTGCATCCTACTCGGGTCAGTTGGATCATTTTTGCCCAGAAGAAAATCAGGATTCATTTGCAAGAAATTCGTATAATGGTCCAACTGCTCCTGGGATGTACGCTGATATTTTCTTGTTGCTGCAAAATATTCATTATTAATAAATACTTATACATATTTCATTAATATACACAATATTACCTTGTTCGCTACGTTCTGCCTTTATTTTGTAGATACGCTTAGTAAGAAAAAAAAAAGCGCGAATATAATAATTGTCAAAAAAAAACAATTTTTGACATGGCAACGAATTCACCTCACCATGGTGGCTATTGTTGTGTGTTTTCTTGTGAGGTTTTCAAATAGGTGAAACCTCACAAGGTAGGCATCATAATTTTCGCCTAACTGACATTCGTGCGTTGTGACCACATCGCAAACAGAATATACACCCCTATTCTGTTTGCGATGTGGTCACAATGACAGTTGATACAAATTACTCTCGATTTGGAAGAAAACTCTCAATCTGGGAGAAAATCTCTCTCACAGCGACCCCTCTGTCAAAAAATATCCAACATGTTGAATAA